>OX326966.1:47271511-49671511 GCA_946800305.1 Medicago arabica
AAAAACCAAAATAAAACCAACCTCATCTTCCCGTCCTTGATTTTGATCCATTGTCGTTAGTTCTCGATGAGAGGAAAATTGAACATAAACATTTCTCCCCCTTGAATGAAACAGAATGATAATTACAGAAGTTACGTAAATATCAATTTCTTAAAATCACTGAGGATGAATAGTGCTTTCCAAACACCATAAATATGGCATACAACATTAAAAGAAAAATGACGAATCTTTGTATACCTTATGCTTGGTTGAGAATTTACATAAAACTATATAGCACTAACAGCAGAAGGAACATCTTGCATTTGTACAAGTGCCTGCAAGAAATTCATCTGTGAGTTCTAAGAGTCTGAGAATAACCAAAAGATTCATTTGAAGGCATGAAAGAAAACCTGATTTTTAGCACGCAACATCACAAGCTTCGTTATGACTCCAAAAGGCTGAATTAAAAGAAGCAAATCGTTCTGCAACAAGATGAGATATGATATTTAAATAATTGAAGAAATTTGAGACTTAGAGCTCTTAAAGGAAAACATCTAGGTTAGAACTCCTTCAACATCCCTCAGCTCATCAAGAGATTGACAGACAAAAATTAATAAATTAGTGATTATGTTAATTATGAAAGGTTGAACCCTAAAACTCCTTCGAAGTTCCTCAGCACCTTAATCATGTTGGATGAGAGGTGAAATTGACAAATAAAAAACAAAGAACCACCGTGATTTTGGCGCTAGCTACATTTTGTAGCTTCACAAAATTACGATGGCTGATCATAATTTTTCAATCTCTTTGTTCATCCAAGTAGGCAAAGATGGTATCATTTATGATCAAACCCTACAATTAACTAATAACACAAATTAATAACAAGAAAAAAAGAAAAAAACACAAACTAAACATGAAACGTACCAATTAATCTTCAAAATCCAATTTACAAAAGATCAATATTCAATTATATAAAATATGATTATATAATTTTTATAAAAAAATATATTCAACTACATAAAATCATGAGGGTCAAACAAAGTGGTAATCGAATAAAAATTAAAACTTTATTTGCTACTCAATTGAACTCGAGAAAACTCAGATACCAATTTGAAAAATGAATCTATAGGTGATGAAAAAATTTGACACACGGCAAAAGTTATCTCTAATTTGTAAAAAAAAAGGCACGAAATTCATAAAAAAGGTGGTATCTCAATACTTAGTACAATATGAGACAACATTGAAAAACAGCTACAGAGAGAGAGAGAGAGAGAGAGAGAGAGAGAGAGAGAGAGAGAGAGAGAGAGAGAGAGAGAGAGAGAGAGAGAGAGAGAGAGAGAGAGAGAGAGAGAGAGAGAGAGAGAGAGAGAGAGAGAGAGAGAGAGAGAGAGAGAGAGAGAGAGAGAGAGAGAGAGAGAGAGAGAGAGAGAGAGAGAGAGAGAGAGAGAGAGAGAGAGAGAGAGAGAGAGAGAGAGAGAGAGAGAATGATTGCCTGATGAGAGAAAAAGGGACTGCCTGATGAGAGAGAGAGAGAGAGAAGGAATGCCAGATGAGAGGGAGGGGGATTGCTTGATAAAAAAAAGGTGTATGTGTGTGTGAGTGTTACTCATGTGTTATTATGCTGTCATGAATTTTTTGCCCGATGTATGCTACAAGGCCCAAAACTTTGTTTTACTCACAAGGCCCAAAAGTAGTGAATTGCATTTCATTTGACACAAAAACAGCTTCCAGCAATCCTCCTGATGTAAACAAAGGGGATTATTTTAATGCGTAAATTGAGGTTGAAATCTAAACATTATCGTCTCAAATATACAGTTGAGGACTTTTGCAACGTCAAACTAGGTGAAAATATTTTACTCCCTCCATAATGAAATATAAGCAAAAATGGTAGTTGAAAAGTTGATGTAAGTGGACTCAATTCTTAACCACATACAATGACCTTTCAACTATCACTTTTGCTTATCTTTCATTCCAGAGGGAGTAGCAGTAAATCCAGGTCCAAATGTACTAGATTAGGGTTTTAAATAACTATTTTGGGAATGTGGTGAGTTAGTTCGACATAAAAGTACACAAAGCTTGGATCGGATACCGAGTTTTTAAAAAAAAAGTACACAAAGCTACACCACTAGGTTGCAGCAACGAGGACAACTTACTAATACATTGAATCATGTTGTCAAAGTTAAAATACATTGAATCATTTATTTCATGATTTATATTATATTCAAACTTAGATTCTATACAAGAAGAAATTAATTGAAATTATATATCTAAATGATATAATAATTATATTTAACCATAAGGGTTACAATACTATGACCCATATACCTATTAGAGAAACTTAACAAAAACATACTTTCTAATACATTGAATCACTTAGTCAAAAATTTAAAATACATTGAATAATTAATTTCATAATTTATATTCTATTCCAGTTTAGATTATGTACAAAAAGAAATAAATTAAAATTATTAGATCTAAATGAAATAATATTATATTTAACCATTACAGTTACATTTTTTTTTGTCAAGAGGCTTTATTCACACACCATAAGTGTGGGAAATCCGGGGTTTGAACCCCGGCCCCTGCAAATAATGTCCCTGCTAGCTACCAACTGAGCTTCACTTATGAGACAATTTAAAAGTTACTTTATTATGGTCCATTTACATATTGAAAAAACTTCAGAAAAACATAAGAGCTAAAGTATGTCAAGAATTTGTTTTATAAGACTATTTTACAAAACAATTTTCAAAAATTCAAAAAATTTAAACACAATCAAGAAGGATACAAAGTTAGATAGAAAAGAGGATTACGGAACTGTGGTAGATAGAGCATCAGAAGATATAAATTAATAACAATTTTTTACTCTTGTTCTTTTTTTGTAAAACATAACATGTTTTTACATTATAAAGGTTAGAGTCTTAGAGAATAACATGCGATGTAAAACACATAATATAAATTATATTTGTAATGAAGGGAAATATTTCCTTTTTCAAAACAAAATATTGTGGTTTCATAAACAATGATTTAAGCATGGAAAGATCATGAATGCTTAATGTAGTCATCTTTGAGAAGCCTTTGAATGAGTGAATAATGAAAAGTAACAAATGCCGTAGTATACCATGTATATTCAAGTTTTGCAAATCCATGCACTGTAGTCCTCTCTTAGTTGAAGAAAAGTTCAAGTTCAAAGTGCAGTAACATGTCGAAAGGTCATTCAACAGCTAAATAAAATATTCTCTACAATAAAAGGCCT
Organism: Medicago arabica; assembly: GCA_946800305.1. Taxonomy (NCBI): domain Eukaryota; kingdom Viridiplantae; phylum Streptophyta; class Magnoliopsida; order Fabales; family Fabaceae; genus Medicago; species Medicago arabica. The sequence goes on from OX326966.1 coordinate 47,274,741, forward strand.
TGAAACAAGACTCTTGTTGGTATGCTTGTGACCTATTAGTTAATTTGATAGAATTTTAAAATATTTGAATATTCAGGTAAAGCAGCATGCAAAAGCAAACCTTTCTACCAAGATCTCATACAACATTGTCAAGAGCGAAATCCTACTAAGGATCGTGAAGGGGGATAGCATGATCGTAAAATCCTATATTGCGTCTCAAAAGTGATTTTTCTAGTATAAAATAGGTTAAGAGACTGTTTTAACAACCCACTTGGGTTGGCTTGGTGGTATTGGCTTAGAACCTGGGAGTTTGCCCCTCCTCAAGGTCTCAGGTTCGATTCCCTTTGGTCCATCAAGAAATTGATTTCATATTTCCAAAATGTAAGCAAGAAAATTAACATGAGAATGATTAAACATAACCATAAGAAATGTAAAAGGCATTTGAACATACCTCTACTATTTCCAATCGAGCACATGTTTTCGGATTAAAATTAACAACTTTATTACTTCGAATGAGTATCATATACAACAAATTTTCAGGTTCGTACATCAGTAAATACAATACAACTATCCAAAAATATAAAACATCCTCGGGTCAACGTCCTCCTGCAGCGGGTACGAACGATCATTTGTTGAATATCCATCCGGCTACAAGCTTACTGCATCCTGCTAAACCACTAGCTGATCTGAAACAAAGGAGGATTGGGATGAGACATAATGTCTCAGTGAGGTCTTCCCATTGGCGAGTTTCTTAAAGAAAACGTTACTGAAGTCCATAGAGGTTACGCCATTGGCGAGTTCCTTGGGACCTTGCTGGAGAATTTCGCTATTAGCCTAAATTTCGCTAATGGCGAAATTCTTCAGAAAAACTGCAGAAATTTCATTCTTTTTCAATCAATCAGACATCAATTCATACACTAATGCAAACCCTAATTCTTCTGGGTACATGGAAATCAAGGGAAACACTTTGCATGGCACATTTCAGAACAATCAAGCAACAATCATAATCTAAACTTAAACTAACACAAAACTAAACTTTTGCTAAAATCACATTACCAAGGGTAGGATATACTATCTAAGAACTCACCTAAAATCCCCAGCAACATGCATAGCTCAAGCTCCAATTCCTATCTACCTCCAATCCAAACCCTAGCTCTTGCTTCACTTGCATCCATTGCTCTAGCTCACCAACTAAGCCCCAAAGCTTCAATCCATTATCAAGGTTGTTTCTTGCTTGATAGGTGGATAACACATATGCTTGATTCACCCGATACACAAACTTGGAAGGATTTGGGTGGGTTAGAGAGGGAGAGGAGGACGATGTTAAGAGACAGGGAGGAGAGAATTCTTGAGCTCTAACTTAGAGAGAGAAAGGGCAAGTCCAAATGAAATGTTTGTGGCCTCCAACCCTTATATACTTGCAGCGTGAAAGTACCATTATGCCCTTCGTCTCGATTGTTCATTCTCTGACACTGATAACTCAACCTGCGTGCATTCTCACACTGTTAAATAAACTCATGCTTAACTGACTTTACATAATAAAACATTCTCCGTCGTACTTGACTTATACGAACATGTGCTCTGATACGTTCGGCTGGTAATATTCCGATAAATAATGAGCGGGATATTACAGAAAAGTTCTGTAATTTTTGAAAAAAATTGTCACTAGAAATTTAATTATTATCAAACAAAATTTCTGTTTTAGTAAGTTTAATTTCTTCGTTGTACTTTTGTGCTTCACCGACAATCACCATAAGTCTGAAAGGCATCGATAACTATCGTATTCAAATAGTCTTGCATGTTCTAATAATTAAAATATTAGATGCACCTTAACATCCAACATGATAATAACTCTAAAATTCACATCAAATTGTTTGCTTGTGAGTTTAGTACTAAATTAGTAATCCATTACATCAACAGATACATTATATTAGTAAGGTCTTTCATATCCTCAAAAAATGAGGATTAAATATGCCATGACATCCACGTGATGTGGATTCTCAAATTCCAAAGCTGCTCCTCAAGTTTACACAGACTCTCAAATTTTACAAAGGTTGAGCAAGATACATCTGCGCTTACATGCAACTTATTTGACTAGTCATTCTTGCAGTTTCATGTATCTAATTATGTACGTAACTTATTTGTCAAGCAGGCTTTACTTTTTATTTTGATGCTTCCTAATTAAAAAATATGGCTATTTAAACAACACTAGTAATCGACATTACAAACAACTGCTCAACATCTGAATTTAACACGACCAGTGAAAATTAAGTCAGGCCATTTCCATCGAAATGAGCCACTGGTGCAGTGATGAGTATAACATTATTCTTGTGCTTATTATGAATTAACCTTCTTACTCCATTTACCATATCTAACTAACCGGAAAGATTGAGAAATCTGACTTGTGTCTGAGGAGAATATGAATTAACCTTCAAAACATTGTTCAACGCAAGCACATCAAGCTCTCTCATCTGCACAAAAATAAAACCACACCACACCAAATAATTCTACTAAAATTCCAAATAACACTCATTTCCCATTTAACGCTCCATCAAAATAAAATATAATATAATGCATATCTTAAAAATTAGTATGTGATATTTCTAATATTTAATACTTCCTTTCAAGCCAAAGCTTACTAAGCTTTGAATAACTGTTTAAGAGACAAAATAAAATCATTATTAAATAAAAAAGTATCAAACTATCAACTAGTATTAAAACCATAATGAACTTTGACGAACTAATCCAAACAAAGCTGCAACGATATTCGGTCAGATGTTTTCACCAAATTAAGTGTGGGATCGGTGCCAGTGACTCAACATTGATGATAGTTAGAGAACGGCACTACCAAATAGAAAAATTAACTTAAGTGAGACAAGTCATCTGTGAATGGTGCCAACGACTCAACCTTTACTTTGGTTAGGCGAAGGGACTAACGGAGACTATGCACAGTCTGCTGAGACCAATGATTAGAGAGCCTTCCAATAGAGACGAAATGGATAAAAGGCAAAAGCACATTGTGACAATAGTGACATGGACAAATGATCAAGAACAACTTGGAACTGACTGCAAGACTTGACAAATGACCACATGCTTAACATGAAAGAGAATATCTTACCCAATAAAGTTGAATAAAAAGATGTGCATAACCGGGCCTTAAAGAAATGCGCATTAACAAGACAAATAGAGAGAACCAAGAAACGTACAAAATAGTTGCACAGTGCCCTGAATATACAAAAATAAAGTAGCGGAAAATAAGCAAGTGAATCACACCTCCATAAAGAGATCTAAAAGCCAAAACATTGGTGAATCGTGTACATGATCTCAGGAATAAAACATTAAATTCGACCAAGACTAAAAAAGAAACCTATATACTCTTGTCCCGATATTGAAAATCAACGACATATTCAGAACTAGGACAGGAAACTAACGAAAAAGGAAGGAAAAAAATGCATTTAACACTATCTTTGTGTTTTCATTTAAGGAACACGATGAATGTTGGCTCAATTGATAAGAAGTTGACGCACTCGAGGGGTCATGGGTTCAACCCCCGCTGTCAATGCGAGAATTTCTTTGAGCCTAAAAGTTCTCTTTAATCCTTGAGGCATGTCTTATCCTGGTGAGCCATCAAAGCACAACACAACTAACCTTTCAATTTTCAGAACACACAAATTTAGAAATATAATCAATATTGTTATCTATATTAAAATTACTGTTAAATTTCATAGTACATTCTCTATGTCTTTAATCAATTACTCCCTCTAGTCTCGGATATACGTAAATAAAAGTCAAACAAAGTAGATGTATCTGGTTCAAATTTTTATCAAGATACATCAACTTTGTTTATCTTTTCTTTTGCGTATATTTGACCCCGGAGAGTAGTGTCACTTAAATTTTTTCTAGAACAGACAGTAAAGAGTATATTGTAAATGTTTTTGTGAGCTTAACTCAGTTGGGTTGGTAGGGACATTGCATTTTATTTGCAGCCATAATTCAAACCTTAGATTTCCCACTTGTTCACCTTAGAAGTGAATTGAGGTGAACTTCTAATAGCTAGGTTACTTGACCAACAAAAAAATATATACTGTAATTCAGGTTGTGAAATTAACCAAAAAAACCTTCCAACAACTAATGTTAAGATAAGAAGGTGCTTACTGTTTACAAGCATTTCTAGAATGCAAATACTGCAATAGTCATCGGAAACTCAAACACATGTGGAAGAGCCAAAGTTCGAACCCAAGCCGTCGAACCCCACCGACATGACACCTATGATTACACTAAATTATGTCATTTTCTCAAATTATTATCTGTGTTGGCATGTCGGTGTCGTGTCCGTGTTTGTATCCGTGCTTCATAGCGTTGGACCCAACAATTTTAACAATTTTACTAGTTGAGCTAGGACTTGTGGATTAATTTAAATTTATCTTAAAAGAGAGAATTAGAATTGAAAGTTTGAAAATGAAATAAACAGATTATGAATAATTGCATCGTTACATATAGTTTGCATGTGAGAAAAAAATTATATATTATACCAACAAAAACTAATCTTAATTGCTTAAATGTATTACTCATATTCAATTTGGGAAACTGATTTAGCATTGTATAAATGGGAGCGGTTATGGTGCATAAGGAAATCCTTATGCACCGTGCATAAATCCCAACATAATTGTTTCCTACACCCCCAAAGGAAACCAAACAAAACAAAACAAAACGAACAAAACTCGGAAACAAACTGAATCATCACCGTCGTTCATCATCATCACCACTGGAATCTTCAATCTCATCATCAACACCGTTGTTCATCATCATCACCATACCGGAATGCCAAAACCATTTTGCTGTGGAAATTGTTTCTGCGAGTTGTACTCCAAACCCATTTTGCTGTGGAAATGGTTTCCAGAATCTTCAATCTCATCATCAACTTCGCCGTTCATCATCATCACCGTACCGGAATGCCAAAACCATTTTGCTGTGGAAAACCATTAGATGTACTTAATGGTTTCCAGCAGTTGTACTCCAAAACCATTAGATGTACTTAATGGTTTCCAGCAGTTTTGGAGGAGGAAAGGAATGTCGAGATTGAACGAGATTTGCACTGAGTGTATGTGTTTTTTGTGAAAACTAGTTACGGATCCGAATAGAGAAGAAGAAGAGGAGTCTTTCGATGTAAAAAATTTTCGAAAAAAAGTAAAAGAAAAAACTCCGGCACGGCGGCGCTACGGCCAACCGCCACGCCGGAGGAACTCCGGTCGTCTTCTTCCTCTCTTCCGTCGGACTGTTTGTTTGAAGAGAGAAGGGAGAACTTCTCTCTCTAAGTTTAACTTAGAGAGAAGCCTATGATTATTACACGTGTACACTAGATCTGATGGTTGTGAAGTGTTTATGCACGATGCCTAAGGAAATGACTTATGCACCATAACTTTTGCCTTTATAAATGTGGAACGAAACAAAATTATTCCACCAAAAATTTCTTGAAAATCAAGATCTATTAAGAGTTTTGAATTATTACCCTTTCAGCAGCAACGAAATTGGGAATCTCTTCCATTTCGAAGATTTCGGATGATCTTGCTTCGAAGATTTCTCCACGGTAACCACCATTACTCAGCGGCAAAATTCGGCGGCGACGGTGAGCTTTTCCGCCTCGAAAGCAGCCTCATTGAAGGAAGAAGCCTTGCATGATTGTGTTTCCATTTTAGGACAATATCGTTAGTTTGTTAAAAGGACAACAACTGATTTTACGAAGGCCATGTTTGGTAATAGAAATAACCTTTTAGCTTATTTTATTAAGTTATAAGATTGTTTGATAAAATGATATGTGTTTTTTTTTTTGAAGAAAAAATTATATGTTTTTTATAACAGGTTTATCTTATTAACTAATACTACTTCCTCTTTTATTTTTATTTTCACATCTTTTGGTCTGCCCTTGACATTTGGTCTGCTGCATAAGAAAACTTGTAAATTTGTTTAAAAAATAATATGAAAGATGAGATCAGGTCTTTCGAATGCTCGTAGATTGCACCTATTTTATATGGATATTTCTTTTATTTTACGATGACTAACAAAAGTAATTTTGATTGATTTATATATATATATATATATATATATATATATATATATGGATATTTCTTCTGTTTTACGATGATTAACAAAAGTAACTTTGATAGATTTAAAAAAAAGGAAAAATTGATATTTTTAAAGTGCATTTGTTGTTAAAAGACTTTTCAACCCGTCATCTTATATTTGTCTTTTTAATATTAGTGAATAGTGAGTGAATTTAATGTTTCACAATTTTTATAAGGGTGTATTTGTAAAAATATTACAAAAATTACAATAATTATTGATTGCATTGATTTTGTTGATTTTTTTTATTTTATTGTTTCTTATATTTGGAGGGAGTAACTTATTTTGAAATGTTTTCAAATAACGTTTTAGTTTATAGCTTATAGTTTCTTTTTTGTATTTTCTTATGTTCTTAACCTTATTAAGTTTATTTTATTATCATTTTACTCTTTTTTATTTTACGAATATATTTTTACTCTTGGTCAGGCTTTATTTATCTCTCGGACAAAATCAAATTACTTGGGCTCCTTTCCACTAAGAATTGAAGGGTACACACGCAGGAAATTGACTCATCTGCAAGGTCATAGGTTCAACTATCGCTTCCGAAATTAAGTTAAAGGATCTCATGTGCAATTTTAACAAGAGTTTATTACTCCCTCCGTCGCAAAATAAGTGACCTAATTGGTTGTTTCATACATGTCAATGTACATTCATAAAAATATAAGTATGAATTATCAAAAAATATAAACAATTATCAAAAATATAGTTTGACTTTAATATCTTTAAGTATGAATTATCAAAAAATATAAAAAATTTATACTTAGAAAATATTCATAAAGACAAATGAAAAATCTTATATGCTATTTGTCAAACTAGGTCACATAACATATCTCTCAATGCTACATACCTAATGCTTTAATTTACCATTTTATTTCATCTAAGGTTGAGCCAAGAGGATGAAGGAATATAAAACAGGAATCTCAAAGGGGAAAAAAATGAATATGATCTCAATATAAGTATGTTGTTGAGAGGAGGAAGAAAATGGTTGGAGATAGTGTTTTTTAGCTTACTAAGAGAGGCAAATTTACATTGCGTCAGTCATACCGTGAAAAAAGGCAAACTCCAAACACACATAACGCAAAGAGAGTATGAGGTGTTTGTGTATTGGAGGGAGATTTATGGGATATAATGAACTCACTTGGAATTGCAGTGGAATGTCCTTTATAAAGGAATAAGAGAGTGTAATGAGCTTGAAGCTTTATTGGTCCTTACTATGTAATTGAGCATTTTCTAAGTAGATATTACATTCAAGGCGGACCTAAACACTAAATCTTCCTAAAATATTATAACCACTTAGCAAAATCCCAATTACAGATATTGTAAGACCTAGTAAATCTCCAACCCCATTACACTTCCTTAAGCCTATATAAAGGGAACTTCACTACAATTCCAAGTAGGTTCATTATATCCCATAAACTTCTCGGCCTCCTTGTTTCCCATCTAACTTGGGCATCGGAGAGCATTTGCATGTATCACCCCCTTCCATCTCACCGACAACAGCCTCCTTGTCATTTCTGAAGAAGTGTATGTCAAACAGCCTTTTGGCTTTGAAGATTTAAAACATCCAGAGCATGTTTATAAATTGAAGAAATCACTTTATGGCTTGAAACAAGCTCCCAGAGCTTGGTATGAAAGACTAAGTAATTTCTTAATTCAAAATAACTTTGAACGAGGGCAAGTTGACACTACATTATTCAGAAAGACTCTGAAGAAAGACATTCTTATAGTTCAGATTTATGTTGATGATATCATTTTTGGTTCTACAAATAGTTCACTTTGCAAAGAGTTTTCCAAAGTAATGTAGGATGAGTTTGAAATGAGCATGATGGGAGAATTGAAGTTCTTTCTTGGAATTCAAATCAACCAATGCAAAGATGGAGTCTATGTTCATCAGTCCAAATACACGAAAGAGCTTCTGAAGAAGTTCAATCTTGAGGATTGCAAAGAAATGAATACTCCAATGCATCCAACCTGCACTCTGAGCAAAGAAGATCAAGGAACCAAAGTTGATCAGAAGCTGTATAGAGGTATGATTGGTTCTTTGTTATACCTAACTGCATCCAGACCATATATTTTATTCAGTGTATGTCTGTGTGCAAGGTTTCAATCAGATCCTAGAGAGTATCACTTAACAGCTGTTAAAAGAATCTTTAGATATCTGAAAGGAACTACTAATCTTGGACTTCTTTACAAGAAATCCTCTGACTACAAGCTAGTTGGATTCTGTGATGCTGACTATGCTGGAGACAGGATTGAAAGAAAATCTACCAGTGGCAATTGTCAATTCTTGAGAGAGAATCTGATATCCTGGGCTAGCAAGAGGCAAGCAACCATTGCTTTGTCTACAGCAGAAGCAGAATACATCTCAGCTGCTAGTTGTTGTACACAGCTACTCTGGATGAAACATCAGCTTGAGGACTATCAAATAACTGAAAACTGTATCCCAATTTATTGTGATAATACGGCAGCTATATGTTTGTCTAAGAATCCAATTCTGCATTCAAGAGCAAAGCACATTGAGATTAAACATCATTTTATAAGAGACTATGTTCAAAAAGGAATTTTAGATATTCAATTCATTGATACTGATCATCAATGGGCTGATATATTTACTAAACCCTTATCTGTTGAAATATTTGATTTCATAAAGAAAAATTTGAACATGTGTTATGTCTCTGGATAATGTGCGCCTCTGAAAACAGAATTCCGACTCTGATAAATATTCAGAAGCTATTTGGGAATCAGACCCTCTTTTGGAGACTCTGATAAAAGCTTCTGATAAATTATTCAGACTCTGGTAAGGAATCTTTAGACTCTCAGAAGCTCGTATTAGTGGAAGCATGACTGTTGAGTTTAGTAACACCTGCCCCACTACGGTGACAGTTACTTTATAGTTTCTCAGACGTGGCATATCTGTATTGGGTAAGAACTCAAAGGGCAATGATTTCATTACGTTGAACAAATTACCTTCGCATTGTCCCAATACTTTTACGGCTGCATGCTATATGTATTTATTGTTTGTGTTTGTTTGTCCCCTATTCTTTCCAAACGGTTATCAAACTCTTTGCTATAAATACATAACACACACAACTCACTTCTCTTTTCACTCTTTGATTTTCTCTCTGAACAAATTTCTTCTTTTCAATACTTTGCAAAACTTTTTGTTCTCAAATCAAACACTTAGAAACCTCTAAAATGGCAAGTGATCTCATCCAATCTGGTGTCACAATCAAGTCTTGAAAGTCCTACGTTATCAAACCCAGAACGATGAACATTATCAAGGAGACTCTGGAAATTCAAGTTGAATCTCCAGTAGATTTTGGTTCTCTTAGTCGTCACGGAGTTGACGTTTCTTCTCATTTCTTATCACAAGGAATGATGAACTACTTTGGTATGTTGAATGGACCAACATATCAGGAACTTGTAAGAGATTTTTGGGTTAGGTCAGAAGTCTACGACAAGGATGAAGCTACTCTTGAAGAAACAGTTGCAATCTCAAACAACCCCAAGCTGGCTGGCAAGAACAGAGATCAAATGGGTTTAAGACCGTACAATGGTCTTGAAGTAAGGTCTGCTGTGATGGGAATACCAGTAGTTATCACTGAAGAGGTGGTATCCAGGGCTTGTCAAATGGAGAACTCAGGTAAATTTCAGTGGAATGTTCACAAGAAGAGTGAATGGGCTGTTATCTGCAACAAACTACTATTTGAAGGGAGATCCTCAAATAAACTGGTGGATATGCATCCTGAGCATAGGGTGCTTTTGAAGATTATACTGGACAGTATGCTTCAGAAAGGAGGAGGAATAGACACATTGTCTGTTGATCACAAAGTTCTTCTTTATTTTCTCATCAACAAAATAAAGATCAACTTTCCAAGATATGTGATGCACCACATGTGCTGGGCCATTAAGAAGAGTCAATCAGAAACCAGAAGGCAAGTTCCTTTTGGAAGATTAATATCTGAGATTCTGTATCAAGGAGGCCTCTTGAAGGTCTTATCAGAATCTGGTGTGGTATCAGATATTCATCTTGGAACTGTGACTGGGAGAATCATCAATGGCAAGACTCTGCAGTACATGAAGATTGTCAAGAGATTCAATCCCTCTAAACATGATATGAGGGAATCTTATGTACAATCTGACTTGATGATGGACTTCCCTCCCATATCCAAAGAAGATAATCCTGAAGTTCTTGCAAGATTTGTGGTGGATTACTTCAAGGATACTGTAACGCCCCCTTTTTCTTTAATTATTTTTAGTTAATATTTGAATACTTTTACATGATTTTATATTTTGATAAGTGATAATATGTTTGTTATTTTGTTTAGAAATATAAGTGATAATATGTTTGTTATTTTGTTTAGAAATATATTTGTTATAAATATGTTTTTTATTTGTTATAGATATATTTGTTATTTTATGTGGAAATATATATTATCTAGTATAGAAATATATTTGTTATTTTGTGTGGAAATATATATGTTATCTAATATAGAAATATATTTGTTATTTTGTGTAGAGATATATTTGTTATTTTATGTGGAAATATATATTATCTAGTATAGAAATATATTTGTTATTTTGTGTGGACATATATATGTTATCTAGTATAGAAATATATTTTGTGTAGAGATATATTTGTTATTTGGTGTATTATTATTATTAAGTTGGGGAGAGATATATTTAATTTAGAAATAAATAAGATTACGAGGAAAAAAGTAGTTTTGGGGTGTAAGAGAAATTATGGTTATTATAAAAAGGAGAGTTAGAGTTAGAAAATAATATGACGTAGAGTAAGAGAAGAGTCAGAGAAGAGAAGTTTGTAGAATCTTTGCAATCAATCAATCTAAGGTAAGGGTGAGACTAACCTTCTTTAATCATAAGCATATAATTCAAAAAAAGGTTTAATCTTGTTGTTGTTAATTTTGTTATTGTTGTAGAAGTTAGATTTTGAATTTGAATTAGGTGGTTAAGAGTATAGATAATTCATGAATTTATGTGAAAATTATTTATATGAAGATTGTATATATGATATTTATATGAAAGTTGTTTATATGATTATTAAGTGAATTTATATGAATGATGTTTAATTGGTATTGCGACGATGATTTTGTGCTGTAAATATGTATTGATATAATTTCATGTGTCGGTCAAAGAGTCGTAAATGATGTTTAAGATGTTGTATTAACTTGTTTAAGTATAAAGAGTCGAGTTCATGCATTTGCATAATTTGAGACGGTGGAGCTTATGTTCAAAGCGACGGTGAAGCTTATTTAAGCTTAAAATGGTACCACATGCATGATGTTTAAGATGTTAGAGTTGCATAGTCGAGTTGCATTGTCGAGTCAAGTGGTTAAGTAAATTTTTGAAGTTATGAAGTTGATTAAGATGATGATGATGTTACCTGATACTTGAAATTAATTGATGATTTATATCTGTAATTATATGAAGTACTTGTTGATGATGATTTGTTGTTGTTTTATGCTGATTGATTCTTTTATATGTTTTGTTGCTTATTTATGTCGTTTGATTCTCTTATATGATTTGTTGTTGTTTTATGTTGATTGATTCTCTTATATGATTTGTTGTTGTTTTATGTGGATTGATTCTCTTATATGATTTGTTGTTGTTTTATGTTGATTGTGGATTGATTCTCTTATATGATTTGTTGTCGTTTTATGTCGATTGATTCTCTTATATGATTTGTTGCTTATTTATGTCGATTGATTCTCTTGTATGAATTGTTGCTATTTATGTTGACTAATTCTTTTACATGAATTGTTGCTTATTATTATAGAATGTGAAATCTCACCCCTTCTGTTGGAATTGCCGCCTCGTGGGCAAGTGCAGGTGACCAAGTATAGGTTCGACGTGTGAGGATTTTCCTGTGTGATGTCATAGGAGCTCTGATACGTAACGGGATGGGGATTTATTATTTGTTTCTATTCCTTTATGTATCGTTTTAAATTAATTATGACATTTATGCTAAGAATTAATTATTTTAAGGATTTTGAAATTATGATTCCGCTGCTACGTTTTGAATAAAGTTGAGGAATAAATTATTATTCATTTTGTTTAAAGATTTTATGAAATGTGACATCCTGAATATTGCGATATACTCTGATTATATAAATGAAATTTTAAAGTCGGGATTTCGGGGTGTTACAATTGGTATCAGAGCAGGTCGATCCGTCCGGCCAATTAGAGAGTCGAGTGACATTGTCTTTGAGTTAGAATAGTATAGTTGTATTATTTTGACTATTGTTTGTTGTGTAGAAGACTAACATGCAGGAGTTTATCCATAGTTGTTTAATCGAAGTAAATTTTCGAGGACGAAAATCCTTTAAGTGGGGGAGAGTTGTAACGCCCCCTTTTTATTTAATTATTTTTAGTTAATATTTGAATACTTTTACATGATTTTATATTTGATAAGTGATAATATGTTTGTTATTTTGTTTAGAAATATAAGTGATAATATGTTTGTTATTTTGTTTAGAAATATATTTGTTATAAATATGTTTTTTATTTGTTATAGATATATTTGTTATTTTATGTGGAAATATATATTATCTAGTATAGAAATATATTTGTTATTTTGTGTGGAAATATATATGTTATCTAGTATAGAAATATATTTGTTATTTTGTGTAGAGATATATTTGTTATTTTATGTGGAAATATATATTATCTAGTATAGAAATATATTTGTTATTTTGTGTGGACATATATATGTTATCTAGTATAGAAATATATTTTGTGTAGAGATATATTTGTTATTTGGTGTATTATTATTATTAAGTGGGGGAGAGATATATTTAATTTAGAAATAAATAAGATTACGAGGAAAAAAGTAGTTTTGGGGTGTAAGAGAAATTATGGTTATTATAAAAAGGAGAGTTAGAGTTAGAAAATAATATGACGTAGAGTAAGAGAAGAGTCAGAGAAGAGAAGTTTGTAGAATCTTTGCAATCAATCAATCTAAGGTAAGGGTGAGACTAACCTTCTTTAATCATAAGCATATAATTCAAAAAAAGGTTTAATCTTGTTGTTGTTAATTTTGTTATTGTTGTAGAAGTTAGATTTTGAATTGAATTAGGTGGTTAAGAGTATAGATAATTCATGAATTTATATGAAAATTATTTATATGAAGATTGTATATATGATATTTATATGAAAATTCTTATTATGTATGTTATTTATATGATATTGAAAGTTGTTTATATGTTATTTATTTATATGATATTTATTTGATGTTATGGTCCAAACTATTGGAGTTCATTTGAGATGTCTAAGAGTTAAGAAGTTGAGTCCATGCATATTCATCCAGAGACGATGGCTCATGCCCTAGGAGCTTTTGCTCAATAGCGACGAGAGCTTATGCTCTAGGAGTATTTTTATACTCAATAGCGACGAGGGCTTATGCCCTAGGAGTATATTTATACTCAATATGGTACCACATGCATGAGTAAGATTATTAAGTTGCATAGTCAAGTTAAAGTTGCATTGTCGAGTCAAGTTAAAGTTGCATTGTCGACTCAAGTGGTTAAGTAAATTTTGAAGTTATGAAGTTGATTAAGATGATGATGATGTTACCCGATACTTGAAATTAATTGATGATTTATATCTGTAATTATATGAAGTACTTGTTGATGATGATTTGTTGTTGTTTTATGCTGATTGATTCTTTTATATGTTTTGTTGCTTATTTATGTCGTTTGATTCTCTTATATGATTTGTTGTTGTTTTATGTTGATTGATTCTCTTATATGATTTGTTGTTGTTTTATGTGGATTGATTCTCTTATATGATTTGTTGTTGTTTTATGTTGATTGTGGATTGATTCTCTTATATGATTTGTTGTCGTTTTATGTCGATTGATTCTCTTATATGATTTGTTGCTTATTTATGTCGATTGATTCTCTTGTATGAATTGTTGCTATTTATGTTGACTAATTCTTTTACATGAATTGTTGCTTATTATTATAGAATGTGAAATCTCACCCCTTCTGTTGGAATTGCCGCCTCGTGGGCAAGTGCAGGTGACCAAGTATAGGTTCGACGTGTGAGGATTTTCCTGTGTGATGTCATAGGAGCTCTGATACGTAACGGGATGGGGATTTATTATTTGTTTCTATTCCTTTATGTATCGTTTTAAATTAATTATGATATTTATGCTAAGAATTAATTATTTTAAGGATTTTGAAATTATGATTCCACTGCTACGTTTTGAATAAAGTTGAGGAATAAATTATTATTCATTTTGTTTAAAGATTTTATGAAATGTGACATCCTGAATATTGCGATATACTCTGATTATATAAATGAAATTTTAAAGTCGGGATTTCGGGGTGTTACAGATACTGGTAGAATAATCAACTATTCTGCCATTCCTGAGACTGCTGGAGGAGGACCTCTTAAGATCAAAGGAAAAAGGACCAAGCAAGTGGTTCTCAAGGAAGAGGAAGAGAAGCAGGAGCCTCTCAATAAGAAGATCAAATCTACTGCTCTTCCAGGAGTGACAATTGGTTCCCCTAAGACCATAGCTCCTATGCCTTCATCAATATCTTCTGCATCCAAGGAAATCAAGGATAGGATAAAAGAAACCAAGGATGAGAAGAAAGCCAAGAAAGACGAGAAGAAGGCAAAGAAAGATGAGAAGAAAGCGAAGCTGGGCAAGGGTGACAGAGATTATGTCCAACTAGCTGAGGAAATTGCTGATATCCTTGATGCTGACTCTGATGGTGAAGAAAGTCAGATCAAGAAGAGAAAGGTGGATGTGGTCCCTGTGGATAAGGAGATAGCACAAAAGATAGGTACTTCTGTATCTATGATTGAAGATGAACATGCTGCTGGCAAGGCAATGGTAGTAGAAGTGGTTGCTGAAGAATTAAAGGAAGAGACTGTCAAAGAAGCTGCTAAGTTGCTTGCTTCTGCTCTTCAACAGAAGGGATCCTGTAGCTACTGCAGAAGCTGAGTTATCAGAAGCTACTGTGTCTGATCATTATGCTTCTTCAGAAGCTGGCATTGGCACCTCTGGCAATGTAGCATATAGCTCATCTTCCTCATTGAATCAAGAGTCAGAATCTGATTCAGAATCAGATAATAAACCCTTGAGCCAAATTCTTCCATCCCTCAAAAATTCATCCCCCTCACCAATCAAACCCATATCATCCCATAACCCATTGGACCCTGCAATAGTTGAATATGTTGATTCAACTATGGACAGAGTCATTCAAGACACAATCACAGTGTCAATGAATCTTCCTGCTGACCATCCTGCTCAACCATCATTTCTCAAACCACTTCAGGCAATTCAACCTTCTAAAAAGCTTGAAGTAACTATTCAGCCATCCCCCCAACATGAAACCATTTGTGTAGACTCTCCAGACACCCTAGATTCTCTTGAGAAACATCTAGGAGGAGAACTACCAAAGACCCCTGCAAAATCCAAACCAACAAAAGCTACTAAATATGTTTCCAAACCAGACCCTGTACCTAAACCTACAGAAAGTCTTACCTTAGCTTCTGTTGAACTTTCAGAACCTGTTATTGAACCAGCTTCTTAAAATCTGGAACAAGCTTCTGATATCATATCAGAATCTGTAACAGAATTCAGAGCAGAAACCAGAAGAGTTCCCCAACCTCTTTGTGATCCTATAACTATCTTCCCAGAGTTTGAAACTTTTATAGCCTTAAGAGCCTCTCTACCCTCAACCTCTGAACCTTTTGACCTATTTGATTCAAACAGGATAGATGAGTTCTATGCTTCTTCAAGCAATAAGCTCAAGGACATTATTGAGCAAAGGTTTGTGCCCATCCTCAATGTAAGCTATGAGGACAAGTTCTCTACATTGAAGACTGAGTTCTTGGAATTTATCACCAAAATTCAGAAGGCTGCTGCCAGGAAACAAGCACTTGTCACTGCCAAGCATGTTGAAGAAGTCAAGCGGGCTGAGAAAGTTTTAGTCATGGAGAAAGCTCCTATTCTGAGGATTAGAGATACACCATTCTTTGATGAAGATCAGTATAATACAAGGGAATCAATGGTTTATAACTCTTTGAAAAGGAAACTGTACAGAGTTCAAGAAGAAGCCAGACTAGAAAGGGAAGCGCATTTAAGAAGAACTGAGGCTCTGGAAGAGATGGTAAAGAAACAGCAAGAGGATCTCCAGAAATTGATGGATCATCTTGCCAAACATAACCAACCTTAGTTTAATTTCGTTTTGTTCTATTTGTAATTCTTGTTTGCTGTCTTCTGAACTGTTTTTGCTTACAAATTTATACAAGTTTTTATTTGATTCTATTTGCATTTAATTTATTTTTTATGCTCTGAATCTTCTATGTTTTTTCCTCTGAATCTCATTTTCCTTACCTTAAGTCATTTAAAAAGGGGGAGGAACTTGTTCTAAACCTTTTTGTTGATGACAAAAGGGGGAGAAGAGAAAGTATTTGTGTTTTCTCAACAGGGAGAAGGGAAAAATATGAGATTTGTGTTTCCTGTTAAATACATTGCAAGTTCTATGTAAAAGTTAAAGGGAAATCTGCGAAAGGTGCTTAGTTAGACTCTGAGCCCCTGTTTAAGAATCTGTTCTCTAAATTCGTTTATTATTCTGAGAATGAATTCGATTGCTTATGAAAATGAATTTAATTAACTTGGATAGAACTTAGGGGGAGCTTACAAACCTCAACTTAAGAACTATCAGACTCAGGGGGAGTCAGAGCTTACAAACCTCAGACTCTGAGCTTACAAACCTCAAACCCCTTAAGTCAACTTGTTAATTAGATTAACAATAATTGACCTTTTAAATACTAATGTTTGTCATCATCAAAAAGGGGGAGATTGTTGGAACAAAGGTGTTCAACAATACCACGTTTTGAGTTTTGATTATAACAAGGTATTAAAAAGTTGTCAATTGGATATTGCTAATATTTGTTTAAGTATGCAGGATATCAATCAAGATTTATATCTTAGAAAGTATTCTGTTTGAACAATGTTAAAGAGCAAAAATCCAGAGAAGCTTGTGGCTTGTGATTCTGTATCGAAGAGAGTCTGAAGACTATATCGAAGAGAGTGTGAAGACTGTATCGAAGAGAGTCTGAAGTATGTACCGAAGAGAGTCTGAAAGACTGTATCAGAGTCTGAAGACTATCAGAATCTGAAAAACAAGAGAGTCTGAAGATTATCAGAAGCTTAGTGCTACAGTGAGTCTGAAGCCCAAAATCTAAAAAACTGCTAACAAGGATTTCTACAAGCATTGCGATGCAAAAGAAACTCTCAAATGGAGTAACGGCTAGCTTCAAAGTCAACTTGAGCATGGGAAGCACAACGACAAAGAAGGCAGGCCAGTACAGAGTACGTTGTACGAACTCTGTTTCCACTACTCCACTACCTCGTACAGTTTGGCAACTGTGTCTACCTGTATTTATCTTCAAAGGGAATGGAATTCAAATTATGCAATTGAAGGACTATTACCAAATCAAGCAACAGATCAACAACCATTGATCAAGCTTCAGAAATCATCCTGATGTGCTGGATGACTCAACGTCTCTTTCCTACGCCTATATAAAGGATAGAAGACTTGAAGAATTGTCGGACTCTACAACTAGAAAAATTACACTGCGTTGCTTTCGTATTCAACTGAGTCTTAACAAAAACACATCAACAACTTAGATTCTTACAAACTGAGTATTCTAGAATTTCTAAGTTCCACAAAAAAACAGAGTCTGTCTTTTGTTTGAAACAAAGTCTGTCTTTGTTGTAATTGAAACACATTTGATTGTTGTCAAGTGTTTCAACTCTATTCAATTTTCTGTAATTGTGTAAGAAGTCTCTTGCTTGTGTGCTTGAGCAAAGAAGTCTCTTGCTTGTGTGCTTGAGCAAATAAGTCTCTTGGCTGCGTCCCTGAGCAAGGAAGTCTCTTAGTTGTGTCTTTGAGCATTGGAAGTCTCTTGCCTGCGTGCTTGAGCATTGGAAGTCTCTTACCGTGTGTTTGAGCAACTTGTAATTGATATTACATTTTAGTGAACTCTCCTTGGAAGTAAAAGGGGGACAGGACTACTTCCGGTTTGTGGAAGGAACCTGTATAATTGCTTGTGTTCTCTCTTCTCTCTATCTCTTGATTATTCCGCTGCATCAGAACCTAATTGATGACGCTCTGTCATTACATAATTTTTATGTATTTTAATCACAATTTAGAGTTCACAAGGTAACTTAAGCAGCAAGAAAAGCAGAAAAAACTGAAGAATTCAAGAAAGACCAAATCGTGTCACGATTGGTACAAAACGTGGCACGATTCAAGAAGACAAAAACATGCTCTCTGCCAAGGCAAAAACGTGTCACGTTGACCAAAACGTGACACGATTTCTAGAAACCCTAATTTAGAATTTGTTATACAAGGAAAATCGTGACACGATTCCACAAAAACGTGACACGATTTTAGGTGAATTTCTGTGCCTATTTAAGCTGAAGGCTATTCTAAAAACAAGGGTTACGATTTGAGAAGAGAAAAGTGCGATTTTTACACTGAAAGACGGCTGCAGGGACGATTTCTTCACCTTGTAACCAGTTCATGTATGTATTGTTACCTCTAATGATTATGTTATTTATAAATTCAATTATGAGTAGCTAAATCCATTAGAGGTTAGGTCTGAGATGATTCTTTGTAACCCTAATTGACATATGTTGCTGTGAAACTCTATTTATTGTGAATGACAATTTAGTTTTTATTCAATTCAATTGTTCTTAATGCTTTATATATTCTGATCACATATATATATGATTTGGTGAGAACGAACGACTACTGACCATAGCTTTCGACTTTGACCTAATTGAATTGTTCTAATAATTATAATTAGTCTAGGAATGGATAATTCTTTATTAGTGATATTAGGTTAACGTTCTTCAAACCTTCGAAGATTATTAGACCACCTAAGGGATTAGGGGCTTTAATCTTAGAAGAGTGTCCTAACTCAAGGGATTGATTAGGACTATTTTGTTAACTATCGTTGTCATACCCTAATTTTTGACCAACTTATTTTTTATTTTTTCGTGCGTTGATCGTTTTTATTTCATTCGTTCGCGCGCTAATTCCCGTAATATCTGCTTTTGTTCGTATTTGTGGTCGCATTTATTTTTCGTTCGTCGTTTATTTTTTAATGTCGCTCGCGTATTAATTTCGTAATTTTTATTCGCGTTTTGTGCGTATTTTAGTGTAGCGTAAAGTTTGCGTTCTTAAAGTTCATTTTACTCACGTCGTTGATTTATTATTTTATTAGCGTTAAAAAAAGCCGCGTATCTCAGTCGTATCAGACGAAATTTCAGCAGAGAGGTATTTTAAAATACCTCATTTTTTGGTTCCGACGGGACATTTTTTTATTTATTATTTAATTTTCGTTTTTATTATTTAATTATTTATTTAGTTATTTTTTTTCCATTTATTTAATCTGTTGTTATTTATTTATTTGTTTTATTATTTTTTAAGTCATTTAGTACACTTGTCAACTTGTCATTGGTCCTGTCCAACTTTTTCTCCAAGAAACAGCAGGGGTATTTTTGTCATTTTCAGTGTATCAGAGAACAATTCTATAAAAGTACTGTTCACGCGTCAGATTGGTCCCCAAGGGTCAGAAAGGTCAGAATCAGTCACAATCAAGCCAGAAAATCATCAAAAACACCAATTTTTTTTCTCTTTCTCATTTTTCAGAATCAAAATCACAAAAAAACTAAAAAACTCATGAACACTCATGAATGTTCATCATGAACATAAACAACCACAACTTCAAATCTGAATCTGAACTTCATAAACAACAACTACGACATCAAATTCGAAAACAACAACAACAAATCTGAACCCATAACACCAAATCTGAACCTTAAACACCAAATCCGAACCTTAAACTCACAAATCCGAACCACAAGGAACCAAACGAACCGAAAGGACCAAGAGGCCGAACGGAAGTAAAAAGGAACAAAACCGAAATCAAAGAGGAAAAACGCGTGGAGGCTATTTCGAACCAAAATGCAAGGCTGAACCGGAACAACGAAAAACGAACCGAACGGGAAATAGGAGCAACGAACAGATTTGAAGTCATAGAGGTAATTACCTTTTTCTTTTTTTCATTTTGTTGTACAAACATTGGATGAACTTCAAACTCAGATATACTCCGATTGGGACTTTTTTTGAAAAAACTAAGCTTGGATTCAAGAAGTAGGAAAAAATGGATGTCTAAAACTTTAAAAAAAATTTGAATCGGACCAACTTGGATTTTCCGACGCGGCGGCACCGCCCTGTTGGGCCGGCCACCATCGCGCCGGAGAGGAGTGGAAGATCGGAGAAGAGAGGTTGGGGGGTTTTAGAGAGAGGTTGCTCCCTCTCTCTCTAAAACCGAAAATGAAGGGGAATTGTGTGTGTTTCTTTGTTTTTTTTTATATAGCCTATTTATACCATGTTTCTATTATGTTTGTGTGTCTCTGTACATTGTTCTTACCATGCTCCTTCGTTTCTTTTTTAACCCCTTGATCTTCATCGTGTGGCCTATGATGTTCCCTGATTAAGTTTTGTATTTACTCCTTTTTTCTTTATTATTTGTGTTTTATTCAAAACTCTTTGATCTTGATCTTGTGGCTGTGATGGAAAATGCTATGATTGAATCTGGACCTCTTGGTCCATCAAATGGTCCAGATTCATTCAGCCTAAGTTTTTTTTATTTATTTTTTATTTTCTTTTCTCTACTGTTTTGTTATTAACACCCCATTTTCCTTTAAAAATCTTTAAAAACTATTTCTACTTTGTTTATTTTATTTGTCTAATGTTCTTTTATTATTTGTTTTTTTTAATTTTTGCATTATCCTTAATCACCATCCCATGCATTTTTTCTTGTCATTTATTTTGCCATTATTTGTTGTAGTAAGCATAATAGAACTTGTTGTAATTATCGCATGCTTATTTAATTTCCCGTCATTTATTTTATTTTTGTTTTAGTTTGTAATTAGGGAATTGATGTAATTTATTTCCGCGCATTTTTCTTTTCCCTTTTTTTTAAGACCATAGAATGTATTTAGGGTATGTAATATGTAACCGGCACACGCACTGACACGTGCACCGACACACCACTTTATTTATCGCTTTACGCTATTTTTATTTTTTCGCCGTTACGCGAATTCATTGTTAGTTTAGAAAAATATTTTCTTCAAAAAAATCAAAAAAAATCAAATTCAAATTTCTTTTAAGTAAACCTTGGTTTGTAATCCAAGTGTTTTTCCTTTTATTTCCCTTAATCAAGTGTTTTTCTTTTCATGCCTTGAGGCCTCTCATCTCTTCTTAAAATCTTTCTTTCAAAAATGTTAAAATCAATTCAACTCATCAAATAAGTTCTTTAGCCGAACTACTTGATTTTGATCCCGATTTACTTGGGTAAGTAGGCAAAGGGTTTCGACCCTTCCAAATCAATAAAAATAACCAAAAACATGCTTCATCTTTCTCCTTTTCTTTCACTTTAACTCTTAAACTTTTTTTTAATAAGTAAAATTAATTTAGCGCAAGATTAGAGAATAGGTAGAAGGTTCCTATGGGATACCATAGTCGGTTCGGGTGCCTAACACCTTCTCCAATCGAAACCAACCTCCGAATCCAAGGTCTTATAAGGGTTTTTACTCATTTTTTCCCTTCCCGCGAATAAAAGTTGAGAGTTCAAAGATTAAAGGTTCAAATCCGATTAATGATTTTGATACCCGAAAATCACGAGCACAGAAATGGCGACTTCACTGGGGACCTTTTAGAGGGTTAAGCCTATTTTATCTTTCTTTACTTTTGCGCTTTATTATTTGCTTATACTTTTGTAAATACGTGCCTAATTGTTTACCTTTTACGTGGGTGGCGAGATAAGTCCTACACCCGGGCTTGAGTGAAATATAAGATAGGAGTGGTAGAATCATAGTGACATGCCGAGAGTATTCTCGTGTGGTGGAACATGTGATATAACCACACTTAGCGGAGGATCTTGAAGTGATATACGTCGGCGTGTGTTGTCGCGCTTAGACATTATTGCTTTTAAGTTTCCGTCGAAGCTAAGGACCTTAGTTACCCTTTAACCCATCTTGGCCTTTAGGATGTAGTGCGGTGGCTAACCAAGTGTTGTCTTGGTCTTAGTCGACACGCGATCTACACTCAAACTAAACTCTCCTACGGATGCTGTTGGACCGGGTGTCGTCCCGGGAATCCAATAAAGTTCGGAGGGGGTTGTAATTTGGGAACTGTGTTAGAACCCTGGTTACAAGTGCATTTGAAACCTTAGTCCTTACCAAGTGATGTGTTTACCCTCAGCTCCAACTTTATGTACTTAACCTCACCATGTTTTCTATGTTCTTTAGCATAATCATGCATACATGCATTCATACATAGATACTTTTTTGCATCCATTAAAACATCGAAGGACTTATGTAATCTTTTTTTGTAAATATATTAGATATGAAGGGTGTTGTGAAGAAAATTGTGAAGAGGACTAAGAAGTATGATTTCAAGAAACCGGATTTGGAGAATTTAAGGAAGCTAGCAAGGAGGTTGACTAGCCCGGACCACTTTCGTGAGCGGTATGGTTATTTGCTTAGTATTCTCAAGACGAATGTCGATGAAGGGCTCCTCAATACTCTGGTTCAGTTCTATGACCCACTTTATCACTGTTTTACTTTCCTGGATTATCAGCTTATGCCCACACTTGAAGAGTACTCTTATTGGATCGGTTTACCCATACTCGACAAAGTACCTTTCCATGGTCTTGAACCCGCACCCAAGTATTCAACCATCGCGGCTGCTCTTCATCTTGAAATCTCCGAGATAAAAGCCAATCTCACCCTTAAAGGAGGTCTCCAATGCCTACCCTTCAATTTCCTTTACCAAAAAGCCACCACTTTCTCCGAGAGGTCCAATGCCGATGCCTTTGAGGCCATCCTTGCTTTACTTATCTATGGTATTGTGCTTTTCCCGAATGTTGACAATTTCGTTGACATGAATGCAATCCAGATTTTCATTACCCAGAACCCTGTCCCTACCTTGCTTGCTGATACCTACTTGTCAATCCATGACCGTACGTCTAAAGGACGTGGAGTTATCATTTGTTGTACACCCTTGCTCTACACCTGGTTTACCTCACATTTACCTCGCCCTAAAATTCGATCTGAGTTCATTCCATGGTCGGAGAAGCTCATGGCTCTTACCCCAGATGATATAGTGTGGTACAACTCCGCTTATGATACTGGAGTGATCATTGACCATTGTGGGGAGTTCTCCAATGTGCCTCTTCTTGGTATACATGGGGGCATCAGTTATAACCCGCTTCTTGCCAGACGTCAGTTCGGGTACCCTATGAGGATGAGACCTGCTTATCTCTTCTTATCCAGCGAGTTTTTCTTGTACAAGGAGGATGTTAATGATAAGAGAATGCAGTTTGTGCAAGCTTGGCGATCCATTATCAGATTGAACAAGAGCCAGTTGAAGTATAAGTCAAATGTAACTCATGAATCTTACATCGATTGGGTCATTGATAGAGCTGCTCAGATAGGGATGCCTTACCCCCTGCTAAGGTCTTTAACTGCAACTATTCCAACAATACCAGTGCCTTTACCTCCTAAGACCATGGAGGAGTATCAGGCGCGTTTGGTTGAGTCAGAGCGTGAAAGTGCCGATTGGAAAGAGAAATATCATGCAGCTAAGCGTGAAAATGACACTCTCATAGGTCTTTTAGAAGAAGAGAATTGGAAAAATCACAAGAAAGATCAAGAGATTGCTAAGCTGAAAGAGCGTATCAGGGTGAAGGATGCTATACTCGAACAGGTTCCCAGGAGTAAGAAGAAACGCATGGTTTTCTTCGCTGACCCGCATTCAGATTTGGAGGAGTAGTCTACTTCAAGAGCTTGAGATCTTCACTTTTGTTTCCTTTTATGTATTTTTCTAGTTTTCTGTTATGTACTTTGAAGTCTATCCCTTGGCTCAGTGTGTTAAAAAGGGAATTATCTTGTATTTGTTTTTTATTGTGTAATTAATGTTTAAGGTTGTTATGTTTACAAAAATTGTCCTTATAAGTTCTTCGATGATTTAAAAAAATTGCATTGTTTTTTGCATTTAGCATATCATGCATCATACAACATCCATAAAATGTTAAAACCGAGTCTCATAATTCTCTCCTTTCTGCCTCCGTCAAGGAAAGTGGCCCGGCGTATTCAGTACAAGCCTGCTCGCACTCACAACACTCGGGCATTTGTTAAGAAGAAGATGGACTTGATGGAACAAGAGAGCAGGGATCTCAAGGAACAGGTTATTACGCTCAGAGAAGGGATGGATAAGTTAACAGTTATGATGGAAGCTATAATGGCCACTCAAGCACAAGCAGCAGCTGCTCAACCGGTTCTTGATATTATCCCAGTCCAACCGGTTCTTGATGCTCAGCCGATTCCTGTTGTTGTTTCTGCTGCACCTAATTCTCCTGTGGTTGTTTCGTCTGCCCAGACTGGTCCTACACAACCGATCCCTACTGCTGTGATTTCTGCTGGTACTACACAGCCCACCCCGGCTGGTTTTTCTTTTGGAGATGCATCAAATATGTACAATGAAGGTCTTCGTCCTCCTGGATTTGCTTATCACCCTCATAACTACATGTCCAGAGAGTATCCTTGGAGTATGCCTCTTACAGCTAATGAAGGTGTTCGCTTTGCCGGCCCAGAAATGCCAATTCCTTATGGACAACAGGCAACACCACTTTTCCATCCAGGATAATCATTCCCTCAAGCTGTTATAAATCACACGGCACCTATTGTGCATACTGCCCAGCAAGAGGAAGGACCAATCTATCATTCGGGTAGTGTAGCAGGAGATGACATAATGGTAAGTCTGGAAGAGAAGTATGACGTAGTGCAGAAAGAATTGAGGGCCCTTCGTGGTAAAGACATCTATGGTCAGAATGTGCACGATCTTTGTTTGGTCCCAAATGTGGTACTGCCTCCCAAGTTCAAAACACCGGATTTCATAAAATATGAGGGGAATACTTGCCCACAGAGTCATCTGGTTATGTATGTGAGGAAGATGACAGCCTATAAAGACAATGAACCTTTGCTCATTCATTGTTTCCAAGACAGTTTGACTGGTCCCGCACAAATATGGTACATGAATCTGAAAGGTATCACCACCTTCGAAGAACTGGCCAGGGCTTTCATACAGCAATACCGGTATAACATACACCTGGGGCCCACTCGAAGGGAACTGCAAGCTATGGCTCAAAAGGATAAAGAGTCTTTCAAGGAGTATGCTCTCCGCTTTATTCAAAAATCGGCCCAAATTCGCCCAGCTCTGGAGGAAAGAGAAATGGCTGATTTGTTCTTTGAAACCTTGAGTCCCTACTACTCGGAGAAAATAATTGGTTGCGCGTCGCAGAAGTTTACTGAGATGGTTGACGCGGGGGTTCGCATTGAAGATTTGGTCCGTAAAGGAATTTTGGCCAAAGAAGGTAGCGTGTCAAGTGCTTCGTCAGGTGGGTCGTCTAATGGATCCAAGAAATTTGGAAATGGTTATCCAAAGAAGAGTGCTCAGGAAGTCAGTATGATAGCCCAGGGTGGATCCCAGCCAATATATCAAAACTATCCCTTCATTGCCAATATTCCACCACCTTTTCCAGCTCCACAAAATCAACTTTACCACCCACAAACGCCCTAAAGGCCTCCACCATTCTATCCACCACTATACCAACAACCGTATCCGCAACCTTTTTACCAACAACCATATTACCCACCACCACCTCAACAACAACAACCTCGTAATCGAGCTCCACAACAACAAAATCGCCTTCCCAGAAAAGAGTTTCCCCCCATACCCATGTTGTATGCAGACTTGCTACCCTCTTTATTAGCAAGAAATCTTGTGCAGACTAGGCAGCCTCCTCGCCTACAGAATCCATTACCTCCATGGCACCGTGCTGACCTTACCTGTGCCTTTCACCAAGGGGCACCTGGGCATGATGTTGACGACTGCTATCCGCTCAAAGAAGAAGTTCAGAGGTTGATTCAAAGCAAAGAGCTGTCCTTCGAGGACACCAATCCCAACACTCAGAATAATCCTTTGCCACCTCATGGACCGGCTATTAATATGATTCAAGAGGATCAAGATTTGGGTCTAATTCTCAGGGCTCAAGATGTCAGAACTCCTTTGGTCCCGATTCACGCCAGGATGTGCGAAGCCAACATGTTTAACCACGATCACGATGCTTGTGAAGTGTGTTCTGTGGATCCCCGAGGGTGTGGGCAAGTCCAGGAGGATATACAAGGACTGATTGACAGAAAAAAACTGATTGTCAAGAAGGAATCCAGGAATGTTTGTGTTATTACCCCGGTGTTTAAGAATCTTGAGGTAGCCCGTGATAGTGTGAAGTCAGACGTCACTCCTCTAGTGATCCGCTTGCCAGGACCTGTTCCCTATACTTCTCAGAAGGCCATACCCTACAGGTATGAGGCAACCATCGTGGAAAATGGTAAAGAGATCCCTCTGCACTCCGCAGATACTGTCGTAAATATAGCAGGTGTGGGCAAAGTAATGAGAAGCGGGCGTATTCTCCCCACTGTTGAGCGCAACGAGAATATTGCTCCGAATGTGCCAGTGCAAAATCTTGATAAAGGTAAAGGTGCCAGTCAACCTGAGGGGATCATTCAGGAAGATAGTGATGAGATTTTGAAGCTGATCAAAAAGAGTGAATACAAGATAATCGATCAGCTGTTGCAAACCACGTCCAAAATTTCCATAATGTCTTTACTAATGAACTCTGGAGCTCATAGGGACACTCTGATGAAGATTTTTGCTCAAGCATATGTGGATCCCGATGTTACCCTGGGGCAATTCGGGATCATAGATGGGAATGTAACTGCGTGTAATAACCTGAGCTTTAGTGATGAAGACCTCCCGGCGGAGGGAAGAAACCATAACTGGGCTTTGCACATCTCTGTCCTTTGCAAATCAGACTCGATGTCGAATGTGTTGATAGACACCGGTTCCGCCCTCAATGTGATGGCGAAGACTACCTTAGAAAGGCTGGCATACCGTGGCGCTCAGTTGAGGCCGAGTACAGTAATGGTGAAAGCATTTGATGGATCTAGGAAGTCGGTAATTGGAGATATAGACTTGCCTATTACGGTGGGCCCTCATACCTTCAAGGTCACATTCCAAGTCATGGACATTCAAGCTTCATACAGTTGCTTACTTGGAAGACCGTGGATCCATGAGGCTGGAGCTGTGACCTCCACTCTTCATCAGAGGCTAAAATTCGTAAGTTGTGGGAAATTGATAACAGTAATTGGTGAATCAGCTTTGTTGGTTAGTCATTTGTCTGCTTTTTCCTATATTGGTGCTGATGATGTAGAAGGAACTTCATTTCAGGGGTTCTCTGCGGAAGAAGGAGCTGCTAAGAAGGGTGAGACTTGTATGGCCTCCTTGAAGGACGCCCGAAAGGTTGTACAAGGTGGAAAAGCAGGAGGCTGGGGTCAGTTGGTACAACTGCCTGAGAACAAGCGGAAAGAAGGTCTCGGTTTCTCTACCAGTCAGTCGAGCGCAATTTTTAAGCCAGCTGAGGGCATTTTTCATAGCGCCGGGTTTATTCACGCTCCGCCAGAAACCAATGCTATTCTTGAGGATCAGTCGGAAGAGGTTGCACCTGTCTTTGTAACACCCGGAGGAGCCTGTTGTAATTGGATCGTTGTGGATATTCCTTCCGTGATGCATTTGTCTGAGTAATATGTTTGTCTACTTTTTTCGTTTTTTTAAGAAAACTCTTTTCGTCCTGCCCCAGACGAAAATGAAACCTTGTAGGGCTTTTGGTTTTATCTTCAAGTATTGTCGTTATTAATGAAAAACCTCGTTTCTATCATGACTGTTTTATTTTTTTTATTTTACTTACTGCTTTTTCTGGAAAAATGGTAATAGAAAAATCCAAAAAATCATTCTCTTTTTCTTTTAAAATCAATCAAATTCAAAAGTCTGCATTTACTCATTTACTAAAATCAATCATAAATCATGTGCATACTGATCATACATAAGCCCGTTGAACACAGTGACCCTATGCTTCTGCCCAACTTTGAATCCCCTGTTTACGAGGCTATTGTAGAGGAGGATGATGAGATTCCTGATGAGATCAGATGGATGTTAGAGCAAGAGAAAAATATCATTCAGCCTCACGAATAAGAGTTAGAGTTGATCAATCTGGGTACTGAGGAGGATAGAAAAGAGATTAAGATTGGAGCGTCGTTGGAGATTACCGTCAAAGAAAAGGTAATTGAACTTCTCAGAGAGTACGCTGATATATTTGCTTGGTCATACAAAGACATGCCAGGATTAGATTCCGAGGTGGTAGAACATCGCTTGCCTTTGAAACCTGAGTATCCTCCGGTCAAACAGAAGCTCAGAAGGTCACATCCCGATATGGCCCTCAAGATCAAAGAAGAAGTGCGGAAGCAGATTGATGCAGGCTTCCTGGTTACATCCGAGTATCCTCAGTGGTTAGCCAACATTGTGCCTGTTCCAAAGAAAGATGGTAAGGTCCGAATGTGTGTTGATTACCGAGATTTGAACAAGGCAAGTCCGAAGGATGATTTCCCTTTACCTCACATTGATGTATTGGTTGATAGTACTGCTCAATGCAAAGGTTTCTCCTTCATGGACGGGTTCTCTGGTTACAATCAGATCAAGATGGCTCCTGAAGATAGAGAAAAGATATCTTTCATCACACCATGGGGCGCTTTCTGCTATGTAGTAATGCCATTTGGTTTGATAAATGCTGGTGCTACTTATCAAAGGGGTATGACCAAGATATTCCATGATATGATGCACAAGGAGATAGAAGTTTATGTGGATGATATGATTGTCAAGTCTGGTACTGAAGAAGAACATGTTGAGTATCTGTTGAAGATGTTCCAACGGTTGAGAAAGTACAAGCTCTGTTTGAATCCTAATAAATGTACTTTCGGTGTCAGATCAGGGAAACTTTTGGGCTTCATTGTTAGTCAGAAGGGCATTGAAGTAGATCCCGACAAAGTCAGAGCCATCCGGGATATGCCCATTCCAAAAACAGAGAAACAAGTCAGAGGTTTTCTCGGAAGACTGAACTATATCTCCAGGTTTATCTCTAATATGACTGCTACTTGTGGGCCGATATTCAAGTTACTCCGCAAAGATCAAGGAATCGTTTGGACGGAAGATTGTCAGAAAGCCTTCGACAGTATCAAGGAGTATTTGTTAGAACCTCCAATTCTTGTCCCTCCAGTTGAAGGAAGACCGTTGATCATGTACTTGACTGTGTTAGAAGATTCCATGGGTTGTGTACTCGGACAGCAAGATGAAACTGGTAGAAAAGAGCATGCAATTTACTACTTAAGCAAGAAATTCACAGATTGTGAATCCTGATACTCGGCACTTGAGAAGATTTGTTGTGCTTTAGCCTGGGCTACCAAACGTCTTCGGCACTATATGATCAATCATACCACTTGGTTGATATCCAAGATGGATCCAATCAAACATCTCCTGGAGAAGTCTTCGATATCAGGAAGAATTGCTCGTTGGCAGATGTTATTGGCCGAGTTTGATATTGAATACCATACTCAGAAAGCAATCAAAGGGAGTATCCTTGCAGATCACTTGGCTCATCAACCGGTTGAAGATTATCAACCTGTTAAGTTTGATTTCCCTGATGAAGAGGTCATGTATTTGAAGATGAAAGATTATGATGAACCGTTGTTTGGTGAAGGTCTAGATCCTGAATCTAAATGGGGTTTGATATTTGATGGGGCCGTTAATGCTTATGGTAATGGAGTCGGGGCAATCCTTGTCACACCTGAGGGTACTCACATCCCTTTTACTGCAAGGCTACGATTTGACTGCACAAACAACATTGCAGAATATGAAGCTTGCATCATGGGCATTGAAGAAGCAATCAATATGAGGATTAAGAATATTGATATATGTAGAGATTCAACTTTGGTGATCAATCAGATCAAAGGAAAGTGGGAAACTCACCATGCTGGTCTGATCCCTTACAGAGATTGTGCAAGACGGTTGTTAACTTTCTTTAACAAAGTGGAGTTACGTCACATTCCCCGTGATGAGAATCAGATGGCAGATGCTTTGGCCACCTTGTCTTCGATGATCAAAGTAAACCGTCACAATGATGTACCATTAATCAGTGTCCAGTTCCTCGAAAGGCCCGCTTATGTGTTTGCAGTTGAAGTACTTGCTGATGGTAAGCCATGGTTTCATGATATCATGGTTTTCCTTCAAACTCAAGAGTATCCTCTTGGAGCATCTCGCAAAGATAAGAAGACTTTAAGAAGATTGTCTGGTAATTTCTTCCTGAATAAAGATGTATTGTACAAAAGAAACTTTGATGCAGTGTTGCTCAGGTGTGTGGATGAACGTGAAGCAGATTTATTGATGCATGAGATACATGAAAGTCCATTTGGCACCCATTCCAGTGGACATGCAATGGCTAAGAAAGCATTGAGAGCAGGTTATTACTGGATGACGATGCAAGCTGATTGTTATAATCATGCCAAGAAATGCCACAAATGTCAGATTTATGCAGATAAAAGCCATATACCACCATCTATGCTCAACGTTATCTCGTCTCCGTGGCCTTTCTCCATGTGGGGCATTGAT
Organism: Medicago arabica; assembly: GCA_946800305.1. Taxonomy (NCBI): domain Eukaryota; kingdom Viridiplantae; phylum Streptophyta; class Magnoliopsida; order Fabales; family Fabaceae; genus Medicago; species Medicago arabica. The sequence continues at coordinate 47,305,517 of OX326966.1, forward strand.
ATGATTGGTCGGATTGAACCAAAAGCTTCTAATGGACATCGTTTCATACTAGTGGCTATTGATTACTTTACCAAGTGGGTTGAAGCGGCATCTTTCGCCAATGTGACCAAGCAAGTAGTGGTTCGGTTCATCAAGAATAACATCATCTGCCGTTATGGTATTCCTAACAAGATCATCACGGATAATGGTACAAATTTGAACAACAACATGATGAAAGAATTGTGCGATGACTTCAAGATTGAACATCACAACTCTTCTCCATACAGACCTCAGTTGAATGGTGCGGTCGAGGCTGCAAATAAGAATATCAAGAAGATTGTGCAAAAGATGGTGGTTACCTACAAAGATTGGCATGAGATGTTACCCTATGCTTTACATGGATATCGTACCTCAGTGCGTACTTCAACAGGGGCAACCCCTTTCTCTTTGGTATATGGTATGGAAGCAGTGCTCCCTGTGGAGGTGGAAATCCCATCTTTGAGAGTCTTGATGGAAGCTGAATTAACTGAAGCTGAATGGTGCCAGAGTAGGTATGATCAATTGAATTTGATTGAAGAGAAACGCATGACCGCTTTGTGTCACGGACAACTATATCAGTCAAGGATGAAACAGGCGTTTGACAAAAAGGTTCATCCCCGTGAATTCAAAGAAGGAGACCTTGTGATCAAGTGTATCAAATCTTTTCAACCGGACCCCAGGGGCAAGTGGTCTCCCAATTATGAAGGTCCTTATGTGGTAAAGAGAGCGTTCTCTGGTAGTGCTTTAATCCTTGCAACTATGGATGGAGAAGATTTACCTCGTCCTGTGAATTCTGATGCAGTCAAGAAATACTTCGTCTAAAGATATATGAAAAGAATAGCTCGGTAGGTCGAAAACCCGAAAGGCGGCCTAAACCAAAAAAAGAGCGTCTCGGTAAGTCGAAAACCCGAAAGGGCGGCTTAGGCAAAAATTAGAGACACAAAAAAAAAAGAGAAAAAAAGAGTTTATCCTGATAGGTCGAAAACCCGAAAGGGCGGCCTATGCAAAAGTTAAGGATTATGACAAAGTAACTGCATCGGATCAAGCATCACCCATTTGGGGCACCTTAGCTGTCAGAAGTCCTCCAACACTAAAGCATCTAAACAGTGGTTCAAAGTTGTTAGGGAATGTAGTGGTTATTGTGTTCAATGTACCTTCCCATGTAATTACCATTTTCCAACTTTTGTAATCCGTGGAGCCATGCCTTTGGCCGGTTACCACCTTATTACATTAATTTGAGCCGGTGCACTCTTTTGGAATTCTTGTTTATTCTATATGCAAATTTTCTTCTTCCATTTTTAATGTCAATACTTGAAGTAAAAACTTTGAAAATTCTTTTACTTTTATGTTTTCTTTAAAAAAAAACACAAAAAATGACAAACATATTATCTGTAGATTCATGTATCAGGGAAACATATGTCAACACCCGTTCAAATACAGGTGAATTCAACAGAGGATCATAGTCTTGCAAAAAAAAAGAAGAGAAAAAAAAAAAAAGTTCGCTAAGTCGAAAACCCGAAAGGGCGGCTTAAGCCAAAAATGAGCGTCCCGGTGGATCGAAAACCCGAAAGGGCGGTCCAGGCAAAAATTAGGGACATACAAAAAAAAGGATATATTCCCGGTGGATTGAAAACCCGAAAGGGCGGTCCAGGCAAAAGTTAGGGATTCAAAAAAAAAAAAAAAAGAATACAAAAAAGCAATGACTATGTGAAGCACGATTTTGAGAAGGTATTTTGGTTCAGTTCAGAAATGGCGACCTCAGCCAAATTTTTGTGTTATGTGTTCCTTACCCAGCATTGGTTCGGTTAACGGGTGGTACCCCGATTGTGTTTTGATTCATCTCCAGTGATATTATCCCCAGTGAAGAATGCTAAGTGTTGGCACTGTAATGACCGGGTCACTACCCTTACGACCTGCCCAATTTTGTCTCATCAGTCTCACCAGTATATTTTCATACATGTTCATTCATTCATGCATACATATCATGCATACCGATATCATTCATACGCATTTTACCTGTGTGTCTTACTTCATGTGTACCCAGAAAAGTATGTCATCACCAATGTGTTCGATCCATTCCTCACCAATCAAGTTTACTTCAAGTGGCAGGTCCCACCTTTCAATTTTCCCCAGTATCTTGTTTAAGCTACATTCGTACAAAGAGTATTCATTGGTACCCTGTATTTTGTTTAGCAAAGTTGCATCAGTAATAGTAACGCATCACCAGTATTTCAGTTCGTATGATCGTCGTTACCCCAGTAAAGGTAATTGACAGTTTTACCCTTCGTATGTTCGTCGTTACCCCAGTAAAGGTAATTGACAGTTTTTCAGTTCGCATGTTCGTCGTTACCTCAGTAAAGGTAATTGACAGTTTTACCCTTCGTATGTTCGTCGTTACCTCAGTAAAGGTAATTGACAGTTTTACCCTTCGTATGTTCGTCGTTACCTCAGTAAAGGTAATTGACAGTTTTACCCTTCGTATGTTCGTCGTTACCCCAGTAAAGGTAATTGACAGTTTTACCCTTCGTATGCTCGTCGTTACCCAGTAAAGGTAATTGACAGTTTTACCCTTCGTATGTTCGTCGTTACCTCAGTAAAGGTAATTGACAGTTTTACCCTTCGTATGTTCGTCGTTACCCCAGTAAAGGTAATTGACAGTTTTACCCTTCGTGTGTTCGTCGTTACCTCAGTAAAGGTAATTGACAGTATTTCATTTCGTATGTTCGTCTTTACCCCAATAAAGGTAATAGACTGTATTTCATTCTATGCTGTTCGTCTTTACTCCAGTATTTTCGTCGTCATTGCATTCGTACTTACATAACAGACAACTCATATCATTACATCCATAGAGCTTCCTCGATTTCTTAGTTGGTCAAAAATTGGTGTACTTGATCGTTTTGACCAACTTATTTTTTATTTTTTCGTGCGTTGATCGTTTTTCAGTCATTTGTTCGCGCGCTAATTCCCGTAATATCTGCTTTTGTTCGTATTTGTGGTCGCATTTATTTTTCATTCGTCGTTTATTTTTTAATGTCGCTCGCGTATTAATTTCGTAATTTGTATTCGCGTTTTGTGCATATTTTAGTGTAGCGTAAAGTTTGCGTTCTTAAAGTTCATTTTACTCACGTCGTTGATTTATTATTTTATTAGCGTTAAAAAAAGCCGCGTATATCAGTCGTATCAGACGAAATTTCGGCAGAGAGGTATTTTAAAATACCTCATTTTTTGGTTCCGACGGGACATTTTTTTATTTATTATTTAATTTTCGTTTTTATTATTTAATTATTTATTTAGTTATTTTTTTTCCATTTATTTAATATGTTGTTATTTATTTATTTGTTTTATTATTTTTTTAAGTCATTTAGTACACTTGTCAACTTGTCATTGGTCCTGTCCAACTTTTTCTCCAAGAAACAGCAGGGGTATTTTTGTCATTTTCAGTGTATCAGAGAACAGTACTATAAAAGTATTGTTCACGCGTCAGATTGGTCCCCAAAGGTCAGAAAGGTCAGAATCAGTCACAATCAAGCCAGAAAATCATCAAAAACACCAAAAAAATTTCTCTTTCTCATTTTTCAGAATCAAAATCACAAAAAAACTAAAAAACTCATGAACACTCATGAATGTTCATCATGAACATAAACAACCACAACTTCAAATCCGAATCTGAACTTCATAAACAACAACTACGACATCAAATTCGAAAACAACAACAACAAATCTGAACCCATAACACCAAATCCGAACCTTAAACACCAAATCCGAACCTTAAACTGTAACACCCCGTTCTCCCATCAGTATTAATTAACGAATTAAATCAGAGTTTTTCACCAAAAACGGAATGCTACATTTTCGTTCAAATAAAATCTCCAAATTAACGGATGAATAAATATTCTCCAATGAAATAGTCAATAATAATTAACTTCAAAACATCGCAGCGGAATTAATTTTAAACAACTGAATAAATCCTTGGCACGCAGGCCTCATCAAAGGTTTCATTAAATCAAAATTATTACGTAAGGAAAGAGAAAAACAAGCAACAAATTCCCATCCCGTTACGTATCAGAGCCCTAAAACACTTGAGCCGACATCTCTACTAATCTTCGTTACCTGCACTTGCCCACAAGGCGGCAATTCCAGCAGAAAGGGTGAGATACACGATCAATAATAAATATATATACTCCATCAAATCAATGAAACAACAACATCTTACAACAGGCATTATTCAATTCATATATAATGTGATTAATATACACATATGTAATAGCAACGTAATTATCTTCAACAACATTAAACAACAACAACAACAACAACAACGACGACAACAATGTCATTATCAGCAATGAACACCAACGACATGACCGACGACAACAACTACGACAATGCGACATCGACAACGACAAATGCATCATGCATGTGGTACCATTCTACGCGCGTTGAATGCTAAGCATTCCGGGGCATAAGCCCCCAACAGTTTGAATGAAATAACATTCCAGGGCATAAGCCCCCAACAGTTGAGTGATAAACACTCTAGGGCATAAGCCCTCAACGATTGAGTGTAAACACTCCAGGGCATGAGCCCTCAACAATGTATGAGTATGAATGGACTCAATAGTGTATATCTGCATACAACTTAACAACAACATCAACATCTAGCATGCATAATCAACTATGACATACCGTACGACTACAACTGAATAGGACACGACCAAGTCCTTGCAACAAGATTCACCAAATAGTGCACAATTTCACTTAAATCATTCATTTTCAAGCAACAAGAAGTTTCTATAAGGTTTAATACTTAGTCAGGGGTTATACAGCTCAACCTAAGCATTTTGGAATACCCGGACAGGCCTCCTTAAGTTTGAACTAAGGTCACAATGCGGCTGTTAAAAGCCTTCTTCGCTTAAGCGAAGGCCTCTTCGCTTAAGCGAGCAAAACGCCGAGAGGAAAGGTGACTTCTCTTACGAGTTCGCTCAAGGCTCGCTCAAGCGAACAACCTCAACTAAGTTATGGGCAACTACTTTGAATGGTCGCTTAAGCGACGGGAAGTTCTTCGCTTAAGCGAAGGCCTCTTCGCTTAAGCGAGCAAAAAGCCGAGAGGAAAGGTGACTTCGCTTACGAGTTCGCTCAAGGCTCGCTCAAGCGAACAACCTCAACTAAGTTCTGGGCAACTACTTTGAATGGTCGCTTAAGCGACGGGAAGTTCTTCGTTTAAGCGAAGGCCTCTTCGCTTAAGCGAGCAAAACGCCGAGAGGAAAGGTGACTTCGCTTACGAGTTTGCTCAAGGCTCGCTCAAGCGAACAGCCTCAACTAAGTTCTGGGCAACTACTTTGAATGGTCGCTTAAGCGACGGGAAGTTCGCTTAAGCGAACGGTTGTCTGGGCAGGGTAAATCCTCGAATTCTCTAACCCTAAATCATCCAAAAACCCAATTTTGATCCCTAATTACCCCAAACGTGTAAGCACAGATGTTTATGGATTCAGTATACAACATAGGCAACAAATCAACACTGAAATAGGCAATCAACAACAAAATTCATTCATTTTAGAAATTACCCAAAACTTCTAAAACCTAGAAAACCAAGAACACCAAAATTCACAATTTTCAGAATTATATACATTATTAGTGAAAGGAATCCCACCCTTACCTTAGATTGTCTTCCTGAATTAAAGCAGCGTTCTTCTCTCCTCTTGCTTCTTCTCTCTTCTTCTAGGTTTTTCCCCCTTTTTCTTGTTTTTCTCACTGTTTCTACGTAAAACTGGTTCTGACTCTTTCTTCCCTTATTAATACCTATTAACTTCTCCTTAATTCTAATTAACTCCTATTAAATTATTAAATAATTCATTTTAATCTCCAACCTTCTAATAATTATAATTCTTGCCTATTTTAATTAAATAATGAAAATAACTATATAATAAAATATATAACACACCAAAAATCAACATAATTATTTAAAATCATAAAAACTTATTAAAATCAACTGAAATAAAATAATCAACAACTAGGGCGTTACATAAACTCACAAATCCGAACCACAAGGAACCAAACGAACCGAAAGGACCAAGAGGCCGAACGGAAGTAAAAAGGAACAAAACCGAAATCAAAGAGGAAAAACGCGTGGAGGCTATTTCGAACCAAAATGCAAGGCTGAACCGGAACAACGAAAAACGAACCGAACGGGAAATAGGAGCAACGAACAGATTTGAAGTCATAGAGGTAATTACCTTTTTCTTTTTTTCATTTTGTTGTACAAACTTTGGATGAACTTCAAACTCAGATCTACTCCGATTGGGACTTTTTTTGAAAAAACTAAGCTTGGATTCAAGAAGTAGGAAAAAATGGATGTCTAAAACTTTAAAAAAAATTGAATCGGACCAACTTGGGTTTTCCGACGCGGCGGTGCCGCCCTGTTGGGCCGGCCACCTCCGCGCCGGAGAGGAGTGGCAGATCGGAGAAGAGAGGTTGGGGGGTTTTAGAGAGAGGTTGCTCCCTCTCTCTCTAAAACCGAAAATGAAGGGGAATTGTGTGTGTTTCTTTGTTTTTTTTTTATATAGCCTATTTATACCATGTTTCTATTATGTTTGTGTGTCTCTGTACATTGTTCTTACCATGCTCCTTCGTTTCTTTTTTAACCCCTTGATCTTCATCGTGTGGCCTATGATGTTCCCTGATTAAGTTTTGTATTTACTCCTTTTTTCTTTATTATTTGTGTTTTATTCAAAACTCTTTGATCTTGATCTTGTGGTTGTGATGGAAAATGCTATGATTGAATCTGGACCTCTTGGTCCATCAAATGGTCCAGATTCATTCAGCCTAAGTTTTTTTTATTTTTTTTATTTTCTTTTCTCTACTGTTTTGTTATTAACACCCCATTTTCCTTTAAAAATCTTTAAAAACTATTTCTACTTTGTTTATTTTATTTGTCTAATGTTCTTTTATTATTTGTTTTTTTTAATTTTTGCATTATCCTTAATCACCATCCCATGCATTTTTTCTTGTCATTTATTTTGCCATTATTTGTTGTAGTAAGCATAATAGAACTTGTTGTAATTATCGCATGCTTATTTAATTTCCCGTCATTTATTTTATTTTTGTTTTAGTTTGTAATTAGGGAATTGATGTAATTTATTTCCGCGCATTTTTTTTCCTTTTTTTTAAGACCATAGAATGTATTTAGGGTATGTAATATGTAACCGGCACACGCACTGACACGTGCACCGACACACCACTTTATTTATCGCTTTACGCTATTTTTATTTTTTCGCCGTTACGCGAATTCATCGTTAGTTTAGAAAAATATTTTCTTCAAAAAAATCAAAAAAAATCAAATTCAAATTTCTTTTAAGTAAACCTTGGTTTGTAATCCAAGTGTTTTTCCTTTTATTTCCCTTAATCAAATGTTAATTAATTTAATATCCACATTAGACATGGATTTCGTGCAATTAAAATTAACCAACTTCATCGTATTTTCTTCTCATGCCTTGAGGCCTCTCATCTCTTCTTAAAATCTTTCTTTCAAAAATGTTAAAATCAATTCAACTCATCAAATAAGTTCTTTAGCCGAACTACTTGATTTTGATCCCGATTAACTTGGGTAAGTAGGCAAAGGGTTTCGACCCTTCCAAATCAATAAAAATAACCAAAAACATGCTTCATCTTTCTCCTTTTCTTTCACTTTAACTCTTAAACTTTTTTTTAATAAGTAAAATTAATTTAGCGCAAGATTAGAGAATAGGTAGAAGCTTCCTATGGGATACCATAGTCGGTTCGGGTGCCTAACACCTTCCCCAATCGAAACCAACCTCCGAATCCAAGGTCTTATAAGGGTTTTTACTCATTTTTTCCCTTCCCGCGAATAAAAGTTGAGAGTTCAAAGATTAAAGGTTCAAATTCGATTAATGATTTTGATACCCGAAAATCACGAGCACAATCGTGAAACTAAAAAATCATTCATAAGAATAGGTGTAGTGACCAATTAGGGGAACTCAGATGATTCGAAGACCTAACTCATCTCTCTCTTATTTAAAACAATCAATTTATTTTCTGTTACTAAGTTTATGCTATTAAACAAATTTACTGCCTAGTGGCAAAACCAAATAACTTTTACTACATCCTAATTTAATAACGTATTTGACTTTTTGAGATTAAAACCAGTCCTTGTGGGAACGATATTTTTACTACTTCGATAGTATTTGGTACACTTGCCAAAATTCTATCAAGTTTTTGGCGCCGCTGCCGGGGACTGTTGATTTATTTCAACAAGGCAATTGCGTTTTAATTTAGGATTTCTGCAATTTATTTTCTGTTTTAAAAATACTAAATTGATTCGGTGTTCATTATTTAATTTGCATTGTGCAGTGCTACTAAGGTATTTTGCTGTTTATGCGAGGTAGAAGAAGTTCAGACGACCTAGAGTACGATCCTGAGATCGAAAGAACTGCAAGAGCTAATCGGAAAACCGTCCGGTTAGCCAAATCAAAGTCAGTTCCACCGGGTGTTCGTGAACAACTACCTAATTCAACACTGGTTGAACTTGAATCAATCCTCTCTCCTAATTCTATCACCATGGGAGATCAACCACAAAGGCCGAAGTTGGGAGATTATGGTTTAGCCAACAACCGTGGTCGACTAACTCACACCTTCCAACCTGCTAACCCTGTTGCTTTTGACATCAAGACCTCTGTTCAGAATGGCTTAAAGGAGAAACAATTTGATGGGTCTGATTCGATGAGTCCTCATGAACATTTAAGCCACTTTCATGAAACCTGTGAGTTTTGTGTACCTCCAGCTACGGTCACTGAAAACCAAAAGAAGCTGAGGTTGTTTGCTTTTACTCTCACCGGGAGAGCAAAGGATTGGTTACTCTCTTTACCTAGTGGAACCATCCAAACATGGGAGGAACTTGAGCTAAAGTTTTTAGAGAAATACTTTCCTATGTCTAAGTATTGGGACAAGAAGCAGGAAATTTCAAATTTCAGGCAAGGGGAAAATGAGTCACTATATGATGCATGGGAGCGATTCAATTTGCTTATGAAAAGATGCCCAAATCACGAGTTCTCTGAGAAACAATACCTTCAAATCTTTACCGAGGGGCTAACTTCCAACAACAGAATGTTCTTAGATGCTTCAGCTGGAGGAAGCCTGAAGGTGAAAACTGACCATGAAGTACAAGCTTTAATTGAGAACATGGCTGCAAATGAATACCGTGCTGATGCGGAAAAGAAGAAGAAGGGCGTGTTTACTGTTAGTGATCAAACTTCTATCCTAGCCAACCAAGCAGCAATGAATAAGCAACTGGAGATTCTTACTAAAGAATTTCATAGCTATATGATATCCAACAAACCTCAACAAGTTGCTGCTGTGATTTCTGTGGAGAGGGACATGCCAATGGCGAATGTGTTCCAGAAGGAGGCAGTGAAGAGGTGAATTACATGGGAAACTATCAAAGACAGAATCCTTACTTTAATTCGGGGTTTAACAAACATCCTAACTTGAGTTACTCCAACAATAACACTTTGAATCTGTTGTTACCAAACCCTCAACAACAGCAACAACCAAGGAAGCCTTCAGCTCTAGAGCAGACTATGATCAATTTCATGAAGATGACTCAAGGAAACTTTGAAGATATGAACAAGAGTCAAGAAACTGAAAGAAAGAACAACGAGGCCTCTAGAAAATTGCTTGAAACTCAAATAGGGCAGATGGCGAAGCAGCTGGCTGAGCAGAACAAAGGGGGATTCTCAGGTAATACAAAAGAAAACCCTAAGAATGAAACTTGTAATGCTATAGAGTTGAGGAGAAAGAGGGTGTTAACACCTCCAGCTCCACAAAACCAGAAGAAGGGTGACACAGTTGTTGAAGAGGAGGATGATGGTGAATTAGTTGAAAATAATGTTGGGGTAGGAATAACTGTGGATGAAGATGAACACGGCGAAGTTGAAAAAGAGAGTACTAATGGCGTAGTTGAAAGTGAAAAGAAGAAAAAAAACTCTTGAGAAAGAAGGAAATGATAAGTTAATAGATGTTGATTCGATCTTAAGAAAAAGTAAAAGCCAATTGCTGAAGGATGGGGACAAGGATCAGGTTATTCCATCTTATGTGAAGCTCCCGTACCCTCATTTGGCTAAGAAGAAAAAAAGGGAAGAAGGACAATTCAAGAAGTTCATGGCACTTTTCTCTCAACTACAGGTCAATATTCCTTTTAGTGAAGCACTTGATCAGATGCCTGTTTATGCTAAATTTATGAAAGAATTATTGACTGGAAGAAGAAAATCGAAGGATGATGAGAACATCTCACTTTCTGAAAATTTTAGTGCAATACTCCAGAAGAAACTGCCCCCGAAGATGAAAGATCCAGGAGCATTTACTATTCCATGCTCCATTGGCAACTTAGACGTCGGAAAAACTTTATGTGATTTGGGGGCAAGTATAAACTTGATGCCTCTATCAATGATGAAGAAGCTAGGATGTGGGGAACCTAAGCCTACAAGAATGACTCTCACATTAGCTGATAGGTCAATCTCTTATCCTTATGGTATATTGGAAGATGTTTTGGTCAAGGTTAATGACCTGGTGTTTCCTGCCGATTTTGTTATCTTGGATTTTGCTGAAGATGAAGACATACCTTTACTCTTGGGGAGACCTTTCCTTGCAACAGGTCGCGCTTTGATTGATGTTGAAAGAGGTGAACTGATGTTACGATTCCAAGATGAACAGGTTGTGTTCAATATTTTTGAAGCCATGAAGCACCGAAGTAACAACCCTCAATGTTACCGTGTCGATGTTATTGAAGAAATAGTGGAAGATGACTCATGTGAACCTCCGACCACACAACCTATGGAGAGAACAATTGTGAACTCTATAGAAACTTGTGAAGCTGATGAAGACCTTGAGATTAAAGAATGTGTTGCACAACTTGAGGCAAATAAGCAAGAGAAAGGATCGGTAAAAATTGAAGAGTTACATATTGAAGATTCTAAGGGAGTTCAACCCTTGAGCAAGGAGGAGAAGAATAGTCCAGAATTGAAGGTTTTACCTCCTACATTGAAGTATGTTTTCATTAGCAAAGATACTTCTCAACCAGCAATTATAAGCAGCACTTTAACACCTTTGGAGGAAGAAAAGCTAATGAGGGTGTTGAGAGAGAACAAGGAAGCCATAGGTTGGTCCATTTCTGATCTGAAGAGTATTAGCCCAGCTTATTGCATGCACAAGATACATATGGAGGCCGAATATAAGCCTGTGGTTCAACCTCAAAGAAGACTAAACCCAACAATGAAGGAAGTGGTGAAGAAGGAAGTTCTAAAACTGCTCGATGCTGGTATGATTTACCCTATTTCTGATAGTGCATGGGTAAGTCCTGTTCATGTTGTGCCTAAGAAAGGTGGTATTACGGTGGTGGCTAATGATAAAAATGAATTGATTCCTACCCGCACCGTCACTGGTTGGAGAATGTGCATAGACTACCGCAGGTTGAATACAGCAACAAGAAAGGATCACTTTCCGTTACCATTCATGGATCAAATGATAGAGAGGTTGGCTGGCCAAGCTTTTTACTGTTTTTTGGATGGGTACTCGGGGTATAATCAAATTGCTGTAGCTCCGGAAGATCAAGAGAAGACCGCATTCACTTGTCCCTTTGGTGTGTTTGCATATCGAAGGATGCCTTTTGGGCTGTGTGGTGCACCAGCAACCTTTCTGTTGGAACAAAGGTGTTCAGCAATACCACGTTTTGAGTTTTGATGATAACAAGGTATTAAAAAGTTGTCAATTGGATATTGCTAATATTTGTTTAAGTATGCAGGATATCAATTAAGATTTGTATCTTAGAAAGCATTCTGTTTGAACAATGTTAAAAGAGCAATAAATTCAGAGAAGCTTGTTGCTTGTGATTCTGTTTCAAAGAGAGTCTGAAGACTGTATCGAAGAGAGTCTGAAGACTGTATCGAAGAGAATCTGAAGACTGTATCGAAGAGAGCCTGAAGACTGTATCGAAGAGAATCTGAAGACTGTATCAGAGTCTGAAGACCATCAGAATCTGAGAACCAAGAGAGTCTGAAGATTATCAGAAGCTTAGTGCTACAGTGAGTCTGAAGCCACAAATTTGATGATCTGCTAACAGTGATCTCTACTTCATTGCTATGCACAAAGAAACTCTAATGGAGTGACGGCTAGCTTCTAAGTCAACTTGAGCGTGGGAAGAACAAAGACAAAGATTGCAGGCCAGTATAGAGTACGTTGTACGAACTCTGTTTCCACTACTCCACTACCAAGTACAGTTTGGCAACTGTGTCTACCGGTATTAATCCTCAAAGGGAATGGAATTCAAATGATGCTATTGAAGGACTATTACCAAATCAAGCAACAGATCAACAATCACTGATCAAGCTTCAGAAATCATCCTGATGCGCTGGATGACTCAACGTCTCTTTCCTACGCCTATATAAAGGATAAAAGACTTGAAGATGTGTTGGACTCTACAACTTAGAAAAACTGCATTGCGCTGCTTTCGTATTCAACTGAGTCTTAACAAAAGCACATCATTAACTTAGATTCTTACAAACTGAGTATTCTAGAATCTCTAAGTTTCACAGAAAAACAGAGTCTGTCTTTTGTGTAAAACAGAGTCTGTCTTTGTTGTAATTGAAACACATTTTGATTGTTATCAAGTGTTTCAACTGTATTCAATTTTCTGTAATTGTGTAAAAGTCTCTTGCTTTTGTGCTTGAACAAAGGAAGTCTCTTGGTTGCGTCCTTGAGCAAAGGAAGTCTCTTGGCTGTGTCCTTGAGCATAGCAAGTCTCTTAGTTGTGTCTTTGAGCAAGGAAGTCTATCGCCTGTGTGCTTGAGCAAGGAAGTCTCATACTGTGTGTTTGAGCAACTTGTAATTTGATATTACATTTTAGTGAACTCTCCTTGGAAGTACAAGGGGGACAGGACTACTTCCGGTTTGTGGAAGGAACCTGTATAATTGCTTGTGTTCTCTCATCTCTCTTTATCTCTTGATTATTCCGCTGCAATCAGAACCTCATCTCCTATCAGACTCTGATCTCATTCAGACTCTGAGTCTAAAGGAATTAGATTCTCACTCTTCAAGAGTTGCGAAAAGAAAACACAATTCAACCCCCCCCCCCCTTCTTGTATTTTTCTCACCTTCAGTTGGTATCAGAGCTCCGGCTCTGTTGTCTTAGCATTTAACCGTCTTCTTCTGGTGCCACTTCTGGTGCTGCTATACCATATGAATATGGATCCAATAACAGCAGTAGAAAGGCTGATTATGGAAAAATTCCTAAGTTCAATGGTGATCCTGAAGAATTTTCTTGGTGGAAAACCAACTTCTATAGTTATGTCATGGGTCTTGATGAAGAACTCTGGGACATACTTGAAGATGGTGTTGGTGACTTACAACTTGATGACGAAGGTGCTGCCATTGACCGCAAACTTCACACTGCTGCTCAAAAGAAAATCTATAAGAAACATCATATCATCAGAGGGGCTCTTGTCACTGCTATTCCTAAAACGGAATACATGAAGATGAGTGACAAATCTACTGCTAGAGCCATGTTTGCTTCTCTCTGTGCTAACTACGAAGGAAGCAAAAAGGTCAGGGAAGCTAAAGCTCTTCTATTAGTTCATCAATATGAACTATTTAAGATGAAAGAGGATGAAAGTATTGAGCAGATGTACTCAAGATTTCAAACTCTAGTATCTGGTCTTCAGATACTGAAGAAGAGTTACATAGCTTCTGATCATGTTAGCAAGATTTTAAGGAGCTTACCCTCTAGATGGAGACCAAAGGTCACTGCAATTGAGGAGGCTAAAGATTTAAACACTTTAAGTGTTGAAGATCTTGTAAGCTCACTCAAGGTTCATGAGTTAAGTCTCAATGAACATGATTCTGCAAGAAAATCCAAAACCATTGCTTTAAAATCAAAAGGAAGGTCTTCAAAGGCTCTCAAGGTTGAAGAGTCTGAAAATGAGTCTTCAGCTTCTGAAAGCTCAGAGGAGGATCCTGATGTAGCAAAGGAAATGGCTATGCTTTCAAGCAGAATGCAGTACCTTGCTAAGAAGAACAAGAGATTTCTGAGCAAGAGCAGTGGGAAGGGGTTCAAAAAGGAGGATCAGAAAGGTTGCTTCAACTGCAAGAAAACTGGACATTTTATTGCTGAGTGTCCAGAACTGCAGAAGGAGAAACCCAAGTCAAAAAGGCCAACCTTCAAGTCAAGCAAGTTTAAGAGGCAGATCAAGAAAAGTATGATGGCCACCTGGGAAGATCTTGATAATGAGTCAGGATCTGAATATGATGATGCTGATGGTGAAGCCAATGTAGCTGTTGGACTAATGGCTACAACCGAATCTGTTAAAGAGACACCTGAGGCAGAATCAGATACAGACTCTGAAAATGAAACAGAGGTATATTCTGAACTCACAAGATCTGAACTTATAGAATCTGTCAATGAGCTTCTTGGTCATTTTAAAACTAAGACCACTGAGTTGAAGAAAGTCAAACAACAACTTGATAAGCTGTCAAAAAGACATAATTCAACTCTGTTGGAATTAGAAGATTTAAAAGAAGAAAATATCTCTTTATTGATCAAGAAGTGTAGCTGTAAATACTTAAGTGAGCAAGATGTTGCTCTGCAAGAATTTATTGCTACTGGAATTGACAGATCAAGGGTTGCATCCATGATCTATAGCACGTATCAGAACAGAGGACAGGGTCTTGGATTCATTGGAGGAAACTCAAATGAAATGACTCTGAAATCTGGTCCTGATGGAGCCAGAGAGGCGTTGAAAAATCATTTTGTAAAAGAGTCTGATGAAGTCAACACAGTGACTCATTCAGAACCTACAACTTCTACTTCTAAGATTCTGACTAAGTCAAAACTTCAGAATGTTAAGTTAAAGGGTCTGAAAAACTTTGAACCCAAAGCTTTAAAGTCTCAGACTCTGAAACATTCAAAGTCTGATAAACAGACTCTGAAAAAGCCAGAGTCTGAAAAACCAAAGTCTAAGTTTCAAAGGAGAGAAACTATGAAAGGCAAGTTGAAACCTAAACCAAACGGTTCCAAACCTAAGGTATGGGAGAAAACATTGCCAATGATTTCAAGACATAACTTACGAAAAGAGTTCAATGGTTCTAAGACTAACCAAAAAGGACCCATAAGAATATGGGTACCTAAGTCTGATATTATTGATGCTGCAGGTATGTCTAAAAGGACTAGAAAAGCACAAGGCTTGGTACCTAGACAGTGGTTGCTCGCATCACATGACGGGAGAAAGGTCTATGTTCCTAACCCTAACCATGAAAGAGGGAGGAACTGTGGGATTTGGAGGAAACCAGACTAGCAAAATCATTGGTACTGGAACCATTGGTAACTCTCTGATCTCAATCAGTAATGTGTGGTTCGTTGATGGACTTAAACATAACTTACTAAGCATAAGTCAATTATGTGACAGTGGTTATGATGTATTGTTTAATAAGAACAACTACACAGTGGTTAACAAGGATGATCAGTCCATAGTCTTCAAGGGAAAACGAAGAAACAATGTATACAAGATAAAATTCTCAGAACTGACTGATCAGAAGGTAATGTGCCTTCTGTCAATGGGTGATAAGAAGTGGATGTGGCATAGACGTTCGGGACATGCTAACTGGAGAGTAATCTCTAAAATTAGCAAGTTACAACTTGTCAAAGGCCTACCAAACATTGACTATCACTCAGATGCTCTTTGCGGAGCATGTCAGAAAGGGAAAATTGTCAAGAGTCCCTTCAAGCCGAAAGAAATTGTTTCAACTTCCAGACCCTTGGAGTTACATCATATTGACTTATTTGGACCAGTTAACACTGCATCCTTATATGGAAGTAAATATGGACTAGTTATTGTTGATGACTACAGCAGATGGTGTTGGGTTAAATTTCTGAAAACTAAAGATGATTCATATTCTGTGTTTAGTAAATTCTGCATCCAAATTCAATCAGAGAAAGAAATGAAAATCTTGAAAGTCAGAAGTGATCATGGAGGAGAATTTGAAAATGAACCGTTTGAGGTTTTCTGTGAAAAACATGGAATTATTCATGAATTCTCTGCACCTAGAACTCCACAACAAAATGGAGTTGTAAAGAGAAAGAACAGAACCTTACAAGAGATGGCTAGAACCATGATCCATGAGAACAATTTGGCTAAGCATTTTTGGGCAGAAGCAGTAAACACAGCTTGTTATGTTCAGAACAGAATCTATATCAGACCTCTGTTGAACAAAACAACTTATGAACTCTTTAAAGGAAGAAAACCCAACATATCTTATTTTCATCAGTTTGGATGTACATGTTATGTCCTGAACAACAAAGTCTACCTAAAGAAATTTGATGCCAAAGCTCAAAAGGGAATCTTTTTAGGTTACTCTGAACGCTCTAAGGCATACAGGCTGTATAATTCAGAAACACAATGTGTGGAAGAATCTATGCATGTAAGATTCGATGACAAAGAGCCTGGAAGCGAAACTCCAGTGCAAGATGAAAGTCATGAAGAATCTCAAGATTCTGATGATAACTCAGAATCTGATCAGATTCCAGAATCTGAAGATACTTCAGAAGCTGGAACAACCCCTGAAGTTCCTAATGAAGAAGCTTCTGATGAAGCTCAAGATGGTTCTCTGCAAGCTAGTCAATCCAAACAATCTTTCAAATACAAGTCTTCACATCCAGAAGATCAGATAATTGGCAATAAAGAAAGTCCTATGAGAACAAGATCGCATTTCAGACAAGAAGAGTCTGCTTTAGGATTATTATCTGTTATTGAACCAACTTCTGTTGAAGAAGCTCTTGGAGATGAAGGATGGATTCTAGCAATGCAAGAAGAACTGAATCAATTCAAAAGGAATGAAGTATGGGATCTAGTAGCTAAGCCTAATCACAAGAACATCATTGGAACCAAGTGGGTGTTCAGAAATAAGCTTAGTGAACAAGGAGAAGTAATCAGAAACAAGGCCAGACTTGTTGAAAGGGTTTCAGTCAGCAAGAAGGCATTGATTACACAGAAACTTTTGCTCCAGTTGCAAGATTGGAAGCAATCAGGTTACTTCTTTCCTACGCAGTTAATCACAACATAACTTTGTATCAAATGGACGTTAAGACTGCATTTCTTAATGGTGTCATTTCTGAAGAAGTATATGTCAAACAACCTCCTGGCTTTGAAGATTTAAAGCATCCAGAGCATGTTTATAAATTAAAGAAATCACTCTATGGCTTGAAACAAGCTCCCAGAGCTTGGTATGAAAGACAGAGTAATTTCTTGATTCAAAACAACTTTGAACGAGGACAAGTTGACACTACTCTATTCAGAAAGACTCTGAAGAAAGACATTCTTGTAGTTCAGATTTATGTTGATGATATTATCTTTGGTTCTACAAATAGTTCACTTTGCAAAGAGTTTTCAAAAGTAATGCAGGATGAATTTGAAATGAGCAAGATGGGAGAATTGAAGTTCTTTCTTGGAATTCAAATCAACCAATGCAAAGATGGAGTCTACGTTCATCAGTCCAAGTATACGAAAGAGCTTCTGAAGAAGTTCAATCTTGAGGACTATAAAGAAATGAATACTCCAATGCATCCAACCTGCACTCTGAGCAAAGAAGATCAAGGAACCAAAGTTGACCAGAAGCTGTATAGAGGTATGATTGGTTCTTTGTTATACCTAACTGCATCCAGACCAGATATTTTGTACAGTGTATGTTTGTGTGCAAGGTTTCAATCAGATCCTAGAGAGTCTCACTTAACTGCTGTTAAGAGAATCTTTAGATATCTGAAAGGAACTACTAATCTTGGACTTCTTTACAAGAAATCCTCTTACTACAAGCTAGTTGGATTCTGTGATGCTGATTATGCTGGAGACAGGATTGAAAGAAAATCTACCAGTGGCAATTGTCAATTCTTGGGAGAAAATCTGATATCCTGGGCTAGCAAGAGGCAAGCAACCATTGCTCTGTCTACAGCAGAAGCAGAATACATCTCAGCTGCTAGTTGTTGTACACAGCTACTCTGGATGAAACATCAGCTTGAGGACTATCAAATAACTGAAAACCATATCCCAATTTATTGTGATAATACAGCAGCTATATGTTTGTCTAAAAATCCAATTCTGCATTCAAGAGCAAAGCATATTGAGATTAAACATCATTTTATAAGAGACTATGTTCAAAAAGGAATTTTAGATATTCAATTCATTGATACTGATCATCAATGGGCTGATATATTTACTAAACCATTATCTGTTGAAAGATTTGATTTCATAAAGAAAAATTTGAACATGTGCTATGTCTCTGGGTAATATGCGCCTCTGAAAACAGAATTCAGACTCTGAAAATATTCAGAAGCTATCTGGGAATCAGACTCTCTTTTGGAGATTCTGATGAAAGCTTCTGGTAAAATATTCAGACTCTGGTAAGGAATCTTTAGACTCTCAGAAGCTCGTATTAGTGGAAGCGTGACTGTTAAGTTCAGTAACACCTGCCCCACTATGGTGACAGTTACTTTACAGTTTCTCAGACGTGGCCTGTCTGTATTGGGTAAGAACTCAAAGGGCAATGATTTCATTATGTTAAACAAGTTACCTTCGCTTTGTCCCAATACGTTTACGGCTGCATGCTATATGTATTTATTGTTTGTGTTTGTTTGTCCCCTACTCTTTCCAAACAGTTATCAAACATTTTCTCTATAAATACATAACACACACAACTCACTTCTCTTTTCACTCTTTGATTTTCTCTCTGAACAAATTTTTTGTTTTTCAATACTTTGCAAAACCTTTTCTTTTGTTCTCAAATCAAACTCTTAGAAAACCCTAATGGCAAGTGATCTCATCCAATCTGGTGTTATAATCAAGTCCGGAGGATCTTATGTTATCAAACCCAGAACAATGAACATCATCAAAGAGACTCTGGAAATTCAAGTTGAATCTCCAGTAGATTTTGGTTCACTCAGTCGTCATGGAGTTGACGTTGCACCTCATTTCTTATCACAAGGAATGATGAGATACTTTGGTATGTTGAATGGACCAACATATCAGGAGCTTGTTAGAGATTTTTGGGTTAGGTCAGAAGTCTACGACAAAGCTGAAGCTTCTTTGGAAGAAACAGTAGCAATCTCAAACAACCCCAGTCTTGCTGGCAAAAACAGAGACCAAATGGGTTTAAGACCGTACAATGGTCTTGAAATAAGGTCTGCTGTGATGGGAGTTCCTATAGTTATCACTGAAGAGGTGGTAGCCAGGGCTTGTCAGATGGAGAGCGCTGGTAAATTTCAGTGGAATGTCAACAAGAAGAGTGAATGGGCTGTTGTCTGCAACAAGTTGTTATTTGAAGGGAGACCCTCAAATAAATTGGTGGATATGCATCCTGAGCATAGGGTGCTTCTGAAGATTATACTGGACAGTATGCTTCAGAAAGGAGGAGGAACAGATACATTATCTGTGGATCACAAAGTTCTTCTTTATTTTCTTATCAACAAAATAAAGATCAACTTCCCCAGATATGTGATGCACCACATGTGTTGGGCCATCAAGATGAGTCAATCAGAAACCAGGAGGCAAGTTCCTTGTGGAAGATTAATATCTGAGATTCTGTATCAAGGAGGCCTCTTGAAGGTCTTATCAGAATCTGGTGTGGTATCAGATATTCATCTAGGAACTGTGACCGGTAGAATCATCAATGGCAAGACTCTACAGTACATGAAGATTGTCAAGAGATTCAATCCCTCTAAGCATGATATGAGAAAATCCTATGTACAATCTGATTTGATGATGGACTTCCCTCCCATATCCAAAGAAGATAATCCTGAAGTTCTTGCTAGATTTGTGGTGGATTACTTCAAGGAGACTGGTAGAATAATCAACTATTCTGCTATTCCTGAAACTGCTGGAGGAGGCCCTCTTAAGGTCAAAGGAAAAAGGACCAAGGAAGTGGTTCTCAAGGAAGAGGAAGAGAAGCAGGAGCCTCTCAAGAAAAAGATCAAATCTTCTGCTCTTCCTGGAGTTTCAATTGGTTCTCCTTCTGCATCTTCTGCACTTCGTGAAATTAAGGATGGGAAGAAGGCTAAGAAAGATGAGAAGAAGGCTAAGAAAGCTGAGAAGAAAGCAATAATAGGCAAAGCTGACAGAGACTATGACAAGTTAGCTCAAGATATTGCTGATTTCATTGATGCTGACTCTGAAGGTGAAGAGTGTCAGATCAAGAAGAGAAAGGTGGATGTGATTCCTGTGGCTAAGGATGTAGCACAGAAGATAGGTACTTCTGTATCTATGATTGAGGATGAACACACTGCTGGCAAGGTTATGGCAGCAGATTTGATTGCTGAAGAGTTGAAGGAAGAGACTGTCAAGGAAGCTGCTAAGTTGCTTGCTTCTGCTCTTAAACAGAAGAGTACTTCAGAACCTGCAGAAGCAGAGTTATCAGAAGCTACCGTGTCTGATCATTTTGCCTCTCCAGAAGCTGGCATTGGCACCTCTGGCAACGTGGCATATAGCTCATCTTCTTCTTTGAATCATGAGTCAGAATCAGATTCAGAATCTGACAACAAACCCTTGAGCCAAATTCTTCCATCTCTCAAAAATTCATCTCCCTCACCAATCAAACCCATATCATCCCATAACCCGCTTGACCAGGCAGTAGTTGATTATGTTGATTCAACTATGGACAGAGTAATTCAAGACACAATCACAGTGTCTATGAATCTTCCTGCTGCTCAACCTTCATTCCTCAAACCACTTCAGGTAATTAAACCTTCTGAAAAACCTGAAGCAACCATTCAATCCAAATAGCCATCCCCCCAAACTGAAACCATTTGTGTAGACTCTCCAGACACTCTAGATTCTCTTGAAAAACATCTAGGGGGAGAACTTCCAAAAACCCCTGCAAAATCCAAAACAACAAAAGCTACTTCATCCGTTTCCAAACCAGACCCTGTACCTGAACCTACAGAGAATCTGACCTTAGCTTCTGTTGAACCTTCAGAACCTGTTGTTGAACCAGCTTCTGAAAAACTAGAACAAGCCTCTGATATTGTATCAGGAACTGTAACAGCATGTAAAGCTAAGACCAGAAGAGTTTCTCAACCACTTTGTGATCCTATAACCTTTTTCTCTTTTGAAACTTTTCTAGCCTTGAGAGCTTCTCTACCCTCAACCTCTGAACCTCAAACTGACTTATTTGATTCAAATGAGATTGATGAGTTTTATGCTTCTTCATGCAATAAGCTCAAAGAAGTCATTGAGCAAAGGCATATACCAATACTCAATGTGAGCTATGAGGACAAGTTCTCTACAGTGAAGACTGAGTTTTTGGATTTTATCACCAAAATTCAAAAGGCTGCTGCCAGGGAACAAGCTCTTATTACTGCCAAGCATGTTGAAGAAGTAAAGCGGGCTGAGAAAGTTGTAGCTCTGGAAAATGCTCCTATTCTGAGGATAAGAGATACACCCTTCTTTGATGAGGATCAGTATATTCCTAGAGAATCAGTGGCTTACAAGTCTTTGAAGAGGAAGTTGTATAGAATTCAAGAAGAAGCTAGACTGGAAAGAGAAGCACATTTGCAAAGAACTGAGGCTCTGGAAGAGATGGTAAAGAAACAGCAAGAGGATCTCCAGAAACTGATGGATCATCTTGCCAAACAAAACCAACCTTAGTTTAATTTCGTTTTGTTTATTTTTTTGTAATTTTTCTGAACTTGTTTTTACTTACAATTTATTCAAGTTGTTTTTTTTTTTATTCTACTTTGCATTCTATTTCTTTTATGCTTCGAATCTTCTATGTTTTCCCTCTGAATCTCTTTCTTCTTTAAAACATGTTTACACCCTTACCTTAAGTCATTTAAAAAGGGGGAGGAACCATGTTCTGAACTTTTTTTGTTGATGACAAAAGGGGGAGAAGGGAAAGTATTTATGTCAGGGAGGAGAGAAAGCTTTCTTTAATTACATTGCATGTATATGTTAAAGGGAAATCTGCGAAAGGTGCTTAGTTAGACTCTGAGCCCTGTTTAAGAATCAATTTACTATATATTCTGAGTATGAATTTGATTGCTTTTGAAAAACAATTTAATTAACCTGGATAGAACTCAAGATGAGCTTACAAACCTCAACTTAAGAACTATCAGACTCAGGGGGAGTCAGAGCTTACAAACCTCAGACTCTGAGCTTACAAACCTCAGAACCCTTTAAGTCAACTTGTTAATTAGATTAACAACAATCGACCTTTTAAATACTAATGTTTGTCATCATCAAAAAGGGGGAGATTGCTGGAACAAAGGTGTTCAGCAATACCACGTTTTGAGTTTTGATGATAACAAGGTATTAAAAAGTTGTCAATTGGATATTGCTAATATTTGTTTAAGTATGCAGGATATCAATTAAGATTTGTATCTTAGAAAGCATTCTGTTTGAACAATGTTAAAAGAGCAATAAATCCAGAGAAGCTTGTTGCTTGTGATTCTGTTTCAAAGAGAGTCTGAAGACTGTATCGAAGAGAGTCTGAAGACTGTATCGAAGAGAATCTGAAGACTGTATCGAAGAGAGTCTGAAGACTGTATCGAAGAGAATCTGAAGACTGTATCAGAGTCTGAAGACCATCAGAATCTGAGAACCAAGAGAGTCTGAAGATTATCAGAAGCTTAGTGCTACAGTGAGTCTGAAGCCACAAATTTGATGATCTGCTAACAGTGATCTCTACTTCATTGCTATGCACAAAGAAACTCTAATGGAGTAACGGCTAGCTTCTAAGTCAACTTGATCGTGGGAAGCACAAAGACAAAGATTGCAGGCCAGTACAGAGTACGTTGTACGAACTCTGTTTCCACTACTCCACTACCAAGTACAGTTTGGCAACTGTGTCTACCGGTATTAATCCTCAAAGAGAATGGAATTCAAATGATGCTATTGAAGGACTATTACCAAATCAAGCAACAGATCAACAGTCATTGATCAAGCTTCAGAAATCATCCTGATGCGCTGGATGACTCAACGTCTCTTTCCTACGCCTATATAAAGGATAGAAGACTTGAAGATGTGTTGGACTCTACAACTTAGAAAAACTGCATTGCGCTGCTTTCGTATTCAACTGAGTCTTAACAAAAGCACATCATTAACTTAGATTCTTACAAACTGAGTATTCTAGAATCTCTAAGTTTCACAGAAAAACAGAGTCTGTCTTTTGTGTAAAACAGAGTCTGTCTTTGTTGTAATTGAAACACATTTTGATTGTTATCAAGTGTTTCAACTATATTCAATTTTCTGTAATTGTGTAAAAGTCTCTTGCTTTTGTGCTTGAGCAAAGGAAGTCTCTTGCTGCGTCCTTGAGCAAAGGAAGTCTCTTGGCTGTGTCCTTGAGCATAGGAAGTCTCTTAGTTGTGTCTTTGAGCAAGGAAGTCTCATACTGTGTGTTTGAGCAACTTGTAATTTGATATTACATTTTAGTGAACTCTCCTTGGAAGTACAAAGGGGACAAGACTACTTCCGGTTTGTGGAAGGAACCTGTATAATTGCTTGTGTTCTCTCATCTCTCTTTATCTCTTGATTATTCCGCTGCAATCAGAACCAAATCTCCTATCAGACTCTGATCTCATTCAGACTCTGAGTCTAAAGGAATTAGATTCTCACTCTTCAAGAGTTGCGAAAAGAAAACACAATTCAACCCCCCCCCCTTCTTGTGTTTTTCTCACCTTCACTTTCAACAGTGCATGCTCTCCATCTTCTCTGATATGATAGAGAAGAACATAGAGGTATTTATGGATAATTTCTCTGTGTTCGGTAAGTCTTTTGATCAATGCCTTTTTCATTTAGATGTTGTCCTTAAAAGATGTACCGAAACAAATCTTGTTTTAAATTGGAAAAAATGTCATTTTATGGTAACTGAAGGTATCGTTTTGGGACATAAAATAAGTGCTAAGGGCATTGAGGAGGATCAGGCAAAAATAGAGGTTATAGAGAAACTTCCCCCTCCTGTTAATATTAAAGGAGTGAGGAGCTTCTTGGGGCATGCTGGTTTTTACCGGCGATTTATAAAAGATTTTTCAAAAATTGCCAAGCCCCTTTGTAACCTCTTGGTCAAAGAAAATGAGTTTAATTTTGATTCTGAATGTTTAGATGCTTTTTCTTTGATTAAAACTAAGTTGGTGACTGCACCAATAATCATTGCTCCTGATTGGGCTTTACCTTTTGAACTAATGTGTGATGCAAGTGATTATGCTGTTGGTGCAGTCCTAGGCTAACGCAAGAACAAATTTTTCCATGCTATTTACTATGCAAGCAAGATTTTGAACGAAAATCAAGTGAATTATTCCACTACTGAAAAAGAGTTGCTTGCGGTAATATTTGCTTTGGAAAAATTTCGTTCTTATCTAATTGGCTCCAAAGTCATTGTCTTTACAGATCATGCAGCTCTTAAATATCTCCTTACCAAGGGGGAGTCAAAACCTCGCTTACTGAGATGGATTCTTTTGTTGCAAGAGTTTGATCTTGAGATTCGTGACAAAAAGGGAGTCGAAAATGTGGTGGCTGATCATCTGTCGCGACTTGAGAACAAAGAGGTTACAAAGAAAGAAAGGGCCATTATGGCTGAATTTCCGGATGAAAAGCTATTCAATGTGAATGTAAGGCCATGGTTTGCCGACATGGCAAATTTTAAGGCCGGTAACATCATTCCGGATGAGATGTCCCATCATCAACGGAAGAAGTTCTTCAAAGATGCCAACCATTATCTGTGGGATGACCCTTATCTGTTTAAGGTAAGCACTGACGGTTTAATTAGACGTTGTGTTGCAGGTGAGGAAGCTAATAAGATTATGTGGCACTGCCATAGCTCAGCTTATGGAGGCCACCATAGTGGGGAAAGAACAGCTGCAAAAGTTCTGCAAAGTGGATTCTGGTGGCCTACCTTATTCAAAGATTGCCAGGACTTTGTTAAGCAGTGTGATAAGTGCCAACGGACAGGTAACATCTCCAAAAGGAATGAGATGCCCCTCACTGGAATCATTGAAATTGAACCATTTGATTGTTGGGGCATTGATTTCATGAGACCCTTTCCTTCTTCTCACTCTTATCTCCATATACTTGTCTGTGTTGACTACGTCACCAAATGGGTTGAAGCGATACCCTGTATTGCTAATGATGCTAAGACGGTGGTCAACTTTCTGCAGAAAAATATTTTCACTAGGTTCGGAACACCTAGAGTCTTGATCAGTGATGGGGGGAAGCACTTTTGCAATAATCTTCTTGAAAATGTGCTCAGAAGGTATAACATCAAGCACAAAGTTGCAACTCCTTATCACCCTCAAACTAGTGGACAAGTAGAGGTTTCTAACCGTCAACTAAAGCAGATTCTTGAAAAGATAGTGGCGTCAAATAGGAAGGATTGGTCTAAGAAATTAGATGACGCACTGTGGGCTTATAGGACAGCTTTCAAAACTCATATAGGACTTTCGCCCTATCAGCTAGTGTATGGTAAGGCTTGCCATCTTCCAGTTGAGCTAGAACATAAAGCGTATTGGGCCATTAAGGCCTTAAATTTTGATCAAGTAGCCGCTGGTAAGAAAAGACTCTTGAAACTTAATGAGATGGAAGAGATGAGGCTTAGAGCATATGAGAATGCACTCATTTATAAAGCCAGGACTAAAAGATATCATGACAAGAACTTAGTATCTAGGGATATTAACTCTGGGCAACTAGTTTTGTTGTTTAATTCCAGGTTGAAGCTATTTCGTGGAAAGCTCAAGTCAAAGTGGTCAGGACCATTTGTGGTCAAGAGTGTGTCACCTCATGGAGCTGTTGAGTTAACCACGCCAGACAGTGACAGAAGTTTCAAGGTGAATGGGCAAAGAGTTAAGCCATATCTAGGTGGCGACCTACCCAAAGAGAGGGTAGGACTTGTTCTGACGGACCTTTAAGGGTCCTTGACAGTCAAGCTAGTGACGGTAAAGAAGCGCTTGGTGGGAGGCAACCCACATCTGTAAGTTCAGGTAGTATTTTATTTTTATTATTTCTTTCAAAAAAATCAAAAATACAAAAATATTTTAGCTGAAACAACAGAGGAAGAAAATTTTCAAGTTCAAAACTGGGCAAAATCGTGACACGTTTTGGGTAAAACGTGACACGATTTTACCTTCCTCTGAAGGTCTCAAAAATTTTCTAAGTTAAAAAAGTTTTCCTTACTGCCAGGCCAAATCGTGTCACGTTGGCCAAATCGTGACACGATTTCTGGGAAAGAAATTTTTCAAAGTTTGAAAATCGTGACACGTTTTACCCAAACGTGACACGATTATGGTGGTTTCAAAATCTGACCGTTACAAAGGAAAATCGTGACACGTTTTTGGCCAAACGTGACACGATTTTCTCAGCCTATATATACACCCAACACGATTTTCATTCCATCCACTTCCAAAAGTAGCCAACCTCTGCCAAATTTCTCCCAGAACCCTAACCTGCGAAATTTTTAACCTTTCTCCCCAAATTTCCTCATCTTTTCAACATCTAATCACCCCTTCATCAACCTAAACCATCACCATCATCATCTATCCGATCAAATTCGTCATCTCCACAAATTTCTCAAACCCTACTTCATAACCCTAACCCTAACCATGGTGGACACAAAGAAAAAATCCCAACCAACCAAAAAGGCCAAAACCACCGCCAAAATAAAACAACCCGTTAAACCTAAACCTTCAAACCAACCACCACCACCTTCCACAGACAGATTCCTCAACCAAGAGGCTCGTGATCGCTTCAAGGCTATCAAACACTTTAGGGTGATTCAAGAGCGAGCCTTCTTGCTTCCTAAACTTTTTGGTAATCCGGAATTTGAGCAGACTCTGACGGCTAGGGATTGGCATGGGCTGAATGGTATGATATTTGAGCAAGCCAACAAGACTTTGGCTTTGGAGTTTTATGCCAACTGTAGATTTTCTGGGAGGAGGTATAGTTCGTACGTTCGTGGTAAGGTAATTGATTTCTCCCCTGCTGCAATTAATGATTTGTTGAAGCTTGTTCCTCCCGAACAATGCGATGTTAAGAGAAGGAGGGAGACTTGTGGGAGTTGGGATGATGAGGCATGGGAAGAGCTTCTGTTGCAGCTGTGTGTTGAAGGAGCTAAGTGGCAAGGAGGGAAACGGATGCTGTTGAAGTCTGACTTCAAGCCGGTTCCCAAAGCCTGGGCATCTTTTGTGGTGCAAACATTGGAGGGAACTTCGTGCACATCTGAAATTCCATTAGCACGTGTTCATGCTGTGGCAGCAATACTGGATGGAGCTCCGATTAATGTTGGTAAGTTAATTGCCGACAACATTGCTCTTTTTGCTACAGGTACAAAGAAAGCGGTACCACATTTGAGCCTCATTAACTGGTTATGTGAAGAGGCGGACTGCCAATTGTATGCAAATGATCTGGATGCTCCGTTGATGAAGCCTCTGACAGACACGTATTTAGCTGGGTTTGTGAAAGATTACCAAGAGCGTCTGTTACAGCTGGGAAGAGAGGAAGAAGCAGCTGCACAACAACAGGAACAGCCTCCGGTACAACCACCTCCACCTCAACAACAATCTGTGCATGGAGAGGGGAGTAGTCAGCAGTTCACTCACGCGCCCATCCATCCTTTGGTGCTAGACTACATGTTTGGCCATTCCAACTGGATGAATGAAGTTTCTGATCAGGAGTACTGGAACCGTCCGAGGTTTGGGCAGGAATTCTCAGAGATGGTTGCCCTAAACAGGAGGCCTATGACTAGGTCTTTTGAGCGCTTTGATGGGTCCGAGGAAGCAATGGACCATTATTTTGATGTGACCAGAGGACGAGCTCAGGATCGAGAACAGGAGATTAGGGCTGATTTTGCTGCTGGAGGTGCTAACTCTAGATATCATTTTGGGGAGGATTCTTATGTGGAGGAGAACCCGAACACATGGATTGACCAGGATCAGATGGAGGATTGAGTGGACTACTGATGGTCCAGCTCTTTTGATGTTTTTCTTTTCTATCTTTTGTTTCAGCAACTTTTTTATTTTATGATGTACTTTTTATTTCATTTGAACAATTTTATTGCTTTACTTTTATAATTAAGTTGTAACTCCCCTATTGTGTGATTGATCTTGCACTTGTTTATTATTGATGAATTTACCTGTTTAAATGAACTTTTACAGTTTGATAACAAATGTTTGTTCAAGTGGTATTTCCAAAAGTTCAAAAGGAGGATTGACTTGTGTTTCAAAGGCGAAGTGTACGGCAGTGAATGATAGGTAGTCACAACTCCCAGAAATCTAAACTCTGTAAGGTTCATGGCCAAATTTTATTTTTCAATTTACTTATATAAGAGTGTTCCATGCTTTTACATTTCTAGAACTTGCATTGTTTCTCTACTGTTGATTGATTTTTGTTATTGCATACTGAGGCAAAAGTGCTTGGTCCTGTGAGCCTTTTTGAAGCCTATACTGATTTCTTATTGAATTTATATCCTCTTTTTAGCCAAATTGAGCCGGTAGGTTTAGAACTTTTTGTTCGGTGACAAACTACATTACAAGCTTAGAGACTTTTAGGATTTATCCCACTTTGTTATCTGAGTTAGGCATTGTAAACTGTTGCTAAATACTAAGTTTGGGGTTGCTTTTGGAATTTGCAACCAAATAAGTTTGGGGTGGTAGTACTAAGAGAACAAGAAGAAAAATGTGATGAATGAAAAATATACACAAAAATGGTGTAGAAAAAAAAAAAAAATGAAAAAGGGACATATTATTGAGAATCCGAGTAACTGTAAACTCGATTGTCCAAATATAAAAAAAAAAAAAAAGAAGTTACAAATGTTCTCTAGTATCGTTACATATTGTTGTTTAAAAGGTGAATGAAGGGGTTGGATCTTTGTTTAAATTTTTGTAGGAGTGCCTAACTCATGATTTTGTGTAGCCTACTTATCCAAATACTATCCCACCTTCACCTAAGCCCCGTTATAACCCTTGAAGACCTCAAAGTATGCAGTGACATTAATTTTGATTGACGTTTAGAAATTTTCAAGCTTATGGTAATATGTAGATTGCATGTCGACTATGTGTGAACCCTTTTCAAACTGTTGCGTGGAGTTGTGAGTTGGTGGATGCTAACAAGTCAAACTAGCTCATCTTTAGCTAGTAAGGTGTTGAACTTTTGGGTACTATCGCTTGATCAGGTATTTGTTATTTTACTGTCTAATTTCAATTTCATAAGTAAATTCCTTGAGGACAAGGAATAGTTCAAGTTTGGGGTTGTGATGACACTCTGTCATTACATAATTTTTATGTATTTTAATCACAATTTAGAGTTCACAAGGTAACTTAAGCAGCAAGAAAAGCGGAAAAAACTGAAGAATTCAAGAAAGACCAAATCGTGTCACGATTGGTACAAAATGTGGCACGATTCAAGAAGACAAAAACATGCTCTCTGCCAAGGCAAAAACGTGTCACGTTGACCAAAACGTGACACGATTTCTAGAAACCCTAATTTAGAATTTGTTATACAAGGAAAATCGTGACACGATTCCACAAAAACGTGACACGATTTTAGGCGAATTTCTGTGCCTATTTAAGCTGAAGGCTATTCTAAAAACAAGGGTTACGATTTGAGAAGAGAAAAGTGCGATTTTTACACTGAAAGACGGCTGCAAGGACGATTTCTTCACCTTGTAACCAGTTCATGTATGTATTGTTACCTCTAATGATTATGTTATTTATAAATTCAATTATGAGTAGCTAAATCCGTTAGAGGTTAGGTCTGAGATGATTCTTTGTAACCCTAATTGACATATGTTGCTGTGAAACTCTATTTATTGTGAATGACAATTTAGTTTTTATTCAATTCAATTGTTCTTAATGCTTTATATATTCTGATCACATATATATATGATTTGGTGAGAACGAACGACTACTGACCATAGCTTTCGACTTTGACCTAATTGAATTGTTCTAATAATTATAATTAATCTAGGAATGGATAATTCTTTATTAGTGATATTAGGTTAACGTTCTTCAAACCTTCGAAGATTATTAGACCACCTAAGGGATTAGGGGCTGTAATCTTAGAAGAGTGTCCTAACTCAAGGGATTGATTAGGACTATTTTGTTAACTATCGTTGTCATACCCTAATTTTTGACCAACTTATTTTTTATTTTTTCGTGCGTTGATCGTTTTTCAGTCATTCGTTCGCGCGCTAATTCCCGTAATATCTGCTTTTGTTCGTATTTGTGGTCGCATTTATTTTTCGTTCGTCGTTTATTTTTTAATGTCGCTCGCGTATTAATTTCGTAATTTTTATTCGCGTTTTGTGCGTATTTTAGTGTAGCGTAAAGTTTGCGTTCTTAAAGTTCATTTTACTCACGGCGTTGATTTATTATTTTATTAGCGTTAAAAAAAGCCGCATATCTCAGTCGTATCAGACGAAATTTCAGCAGAGAGGTATTTTAAAATACCTCATTTTTTGGTTCCGACGGGACATTTTTTTATTTATTATTTAATTTTCGTTTTTATTATTTAATTATTTATTTAGTTATTTTTTTTCCATTTATTTAATCTGTTGTTATTTATTTATTTGTTTTATTATTTTTTTAAGTCATTTAGTACACTTGTCAACTTGTCATTGGTCCTGTCCAACTTTTTCTCCAAGAAACAGCAGGTAACACAATTTAGATAACACAATTCAACCCCCCCCCCCCCCCCCCCCCCCCCCCCCCCTTCTTGTGTTTTTCTCACCTTCAGTGTATTTGTTATGTACATTTTGGTTTCATTCTTTTTTCATCTGCTCTAATTTTTCTGAAATTGAAATCATTGATTTTCATTTATATGGTTTTGTTGAAACAGATGAAAGAGGTCGTGACATGATAATGGAGAAACCTTGACAAACATGTTCATTAAAGAGGGAGGAACAATGAGCAGTAATAGCCACAAGATGGAAGGCGAATCGGTTTATGGCTGCATTGCAGTGAAGGTGCTGCTAGATCCCGAGAAAGAAAATGACACTGATAGCACCGTTGGATCCGAACCCTACTTTTAAATTGGACAAGATTGTCAATCAACTGCATGTGAAATATAGAACATATTTTGTAGGTTTTGATGGAAATGGGTGATGGAAGCCTGCAATATT
Source organism: Medicago arabica (assembly GCA_946800305.1). Classification (NCBI taxonomy): domain Eukaryota; kingdom Viridiplantae; phylum Streptophyta; class Magnoliopsida; order Fabales; family Fabaceae; genus Medicago; species Medicago arabica. The sequence goes on from OX326966.1 coordinate 47,336,672, forward strand.
CCTAAAGGTGCAAAGATCAAGATAGGTGTTGTAGTGACTGGAAATAATGAAACTTTGTATTTTATGGTCAATTGTAACTAGGATATTTTGTGAAATGTATGTGCAAGTGTCGACAGTATGTGACAATTTTTTAAGTTAAGAGATTATTTTCTAATAAATCTTGCCTAATAATAACTTTTAAATTAATGGACTATTTTATAATGAGTTTGTTACTCAATAGTGATTTTTGAAGTTTTTATGCTTTTCAATGTCTTTCTCAAAACCCATGAATACATATGTTCTAATTTCTTAGTATAAAATTCAAGTTCTAAAAAATTGCAAGGGTATTCAAATATATTTACTAATGAGTTTCTTGGACTTCTTTATGATTATGGAATGAATTTGTAAGTTACTTTTATGCTATAACATATAAAGAAAGGCAACTTTTAATTATTAAGAAATTGCAATGTTAAAATAAGCATCAATTGTTTTATTTTAAATAGGCAAATGTTTTCTTTTAATGCTACCTTTAACATAGTATTGGTACAATCATTAAACTATTCGATTTTCCATAGCAGCACTTATGTTTGATTATTGGATATCTTCCCACAGTGTGGATAAGTGCAATTTTTATTGAAAATTTAAACTCAACATTTGTACTCATTAGTGGAATATTACAGTGTTAGATAAGTATAAATATAGCTATTGTGTTAGTGGTATAAGGTTGGTTAACTAAATTAATTATCATCGTACCATAACTTGGCTCCAATAATGGCAAATGATTACACTCCATTATCTGATGTTTTTGGTGGCAAGAGGAATTTGAAAGTTAGGGTTGTGTCGCTCATGTTTGGTGTATACCAGACAAGGATTATCCTTCTGAGACACTTTTCATGAATTTGCCCTTAGTTGACGAAAAGGTATGTATAATGTTTGTTCATCAATTAACGGGTCGTGCTTCAGTCTGATTCACCTTTTCGATCAGACCATCTGATCAAATAAATTGCTGACACGTGGTTTTGTCTTTAGTGGGAAGAAAAACGTGTTTCGATCCTCTTATAAAAACACCATTAATAAAAGTGTTTCGTTTTAGCAAAACGTCCCTGCCCCTTTCATTGTCTTCTTTTATACACTTCTTCCTTTTTCTCTCTCTCAGCTCATAAGACCCGTGTGGCGCACGGGTCATCAATCTAGTATTCTTAAAGCTTATTAGGTCTAGCTACATCTAAACCTAATTATTTTCCTCTAATTCTATGTCATTTAATGCTAATCCCTTAAACCCTAAAATATTTTCCTCTAACCATTTAAATTTGAATTTGTTGTTTTCTCTCCCATCATTTTCTAGGTTGTTATACGTTTTCTTTTTCCAATGCAATAAAGACACCCACATATCTCTTTTACCTTACAACCTTTTGATTTCTAAAATAACTCTTTTTGAAAATCTCTCATCTCTGCATACTATCACTCTTTGCCAATGAAGCAGAATAAATACATCGGCCTTTCCACTTTCATTGTTGCTCTCAGTTCCGGCACCACCCTTGCCGTTGCTTCCCACCGTCACCTGACCGTCACCTGAGCGTAGAGAATGATTGTTGCAGCAAGGTTTGACTGACACGGCTCTATGCTTCTTGCTCTCTTCAATTTTTTCACATATAATCATTTACATTCTTTCTTCTCATTTGGTTTACCTTTTCTTCTCCATCTCTTACTTTAAAATCTTAGGGTATAAAATTTGTTCTCCCTTTTACAACTTCTTCTCCTTCCATTTCACTCAATCAAAAGTCTCATTCTTTCTTAAATTAAAGTAACAAAGGTTGGGTTATTTTCTACATCTGAGTTGTTTTTGAGTTATTTTTTGTTATTAAAGTGGTGATTACTTGTCTTTTAGGGTTTGAATTCGAAAAAATTGGGGAAATCAACAAAGTTTGGGATTAGAGAGCTTTGATATGTTAGCGGCGGTGATGCGACGATAGAGCCACGGAGTATTCTCATCTACACGATTGATGAGGTTGCACTATTCATCAAAGTACACATTAGTTTATCAGCATATTGTTTTGTTTTTTTTCTAAATTATTTTGTTTTGATATTTTGAGGATTATTGTTGTGGGTGATTATTACAGAAGTAGCGTTTTTCATGGTCGTGGTTGTCGAATATTTTGTTTTTCTGGATATTTAAGTTTGGTGGATTTGAAATGGTTGTGAGTACTATGTGTTTGTGAAATTGCTTGAATGATCAAAAACTGCATTGTGGAATACTTTTGCTGGTAGAGATTATTGTTTTTCACTTGGTTAACCAGGCCATGATGGTTTCATAGTGAAGATTGTTATCTTAATGGATATAGCCAATTACAAGAGTAGAATTTGTGGTCGAATTGTTGGGACTGCTGCTTTTGATGTTAATATTGAATGATTAAGAGTTTAGTCTCTTCATTTGGCAAGACGATTTTATCAATATAACTTTGATTTTTCATATTTAATATTTTGACTTTGAAAAATAAAAATTGATTTGCTTTTCACTTTATTTAAACTCTTCTTAGCCTCCTATATATGTAACTTTAATGATCATTAGAAATTACTTTGGTGAACATGGATTAATGATTTAGAACGCATGAAGTTTTTATATGCTTATTTGATGATTTTGAGGGATTCTAATTTCTCATCTTACTCTTTCATATACAAATTGAATTGAAATGTATACTCGATATCTGAATGCTATCAGCACACGATGATTCTTCTTTCCTTTTCATGGCAGGCTGCAGAATAGAGGATTCAATTGCATTGTAGATATTTGTTCTAAGTGTTGGTTTCATAGTCAAGTTTCTTATTACATATGAGGTAGGTCAGTTTTTTCAAGCTTTAAAGGTTTCCATTTGTCGTTTGCATAACAAAATTTGCTCATTTATGTCTCTTGCAATAACTTATAGGTAAATGCTTTCGGCTTTGAATCTGGTCCAACAAGCAAGCACCAAGAGATGGAAGGTACCAAGAGAAAGAAATGCATGGCATCAGTAGCCGGCATGATAGGTGAAAGCGAGAACAACAACGTCAAGAAAGAGAGTTGGCTAAGTTTGCCCAAATGTATCCTTTTGCCTGTTAAATTATATTAATATTCTTTGCTTGCCCATTTTATTTTGGCTATGGGTGGGTTCTACGTTGGCAACGTAAGGAAATCATTGCTGTAATTTTTAATTCCAAATTTGCTCTTCCCATAATATTTTCCTTTTTGGTATCCTTAATGCCAATCAGTTTGATGCTCAAAAGCATAAACGACTTCAACTGCAACAAGAGTTTGGATCAGCACCAGTTTCAGTTTCCTCTGAATCTAAGACTGCTACTGCACTTGCAGATCAGGAGCAGCGAAATACTTTGAAGTTTTGGTTTTCTGCTAAAGGCACTGCTTTCAAGGTGTGTCCAACTGGTATCATAGTTTTGAACTGTATTTTTCCTTCTACTACTACGGAGTCTGTAATGCTTACAACAAAACTTCATCATTTAGTTCATGATGTTTTGTTCAAATTAAAGTCACAACAGAAGGAAGTTAATAATTTGTACCCATGCCTCATCTAATTTGTAGATTTTTATAATGCAACAATCTTTCTTTGAATATAGATATTGTCTTTTTCTTATTTATGTTTTTGCAGTTTTCATTCTTTACTACTACATGTTTTCATTCTAAAGTTGTAGTAAAAAGTTCCCAGCATCATACATGATTGTAAATTCTTAATGTGATATTTTTTCTTCTTCTGAAAACTGAAGGATTAAATCCAAAATACAAATATATATTGTATAACTTACTGATATTTATTATAGTCGATAGGACCCGTGCGTGCACGGGTCAAAAATCTAGTACATACAATGAAATTGTTGACAAAGAGATAACTTTAACCTACTTTGAGAACTGAATGTCTAGCTTACAGCAACCATCATAAACATTGCGTCCCTAGAAAAAAATCCAAAAGTAGAATCATCATCATTCCAGAAAAAACGATATCAGAATTAACAAGACAAGTAGAGCATGAAGTTCATCATCATCATAATAAACGATATCATGACACTTTGACGAGTCTCATACTCGATGAGAGCTTGAAAGCCTGCACAATTTATCAAATATAACAATAAACCTTATTAATTAAAATAAAGAAATTGCTTGTTACAATTAATATCATGAATAAAGAAATACGGAAGTGATTACAATATCAGTAAAGATCAAAACTAGTATATTCCTTTCACAGACCAGGCCATAATTGAGTTAATATAAATGAATTCATGACATGATCAAACAGAAAATACAAACATAAAGAGAGATCTTGCTTCAGATATCTCGTGTCCGACATTTCGAACGTGAGTGACCATGGATGGTTCAGCCATTTCAAATTACCTACAAAAACAGAAAATAAAAATATTAGTTTTCAAGATCTGAACCCTAAAAAAAAAAAATTGGTTCAGAATTCCTACAGCATCCTTCAACTCATCTGTCAATTGATCGATATACAAATATTAATAATCAAGTGATTACGTTAATAAAAAAAGAGAACCACTGTGATTTTCGCTATAGGTACACTTTGTAGCTTCACAAAATTACAGTGGCTCAACATAATTTTTCAATCTAACTGTTCGTCCAAGTAGGAAAAGATGGTATGATTTATGATCAAACCCTACAATTAACTAATAACATTTTATCCCAACATCAAATGCTTCACATGAAACTCAACCACACAATTCCAACATCTAAACACAAATTAATAACAGGAAGAAAAAAAAACTACACATGAATTGTACCAATTAATCTTCAAAATCCAATTTACAGAAAATCAATATTCAATTATATAAAATATAATCATATACATTTTCAAAAAAAATATTCAACTATATAAAATCATGAGGCTTCTCAAACAAAGAGCAGCAAGGTGGTTGATGGTTTGACATCATCACTAATTTGGAGTCAAGGTGGAGATTGTTGTGAAAGTGACTCAAAATTGGAGTTTGGAGGCCAAAATCATTTTTGCTGGAAAACCCAAAATCGGGGCCCAAATGGATCTGTCCGGGGCCCGAATTTGACTGCTTGTTGGACGCTTTTCTTAAGGCAAAAACCGGCGCCCGAATGGCAAAATCGGGGCCCGGTTTTGCGCGCAGTGAAAAAAATAGAAACATATTTTTGGGCCAGATTTGTTACAATTTTATGGGAGTTACTTTTACTATAAATATAGGCTTTGTATCAGAGAAAACTTGAGAGATAGAGGGGGATGAAACAAGGGTTTAGAAAAGCAACAACAAAACTAGGGTTTGTATAGAGTTTGTCTCTTTGGAACAAACACTAGGGTTTGAGGGTTGGTTCACCTTGGGAAACACTATTAGGATTGAGTCTCTTGGTTACGGGAAGAGATTGGGACTTTGAGTAGAATTAGGCGGGAGACTTATTCTTGTAACCCATTGATATCTCTTTTGTAAAGTTACTCATTATTATAGTGGAACGGAGTGCTGCTCTCTCCTCCAGATTAGGTCAATTTGGACTGAACTGGGTAAACAAATTCTTTTGTGTTCTCTTTTCTTTTCTCTCGCTGTTTTCTACCTTTTCTTGTGATTATAACTGTTACCCACTTGTATTGGTTGCTTGATTATTCCTTGCTCCACACATCAAGTATTTATTGGTGTGCTAATTTGTGATGAATTCTCAAACTACAGTAAAACAAAAGTTAATGAGGAAGATACTCAGGAAGTTTAATTGTCATATGTAAGGTCAAAAGAAACAATAAACAACAATCTCTAAACAAAAAATAAAAATTCACAAACCAATTGATACCAGACACCATGAAAATGAGCTTATGAAACTTCACTGCTCCGGTTGCAGCCAGACAGACATGGCACCAAGCTACTTGCCAATGAAATGCATTAAATAATTCCAAGAAGTTACTTTCTTCCTCATACAGAATGGTCCCATATCAGCATTACCAAGGCAACAGAAACAAGTGATTACGTAAAGAAGAAATTATTCTAAAGGGAGCAGACCAGTTTCAGAGTGATGTATTTCATGTGGGACAAAAACAATACTCAACACAGACAGATACAAGTCTCAAAAAGGAGAAGAGAAGAGTGGGAAGACTGTCAAAACAGGTGAAGCTCAAACTAGAGGAAGAACCGATGACCACACTGACCAGGAAGCACAGCGGGTTTCGACATAGCATGCAGAGAAGAATTAGACTACCATATGACCCATCACATCTTTTGAAGAAAAAAAATGGCAAAAAATTGAGAAATCAGTACGCGGCAATTTATGTGGTTTTTCTAGAAGAATGGGAAATATGTCGCAATGCTGCTGCTGATAAGACGTCCGCGGCTGATAGAAGTAATAAAAACTTATTTGGTCTGAACACATTGGTATTAGGAACTCGTTATTCAGTGGTGCTATATCTCGCGAAACAAAGGTTCACGAATATTTCACGAACTGTTGATACTTCTTATTTCTTCACACTAACACTCTCCAGCGGTGCTATTCTGTCTTAACTAACATGGTGTGATGGTAAAGCGAACATCATCACGTCTTTCCTCATATAGCTTAACCAATTTTTTATTTTATTTTCATTCATGATTTTATCTAAGTCATTTGATATTTTGCAGTGTCACTCTTTGAAAGGAATAGAAGAAATTAATGATTTTTCATGAATTTTGTTGTGTCACTTCTTGCTTCTATAGCAACGGTGCCATGGCAGGTGAAGTCGTCTCTAATAGTAACTAAGATAGGTAGCATCTCTAAGTTCTTGAAGACTGAAAACTCTCTGATGTTGTGCTCTTTATCCCTGTGCTCTTTTTCCCTCTCGTTAGATCACAACATAATAATAATGAGGAATAACGCTGAATATAGCGAAAAAGCGATCCCAAATTTGTTCCGAAACCATCCACTTGCATGATTTAATTATTCATTAAGCTTCTAAACTGTAAGTTTCTCTCTCCAACATTGATTTACGCCTTCTTAATTCTACAAGACTACAACCACCTCACCTCACTGCGATGATTCCATGACAGCTGCCATTGCCTGTAAACTGGACTTGCCTCTCAATCTCTCATGCATTTTGAAGTTTCTATCAATACTATGAAATTGAAGTTTATATCAATACTATAAAACCGTATCTAGTTGGAGTATGCTTCAAAAAACAAAAACACTTCATGTTCTTGAAATTGAAGGTTTATTTTGTTTTGTTTTAGTTTACACATGATCTATTTTGTTTTAGTTTACACATGATCTGCTTTGTTTAAGTTTATTTATTAATGGTAGTTATATGGGAAAGAAAAATGACAAAAATGGTTTTCGTGATTTTTTTGAGAGCTATCTCTTCGCGAGATATAACATAACTCTTAATTATAAGATCGAGTGGCTTTTTAAACAAAAATAATAACAATTTCTTTTTCGAATTATTTGTTGCTGCTTTGTTTAGCACTAACATTGGTTTGGGTTGAGTTATTGTTTTACAAATGAAGACCCAATAATATACCAACAAAGGAATGATGAATTGAATTCTAACTATATTAAATTAATTAATACTCCCTCGATAACAAAATATAAGCAACCATGAGTTAACGAAAATTGATGTATCTGGTCCAAATTTTATATCAAATACATCAATCTTCTGACTCATTTTTGCTTATATTTTGTTACAGAGGGAGTATTTTCTTAATAAAATCAAATGATTTTGATTAAAATATTACTTGACTACAAACAATTTTCTTATTTCCATAAATAAACTATATTTAAATGGGAAAGAGTTAATTTACTGTGTTATGCATGTGTAATTTTTCATTTTGGTAGGATCTTACGTTTTACGATCTTGTTACCCTCTCACAATCTACGTTTTTCAAGAGCTAGACAAGATAGTAAAATGTAAAATTCCAAGATACTATCTATTATGTCCTAGAATGATGTTATCTTGAGGAAGATAATCATACTCACATTGATGAAGAAGCTTTGTTGTGGAAGATCTCGTTGGAATCCATGGAAGAGACCTTTTTGCCAATAACATGGAAGGAGATGGTACCTGCACATGCGCTACGACACCCAAGTCAGGTGGAAAATATGAAGGTCGAGAGATTTATGGGATAGAATGAACTTACTTAGAATTGTAGTGGAATGTCCTTTTTTATAGGCATAAGAGAGTGTAATGGGCATGAAGCTTTATTGGGCATTGCCACGTAATTGAGCATTTTCTAAGTAAATATTGCCTTTTAGGCGGACCTAAACACTAAATCTGCCTAAAAGTCTATAACCACTTAGTAAAAACCCAATTACATGGTAAGACCCAATAAAGCTCTAAGCCCATTACACTTTCGCATAATAAAACCCAATCAAACTACATAGTTTCAAACAGATTAACTTTTGCACTCATAGATTCTAATCATTAGTCACAACTATAACAAGTAATAATAACCCTTAACATTGATCAAGACATCACAAGATCATATAATTACCAAGGTATCCATGAAACTAACCTTCAGAAAGTGAACTACCAATTCAACTTGAAAATCATCCCCCATCTGGACAAGTGCATGATCTGGTTTATTTCGAAGACGTTTGATTCTGACAATGTTCCCATAAATAGAGAACAAGTTGAACAGTTTATCCTCGTCGATTCTCTAAAATAACCATATTTGATGAAAATATTAATATAAAGGGGAGATATATTTCTTGTATAATGAAAAAGGTTAGAATCAAATTATTTACATCGGGATTGAGATTTGTGACAAGAATTGTACACCTTTCATTTGTGCCAGTTATTCCAGGAGGCAAATCTCCCCTGAAGGCAACTTCAATTGCTTGAGCATTGCCCATCTATAATGCAAAACAAATTGATAAGTATGTGGAGGGATTAACCTTTGCGTTTAAAATTAATTTAAGAAAAACATGCATTAAATATAAAAAAAAGTTCATTTTATAAATTAATAACCATTTTATAAAAAGTTCAAGAAGGATACAAAGTTAGATAGAAAACAGGATTACGAAACTGTGGTGGATAGAGCATCAGAAGATATAAATTAATAACCATTTTTTACTCTTGTTCTTTTTTTGTAAAACATAACTTGTTTTTATATAATAACATGCGATGTAAAACACATAATGTAAATTATATTTGTAAAGAAGGGAAATATTTCCTTTTTCAAAACAATGATTTAAGCATGGAAAGAGCACAATTACTTAATGTACATTAAGTCATCTTTGAGAAGCCTTTGAATGAGTGGATAATGAAAAGTAACAAATGTTGCAGTATACCATGCATAATCAAGTTCTGCGAATCCATGCACTTTAGTCGTCTCTTAATTGATGAAAAGTTCAAGTTCAAAGTGCAGTAACATATCGATAGGTCTTTCAACAGCTAAATAAAATATTCTCTACAATAAAAGGCCTTTAAACAAGACTCTTGTTGGTATGCTTGTGAAGGGGGATAGCATGATCGTAAAATCCTGTATTTCTTCTCAAAAGTGAATTTTCTAGTATAAAAAAGGTTAAGAGACTGGTTTAACAACACACTTGGGTTGGCCTGGTGGTATTGGCTTGGTACCCAAAGATTAATTAAACTAGCAAATTGGAAATAATGTAATTATTTAGGTCACATTACCTTTGTTTTTAAACAAAAATAAATGTATAAACATAGTCAATAGATGACAGGATTGATTAACGAAACATAAATTCCCAAAAAAAATAAGGTTAGGTTTAAATGATTTTGAGAGGCAATTTTGAAGAAGATAAGAAGTTTCAAATATATGACTAAGAATTTATTGTGCACCGTCATGATTAATCAATCAAACAAATTTCACCCAGATTGGTTAATCTTGAGAGGTGCAAATTGGGAATAAAAAATGGATAGTGTACGAGGGAGAATAAATTCTCATATATTTTTTGAAGAGATAAAAAACAAACATCAACTACTAGGGGATTGAAAATATTTCCAAAAATTAAAAAAGGAAAGTAGATTGAGAAGGTTAGTGGTTACTTAGGTTTAGAATTGCAATTTGCATGTAAAATTCGACTCTCTTTGTCTCGTGTCGATGGAAAAGAAATCAGAGGCTGCAACAAATGCAAATGTGCGCAATCATATATTAGATGATATTTCCTTCACGATTCTATCCAAACTCCCTCTTAAATATTTGTACCAATTTTGATGCGTTAGCAAATCATGGTCACTCTTATTTGAAAACCAACATCTCATGAACATGATCCGCGGAAATTTCATATGTAATTTGAATTTTTGTTCTTATTACGACCAAGCATCTCTCCTCCTGAAGTACTTGGATGAAACCCATGAATATATTTTGTATTCTCTTTCTAGTGAGAGGTTTGATAATAAAGTAAAATTAGATTGCAAAAATTCAATTGATCACTTATATATTTTTCGTATCTTTGGTCTTGGTAGAATTAATGGCATTGTTTGTCTTCATAAATATGTAAATTGTGGTGCAATTGAATTATGTAACCCAGCTACCCAAACAATAAAAAATCATTCCTCCCAGTCCTCTTGAATCAGTTGAGTTGTCTATTCTGGGTGTAGATAAGGAATTCGTTAGTGTTGTAGTTTTTTCTTATCTTCATGAATTTGGTTATGACAGTTTTATGGATGACTATAAGATCATGTGTCTTATATCTTTTGATATCCAAGTAGAATTGGGTGATACATTTCTAGACTCTTTATTGGAATATATATATATATATATATATATATATATATATATATATATATACTTGGCTGAATTATGGGAGATATATAGCTTAAGAATTAACGCATGGGGGAAACTTGAGATTGACATGCCATCTTCTTTGTACTCTACAGAGGGAACCCAAGCCTACATGGATGGAGCGTGTATTGGTTTTGCTAAGAGAATAGCCCTGTTGGAGTACGTTTATTGTCATTTTACTTGAGAAATAAGGTGTTATGTATAACATCCATACCCTCGGATAATTTTACTTCAAGGAAATGGACCCATGTAACACCACCAAATTTATTGATGAAGCTTTAAATTTAAGACAATCATCATCATCCGAGAGTATGGATGCTTTAAATTTAAATTTATAGATGAAGATGATTGTTTTAAATTGAAAGCTTAATCCAGCAGGGCTACTATCTTAACACAACCAATGACACACTCCATTCATGTAGACTTGGGTTCCCTCGGTACAGTACAAAGAAGATGGCATGTCAATCTCAAGTTTCCTCCATTAGTTACTTCTTAAGCTATATATCTCCCATAATTCATCCAAGTATGTATATCCAATAAAGAGTCTAAAAATGTAATATCCAATTGTACTTGGATATTAAAAGATATAAGACACATGACCTTATAGTCATCCATAACACTGTCATAACCAAATCCATGACGATAAGTAAACACTTCAACACTGACGAATTCCTTAGCAACACCCGGGATAGACAACTCAACTGACTCAAGAGGACTGGGGGGAATGAGTTTTATTGCTTGGGTAGCTGGGTTCTACAATACAATTGCACTACAATTTACATATTTATGAACACAAACAATGCCAATAATACTTCCAAGACCAAATATAAGAAAAATATATAGGTGATCAATTGGATTTGTGCAATCTAATTTTACTTTATTCTGAAATCTCTCACCAGAAAGAGAATACAAACTATCTTCATGGGTTTCATCCAAGTACTTCAGGAGGAGAGATGATTGGTCGTAATAAGAACAACAATTTAAATTACATAAGAAATTTTCGTGGATCATGTTCTTGAGATGTTGGTTTACAAATGAAAGTGACAATGATTTGCGAACACATCGAAATCGGTACAAAGATTTAAGAGGGAGTTTGGATAAAATCGTGAAGGAAATATCATCTGATGTATAATTGTAGACCTTTGCATTTGTTGCAGCCTCTGATTTCTTCTCCATCGACACGAGACAAAGATAGTCAATTTGTACTTGCAAATTGCAATTCTAACCCTAAGTAACCACTAACCTTCTCAATCTCCATTTCTTTTTGAATTTTTGGAAATATTTTCAAACTCCTTGTCATACCCCAAATTTTGACCAATTTATTTTTTTTTATTTTCGTACGTTGTTCGTTTTTTTAGCTTTTCGTTCGCGCTCTAATTCCCGTGATATCTGTTTTATTCGTATTGTGATCGCATTTAATTTTTTATGTCGCTCATATTTTAATGTCACTCGCGTATTAATTTCGTATATTTTATCCGCGTTTTATGCGTATTTTATTTATCGTAAAGTTTAAGTTGTTAAAGTTCATTTTATTCACGTCGTTGATTTATTATTTTATTAGCGTAGAAAAAGCCGCATATTTATGTCGTCTCAGACAAAATTTCGGCTGAGAGGTATTTTAAAATACCTCATTTTTTTGGATCCGACGGGACATTTTTTTCTTTTTATTATTAATTTTCGTTTTTTCATTTATTTATTTATTTAATTATTTCTCTTTTTATTTTATTTAGTTGTTGTTATTTATTTATTTATCTGTTTTTTATTTTATTTTTAAGTCACTCATTACACTTGTCAGTTTGTCATTGGTCCTGGTCCAACTTTTTCTCCAAGTTTCAGCAGGGGTATTTTCGTCATTTTAATGTATCAGAGACTTTGTACTATAAAAGTACTGTTCACGCGTCATAAACGTCTGAATGACAGTAAGAAAAAATCAGTCCCAAATCAAATCAAAAAACCCTAATCCCTTTCTTCTTTCCACTTTTTCGGATCAAAACCAAAAAATCAAAAAAATTATGAAGAACACATCATGAGTTTTCAAAGCAACCGTATAGGCACAAATCCAGTTTTACACAAAAATATTATACACAATAAATTCATCCAATCATCAACAAAATACCAAATCTCATAGTAACACAAATAACCTTTTCACTTCCATTTCGAATCCATCATTGTACTAACAGATCTGAGTTAATCCAACAACATTGAAGCCATTTTCGGCCTCAACAACAACAACCACAACCTCACAAATTTCGTACCAAAACGCAAGGAACAAGGAAGATTTGAACCGAAACAAAAACGCAAGGAAAGTACAAACACGCAAAGAAGAAGGAAAAATGCAGCAAGGAAGAACAAAACAGAACCGAATCTTAAAGGACCAAACAGAACCGAATAACTGAAATAAGAGGTAGTTTGTTTGACTCTATCTTGTTTAGATCTAGACTTATGTGTTTAGTTTTTGAATTTTGTAAGGCCGGATCTGTATTTAGTTTGAGAAAAGAAGTAGAATAGGTGATTTCGTTCTCGAAAATGAGTGGTTTAAGCTCACCGGCACGGTGGCGCCGCCCTGTTGGGCCGGCCACCACCGTACCGGAACGGTGTAACTTCGCCGGAGAAGAAGAAGCTGCCGGCGCAGCTGAGCTAGAGAGAAGGGAGAAGGTTTGGGCTTTAGAGAGAGAAAGGGTGAGCAAGAATGAGGAAAAAGCCACAAAATGGCTTATATATTCACCTCTCTACCGGTTCGGTTCACCTGAACCGATCCAGGCTGAACCGAACCGGTTCCTTCTAAGCCCAGCCTTGTTTTTTTCTTGGCCCATTTTTTTCTCTTCTGGTTCTATTGCTATTCACCTCCCAGCTTGCTTTTGCACCTCCTTTCCTCTAATTTTTTTTTCCTTTTATTTCCAAAACTATTTTTTACCTTTTTTAATTTATTTGTTTAGTGTTCTTTTATTTGCATTTTTTTGCATTATTATTATCCATCATCTCGTGCATCTTGCCAATTCTCGTCATTTATTTTATTGCCATTAATTTTTAATATGAAGTTGATGTAAATGTTGCATGCATATTTAATTTTCGTCATTTATTTTATTATTGCCATGGATTTAGTTTGTATAATTAGGGAAGTGATGTAATTTATTTTTTGCGTATTTTTTTTTCTTTTGAGACCATAGAATGTATTTAGGGTATGTAATATGTAACCGACGCACGCACTGACACACGCACCGACACTTTACCACTTTATTTATCACTTTACGCTTATTTATTTTTTCCGCCGTTACGCGAATTCACCGTTAGTTTAGAAAATATTTTCATCAAAAAAAAGTCAAAAAATCAAATTCAAATTTCTTTAAAGTAAACCTTGGCTTGTAACCCAAGTGTTTTTCCTTTTATTTTCCTTAATCAAATGTTAATCAATTTAATATCCACATTAGACATGAATTTCTTGCAATTAAAATTAACCAACTTCACCGTATTTTCTTCTCATGCTTTGAGGCCTCTCATCTCTTCGTAAAATCTTTTTTTCAAGAAATGTTAAAATCAATTCAACCCATCAAAAAGTTCTTTAGCCGAACTACTTGATTTTGATCCCGATGTATTTGGGTAAGTAGGCAAAGGGCTTTGGCCCTTCCAAATCAATAAAAATAACCAAAAACATGCTTCATCTTTCTCCTTTCTTTCACTTAAACTCTTAAATATATTTTTTTTAATAAGTAAAATTAATTTAGCGCAAGGTTAAGAATAGGTAGAAGGTTCCTATGGGATACCATAGTCGGTTCGGGTGCCTAACACCTTCCCCAATCGAAACCAACCCCCGGATCCAAGGTCTTATAAGGGTTTTTACTCACTTTTTCCCTTCCCACGAATAAAATTTGAGAGTTCAATGATTAAAGGTTCAAATCCGATTAATGATTTTGATACCCGAAAATCGAGAGCACAGAAATGGCGACTTCACTGGGGACCTTTTAGAGGAATAAGCCTATTTTAACTTTCTTTACTTTTGCGCTTTATTATTTGCTTATACCTTGTAAATACGTGCCTAATTGTTTACTTTCTTTCTTACGTGAGTGGCGAGATAAGTCCTACACCCGGGCTTGAGTGAAATGTAAGATAGGACGGAGTACAATCGTAGTGCCATGCCGGGAGCGGTCCCGTGTTGTGTGTGCATGTGATATAACTCCACTCGACGTAGGCCTCTCAGAAGTAATATAACGTCGTCATGAGCAATCGTGATCGGCACTATTATTTTTGAGGTCCGCTAAACGTCGAGAACCTTTAGATCACCCTTAAACCATCTTGGCCTTTTAGGACGTAGCGCGGTGGCTAACCAAGAACAGTCTTGACTTAGTCGATACGCGATGCTACACTCAAACTAGACTACCTTGTGAATGTTATTGGACTAGGAACAGTCCTTTACACCGATAATATTCAAAAGGGGGTTGAAATTTGAGAACTTTGGTAGAACCCGTCATACAGGTACATGTGGAACCATAGTCCTTACCAAATGGCGTTGTTACCCTTGACTCCAACATTGTGGACTTAACCTCACCATGTTTTCTATGTTCTTTAGCATAATCATGCATACATGCATTCATTTATAAACTTTTTTCATCAAAAATCGAAGGATCTAGACAAGTCGTCTTGTAAACATCAAAGGTATGGACCTTGTAAGAATGAACACCGAGAAATACAACTTCAAAAATCTTAACTAAGCTTTTGCTTTTATTAAGAACTTCTCCCTTGGTTACACTCTTACCTTTTGAAAAGGAACTGATTGCAATATCTTTACGAGTTTTCAACTGAAACCATGTTCCTCTGTGATGTTTAACATTCACTTTGACATATCCTTCAATAACAAAAAAATTGTATATTTTTGCATAAGCATATCATGCATCATTTGGCATTCATAGTTTCTGGTCCGTGTCTCACACTGTGTCTTCTCCAAAAAGGTCAATTCATCTGCCTACTCGCATCTATAACACTCGGGTAAATCAGAATGGATCATCTTGAACAAGAGAACCACAAGCTTCGTGAAGAGGTGACAACCCTCCGGGCCGAAAATGAGATTTTGAGGAACTTAGTATCTTTGATGACGTTTTCACAAAGTCACCCATTATCTCCTCCTATTGCTAACACTCAAGCTAAGCCGGTTGCTTCCACTACCCCGATTTCAACGGTGTTTGCTAGTACTCCTCAAAATGCTATGCTGGAAGGTTATCTCTGGAGCACACCTTTAAGTTCTGACAAAGTATTCCGTCCTGTTGTCTCTGAGATTCAAGCTACTTTTGTGCAAATGACAACGCCTGTCCCTCAATCGGGCCCTTTGTTCCCTCAAGCTGCTGTGACCTACTCATCTCCTTTAGTCAACACTGTTAAGCAAAACCACGAACCCATCCATCACTCAGAAGGTGTGGCTGCATGTGACCAAATAGATGAACTGGAAGAAAAGTTTGATAAAATACAGCTGGAATTGAAAGCTCTCCGTGGGACAGAACTGTTTGGCCAGGATGCTTATGACCTTTGCTTGGTTACCAATGTCGTGATACCACCCAAATTTAAGGTCCCCGATTTTGAGAAGTACAAAGGGAACACTTGCCCTAAGGATCATCTGGTGATGTATGTGAGAAAGATGTCTGCTCATATCAAGGATGATGAACTTCTTATCCATTGTTTCCAAGAGAGTTTGATTGGTGCCGCACTGATATGGTACATGGGTCTGAACAAGGTTGATATCGAAACTTTCAATGATTTGAGCGAGGCTTTCGTCCAGCGATACAACTACAACTTGAACTCGGCCCCAAAAAGAGGTGAACTGCAGGCCATGACCCAACATGATAGTGAATCCTTTAGAGCTTATGCCCAACGTTGGAGAGATTTCGCCGCACAAGTCCATCCATCTCTGGAAGAGAAAGAGTTGCCCGAGATTTTCCTTGATACTCTGGATCAATTCTATTATGAGCGTATGTTGACAAGTGCATCCGGCAGCTTCGCAGAGATGATAACCGCGGGTATGCGCATTGAAGAACTGGTCCGAAAAGGACGTTTAATCAAAGGAAGTGTTCCCACTGATGGATCAGAGGACGAAGACCAGGAAGCGAGTATGGTGGAAAGTTGGCCTCAACAACAGTATTTAGCTTATCACTCTGTTGCCTCTATTTTGCCAATCACAAACGCTGTTTCAAATCCAGTGTGTCAACCCCAGTTTCAACAACAGCCTCGACAACAGGCTCCAAGAACACAGATTGATCCTATTCCTATGAAATATGCAGATTTGTTTCCAATATTGCTTGAAAGGAATTTGGTCTACACCAAGGCACCTCTTCCGTTGCTAGCAAAATTGCCAGCCCGGTACAGACCCGATCGCTTTTGTTCCTTCCATCAAGGGGCACCAGGTCACGATATTGAAGACTGCTTAGCTTTGAAGAAGATAGTTCAGAAGCTGGTCCAAAAGAACCTATGGTCATTCTAAAGTTTGAAATCTGATATGGAAGTTAACTGGATCATGATATTCGTTGACACGTGGAATGTTTAGTTGCACTTGGGTCGTTGCTGATGTTTCTTTCTTCTACTCATTTGTTCAATTAATATGTTTGTTTGTTGTCTTATGTTTTTCAAAAAAAAAAAAAAAAAATCCTTTCGTCCCACCCGAGGCGAAAGTGAACTGGTTTAGGGCTTTTTTGCTTTATGTATTTTCATCATTAATTAAAAGGTCGCTTTGATCTCGACTTTGTTTCATTTTGTGCTTTTTCTGGAAAAAATGGTAATACAAAAAACCAAAAAAATTCTTTTTCTTTAATCATATTCGCATAATCATAATTTTCACTTATCTGTCAAAATCAATAATCAAAGCATGCATTAATAAACCGTTGAACACTTCAACCCTGTACTCTCTCTCAACTTTGAGTTCCCTGTGTCCGAAATGGAAGAAAAGGAGGACAAATTCCTAATAAGAACTCTTGCCTGCTGGGGCATCTCAGCCATTGAAGCTACAAAGAAATATCAAGAAAGACTGTCCAGAAGTTGGCATTCAATTACAAAAATTGGCAATGAGATGTTAGCATTTGCCTTGTATAAGAATTGTACTCCAGTACACACTTCAACAGGGGCAATCCCTCCCACCATCCCTTAGTATACAACATGAAGTTCAGAGTCCCGTCAATGGAAGTTCTGATGAAGGTTAAGCTTGTTGCACTTAAATGCATTGTGGTCTTATGTCATGGACGGTTATATCAAAAGGATGAAGCAAGTTTCGACAAAGAAGGCTCGTCGCCATGAATGTCAAAAAGTGGCCTTGTGCTCAAACATATGTTATTTGATTTTTACCAAACTCCAGGGGCAATAGAATGCCTAATTGTAAAGAATGGTGATAAACTTATACGTCCTATGAATACCGATGCAGTCAAGAAATACTTTGTTAAAGTGAAAAAGCTCGATAAGTCGCAAACCTGAAAGGGCGGCTTAGGCAAAAAAGAGCGTCTCGGTGGACTGAAAACCCGAAAGGGCGGTCCACGCAAAAGTTAGAGACATGTAAAAAAGAGGATGATGAAAAAATGAAAAATGTATATCCTGATAGGTTGAAACCCGCAAGGGCGATCTATGCAAAATTTAAGGATTGTGACAAAGTAACTGCATCTGTTTGGACATGAATCACTTGGGGCATTTCAGCCGTCAAAAGACCTTCGCCTTGTGACAAAGTAACTGCATCTGTTTGGACATGAATCACTTGGGGCATTTCAGCCGTCAAAAGACCTTCGCCTTGTGACA
Organism: Medicago arabica; assembly: GCA_946800305.1. NCBI lineage: Eukaryota > Viridiplantae > Streptophyta > Magnoliopsida > Fabales > Fabaceae > Medicago > Medicago arabica. The sequence goes on from OX326966.1 coordinate 47,355,125, forward strand.
AAGTAACTGCATCTGTTTGGACATGAATCACTTGGGGCATCTTAACTGTCAGAAGACCTTCGATATGGAGCGTCCACAAATCAAGTACTTGGAACAGTGGAATTCAAAGTTGTTAGGGAGAACCGGGGTTATTGTGTTCAATGTACCTTTCCCATATAATTACCATTTTCCAAAATTTTCAAAATCTATGGAGCCACGCTTTTGGCGGGCCACCACTCCATTTACATTAATTTGAGCCTGTGCCAATTTATTTGAAATTCTCATTTATTCTTTATCTGCGAAATTTTCTTCCATTTTTTATGTTAATATTTAAAGCAAAAAAATTCAAAAAAAATATAGTTTTATCCATGTCTTTTGAAATGCATAAACTACAGGTACATCTTCTTTGAACTTATGAGTAATTGAAGCATACATCAACATTCGTCTCAAGGACAGTTAAACTCTGCAAGTTAAGTGTGACCAAAGGCTATGAGATGACCTCTGTCATAAAAAAAGAAAAAGTGAAAAAAAAAGCTCGCTAAGTTGAAAACCTGAAAGGGCGGCTTAAGGAAAAAATGAGCGTCCCGGTGGATTGAAAACCCGAAAGGGCGATCCAGGCAAAAATTATGGGCATACAAAAAAATATATTCCCGGTGGATTGAAAACCCGAAAGGGCGGTCCAGGCAAAAGTTAGGGATTCAAAAAGAACAATACAAAAAAATGATGAAAAGAAAACAAAGACAGAGACATCACAATTCAAGTGGGCCAAATGCGCTTCATGCTGGTTTACAAATGACGACTTCTGCCAATTGTTGATTGATGGACTTGGTTCCTAGTGAATGGCGACTTCTGCCAAATTGTTGTTTGATGGACTTGGTTCCTAGTGAATGGCGACTTCTGCCAAATTGTTGTTTGATGGACTTGGTTCCTAGTGAATGGCGACTTCTGCCAATTTGTTGATTGATGGACTTTGTTCCCAATGAATGGCGACTTCTGCCTGTGGTTTGATTATTGGTTACTTCTGCCAGAATGATTGGTTAATGGGTTGTCACCCTTCAGTGGTTTGATTAACGGGTTGTTACCTTTTAGTGGTTTGATTATTGAGTCTTTCCCTATCAATGGTTTGATTATGGAGCTTTACTCCATCAGTGGTTCGGTTAGCGGGCTGTACCCCGATAGTGTTTTGATTCGTCCCCAGTAATGATATCCCCATTGAAGATTCCCGAGTGTTTGTACTGCGATGTCGGTCCACTTCTTATCTTACTTGTCCAGTCTTGTTTCATCAAGTTATATACAGTCATATGGTCGTACAAGTTTCCTGCATATATTCATACCTTCATTCATATAAATATTCATGCATATAAACATTCATGCACGTAACATGCACAATATCATTTATACATTATTGCATTGACCATCTTGTGTCTTATTTCAATTGTATCGCATAAAAGTGTCATCCTCAATGTGTCTGATCAGTGATGTCACCCTTAGTCTTGATTGGTCGTATCCCTTCAGTTTGGTCCTTTGTCATCATTGTGTGTCAAGCGAATAGCTTGCAAACCTCTTTTGTTTCATGTGCGTCAAGCGAATAGCTTGCAAACATCTTTTGTTACCTGTGTGTCAAGCGAATAGCTTGCAACCTTTATTTTTTGTTTCATGTGCGTCAAGCGAATAGCTTGCAAACACCTTTTGTTCCGTGTGCGTCAAGCGAATAGCTTGCAAACATCTTTTGTTACTTGTGTGTCAAGCGAATAGCTTGCAACCTTTATTTTTTGTTTCCTGTGAGTCAAGGGAATAGCTTGCAAACATCCTTTGTTACCTGTGTGTCAAGCGAATAGCTTGCAAACATGTTTTTTTACCTGTGTGTCAAGCAAATAGCTTGCAACCTTTTTTTGTTCCACGTGCGTCAAGCGAATAGTTTGCAATACCTTTGAAGTCGGGTTTGATATCCTACCTAATGTCTTTGAATCAGGTTAATACCCTGCAAATGCTCATAATCAGGATAATAGCTCGCAATTACTTGTATGTCAAACAACCATGTTACCAATGTCTTTTCAATCTCCCCGAGTGACTATTCCAAAAGTGTCCTTTGTTAAATGCTTGAATGTTCGTCTTTACCCCAGTAAAGGTAATAGACAGTTTTACCTTTCGTATGTTCGTCTTTACTTCAGTAAAGGTAATAGACAGTTTTACCCTTCGTATGCTCGTCGTTACCCCAGTAAAGGTAATAGACAGTTTTACCCTTCGTATGTTCGTCTTTACTTCAGTAAAGGTAATAGACAGTTTTACCCTTCGTATGTTCGTCGTTACCCCAGTAAAGGTAATAGACAGTTTTACCCTTCGTATGTTCGTCTTTACCCCAGTAAAGGTAATAGTCAGTTTTACCCTTCGTATGTTCGTCTTTACCCCAGTAAAGGTAATAGACAGTTTTACCCTTCGTATGTTCGTCTTTACCCCAGTAAAGGTAATAGACAGTTTTACCCTTCGTATGTCCGTCTTTACCCCAGTAAAGGTAATAGACAGTTTTTCATTTCGTTTTTGCTCGTCTTTATCGCAGTAACGGTAACAGACATTATTTTCCTCCCAGTGACACTTATTATTTGGTCCTCGAGTTAGTATTTTAGTCGTCCTTGCATTCGTACTTGCATAACAGACAACTCATATCATTACATCCATATTGCTTTCTTGATTTCTGAGTTGGTCAAAAATTGGTGTATTTAATATTTAAGTCTCTCCGACCCGTCGATTCAAAAAAATTCGTCTTTGTAAATCCTCGTGACGGAGAAACTTAAATAGGGGCATCTGTCATACCCCAAATTTTGACCAATTTAATTTTTTTATTTTCGTATGTTGTTCGTTTTTTTAGCTTTTCGTTCGCGCTCTAATTCCCGTGATATCTGTTTTATTCGTATTGTTATCGCATTTAATTTTTTATGTCGCTCATATTTTAATGTCACTCGCGTATTAATTTCGTATATTTTATCCGCATTTTATGCGTATTTTATTTATCGTAAAGTTTACGTTGTTAAAGTTCATTTTATTCACGTCGTTGATTTATTATTTTATTAGCGTAGAAAAAGCCGCATATTTATGTCGTCTCAGACAAAATTTCGGCAGAGGTATTTTAAAATACCTCATTTTTTTGGTTCCGACGGGACATTTTTTTCTTTTTATTATTAATTTTTCGTTTTTTCATTTATTTATTTATTTAATTATTTCTCTTTTTATTTTATTTAGTTGTTGTTATTTATTTATTTTCCTTTTTTTTATTTTATTTTTAAGTCACTCAGTACACTTGTCAGTTTGTCATTGGTCCTGGTCCAACTTTTTCTCCAAGTTTCAGCAAGGGTATTTTCGTCATTTTAATGTATCAAAGACTTTGTACTATAAAAGTACTGTTCACGCGTCAGAAACGTCTGAATGACAGTAAGAAAAAATCAGTCCCAAATCAAATCAAAAAACCCTAATCCCTTTCTTCTTTCCACTTTTTCGGATCAAAACCAAAAAATCAAAAAAATTATGAAGAACACATCATGAGTTTTCAAAGCAACCGTATAGGCACAAATCCAGTTTTACACAAAAATATTATACACAATAAATTCATCCAATCATCAACAAAATACCAAATCTCATAGTAACACAAATAACCTTTTCACTTCCATTTCGAATCCATCATTGTACTAACAGATCTGAGTTAATCCAACAACATTGAAGCCATTTTCGGCCTCAACAACAACAACCACAACCTCACAAATTTCGTACCAAAACGCAAGGAACAAGGAAGATTTGAACCGAAACAAAAACGCAAGGAAAGTACAAACACGCAAAGAAGAAGGAAAAATGCAGCAAGGAAGAACAAAACAGAACCGAATCTTAAAGGACCAAACAGAACCGAATAACTGAAATAAGAGGTAGTTTGTTTGACTCTATCTTGTTTAGATCTAGACTTATGTGTTTAGTTTTTGAATTTTGTAAGGCCGGATCTGTATTTAGTTTGAGAAAAGAAGTAGAATAGGTGATTTCGTTCTCGAAAATGAGTGGTTTAAGCTCACCGGCACGGTGGCGCCGTCCTGTTGGGCCGGCCACCACCGTACCGGAACGGTGTAACTTCGCCGGAGAAGAAGAAGCTGCCGGCGCAGCTGAGCTAGAGAGAAGGGAGAAGGTTTGGGCTTTAGAGAGAGAAAGGGTGAGCAAGAATGAGGAAAAAGCCACAAAATGGCTTATATATTCACCCCTCTACCGGTTCGGTTCACCTGAACCGATCCAGGCTGAACCGAACCGGTTCCTTCTAAGCCCAGCCTTGTTTTTTTCTTGGCCCATTTTTTTCTCTTCTGGTTCTATTGCTATTCACCTCCCAGCTTGCTTTTGCACCTCCTTTCCTCTAAATTTTTTTTCCTTTTATTTCCAAAACTATTTTTTACCTTGTTTAATTTATTTGTTTAGTGTTCTTTTATTTGCATTTTTTTGCATTATTATTATCCATCATCTCATGCATCTTGCCAATTCTCGTCATTTATTTTATTGCCATTAATTTTTAATATGAAGTTGATGTAAATGTTGCATGCATATTTAATTTTCGTCATTTATTTTATTATTGCCATGGATTTAGTTTGTATAATTAGGGAAGTGATGTAATTTATTTTTTGCGTATTTTTTTTCTTTTGAGACCATAGAATGTATTTAGGGTATGTAATATGTAACCGACGCACGCACTGACACACGCACCGACACTTTACCACTTTATTTATCACTTTACGCTTATTTATTTTTTCCGCCGTTACGCGAATTCACCGTTAGTTTAGAAAATATTTTCATCAAAAAAAAGTCAAAAAATCAAATTCAAATTTCTTTAAAGTAAACCTTGGCTTGTAACCCAAGTGTTTTTCCTTTTATTTTCCTTAATCAAATGTTAATCAATTTAATATCCACATTAGACATGGATTTCTTGCAATTAAAATTAATCAACTTCACCGTATTTTCTTCTCATGCCTTGAGGCCTCTCATCTCTTCGTAAAATCTTTTTTTCAAGAAATGTTAAAATCAATTCAACCCATCAAAAAGTTCTTTAGCCAAACTACTTGATTTTGATCCCAATGTATTTGGGTAAGTAGGCAAAGGGCTTTGGCCCTTCCAAAACAATAAAAATAACCAAAAACATGCTTCATATTTCTCCTTTCTTTCACTTAAACTCTTAAATATTTTTTTTTTAATAAGTAAAATTAATTTAGCGCAAGGTTAAGAATAGGTAGAAGGTTCCTATGGGTTTTTACTCATTTTTTCCCTTCCCACGAATAAAAGTTGAGAGTTCAATGATTAAAGGTTCAAATCCGATTAATGATTTTGATACCCGAAAATCGAGAGCACACTCCTAATAGTTGATATTTGTTTTTTTTTTCTCTTTTCAAAAAATTTATGAGAATTTATTCTCCCTCGTACACTACCCGTTTTTTATTCCCAATTTGCCCCTCTCCAAATTAACCAATCTGGGTGAAAATTGTTTGATTGTTTAACCAAGACGATACAAAATAAATTCTTAGTCATATCTTTGAAATTACATATCTTCTTGAAAATTGTCTCTCAAAATCATTTAAAACCTAACCTTCTTCAAACTACAATAAAACAAAACTTCAGATGGAAACTATCAACACTTCAGAAACAGGTGATTACGAAAAGAAGAAATTATTCTAAAGAGAATAGACCAGTTTCGGAGTGATGTAATTCATTTGGGACGAAAACAATACTCAAAAAAGACGTATACAGGTCTCAAATAGGAGAGGAGAAGAGTGGGAAGATTGTCAAAACAGGTGAAGCTCAAACTAGAGGAAGAATCGGTGACCGCTGACCAGGAAGCACAATGGGTTTCGACATAGCATGCAGATAAGAATTAGACTACCATGTCACCCATCACATATATTGAAAAAAAATGGCAAAAATTTGATAAATTAGTACGCGGCCATTTTTGTGGTTTCTCCAGAAGAAAGGGAAAGATATCACAAGGTTGCTGCTGATAAGATGGCCGCAACTGATAGAAGTAATAAAAACTCATTTGTCCGAACACATTTGTTTTAGGAACTCGTTATTATTTTGTTTTGATTTAATTATAGGCTTATTCAATCACCTGGTCCCTTAACTTAATTGATTGTCTCAAATTGGTTCACTAACTATAATTTGTACCAATTTGGTCCCCTATATTTTCCTCTGTTATTAGTTTCAGTCCTTTTTGTTAGTTTCTCTCAAAAAAACGTTAACTTATGTACCAATTTGGTCCCCTATGTTTTGCTCCGTTACTAGTTTTACACCTTTCTGTTAACGTTTTTTTGAGAAAAACTAACAGAAAGGACCAAAACTAGTAACAAAACAAAACATAGGGGACCAAATTGGTACAAATTATAGTTAGGGGACCAAATTGAGAAAGTCAATTAAGTTAAGGGACTGGGTGATTGAATAAGCCTTAATTCTAAAAGCGAGTGGCTCTTTTTTAAAAAATAATAATAATTTCTTTTCTAATTATTTGTTACTGTTTTGTTTTACATTCACATTGGTTTGAGTTGAGTTATTGTTTTACCAAAGAAGACCTAATAATATAAGAAAGGAATGATGAATTGAATTCTAACTATATTTAATTAATTAATACTTTCTCCATAACAAAATATAAGCAACAATGAGTCAACGAAAGTTGATGTATTTGGTCTAAATTTTATCCAAATACATCAATCTTCTGACTCATTTTTGCTTATATTTTGTTACGGGGGGAGTATTTTCTTAATAAAATCAAATGAGTTTGATTAAAATATTACTTCACTATAACCAATCTTCTTATTTTCATAAATCAACTATATTTAAATGGGAAAGGGTTATTTTAGTTTGTGTTATGCATGTGTAATTTTTCATTTTGGTAGGATCTTAAATTTTATGATCTTGTTACCCTCTAACAATCTACATTTTTCGAGAGCTAAACAAGATTGTAAAATTCTAACATACTACCAGTTATGTCCTAGAACAATGTTATCTTGAGGAAGATAATCATAATCACTTTGATACGACGGATTGATGAAGAAGTTCCGTTGTGGAAGGTCTTGCCGAAATCCATGGAAGGGACCCCGTTGCCGATGACACGGAAGGAGGTGGTACCTCCGACGCCCAAATCAGGTGGAAAACAAAGAGGTCGAGAAGTTTATGAGATAGAATAAACTTATTTGGAATTGCAATGGATTCCCCTTTTATATAGGCATAAGAGAGGGTATTGGGCCTGAGGCTTTTTTGGACCTTACGATGTAACTGGGCCTTTGCTAAGTACATATTACCTTTTAAGTGGACCTAAACCCTAAACCCACTTAAAAGACTATATCCACTTAGGAAAGACCCAATTACATGGTAAGGCCCAATAAAGCTCCACGCCGAATACACTCCCTTATGCCTATATAAAAGGGGAATTCATTACAATTCCAAGTAAGTTTATTCTATCTCATAAACCTTTCAACCTCCTTGTTTCCCACCTAACTTGGGCGTCGGAGCGCATTTGCATGTACCACCCCTTACGTCTCACCAGCAACAGGGTCTCTTCCATATATTCCGGTGAGATCTTCCACAACGAATCATCTTCTTCATCAATCAGCCGTATCTTCCTCAAGATAACACCATTCTAGGACAAAACACTACCTAAATGAAAAATTACACACGCATTGAATAGAGGATAGATCAAGTTAACCTCTTTCCATTAAAGATAGTTGATTTATGGAAATAAGAAACGTATTTGTAGTTAAGAAATATTTTAATAATTGATTTTATTAAGAATATACGTAATGTAGTTAGAGAAACTTTTAAATTAATTCATCAATATTTACTTAGTTTATTATTGGGTCATCATGACTAAAATAGCCTAAATCAGTGTTGATGTAGAACAGAACACAACAATTAAAAAATAAAGATTAAAAACTTTAAAAAAGACCCATTAAGTTTTTGACTTAAGTCAACCAACAAACTAGTAAAAGTAATGTAACCCAAAAAAATGGTAATAGTAATGAGTTGGGCCTTCTTTTCCCCCAAGCCCAATATCCACTGTGCTATCTTTCTTTTTATTCTTCTTCTAGAGTAGAAAAAAACAAGGTCGCAAGATTTTTGCAAGATATTTTGCGATTTCAATCTCAGTAGAATACGATTCTACATGCAATATGTATTGCCAGGATTGAGTGAGATCGTGAAATCACACGATGTTGCGATATAAATCACAATTATGACCATTGGTCAGAACCAATAGGGTTTTTAGAGAGCAAAAAGAGAAGATAGAAAAAGATGGCTAATAGTAGCACAATGGAACATAAATATGAGTAATAGTACATGACTAAACCCACTAAAAATAAGACTAATAGCCACAATATCTTCTAATAAAAATAGAAAAATATAATAATTTTCTCATGTTTAGAGTATTGTGTATTTTCATATGGCGTGTGGACATGGTGCTTGTGTTGTACAGGTACACTATATAAATCAGTGGCCGTATTGTGCTGAGTCAGTTTTGTTGCTAACTCTCAATAACACTTAGAATGTTGAATGCATCTCAATAAATACAAGAGTCCACATCAATCAAACTACACAGTTTCAGACAGATTAACTTTCGCACTCATAGATTCTAATCATTAGGCACAACTATAACAAGTAACAATAACCCTTAACATTAATCAAGATATCACAAGATCATATAATTACAAAGGTATCCATGAAACTAACCTTCAGAACGTGAACTGCCAATTCAGCTTGAAAACCATCCCCCATCTGGACAAGTGCATGATCTGGTTTATTTCGGAGAAGTTTGATTCTGACAATCTTCCCATAAATAGAGAACAATTTAAACAGTTTATCCTCATCGATTCTCTGAAATAACCATATTTGAAGAAAATATTAATATAAAGGGGAGATATATTTCTTGCAGAATGAAAAAGGTTAAAATCAAATTATTTACATCAGGATTAAGATATGAGACCAGAATTGTACACCTTTCATTTGTGCCAGTTATTCCAGGAGGCAAATCTCCCCCGAAGGCAGCTTCAATTGCTTGAGCATTTCCCATCTATAATGCAAAACAAATTGATAAGTATGTAGAAGGATTAACCTTTGCGTTTAAAAATAATTTACGCAAAACATGCACTAAATATAAATAAAAAAGTTCATTTTAAATGCATCTGTGCATTTAATTTATAAACAACAAAGCCATAGTAATGGGTTCACACACACAATTGTCATTTAGCACAAAATGGCTGAAATATTAAAAAGTTATTAGATACATATCTATAGTTGATTTACAAACAAGAACAATATCTATAGTTGATTTACAAACAAGAAAATTATAGTAATGTGTTGATAAAGTGATGTCATTTAATCACAAAATAAAAGAAAATCCCATACAGTTTCACAGTGCAGAAAGCTCTATAAAACCTCCCTATGAATCAAACCATAATGAGGAAAAAATGCTTCTAAATATTTTTGTCCATAAAAGTATGATATTTTTAAGAATTATCCCCTCTTAATTTTTTTCCTTGAAAAACCATATCCAAGCAGTTTGCAGCCAACTGTGCCAAATTATATTTAAAACAAATAAAAAAAATTGAATAAAACATTTATAGCTCCATCAAATAGCTATATTGTCAAATATAAGCAAACTAAAAGTCCAACCATTGGTTGCTAGTGGGGAGTCTTACAAAACCGACTTATAAAGTGAGTGATGTCTCCCAACACACTCCCTCACGGCCAAGACAGAGCAACGAAACTAGGATAGGCTGAGATACCATCTTAAAATTTGGGTTGAACATAACTTAATCCTATAAAACTGGATTGTAAGGTGAATGATATCTCTAACTTTTAAACTCATTTTCAGGTCATATTCATCTAACCTAGGACTCTCAGTAGAGAGGCTTCAAGCAAACCAATTATTTAGATTTTTAATTAGTTATTGAAAATAGAAAATAAAGAGACATAAATAGTTAGACATTTATAATGCTACTTCTTATAAGATATAAATTGATAGCAACTCCTTCATATATTACATTCTACATTCATAATTGAATGAGGTTACTTCAACTTAGCTTGAAACGTACCCACCTCTGAGATTTTAGCTGTAAAAAGAAAAAAAACAAAATATTAGTACATTAGAAACAGACTTTACAAGATCATACTTGTGAAGATTAAAGCAAATAAAAATGTTTAGCACCTTGTCTGGGTCCAGAACCTTGAATCCCTCATAATTTCCTGTGAAGGTCAGCCTTTCCGGTCTGTAGGCAGATTTGGGTTGGTAAAGTCCCTGCAGAAATGAGGAATAAACTCAGCAAAAATGGATACAGTGTTAAAATATAAATTACGTTAAGTAAAAAAAAACGATTGAATCACCTTGACTTATCATTATTATAGTTCACTTGTAATTCATCAAGGCTGCAATTATCATGAATGAAAAAAAGAACAAAAAAAATAGTTAGGTAAAGGTAAAGACTAAAAGAAGGTGAGAGGATACAAAATGAGCCAGCAAAGGAGAACACAAAACTAATACGTACAATGAATTGTTGACAAAGATAGAGCATCAGAAGATATAAATTAATAACCATTTTTTACTCTTGTTCTTTTTTTGTAAAACATAACTTGGTTTTATATATTAAAGGTTAGAGTCTTAGAGAATAACATGCGATGTAAAACACATAATGTAAATTATATTTGTAAAGAAGGGAAATATTTCCTTTTTCAAAACAATGATTTAAGCATGGAAAGAGCACGAATACTTAATGTACATTAAGTCATCTTTGAGAAGCCTTTGAATGAGTGGATAATGAAAAGTAACAAATGCTGCAGTATACCATGCATATTCAAGTTCTGCGAATCCATGCACATTAGTCATCTCTTAATTGAAGAAAAGTTCAAGTTCAAAGTGCAGTAACATATCGATAGGTCATTCAACAGCTAAATAAAATATTCTCTACAATAAAAGGCGTTGAAACAAGACTCTTGTTGGTATGCTTGTGAGCTCTCAGTTAATTTGATAGAAATTTAAAATATTTGAATATTCAGGTAAAGCAGCATGCAAAAGCAAACCTTTCTACCCAAGATCTCATACAACATTGTCAAGAGTGAAATCTTACTAAGGACCGTTAAGGGGGATAGCATGATCGTAAAATCCTGTATTGCATCTCAAAAGTGATTTTTCTAGTATAAAATAGGTTAAGAGACTGGTTTAACAACCCACTTGGGTTGGCCTGGTGGTATTGGCTTGGTACCCGAAGATTAATTAAACTAGCGAATTGGAAATAATGTAATTATTTAGGTCACATTACCTTTGTTTTTAAACAAAAAAAATATGTATAAACAGAGTCAATAGATGACAGGATTGATTAACGAAACATAAATTCCCAAAAAAAATAAGTTTAGGTTTAAATGATTTTGAGAGGCAATTTTGAAGAAGATAAGAAGTTTCAAATATATGACTAAGAATTTATTGTGTACCGTCATGATTAATCAATCAAACAAATTTCACCCAGATTGGTTAATTTTGAGAGGTACAAATTGGGAATAAAAAATGGATAGTGTACGAGGGAGAATAAATTCTCATATATTTTTTGAAGAGATAAAAAACAAACATCAACTACTAGGGGATTGAAAATATTTCCAAAAATTAAAAAAGGAAAGTAGATTGAGAAGGTTAGTGGTTACTTAGGTTTAGAATTGCAATTTGCATGTAAAATTCGACTCTCTTCGTCTCGTGTCGATGGAAAAGAAATCAGACGCTGCAACAAATGCAAAGGTGCGCAATGATATATCAGATGATATTTCCTTCACGATTCTATCCGAACTCCCTCTTAAATATTTGTACCAATTTCGATGCGTTAGGAAATCATGGTCACTCTTATTTGAAAACCAACATCTCATGAACATGATCCGCGGAAATTTCATATGAAATTTGAATTTTTGTTCTTATTACGACCAAGCATCTCTCCTCATGAAGTACTTGGATGAAACCCATGAATATATTTTGTATTCTCTTTCTAGTGAGAGGTTTGAGAATAAAGTAAAATTAGATTTCAAAAATTCTATTGATCACCTATATATTCTTCGTATCTTTGGTCTTGGTAGAATTAATGGCATTTTTTGTCTTCATAAATATGTAAATTGTGGTGCAATTGAATTGTGTAACCCAGCTACCCAAACAATAAAGTTCATTCCTCCCAATCCTCTTAAATCAGTTGAGTTGTCTATTCTGGGTGTAGATAAGGAATTCGTTAGTGTTGTAGTTTTTACTTACCTTCATGGATTTGGTTATGACAGTTTTATGGATTACTATAAGGTCATGTGTCTTATATCTTTTGATATCCAAGTAGAATTGGGTGATACAATTCCAGACTCTTTACTGGAATATATATATATATATATATACTTGGATGAATTATGGGAGATATATAGCTTAAGAAGTAACGCATGGGGGAAACTTCTTTGTACTCTACAGAGGGAACCCAAATCTACATGAATGGAGTGTGTAAGTGGTTTTGCTAAGATTATAGCCCTGTTGGAGTAAGTTTATTTTCATTTTACTTGAGAAATAAGGTGTTATGTATAACATCCATACCCACGGATAATTTTACTTCAAGGAAATGGACCCATGTAACACCACCAAATTTATCGATGAAGCTTTAAATTTAAGACAATCATCCTCATCCGAGAGTATGGATGCTTTAAATTTAAATTTATAGATGAAGATGATTGTTTTAAATTGAAAGCTTAATCCAAGAGGGCTATTATCTTAACACAACCAATGACACACTCCATTCATGTAGACTTGGGTTCCATCGGTACATGACAAAGAAGATGGCATGTCAATCTCAAGTTTCCTCCATTAGTTACTTCTTAAGCTATATATCTCCCATAATTCATCGAAGTATGTATATCCAATAAAGAGTCTGAAAATGTATCATCCAATTGTACTTGGATATTAAAATATATAAGACACGTGACCTTATAGTCATCCATAACACTGTCATAACCAAATCCATGACGATAAGTAAACACTTCAACACTGACGAATTCCTTAGCAACACCCGGGATAGACAACTCAACTGACTCAAGAGGACTGGGAGGAATGAGTTTTATTGCTTGGGTAGCTGGGTTCCACAATACAATTGCACTACAATTTACATATTTATGAACACAAACAATGCCAATAATACTACCAAAACCAAATATAAGAAAAATATATAGGTGATCAATTGGATTTGTGCAATCTAATTTTACTTTATTCTCAAATCTCTCACCAGAAAGAGAATACAAACTATCTTCATGGGTTTCATCCAAGTACTTCAGGTGGAGAGGTGATTGGTCGTAATAAGAACAGCAATTTAAATTACATAAGAAATTTTCGCGGATCATGTTAATGAGATGTTGGTTTAGAGATAAAAGTAATGATTTGCGAACTCATCGAAATCGGTACAAAGATTTAAGAGGGAGTTTGGATAGAATCGTGAAGGAAATATCATCTGATGTATAATTGTGGACCTATGCATTTGTTGCAGCCTCTGATTTCTTCTCCATCGACACGAGACGAAGATAGTCAATTTGTACTTGCAAATTGCAATTCTAACCCTAGTAACCACTAACCTTCTCAATCTCCTTTTCTTTTTGAATTTTTGGAAATATTTTCAATCTCCTAATAGTTGATATTTGTTTTTTTTTCTCTTTTCAAAAATTTTATTAGAATTTTTTCTCCCTCGTACACTACCCGGTTTTTATTCCCAATTTCCCCTCTCCAAATTAACCAATCTGGGTGAAATTTGTTTGATTGTTTAATCAGGACGGTACAAAATAATTTCTTAGTCATATATTTGAAATTTCATATCTTCTTGAAAATTGTCTCTCAAAATCATTTAAAACCTAACCTTTTTCAAACTACAATAAAACAAAAGTTCAGATGGAAACTATCAACACTTCAGTTTGTTGAAATGGAAACTTACTGAGGAAGATACTCAAGAGGTTAAGTTGTCAAATGTAAGGTCTTCAACCGTTGACAACAAAAGAAAGAAACAATAAAATGCATTAAGCAATTCCAAATAGATTTACTTTCTTCCTCAGACAGAATGCTCCCATATTAGCATTAGCAGGGCAACAAACAGAAACAGGTGATTACGAAAAGAAGAAATTATTCTAAAGGGAATAGACCTGTTTCGGAGTGATGTATTTCATGTGGGACGAAAACAATACTCAAAAAAGACATATACAGGTCTCAAATAGGAGAAGAGAAGAGTGGGAAGATTGTCAAAACAGGTAAAGCTCAAACTATAGGAAGAAGCGGTGACCGCTGACCAGGAAGCACAATGGGTTTCGACATAACATGCAGAGAAGATTTAGACTACCATGTCACCCATCACATATTTTGAAAAAAAAATGGAAAAAAATTGATAAATTAGTACGTGGCCATTTTTGTGGTTTCTCTAGAAGAAAGGAAAAGATGTCACAAGGCTGCTGCTGATAAGATGGCCGCAACTGATAGAAGTAATAAAAACTCATTTGGTCCGAACACATTTGTTTTAGGAACTTATTATTATTTTGTTTTGATTTAATTATAGGCTTATTCAATCACCTGGTCCCTTAACTTAATTAATTGTCTCAAATTGGTTCCCTAACTATAATTTGTACCAATTTGGTCCCCTATGTTTTGCTCTGTTACTAGTTTCAGTCCTTTATGTTAGTTTCTCTCAATAAAACATTAACTTATGTACCAATTTGGTCCCCTATGACCACTGGTCAGAACCAATAGGGAATTTTGAGAGCAAAAAGAGAAGATAGAAAAAACGGCTAATAGTAGCACAACGGAACGGAAATATGAGTAATAGTACATGACTAAGCCCACTAACAATAAGACTAATAGCCACAATATCTTCTAATAAAAATAGAAAAATATAATAATTTTCTCATGTTTAGAGTATTGTGTATTTTCATATGGTGTGCGGACATGGTGCTTGTGTAGTACAGGTACACTATATAAATCAGTGGCCGTATTATGCTGTGTCGGTTTTGTTGCTAATTGTCGATAACACCTAGAACGTTGAATGCATCTCAATAAATACAAGAGTCCACATCAATCAAACTACACAGTTTCAGACATATTAGCTTTTGCACTCATAGATTCTAATCATTAGGCTCAACTATAACAAGTAACAGTAACCCTTAACATTGATCAAGATATCACAAGATCATATAATTACCAAGGTATCCATGAAACTAACCTTCAGAAAGTGAACTGCCAATTCAGCTTGAAAACCATCCCCCATCTGGACAAGTGCATGATCTGGTTTATTTCGGAGAAGTTTGATTCTGACAATCTTCCCATAAATAGAGAACAATTTGAACAGTTTATCCTCATCGATTCTCTGAAATAACCATATTTGAAGAAAATATTAATATAAAGGGGAGATATATTTCTTGCAGAATGAAAAAGGTTAAAATCAAATTATTTACATCAGGATTGAGATATTTGACAAGAATTTTACACCTTTCATTTGTGCCAGTTATTCAAGGAGGCAAATCTCCCCCAAAGGCAGCTTCAATTGCTTGAGCATTGCCCATCTATAATGCAAAACAAATTGATAAGTATGTAGAGGGATTAACCTTTGTGTTTAAAAATAATTTAGCAAAACATGCACTAAATATAAATAAAAAAGTTCATTTTAAATGCATTTGTGCATTTAATTTATAAACAAGAAAGCCATAGTAATGGGTTCACACACACTATTGTCATTTAGCACAATATGGCTGAAAATATTAAAAAGTTACTAGATACATAACTATAGTTGATTTACAAACAAGAAAAATATCTATAGTTGATTTACAAACAAGAAAATTATAGTAATGTGTTGATAAAGTAATGTCTTTTAATCACAAAATAAAAGAAAATCCCATACAGTGCAGAAAGCTCTATAAAAACCTCCCTATGAATCAAACCCGAATGAGGAAAAAATGCTTCTAAATATTTATTTCCATAAAAGTATGATATTTTTAATAATTATCCCCTCTTAATTTTTTTCCTTGAAAAATTATATCCAAGCAGCTTGCAGCCAACTGTGCCAAATTATATTTAAAACAAATAAAAAAAATTGAATAAAACATTTATAGCTCCATCAAATAGCTATATTGTCAAATATAAGCAAACTAAAAGTCCAACTATTGGTTGCTAGCGGGGAGTCTTACAAAACCGACTTATAAAGTGAGTGATGTCTCCCTACACACTCCCTCACGGCCAAGACAGGGCAACGAAACTAGGATAGGCTGAGGAAAGTCCCTGCAGAAATGAGGAATAAACTCAGCAAAAATGGATACAGTGTTAAAAGATAAATTATGTTAAGTAAAAAAAAACGATTGAATCACCTTGACTGATCATTATTATAGTTCACTTGTAGTTCATCAAGGATGCAATTATCATGAATCAAACGAAGAACAAAAATATTAGTTAGGTAAAGGTAAAGACTAAAAGAAGGTGAGAGGATACAAAATGAGCCAGCAAAGGAGAACACAAAACTAATACATACAATGAATTGTTGACAGAGATAACTTTAACCTACTTTGAGAACTGAATGTCCAGCTGACAGCAACCATCATAAACATTGCGTCCCTAGAAAAAAAATCGAAAATTCCAATCATCATCATTCCAAAAAATAATAATATTGGAGTAAATAAGAAAAGTAGACCACGTAGTTCATGTAATCGCAAAACAACCTGCAAAGCAGTTGTGGAAGTCACGACTCTTTGACGAGTTTCGTATTGGATGTGAGCTTGAAATCCTGCACAATTTATCAAATATAACCATAAACTTCATTCATTAAAATTTGGAAAATTCCTAATGTGACGAAATGGTTCATCACGATTTTTCACAAAATAATATTATTGGCCATTCAGCCATGTTTTCTGTCAAAATCTTATTGGAAAATTTATTCTTGATTCTTAAAAAGTGACACGTGTAATGACGAGATATCCGTGACTGACTTTTCTTGTGACATATAGAACTCTGATTGAATGCAGTGATATTCTTAGCTCCCCATATCTAATTATAAGGGATATATATATATATATATATATATATATATATATATATCTCGTCATTGTGTTGAGAAAAGTGAACCATTATATGAAACATTATAAACCAAGAAAAATAATTTCACTTATATTGATGTCTCAAAACAAAAAAATTCCTGTTTATTTACAGAGAGATGAAAATACATTGATATGTTTCAAAATAAATTATTGCATAATAATCTCAAAAGCGCTTCACAAGAAAGAAAGAGAAAGAAAGGAATAAATCAGAGAGAATCTGACCAGCTGACTTCTGAAATGTCACAATCTTTTCCACAAATCCATGAGGTGAAAATACTTGTTGTAGCACATCCACACTCATAAGATACAACACTTGATGAACTGTAACTAAGAGAATTCAATTTGGCTAAGCATCCGAAGAGTTGGCGACAACAGACATCATAGAGAATGAGAAGAGATAAAAAAAATAAAAAAATAGAGAGGTATATGATATAGAGAAAGAGAAAATTTAACAATAAATCAATTATAAGGTAAATAATATAATTATATAACAATATAAATATTATTTATCTATTTCTTTATAGGGTAAAGATCACATGACAAATGGAGATTACAAACACCAGATGAAAAAGGCTAATTGATTCACCTCTTTTTTTATAATCATAAAGGTAAACATTATTCATTAAAGAAAAACCAAAATAAAACCAACCTCATCTTCTCGTCCTTGATTTTGATCCATTGTCGTTAGTTCTCGATGAGAGGAAAATTGGAAATAAATATTTCTCCCCCTTGAATGAAACAAAATGATAATTACATAAGTTACGTAAATATCAATTTCCTAAAATCACTGAGAATGAATAGTACTTTCCAAACACCAGAAATATGGCATACAACATTAAAAGAGAAATGAAGAATCTTTGTATACTTTATGCTTGGTTGAGAATTTACATAAAATTGTATAGCACTAACAATAGAAGGAACATCTTGCATTTGTACAAGTGCCTGCAAGAAATTCATCCGTGGGTTCTAAGAGTCTGAGAATAAACAAAAGATTCATTTGAAGGCATGAAAGAAAAACTGATTTTTAGCACGCAACATCACAAGCTTCGCTTTGACTCCAAAAGGCTGAAATAACAGAAGCAAATTGTTCTGCAACAAGATGAGATACAATATTTAAATAATTGAAGAAATTTGATACTAAGAGCACTTAAAGGAAAACATCTAGTATAAAACTCCTTCAACATCCCTCAGCTCATCAAAAGATTGACGAGAAAAAATTAATACATTAGTGATTATGTTAATTATGAAAGGTTGAACCATAAAACGCCTTCGAAGTTCCTCACCTCATTAATCGTGTTGGATGAACGGTGAAATTGACAAATAAAAAACATAGAACCACCGTGATTTTGGCAATAGCTACACTTTGTAGCTTCACAAAATTACGATGGCTCATCATAATTTTTCAATCTCACTGTTCGTCCAAGTAGGCTAATATGGTATCATTTATGATCAAACCCTACAATTAACTAATAACATTTTATCCCAATATACAAATGCTTACCATGAAACTCAACAACATAATTCCAACATCAAAACACAAATTAATAACAGGAAAAAAAGAAAAAAACAAACTAAGCATGAATCCTACCAATTAATCTTCAAAATCCAATTTACAGAAAATCAATATTCAATTATATAAAATATAATTATATACTTTTTCAAAGAAAAATATTCAACTATATAAAATCATGAGGATCAAACAAAGTGGTAATCGAATATAAATTAAAACTTTATGTGCTACTCAATTGAATTTGTGAAAACTCATATACCAATTTGAGAAATGAATCTATAGGTGGTGAAAAAATTTGACACACAGCAAAAGGGGATCTTTAATTTGTTAAAAAAAAAGGCACAAAATTCATAAAAAAATGTGGTATCTCAATAATTAGTACAATATGAGACAACATTGAAAAGCAGCTACAGAGAGAGAGAGAGAGGGAGAGGGAAAGAGAGAGAGAGAGAGAATGGTTGCCTGATGAGAGAAAGAGGGACTGCCTGATGAGAGAGAGAGAGAGAGAGAAGGAATGCCAGATGAGAGGGAGAGGGATTGCCTGATAAAAAAAAAGGTGTGTGTGTGTGTAAGTGTTACACATGTGTCATTATGGTGTCATGAATTTTTTGCCCGATCTACGCTACAAGGCCCAAAACTTTTTTTACTCACAAGGCCCAAAAGGTTTGAATTGCATTTCGAGCCATCCGCCTGAAGTAAACAAAGGGGATTACTTTAATGCGTGAACTGAGGTTGATATCTAAACCTTACCGTCTCAAATAAACAGTTGAGGACTATTGCAACGTCAAACTAGGTGAAAATATCATACTCCCTCCGGAATGAAATATAAGCAAAAGTGACAGTTGAAAAGTTTATGTAAGTGGTCTTAATTTTTAACCACATACATTGACCTTTCAACTACCGCTTTTGCTTATCTTTCATTCCAAAGGGAGTAGCAGTGAATCCAGGTCCAAATGTACTAGATTGAGGTTTTAAAGAACTATTTCGCGAATGTGGTGAGTTGGGTTCAACATAAAAGTACACAAAGCCACACCACTAGGTTGCAGCAACGAGGACAACTTACTAATACATTGAATCATGTTGTCAAAGTTAAAATACATTGAATCATTTATTTCATAATTTATATTACATTCAAACTTAGATTCTATGCAAAAAGAAATAAATTGAAATTATATATCTAAATGATATAATAATTATATTTAACCATAAGAGTTACAATACTAAAACCCATATACCTATCAGAAAAACTTAACAAAAACATACTTTCTAATGCATTGAATCACTTAGTCAAAATATTAAAATACATTGAATAATTAATTTCATAATTTATATTCTATTCTAGTTTAGATTATGTACAAAAAGAAATAAAATTAAATTACTAGATCTAAATGAAATAATATTATACTTAACCATAACAATTACATTTTTTTGTCAAGTTGTCAAGTGGCTATATTCACACACCATAATATTATATACCAACTGAGTTTCACTTACGGGAAAACTTAAGAGTTACTTTACTATGGTCCATATACCTATTGAAAAAACTTCAGAAAAACATAAGGGTAAAAGTATTTCAAGAATTTGTTTTATAAAACTATTTTACAAAACGGTTTTCCAAAATTCAAAAAATTTAAACACAATCAAGAAGGATACAAAGTTAGATAGAAAACAGGATTACGGAACTGTGATAGATAGAGCATCAGAAGATAGAAATTAATAACCATTTTTTACTCTTGTTCTTTTTTGTAAAACATAACTTGTGTTTACATGATAAAGGTTAGAGTCTTAGAGAATAACATGCGATGTAAAACACATAATATAAATATTGTACATTAAGTCATCTTTGAGAAACCTTTGAATGAGTGGATAATCAAAAGTAACAAATGTTGCAGTATACCATGCATATTCAAGTTCTACAAATCCATGCACTTTAGTCCTCTCTTAGTTGAAGAAAAGTTCAAGTTCAAAGTGAAGTAACATATTGAAAGGTCATTCAACAGCTAAATAAAATATTCTCTAAAAGAAAAGGCCTTGAAACAAGACTCTTGTTGGTATGCTTGTGAGCTATCAGTTAATTCGATAGAGTTTTAAAATATTTGAATATTCAGGTAAAGTAGCATGAAATAGAAAACCTTTCTACCCAAGATCTCATACAACATTGTCAAGAGCGAAATCCTACAAAGGACTGTGAAGGGGGATAGCATGACACTAAAATCCTAATTTGCGTCTCAAAAGTGATTTTTCTAGTATAAAATAGATTAAGAGAAAAAAATAAATATCAACTACTAGGAGATTGAAAATATTTACAAAAATTAAAAAATAAAAGGAGATTGAGAAGGTTAGTAGTTACTTAGGTTTAGAATTGCAATTTGCATGTAAAATTTGACTCTCTTTCTCTTGTGTCGATGGAGAAGAAATCAGAGGGTGCAACAAATGCAAAGGTGCGCAATTATATATCAGATGATATCTTCTTCACGATTCTATCCAAACTCCCTCTTAAATCTTTGTACCGATTTTGATGTGTTCGCAAATCATGGTCAGTCTTATTTGAAAACCAACATCTCATGAACATGATCCACGAAAATTTCTTATGTAATTTGAATTTTTGTTCTTATTACGACCAAGCATCTCTCCTCCTTAAGTACTTGGATGAAACCCGTGAATATATTTTGTATTCTCTTTATAGGGAGAGGTTTGAGAATAAAGTAAAATTAGATTGCACAAATCCAATTGATCACCTATCTATTTTTTGTATCTTTGGTCTTGGTAGTATTAATGGCATTGTTTGTGTTCATAAATATGTAAATTGCGGTGCAATTGAATTGTGTAACCCAGTTACCCAAGCAATAAAATTCATTCCTCCCTAAGACTCTTGAATCAGTTGAGTTGTCTATCCAAGGTGTTGATAAGGAATTCGTTACTGTTGAAGTTTTTACTTATCTTCATGGATTTGGTTATGACAGTTTTATGGATGACTATAAGGTCATGTGTCTTATATCTTTTGATATCCAAGTAGAATTGGATGATACATTTTCAGTCTCTTTATTGGAATATATATACTTGGACGAATTATGGGAGATATAAAGCTTAAGAAGTAACACATGGAGGAAACTTGACATTGACATGCCATCTTCTTTGTACTGTATAGAGGGAACCCAAGTCTACATGGATGGAGTGTGTCATTGGTTTTGTTAAGAGAATAGCCTTGTTGGACTACGTTTGGTATTATTTTACTTGAGAAAATGAAGCCATTTAAGAGAATAGTCATTGGTTTTGTATAACATCCATACCCTCGGATCATTTTACTTCAAGGAAATGAAGCCATTTAATACCACCAAATTTATCGATGAAGCTTTAAATTTATAATAAATCATCTTCATCCGAGGGTATGGATGCTTTAAATTTAAATTTATAATAAAATATAATATAATACATATCTTAACAAATATTATGTGATGTTTCTAATATTTAAAACTTCCCTTCAAGCCAATTCTTACTAAGCTTTGAGTAATTATTTAAGGGTGAAAATCAAACCATTACTCAAAAAACAAAAAATATCAAACTAAACCAGCTAGTATTTAAAACCATAATGAACTTTGACTAACTAATCCAAACAAAGTTGCAATGATATTGGATCAGATGTTGTCACCAAATTAAGTGTGTGATTGGTGCCAGTGACACAACATTGATCATAGTTGGACAACACCACTACCAAATAGAAAAACTAACTTAAGTGGGATAAGTCATATGTGAATGGTTACAATGAGTCAACCTTTACTTTGGTTAGGCGAAGGGACTATTGACAGTGTGCTGAGACCAATGACTATGGAGCCTTCCATTAGAGACTAAACTGATGAAAGGCCGAAAGCACGTTATGACAATAGTGACATGGACAAATGATCAAGAACAACTTGGAACTGAATGCAAGACTTGACAAATGACCACATAGTTAAGCTGACAAAGAAGATCTTAACAAATAAAGTTGCATAAAAAGATGTGCATAACCGGACCTTAAAGAAATGCGCACTAACAAGACAGAAACAGAGCACCAAGAAACATGCCAAATAGTTGCACAGTGCTCTGAATGTACATAAATAAACTAGCGGCAAACAATTTTGTGAATTGAACCTCCATAAAGAGATCTAAATGCCAAAACATTGAGGTATTGTGTACTTGATCTGAGGCATAAAAAAGAAATTCAACCAAGACTAAAAAATGAACCTATATACTCTTGTCCCGAAATCGAAAACCAATGACAGATCCGAAACTAGGACAAGTCAAATGAATGCATTTAATACTATCTTTGTAATCCCGTTTAAGTAACACGGTGAAGTTTGGCTCTGTTGGTATGAAGTTTCCACACTCGTAAGGTTAATGGTTCAACTCCTGCTGTCAATTCGAGAACTTCTTTGAGCCTAAAAGCGCTCTTTGAGCCGTTAGGCATGTCTTATCTTGGTGAGCTCGTAGAGCACAACTCAGATAACCTTTCTATTTTCAGAACACACAGATTTAGAAATATAATCAATATTGTTATCTATATTAAAATGATTGTTAAATTTCTTGGTATATTCTCTATATCTTTAATGAATTACTCCCTCCGGTCTCAAAGTAGATGTATCTGGTTCAAATTTTTAAAAAGATACATCAACTTTGTTTAACGTTTTCTTTTGCATATATTTGACCCTAGCCCTGGGGAGTAGTATCTCTTAACAATTTTCTAGAACGGACACTAAAGAGTATATTCTAATTGTTCTCGTGAGCTTGACTTTGTTTGGTTGGTAAAGATATTGCATTTTATATACGAGGGTCGGGATTTAAACCCCAGATTCCCCACTTATTCACCTTACAAGTGAATTGAGGTGAATTCCTAACTAGGCAACTTGACAAAAAAAAAAGTATACTGTAATTCAGGTTGTCAAATTAACCAAAACACCCTCCAACAACTACTATTAAGATGAGAAGGTGCTTATTGTTTAAAAGCATTTCTATAATGCAAATACTTCAATAGTCATTGGAAAATGAAGCACGGACACGGACACTGACATACCGACACCGCTAATATTTTGCAAAAATGACATAATTCAGTGTTTTTTTTTCATAGATGGAAAGGAGGAGCCAAATTTGAACCTAAGCCAAGCCTTAGACCCAACAATTGTTGCTGAAAAATTGGCCGCGACTGATATAAGTAATAAAAACTCATTTGGTCCAGACACATTTGTTTTAGGGACTCATTATTTGTTTTTTGTGATTTAATTATAAAATAGAGGGCTTTTTAAAAAAAATAAAAAATAATAATAATAATAATAATAATAATAATAATAATTTCTATTCTAATTATTTGTTGCTATTTTGTTTTTCATTAACATTGTTTTGGGTTCAGTTATTGTTTTACCAATGAAGACCCAGTAATATACTATAAAAGGAACGATGAATTGAATTTTATTTATATTAAATTAATTAATACAACCTCCATAACAAAATATAAGCAACAATGAGTCAATGAAAGTTGATGTATCTGGTCCAGATTTTAGACCAAATACATCAATCATCCGACTCATTTTTTCTTATATTTTGTTACGCAAGGAGTATTTTCTTAATAATATCAAATGATTTTGATTAAAATATTACTTTACTACAAACAATTTTCTTATTTCCATAAATCAACTAAATTTAAATGGTAAAGGGTTAATTTAGTTTGTGTTATACATGTGTAATTTTTCATTTTGGTAGGATCTTACGTTTTACGATCTTGTTAACCTCTCAAAATCTACGTTTTTCGAGAGCTAAACAAGATCGTAAAATGTTAAATTCCAAGATACTACTTGTTCTGTCCTAGAACGATGTTATCTTGAGAAAGAAAATCATACTCGAAATGATACGACGGATTAATGAAGATGCTTCGCTATGAAAGATCTCGCCGGAATCCATTGAAGAGACCCTGTTGCCGATGAGACGGAAGGAGGTGTTACATGCACATGCGCTACAAGTCAGGTGGAAAACAAGGAGGTCTAGAGGTTTATGGGATTGAATGAACTTACTTAGAATTGTAGTGAAGAAATATTTTATTAAATGATTTATAAAGAAAATACTTAATGTAGTTAAAGAAAATATTTTAAATTAAAATAACCCAAACCAGTACTGATGTAGAACAGAACACAACAATTAAAAAATAAAGATAAAAATATTAAAAAAACCCACTAAGTTTTTCAAAGCAGACAAAAACAAGGTCGCAAGATTTTTTCAAGATATATTGCGATATCAATCTCAGAAGAATACGATTCTACATGTAATCTCGATTTCCAGGATTGAGTGTGATCGTGGAATTAGACGATGTTGCGATATAAATCACATTTATAATAGTACATGTCTAAGCCCACTAACAATCAGACTAATAGCCACAATATCTTCTAATAAAAATGAAAAAATATAATAATTTTCTCATGTTTTAGAGTATCGTGTATTTCCATATGGTGTGTGAACATGTGCTTGTGTAGTACAGGTACACTATATAAATCAGTGAATGAATTGTGCTGAGTCGGTTTTGTGGTCAACTCTCAAAAACTCCTAGAACGCTGAATGCATCTCTATAAATACAAGACTCCGCATCAATCAAACTACAAAGTTTCAGACATATTCACTTTCGCACTCATAGATTTTAATCATCAGGCACAACTATAGCATGTAACAATAACCTTTGACATTAATCAAGATATCACAAGATCATATATTTACCAAGGTATCCATGAAACTAACCTTCAGAAAGTGAATTGTCGATTCAGCTTGAAAACCATCCCCCATATGGACAAGTGCATGATATGGTTTATTTCGGAGAAGTTTGATTCTAACAATGTTCCCATAAATAGAGAACAAGTTGAACAGTTTGTCCTCGTCGATTATTTGAAATAATATAATTTCAAGCAAACATTTAAATAGAAGGGAAACAACTTTCTTTCAGAATTAAAAGTTCCAAGCGATTTTACTTATGTCAGGATTGAGATTTGTGACAAGAATTTCACACCTTTCCTTTGTTCTAGTTATTCCAGGAGGCAAATCTCCCCCAAAGGCATCTTCAATTGCTTGAGCATTTTCCATCTATGATGAAAAAAAATTGATAAGTATGTGGAGGGATTAACCTTCGCGTTCAAAATTAATTTAAGCAAAACATGCCCTAAATATAAATAATAAAGTTCATTTTAAATGCATGTGTGCATTTAATTTATAAACAAGAAAGCCATAGTAATGGGTTCACACACAGTATTGTCATTTAGCACAAAATGGTTGAAAATATTAAAAAGTTATTAGATACATATCTATAGTTGATTTACAAACAAGAAAATTATAGTAATATATTGGTAAAGCAATGTCATTTAATTACAAAACTCCTGATGAATCAAACCTCAATGAGGAAAAAAATGCTTCTACATATTATTGTCCATAAAAGTATGATATTTTTAAGAATTATTTTCTCCTAATTTTTTCCCTTAAAACCATGTCCAAGCAGCATGCAGCAGACTGTGCCAAAATATATTCGAAACAAGAAAAATGAATAAAACAAACTAAAATAAGCAACTAAAATTCCCACCATTTGTTGCCAGTGGGGAGTCATACAATTTTGGTTGGATCTAACTTAACCCAACAAAACTGACTTATAAGAGAGTGATGTCTCCCAACACATTCCCTCACGGCCAAAATAGGAAAACAAATCTTGGATAGGCTGAGATGGAAACCGGCTTAAAATTTGGGATGAACGTAACTGAATCCTACAAAACCGGCTTCTTATGTGAAGGAAATCTCCAACTCGTAAACTCATTTTCTGGTCATATTCATCTAACCTATGTGTATTTAGATTTTTAATAACTTGTTGAAAATGAAAATAGAAAATGAAGTGACATAAACAGTTAGACATTTATAATGCTACTGCTTATAAGATGCAAACTGATAGCAACTTCTTGATATAGTAAATTGTGCATTCGTAATTGAATACCGTGACTTCAACTAAGCTTGAAAAGCACCCACCTTTGAGAATCCAGCTA
Organism: Medicago arabica; assembly: GCA_946800305.1. Taxonomy (NCBI): domain Eukaryota; kingdom Viridiplantae; phylum Streptophyta; class Magnoliopsida; order Fabales; family Fabaceae; genus Medicago; species Medicago arabica. The sequence continues at coordinate 47,381,756 of OX326966.1, forward strand.
TAAAAAGAAAATGACAAATTATTAGGACATTAGAAATAGACAATGAACATACTTGTGAATATCAAAGCAATTAAAAATGTTTTACCAATGAAGACCCAATAATACACTAACAAAGGAATGATGAATTGAATTCTTACTATATTAAATTAATTAATACTCCCTCCTTAACAAAATATAAGCAATAATTGGTCAACGAAAGTTGATGTATCTGGTCCAAATTTTAGACAAAATATATCAATCATCCGACTCATTTTTGCTTATATTTTGCTACGGAGGGAGTATTTTCTTAATAGAATCAAATGATTTTGATTAAAATATTACTTCACTACAAAAAAATTTCATATTTCCATAAATAAGCTAAATTTCAATTGGAAATGGTTAATTTAGTTTTTGTTATGCATGTGTAATTTTTCATTATGGTAGGATCTTACATTTTACGATCTTGTTACCCTCTCACATTATACGTTTTTCGAGAGCTAAACAAGATCGTAAAATGTAAAATTCCAAGATACTACTTGTTATGTCCTAGAGCGATGTTATCTTGCGAAAGATAATCATACTTGCATTGATAAGACAGATTGATAAAGATGCCTCGTTGTGGAAGATCTCTCTGAAATCCATTGAAGAGACCCTGTTGCCGAAGAGACGGAAGGAGGTGGCACCTGCACATGCGCTACGAGTCAGCTGGAAAACAAGGAGCTCAAGAAGTTTATGGGATTGAATGATCTTACTTGGAATTGTAGTGGAGTGTCCTTTATATAAGCATAAGACAGTGTAATGGGCCTAGAGCTTTATTGGGCATTACCATGTAATTGGGTCTTTGCTAGGTAGATAGTCTTTTATGCGGACCTAAACACTAAACCCGCCTAAATAACTATATCCACTTAGCAAAGGCTCAATTACATAGCAACACCCAATAAAGCTCAAAGCCTATTACAATCCCATAAATCCATACAAAGGGGACTCCACTTCAATTTCAAGTAAGTTCAGTCTATCCCATAAACCTCTCGACCTCCTTGTTTCCCACCTGACTTGGGTGTCGGAGCGCATGTGCAGGTACCACCACCTTCCGTCTCACCGGCAACGGGGTCTCTTGAATGGATTCCGTCGAGATCTTCCACAACGAATCATCTTTTTCATTAATCCGTCGTAGCAATGTGAGTATGATTATCTTCCTCGAGATAACATCGTTCTAGGACAAAACACTACCAAAAATAAAAAATTACACACGCATTACATAGAGCATAGACTAAGTTAACCGATTTCCATTAAAGATAGTTGATTTAAGGAAATAAGAAACTTATTTGTAGTGAAGAAATATTTTATTAATTGATTTAATAAATAAAATACTTAATGTAGTTAGAGAAACTTTTAAATTAATTCATCAATATTTACTTAGTTTATTATTGGGCCTTCACGAGTAAAATAGCCCAAACCAGTGCTAATGTAGAATAAACACAACAATTATAAAATACCCACTAAGTCTTTGAATTAAGTCGACCAACAAACTGGTAAAAGTAATGTAACCCAAATAAATGGTAATAGTAGTTGAGCCTTCTTTTCTCCCAAGCACAATATCCACAATGCAATCTTTCTTTAATTTCTTCTTCCAAAGCAGATAAAAACAAGGTCGCAAGATTTTTGCAAGATATATTGTGATTCTCGCAAGATTTTTGCTGCACTCTACTAAACCACTACGTGATCTGTAACAAATAAGGATTGGGATGATACATAATGTCTCAATGAGTTCTACCTAATCCTAGGTTATATGGTAACCTCGGGGAAAACCTAGGGTCACCACGTGTCTATACTGCAACCTGCCGGTTGTCTATATGTGTGTGGGAGATGCTCATCTAGACGGTCGTGCACACTAGATCCGTCATAGATTCTTCGTATCGTAGCTCAAGTCTTGACTTATACTTTACATGTCGTGGTGGTTGAGGGAACCTAGGACCGCTATGTCGAGATACGATAAACGCATCAAGACCTAAACTTAAAACATTCACGACATGTTCCTTAACTAGACGATCGGGAGATACTAAGACCGTCGACATTATATATTTATAACTTACTCTATTGCATAAACTTGTACATGTCTAATAACATATCATATTCATAATCATTCATTATGTTAGAAGTTAGCGTGTAACAAACGACATTATCTTGGTTCATTTTACGAAGTGTATCGGGTGGAGTAACCCCGAGTACAAATTTTGCATGTGGTTAGGGTTGATGTAGGAATTCAAATTTTGATGATTGCATGTGGTTAGGGTTGATGTAGGATTTCAAATTTTGATGATTGCATGTAGTTTATAAATGAATGTAGTTGCTTTAATTGATGTTTGAATGATGTTAGAGAATAATGTGGTTTTGAATGGTGACAAAAGAGCACATTTTGAGTATGTTTGATACTTTGCACACATAGTGTTTGATAAAATGCCCCAATGAAAATTATATTTATTATTGAGTTAGTTTAGGCTACGAAAATGATGTTAAATGTAGTTTGATATAGTGTATATTGAATTAGGTTGAACGTGGTTTTGATTTTCACCGAATATGAATGTGTTACGTTAATTAGGTTGAATGTGTTTGATAATGCGTTTGATAATTTACGTTTGAATGTGAATGTTAATGTGTTTAATAATATTTTGGTTGAAGTGAATGTTTGATAAAGTGGTTGAACATGGTAGGATGTTTATGTTTAGTTTAGTTTAGATTATGTTAAGGTTTAATGTATTTGATTATTTACGTATATGTTGAATGATGTTAAATGATGTTAATTTTTCAAATTTTTGTGTAGATATGCCGAGGGGTATTTTCGTCATTTACATGTGTTTCTCAACCATCTAACATGTGTGTACAGCAATTTTTTGATACTATACCAAGACAAAAAATTAAAAGGCAATGATAATCCAAGATTAGCAATACCATCAACACACGCATTGCCTTCTCTATATACATGAGAAAAAGTGAAACTTATGGAACGAACAAAATTCAAACAGTTTTGCCATCTATGTCTTATGGATCAAGGAATGACCTCAAATAATTAGGATGAGATAAAAATCGAAAAAATCATAACAACCAATAGGATTTTGCCAAGCATATTAAATTAAACCAACAGGAAAATATTGGACCCCACGCCCTCCCCCACTATCTCCTCATTCAATGGTTGAAAAAATTAAATCTCCAATAATCCATATGTTTTTCAAAATGCTTTTCAACATGCCATTGCACCAATTCAATGGTTGAATATGTTTTCAACATGTCCATTGTAAATGGTCTTGTTTGTTTTGTATTTACATCTCTTTATTCTTCTTCTATCTCGGATTGCACATGTGTGATATGCTAATTCAATTATGACACGTGACAATACAATTTGTTTTAAAATATGTGTGAGTGAGAGAGAGAGAGAGAGAGTGAGAGAGAGAGAGAGAGAGAAGGGGGGGGGGTAGTTGAATTGATCTCTGAGTCACAATTATATTGACCAATGTCATGTGACATTCTCATCTTAATGATAAACAAGTGGTTTCCTTCTATGTCCTCTCCTCTCTATGTCACAAACTAGTCCTTCTATTGACTAAAATTTGAATGTTTTTCCTTATTCATATTTATTCACCTTATTTGTGAAATTCTAGATTTTTCATTTATTCACCTTAAAATGTTAAATTCTAATCACCACCTTACTTTAAAAAAAATAATCAATTAGCTTTTATGCCTTTACATCTCTTTATCTCTCCTTTCTCCTATGTCTCTCATATTCTCTCCTTATTTGTATTGTCTTTACATCTCTTTTATTCTCCTTCTATGTCGGATTGCATTTGTGTGACATGACCAGTTCAATTATGACACGTGACAATACAATTTATTTTCAAATATGTGTGTGTGTGTGTGTGAGAGAGAGACAGAGAGAGAGAGAGACAGAGTAGTTGAATTGATCTATGTGTCATAATTGTATTGACCAATGTCATGTGACATTCTCACCTTAATGATAAACAAGTGTGTCCTTCTATGTCCTCTCCTCTCTATATCACAAGCTAGTCCGTCTATTGACCAAAGTTTTAATGTTTTTCATTATTCCTATTTCTCATAAAAATAGCATGTCATGTTTTTGCTTGTCAGTTGTTGAACAGTTGAAACCTTCAAACTTCGTCATATCATTAACCATATACAAGAATTTAGAAAAAACTACACTGCACAATGAATCTTTTAACTTGATTTTAAACTTCAAAAGTCATTTATCATAGGTTTTTAGATAAAATATTATTTATTTTTCTAAAGATCAACATACAATGTTGTACTTTAGGTATTTTCCGTCCAAAACCGTGAAAAGAGCCCCCAATCGTGTTTCTACTCAACCAAGTAACATATCCAACCAAACAACATATATAACTATATACCACAGGTTTGGGCAAAAAAAAGCCAAGGTACAACATTGTTCTCATTCATATAGATAACATTTTTTATCTAAAGAAAAAAAAATCTTTTTAAAACTTTCAATTAAGTTAAAGGATCTCATGTGCAATTTTAACAAGAATTAATTGCTCTCTCCATCTCAAAATAAGTGACCTAGTTAACTATTTTACAAATATCAATACACATTTTTCTAACATTTATCTTTATAGATTAATGGAAAATACTTTAATTTACCTTTATAGATCAATGTTTGTTTATATGAATAACGCACATACTTCACAAGTTATTTTTCTTCACCAAATACTTTAATTTACCTTTTTATTCCATCCAAGGTTGAGTTAAGGGAATGAAGGAAGAGAAACTGGGAATCTCAAAGAGAAGAAACAATGAATATGATCTCAATCTATATACATGATAGGAAGAAAAAATGGTTGGAGATGATGTGTGTTTTTGTAGCTTATTGAGAGAGGTGAAACCACATTGCGTTGTGATAAGTTGTCTTTGAAAGCCTCTAATTGCCTCACTCATTCTGTGAAAAAAAGGCAATCTCTATACTCAGAGAGAATGAGGGGCGTGTGTGTGTGTGAGAGAGAGAGAGAGAGATTTGGCTGCAAAGAAAGTTCAAAATCAAAAATACAAAATGAAGCTTCTTATGTGTACGACTTTTCGACCAAAACCGTAAAAAAAGGTCTATGTTCTTAGTACTCAATTAAAGTGAACTGCTACTGCCTATGTCTCTAGTGCTGCCAACCGTGTTAAGAAAGTCCAACCAAACACAAAATGATGAATAAATACATCAAAACACAAAATGAAGCTTATTGTTTATTTGGACAATAAAAAAATACCACAAGACGATTCGTCAACTCTAAACAAGAAACTAATTTTCGCTTTTCATGCATCTACAACCATAAACCTTGCTTCAGATGCCTCCTCTTCGGACTCAAACTGAACAAGAGCCTGCTTTTTGTCATTCATCTCAAAGACTTTGCAGTTGACAATGATTCCATGCTCCTGCATAAGACTTGCAATCTCGTCTTCAATAATTTCTTGTGGGAGGGAGGACACGTGGATGATCCTTGTTGGCGAGCAGCAATACCGATAGTTTTTAGCAGCATTTTGGTTGAATCGATTGAGATTTGAGTTCATATATTCATGTTTATCAGGACCTTGGGTTATATTTGGATGCTTTGAGAAGTTCACCTCCAAATGTTTTCCGAACAACATGGTCCCCTATATTTGAAATTGAAAAGATTTTAGTGATTAGTTTCACACTTTAGCAAAAAATATACAGATGCCAATCCATTCTTAAATAAAATAATTCACATTGCTAAATGGTAACAGTGCACACTATAAATTAAAGAAAATAGTTTAAACGATTACAACATATTGCTAAAATGACCACATGTTTGATCCCAACATTTAAAAAATATGGATCAAAAACAATATTTGAAGGAATCCACATTGCATACTAGATAGCACCAGAAATAATAGAGAATAATGAACAGCATTAAGAATCAACAATGAACTAGTATATGACCGCAATATATTTAACTGTAAAATGTCTGTAGAATAAACAGTCACGAAATACAATTCTCTATTTTAATCATGTTGCATAGCACTAGGGTAAAATTTCTCCAGGGCAGTGGAAACAATATCAGGACTGGAGACATGGTGATTATTTCCATTTTTGCTTTTGGGTAAGAATTAGACTCGAATGTATATTTATCAACAGAAGAATCAATATTCGTATATCTCTCCAAGAGAAACCCAAATGTCTAAAAACGGAAACTTACTACTACACCAAACCATTGAAACCAAAATGTAAGAGAAGAGAAGAGTGGGAAGACTGTCAAAACAGGTGAAGCTCAAACTAGAGGAAGAACCAGTGACCACTGACCACGAAGCACAGCAGGTTTCGACATAGCATGCAGAGAAGAATTAGACTACCATATGACCCGTCACATATTTTGAAGAAAAAAAAATGGCAAAAAATTGAGAAATCAGTACGCGGCAATTTATGTGGTTTCTCTAGAAGAATGGGAAATATGTCGCAATGCTGCTGCTGATAAGACGTCTGCGGCTGATAGAAGTAATAAAAACTTATTTGGTTTGAACACATTGGTATTAGGAACTCGTTATTCAGTGGTGCTATATCTCGCGAAACAAAGGTTCACAAATATTTCACGAACTCTTGATACTTCTTATTTTTTCACACTAACACTCTCCAATGGTGCTATTCTGTCTTAACTAACATGGTCTGATTATAAAGCGAACATCATCACCTCTTTCCTCATATAGCTTAACCAATTTTTTATTTTATTTTCATTCATGATTTTATCTAAGTAATTTGATATTTTGCAGTGTCACTCTTGGAAAGGCATAGAAGAAATTTATGATTTTTCATGAATTTTGCTGTGTCACTTCTTGCTTCTATAGCAACGGTGCCATGGCAGGTGAAGTCGTCTCTAATAGTAACTAAGTTCTTGAAGACTGAAAACTCTCTGATGTTGTGCTCTTCATCGATGTGCTCTTTTTCCCACTCGTTAGATCACAACATAATAATAATGAGGAATATTCATTAAGCTTCTAAACTGTAAGTTTCTCTCTCCAACATTGATTTACGCCTTCTTAATTCTACAAGACTACAACCACCTCACCTCACTAGCGATGATTCCAAGACAGCTGCCATTGCCTGTAAACTGGACTTGCCTCTCAATCTCTATTGCATTTTGAAGTTTCTATCAATACTATGAAATTGAAGTTTATATCAATACTATGAAACCGTATCTAGTTGGAGTATGCTTCAAAAAACAAAAACACTTCATGTTCTTGCAATTGAAGGTTTATTTTGTTTTGTTTTAGTTTACACATGATCTAATTTGTTTTAGTTTACACATGATCTGCTTTGTTTAAGTTTATTTATTAATGGCAGTTATATGGGAAAGAAAAATGACAAAAATGGTTTTCGTGATTTTTTTGAGAGCTATCTCTTCGCGAGATATAGCATAACTCTTAATTATAAGATCGAGTGGCTTTTTAAACAAAAATAATAACAATTTCTTTTCGAATTATTTGTTGCTGCTTTGTTTAACATTAACATCGGTTTGGGTTGAGTTATTGTTTTACAAATGAAGACCAAATAATATACTAACAAAGGAATGATGAATTGAATACTAACTATATTAAATTAATTAATACTCCCTCGATAACAAAATATAAGCAACAATGAGTCAAAGAAAGTTGATGTATCTGGTCCAAATTTTATATCAAATACATCAATCTTCTGACTCATTTTTGCTTATATTTTGTTACGGAGGGAGTATTTTCTTAATAAAATCAAATGATTTTGATTAAAAAATTACTTCACTACAAACAATTTTCTTATTTCCATAAAGAAACTATATTTAAATGGGAAAGAGTTAATTTACTGTGTTATGCATGTGTAATTTTTCATTTTGGTAGGATCTTACGTTTTACGATCTTGTTACCCTCTCACAATCTACGTTTTTCAAGAGCTAGACAAGATAGTAAAATGTAAAATTCCAAGATACTACCTATTATGTCCTAGAACGATGTTATCTTGAGGAAGATAATCATACTCACATTGATGAAGAAGCTTTGTTGTAGAAGATCTCGTTGGAATCCATGGAAGAGACCCTGTTGCCGATAACACGGAAGCAGATGGTACCTGCACATTCGCTACGACACCCAAGTCAGATGGAAAATATGAAGGTCGAGAGATTTATGGGATAGAATGAACTTACTTAGAATTGTAGTGGAATGTGCTTTATATAGGCATAAGAGTGTGTAATGGGCATGAATCTTTATTGAGCATTACCACGTAATTGAGCATTTTCTAAGTAAATATTGCCTTTTAGGCGGACCTAAACACTAAATCTTCCTTAAAGTCTATAACCACTTAGTAAAAACCCAATTACATGGTAAGACCCAATAAAGCTCTAAGCCCATTACACTTTCGCATAATAAGACCCAATCAAACTACATAGTTTCAAACAGATAAACTTTCGCACTCATAGATTATAATCATTAGGCACAACTATAACAAGTAATAATAACCCTTAACATTGATCAAGACATCACAAGATCATATAATTACCAAGGTATCCATGAAACTAACCTTCAGAAAGTGAACTACCAATTCAACTTGAAAATCATCCCCCATCTGGACAAGTGCATGATCTGGTTTATTTCGAAGAAGTTTGATTTTGACAATGTTCCCATATATAGAGAACAAGTTGAACAGTTTATGCTCGTCGATTCTTTGAAATAACCATATTTGATGAAAATATTAATATAAAGGAGAGATATATTTCTTGTATAATGAAAAAGGTTAGAATCAAATTATTTACATCAGGATTGAGATTTGTGACAAGAATTGTACACCTTTCATTAGTGCTAGTTATTCCAGGAGGCAAATCTCCCCCGAAGGCAGCTTCAATTGCTTGAGCATTGCCCATCTATAATGCAAAACAAATTGATAAGTATGTGGAGGGATTAACCTTTGCATTTAAAATTAATTTAAGAAAAACATGCATTAAATATAAAAAAAAAGTTCATTTTATAAATTAATAATCATTTTATAAAAAGTTCAAGAAGGATACAAAGTTAGATAGAAAACAGGATTACGAAACTGTGGTAGATAGAGCATCAGAAGATATAAATTAATAACCATTTTTTACTCTTGTTCTTTTTTTGTAAAACATAACTTGTTTTAATATAATAAAGGTTAGAGTCTTAGAGAATAACATGCGATGAAAAACACAAAATGTAAATTATATTAGTAAGGAAGGGTAATATTTCCTTTTTCAAAACAATGATTTAAGCATGGAAAGAGCACGAATACTTAATGTACATTAAGTCATCTTTGAGTAGCCTTTGAATGAGTGGATAATGAAAAGTAACAAATGCTGCAGTATTCCATGCATATTCAAGTTCTGCGAATACATGCACTTTAGTCGTCTCTTAATTGAAGAAAAGTTCAACTTCAAAGTGCAGTAACATATCGATAGGTCATTCAAGAGCTAAATAAAATATTCTCTACAATAAAAGGCCTTAAAATAAGACTCTTGTTGGTATGCTTGTGAACTCTCAGTTAATTTGATAGAAATTTAAAATATTTCAATATTCAGGTAAAGCAGCATGCAAAAGCAAACCTTTCTACCCAAGATCTCATACAACATTGTCAAGAGCGAAATCTTACTAAGGACCGTGAAGGGGGATAGCATGATCGTAAAATCCTGTATTGCTTCTCAAAAGTGATTTTTCTAGTATAAAATAGGTTAAGAGACTGGTTTAACAACCCACTTGGGTTGGCCTGGTGGTATTGGCTTGGAAATAATGTAGTTATTTAGGTCACATTACATTTGTTTTTAAACAAAAATAAATGTATAAACAGAGTCAATAGATGACAGGATTGATTAATGAAACATAAATTCCCAAAAATAATAAGGTTAGGTTTAAATGATTTTGAGAGGCAATTGATTTTGACACGGTGAGGAGACAAAAAGACAACATGTGCTCTCTTAACATAGGCGATTTAAAGTGCGATTCAACACTGTTCATAAACTAACCTTTCCTTCCCCTTAAGTTTTCTCATTCCGCCGTTGTTTTTCACCATGACCTCCGTTCCTCCACCGCTTAAACCTACCATCATCACCTGGCCTTGCCTTCAATCTCCACCAATTTCTCCATCCAAATTATCCCCCCAACTAGAAAATACCCTTACCAAGCAACAGAAAACTTTCGCGCAGGCTGTCAGTAACGTATGTGATATTCCACTGAGTCAGTTGCCTAAACCATGTGTCAAAGGCGATGATAGAGCTATTCAGATTCCGGATGATGAGTATGAGGCCGGTTTAGAGACATGCAAGCATAATCTGCAAGGAAGGATCATTTGGCCAAAGGGTTCTAACCCTTTTACTGCTGATTCCTTGAGATCTAAGTTATCTGCCTTGTGGAAAGCAATAGGAAGATGGGGGGTTACCTCAATTGGGAAAGGATTCTATGAGTTCTCTTTTTCTTCAGTGGAAGACATGAGAAGGGTGAGAACCATAGGGTCGTGGAACTTGAACCCTGGGATTTTGAAGTTGTTTGCATGGAGTAAAGACTTTAACCCTAATTTCCAATATCAAACTACTACTCAGGTATGGATTAGAATTTTCGGGCTTCCCCAAGAGTACTGGCGCAAGAAAATACTCTTTGCCATTGCCAGTGGAGTTGGAACTCCAATTTGCACTGATAGTTTCACAGGTAAATCAATGCTTGAAAGATCTTTTGGCCACTACGCTAGGGTCTTAATTGACTTGAATTTGAATGATGCGTTGTGTCATAGAATTCTAGTGGAAAGAACAGGGTATGCGTTTTATGTGGACATTGAGTATGAAAACTTACCTGACTTTTGTAGTTACTGTAAGTGTATTGGTCACTATTATGATATATGTAAAAGAAAGCCAGCTGAGAAGAAAGTTGAGGTTCAAAATATGAAACAGAAAGGTCCAGTTGCGCAGGTTTATGTGCCAAAACAAAACAAGGAGCCTGAAGTTGTTATTTTGGGAGACTCAGGTGACAAAGGTAGGAATCATGAGGATGTTGATTTGGAAAGAGAAATCAATCAGGAAATTTCAGAGAGACAACAAGTTCAAGCAACCAAAATTGTTAGAAATAATGATGTGGACACTAGGGCATCAAATATTAGCAAGACAACTTCTGCTTATTCTAGTAGCTCAGCAGATTCTGAATTTGTTGATGCTACTCAAGCAATCAGCAATGAGGATATTGTTTCAGATCATAATGAGGCGCAATATGAGGGGGTAGATGCTAATAGCAGTGAAAAAGAACTTGATATTGTTCAAAAGGACATAAATTTTTGAAAGACTCTTGGGCCAATCTGGCAGATTCGGATCCCAATGATGGTGATATGGGAATACATCTAGATGTTAATCTACCTATTATTGTCGCCCCTGAAGTGGCAGGGCCTAGTATACTAAATGGCAAGTTACATATTTCTAATATGGTTTCCAAGCAAGCAGATGCTGCGATTCCAGGGATTGATGATCAAGGCTTTCAAATGGTGACCAGTAAAGCAACAAAGAGAAGTGAGAAGAAGCTTGGCAATCAGAAGAGCTCAAAGCAGAAACCTTACATTACCAGATCAAAGGTTGGTGCATCCAAACCTTTTAAATGAAGTGCCTCTATTGGAATCTCAGAGGTTTGGCTAATTCTCCTACAAAATTAGCTTTAAAAAAGTTACTTATTAAGTTTAAGCCTGATTTATGTTTTATAGCTGAGCCTTGGATGTCAATCTTCAGTCTATCCCCTAGATGGTTACATAACCTTGGCCTTAAGGTTTGTGCAGTTAATAATAGAGGCCCCCTTCTTCCAAACCTGTGGTGTCTTTGCTCAATTAACATTTCACCTTCTATAATTAACATTGATGACCAACAAATTTCAATTCAAATTGATGTTAATGGTAAAACTTTTGGCATTTCAGCTGTATATGCTTCTACCTGTTACATAAGTAGAAGAAGTCTTTGGTCAACCCTTTCTCTTATCCATTCCCAACATAACATCCCTTGGAGTTGCATAGGTGACTTCAACACCATTTTAGGATCCCATGAACATCAGGGCAAGCATGAACCTGCTAGATTGCCTATGTCTGATTTTCAAGATTGGTCAGACTCCAATAATCTCATACATTTACATACTAAAGGTGCTTTCTTAACATGGTCCAATGGTAGAAGAGGTAGAAATAATACCCAAAAAAGGTTAGACAGAGTCATAGTGAACCATGACTGGATAAATGCTTGCGAATCCATCAATGTTTGTACCTTAATCAAACTTAGATCAGACCATTTTCCTATTCTTTTTGAATTCCAAACCCAAAGCCCTCAATTCTCATCAACTTTTAAATTCATGAAAATGTGGATTTCTCATCCAGAATGCATTAACATAGTGAAACAAATCTGGAATAATCAAATTTCTGGATGCCCCATGTATGTATTGTCTCAGAAGCTGAAGCTTTTAAAGGAGGCTCTGAAAGTGTGGAACAAGAATACTTTTGGGAATGTTCATACTCAAGTTACAACTGCGTTCAAAGAATTAGATGACATCCAAATGAAAATTGATAGTAATGGCATATCTGATTTGCTTATGGATCAAGAAAAGGCTGCCCAACTCAAATTGGAGAATGCATTGAATGTAGAAGAAATGTTTTGGCATGAAAAATCAAAAGTAAAGTGGCACTGTGAAGGTGATAGGAATACAGCATATTTCCATAAAATGGCCAAAATCAGAAATGTTTCAAGTCATATAACAACCATGAAGAGTGGTGACATCACACTTGATGACCCTGAGTTAATCTCAGCACATGTTGTTAACCATTTCACCAATATATTTACAAATAGTTCTAATGTCTCTCAGAATGGATTGATTGAAGAAGTTGTTCCAAATTTGATCACTGATAGAGTCAATAATATGTTGACAATGTTACTTGATTTAAACAAAAATTGTGCTCCAGGACCTGATGGTTTTGGTGCAATCTTTTTTCAAACCTACTGGGAAATAATCAAACATGACGTGTTTAAGGCTGTTATACAGTTTTTTACCTCTGGTTGGTTATTGCCCAATTTTAATGCTAATATCATTGCTCTTATTCCTAAAACTAATAATGCAGATACATTGGAGCAGTTTAGACCAATAGCAATTGAAAATTTCAAGTTTAAGGTGATATCAAAGATTCTTGCTGATAGACTTTCAACCAGTATGCCAGCTATCACATCTATTCAACAGAGAGGATTCATTAAAGGGAGAAGTATTAAAGATTGCATTTGTCTCACTTCTGAGTTCATTAATGTGTTACATAAGAAGACTTTTGGTGGAAATCTATCCCTTAAAATTGACATGGCCAAGGCTTTTGATACCATTGATTGGAGTTTCTTGCTTAAAGTGTTAAAGACTTTTGGTTTCAATGATTTATTCTGCAGCTGGATCAAAACCATTTTAGAATCAGCTAGAATGTCCATTGCCATCAATGGCAAGCTTCACGGTTATTTTCCTTGTTCTAGGGGAGTGAGACAAGGAGACCCACTCTCCCCTCTTCTCTTTTGCCTTGCTGAAGAAGTCTTAAGCAGAAGTCTCACAAAATTGGTCAGAGAAGGTGATTTAAAGCTCATTCAAGGTTCTAGAAATAACCCTGCTCCCTCTCACATATTGTATGCAGATGACATAATGGTATTTTGTAATGGATCATCTTCCAACATCAACAATCTTATTGATCTTTTCTTTAGATATGCTCAGGCATCTGGCCAACATGTGAACCCTCAAAAATCTTCCATTTTTTCTGGTTCTATTTCCCATCAGAGGCTAACTCAAATTTCAAACTTAACTGGTTTTAGTATTGGTTCTTTACCATTTACTTATCTTGGTGTGCCAATTTTCAAAGGTAAGCCTAAATCAGCTTACTTCCAACCTATTGCAGATAAGATGAAACTTAAACTTTCAACGTGGAAAGCTTCTATACTTTCTCTTGCAGGAAGAGTGCAATTAGTAAAGAGTGTGATTCATAGCATGCTTTTACATTGCATTTCAATATACTCTTGGCCTGTTCAGTTGATTAAAGATTTAGAAAAATTCATGAGAAACTTTATTTGGAGTGGCGATGTTAATAAGAGAAAACTTGTTACTGTGGCTTGGCATAAGGTTTGCACTCCTTTAAAAGAGGGTGGACTTGGTATTAGATCACTTTCTAAAGTTAATGAAGGGGCAAATCTGAAATTATGTTGGGAGATGACTTTATCAAATCTGCAATGGGCTATCTTTTTGAGAAATAGAGTGTTGAAACACAAAAGTCCTATCAAGTATCATATCACATCTTCAGTTTGGAGCAGCATGAAGCATAAGTTCAATGAGGTAACCTCCAATTCTTCATGGTGGTTAGGCAATGGAAATAATATCAACTTCTGGTTAGACTCTTGGAGTGGAGAACCTTTGGTTAACTCCCTGAATATTCCAACTTCAATTCACCCTCTTCTCAAAGCCACAGTTAATTTATTTATACATGAAAAAGAGTGGAATATACCTAATAACCTACAGCAAATGTTTCCCACTTTACAAGAAACCATTCAATCTGTTTCAATTCCTGTAGTGGAGAAAGATGATCAACTTATATGGAGTCATTCCCATGATGGAAGCCTCTCTTTCAAGGAAGCTTACCAACATCACTGTGTCATTGGTCAACATTGGGCCATCTCTATCTGGAACCCAGCCATTCCCCCCTCAAAATCATTTGTGGTCTGGAGAAGCTTGCACAACAAACTACCAACTGATGAAAATTTATTATTGAGAGGTTGTTACATTCCTTCTATGTGCAGCAATTGTTGTTTGAGCCGAGAGTCTTCTGATCATTTATTCTTGGAATGTCCTTTTGCCAAATCTTTATGGAATTGGTTAGGGTCAATTATTAATTTGCAATGTAATTTCTCCTCCATTCAAGAGGCCATCCAGATAAGCAACAGAAATTGGTCTCCACTTTGCAAAGTGGTCATTATTGCACCTGTGATTAGCATTATCAACACCATTTGGTTTTGTAGGAATCAACAAAGGTTTAACAACAAGAAGATTAGTCTGAGATCAGCCATTAATCACATCATCTCTGGCACGGCTATGACAGGTAATTTCTCTAAGTGTGCTGCAAATACCTCTATTGCGGATTTTGTGTTGCTCAAATCATTCTCTGTCAAAATCAACTATGGTAAAGCTCCAACAATTAAGGAAGTTTTGTGGCAGCCACCTGTTTTTAATTGGATTAAATGCAATGTGGATGGTGCTTCAGTGGGGAATCCAGGGCCTTCTGCATGCGGTGGAATTTTCAGAGACACAAAGGGCGAATTTCTTGGTGCTTTTGTTTATAACCTAGGAAATTCAAACTCCTTAGTGGCTGAGTTAATTGGCGCAATGTATGCCATTGAGATAGCAATTCAGAGAGGTTGGAATCACCTTTGGTTGGAAACTGACTCAAAGTTGGTTGCATTGGCTTTTAAGTCAAAAGATATTGTTCCTTGGCAGCTCAAAAATAGATGGGAAAACTGTATTCATTTCACTTCTTCTATGTCATTCTTTGTAACACACATATATAGAGAGGGAAACCATTGTGCGGATCAACTTGCAAACATTGGCCTAAGCTTGAATCTTTATTTTTGGTGGGATCATGTTCCTCCTCAAATTAGGGAAGCTTATACTAGAAATAGAATAGGCTTACCTTACTTTAGATTTTCTTAATTGTATTTTGTCTTTGGAGGGTTTTGGTCGTTTGTCCCCCCTCCTTTTCTTTGTCCTTGTTTTTCTTATTAATATATTTTTGGGGCTTGCTTCTTCAGCAAGTCCCCTTTGCAAAAAAAAAATAAAAAATTGAGAGGCAATTTTGAAGAACATAAGAAGTTTCAAATATATGACTAAGAATTTATTGTGTACCGTCATGATTAATTAATCAAACAAATTTCACCCAGATTGGTTATTTGAGAGGTGCAAATTGGGAATAAAAAATGGATAGTGTATGAGGGAGAATAAATTGTCATATATTTATTGAAGAGAAAAAAAACAAATATCAACTACTAGGGGATTGAAAAAAGGAAAGTAGATTGAGAAGGTTAGTGGTTACTTAGGTTTAGAATTGCAATTTGCATGTAAAATTCGACTCTCTTCGTCTCGTGTCGATGGAAAAGAAATCAGAGGCTGCAACAAATGCAAAGGTGCACAATAATATATCAGATGATATTTCCTTCACGATTCTATCCAAACTCCCTCTAAAATATTTGTACCAATTTTGATGCGTTAGCAAATCATGGTCACTCTTATTTGAAAACCAACATCTCATGTACATGATCCTCGGAAATTTCATATGTAATTTGAATTTTTGTTCTTATTACAACCAAGCATCTCTCCTCCTGAAGTACTTGGATGAAACCCATGAATATATTTTGTATTCTCTTTCTAGTGAGAGGTTTGATAGTAAAGTAAAATTAGATTGCAAAAATTCAATTGATCACCTATATATTCTTCGTATCTTTGGTCTTGGTAGAATTAATGGCATTGTTTGTCTTCATAAATATGTAAATTGTGGTGCAACTGAATTGTGTAACCCAGCTACCCAAACAATAAAGTTCATTCCTCCCAGTCCTCTTTAATCAGATGAGTTGTCTATTCTGGGTGTAGATAAGGAATTCGTTAGTGTTGTAGTTTTTACTTATCTTCATGGATTTGGTTATGACAGTTTTATGGATGACTATAAGGTCATGTGTCTTATATCTTTTGATATCCAAGTAGAATTGGGTGATACATTTCCAGACTCTTTATTGGAATATATATATATACTTGGATTAATTATGGGGGAAACTTGAGATTGACATGCCATCTTCATTGTACTCTACAGAGGGAACCCAAGTCTACATGGATGGAGTGTGTAATTGGTTTTGCTAAGAGAATAGCCCTGTTGGAGTACGTTTATTGTCATTTTACTTGAGAAATAAGGTGTTATGTATAACATCCATACCCTCGGATAATTTTACTTCAAGGAAATGGACCCATGTAACACCACCAAATTTATCGATGAAGCTTTAAATTTAAGACAATCATCATCATCTGAGAGTATGGATGCTTTAAATTTAAATTTATAGATGAAGATGATTGTTTTAAATTGAAAGCTTAATCCAACATGGCTATTATCTTAACACAACCAATGACACACTCCATTCATGTAGACTTGGGTTCCCTCGGTACAGTACAAAGAAGATGGCATGTCAATCTCAAGTTTGCTCCATTAGTTACTTCTTAAGCTATATATCTCCCATAATTCATCCAAGTATGTATATCCAATAAAGAGTCTGAAATTGTATCATCCAATTGTACTTGGATATTAAAAGATATAAGACACATGACCTTATAGTCATCCATAACACCGTCATAACCATATCCATGACGATAAGTAAACACTTCAACACTAACGAATTCCTTAGCAACACCCGGGATAGGCAACTCAACTGACTCAAGAGGACTTGGGGGAATGAGTTTTATTGCTTGGGTAGCTGGGTTCCACAATACAATAGCACTACAATTTACATATTTATGAACACAAACAATGCCAATAATACTACCAAGACCAAATATAAGAAAAATATATAGGTGATCAATTGGATTTGTGCAATCTAATTTTACTTTATTCTCAAATCTCTCACCAGAAAGAGAATACAAACTATCTTCATGGGTTTCATCCAAGTACTTCAGAAGGAGAGATGATTGGTCGAAATAAGAACAACACTTTAAATTACATAAGAAATTTTCGCGGATCATGTTCATGAGATGTTGGTTTACAAATAAAAGTGACAATGATTTGCGAACCCATCAAAATCGGTACAAAGATTTAAGAGGGAGTTTGGATAAAATCGTGAAGGAAATATCATCTAGTGTATAATTGTGGACCTTTGCAGCCTCTGATTTCTTCTCCATCGACACGAGACGAAGATAGTCAATTTGTACTTGCAAATTGCAATTCTAACCCTAAGTAACCACTAACCTTCTCAATCTCCTTTTCTTTTTGAATTTTTGGAAATATTTTCAATCTCCTAATAGTTGATATTTGTTTTTTTTTTCTCTTTTCAAAAATTTTATGAGAATTTATTCTCCCCCGTACACTACCCGTTTTTTATTCCCAATTTGCCCCTCTCCAAATTAACCCATATGGGTGAAATTTGTTTGATTGTTTATTCAGGACGATACAAAATAAATTCTTAGTCATATATTTGAAATTTCATATCTTCTTGAAAATTGTCTCTCAAAATCATTTAAAACCTAACCTTTTTCAAACTACAATAAAACAAAACTTCAATTGGAAACTATCAACACTTTAGTTTGTTGAAAGGTAAACTTACTGAGGAAGATACTCAAGAGGTTAAGTTGTCAAATGTAAGGTCTTCAATCGTTGACAACAAAAGAAAGAAACAATAAAATGCATTAAGCAATTCCAAATAGATTTACTTTCTTCCTCAGACAGAATGCTCCCATATTAGCATTAGCAAGGCAACAAACAGAAACAGGTGATTACGAAAAGAAGAAATTATTCTAAAAGGAATAGACCAGTTTCAGAGTGATGTATTTCATGTGGGACGAAAACAATACTCAAAACAGACATATACAGGTCTCAAATAGGAGAAGAGAAGAGTGGGAAGATTGTCAAAACAGGTGAAGCTCAAGCAAGAGGAAGAAGCGGTGACCGCTGACCAGGAAGCACAATGGGTTTCGACATAACATGCAGAGAAGAATTAGACTACCATGTCACCCATCACATATTTTGAAAAAAAATGGCAAAAAATTGATAAATTAGTACGCGGCCATTTTTGTGGTTTCTCCAGAAGAAAGGGAATGATGTCACAAGGCTGCTGCTGATAAGATGGCCGCAACTGATAGAAGTAATAAAAACTCATTTGGTCCGAACACATTTGTTTTAGGAACTCGTTATTATTTTGTTTTGATTTAATTATAGGCTTATTCAATCACCTGGTCCCTTAACTTAATTGATTGTCTCAAATTGGTTCCCTAACTATAATTTGCACCAATTTGGTCCCCTATGTTTTGCTCTGTTACTAGTTTCAGTCCTTTTTGTTAGTTTCTCTCAAAAAAACGTTAACTTATGTACCAATTTAGTCCCCTATGTTTTGCTCCGTTACTAGTTTTACTCCTTTCTGTTAACGTTTTTTTGAGAGAAACTAATAGAAAGGACCAAAACTAGTAACAAAACAAAACATAAGGGACCAAATTGGTACAAATTATAGTTAGGGGACCAAATTGAGAAAGTCAATTAAGTTAAGGAACTGGGTGATTGAATAAGCCTTAATTCTAAAAGCGAGTGGCTTTTTTTAAAAAAATAATAATAATTTCTTTTCTAATTATTTGATGCTGTTTTGTTTTACATTCACATTGGTTTGAGTTGAGTTATTGTTTTACCAATGAAGACCCAACAATATAAGAAAGGAATGATGAATTGAATTCTAACTATATTTAATTAATTAATACTCCCTCCATAACAAAATATAAGCTACAATGAGTCAACTAAAGTTGATGTATTTGGTCTAAATTTTATACTAAATACATAAATCTTCTGACTCATTTTTGCTTATATTTTGTTACGGGGTGAGTATTTTCTTAATAAAATCAAATGAGTTTGATTAAAATATTACTTCACTATAACCAATCTACTTATTTCCATAAATCAACTATATTTAAATGGGAAAGGGTTATTTTAGTTTGTGTTATGCATGTGTAATTTTTCATTTTGGTAGAATCTTAAATTTTATGATCTTGTTACCCTCTAACAATCTACGTTTTTCGAGAGCTAAACAAGATTGTAAAATTCTAACATACTACCAGTTCTGTCCTAGAACGATGTTATCTTGAGGAAGATAATCATAATCACTTTGATACGACGGATTGATGAAGAAGTTTCGTTGTGGAAGGTCTTGCCGGAATCAACGGAAGGGACCCCGTTGCCGATGACACGGAAGGAGGTGGTACCTCCGACGCCCAAATCAGGTGGAAAACAAAGAGGTCGAGAAGTTTATGAGATAGAATAAACTTATTTGGAATTGCAATGGATTCCCCTTTTATATAGGCATAAGAGAGTGTATTGGGCCTGAGGCTTTATTGGACCTTACGATGTAACTGGGCCTTTGCTAAGTAGATATTACCTTTTAAGTGGACCTAAACCCTAAACCCACTTAAAAGACTATATCCACTTAGGAAAGACCCAATTACATGGTAAGGCCCAATAAAGCTCCACGCCCAATACACTCCCTTATGCCTATATAAAAGGGGAATTCATTACAATTCCAAGTAAGTTTATCATATCTCATAAACCTTTCAACCTCTTTGTTTCCCACCTAACTTGGGCGTCGGAGCGCATTTACAGGTACCACCCGTTACGTCTTTAATTGATTTTATAAAGAATATACTTATTGTAGTTAGAGAAAATTTTAAATTAATTCATCAATATTTACTTAATTTATTATTGGGTCATCACGACTAAAATAGCCTAAATCAGTGTTGATGTAGAACAGAACACAACAATTAAAAAATAAAGATTAAAAACTTTAAAAAAGACCCATTAAGTTTTTGACTAAAAACAACCAACAAACTAGTAAAAGTAATGTAACCCAAAAAAATGGTAATAGTAATAAGTTGGGCCTTCTTTTCCCCAAGCCCAATATCCACTGTGCTATCTTTCTTTTTATTCTTCTTCTAGAGTAGAAAAAACAAGGTCGCAAGATTTTTGTAAGATATTTTGTGATTTCAATCTCAGTAGAATACGATTCTACATGCAATATGGATTGCCAGGATTGTGTGAGATCGTGAAATCACACGATGTTGTGATATAAATCACAATTATGACCACTGGTCACAACCAATAGGGTTTTTAGAGAGCAAAAAGAGAAGATAGAAAAAGTCGGCTAATAGTAGCACAACGGAACGGAAATATGAGTAATAGTATATGACTAAGCCCACTAACAATAAGACTAATAGCCACAATATCTTCTAATAAAAATAGAAAAATATAATAATTTTCTCATGTTTAGAGTATTGTGTATTTTCATATGGTGTGTGGACATGGTGCTTGTGTTGTACAGGTACACTATATAAATCAGTGGCCGTATTGTGCTGAGTCGGTTTTGTTGCTAACTCTAAATAACAACTAGAACGTTGAATGCATCTCAATAAATACAAGAGTCCACATCAATCAAACTGCACAGTTTCAGACAGATTAACTTTCGCACTCATAGATTCTAATCATTAGGCAAAACTATAACAAGTAACAATAACCCTTAACATTGATCAAGATATCACAAGATCATATAATTACCAAGGTATCCATGAAACTAACCTTCAGAAAGTGAACTGCCAATTCAGCTTGAAAACCATCCCCCATCTGGACAAGTGCATGATCTGGTTTATTTTGGAGAAGTTTGATTCTGAAAATCTTCCCATAAATAGAGAACAATTTGAACAGTTTATCCTCATCGATTCTCTGAAATAATAATATTTGAAGAAAATATTAATATAAAGGGGATATATATTTCTTGTAGAATGAAAAAGGTTAAAATCAAATTATTTACATCAGGATTGAGATATGTGACAAGAATTGTACACCTTTCATTTGTGCTAGTTATTCCAGGAGGCAAATCTCCCTCGAAGGCAGCTTCAATTTCTTGAGCATTGCCCATCTATAATGCAAAACAAATTGATAAATATGTAGAGGGATTAACCTTTGCGTTTAAAAATAATTTAAGCAAAACATGCACTAAATATAAATAAAAAAGTTCATTTTAAATGCATCTGTGCATTTAATTTATAAACAAGAAAGCCATAGTAATGGGTTCACACACACTATTGTCATTTAGCACAAAATGGCTGAAAATATTAAAAAGTTATTAGATACATATCTATAGTTGATTTACAAACAAGAACAATATCTATAGTTTATTTACAAACAAGAAAATTATAGTAATGTGTTGATAAAGTAATGTCATTTAATCACAAAATAAAAGAAAATCCCATACAGTTTCACAGTGCAGAAAGCTCTATAAAAACCTCCCTATGAATCAAACCCTAATGATTAAAAATTGCTTCTAAATATTTTTGTCTATAAAAGTATGATATTTTTAAGAATTATCCCCTCTTAATTTTTTTCCTTGAAAAACCATATCCAAGCAGCTTGCAGCCAACTGTGCCAAATTATTTTTAAAACAAATAAACAAATTTGAATAAAACATTTATAGCTCCATCAAATAGCTATATTGTCAAATATAAGCAAACTAAAAGTCCAACCATTGGTTGCTAGCGGGGAGTCTTACAAAACCGACTTATAAAGTGAGTGATGTCTCCCAACACACTCCCTCACGGCCAAGACAGGGCAACGAAACTCGGATAGGCTGAGATACCATCTTAAAATTTGGGTTGAACATAACTAAATCCTATAAAACTGACTTGTAAGGTGAAGGATATCTCTTACTTTTAAACTCATTTTCAGGTCATATTCATCTAACCTAGGATTCCCAGTAGAGAGGCTTCAAGCAAACCAATTATTTAGATTTTTAATTAGTTATTGAAAATAGAAAATAAAGAGACATAAATAGTTAGACATTTATAATGCTACTTCTTATAAGATATAAATTGATAGCAACTCCTTCATATATTACATTCTACATTCATAATTGAATGAGGTTACTTCAACTTAGCTTGAAAAGTACCCACCTCTGAGATTCCAGCTGTAAAAAGAAAAAAACAAAATATTAGTACATTAGAAACAGACTTTACAAGATCATACTTGTGAAGATTAAAGCAAATAAAAATGTTTAGCACCTTGTCTTGGTCCTGAACCTTGAATCCCTCATAATTTCCTGTGAAGGTCAGCCTTTCCGGTCTGTAGGCAGATTTGGGTTGGTAAAGTCCCTGCAGAAATGAGGAATAAACTCAGCAAAAATGGATACAGTGTTAAAATATAAATTACGTTAAGTAAAAAAAAACGATTGAATCACCTTGACTGATCATTATTATAGTTCACTTGTAGTTCATCAAGGCTGCAATTATCATGAATCAAACGAAGAACAAAAAAAAAAGTTAGGTAAAGGTATAAACAAGAAGAAGGTGAGAGGATACAAAATGAGCCAGCAAAGGAGAACACAAAACTAATACATACAATGAATTGTTGACAGAGATAACTTTAACCTACTTTAAGAAGTGAATGTCCAGCTGACAGCAACCATCATAAACATTGCGTCCCTAGAAAAAAAATCCAAAAGTCCAATCATCATCATTCCAAAAAATAATAATATTGGAGTAAACAAGACAAGTAGACCACGGAGTTCATGTAATCACAAAACAACCTGCAGAGCAGCTGTGGAAGTCACGGCTCTCCGACGAGTTTCGTATTGGATGTGAGCTTGAAAGCCTGCACAATTTATCAAATATAACCATAAATTTCATTAAAAGAGAAATGAAGAATCTTTGTATACTTTATGCTTGGTTAGGCATTTACATAAAACTGTATAGCACTAAGAATAGAAGGAACATCTTGCATTTGTACAAGTGCCTGCAAGAAATTCATCCGTGAGTTCTAAGAGTCTGAGAATAAACAAAAGATTCATTTGAAGGCATGAAAGAAAACCTAATTTTTAGCACGCAACATCACAAGCTTCGCTTTGACTCCAAAAGGCTGAAATAACGAAAGCAAATTGTTCTGCAACAAGATGAGATAAAATATTTAAATAATTGAGGAAATTTGATACTAAGAGCTCTTAAAGGAAAACATCTAGGATAAAACTCCTTCAACATCCCTCAGCTCATCAAAAGATTGACGAGAAAAAATTAATAAATTAGTGATTATGTTAATTATGAAAGGTTGAACCCTAAAACTCCTTCGAAGTTCCTCACCTCATTAATCGTGTTGGATGAGCGGTGAAATTGACAAATAAAAAACATAGAACCACCGTGATTTTGGCGATAGCTACACTTTGTAGCTTCACAAAATTATGATGGCTCATCATAATTTTTCAATCTCACTGTTCGTCCAAGTAGGAAAATATGATATCATTTATGATCAAACCCTACAATTAACTAATAACATTTTATCCCAACATACAAATGCTTACCATGAAACTCAACAACACAATTCCAACATCAAAACACAAATTAATAACAGGAAAAAAAGAAAAAAAAACAAAACTAAACATGAATCCTACCAATTAATCTTCAAAATCCAATTTACAAAAAATCAATATTCAATTATATAAAATATAATTATATACTTTTTCAAAGAAAAATATTCAACTATATATAATCATGAGGATCAATAAGGTCATGGATTTGGTTATGACAGTTTTATGGATGACAATAAGGTCATGTGTCTTATATCTTTTGATATCCAAGTAGAATTGGATGATACATTTTCTGACTCTTTATTGGAATATATATACTTGGACGAATTATGGGAGATATAAATCTTAAGAAGTAATACATGGAGGAAACTTGAGATTGACATGTCATCTTCTTTGTACTGTATAGAGGGAACCCAAGTCTACATGGATGGAGTGTGTCATTGGTTTTGTTAAGAGAATAGCCTTTTTGGACTACGTTTGCTATTATTTTACTTGAGAAATAAGGTGTTTTGTATAACATCCATACCCTCAGATCATTTTATTTCAAGGAAATGAAGCCATTTAACACCACCAAATTTATCGATGAAGCTTTAAATTTATAACAATCATCTTCATCCGAGGGTATGGATGCTATAAATTTAAATTTATAATAAAATATAATATAATACATATCTTAACAAATATTATGTGATGTTTCTAATATTTAAAACTTCCCTTCAAGCCAATGCTTACTAAACTTTGAGTAACTATTTAAGGGTGAAAATCAAACCATTACTCAAAAAACATATCAAACTAAACCAATTAGTATTTAAAACCATAATAAACTTTGACGAACTGATCCAAAAAAAGCTGCAACGATATTGGATCAGATGTTGTCACCAAATTAAGTGTGTGATTGGTGCCAGTGACACAACATTGATCATAGTTGGACAACACCACTACCAAATAGAAAAACTAACTTAAGTGGGATAAGTCATCTGTGAATGGTTCCAATGAGTCAACCATTACTTTGGTTAGGCGAAGGGACTATTGACAGTGTGTTGAGAACAATGACTATGGAGCCTTTCATTAGAGACGAAACTGATGAAAGGCCGAAAGCACGTTATGACAATAGTGACATGGACAAATGATCAAGAACAACTTGGAACTGAATGCAAGACTTGACAAATGACCACATACTTAAGCTGACAAAGAAGATCTTAACAAATAAAGTTGAATAAGAAGATGTGCATAACCGGACCTTAAAGAAATGCGCTCTAACAAGACAGAAACAGAGCACCAAGAAACATGCCAAATAGTTGCACAGTGCCCTGAATGTACATAAATAAACTAGCGGCAAACAATTTTGTGAATTGGACCTCCATAAAGAGACCTAAATGCCAAAACATTGGGGTATCGTGTACTTGATCTGAGGCATAAAAAAGAAATTCAACCAAGACTAAAAAAGGAACCGATATACTCTTGTCCCGAAATCGAAAACCAATGACAGATCCGGAACTAGGACAAGTAAAACGAATGCATTTAATATTATCTTTGTATTCCCATTTAAGTAACACGATGAAGTTTGGCTCAGTTGGTATGAAGTTTCCACACTCGTAAGGTCAATGGTTCAACTCCCGCTGTCAATTCGAGAACTTCTTTGAGCCTAAAAGCGCTCTTTGAGCCGTTAGGCATGTCTTATCCTAGTGAGCCCACAGAGCACAACTCAGATAACCTTTCTATTTTCAGAACACACAGATTTAGAAATATAATCAATATTGTTATCTATATTAAAATGATTGTTAAATTTCTTGGTACATTCTCCATATCTTTATTGAATTACTCCCTCCGGTCTCAAAGTAGATGTATCTGGTTCAAATTTTTAAAAATATACATCAACTTTGTTTAACATTTTCTTTTGCATATATTTGACCCTGGCCCTGGGAAGTAGTATCTCTTAACAATTTTCTAGAACGGACACTAAAGAGTATATTCTAATTGTTCTCATGAGCTTGACTTTGTTTGGTTGGTAAAGATATTGCATTTTATATACAAGGGTCGGGATTTAAACACCAGATTCCCCACTTATTCACCTTACAAGTGAATTGAGGTGAATTCCTAACTAGGAAACTTGACAAAAAAAAAGTATATTGTAATTAATTTAAGCAAAACATTCCTTAAATATAAATAATAAAGTTCATTTTAAATGCATGTGTAAATTTAATTTATAAACAAGAAAGCCATAGTAATGGGTTCACACACAGTATTGTCATTTAACACAAAATGGTTGAAAATATTAAAAAAATTATTAGATACATATCTATAGTTGATTTACAAACAAGAAAATTATAGTAATATTTTTATAAAGTAATGTTATTTAATTATAAAACTCCCAATGAATCAAACCTCAATGAGGAAAAAAATGCTTCTACATATTATTGTCCATAAAAGTATGATATTTTTAAGAATTATTTTCTCCTAATTTTTTCCCTTAAAATCATGTCCGAGCAGCTTGCAGCAGACTATGCCAAAATATATTCCAAACAAAAAAATGAATAAAACAAACTAAAATAAGCAACTAAAATTCTCACCATTTGTTGCTAGTGGGGAGTCATACAATTTTGGTTGGATCTAACTTAACCCAACAAATATGACTTATAAGAGAGTGATGTCTCCCAACACATTCCCTCACGGCCAAAATAGGAAAACATGTCTTGGATAGGCTGAGATGCAAACCGGCTTAAAATTTGGGATGAACGTAACTGAATCCTACAAAACCGGCTTCTCAGGTGAAAGAAATCTCCAACTCGTAAACTCAATTTCAGGTCACATTCATCTAACCTATGCTTATTTAGATTTTTAATAACTTGTTGAAAATGAAAATAGAAAATGAAGAGACATAAACAGTTAGACATTTCTAATGCTACTGCTTATAAGATGCAAACTGATAGCAACTTCTTGATATAGTAAATTGTGCATTCATAATTGAATATCGTGACTTCAACTAAGCTTGAAATGCACCCACCTTTGAGAATCCAGCTGTAAAAAGAAAATGACAAATTATTAGGACATTAGAAACAGACAATGAACATCCTTGTGAATATCAAAGCAATTAAAAATGTTTTACCAATGAAGACCCAATAATACACTAACAAAGGAATGATGAATTGAATTCTAACTATATTAAATTAATTAATACTCCCTCCTTAACAAAATACAAGCAATAATTGGTCAACGAAAGTTGATGTATCTGGTCCAAATTTTAGACAAAATACATCAATCATCCGACTCATTTTTGCTTATATTTTGTTACGGAGGGAGTATTTTCTTAATAGAATCAAATGATTTTGATTAAAATATTACTTCACTACAAACAATTTTCATATTTCCATAATTAACCTAAATTTAAATTTGAAATAGTTAATTTAGTTTGTGTTATGCATGTGTAATTTTTTATTTTGGTAGGATCTTACGTTTTACGATCTTGTTACCCTCTCACATTCTACGTTTTTCGAGAGCTAAACAAGATCGTAAAATGTAAAATTCCAAGATACTACTTGTTCTGTCCTAGAATGATGTTATCTTGAGAAAGATAATCATACTTGCATTGATACGACAGATTGATAAAGATGCCTCGTTGTGGAAGATCTCTCCGAAATCCATTGAAGAGACCCTGTTGCCGAAGAGACGGAAGGAGGTGGCACCTGCACATGCGCTACGAGTCAGCTGGAAAACAAGGAGCTCAAGAGGTTTATGGGATTGAATGATCTTACTTGGAATTGTAGTGGAGTGTCCTTTATATAGGCATAAGAGAGTGTAATGGGCCTGGAGCTTTATTGGGCATTACCATGTAATTGGGCCTTTGCTAGGTAGATAGTCTTTTAGGCGGACCTAAACACTAAACTCGCCTAAAAGACTATATCCACGTAGCAAAGGCTCAATAACACAGCAACACCCAATAAAGCTCAAAGCCTATTACAATCCCATAAATCCATACAAAGGGGACACCACTTCAATTTCAAGTAAGTTCATTCTATCCCATAAACCTCTCGAACTCCTTGTTTCCCACCTGACTTGGGCGTCGGAGCGCATGTGCAGGTACCACCACCTTCCGTCTCACCGGCAACGGGGTCTCTTCAATGGATTCCGACGAGATCTTCCACAACAAATCATCTTTTTCATTAATCCGTCATATCAATGTGAGTATGATTATCTTCCTCGAGATAACATAGTTCTAGGACAAAACACTACCAAAAATGAAAAATTACACACGCATTGCATAGAGCATAGACTAAGTTAACTGATTTTCATTAAAGATAGTTGATTTAAGGAAATAAGAAACTTATTTGTAGTGAAGAAATATTTTATTAATTGATTTAATAAATAAAATACTTAATGTAGTTAGAGAAACTTTTAAATTAATTCATCAATATTTACTTAGTTTATTATTGGGCCTTCACGACTAAAATAGTCCAAACCAGTGCTAATGTAGAATAAACACAACAATTAAAAAATAAAGATAAAAAAGTTTAAAAAATACGCACTAAGTCTTTGAATTAAGTCGACCAACAAACTGGTAAAAGTAATTTAACCCAAAAAAATGGTAATAGTAGTTGGGCCTTCTTTTGTCCCAAGCACAATATCCACAATGCAATCTTTCTTTAATTTCTTCTTCCAAAGCAGATAAAAACAAGGTCGCAAGATTTTTGCAAGATATATTGTGATTCTCGCAAGATTTTTGCTGCACTCTGCTTAACCACTAGGTGATCTGAAACAAATAAGGATTGGGATGAGACATAATGTCTCAGTGAGTTCTACCTAATCCTAGGTTATATGGTAACCTCGGGGAAAACCTAGGGTCACCACGTGTCTATACTGCAACCTGCCGGTTGTCTATACGTGTGTGGGAGATGCTCATCTAGACGGTCGTGCACACTAGATCCGTCATAGATTCTTTGTATCATAGCTCAAGTCTTGACTTATACTTTACATGTTGTGGTGGTCGAGGGAACCTAGGACCGCTATGTCGAGATACGATAAACGCATCAAGACCTAAACTTAAAACATTCACGACATGTTCCTTAACTAGACGATTGGGGAGATACTAAGACCGTCGACAGTATATCTTTATAACTTACTCTATTGCATAAACTTGTACATGTCTAATAACATATCATATTCATAATCATTCATTATGTTAGAAGTTAGCGTGTAACAAATGACATTATCTTGGTTCATTTTACGGAGTGTATCGGGTGGAGTAACCCCGAGTACAATCCCTTACTTTACCGATGAAATCCTAGCTAAGGTACATCGGACTCCCTCATCTCCATTTAATCACAAGTAAGTATCTTGACTCATTTTTAATCATAATGTTAGTTTGTGTGGGTTTTTTTTTTTGAAATATTTGAGTATTTTGCATGTGGTTAGGGTTGATGTAGGAATTCAAACTTTGATGATTGCATGTAGTTTATAAATGAATGTGGTTTTGAATGGTGACAAAAGAGCACATTTTGAGTATGTTTGATACTTTGCACACATAGTGTTTGATAAAATGCCCCAATGAAAATTATATTTATTATTGAGTTAGTTTAGGCTACGAAAATGATGTTAAATGTAGTTTGATATAGTGTATATTGAATTAGGTTGAACGTGGTTTTGATTTTCACCGAATATGAATGTGTTACATTAATTAGGTTGAATGTGTTTGATAATGCGTTTGATAATTTACGTTTGAATGTGAATGATAATGTGTTTAATAATATTTTGGTTGAAGTGAATGTTTGATAAAGTGGTTGAATATGGTAGGATGTTTATGTTTAGTTTAGTTTAGATTATGTTAAGGTTTAATGTATTTGATTATTTACGTATATGTTGAATGATGTTAAATGATGTTAATTTTTCAAATTTTTGTGTAGATATGCCGAGGGGTATTTTCATCATTTATATGTGTTTCTCAACCTTCTAACATGTGTGTACAAAAATTTTATGATACTATACCAAGACAAAAAATTAAAAGGCAATGATAATCCAAGATTAGCCATACCGTCAGCACACACATTGCCTTCTCTATATACATGAGAAAAAGTGAAACTTATGGAACGAACAAAATTCAAACAGTTTTGCCATCTATGTCTTATGGATCAAGGAATGACCTCAAATAATTAGGATGGGATAAAAATCGAAAAATCATAACAACCAATAGGATTTTGCCAAGCATATTAAATTAAACCAACAGGAAAATATTGGACCCCACACCCTCCCCCACTATCTCCTCATTCAATGGTTGAAAAAATTCAACCTCAAATAATCCATATGTTTTTCAAAATGCTTTTCAACATGCCATTGCACCAATTCAATGGTTGAATTTTTTTTCAACATGTCCATTGTAAATGGTCTTATTTGTTTTGTATTTACATCTCTTTATTCTTCTTCTATCTCGGATTGCACTTGTGTGATATGCCAATTCAATTATGACACGTGACAATACAATTTGTTTTAAAATGTGTGTGAGTGAGAGAGAGAGAGAGAGCGGAGGGGGGGGGGTAGTTGAACTGATCTCTTAGTCACAATTGTATTGACCAATGTCATGTGACATTCTCATCTTAATGATAAACAAGTGGTTTCCTTCTATGTCCTCTCCTCTCTATGTCACAAACTAGTCCTTCTATTGACTAAAATTTGAATGTTTTTCATTATTCATATTTGTTCCCCTTATTTGTGAAATTCTAGATTCTTCATTTATTCTTCTTAAAATGTTAAATTCTAATCACCACCTTACTTTAAAAAAAATAATCAACTAGCTTTTATGCCTTTACATCTCTTTATCTCTCCTTTCTCCTATGTCTCTCATATTCTCTCCTTATTTGTTCTGTCTTTACATCTCTTTTATATCTCCTTCTATGTCGGATTGCACTTGTGTGACATGACCAATTCAATTATGACACGTGACAATACAATTTATTTTCAAATGTGTGTGTGTGTGTGTGTGTGAGAGAGAGAGAGAGAGAGAGAAAGAGTAGTTGAATTGATCTATGTGTCATAATTGTATTGACCAATGTCATGTCACATTCTCACCTTAATGATAAACAAGTGTGTCCTTCTATGTCCTATCCTCTCTATATCACAAGCTAGTCCATCTATTGACCAAAGTTTTAATGTTTTTCATTATTCCTATTTCTCATAAAAATAGCATGTCATGTTTTTGCTTGTCAGTTGTTGAACAGTTAAAACCTTCAGACTTAGTCATATCATTAACCATATACAAGAATTTAGAAAAAACTACACTGCACAATGAATCTTTTAACTTGATTTTAAACTTCAAAAGTCATTTATCATAGGTTTTTTAGATAAAATATTAATTATTTTTCTAAAGATCAACATACAATGTTGTACTTTAGGGATTTTCCGTCCAAAACCGTGAAAAGAGCCCCCAATCGTGTTTCTACTCAACCAAGTAATATATCCAACCAAACAACATATATAACTATATACCACAGGTTTGGGCAAAAAATAGCCAAGGTACAACATTGTTCTCATTCATATAGATAACATTTTTTATCTAAAGAAAAAAAAAATCTATTTAAAACTATCAATTAAGTTAAAGGATCTCATGTGCAATTTTAACAAGAATTAATTGCTCTCTCCATCTCAAAATAAGTGACCTAGTTAACTATTTTACAAATATCAATACACATTTTTCTAACATTTATCTTTATAGATTAATGGAAAATACAATCAATGTTTGTTTATATGAATAACGCACATACTTCACAAGTTATTTTTCTTCACCTAATACTTTAATTTACCTTTTTATTCCATCCAAGGTTGAGTTAAGGGAATGAAGGAAGAGAAACTGGGAATCTCAAAGAGAAGAAACAATGAATATGATCTCAATCTATATACATGATAGGAAGAAAAAATGGTTGGAGATGATGTGTGTTTTTGTAGCTTATTGAGAGAGGTGAAACCACATTGCGTTGTGATATGTTGTCTTTGAAAGCCTCTAATTGCCTCACTCATTCTGTGAAAAAAAGGCAATCTCCATACTCAGAGAGAATGAGGGGTGTGTGTGTGTGTGAGAGAGAGAGAGATTTGGCTGCAAAGAAAGTTCAAAATCAAAAACACAAAATGAAGCTTCTTATGTGTACGACTTTTCGACCAAAACCGTGAAAAAAGGTCTATGTTCTTAGTACTCAATTAAAGTGAACTGCTACTGCCTATGTCTCTATTGCTGCCAACCGTGTTAAGAAAGTCCAACCAAACACAAAATGATGAATAAATACATCAAAACACAAAATGAAGCTTATTGTTTATTTGGACAATAAAAAAATACCACAAGACGATTCGTCAACTCTAAACAAGAAACTAATTTTCTCTTTTCATGCATCTACAACCATAAATCTTGCTTCAGTTGCCTCCTCTTCGGACTCAAACTGAACAAGAGCCTGCTTTTTCTCATTCATCTCAAAGACTTTGCAGTTGACAATGATTCCATGCTCCTGCATAATACTTGCAATCTCGTCTTCAATAATTTCTTGTGGGAGGGAGGACACGTGGATGATCCTTGTTGGCGAGCAGCAATACCGATAGTTTTTAGCAGCATTTTGGTTGAATCGATTGAGATTTGAGTTCATGTATTCATGTTTATCAGGACCTTGGGTTATATTTGGATGCTTTGAGAAGTTCACCTCCAAATGTTTTCCGAACAACATGGTCCCCTATATTTGAAATTGAAAAGATTTTAGTGATCAGTTTCACACTTTAGCAAAAAATATACAGATGCCAATCCATTCTTAAATGAAATAATTCACATTGCTAAATGGTAACAATACACACTATAAATTAAAGAAAATAGTTTAAACGATTACAACATATTGCTAAAATGACCACATGTTTGATCCCAACATCTAAAAAATATGGATCAAAAACAGTATTTGAAGGAATCCACATTGCATACTAGATAGCACCAGAAATAATAGAGAATAATGAACACCATTAAGAATCAACAATGAACTAGCATATTACCGCAATATATTTAACTGTAAAATGTCTGTAGAATAATAAGTCACGAAATACAATTCTCTATTTCAATCATGTTGCATAGCACTAGGGTAAAATTTCTCCAGGGCAGTGGAAACAATATCAGGACTGGAGACATGGTGATTATTTCCATTTTTGCTTTTGGGTAAGAATTAGACTCGAATGTATATTTATCAATAGAAGAATCAATATTCGTATATTTCTCCAAGAGAAACCCAAATGTCTAAAAACGGAAACTTACTACTACACCAAACCATTGAAACCAAAATGTGATTATTTTTCTCTTCAACCTTTCTTCGTAGTTTAGAATATTCTTTAGATAAATGTGCTAATTTGTGATGAATTCTCAAACTACGGTAAAACAAAAGTTAATGAGGAAAATACTCAGGAGGTTTAGTTGTCATATGTAAGGTCAAAAGAAACAATAAACAACAATCTCTAAACAAAAAATAAAAATTCACAAACCAATTGATACCAGACACCATGGAAATGAGCTTATGAAATTTCACTGCTCCTGTTGCAGCCAGACAGACATGGCACCAAGCTACTTGCCAATGAAATGCATTAAATAATTCCAAGCAGGTTTACTTTCTTCCTCGTATAGAATGGTCCCATATCAGCATTACCAAGGCAACAAAAACAGGTGATTACGTAAAGAAGAAATTATTCTAAAGGGAACAGACCAGTTTCGGAGTGATGTATTTCATGTGGGACAAAAACAATACTCAACACAGACAGATACAGGTCTCAAAAAGGAGAAGAGAAGAGTGGGAAGACTGTCAAAACAGGTGAAGCTCAAACTAGAGGAAGAACCAGTGACCACTGACCAGGAAGCACAGCGGGTTTCGACATAGCATGCAGAGAAGAATTAGACTACCATATGACCCGTCACATATTTTGAAGAAAAAAAAATGGCAAAAAATTGAGAAATCAGTACGCGGCAATTTATGTGGTTTCTCTAGAAGAATGGGAAATATGTCGCAATGCTGCTGCTGATAAGACGTCTGCGGCTGATAGAAGTAATAAAAACTTATTTGGTTTGAACACATTGGTATTAGGAACTCGTTATTCAGTGGTGCTATATCTCGCGAAACAAAGGTTCACAAATATTTCACGAACTCTTGATACTTCTTA
Organism: Medicago arabica; assembly: GCA_946800305.1. Taxonomy (NCBI): domain Eukaryota; kingdom Viridiplantae; phylum Streptophyta; class Magnoliopsida; order Fabales; family Fabaceae; genus Medicago; species Medicago arabica. The sequence continues at coordinate 47,416,039 of OX326966.1, forward strand.
TTTTTTCACACTAACACTCTCCAACGGTGCTATTCTGTCTTAACTAACATGGTCTGATTATAAAGCGAACATCATCACCTCTTTCCTCATATAGCTTAACCAATTTTTTATTTTATTTTCATTCATGATTTTATCTAAGTAATTTGATATTTTGCAGTGTCACTCTTGGAAAAGCATAGAAGAAATTTATGATTTTTCATGAATTTTGCTGTGTCACTTCTTGCTTCTATAGCAACGGTGCCATGGCAGGTGAAGTCGTCTCTAATAGTAACTAAGTTCTTGAAGACTGAAAACTCTCTGATGTTGTGCTCTTCATCGATGTGCTCTTTTTCCCACTCGTTAGATCACAACATAATAATAATGAGGAATAATGCTGAATATAGCGAAAAAGCGATCGCAAATTTGTTCCGAAACCATCCACTTGCATGATTTAATTATTCATTAAACTTCTAAACTGTAAGTTTCTCTCTCCAACATTGATTTACGCCTTCTTAATTCTACAAGACTACAACCACCTCACCTCACTAGCGATGATTTCAAGACAGCTGCCATTGCCTGTAAACTGGACTTGCCTCTCAATCTCTATTGCATTTTGAAGTTTCTATCAATACTATGAAATTGAAGTTTATATCAATACTATGAAACCGTATCTAGTTGGAGTATGCTTCAAGAAACAAAAACACTTCATGTTCTTGCAATTGAAGGTTTATTTTGTTTTGTTTTAGTTTACACATGATCTAATTTGTTTTAGTTTACACATTATCTGCTTTGTTTAAGTTTATTTATTAATGGCAGTTATATGGGAAAGAAAAATGACAAAAATGGTTTTCGTGATTTTTTTGAGAGCTATCTCTTCGCGAGATATAGCATAACTCTTAATTATAAGATCGAGTGGCTTTTTAAACAAAAATAATAACAATTTCTTTTCGAATTATTTGTTGCTGCTTTGTTTAACATTAACATCGGTTTGGGTTGAGTTATTGTTTTACAAATGAAGACCAAATAATATACTAACAAAGGAATGATGAATTGAATACTAACTATATTAAATTAATTAATACTCCCTCGATAACAAAATATAAGCAACAATGAGTCAAAGAAAGTTGATGTATCTGGTCCAAATTTTATATCAAATACATCAATCTTCTGACTCATTTTTACTTATATTTTGTTACGGAGGGAGTATTTTCTTAATAAAATCAAATGATTTTGATTAAAAAATTACTTCACTACAAACAATTTTCTTATTTCCATAAATAAACTATATTTAAATGGGAAAGAGTTAATTTACTGTGTTATGCATGTGTAATTTTTCATTTTGGTAGGATCTTACGTTTTACGATCTTGTTACCCTCTCACAATCTACGTTTTTCAAGAGCTAGACAAGATAGTAAAATGTAAAATTCCAAGATACTACCTATTATGTCCTAGAACGATGTTATCTTGAGGAAGATAATCATACTCACATTGATGAAGAAGCTTTGTTGTAGAAGATCTCGTTGGAATCCATGGAAGAGACCCTGTTGCCGATAACACGGAAGGAGATGGTACCTGCACATTCGCTACGACACCCAAGTCAGATGGAAAATATGAAGGTCGAGAGATTTATGGGATAGAATGAACTTACTTAGAATTGTAGTGGAATGTGCTTTATATAGGCATAAGAGTGTGTAATGGGCATGAAGCTTTATTGAGCATTACCACGTAATTGAGCATTTTCTAAGTAAATATTGCCTTTTAGGCGGACCTAAACACTAAATCTACCTTAAAGTCTATAACCACTTAGTAAAAACCCAATTACATGGTAAGACCCAATAAAGCTCTAAGCCCATTACACTTTCGCATAATAAGACCCAATCAAACTACATAGTTTCAAACAGATAAACTTTCGCACTCATAGATTATAATCATTAGGCACAACTATAACAAGTAATAATAACCCTTAACATTGATCAAGACATCACAAGATCATATAATTACCAAGGTATCCATGAAACTAACCTTCAGAAAGTGAACTACCAATTCAACTTGAAAATCATCCCCCATCTGGACAACTGCATGATCTGGTTTATTTCGAAGAAGTTTGATTCTGACAATGTTCCCATATATAGAGAACAAGTTGAACAGTTTATCCTCGTCGATTCTTTGAAATAACCATATTTGATGAAAATATTAATATAAAGGAGAGATATATTTCTTGTATAATGAAAAAGGTTAGAATCAAATTATTTACATCGGGATTGAGATTTGTGACAAGAATTGTACACCTTTCATTAGTGCCAGTTATTCCAGGAGGCAAATCTCCCCCGAAGGCAGCTTCAATTGCTTGAGCATTGCCCATCTATAATGCAAAACAAATTGAAAAGTATGTGGAGGGATTAACCTTTGCATTTAAAATTAATTTAAGAAAAACATGCATTAAATATAAAAAAAAAGTTCATTTTATAAATTAATAACCATTTTATAAAAAGTTCAAGAAGGATACAAAGTTAGATAGAAAACAGGATTACGAAACTGTGGTAGATAGAGCATTAGAAGATATAAATTAATAACCATTTTTTACTCTTGTTCTTTTTTTGTAAAACATAACTTGTTTTAATATAATAAAGGTTAGAGTCTTAGAGAATAACATGCGATGTAAAACACAAAATGTAAATTATATTAGTAAAGAAGGGTAATATTTCCTTTTTCAAAACAATGATTTAAGCATGGAAAGAGCACGAATACTTAATGTACATTAAGTCATCTTTGAGTAGCCTTTGAATGAGTGGATAATGAAAAGTAACAAATGCTGCAGTATTCCATGCATATTCAAGTTCTGCGAATACATGCACTTTAGTCGTCTCTTAATTGAAGAAAAGTTCAACTTCAAAGTGCAGTAACATATCGATAGGTCATTCAAGAGCTAAATAAAATATTCTCTACAATAAAAGGCCTTAAAATAAGACTCTTGTTGGTATTGTCGTACCCTAATTTTTGACCGATTTATTTTATTTTATTCGTACGTTGTTCGTTTTTCAGTCGTCCGTTCGCGCGCTAATTCCCGTAATATCTGCGTTTGTTCGTATTTGCGGTCGCGATTATTTTTCGTTCGTCGTTTATGTTTTATTGTCGCTCGCGTATCGTTTCCGTATTTTTTTACTCGCGTTTTGTGCGTTTTTAGCATAGCGTTTTGTTTGCGTTCGTAAAATTTATTTTATTCACGTCGTTGATTTATCGTTTTAATTAGCGTAAAAAAGCCGCGTAATCTCAGTCGTATCAGACAAAATTTCGGTAGAGAGGTATTTTAAAATACCTCATTTTTTGGTTCCGACGGGACATTTTTTTTATTTTATTATTTAATTTTCGTTTTTTATTTTTTATTATTTATTTAGTTATTTAGTTTTCCATTTATTTAATCTGTTTTTATTCATTTATCAGTTTTATTATTTTTTTTAAGTCATTGTCCACTTGTCTATTCATCATTGGTCCAGTCCAACTTTTCCTCCAAGAAACTGCAGGGGTAATTTGGTCATTGTTATTGCATCAGTGAACAGTACTATAAAAGTACTGTTCACGCGTCAGTTTGGTCCCCCAAGTCAGAAAAGTCATAATCAGTCAGAATCAAGTCATAAATTATCAAAAAACACCAAGTTCATTTCTCTTTCCAAAATTTTGGATCAAAACCACAAATACTCAAGAACACATGAAGAACATATGAAGAACACATGAATATCCAAAATCCACCAACATAAACCCATTTTCGGATCCAAATCATACACAACAACAACGTTTTCGGCCAAGCTAATCCACCATACATAAACAACATTTTCGGCCAAGCTAAATCACCCACACTAACAACCATTTTCGGCCAAAAAAAATACACCAACATCAAACCATTTTCGGCCAAACAAATCCACCCCACATAAACAACATTTTCGGCCAAGCTAAATCACCCACACTAACAACCATTTTCGGCCAAAAAAAAATACACCACAACAACAACTTTTTCGAAAAAGGGAGCAACCCACAACAACACAAAACCGAAAAAGAAGGTGAAAGAGGAGCAAAAACGGAACAAAGAAAGGAACACAACACCGAAATCAAAAAGGGAGGAGAAGAAGTTTATAGAGGTAATTTTTCATGAGCTCTTTTTGTGTTTTTTTTTGTACCTTTGCTTGTAGATCTAGGCTTTGTTGGCATGGCTTTGAGAAAACTAAGAGTGGATTTAGAAAGAGGAGAAGGAGTAGAGTGGTTTAGTGTAAAAATTTAAAAAAAAAAAAAAACAAAAAAATTTTCCGACGCGGTGGCTCTCCGGCCGACCACCGCGCCGGAGGAGCTCCGGTCATCACTTCCGGCCACTCCATCTCCTTCGCCGGCCAGCATATGGTAGAGAGAAGGGAGAGCTTTTTTTTAGTGTTTTTGTTTTAGAGAGAGAAGGGGAAGAGGGAAATGAATGAATTAAGAGAGAAACCCCATTTGTATTCATTAATGAGAGCTGGGTGGGTCGACCCAGTACCCATGCCCAGCTCCATACCCATGCCCGGCCCACTATGTTTCTACTCATTTGTTATTTTCACCCCCCATTGATGCTGTCTGCACCCCCCTACTTGGTGTAGTATTTTTTTTTTTTTTTTGTTTTTTGTTTGTTCTTTCTTTTAATTTCATGTGTTTGCCTCTTAAATTATTTCATTTAAGTGTTATATTGTATTTTCATGCATCTTCATTAGTATTTTAATTTTCACATCATGCATTTTATTTTATTTTATCACTTATGTTTAATGCATTTTAGGTTATGAAGTAACATTTCATATTTTTTCATTTTGGCTTAATGTTTTAATTATTATGCATGCATTATCTTTTAATTGTTTAATCACCATCTCATGCATATTTTATTGTTATTTTTTGATTGTCTTTATTTTTGTAGTAAGCGTAATAGAATATGTTATAATTTCATGCGTTTATTTTAATTAGTTAATTCATATGATTTTAAACCATAATTCATGCATTTTTTTTTATGTCTTAATTTTAACATCATGCATATTTTTTTGCTTAGTTCATAGTAAATTTTCCCATTCATATAAATTTTATTCATTTAAATATGCTAAAAAAAAATTTCATGTACTTTTGTTTCTTTTAATTTTGTTATTCGGCATTTAGGGTTATTTCATATATTTGCATTTTAGGGTCTTGTTGTCTTTAATGTGTTTAAAATTGCATTTTAGTTTGTAGAAATAATTCTCATATTAAATATTGCATGCATATTTAAATTTCTTGACATTTATTTTGTTTTATTTTTATTTTTGGTTTAGTGTGTATAATTAGGGAATTGATGTAATTTATTTTTCGCGCATTTTTCTTTTGAGACCATAGAATGTATCTAGGGTATGTAATATGTAACCGGCACACGCACTGACACGCGCACCGACACACCACTTTATTTATCGCTTTACGCTTATTTATTTATTTTTCCGTCGTTACGCGGTTTCGTCGTTAGTTTAGAAAAATATTTTCTTCAAAAGTCAATCAAGTCAAACTCAAATTTTATTTTAAGTAAACCTTGGTATGTAATCCAAGTGTTTTTTCCTTTTATTTTCCTTAATCAAATGTTAATTAATTTAATATCCACATTAGACATGGATTTCGTACATTTAAAATTAACCAACTTCATCGTATTTTCTTCTCATGCCTTGAGGCCTCTCATCTCTTCTTAAAATCTTTTCAAAAAATGTTAAAATCAATTCAACTCATCAAATAAGTTCTTAAGCCGAACTACTTGATTTTGATCCCGATTTATTTGGGTAAGTAGGCAAAGGGTTTCGACTCTTCCAAATCGATAAAAAAATAACCAAAAACATGCTTCTTCTTTCTCCCTTCTTTCACTTTAACTCTTAACTTTTTTAATATAAGTAAAATCAATTTAGCGCAAGATTAGAGAATAGGTAGAAGGTTCCTATGGGATACCATGGTCGGTTAGGGTGCTTAACACCTTCCCCGATCGAAACCAACCTCCGAATCCAAGGTCTTAAGGGTTTTTACTCACTTTTTCCCTTCCCGCGAATAAAAGATGAGAGTTCAATGATTCAAGGTTCGAATCTAATCAATGATTTTGACACCCGAAAATCACGAGCACAGAAATGGCGACTTCACTGGGGACCTTTTTGAGGGTTAAGCCTATTTTATCTTTCTTTACTTTTGCGCTTTATTTGCTTATGCCTTTGTAAATACGTGCCTAATTGTTTACTTTTTCGTGAGTGGCGAGATAAGTCCCCCTACCCGGACTTGAGAGGAAATTAGGATAGGATGGTGGTATAATCATAGTACCTTACCAAGAGTGATTTTTGGTTGTGGTACATGTGATAACCCCACTCAACTAAGGAATCTTGGAAGTATAATTTGTTAACATGAGTATTCATGTTTGACATGCTATTTTCAAGTGACCGTCGAAGTTGAGAACCTAGAGTTACATTTAACCCATCTCAGCCTTTTAGGATGTAGTGCGGTGGCTAAAATCATGAGTCAGTCTTGGTTTAGTCGTTACGCGATACTACACTCAAACTAGACTTCCTTGTGAATGTTATGGGACTAGGAGTATTCTTAGGCCCCAATATATTCGAAAGGGGGTTGTAATTTAGGAACTTGGTAGAACCCGTGATACAGGTACATTTGAAACCATAGTCCTTACCTATTGACGTGTTTTACCCTCAGCTCCATCTTTGTGGACTTAACCCCACCATGTTTTCTATGTTCTTTAGCATAATCATGCACACATGCATTCATCCATAAATATATTTTTGCATCCGATGAAATATCGAAGGACTTATGTAAACTTTTCTTGTAAACATCTTTAGATATGGACAAAGTAAGGAGGTGCACCAGGAAGTATGTTTTCCACAAGCCGGATGTTTTAAAGCTAAGAGATTTGGCAAAGAAGGTAACTAGTCAGGAAGCTTTTCACGAGCGTCATGGGAGATTGTTAGGTATCCTCAAAACAGATGTTGAAAAAGGAATTTTGGAAACTTTGATCCAGTTCTACGATCCACTCTACCACTGCTTTACTTTCCCGGATTACCAATTGGTTCCCACCCTTGAAGAGTATTCCTACTTAGTTGGTCTGCCGGTGCTTGATGAAATACCGTTCAGTGGCCTTGAACCCGTTCCTAAGTTCGCAACTATTGCCGCAGCTCTCCACCTTGGAGCCTCTGTCATAAAAGCCCACCTCACTACCAAAGGAGGTCTTCTAGGCTTGTCTACTGATTTTCTTTACCAACAAGCTTCCACCTTTGCCGACGCATCCAGTAATGAGGCATTCCATTCCATTTTAGCTTTGCTCATATACGGCATTGTGCTTTTCCCAAACCTCGACAACTTTGTCGATATCCATGCTATCCAAATTTTTCTCACCAAAAACCCTGTCCCTACTTTGTTAGCCAATACATACCATTCTATCCATGACCGAACCCTCGCCAAACGTGGGACTGTCTTTTGTTGTGCGCCTTTACTCTACAAATGGTTTACCTCCCATCTACCTCAAACCCACTCATTTCAAGCCAATCAAGAGGGTCATCCGTGGTCCCGAAGAATCATGTCTCTAACTCCATCCGATATAGTCTGGTACCGTGCAACTAATGATGTGGAAGCTATCATTGTCAGTTGTGGTGAATACTCCAGTGTACCCCTTCTCGGTATACACGGTGGAATTAACTACAACCCCATTCTAGCCAGACGTCAGTTTGGATATCCGTTGAGAACTAAGCCAGACAATATCTACTTAGAGAATGAATTCTATCTCAATAACAAAGATCACCTGAACCAGAGAGGGTTGTTTGTGCAAGCTTGGCGTGGCATCCATAGACTTAGTAAGGGTCAATTAGGAAGAAGAGAAGGTTTTGTGCACGAATCCTATACCCAATGGGTCATTGACAGGGCTGCAGATTTTGGAATGCCTTATGTTTTACCGAGGTTCCTATCTTCAACTGTACCAGCACCAATTTTGCCTTTACCTCCACAGACTGCGGAAGAGTATCAGTTACGTTTGGCTAAGTTAGAGCGTGAAAAGGCTGAATGGGAAGGAAAGTATCAAGTAGCTAAGCGTGAGAATGACACCCTCATGAATTTGCTAGAAGAAGAGAATTGGAAAAATCATAAGAAAGATCAAGAGATTGCTGAGCTGAAAGAGCGAATCAGGGTGAAGGATGCTATACTTGAACAGGTTCCCAGGAGTAAGAAGAAACGCATGGATTTCTTCGCCGGTCCGCATTCAGATTTGGAGGAGTAGTCTGCTTCAGGAGCTTGAGATCTTCATTTTTTGTTTCCTTTTATTGTATTTTCTTAGTTTTCTGTTATGTACTTTGAAGTCTATCCCTTGGCTCAGTTTGTTAAAAGGGAATTATCTTGTTTTTGTTTTTTATTTTTTGTAATGGATGTTTAGGATTGCTATGTTTACAAAAGATCGTTTCTATAAGTTCTTCGATGAATCAAAAAATTGCATTCTTTTTGCATTTAGCATATCATGCATCATACTGCATCCATAAACTGTCAAAACCAAGTCTCATAATTCTCTCATTTCTGCCTCAGTCAAGGAAAGTGGCCCGGCGTATTCAGTACAAGCCTTCTCGCATCCACAACACTCGGGCAATTGTTAAAAAGAAGATGGATTTGATAGAACAAGAGAACAGGGACCTCAAAGAGCAGGTTATTACACTCAGAGAGGGGATGGATAAGTTGACAGTTATGATGGAGGCTATAATGGCCAATCAGGCACAAGCGGCAGCTACCCAGCCGATTCTTGATGTTATCCCGGTTCAACCAGTTCTTGATGCTCAGCCAATTCCTGTTGTTACGTCTGCTGCACATAATTCTCCTGTGGTTGTTTCGTCTGCCCAGACTGGTCCTACACAACCAATCCTTACTGCTACGACTGCTGGCACTGCACAGCCCACCCCGGCTGGTTTTTCTTTTGGAGATGCATCGAATATGTACAATGAAGGTCTTCGTCCTTCCGGTTTTGCTTATCACCCTCAGAACTACATGTCCAAAGAGTATCCTTGGAGTATGCCTCTCACAGCTAATGAAGGTGTACGCTTTGCTGGCCCAGAAATGCCAACTCCTTATGGACAACAAGCAACGCCACTTTTTCATCATGGACAGTTATTCCCTCAAGCTGTCATGAATCATACGGCACCCATTGTGCATACTGCTCAGCAGGAGGAAGGTCCAATTTATCATTCGGGTAGTGTGGTAGGAGATGACAGAATGGTAAGTCTGGAAGAGAAGTACGATGTAGTGCAGAAAGAACTGAGAGCTCTTCGTGGTAAAGACATTTATGGTCAGAATGTGCACGATCTTTGTTTGGTCCCAAATGTGGTACTGCCTCCCAAGTTCAAGACTCCAGATTTCGTCAAATATGAAGGGAACACTTGTCCACAGAGTCACCTGGTTATGTATGTAAGGAAGATGACAGCCTACAAAGACAATGAACCTTTGCTCATTCATTGTTTCCAAGACAGCTTGACTGGTCCCGCACAAATATGGTATATGAATCTGAAGGGCATCACCACCTTCGAAGAGTTGGCCAGGGCTTTCATACAGCAGTACAGGTATAACATACATCTGGGGCCTACCCGAAGGGAACTGCAAGCTATGACTCAAAAGGATAAAGAGTCTTTCAAGGAGTATGCTCTCCGCTTTATCCAAAAATCGGCCCAAGTTCGCCCTGCTCTGGAGGAAAGAGAAATGGCTGATCTTTTCTTTGAAACTTTGAGTCCCTACTACTCGGAGAAAATGATTGGTTGCGCATCGCAGAAGTTTACTGAGATGGTTGATGCGGGGGTTCGCATTGAAGATTTGGTCCGTAAAGGAATTCTGGCCAAAGAAAGTAGTGCATCAAGTGCTTCGTCAGGTGGGTCGTCTAATGGACCCAAGAAATTTGGAAACAGTTATCCAAAGAAGAGTGCTCAGGAAGTCAGTATGGTAGCCCAGGGGGGATCCCAGCCAATATATCCAAACTACCCCTTTATTGCCAATATTCCACCACCTTTTCCAGCTCCACAAAATCAACATTACCACCCACAAACGCCCCAGAGGCCTCCACCATTCTATCCACCACTATATCAACAACCGTATCCACAACCTTTCTACCAACAACCATATTATCCACCACCACCTCAACAACAACAGCCTCGTAATCGAGCCCCACAACAGCCAAATCGCCTACCCAGAAAAGAGTTTCCCCCCATACCCATGTTGTATGCAGACTTGCTACCCTCTTTATTAGCAAGGAATCTTGTGCAGACTAGGCAGCCTCCTCGTCCACAGAACCCACTACCTCCATGGCACCGTGCTGATCTTACTTGTGCCTTTCACCAAGGGGCACCTAGGCATGATGTTGAGCACTGCTACCCGCTCAAAGAAGAAGTTCAGAGATTGATTCAAAGCAAAGAGTTGTCCTTCGAGGATACCAATTCCAATACTCAGAATAACCCTTTGCCATCTCATGGGCCGGCTGTTAATATGATTCAGGAGGATCAAGATTTGAGTCTAATTCTCAGGGCTCAAGATATCAGAACTCCTTTGGTCCCAATTCACGCCAAGATGTGCGAAGCCAACATGTTTAACCACGATCATGATGTTTGTAAAGTGTGTTCTATGGATCCCCGAGGGTGTGAGAATGTCCAGGAGGATATACAAGGATTGATTGACAGAAAAGAGCTGATTGTCAAGAAGGAATCCAGGAATGTTTGTGTTATTACTCCGGTGTTTAAGAATCTTGAGGTAGTCCGTGTTGGTGCGAAGTCAGATGTTACTCCTCTGGTGATCCGGTTGTCAGGACCTGTTCCCTATACTTCTCAGAAGGCCATACCCTACCGGTATGAGGCAACTATTGTGGAGAATGGTAAAGAGATCCCTCTGCACTCTGCAGATGCTGTCATAAATATAGCAGGTGTGGGTAAAGTAATGAGGAGTGGGCGTATTCTTCCCACTGTTGTGCGCAACGAGAATGCTACTCCGAATGTGCCAGTGCAGAATCTTGACAAAGGTAAAGGTGCCAGCCAACCTGAGGGGATCATTCAGGAAGGTAGTGATGAAATTTTGAAGCTGATTAAAAAGAGTGAATACAAGATAATTGATCAATTGTTGCAAACTCCGTCCAAAATTTCCATAATGTCCTTACTAATGAACTCTGGAGCTCATAGGGACACTCTGATGAAGATTTTGGCTCAAGCATATGTGGATCCCGATGTTACCCTGGGGCAATTCGGGAGTATAGTGGGGAATGTAACGGCGTGTAATAACCTGAGCTTTAGTGATGAAGACCTCCCGGCGGAGGGAAGAAACCACAACTGGGCTTTGCACATTTCCGTCCTTTGTAAGTCAGACTCGATGTCGAATGTGTTGATAGACACTGGTTCTGCCCTCAATGTGATGGCAAAAACTACTTTGGAAAGGTTGGCATACCGTGGCGCCCAGTTGAGGCCAAGTGCAGTGATGGTAAAAGCATTCGATGGATCTAGGAAGTCGGTGATTGGGGACATAGACTTGCCTATCACGGTGGGCCCTCATACCTTCAAGGTTACATTCCAAGTCATGGACATCCAAGCTTCATACAGTTGCTTACTGGGACGACCGTGGATCCATGAGGCTGGAGCAGTGACCTCCACCCTTCATCAGAGGCTAAAGTTTGTAAGTTGTGGAAAGCTGATAACGGTAATTGGTGAATCAGCCTTGTTGGTTAGTCATTTGTCTGCTTTCTCCTATATTGGTGCTGATGATGTAGAAGGAACTTCTTTTCAGGGGTTCTCTGCGGAAGGAGGAGTTGCTAAGAAGGGTGAGACTTGTATGGCCTCCTTAAAGGATGCCCGGAAGCTTGTACAAGATGGTAAAACAGGAGGCTGGGGTCAGTTGGTACAGCTGCCTGAGAACAAGCGGAAAGAGGGTCTCGGTTTCTCTACCAGTCAGTCGAGCGCCAATTTCAAGCCAGTTGAGGGTATTTTTCACAGTGCTGGGTTTATTCATGCTCCACCAGAAACCAATGCCATCCTTGAGGATCAGTCTGAGGAGGTTGCACCTATCTTTGTCACACCTGGAGGAGCCTGTTGCAATTGGATCGCTGTGGATATTCCTTCCGTGATGCATGTGTCTAAGTAATATGTTTGTCTACTTTTTCGTTTTTTAAGAAAACTCTTTTCGTCCTGCCCCAGACGAAAATGAACTCTTGTAGGGCTTTTGGTTTTATCTTCAAGTATTGTCGTTATTAATGAAAAACGTCGTTTCTATCATGACTGTTTTATTTTTATTTACTGCTTTTTCTGGAAAAAATGGTAATAGAAAAATCCCAAAAAAAATTTCATTCTCGTTTTCTTTTTAAAACAATCAAATTCAAAAGTCTGCATTTACTCATTTACTAAAATCAATCATAAATCATGTGCAGACTGAACATACATAAGCCCGTTGAACACAGTGACCCTATGCTTCTGCCCAACTTTGAATCCCCTGTTTACGAGGCTATGGTAGAGGAGGATGTTGAGATTCCTGATGAGATCAGATGGATGTTAGAGCAAGAGAAAAAGATCATTCAGCCTCATGAGGAAGAATTAGAATTGATCAATCTGGGTACTAAGGAGGATAGAAAAGATATCAAGATTGGAGCGTCATTGGAAGTTACTGTCAAAGGAAAGGTAATTGAACTTCTCAGAGAGTACGCTTATATTTTTGCTTGGTCATACAAAGACATGCCGGGTTTAGATCATGAAGTTGTAGAACATCGCTTGCCGTTGAAACCTGAGTGTCCTCCAGTCAAACAGAAGCTCAGAAGGTCACATCCTGATATGGCCCTCAAAATCAAGGAAGAAGTACGGAAGCAGATTGATGCAGGCTTTCTAGTTACATCCGAGTATCCTCAGTGGTTGGCTAACATTGTGCCTGTTCCGAAGAAAGATGGTAAGGTCCGAATGTGTGTTGATTACCGAGATTTGAACAAGGCAAGTCCGAAGGATGATTTCCCTCTACCTCATATTGATGTATTGGTTGATAGTACTGCTCAATGCAAAGTTTTCTCCTTCATGGATGGTTTCTCTGGTTACAATCAGATCAAGATGGCTCCTGAAGATAGAGAAAAGACGTCTTTCATCACGCCGTGGGGCGCTTTCTGCTATGTAGTAATGCCATTTGGTTTGATAAATGCTGGTGCCACTTATCAGAGGGGTATGACCAAGATATTCCATGATATGATGCACAAAGAGATAGAAGTTTATGTGGATGATATGATTGTCAAGTCTGGTACTGAAGAGGAACATGTTGAGTATCTGTTGAAGATGTTCCAGCGGTTGAGAAAGTACAAGCTCCGTTTGAATCCTAATAAATGTACTTTTGGTGTCCGATCAGGGAAACTTTTGGGCTTCATTGTTAGTCAGAAAGGCATTGAAGTAGATCCCGACAAAGTCAGAGCCATTCGGGATATGCCCGTTCCAAAAACAGAGAAACAAGTCAGAGGTTTTCTCGGGAGACTGAATTATATTTCCAGGTTTATCTCTAATATGACTGCTACTTGTGGGCCGATATTCAAGTTGCTCCGCAAAGATCAAAGGATTGTCTGGACGGAAGATTGTCAGAAAGCTTTCGACAGTATCAAGGAGTATTTGCTAGAACCTCCAATTCTTGTCCCTCCAGTTGAAGGAAGACCGTTGATCATGTATTTAACTGTGTTAGAAGATTCCATGGGTTATGTACTCGGACAGCAGGATGAAACTGGTAGAAAAGAGCATGCAATTTATTACTTAAGCAAGAAGTTCACAGATTGTGAATCCCGGTATTCGGCACTTGAGAAGACTTGTTGTGCTTTAGCCTGGGCTACCAAACGTCTCCGGCACTATATGATCAATCATACCACTTGGTTGATATCCAAAATGGATCCAATCAAGTATCTCCTGGAGAAGTCGTCGATATCAGGAAGAATTGCTCGTTGGCAGATGTTATTGGCCGAGTTTGATATTGAATACCATACTCAGAAAGCTATCAAAGGGAGTATCCTTGCAGATCACTTGGCTCATCAACCGGTTGAAGATTACCAACCTGTTAAGTTTGATTTCCCTGATGAAGAGGTCATGTATTTGAAGATGAAAGATTGTGATGAACCGTTGTTTGGTGAAGGTCCAGATCCTGAGTCTGAATGGGGTTTGATATTCGATGGGGCCGTTAATGCTTATGGCAATGGAGTTGGGGCAGTCCTCGTCACACCTGAGGGTACTCACATCCCTTTTACTGCAAGGCTACGATTTGATTGTACAAACAATATGGCAGAATATGAAGCTTGCATCATGGGCATTGAAGAAGCAATCAATATGAGGATTAAGAATATTGATATATGTGGAGATTCAGCCTTGGTGATTAATCAGATCAAAGGGAAGTGGGAAACTCACCATGCTGGTCTGATCCCGTACAGAGATTATGCAAGACGGTTGTTAACTTTCTTCAACAAAGTGGAGTTACGTCACATTCCCCGTGATGAGAATCAGATGGCAGATGCTTTGGCCACCTTGTCTTCAATGATCAAAGTAAATCGTCACAATGATGTGCCCTTAATCAGTGTCCAGTTCCTTGAAAGGCCCGCTTATGTGTTTGCAGTTGAAGTACTTGCTGATGGTAAGCCATGGTTTCATGATATCAAGGTTTTCCTTCAAACTCAAGATTATCCGCCTGGGGCATCTCACAAAGATAAGAGGACTTTGAGAAGACTGTCTGGTAATTTCTTCCTGAATGAAGATGTATTGTACAAAAGAAACTTTGATGCAATGTTGCTCAGGTGTGTGGATGAACGTGAAGCAGATTTATTGATGCATGAGATACATGAAGGTCCCTTTGGTACTCATTCAAGTGGACATGCAATGGCTAAGAAAGCATTGAGGGCAGGTTATTACTGGATAACGATGCAAAATGATTGTTATAATTATGCCAAGAAGTGCCACAAATGTCAGATATATGCAGATAAGAGCCATGTACCACCATCTATGCTCAATGTTATCTCTTCTCCGTGGCCTTTCTCCATGTGGGGCATTGATATGATTGGCCGGATTGAACCAAAAGCTTCCAATGGACATCGTTTCATACTAGTGGCTATTGATTACTTTACCAAGTGGATTGAAGCGGCATCCTTCGCCAATGTGACCAAGCAAGTAGTGGTTCGGTTCATCAAGAATAACATCATCTGCCGTTATGGTATTCCTAACAAGATCATCACAGATAATGGTACGAATTTGAACAACAATATGATGAAAGAATTGTGCGATGATTTCAAGATTGAACATCACAACTCTTCTCCATACAGACCTCAGATGAATGGTGCGGTTGAGGCTGCAAATAAGAATATCAAGAAGATTGTGCAGAAAATGGTGGTTACCTACAAAGATTGGCATGAGATGTTACCCTATGCTTTACATGGATATCGTACTTCAGTGCGTACTTCAACAGGGGCAACCCCTTTCTCTTTGGTATATGGTATGGAAGCAGTGCTCCCTGTGGAGGTGGAAATCCCATCTTTGAGAGTCTTGATGGAGGCTGAATTAACTGAAGCTGAGTGGTGCCAGAGTAGGTATGAGCAATTGAATTTGATTGAAGAGAAACGCATGACCGCTTTGTGTCACGGACAACTGTATCAATCCAGGATGAAACAAGCGTTTGACAAGAAGGTTCATCCCCGTGAATTCAAAGAAGGAGACCTTGTGATCAAGTGTATCAAATCTTTCCAACCGGATCCCAGGGGCAAGTGGTCTCCGAATTATGAAGGTCCTTATGTGGTCAAGAGAGCGTTCTCTGGTGGTGCTTTAATCCTTACAAATATGGATGGAGAAGATTTACCTCGTCCAGTGAATTCTGATGCAGTCAAGAAATACTTTGTCTAAAGATATATGAAAAGAACAGCTCGGTAGGTCGAAAACCCGAAAGGGCGGCCTAAACCAAAAAAGAGCGTCTCGGTAAGTCGAAAACCCGAAAGGGCGGCTTAGGCAAAAATTAGAGACACAAAAAAAAAAAAGAGAAAAAAGAATTGAAAAAAGAGTTTATCCTGATAGGTCGAAAACCCGAAAGGGCGGCCTATGCAAAAGTTAAGGACTATGACAAAGTAACTGCATCAGATCAAGCATCACCCGTTTGGGGCACCTTAGCTGTCAGAAGTCCTCCGACACTAAAGCATCTAAACAGTGGTTCAAAGTTGTTAAAAAATGTAGTGGTTATTGTGTTCAATGTACCTTCCCATGTAATTACCATTTTCCAACTTTTGTAATCCGTGGAGCCATGTCTTTGGCCGGTTACCACCCTATTACATTAATTTGAGCCGGTGCCCTCTTTTGGAATTCTTGTTTATTCTATATGCAAAATTTTCTTCTTCCATTTTTTAATGACAATACTTGAAGTAAAAACTTTGAAAATTTCTTGTACTTTTTATGATTTCTTTTGTAAAAAACAAAAAAATGACAAACATATTATCTGTAGGTTCATATATCATGGAAACATATGTCAACATCCATTCAAACACAGGTGAATTCAACAGAGTGGATCATAGTCTTGCAAAAAAAAAAAAAAAAAAAAAAAAAAAAAAAAAAAAGAGAAAAGCTCGCTAAGTCGAAAACCCGAAAGGGCGGCTTAAGCCAAAAATGAGCGTCCCGGTGAATCGAAAACCCGAAAGGGCGATCCAGGCAAAAATTAGGGACCTACAAAAAAGAATATATTCCCGGTGGATTGAAAACCCGAAAGGGCGATCCAGGCAAAAGTTAGGGACTTCAAAAAGAAGAGAAAAATACAAAAAAGAGAGCAATGACTATGTGAAGCACGATTTTGAGAAGGTACTTTGGTTCAGTTCAGAAATGGCGACCTCAGCCAGGTTTTAGTGTTATGTGGTCCTTACCCAGTTTCAGTTTGGTTAACGGGTGGTACCCCGATTGTGGTTTGATTCATCTCCAGTGATTTTATCCCCAGTAAAGAATGCTAAGTGTTGGCACTGTAATACCGGGTCACTATCCTTACGACCTGCCCAATCTTGTCTCGTCAGTTTCACCAATATATTTTCATACATGTTCATTCATTCATGCATACATATCATGCATACTGATATCATTCATATGCATTTTACCTATGTGTCGTACTCTGTGTGTATCCAGTAAAGTTTGTCATCATTAATGTGTTCATTTCGGTCTGTTTATCAATTAAGTTTCTTTCAAGTGGCAGGTCCCACCTTTCAATTTTCCCCAGTATCTCGTTGAAGCATTTCGTACGAAGAGTACTTGTTTGTACCCGGTATTTTGTTCAACAAATTTGCCTCAGTAATAGTAACTCATCACCAGTATTCCAGTTCGTATGTTCGTCGTTACCCCAGTAAAGGTAATTGACAGTTTTACCCTTTCGTATGTTCGTCGTTACCCCAGTAAAGGTAATTGACAGTCTTACCCTTTCGTATGTTCGTCGTTACCCCAGTAAAGGTAATTGACAGTCTTACCCTTTCGTATGTTCGTCATTACCCCGGTAAAGGTAATTGACAGTTTTACCCTTTCGTATGTTCGTCATTACCCCAGTAAAGGTAATTGACAGTCTTACCCTTTCGTATGTTCGTCATTACCCCGGTAAAGGTAATTGACAGTTTTACCCTTTTCGTATGTTCGTCATTACCCCAGTAAAGGTAATTGACAGTCTTACCCTTTCGTATGTTCGTCATTACCCCGGTAAAGGTAATTGACAGTTTTACCCTTTCGTATGTTCGTCATTACCCCGGTAAAGGTAATTGACAGTTTTACCCTTTTCGTATGTTCGTCATTACCCCGGTAAAGGTAATTGACAGTTTTACCCTTTTCGTATGTTCGTCGTTACCCCAGTAAAGGTAATTGACAGTTTTACCCTTCGTAGGTTCGTCGTTACCCCAGTAAAGGTAATGGACTGTATTTCATTTTGTTTTGTTCGTCTTTATCGCAGTAACGGTAACAGACATCTTTTCCTCCCCAGTAGCGCTTATTATTTGATCCTCGAGTTGGTATTTTCGTCGTCATTGCATTCGTACTTGCATAACAGACAACTCATATCATTACATCCATAGAGCTTTCTCGATTTATAAGTTGGTCAAAAATTGGTGTACTTGATATTTAAGTCTCTCCGACCCGTCGTTTCAAAAATCTTCGTCTTTTTAAACCCTCGTGACGGAGAAACTTAAATAGGGGCATCTGTCGTACCCTAATTTTTGACCGATTTATTTTATTTTATTCGTACGTTGTTCGTTTTTCAGTCGTCCGTTCGCGCGCTAATTCCCGTAATATCTGCGTTTGTTCGTATTTGCGGTCGCGATTATTTTTCGTTCGTCGTTTATGTTTTATTGTCGCTCGCGTATCGTTTCCGTATTTTTTTACTCGCGTTTTGTGCGTTTTTAGCATAGCGTTTTGTTTGCGTTCGTAAAATTTATTTTATTCACGTCGTTGATTTATCGTTTTAATTAGCGTAAAAAAGCCGCGTAATCTCAGTCGTATCAGACAAAATTTCGGCAGAGAGGTATTTTAAAATACCTCATTTTTTGGTTCCGACGGGACATTTTTTTTATTTTATTATTTAATTTTCGTTTTTTATTTTTTATTATTTATTTAGTTATTTAGTTTTCCATTTATTTAATCTGTTTTTATTCATTTATCAGTTTTATTATTTTTTTTAAGTCATTGTCCACTTGTCTATTCATCATTGGTCCAATCCAACTTTTCCTCCAAGAAACTGCAGGGGTAATTTGGTCATTGTTATTGCATCAGTGAACAGTACTATAAAAGTATTGTTCACGCGTCAGTTTGGTCCCCCAAGTCAGAAAAGTCATAATCAGTCAGAATCAAGTCATAAATTATCAAAAAACACCAAGTTCATTTCTCTTTCCAAAATTTTGGATCAAAACCACAAATACTCAAGAACACATGAAGAACATATGAAGAACACATGAATATCCAAAATCCACCAACATAAACCCATTTTCGGATCCAAATCATACACAACAACAACGTTTTCGGCCAAGCTAATCCACCATACATAAACAACATTTTCGGCCAAGCTAAATCACCCACACTAACAACCATTTTCGGCCAAAAAAAATACACCAACATCAAACCATTTTCGGCCAAACAAATCCACCCCACATAAACAACATTTTCGGCCAAGCTAAATCACCCACACTAACAACCATTTTCGGCCAAAAAAAAATACACCACAACAACAACTTTTTCGAAAAAGGGAGCAACCCACAACAACACAAAACCGAAAAAGAAGGTGAAAGAGGAGCAAAAACGGAACAAAGAAAGGAACACAACACCGAAATCAAAAAGGGAGGAGAAGAAGTTTATAGAGGTAATTTTTCATGAGCTCTTTTTGTGTTTTTTTTTGTACCTTTGCTTGTAGATCTAGGCTTTGTTGGCATGGCTTTGAGAAAACTAAGAGTGGATTTAGAAAGAGGAGAAGGAGTAGAGTGGTTTAGTGTAAAAATTTTAAAAAACAAAAAAACAAAAAAAATTTCCGACGCGGTGGCTCTCCGGCCGACCACCGCGCCGGAGGAGCTCCGGTCATCACTTCCGGCCACTCCATCTCCTTCGCCGGCCAGCATATGGTAGAGAGAAGGGAGAGCTTTTTTTTAGTGTTTTTGTTTTAGAGAGAGAAGGGGAAGAGGGAAATGAATGAATTAAGAGAGAAACCCCATTTGTATTCATTAATGAGAGCTGGGTGGGTCGACCCAGTACCCATGCCCAGCTCCATACCCATGCCCGGCCCACTATGTTTCTACTCATTTGTTATTTTCACCCCCCATTGATGCTGTCTGCACCCCCCTACTTGGTGTAGTATTTTTTTTTTTTTTTTTGTTTTTTGTTTGTTCTTTCTTTTAATTTCATGTGTTTGCCTCTTAAATTATTTCATTTAAGTGTTATATTGTATTTTCATGCATCTTCATTAGTATTTTAATTTTCACATCATGCATTTTATTTTATTTTATCACTTATGTTTAATGCATTTTAGGTTATGAAGTAACATTTCATATTTTTTCATTTTGGCCTGATGTTTTAATTATTATGCATGCATTATCTTTTAATTGTTTAATCACCATCTCATGCATATTTTATTGTTATTTTTTGATTGTCTTTATTTTTGTAGTAAGCGTAATAGAATATGTTATAATTTCATGCGTTTATTTTAATTAGTTAATTCATATGATTTTAAACCATAATTCATGCATTTTTTTTTATGTCTTAATTTTAACATCATGCATATTTTTTTGCTTAGTTCATAGTAAATTTTCCCATTCATATAAATTTTATTCATTTAAATATGCTAAAAAAAAATTTCATGTACTTTTGTTTCTTTTAATTTTGTTATTCGGCATTTAGGGTTATTTCATATATTTGCATTTTAGGGTCTTGTTGTCTTTAATGTGTTTAAAATTGCATTTTAGTTTGTAGAAATAATTCTCATATTAAATATTGCATGCATATTTAAATTTCTTGACATTTATTTTGTTTTATTTTTATTTTTGGTTTAGTGTGTATAATTAGGGAATTGATGTAATTTATTTTTCGCGCATTTTTCTTTTGAGACCATAGAATGTATCTAGGGTATGTAATATGTAACCGGCACACGCACTGACACGCGCACCGACACACCACTTTATTTATCGCTTTACGCTTATTTATTTATTTTTCCGTCGTTACGCGGTTTCGTCGTTAGTTTAGAAAAATATTTTCTTCAAAAGTCAATCAAGTCAAACTCAAATTTTATTTTAAGTAAACCTTGGTATGTAATCCAAGTGTTTTTTCCTTTTATTTTCCTTAATCAAATGTTAATTAATTTAATATCCACATTAGACATGGATTTCGTACATTTAAAATTAACCAACTTCATCGTATTTTCTTCTCATGCCTTGAGGCCTCTCATCTCTTCTTAAAATCTTTTCAAAAAATGTTAAAATCAATTCAACTCATCAAATAAGTTCTTAAGCCGAACTACTTGATTTTGATCCCGATTTATTTGGGTAAGTAGGCAAAGGGTTTCGACTCTTCCAAATCGATAAAAAAATAACCAAAAACATGCTTCTTCTTTCTCCCTTCTTTCACTTTAACTCTTAACTTTTTTAATATAAGTAAAATCAATTTAGCGCAAGATTAGAGAATAGGTAGAAGGTTCCTATGGGATACCATAGTCGGTTAGGGTGCTTAACACCTTCCCCGATCGAAACCAACCTCCGAATCCAAGGTCTTAAGGGTTTTTACTCACTTTTTCCCTTCCCGCGAATAAAAGATGAGAGTTCAATGATTCAAGGTTCGAATCTAATCAATGATTTTGACACCCGAAAATCACGAGCACAGGTATGCTTGTGAACTCTCAGTTAATTTGATAGAAATTTAAAATATTTCAATATTCAGGTAAAGCAGCATGCAAAAGCAAACCTTTCTACCCAAGATCTCATACAACATTGTCAAGAGCGAAATCTTACTAAGGACCGTGAAGGGGGATAGCATGATCGTAAAATCTTGTATTGCTTCTCAAAAGTGATTTTTCTAGTATAAAATAGGTTAAGAGACTGGTTTAACAACCCACTTGGGTTGGCCTGGTGGTATTGGCTTGGAAATAATGTAGTTATTTAGGTCACATTACATTTGTTTTTAAACAAAAATAAATGTATAAACGGAGTCAATAGATGACAGGATTGATTAATGAAACATAAATTCCCAAAAATAATAAGGTTAGGTTTAAATGATTTTGAGAGGCAATTGATTTTGACACTGTGAGGAGACAAAAAGACAACATGTGCTCTCTTAACATAGGCGATTTAAAGTGCGATTCAACACTGTTCATAAACTAACCTTTCCTTCCCCTTAAGTTTTCTCATTCCTCCGTTGTTTTTCACCATGACCTCCGTTCCTCCACCGCTTAAACCTACCATCATCACCTGGCCTTGCCTTCAATCTCCACCAATTTCTCCATCCAAATTATGCCCCCAACTAGAAAATACCCTTACCAAGCAACAGAAAACTTTCGCGCTGGCTGTCAGTAACGTATGTGATATTCCACTGAGTCAGTTGCCTAAACCATGTCTCAAAGGCGATGATAGAGCTATTCAGATTCCGGATGATGAGTATGAGGCCGGTTTAGAGACATGCAAGCATAATCTGCAAGGAAGGATCATTTGGCCAAAGGGTTCTAACCCTTTTACTGTTGATTCCTTGAGATCTAAGTTATCTGCCTTGTGGAAAGCAATAGGAAGATGGGGGGTTACCTCAATTGGGAAAGGATTCTATGAGTTCTCTTTTTCTTCAGTGGAAGACATGAGAAGGGTGAGAACCATAGGGTCGTGGAACTTGAACCCTGGGATTTTGAAGTTGTTTGCATGGAGTAAAGACTTTAACCCTAATTTCCAATATCAAACTACTACTCAGGTATGGATTAGAATTTTCGGGCTTCCCCAAGAGTACTGGCGCAAGAAAATACTCTTTGCCATTGCCAGTGGAGTTGGAACTCCAATTTGCACTGATAGTTTCACAGGTAAATCAATGCTTGAAAGATCTTTTGGCCACTACGCTAGGGTCTTAATTGACTTGAATTTGAATGATGCGTTGTGTCATAGAATTCTAGTGGAAAGAACAGGGTATGCGTTTTATGTGGACATTGAGTATGAAAACTTACCTGACTTTTGTAGTTACTGTAAGTGTATTGGTCACTATTATGATATATGTAAAAGAAAGCCAGCTGAGAAGAAAGTTGAGGTTCAAAATATGAAACAGAAAGGTCCAGTTGCGCAGGTTTATGTGCCAAAACAAAACAAGGAGCCTGAAGTTGTTATTTTGGGAGACTCAGGTGACAAAGGTAGGAATCATGAGGATGTTGATTTGGAAAGAGAAATCAATCAGGAAATTTCAGAGAGACAACAAGTTCAAGAAACCAAAATTGTTAGAAATAATGATGTGGACACTAGGGCATCAAATATTAGCAAGACAACTTCTGCTTATTCTAGTAGCTCAGCAGATTCTGAATTTGTTGATGCTACTCAAGCAATCAGCAATGATGATATTGTTTCAGATCATAATGAGGCGCAATATGAGGGGGTAGATGCTAATAGCAGTGAAAAAGAACTTGATATTGTTCAAAAGGACATAAATTTTTGAAAGACTCTTGGGCCAATCTGGCAGATTCGGATCCCAATGATGGTGATATGGGAATACATCTAGATGTTAATCTACCTATTATTGTCGCCCCTGAAGTGGCAGGGCCTAGTATACTAAATGGCAAGTTACATATTTCTAATATGGTTTCCAAGCAAGCAGATGCTGCGATTCCAGTGATTGATGATCAAGGCTTTCAAATGGTGACCAGTAAAGCAACAAAGAGAAGTGAGAAGAAGCTTGGCAATCAGAAGAGCTCAAAGCAGAAACCTTACATTACCAGATCAAAGGTTGGTGCATCCAAACCTTTTAAATGAAGTGCCTCTATTGGAATCTCAGAGGTTTGGCTAATTCTCCTACAAAATTAGCTTTAAAAAAGTTACTTATTAAGTTTAAGCCTGATTTATGTTTTATAGCTGAGCCTTGGATGTCAATCTTCAGTCTATCCCCTAGATGGTTACATAACCTTGGCCTTAAGGTTTGTGCAGTTAATAATAGAGGCCCCCTTCTTCCAAACCTGTGGTGTCTTTGCTCAATTAATATTTCACCTTCTATAATTAACATTGATGACCAACAAATTTCAATTCAAATTGATGTTAATGGTAAAACTTTTGGCATTTCAGCTGTATATGCTTCTACCTGTTACATAAGTAGAAGAAGTCTTTGGTCAACCCTTTCTCTTATCCATTCCCAACATAACATCCCTTGGAGTTGCATAGGTGACTTCAACACCATTTTAGGATCCCATGAACATCAGGGCAAGCATGAACCTGCTAGATTGCCTATGTCTGATTTTCAAGATTGGTCAGACTCCAATAATCTCATACATTTACATACTAAAGGTGCTTTCTTAACATGGTCCAATGGTAGAAGAGGTAGAAATAATACCCAAAAAAGGTTAGACAGAGTCATAGTGAACCATGACTGGATAAATGCTTGCGAATCCATCAATGTTTGTACCTTAATCAAACTTAGATCAGACCATTTTCCTATTCTTTTTGAATTCCAAACCCAAAGCCCTCAATTCTCATCAACTTTTAAATTCATGAAAATGTGGATTTCTCATCCAGAATGCATTAACATAGTGAAACAAATCTGGAATAATCAAATTTCTGGATGCCCTATGTATGTATTGTCTCAGAAGCTGAAGCTTTTAAAGGAGGCTCTGAAAGTGTGGAACAAGAATACTTTTGGGAATGTTCATACTCAAGTTACAACTGCGTTCAAAGAATTAGATGACATCCAAATGAAAATTGATAGTAATGGCATATCTGATTTGCTTATGGATCAAGAAAAGGCTGCCCAACTCAAATTGGAGAATGCATTGAATGTAGAAGAAATGTTTTGGCATGAAAAATCAAAAGTAAAGTGGCACTGTGAAGGTGATAGGAATACAGCATATTTCCATAAAATGGCCAAAATCAGAAATGTTTCAAGTCATATAACAACCATGAAGAGTGGTGACATCACACTTGATGACCCTGAGTTAATCTCAGCACATGTTGTTAACCATTTCACCAATATATTTACAAATAGTTCTAATGTCTCTCAGAATGGATTGATTGAAGAAGTTGTTCCAAATTTGATCACTGATAGAGTCAATAATATGTTGACAATGTTACTTGATTTAAACAAAAATTGTGCTCCAGGACCTGATGGTTTTGGTGCAATCTTTTTTCAAACCTACTGGGAAATAATCAAACATGACGTGTTTAAGGCTGTTATACAGTTTTTTACCTCTGGTTGGTTATTGCCCAATTTTAATGCTAATATCATTGCTCTTATTCCTAAAACTAATAATGCAGATACATTGGAGCAGTTTAGACCAATAGCAATTGAAAATTTCAAGTTTAAGGTGATATCAAAGATTCTTGCTGATAGACTTTCAACCAGTATGCCAGCTATCACATCTATTCAACAGAGAGGATTCATTAAAGGGAGAAGTATTAAAGATTGCATTTGTCTCACTTCTGAGTTCATTAATGTGTTACATAAGAAGACTTTTGGTGGAAATCTATCCCTTAAAATTGACATGGCCAAGGCTTTTGATACCATTGATTGGAGTTTCTTGCTTAAAGTGTTAAAGACTTTTGGTTTCAATGATTTATTCTGCAGCTGGATCAAAACCATTTTAGAATCAGCTAGAATGTCCATTGCCATCAATGGCAAGCTTCACGGTTATTTTCCTTGTTCTAGGGGAGTGAGACAAGGAGACCCACTCTCCCCTCTTCTCTTTTGCCTTGCTGAAGAAGTCTTAAGCAGAAGTCTCACAAAATTGGTCAGAGAAGGTGATTTAAAGCTCATTCAAGGTTCTAGAAATAACCCTGCTCCCTCTCACATATTGTATGCAGATGACATAATGGTATTTTGTAATGGATCATCTTCCAACATCAACAATCTTATTGATCTTTTCTTTAGATATGCTCAGGCATCTGGCCAACATGTGAACCCTCAAAAATCTTCCATTTTTTCTGGTTCTATTTCCCATCAGAGGCTAACTCAAATTTCAAACTTAACTGGTTTTAGTATTGGTTCTTTACCATTTACTTATCTTGGTGTGCCAATTTTCAAAGGTAAGCCTAAATCAGCTTACTTCCAACCTATTGCAGATAAGATGAAACTTAAACTTTCAACGTGGAAAGCTTCTATACTTTCTCTTGCAGGAAGAGTGCAATTAGTAAAGAGTGTGATTCATAGCATGCTTTTACATTGCATTTCAATATACTCTTGGCCTGTTCAGTTGATTAAAGATTTAGAAAAATTCATGAGAAACTTTATTTGGAGTGGCGATGTTAATAAGAGAAAACTTGTTACTGTGGCTTGGCATAAGGTTTGCACTCCTTTAAAAGAGGGTGGACTTGGTATTAGATCACTTTCTAAAGTTAATGAAGGGGCAAATCTGAAATTATGTTGGGAGATGACTTTATCAAATCTGCAATGGGCTATCTTTTTGAGAAATAGAGTGTTGAAACACAAAAGTCCTATCAAGTATCATATCACATCTTCAGTTTGGAGCAGCATGAAGCATAAGTTCAATGAGGTAACCTCCAATTCTTCATGGTGGTTAGGCAATGGAAATAATATCAACTTCTGGTTAGACTCTTGGAGTGGAGAACCTTTGGTTAACTCCCTGAATATTCCAACTTCAATTCACCCTCTTCTCAAAGCCACAGTTAATTTATTTATACATGAAAAAGAGTGGAATATACCTAATAACCTACAGCAAATGTTTCCCACTTTACAAGAAACCATTCAATCTGTTTCAATTCCTGTAGTGGAGAAAGATGATCAACTTATATGGAGTCATTCCCATGATGGAAGCCTCTCTTTCAAGGAAGCTTACCAACATCACTGTGTCATTGGTCAACATTGGGCCATCTCTATCTGGAACCCAGCCATTCCCCCCTCAAAATCATTTGTGGTCTGGAGAAGCTTGCACAACAAACTACCAACTGATGAAAATTTATTATTGAGAGGTTGTTACATTCCTTCTATGTGCAGCAATTGTTGTTTGAGCCGAGAGTCTTCTGATCATTTATTCTTGGAATGTCCTTTTGCCAAATCTTTATGGAATTGGTTAGGGTCAATTATTAATTTGCAATGTAATTTCTCCTCCATTCAAGAGGCCATCCAGATAAGCAACAAAAATTGGTCTCCACTTTGCAAAGTGGTCATTATTGCAGCAGTGATTAACATTATCAACACCATTTGGTTTTGTAGGAATCAACAAAGGTTTAACAACAAGAAGATTAGTCTGAGATCAGCCATTAATCACATCATCTCTGGCACGGCTATGACAGGTAATTTCTCTAAGTGTGCTGCAAATACCTCTATTGCGGATTTTGTGTTGCTCAAATCATTCTCTGTCAAAATCAACTATGGTAAAGCTCCAACAATTAAGGAAGTTTTGTGGCAGCCACCTGTTTTTAATTGGATTAAATGCAATGTGGATGGTGCTTCAGTGGGGAATCCAGGGCCTTCTTCATGCGGTGGAATTTTCAGAGACACAAAGGGCGAATTTCTTGGTGCTTTTGCTTATAACCTAGGCAATTCAAACTCCTTAGTGGCTGAGTTAATTGGCGCAATGTATGCCATTGAGATAGCAATTCAGAGAGGTTGGAATCACCTTTGGTTGGAAACTGACTCAAAGTTGGTTGCATTGGCTTTTAAGTCAAAAGATATTGTTCCTTGGCAGCTCAAAAATAGATGGGAAAACTGTATTCATTTCACTTCTTCTATGTCATTCTTTGTAACACACATATATAGAGAGGGAAACCATTGTGCGGATCAACTTGCAAACATTGGCCTAAGCTTGAATCTTTATTTTTGGTGGGATCATGTTCCTCCTCAAATTAGGGAAGCTTATACTAGAAATAGAATAGGCTTACCTTACTTTAGATTTTCTTAATTGTATTTTGTCTTTGGAGGGTTTTGGTCGTTTGTCCCCCCTCCTTTTCTTTGTCCTTGTTTTTCTTATTAATATATTTTTGGGGCTTGCTTCTTCAGCAAGTCCCCTTTGCAAAAAAAAAATAAAAATTTGAGAGGCAATTTTGAAGAACATAAGAAGTTTCAAATATATGACTAAGAATTTATTGTGTACCGTCATGATTAATTAATCAAACAAATTTCACCCAGATTGGTTATTTGAGAGGTGCAAATTGGGAATAAAAAATGGATAGTGTACGAGGGAGAATAAATTGTCATATATTTATTGAAGAGAAAAAAAACAAATATCAACTACTAGGGGATTGAAAAAAGGAAAGTAGATATAGAAGGTTAGTGGTTACTTAGGTTTAGAATTGCAATTTGCATGTAAAATTCGACTCTCTTCGTCTCGTGTCGATGGAAAAGAAATCAGAGGCTGCAACAAATGCAAAGGTGCACAATAATATATCAGATGATATTTCCTTCATGATTCTATCCAAACTCCCTCTTAAATATTTGTACCAATTTTGATGCGTTAGCAAATGATGGTCACTCTTATTTGAAAACCAACATCTCATGTACATGATCCTCGGAAATTTCATATGTAATTTGAATTTTTGTTCTTATTACAACCAAGCATCTCTCCTCCTGAAGTACTTGGATGAAACCCATGAATATATTTTGTATTCTCTTTCTAGTGAGAGGTTTGATAGTAAAGTAAAATTAGATTGCAAAAATTCAATTGACCACCTATATATTCTTCGTATCTTTGGTCTTGGTAGAATTAATGGCATTGTTTGTCTTCATAAATATGTAAATTGTGGTGCAATTGAATTGTGTAACCCAGCTACCCAAACAATAAAGTTCATTCCTCCCAGTCCTCTTTAATCAGTTGAGTTGTCTATTCTGGGTGTAGATAAGGAATTCGTTAGTGTTGTAGTTTTTACTTATCTTCATGGATTTGGTTATGACAGTTTTATGGATGACTATAAGGTCATGTGTCTTATATCTTTTGATATCCAAGTAGAATTGGGTGATACATTTCCAGACTCTTTATTGGAATATATATATATACTTGGATTAATTATGGGAGATATATAGCTTAAGAATTAACGCATGGGGGAAACTTGAGATTGACATGCCATCTTCATTGTACTCTACAGAGGGAACCCAAATCTACATGGATGGAGTGTGTAATTGGTTTTGCTAAGAGAATAGCCCTGTTGGAGTACGTTTATTGTCATTTTACTTGAGAAATAAGGTGTTATGTATAACATCCATACCCTCGGATAATTTTACTTCAAGAAAATGGACCCATGTAACACCACCAAATTTATTGATGAAGCTTTAAATTTAAGACAATCATCATCATCTGAGAGTATGGATGCTTTAAATTTAAATTTATAGATGAAGATGATTGTTTTAAATTGAAAGCTTAATCCAACATGGCTATTATCTTAACACAACCAATGACACACTCCATTCATGTAGACTTGGGTTCCCTCGGTACAGTACAAAGAAGATGGCATGTCAATCTCAAGTTTGCTCCATTAGTTACTTCTTAAGCTATATATCTCCCATAATTCATCCAAGTATGTATATCCAATAAAGAGTCTGAAAATGTATCATCCAATTGTACTTGGATATTAAAAGATATAAGACACATGACCTTATAG
This sequence comes from Medicago arabica, assembly GCA_946800305.1. Taxonomy (NCBI): domain Eukaryota; kingdom Viridiplantae; phylum Streptophyta; class Magnoliopsida; order Fabales; family Fabaceae; genus Medicago; species Medicago arabica. The sequence continues at coordinate 47,445,269 of OX326966.1, forward strand.
TCATCCATAACACTGTCATAACCAAATCCATGACGATAAGTAAACACTTCAACACTAACGAATTCCTTAGCAACACCCGGGATAGACAACTCAACTGACTCAAGAGGACTTGGGGGAATGAGTTTTATTGCTTGGGTAGCTGGGTTCCACAATACAATAGCACTACAATTTACATATTTATGAACACAAACAATGCCAATAATACTACCAAGACCAAATATAAGAAAAATATATAGGTGATCAATTGGATTTGTGCAATCTAATTTTACTTTATTCTCAAATCTCTCACCAGAAAGAGAATACAAACTATCTTCATGGGTTTCATCCAAGTACTTCAGGAGGAGAGATGATTGGTCGAAATAAGAACAACACTTTAAATTACATAAGAAATTTTCGCGGATCATGTTCATGAGATGTTGGTTTACAAATAAAAGTGACAATGATTTGCGAACCCATCAAAATCGGTACAAAGATTTAAGAGGGAGTTTGGATAAAATCGTGAAGGAAATATCATCTAGTGTATAATTGTGGACCTTTGCAGCCTCTGATTTCTTCTCCATCGACACGAGACGAAGATAGTCAATTTGTACTTGCAAATTGCAATTCTAACCCTAAGTAACCACTAACCTTCTCAATCTCCTTTTCTTTTTGAATTTTTGGAAATATTTTCAATCTCCTAATAGTTGATATTTGTTTTTTTTTTCTCTTTTCAAAAATTTTATGAGAATTTATTCTCCCCCGTACACTACTCGTTTTTTATTCCCGATTTGCCCCTCTCCAAATTAACCCATATGGGTGAAATTTGTTTGATTGTTTTAATCAGGACGGTACAAAATAAATTCTTAGTCATATATTTGAAATTTCATATCTTCTTGAAAATTGTCTCTCAAAATCATTTAAAACCTAACCTTTTTCAAACTACAATAAAACAAAACTTCAATTGGAAACTATCAACACTTCAGTTTGTTGAAAGGTAAACTTACTGAGGAAGATACTCAAGAGGTTAAGTTGTTAAATGTAAGGTCTTCAATCGTTGACAACAAAAGAAAGAAACAATAAAATGCATTAAGCAATTCCAAATAGATTTACTTTCTTCCTCAGACAGAATGCTCCCATATTAGCATTAGCAAGGCAACAAACAGAAACAGGTGATTACGAAAAGAAGAAATTATTCTAAAAGGAATAGACCAGTTTCGGAGTGATGTATTTCATGTGGGACGAAAATAATACTCAAAACAGACATATACAGGTCTCAAATAGGAGAAGAGAAGAGTAGGAAGATTGTCAAAACAGGTGAAGCTCAAACAAGAGGAAGAAGCGGTGACCGCTGACCAGGAAGCACAATGGGTTTCGACATAACATGCAGAGAAGAATTAGACTACCATGTCACCCATCACATATTTTGAAAAAAAATGGCAAAAAATTGATAAATTAGTACGCGGCCATTTTTGTGGTTTCTCCAGAAGAAAGGGAATGATGTCACAAGGCTGCTGCTGATAAGATGGCCGCAACTGATAGAAGTAATAAAAACTCATTTGGTCCGAACACATTTGTTTTAGGAACTCGTTATTATTTTGTTTTGATTTAATTATAGGCTTATTCAATCACCTGGTCCCTTAACTTAATTGATTGTCTCAAATTGGTTCCCTAACTATAATTTGTACCAATTTGGTCCCCTATGTTTTGCTCTGTTACTTGTTTCAGTCCTTTTTGTTAGTATCTCTCAAAAAAAACGTTAACTTATGTACCAATTTAGTCCCCTATGTTTTGCTCCGTTACTAGTTTTACTCCTTTCTGTTAACGTTTTTTTGAGAGAAACTAATAGAAAGGACCAAAACTAGTAACAAAACAAAACATAAGGGACCAAATTGGTACAAATTATAGTTAGGGGACCAAATTGAGAAAGTCAATTAAGTTAAGGAACTGGGTGATTGAATAAGCCTTAATTCTAAAAGCGAGTGGCTTTTTTAAAAAAAATAATAATAATTTCTTTTCTAATTATTTGATGCTGTTTTGTTTTACATTCACATTGGTTTGAGTTGAGTTATTGTTTTACCAATGAAGACCCAATAATATAAGAAAGGAATGATGAATTGAATTCTAACTATATTTAATTAATTAATACTCCCTCCATAACAAAATATAAGCTACAATGAGTCAACTAAAGTTGATGTATTTGGTCTAAATTTTATACCAAATACATAAATCTTCTGACTCATTTTTGCTTATATTTTGTTACGGGGTGAGTATTTTCTTAATAAAATCAAATGAGTTTGATTAAAATATTACTTCACTATAACCAATCTACTTATTTCCATAAATCAACTATATTTAAATGGGAAAGGGTTATTTTAGTTTGTGTTATGCATGTGTAATTTTTCATTTTGGTAGGATCTTAAATTTTATGATCTTGTTACCCTCTAACAATCTACGTTTTTCGAGAGCTAAACAAGATTGTAAAATTCTAACATACTACCAGTTCTGTCCTAGAACGATGTTATCTTGAGGAAGATAATCATAATCACTTTGATACGACGGATTGATGAAGAAGTTTCGTTGTGGAAGGTCTTGCCGGAATCAACGGAAGGGACCCCGTTGCCGATGACACGGAAGGAGGTGGTACCTCCGACGCCCAAATCAGGTGGAAAACAAAGAGGTCGAGAAGTTTATGAGATAGAATAAACTTATTTGGAATTGCAATGGATTCCCCTTTTATATAGGCATAAGAGAGTGTATTGGGCCTGAGGCTTTATTGGACCTTACGATGTAACTGGGCCTTTGCTAAGTAGATATTACCTTTTAAGTGGACCTAAACCCTAAACCCACTTAAAAGACTATATCCACTTAGGAAAGACCCAATTACATGGTAAGGCCCAATAAAGCTCCACGCCCAATACACTCCCTTATGCCTATATAAAAGGGGAATTCATTACAATTCCAAGTAAGTTTATCATATCTCCTAAACCTTTCAACCTCTTTGTTTCCCACCTAACTTGGGCGTCGGAGCGCATTTACAGGTACCACCCGTTACGTCTTTAATTGATTTTATAAAGAATATACTTAATGTAGTTAGAGAAACTTTTAAATTAATTCATCAATATTTACTTAATTTATTATTGGGTCATCACGACTAAAATAGCCTAAATCAGTGTTGATGTAGAACAGAACACAACAATTAAAAAATAAAGATTAAAAACTTTAAAAAAGACCCATTAAGTTTTTGACTAAAAACAACCAACAAACTAGTAAAAGTAATGTAACCCAAAAAAATGGTAATAGTAATAAGTTGGGCCTTCTTTTCCCCAAGCCCAATATCCACCGTGCTATCTTTCTTTTTATTCTTCTTCTAGAGTAGAAAAAACAAGGTCGCAAGATTTTTGTAAGATATTTTGCGATTTCAATCTCAGTAGAATACGATTCTACATGCAATATGGATTGCCAGGATTGAGTGAGATCGTGAAATCACACGATGTTGTGATATAAATCACAATTATGACCACTGGTCACAACCAATAGGGTTTTTAGAGAGCAAAAAGAGAAGATAGAAAAAGTCGGCTAATAGTAGCACAACGGAACGGAAATATGAGTAATAGTATATGACTAAGCCCACTAACAATAAGACTAATAGCCACAATATCTTCTAATAAAAATAGAAAAATATAATATTTTTCTCATGTTTAGAGTATTGTGTATTTTCATATGGTGTGTGGACATGGTGCTTGTGTTGTACAGGTACACTATATAAATCAGTGGCCGTATTGTGCTGAGTCGGTTTTGTTGCTAACTCTAAATAACAACTAGAACGTTGAATGCATCTCAATAAATACAAGAGTCCACATCAATCAAACTACACAGTTTCAGACAGATTAACTTTCGCACTCATAGATTCTAATCATTAGGCACAACTATAACAAGTAACAATAACCCTTAACATTGATCAAGATATCACAAGATCATATAATTACCAAGGTATCCATGAAACTAACCTTCAGAAAGTGAACTGCCAATTCAGCTTGAAAACCATCCCCCATCTGGACAAGTGCATGATCTGGTTTATTTTGGAGAAGTTTGATTCTGAAAATCTTCCCATAAATAGAGAACAATTTGAACAGTTTATCCTCATCGATTCTCTGAAATAATAATATTTGAAGAAAATATTAATATAAAGGGGAGATATATTTCTTGCAGAATGAAAAAGGTTAAAATCAAATTATTTACATCAGGATTGAGATATGTGACAAGAATTGTACACCTTTCATTTGTGCTAGTTATTCCAGGAGGCAAATCTCCCTCGAAGGCAGCTTCAATTTCTTGAGCATTGCCCATCTATAATGCAAAACAAATTGATAAATATGTAGAGGGATTAACCTTTGCGTTTAAAAATAATTTAAGCAAAACATGCACTAAATATAAATAAAAAAGATCATTTTAAATGCATCTGTGCATTTAATTTATAAACAAGAAAGCCATAGTAATGGGTTCACACACACTATTGTCATTTAGCACAAAATGGCTGAAAATATTAAAAAGTTATTAGATACATATCTATAGTTGATTTACAAACAAGAACAATATCTATAGTTTATTTACAAACAAGAAAATTATAGTAATGTGTTGATAAAGTAATGTCATTTAATCACAAAATAAAAGAAAATCCCATACAGTTTCACAGTGCAGAAAGCTCTATAAAAACCTCCCTATGAATCAAACCCTAATGATTAAAAATTGCTTCTAAATATTTTTGTCTATAAAAGTATGATATTTTTAAGAATTATCCCCTCTTAATTTTTTTCCTTGAAAAACCATATCCAAGCAGCTTGCAGCCAACTGTGCCAAATTATTTTTAAAACAAATAAACAAATTTGAATAAAACATTTATAGCTCCATCAAATAGCTATATTGTCAAATATAAGCAAACTAAAAGTTCAACCATTGGTTGCTAGCGAGGAGTCTTACAAAACCGACTTATAAAGTGAGTGATGTCTTCCAACACACTCCCTCACGGCCAAGACAGGGCAACGAAACTAGGATGGGCTGAGATACCATCTTAAAATATGGGTTGAACATAACTAAATCCTATAAAACTGGCTTGTAAGGTGAAGGATATCTCTAACTTTTAAACTCATTTTCAGGTCATATTCATCTAACCTAGGACTCTCAGTAGAGAGGCTTCAAGCAAACCAATTATTTAGATTTTTAATTAGTTATTGAAAATAGAAAATAAAGAGACATAAACAGTTAGACATTTATAATGCTACTTCTTATAAGATATAAATTGATAGCAACTCCTTCATATATTACATTCTACATTCATAATTGAATGAGGTTACTTCAACTTAGCTTGAAAAGTACCCACCTCTGAGATTCCAGCTGTAAAAAGAAAAAAAACAAAATATTAGTACATTAGAAACAGACTTTACAAGATCATACTTGTGAAGATTAAAGCAAATAAAAATGTTTAGCACCTTGTCTGGGTCCAGAACCTTGAATCCCTCATAATTTCCTATGAAGGTCAGCCTTTCCGGTCTGTAGGCAGATTTGGGTTGGTAAAGTCCCTGCAGAAATGAGGAATAAACTCAGCAAAAATGGATACAGTGTTAAAATATAAATTACGTTAAGTAAAAAAAAACAATTGAATCACCTTGACTGATCATTATTATAGTTCACTTGTAGTTCATCAAGGCTGCAATTATCATGAATCAAACGAAGAACAAAAAAAAATAGTTAGGTAAAGGTATAGACAAGAAGAAGGTGAGAGGATACAAAATGAGCCAGCAAAGGAGAATAGAAAACTAATACATACAATGAATTGTTGACAGAGATAACTTTAACCTACTTTAAGAAGTGAATGTCCAGCTGACAGCAACCATCATAAACATTGCGTCCCTAGAAAAAAAATCCAAAAGTCCAATCATCATCATTCCAAAAAATAATAATATTGGAGTAAACAAGACAAGTAGACCACGGAGTTCATGTAATCACAAAACAACCTGCAGAGCAGCTGTGGAAGTCACGGCTCTCCGACGAGTTTCGTATTGGATGTGAGCTTGAAAGCCTGCACAATTTATCAAATATAACCATAAATTTCATTAAAAGAGAAATGAAGAATCTTTGTATACTTTATGCTTGGTTAGGCATTTACATAAAACTGTATAGCACTAAGAATAGAAGGAACATCTTGCATTTGTACAAGTGCCTGCAAGAAATTCATCCGTGAGTTCTAAGAGTCTGAGAATAAACAAAAGATTCATTTGAAGGCATGAAAGAAAACCTAATTTTTAGCACGCAACATCACAAGCTTCGCTTTGACTCCAAAAGGCTGAAATAACGGAAGCAAATTGTTCTGCAACAAGATGAGATAAAATATTTAAATAATTGAGGAAATTTGATACTAAGAGCTCTTAAAGGAAAACATCTAGGATAAAACTCCTTCAACATCCCTCAGCTCATCAAAAGATTGACGAGAAAAAATTAATAAATTAGTGATTATGTTAATTATGAAAGGTTGAACCCTAAAACTCCTTCGAAGTTCCTCACCTCATTAATCGTGTTGGATGAGCGGTGAAATTGACAAATAAAAAACATAGAACCACCGTGATTTTGGCGATAGCTACACTTTGTAGCTTCACAAAATTATGATGGCTCATCATAATTTTTCAATCTCACTGTTCGTCCAAGTAGGAAAATATGATATCATTTATGATCAAACCCTACAATTAACTAATAACATTTTATCCCAACATACAAATGCTTACCATGAAACTCAACAACACAATTCCAACATCAAAACACAAATTAATAACAGGAAAAAAAGAAAAAAAAACAAAACTAAACATGAATCCTACCAATTAATCTTCAAAATCCAATTTACAAAAAATCAATATTCAATTATATAAAATATAATTATATACTTTTTCAAAGAAAAATATTCAACTATATAAAATCATGAGGATCAAACAAAGTTGTAATCGAATAAAAATTAAAACTTTATGTGCTACTCAATTGAATTCGAGAAAACTCAGATACCAATTTGAAAAATGAATTTATAGGTGGTGAAATAATTTGACACACAACAAAAGGGGATCTCTAATTTGTTAAAAAAAAAGGCACAAAATTCATAAAAAAATGTGGTATCAAGCAGCTACAGAGAGAGAGAAAGAGAGAGAGAGAGAGAGAGAGAGAGAGAGAGAGAGAATGGTTGCCTGATAAGAGAAAGAGGGATTGCCTGATGAGAGAGAGAGAGAGAAGGATTGTCTGATGAGAGGGAGAGGGATTGCCTGATAAAAAAAAAGGTGTATGTGTGTGTGAGTGTTACACATGTGTCATTATGTTGTCATGAATTTTTTTGCCCGATCTGCGCTACAAGGCCCAAAACTTTTTTTACTCACAAGGCCCAAAAGGTTTGAATTGCATTTCATCCGACACAGTAACAACTTCGAGCCATCCGCCTGAAGTAAACAAAGGGGATTACTTTAATGCGTGAACCGAGGTTGATATCTAAACCTTACCGTCTCAAATAAACAGTTGAGGATTATTGCAACGTCAAACTAGGTGAAAATATCATACTCCCTCCGGAATGAAATATAAGCAAAAATGGTAGTTGAAAAGTTTATGTAAGTGGACTTAATTTTTAACCACATACATTGACCTTTCAACTACCACTTTTGCTTATCTTTCATTCCAGAGGGAGTTGCAGTAAATCCAGGTCCAAATGTACTAGATTGGGGTTTTAAAGAACTATTTCGGGAATGTGGTGAGTTGGGTTCAACATAAAAGTACACAAAGCCACACCACTAGGTTGCAGCAATGAGGACAACTTACTAATACATTGAATCATGTTGTCAAAGTTAAAATACATTGAATCATTTATTTCATAATTTATATTACATTCAAACTTAGATTCTATACAAAAAGAAATAAATTGAAATTATATATCTAAATGATATAATAATTATATTTAACCATAAGAGTTACAATACTATGACCCATATACCTATCAGAAAAACTTAACAAAAACATACTTTCTAATACATTGAATCACTTAGTCAAAAAATTAAAATACATTGAATAATTAATTTCATAATTTATATTCTATTCTAGTTTATATTATGTACAAAAAGAAATAAAATAAAATTACTAGATCTAAATGAAATAATATTATACTTAAGCATAACAATTACATTTTTTTGTCAAGTAGTCATACCAACTGAGTTTCACTTACGGGAAAACATAAGAGTTACTTTACTATGGTCCATATACCTATTGAAAAAACTTCAGAAAAACATAAGAGTTAAAGTATTTCAAGAATTTGTTTTATAAAACTATTTTACAAAACGGTTTTCCAAAATTCAAAAAATTTAAACACAATCAAGAAGGATACAAAGTTAGATAGAAAACAGGATTACGGAACTGTTATAGATAGAGCATCAGAAGATAGAAATTAATAACCATTTTTTAATCTTGTTCTTTTTTGTAAAACATAACTTGTTTTTACATAATAAAGGTTAGAGTCTTAGAGAATAACATGCGATGTAAAACACATAATATAAATTATATTTGTAATAAAGGGAAATATTTCCTTTTTCAAAACAAAATATTGTGGTTTCATAAACAATGATTTAAGCATGGAAAGAGCATGAATACTTAATGTACATTAAGTCATCTGTGAGAAACCTTTGAATGAGTGGATAATCAAAAGTAACAAATGTTGAAGAATACCATGCCTATTCAAGTTCTACAAATCCATGCACTTTAGTCCTTTCTTAGTTGAAGAAAAGTTCAAGTTCAAAGTGAAGTAACATATTGAAAGGTCATTCAACAGCTAAATAAAATATTCTCTACAATAAAAGGCCTTGAAAGAAGACTCTTGTTGGTATGCTTGTGAGCTATCAGTTAATTCGATAGAGTTTTAAAATATTTGAGTATTCAGGTAAAGTAGCATGCAATAGAAAACCTTTCTACCCAAGATCTCATACAACATTGTCAAGAGCGAAATCCTACAAAGGACTGTGAAGGGGGATAGCATGACACTAAAATCCTGTATTGCATCTCAAAAGTGATTTTTCTAGTATAAAATTGCTTAAGAGACTGGTTTAACAACCCACATGGGTTGGCCTACCTAAAGATTAATTAAACTAGAGAATTGAAAATAGTTTAATTATTTAGGTCACATTACATTTCTTTTTAAACGAAAAAAAATGTATAAACAGAGTTAATAGATGACAGGATTGAATAACGAAACATAAATTCTGAAAACAAAATAAGGTTAGGTTTTAAATGATTTTTAGAGATAATTTTGAAGAAGATAAGAAGTTTCAAATATATGACTAAGAATTTATTTTGTACCGTCTTGATTAATCAATCAAACAAATTTCACCCAGATTGGTTAATTTTGAGAGGGGCAAATTGGGAATAAAAAATGGATAGTGTACGAGGGAGAATAAATTCTCATATATTTTTTGAAGACAAAAAAACAAATATCAACTACTAGGAGATTGAAAATATTTAAAAAAAATTAAAAATGAAAAGGAGATTGAGAAGGTTAGTAGTTACTTAGGTTTAGAATTGCAATTTGCATGTAAAATTTGACTCTCTTTGTCTTGTGTCGATGGAGAAGAAATCAGAGGCTGCAACAAATGCAAAGGTGCGCAATTATATGTCAAATGATATCTCCTTCACGATTCTATCTAAACTCCCTCTTAAATCTTTGTACCGATTTCGATGTGTTCGCAAATCATGGTCAGTCTTATTTGAAAACCAACATCTCATGAACATGATCCACGGAAATTTCTTATGTAATTTGAATTTTTGTTCTTATTATGACCAAGCATCTCTCCTCCTTAAGTACTTGGATGAAACCCGTGAATATATTTTGTATTCTCTTTTTAGGGAGAGGTTTGAGAATAAAGTAAAATTAGATTGCACAAATCCAATTGATCACCTATCTATTTTTCGTTTCTTTGGTCTTGGTAGTATTAATGGCATTGTTTGTGTTCATAAATATGTAAATTGCTGTGCAATTGAATTGTGTAACTCAGTTACCCAAGCAATAAAATTCATTCCTCCCAAAGACTCTTGAGTCAGTTGAGTTGTCTATTTTGGGTGTAGATAAGGAATTCGTTAGTGTTGTAGTTTTTACTTATCTTCATGGATTTGGTTATGACAGTTTTATGGATGACAATAAGGTCATGTGTCTTATATCTTTTGATATCCAAGTAGAATTGGATGATACATTTTCTGACTCTTTATTGGAATATATATACTTGGACGAATTATGGGAGATATAAATCTTAAGAAGTAATACATGGAGGAAACTTGAGATTGACATGTCATCTTCTTTGTACTGTATAGAGGGAACCCAAGTCTACATGGATGGAGTGTGTCATTGGTTTTGTTAAGAGAATAGCCTTGTTGGACTACGTTTGCTATTATTTTACTTGAGAAATAAGGAGTTTTGTATAACATCCATACCCTCGGATCATTTTACTTCAAGGAAATGAAGCCATTTAACACCACCAAATTTATCGATGAAGCTTTAAATTTATAACAATCATCTTCATCCGAGGGTATGGATGCTATAAATTTAAATTTATAATAAAATATAATATAATACATATCTTAACAAATATTATGTGATGTTTCTAATATTTAAAACTTCCCTTCAAGCCAATGCTTACTAAACTTTGAGTAACTATTTAAGGGTGAAAATCAAACCATTACTCAAAAAACATATCAAACTAAACCAATTAGTATTTAAAACCATAATAAACTTTGACGAACTGATCCAAACAAAGCTGCAACGATATTGGATCAGATGTTGTCACCAAATTAAGTGTGTGATTGGTGCCAGTGACACAACATTGATCATAGTTGGACAACACCACTACCAAATAGAAAAACTAACTTAAGTGGGATAAGTCATCTGTGAATGGTTCCAATGAGTCAACCATTACTTTGGTTAGGCGAAGGGACTATTGACAGTGTGTTGAGAACAATGACTATGGAGCCTTTCATTAGAGACGAAACTGATGAAAGGCCGAAAGCACGTTATGACAATAGTGACATGGACAAATGATCAAGAAAAACTTGGAACTAAATGCAAGACTTGACAAATGACCACATACTTAAGCTGACAAAGAAGATCTTAACAAATAAAGTTGAATAAGAAGATGTGCATAACCGGACCTTAAAGAAATGCGCTCTAACAAGACAGAAACAGAGCACCAAGAAACATGCCAAATAGTTGCACAGTGCCCTGAATGTACATAAATAAACTAGCGGCAAACAATTTTGTGAATTGGACCTCTATAAAGAGACCTAAATGCCAAAACATTGGGGTATCGTGTACTTGATCTGAGGCATAAAAAAGAAATTCAACCAAGACTAAAAAAGGAACCGATATACTCTTGTCCCGAAATCGAAAACCAATGACAGATCCGGAACTAGGACAAGTAAAACGAATGCATTTAATACTATCTTTGTATTCCCATTTAAGTAACACGATGAAGTTTGGCTCAGTTGGTATGAAGTTTCCACACTCGTAAGGTCAATGGTTCAACTCCCGCTGTCAATTCGAGAACTTCTTTGAGCCTAAAAGCGCTCTTTGAGCCGTTAGGCATGTCTTATCCTAGTGAGCCCACAGAGCACAACTCAGATAACCTTTCTATTTTCAGAACACACATATTTAAAAATATAATCAATATTGTTATCTATATTAAAATGATTGTTAAATTTCTTGGTACATTCTCCATATCTTTAATGAATTACTCCCTCCGGTCTCAAAGTAGATGTATCTGGTTCAAATTTTTAAAAATATACATCAACTTTGTTTAACATTTTCTTTTGCATATATTTGACCCTGGCCCTGGGGAGTAGTATCTCTTAACAATTTTCTAGAACGGACACTAAAGAGTATATTCTAATTGTTCTCATGAGCTTGACTTTGTTTGGTTGGTAAAGATATTGCATTTTATATACGAGGGTCGGGATTTAAACACCAGATTCCCCACTTATTCACCTTACAAGTGAATTGAGGTGAATTCCTAACTAGGAAACTTGACAAAAAAAAAGTATATTGTAATTAATTTAAGCAAAACATTCCTTAAATATAAATAATAAAGTTCATTTTAAATGCATGTGTGCATTTAATTTATAAACAAGAAAGCCATAGTAATGGGTTCACACACAGTATTGTCATTTAACACAAAATGGTTGAAAATATTAAAAAAATTATTAGATACATATATTTTTATAAAGTAATGTTATTTAATTACAAAACTCCCAATGAATCAAACCTCAATGAGGAAAAAAATGCTTCTACATATTATTGTCCATAAAAGTATGATATTTTTAAGAATTATTTTCTCCTAATTTTTTCCCTTAAAACCATGTCCAAGCAGCATGCAGCAGACTATGCCAAAATATATTCCAAACAAAAAAATGAATAAAACAAACTAAAATAAGCAACTAAAATTCTCGCCATTTGTTGCTAGTGGGGAGTCATACAATTTTGGTTGGATCTAACTTAACCCAACAAATATGACTTATAAGAGAGTGATGTCTCCTAACACATTCCCTCACGGCCAAAATAGGAAAACATATCTTGGATAGGCTGAGATGCAAACCGGCTTAAAATTTGGGATGAACGTAACTGAATCCTACAAAACCGGCTTCTCAGGTGAAAGAAATCTCCAACTCGTAAACTCAATTTCAGGTCACATTCATCTAACCTATGCTTATTTAGATTTTTAATAACTTGTTGAAAATGAAAATAGAAAATGAAGAGACATAAACAGTTAGACATTTCTAATGCTACTGCTTATAAGATGCAAACTGATAGCAACTTCTTGATATAGTAAATTGTGCATTCGTAATTGAATATCGTGACTTCAACTAAGCTTGAAAAGCACCCACCTTTGAGAATCCAGCTGTAAAAAGAAAATGACAAATTATTAGGACATTAGAAACAGACAATGAACATCCTTGTGAATATCAAAGCAATTAAAAATGTTTTACCAATGAAGATCCAATAATACACTAACAAAGGAATGATGAATTGAATTCTAACTATATTAAATTAATTAATACTCCCTCCTTAACAAAATACAAGCAATAATTGGTCAACGAAAGTTGATGTATCTGGTCCAAATTTTAGACAAAATACATCAATCATCCGACTCATTTTTGCTTATATTTTGTTACGGAGTGAGTATTTTCTTAATAGAATCAAATGATTTTGATTAAAATATTACTTCACTACAAACAATTTTCATATTTCCATAATTAACCTAAATTTAAATTTGAAATAGTTAATTTAGTTTGTGTTATGCATGTGTAATTTTTTATTTTGGTAGGATCTTACGTTTTACGATCTTGTTACCCTCTCACATTCTACGTTTTTCGAGAGCTAAACAAGATCGTAAAATGTAAAATTCCAAGATACTACTTGTTCTGTCCTAGAATGATGTTATCTTGAGAAAGATAATCATACTTGCATTGATACGACAGATTGATAAAGATGCCTTGTTGTGGAAGATCTCTCCGAAATCCATTGAAGAGACCCTGTTGCCGAAGAGACGGAAGGAGGTGGCACCTGCACATGCGCTACGAGTCAGCTGGAAAACAAGGAGCTCAAGAGGTTTATGGGATTGAATGATCTTACTTGGAATTGTAGTGGAGTGTCCTTTATATAGGCATAAGAGAGTGTAATGGGCCTGGAGCTTTATTGGGCATTACCATGTAATTGGGCCTTTGCTAGGTAGATAGTCTTTTAGGCGGACCTAAACACTAAACTCGCCTAAAAGACTATATCCACTTAGCAAAGGCTCAATAACGCAGCAACACCCAATAAAGCTCAAAGCCTATTACAATCCCATAAATCCATACAAAGGGGACACCACTTCAATTTCAAGTAAGTTCATTCTATCCCATAAACCTCTCGAACTCCTTGTTTCCCACCTGACTTGGGCGTCGGAGCGCATGTGCAGGTACCACCACCTTCCGTCTCACCGGCAACGGGGTCTCTTCAATGGATTCCGACGAGATCTTCCACAACAAATCATCTTTTTCATTAATCCGTCATATCAATGTGAGTATGATTATCTTCCTCGAGATAACATAGTTCTAGGACAAAACACTACCAAAAATGAAAAATTACACACGCATTGCATAGAGCATAGACTAAGTTAACTGATTTGTAGTGAAGAAATATTTTATTAATTGATTTAATAAATAAAATACTTAATGTAGTTAGAGAAACTTTTAAATTAATTCATCAATATTTACTTAGTTTATTATTGGGCCTTCACGACTAAAATAGTCCAAACCAGTGCTAATGTAGAATAAACACAACAATTAAAAAATAAAGATAAAAAAGTTTAAAAAATACGCACTAAGTCTTTGAATTAAGTCGACCAACAAACTGGTAAAAGTAATTTAACCCAAAAAAATGGTAATAGTAGTTGGGCCTTCTTTTGTCCCAAGCACAATATCCACAATGCAATCTTTCTTTAATTTCTTCTTCCAAAGCAGATAAAAACAAGGTCGCAAGATTTTTGCAAGATATATTGTGATTCTCGCAAGATTTTTGCTGCACTCTGCTTAACCACTAGGTGATCTGAAACAAATAAGGATTGGATTGAGACATAATGTCTCAGTGAGTTCTACCTAATCCTAGGTTATATGGTAACCTCGGGGAAAACCTAGGGTCACCACGTGTCTATACTGCAACCTGCCGGTTGTCTATACGTGTGTGGGAGATGCTCATCTAGACGGTCGTGCACACTAGATCCGTCATAGATTCTTTGTATCATAGCTCAAGTCTTGACTTATACTTTACATGTTGTGGTGGTCGAGGGAACCTAGGACCGCTATGTCGAGATACGATAAACGCATCAAGACCTAAACTTAAAACATTCACGACATGTTCCTTAACTAGACGATTGGGGAGATACTAAGACCGTCGACAGTATATCTTTATAACTTACTCTATTGCATAAACTTGTACATGTCTAATAACATATCATATTCATAATCATTCATTATGTTAGAAGTTAGCGTGTAACAAATGACATTATCTTGGTTCATTTTACGGAGTGTATCGGGTGGAGTAACCCCGAGTACAATCCCTTACTTTACCGATGAAATCCTAGCTAAGGTACATCGGACTCCCTCATCTCCATTTAATCACAAGTAAGTATCTTGACTCATTTTTAATCATAATGTTAGTTTGTGTGGGTTTTTTTTTTTGAAATATTTGAGTATTTTGCATGTGGTTAGGGTTGATGTAGGAATTCAAACTTTGATGATTGCATGTAGTTTATAAATGAATGTGGTTTTGAATGGTGACAAAAGAGCACATTTTGAGTATGTTTGATACTTTGCACACATAGTGTTTGATAAAATGCCCCAATGAAAATTATATTTATTATTGAGTTAGTTTAGGCTACGAAAATGATGTTAAATGTAGTTTGATATAGTGTATATTGAATTAGGTTGAACGTGGTTTTGATTTTCACCGAATATGAATGTGTTACATTAATTAGGTTGAATGTGTTTGATAATGCGTTTGATAATTTACGTTTGAATGTGAATGATAATGTGTTTAATAATATTTTGGTTGAAGTGAATGTTTGATAAAGTGGTTGAATATGGTAGGATGTTTATGTTTAGTTTAGTTTAGATTATGTTAAGGTTTAATGTATTTGATTATTTACGTATATGTTGAATGATGTTAAATGATGTTAATTTTTCAAATTTTTGTGTAGATATGCCGAGGGGTATTTTCATCATTTATATGTGTTTCTCAACCTTCTAACATGTGTGTACAGAAATTTTATGATACTATACCAAGACAAAAAATTAAAAGGCAATGATAATCCAAGATTAGCCATACCGTCAGCACACACATTGCCTTCTCTATATACATGAGAAAAAGTGAAACTTATGGAACGAACAAAACTCAAACAGTTTTGCCATCTATGTCTTATGGATCAAGGAATGACCTCAAATAATTAGGATGGGATAAAAATCGAAAAATCATAACAACCAATAGGATTTTGCCAAGCATATTAAATTAAACCAACAGGAAAATATTGGACCCCACACCCTCCCCCACTATCTCCTCATTCAATGGTTGAAAAAATTCAACCTCAAATAATCGATATGTTTTTCAAAATGCTTTTCAACATGCCATTGCACCAATTCAATGGTTGAATTTTTTTTCAACATGTCCATTGTAAATGGTCTTATTTGTTTTGTATTTACATCTCTTTATTCTTCTTCTATCTCGGATTGCACTTGTGTGATATGCCAATTCAATTATGACACGTGACAATA
Source organism: Medicago arabica (assembly GCA_946800305.1). NCBI lineage: Eukaryota > Viridiplantae > Streptophyta > Magnoliopsida > Fabales > Fabaceae > Medicago > Medicago arabica. Next base: position 47,461,604 of record OX326966.1, read on the forward strand.
AAATTTGTTTTAAAATGTGTGTGAGTGAGAGAGAGAGAGAGAGAGAGAGGGGGGGGGGGGGGGTAGTTGAACTGATCTCTTAGTCACAGTTGTATTGACCAATGTCATGTGACATTCTCATCTTAATGATAAACAAGTGGTTTCCTTCTAAGTCCTCTCCTCTCTATGTCACAAACTAGTCCTTCTATTGACTAAAATTTGAATGTTTTTCATTATTCATATTTGTTCCCCTTATTTGTGAAATTCTAGATTCTTCATTTATTCACCTTAAAATGTTAAATTCTAATCACCACCTTACTTTAAAAAAAATAATCAACTAGCTTTTATGCCTTTACATCTCTTTATCTCTCCTTTCTCCTATGTCTCTCATATTCTCTCCTTATTTGTTTTGTCTTTACATCTCTTTTATATCTCCTTCTATGTCGGATTGCACTAGTGTGACATCACCAATTCAATTATGACACGTGACAATACAATTTATTTTCAAATGTGTGTGTGTGTGTGTGTGTGTGTGTGTGAGAGAGAGAGAGAGAGAGAGAGAAAGAGTAGTTGAATTGATCTATGTGTCATAATTGTATTGACCAATGTCATGTCACATTCTCACCTTAATGATAAACAAGTGTGTCCTTCTATGTCCTATCCTCTCTATATCACAAGCTAGTCCGTCTATTGACCAAAGTTTTAATGTTTTTCATTATTCCTATTTCTCATAAAAATAGCATGTCATGTTTTTGCTTGTCAGTTGTTGAACAGTTAAAACCTTCAGACTTAGTCATATCATTAACCATATACAAGAATTTAGAAAAAACTACACTGCACAATCAATCTTTTAACTTGATTTTAAACTTCAAAAGTCATTTATCATAGGTTTTTTAGATAAAATATTAATTATTTTTCTAAAGATCAACATACAATGTTGTACTTTAGGGATTTTCCGTCCAAAACCGTGAAAAGAGCCCCCAATCGTGTTTCTACTCAACCAAGTAATATATCCAACCAAACAACATATATAACTATATACCACAGGTTTGGGCAAAAAATAGCCAAGTTACAACATTGTTCTCATTCATATAGATAACATTTTTTATCTAAAGAAAAAAAAATCTATTTAAAACTTTCCATTAAGTTAAAGGATCTCATGTGCAATTTTAACAAGAATTAATTGCTCTCTCCATCTCAAAATAAGTGACCTAGTTAACTATTTTACAAATATCAATACACATTTTTCTAACATTTATCTTTATAGATTAATGGAAAATACAATCAATGTTTGTTTATATGAATAACGCACATACTTCACACGTTATTTTTCTTCACCTAATACTTTAATTTACCTTTTTATTCCATCCAAGGTTGAATATGATCTCAATCTATATACATGATAGGAAGAAAAAATGGTTGGAGATGATGTGTGTTTTTGTAGCTTATTGAGAGAGGTGAAACCACATTGCGTTGTGATATGTTGTCTTTGAAAGCCTCTAATTGCCTCACTCATTCTGTGAAAAAAAGGCAATCTCCATACTCAGAGAGAATGAGGGGCGTGTGTGTGTGAGAGAGAGAGAGAGATTTGGCTGCAAAGAAAGTTCAAAATCAAAAACACAAAATGAAGCTTCTTATGTGTACGACTTTTCGACCAAAACCGTGAAAAAAGGTCTATGTTCTTAGTACTCAATTAAAGTGAACTGTTACTGCCTATGTCTCTATTGCTGCCAACCGTGTTAAGAAAGTCCAACCAAACACAAAATGATGAATAAATACATCAAAACACAAAATGAAGCTTATTGTTTATTTGGACAATAAAAAAATACCACAAGACGATTCGTCAACTCTAAACAAGAAACTAATTTTCTCTTTTCATGCATCTACAACCATAAATCGTGCTTCAGTTGCCTCCTCTTCGGACTCAAACTGAACAAGAGCCTGCTTTTTCTCATTCATCTCAAATACTTTGCAGTTGACAATGATTCCATGCTCCTGCATAAGACTTGCAATCTCGTCTTCAATAATTTCTTGTGGGAGGGAGGACACGTGGATGATCCTTGTTGGCGAGCAGCAATACCGATAGTTTTTAGCAGCATTTTGGTTGAATCGATTGAGATTTGAGTTCATGTATTCATGTTTATCAGGACCTTGGGTTATATTTGGATGCTTTGAGAAGTTCACCTCCAAATGTTTTCCTAACAACATGGTCCCCTATATTTGAAATTGAAAAGATTTTAGTGATCAGTTTCACACTTTAGCAAAAAATATACAGATGCCAATCCATTCTTAAATGAAATAATTCACATTGCTAAATGGTAACAGTACACACTATAAATTAAAGAAAATAGTTTAAACGATTACAACATATTTCTAAAATGACCACATGTTTGATCCCAACATCTAAAAAATATGGATCAAAAACAGTATTTGAAGGAATCCACATTGCATACTAGATAGCACCAGAAATAATAGAGAATAATGAACACTATTAAGAATCAACAATGAACTAGTATATGACCGCAATATATTTAACTGTAAAATGTCTGTAGAATAAACAGTCACGAAATACAATTTTCTATTTCAATCATGTTGCATAGCACTAGGGTAAAATTTCAACAGAAGAATCAATATTCGTATATTTCTCCAAGAGAAACCCAAATGTCTAAAAACGGAAACTTACTACTACACCAAACCATTGAAACCAAAATGTGATTATTTTTCTCTTCAACCTTTCTTCGTAGTTTAGAATATTCTTTAGATAAATGTGCTAATTTGTGATAAATTCTCAAACTACGGTAAAACAAAAGTTAATGAGGAAAATACTCAGGAGGTTTAGTTGTCATATGTAAGGTCAAAAGAAACAATAAACAACAATCTCTAAACAAAAAATAAAAATTCACAAACCAATTGATACCAGACACCATGAAAATGAGCTTATGAAATTTCACTGCTCCGGTTGCAGCCAGACAGATATGGCACCAAGCTACTTGCCAATGAAATGCATTAAATAATTCCAAGCAGGTTTACTTTCTTCCTCGTATAGAATGGTCCTATATCAGCATTACCAAGGCAACAGAAACAGGTGATTACGTAAAGAAGAAATTATTCTAAAGGGAACAGACCAGTTTCGGAGTGATGTATTTCATGTGGGACAAAAACAATACTCAACACAGACAGATACAGGTCTCAAAAAGGAGAAGAGAAGAGTGGGAAGACTGTCAAAACAGGTGAAGCTCAAACTAGAGGAAGAACCAGTGACCACTGACCAGGAAGCACAGCGGGTTTCGACATAGCATGCAGAGAAGAATTAGACTACCATATGACCCGTCACATATTTTGAAGAAAAAAAAATGGCAAAAAATTGAGAAATCAGTACGCGGCAATTTATGTGGTTTCTCTAGAAGAATGGGAAATATGTCGCAATGCTGCTGCTGATAAGACGTCTGCGGCTGATAGAAGTAATAAAAACTTATTTGGTTTGAATACATTGGTATTAGGAACTCGTTATTAAGTGGTGCTATATCTCGCGAAACAAAGGTTCACAAATATTTCACGAACTCTTCATACTTCTTATTTCTTCACACTAACACTCTCCAACGGTGTTATTCTGTCTTAACTAACATGGTCTGATTATAAAGCGAACATCATCACCTCTTTCCTCATATAGCTTAACCAATTTTTTATTTTATTTTCATTCATGATTTTATCTAAGTAATTTGATATTTTGCAGTGTCACTCTTGGAAAGGCATAGAAGAAATTTATGATTGTTCATGAATTTTGCTGTGTCACTTCTTGCTTCTATAGCAACGGTGCCATGGAAGGTGAAGTCGTCTCTAATAGTAACTAAGTTCTTGAAGACTGAAAACTCTCTGATGTTGTGCTCTTCATCGATGTGCTCTTTTTCCCACTCGTTAGATCACAACATAATAATAATGAGGAATAATGCTGAATATAGCGAAAAAGCGATCGCAAATTTGTCCCGAAACCATCCACTTGTATGATTTAATTATTCATTAAGCTTCTAAACTGTAAGTTTCTATCTCCAACATTGATTTACGCCTTCTTAATTCTACAAGACTACAACCACCTCACCTCACTAGCGATGATTCCAAGACAGCTGCCATTGCCTGTAAACTGGACTTGCCTCTCAATCTCTATTGCATTTTGAAGTTTCTATCAATACTATGAAATTGAAGTTTATATCAATACTATGAAACCGTATCTAGTTGGAGTATGCTTCAAGAAACAAAAACACTTCATGTTCTTGCAATTGAAGGTTTATTTTGTTTTGTTTTAGTTTACACATGATCTAATTTGTTTTAGTTTACACATGATCTGCTTTGTTTAAGTTTATTTATTAATGGCAGTTATATGGGAAAGAAAAATGACAAAAATGGTTTTCGTGATTTTTTTGAGAGCTATCTCTTCGCGAGATATAGCATAACTCTTAATTATAAGATCGAGTGGCTTTTTAAACAAAAATAATAACAATTTCTTTTCGAATTATTTGTTGCTGCTTTGTTTAACATTAACATCGGTTTGGGTTGAGTTATTGTTTTACAAATGAAGACCAAATAATATACTAACAAAGGAATGATGAATTGAATACTAACTATATTAAATTAATTAATACTCCCTCGATAACAAAATATAAGCAACAATGAGTCAAAGAAAGTTGATGTATCTGGTCCAAATTTTATATCAAATACATCAATCTTCTGACTCATTTTTGCTTATATTTTGTTACGGAGGGAGTATTTTCTTAATAAAATCAAATGATTTTGATTAAAAAATTACTTCACTACAAACATTTTTCTTATTTCCATAAATAAACTATATTTAAATGGGAAAGAGTTAATTTACTGTGTTATGCATGTGTAATTTTTCATTTTGGTAGGATCTTACGTTTTACGATCTTGTTACCCTCTCACAATCTACGTTTTTCAAGAGCTAGACAAGATAGTAAAATGTAAAATTCCAAGATACTACCTATTCTGTCCTAGAACGATGTTATCTTGAGGAAGATAATCATACTCACATTGATGAAGAAGCTTTGTTGTGGAAGATCTCGTTGGAATCCATGGAAGAGACCCTGTTGCCGATAACACGGAAGGAGATGGTACCTGCACATTCGCTACGACACCCAAGTCAGATGGAAAATATGAAGGTCGAGAGATTTATGGGATAGAATGAACTTACTTAGAATTGTAGTGGAATGTGCTTTATATAGGCATAAGAGTGTGTAATGGGCATGAAGCTTTATTGAGCATTACCACGTAATTGAGCATTTTCTAAGTAAATATTGCCTTTTAGGCGGACCTAAACACTAAATCTACCTTAAAGTCTATAACCACTTAGTAAAAACCCAATTACATGGTAAGACCCAATAAAGCTCTAAGCCCATTACACTTTCGCATAATAAGACCCAATCAAACTACATAGTTTCAAACAGATAAACTTTCGCACTCATAGATTATAATCATTAGGCACAACTATAACAAGTAATAATAACCCTTAACATTGATCAAGACATCACAAGATCATATAATTACCAAGGTATCCATGAAACTAACCTTCAGAAAGTGAACTACCAATTCAACTTGAAAATCATCCCCCATCTGGACAAGTGCATGATCTGGTTTATTTCAAAGAAGTTTGATTCTGACAATGTTCCCATATATAGAGAACAAGTTGAACAGTTTATCCTCGTCGATTCTTTGAAATAACCATATTTGATGAAAATATTAATATAAAGGAGAGATATATTTCTTGTATAATGAAAAAGGTTAGAATCAAATTATTTACATCGGGATTGAGATTTGTGACAAGAATTGTACACCTTTCATTAGTGCCAGTTATTCCAGGAGGCAAATCTCCCCCGAAGGCAGCTTCAATTGCTTGAGCATTGCCCATCTATAATGCAAAACAAATTGATAAGTATGTGGAGGGATTAACCTTTGCATTTAAAATTAATTTAAGAAAAACATGCATTAAATATATAAAAAAAGTTCATTTTATAAATTAATAACCATTTTATAAAAAGTTCAAGAAGGATACAAAGTTAGATAGAAAACAGGATTACGAAACTGTGGTAGATAGAGCATCAGAAGATATAAATTAATAACCATTTTTTAATCTTGTTCTTTTTTTGTAAAACATAACTTGTTTTAATATAATAAAGGTTAGAGTCTTAGAGAATAACATGCGATGTAAAACACAAAATGTAAATTATATTAGTAAAGAAGGGTAATATTTCCTTTTTCAAAACAATGATTTAAGCATGGAAAGAGCACGAATACTTAATGTACATTAAGTCATCTTTGAGTAGCCTTTGAATGAGTGGATAATGAAAAGTAACAAATGCTGCAGTATTCCATGCATATTCAAGTTCTGCGAATACATGCACTTTAGTCGTCTCTTAATTTAAGAAAAGTTCAACTTCAAAGTGCAGTAACATATCGATAGGTCATTCAAGAGCTAAATAAAATATTCTCTACAATAAAAGGCCTTAAAACAAGACTCTTGTTGGTATGCTTGTGAGCTCTCAGTTAATTTGATAGAAATTTAAAATATTTCAATATTCAGGTAAAGCAGCATGCAAAAGCAATTCTTTCTACCCAAGATCTCATACAACATTGTCAGGAGCGAAATCTTACTAAGGACCGTGAAGGGGGATAGCATGATCGTAAAATCCTGTATTGCTTCTCAAAAGTGATTTTTCTAGTATAAAATAGGTTAAGAGACTGGTTTAACAACCCACTTGGGTTGGCCTGGTGGTATTGGCTTGGAAATAATGTAGTTATTTAGGTCACATTACATTTGTTTTTAAACAAAAATAAATGTATAAACAGAGTCAATAGATGACAGGATTGATTAATGAAACATAAATTCCCAAAAAAAATAAGGTTAGGTTTAAATGATTTTGAGAGGCAATTTTGAAGAACATAAGAAGTTTCAAATATATGACTAAGAATTTATTGTGTACCGTCATGATTAATTAATCAAACAAATTTCACCCAGATTGGTTAATTTTGAGAGGTGCAAATTGGGAATAAAAAATGGATAGTGTACGAGGGAGAATAAATTGTCATATATTTATTGAAGAGAAAAAAAACAAATATCAACTACTAGGGGATTGAAAAAAGGAAAGTAGATTGAGAAGGTTAGTGGTTACTTAGGTTTAGAATTGCAATTTGCATGTAAAATTCGACTCTCTTCGTCTCGTGTCGATGGAAAAGAAATCAGAGGCTGCAACAAATGCAAATGTGCACAATAATATATCAGATGATATTTCCTTCACGATTCTATCCAAACTCCCTCTTAAATATTTGTACCAATTTTGATGCGTTAGCAAATCATGGTCACTCTTATTTGAAAATCAACATCTCATGTACATGATCCTCGGAAATTTCATATGTAATTTGAATTTTTGTTCTTATTACAACCAAGCATCTCTCCTCCTGAAGTACTTGGATGAAACCCATGAATATATTTTGTATTCTCTTTCTAGTGAGAGGTTTGATAGTAAAGTAAAATTAGATTGCAAAAATTCAATTGATCACCTATATATTCTTCGTATCTTTGGTCTTGGTAGAATTAATGGCATTGTTTGTCTTCATAAATATGTAAATTGTGGTGCAATTGAATTGTGTAACCCAACTACCCAAACAATAAAGTTCATTCCTCCCAGTCCTCTTTAATCAGTTGAGTTGTATATTCTGGGTGTAGATAAGGAATTCAATAGTGTTGTAGTTTTTACTTATCTTCATGGATTTGGTTATGACAGTTTTATGGATGACTATAAGGTCATGTGTCTTATATCTTTTGATATCCAAGTAGAATTGGGTGATACATTTCCAGACTCTTTATTGGAATATATATATATACTTGGATTAATTATGGGAGATATATAGCTTAAGAATTAACGCATGGGGGAAACTTGAGATTGACATGCCATCTTCATTGTACTCTACAGAGGGAACCCAAGTCTACATGGATGGAGTGTGTAATTGGTTTTGCTAAGAGAATAGCCCTATTGGAGTACGTTTATTGTCATTTTACTTGAGAAATAAGGTGTTATGTATAACATCCATACCCTCGGATAATTTTACTTCAAGGAAATGGACCCATGTAACACCACCAAATTTATCGATGAAGCTTTAAATTTAAGACAATCATCATCATCTGAGAGTATGGATGCTTTAAATTTAAATTTATAGATGAAGATGATTGTTTTAAATTGAAAGCTTAATCCAACATGGCTATTATCTTAACACAACCAATGACACACTCCATTCATGTAGACTTGGGTTCCCTCGGTACAGTACAAAGAAGATGCATGTCAATCTCAAGTTTCCTCCATTAGTTACTTCTTAAGCTATATATCTCCCATAATTCATCCAAATATGTATATCCAATAAAGAGTCTGAAAATGTATCATCCAATTGTACTTGGATATTAAAAGATATAAGACACATGACCTTATAGTCATCCATAACACTGTCATAACCAAATCCATGACGATAAGTAAACACTTCAACACTAACGAATTCCTTAGCAACACCCGGGATAGACAACTCAACTGACTCTTGAGGACTGGGGGGAATGAGTTTTATTGCTTGGGTAGCTGGGTTCCACAATACAATAGCACTACAATTTACATATTTATGAACACAAACAATGTCAATAATACTACCAAGACCAAATATAAGAAAAATATATAGGTGATCAATTAGATTTGTGCAATCTAATTTTACTTTATTCTCAAATCTCTCACCAGAAAGAGAATACAAACTATCTTCATGGGTTTCATCCAAGTACTTCAGGAGGAGAGATGATTGGTCGAAATAAGAACAACAATTTAAATTACATAAGAAATTTTCGCGGATCATGTTTATGAGATGTTGGTTTACAAATAAAAGTGACAATGATTTGAGAACCCATCAAAATCGGTACAAAGATTTAAGAGGGAGTTTGGATAAAATCGTGAAGGAAATATCATCTAGTGTATAATTGTTGACCTTTGCAGCCTCTGATTTCTTCTCCATCGACACGAGACGAAGATAGTCAATTTGTACTTGCAAATTGCAATTCTAACCCTAAGTAACCACTAACCATCTCAATCTCCTTTTCTTTTTGAATTTTTGGAAATATTTTCAATCTCCTAATAGTTGATATTTGTTTTTTTTTTTCTCTTTTCAAAAATTTTATGAGAATTTATTCTCCCACGTACACTACCCGTTTTTTATTCCCAATTTGCCCCTCTCCAAATTAACCCATATGGGTGAAATTTGTTTGATTGTTTAATCAGGACGGTACAAAATAAATTCTTAGTCATATATTTGAAATTTCATATCTTCTTGAAAATTGTCTCTCAAAATCATTTAAAACCTAACCTTTTTCAAACTACAATAAAACAAAACTTCAATTGGAAACTATCAACACTTCAGTTTGTTGAAAGGTAAACTTACTGAGGAAGATACTCAAGAGGTTAAGTTGTCAAATGTAAGGTCTTCAATCGTTGACAACAAAAGAAAGAAACAATACAATGCATTAAGCAATTCCAAATAGATTTACTTTCTTCCTCAGACAGAATGCTCCCATATTAGCATTAGCAAGGCAACAAACAGAAACAGGTGATTACGAAAAGAAGAAATTATTCTAAAAGGAATAGACCAGTTTCGGAGTGATGTATTTCATGTGGGACGAAAACAATACTCAAAACAGACATATACAGGTCTCAAATAGGAGAAGAGAAGAGTAGGAAGATTGTCAAAACAGGTGAAGCTCAAACAAGAGGAAGAAGCGGTGACCGCTGACCAGGAAGCACAATGGGTTTCGACATAACATGCAGAGAAGAATTAGACTACCATGTCACCCATCACATATTTTGAAAAAAAATGGCAAAAAATTGATAAATTAGTACGCGGCCATTTTTGTGGTTTCTCCAGAAGAAAGGGAAAGATGTCACAAGGTTGCTGCTGATAAGATGGCCGCAACTGATAGAAGTAATAAAAACTCATTTGGTCTGAACACATTTGTTTTAGGAACTCGTTATTATTTTGTTTTGATTTAATTATAGGCTTATTCAATCACCTGGTCCCTTAACATAATTGATTGTCTCAAATTGGTTCCCTAACTATAATTTGTACCAATTTGGTCCCCTATGTTTTGCTCTGTTACTTGTTTCAGTCCTTTTTGTTAGTTTCTCTCAAAAAAACGTTAACTTATGTACCAATTTATCCCCTATGTTTTGCTCCGTTACTAGTTTTACTCCTTTCTGTTAACGTTTTTTTGAGAGAAACTAATAGAAAGGACCAAAACTAGTAACAAAACAAAACATAAGGGACCAAATTGGTACAAATTATAGTTAGGGGACCAAATTTAGAAAGTCAATTAAGTTAAGGAACTGGGTGATTGAATAAGCCTTAATTCTAAAAGCGAGTGGCTTTTTTTAAAAAAATAATAATAATTTCTTTTCTAATTATTTGATGCTGTTTTGTTTTACATTCACATTGGTTTGAGTTGAGTTATTGTTTTACCAATGAAGACCCAATAATATAAGAAAGGAATGATGAATTGAATTCTAACTATATTTAATTAATTAATACTCCCTCCATAACAAAATATAAGCTACAATGAGTCAACTAAAGTTGATGTATTTGGTCTAAATTTTATACCAAATACATAAATCTTCTGACTCATTTTTGCTTATATTTTGTTACGGGGTGAGTATTTTCTTAATAAAATCAAATGAGTTTGATTAAAATATTACTTCACTATAACCAATCTACTTATTTCCATAAATCAACTATATTTAAATGGGAAAGGGTTATTTTAGTTTGTGTTATGCATGTGTAATTTTTCATTTTGGTAGGATCTTAAATTTTATGATCTTGTTACCCTCTAACAATCTACGTTTTTCGAGAGCTAAACAAGATTGTAAAATTCTAACATACTACCAGTTCTGTCCTAGAACGATGTTATCTTGAGGAAGATAATCATAATCACTTTGATACGACGGATTGATGAAGAAGTTTCGTTGTGGAAGGTCTTGCCGGAATCAACGGAAGGGACCCCGTTGCTGATGACACGGAAGGAGGTGGTACCTCCGACGCCCAAATCAGGTGGAAAACAAAGAGGTCGAGAAGTTTATGAGATAGAATAAACTTATTTGGAATTGCAATGGATTCCCCTTTTATATAGGCATAAGAGAGTGTATTGGGCCTGAGGCTTTATTGGACCTTACGATGTAACTGGGCCTTTGCTAAGTAGATATTACCTTTTAAGTGGACCTAAACCCTAAACCCACTTAAAAGACTATATCCACTTAGGAAAGACCCAATTACATGGTAAGGCCCAATAAAGCTCCACGCCCAGTACACTCCCTTATGCCTATATAAAAGGGGAATTCATTACAATTCCAAGTAAGTTTATCATATCTCATAAACCTTTCAACCTCTTTGTTTCCCACCTAACTTGGGCGTCGGAGCGCATTTACAGGTACCACCCGTTACGTCTTTAATTGATTTTATAAAGAATATACTTAATGTAGTTAGAGAAACTTTTAAATTAATTCATCAATATTTACTTAATTTATTATTGGGTCATCACGACTAAAATAGCCTAAATCAGTGTTGATGTAGAACAGAACACAACAATTAAAAAATAAAGATTAAAAACTTTAAAAAAGACCCATTAAGTTTTTGACTAAAAACAACCAACAAACTAGTAAAAGTAATGTAACCCAAAAAAATGGTAATAGTAATAAGTTGGGCCTTCTTTTCCCCAAGCCCAATATCCACTGTGTTATCTTTCTTTTTATTCTTCTTCTAGAGTAGAAAAAACAAGGTCGCAAGATTTTTGTAAGATATTTTGCGATTTCAATCTCAGTAGAATACGATTCTACATGCAATATGGATTGCCAGGATTGAGTGAGATCGTGAAATCACACGATGTTGTGATATAAATCACAATTATGACCACTGGTCACAACCAATAGGGTTTTTAGAGAGCAAAAAGAGAAGATAGAAAAAAACGGCTAATAGTAGCACAACGGAACGGAAATATGAGTAATAGTATATGACTAAGCCCACTAACAATAAGACTAATAGCCACAATATCTTCTAATAAAAATAGAAAAATATAATAATTTTCTCATGTTTAGAGTATTGTGTATTTTCATATGGTGTGTGGACATGGTGCTTGTGTTGTACAGGTACACTATATAAATCAGTGGCCGTATTGTGCTGAGTCGGTTTTGTTGCTAACTCTAAATAACAACTAGAACGTTGAATGCATCTCAATAAATACAAGAGTCCACATCAATCAAACTACACAGTTTCAGACAGATTAACTTTCGCACTCATAGATTCTAATCATTAGGCACAACTATAACAAGTAACAATAACCCTTAACATTGATCAAGATATCACAAGATCATATAATTACCAAGGTATCCATGAAACTAACCTTCAGAAAGTGAACTGCCAATTCAGCTTGAAAACCATCCCCCATCTGGACAAGTGCATGATCTGGTTTATTTTGGAGAAGTTTGATTCTGAAAATCTTCCCATAAATAGAGAACAATTTGAACAGTTTATCCTCATCGATTCTCTGAAATAATAATATTTGAAGAAAATATTAATATAAAGGGGATATATATTTCTTGCAGAATGAAAAAGGTAAAATCAAATTATTTACATCAGGATTGAGATATGTGACAAGAATTGTACACCTTTCATTTGTGCTAGTTATTCCAGGAGGCAAATCTCCCTCGAAGGCAGCTTCAATTGCTTGAGCATTGCCCATCTATAATGCAAAACAAATTGATAAGTATGTAGAGGGATTAACCTTTGCATTTAAAAATAATTTAAGCAAAACATGCACTAAATATAAATAAAAAAGTTCAATTTAAATGCATCTGTGCATTTAATTTATAAACAAGAAAGCCATAGTAATGGGTTCACACACACTATTGTCATTTAGCAAAAAATGGCTGAAAATATTAAAAAGTTATTAGATACATATCTATAGTTGATTTACAAACAAGAACAATATCTATAGTTTATTTACAAACAAGAAAATTATAGTAATGTGTTGATAAAGTAATGTCATTTAATCACAAAATAAAAGAAAATCCCATACAGTTTCACAGTGCAGAAAGCTCTATAAAAACCTCCCTATGAATCAAACCCTAATGAGTAAAAAATGCTTCTAAATATTTTTGTCTATAAAAGTATGATATTTTTAAGAATTATCCCCTCTTAATTTTTTTCCTTGAAAAACCATATCCAAGCAGCTTGCAGCCAACTGTGCCAAATTATATTTAAAACAAATAAACAAATTTGAATAAAACATTTATAGCTCCATCAAATAGCTATATTGTCAAATATAAGCAAACTAAAAGTTCAACCATTGGTTGCTAGCGAGGAGTCTTACAAAACCGACTTATAAAGTGAGTGATGTCTTCCAACACACTCCCTCACGGCCAAGACAGGGCAACGAAACTAGGATGGGCTGAGATACCATCTTAAAATTTGGGTTGAACATAACTAAATCCTATAAAACTGGCTTGTAAGGTGAAGGATATCTCTAACTTTTAAACTCATTTTCAGGTCATATTCATCTAACCTAGGACTCTCAGTAGAGAGGCTTCAAGCAAACCAATTATTTAGATTTTTAATTAGTTATTGAAAATAGAAAATAAAGAGACATAAATAGTTAGACATTTATAATGCTACTTCTTATAAGATATAAATTGATAGCAACTCCTTCATATATTACATTCTACATTCATAATTGAATGAGGTAACTTCAACTTAGCTTGAAAAGTACCCACCTCTGAGATTCCAGCTGTAAAAAGAAAAAAACAAAATATTAGTACATTAGAAACAGACTTTACAAGATCATACTTGTGAAGATTAAAGCAAATAAAAATGTTTAGCACCTTGTCTGGGTCCAGAACCTTGAATCCCTCATAATTTCCTGTGAAGGTCAGCCTTTCCGGTCTGTAGGCAGATTTGGGTTGGTAAAGTCCCTGCAGAAATGAGGAATAAACTCAGCAAAAATGGATACAGTGTTAAAATATAAATTACGTTAAGTAAAAAAAAACGATTGAATCACCTTGACTGATCATTATTATAGTTCACTTGTAGTTCATCAAGGCTGTAATTATCATGAATCAAACGAAGAACAAAAAAAATAGTTAGGTAAAGGTATAGACAAAAAGAAGGTGAGAGGATACAAAATGAGCCAGCAAAGGAGAACACTAAACTAATACATACAATGAATTGTTGACAGAGATAACTTTAACCTACTTTAAGAAGTGAATGTCCAGCTGACAGCAACCATCATAAACATTGCGTCCCTAGAAAAAAAATCCAAAAGTCCAATCATCATCATTCCAAAAAATAATAATATTGGAGTAAACAAGACAAGTAGACCACGGAGTTCATGTAATCACAAAACAACCTGCAGAGCAGCTGTGGAAGTCACGGCTCTCCGACGAGTTTCGTATTGGATGTGAGCTTGAAAGCCTGCACAATTTATCAAATATAACCATAAATTTCATTAAAAGAGAAATGAAGAATCTTTGTATACTTTATGCTTGGTTAGGCATTTACATAAAACTGTATAGCACTAAGAATAGAAGGAACATCTTGCATTTGTACAAGTGCCTGCAAGAAATTCATCTGTGAGTTCTAAGAGTCTGAGAATAAACAAAAGATTCATTTGAAGGCATGAAAGAAAACCTAATTTTTAGCACGCAACATCACAAGCTTCGCTTTGACTCCAAAAGGCTGAAATAACGGAAGCAAATTGTTCTGCAACAAGATGAGATAAAATATTTAAATAATTGAGGAAATTTGATACTAAGAGCTCTTAAAGGAAAACATCTAGGATAAAACTCCTTCAACATCCCTCATCTCATCAAAAGATTGATGAGAAAAAATTAATAAATTAGTGATTATGTTAATTATGAAAGGTTGAACCCTAAAACTCCTTCGAAGTTCCTCACCTCATTAATCGTGTTGGATGAGCGGTGAAATTGGCAAATAAAAAACATAGAACCACCGTGATTTTGGCGATAGCTACACTTTGTAGCTTCACAAAATTATGATGGCTCATCATAATTTTTCAATCTCACTGTTCGTCCAAGTAGGAAAATATGATATCATTTATGATCAAACCCTACAATTAACTAATAACATTTTATCCCAACATACAAATGCTTACCATGAAACTCAACAACACAATTCCAACATCAAAACACAAATTAATAACAGGAAAAAAAGAAAAAAAACAAAACTAAACATGAATCCTACCAATTAATCTTCAAAATCCAATTTACAAAAAATCAATATTCAATTATATAAAATATAATTATATACTTTTTCAAAGAAAAATATTCAACTATATAAAATCATGAGGATCAAACAAAGTTGTAATCGAATAAAAATTAAAACTTTATGTGCTACTCAATTGAATTCGAGAAAACTCAGATACCAATTTGAAAAATGAATCTATAGGTAGTGAAATAATTTGACACACAACAAAAGGGGATCTCTAATTTGTTAAAAAAAAAGGCACAAAATTCATAAAAGAATGTGGTATCAAGCAGCTACAGAGATAGAGACACACACAGAGAGAGAGAGAGAGAGAGAATGGTTGCCTGATAAGAGAAAGAGGGATTGCCTGATGAGAGAGAGAGAGAGAAGGAATGTCTGATGAGAGGGAGAGGGATTGCCTGATAAAAAAAAAGGTGTATGTGTGTGTGAGTGTTACATATGTGTCATTATGTTGTCATGAATTTTTTTGCCCGATCTGCGCTACAAGGCCCAAAACTTTTTTTACTCACAAGGCCCAAAAGGTTTGAATTGCATTTCATCCGACACAGTAACAACTTCGAGCCATCCGCCTGAAGTAAACAAAAGGGATTACTTTAATGCGTGAACCGAGGTTGATATGTAAACCTTACCGTCTCAAATAAACAGTTGAGGACTATTGCAACGTCAAACTAGGTGAAAATATCATACTCCCTCCGGAATGAAATATAAGCAAAAATGGTAGTTGAAAAGTTTATGTAAGTGGACTTAATTTTTAACCACATACATTGACCTTTCAACTACCACTTTTGCTTATCTTTCATTCCAGAGGGAGTTGCAGTAAATCCAGGTCCAAATGTACTAGATTGGGGTTTTAAAGAACTATTTCGGGAATGTGGTGAGTTGGGTTCAACATAAAAGTACACAAAGCCACACCACTAGGTTGCAGCAATGAGGACAACTTACTAATACATTGAATCATGTTGTCAAAGTTAAAATACATTGAATTATTTATTTCATAATTTATATTACATTCAAACTTAGATTCTATACAAAAAGAAATAAATTGAAATTATATATCTAAATGATATAATAATTATATTTAACCATAAGAGTTACAATACTATGACCCATATACCTATCAGAAAAACTTAACAAAAACATACTTTCTAATACATTGAATCACTTAGTCAAAAAATTAAAATACATTGAATAATTAATTTCTTAATTTATATTCTATTCTAGTTTATATTATGTACAAAATGAAATAAAATAAAATTACTAGATCTAAATGAAATAATATTATACTTAACCATAACAATTACATTTTTTTGTCAAGTAGTCATACCAACTGAGTTTCACTTACGGGAAAACATAAGAGTTACTTTACTATGGTCCATATACCTATTGAAAAAACTTCAGAAAAACATAAGAGTTAAAGTATTTCAAGAATTTGTTTTATAAAACTATTTTACAAAACGGTTTTCCAAAATTCAAAAAATTTAAACACAATCAAGAAGGATACAAAGTTAGATAGAAAACAGGATTACAGAACTGTGATAGATAGAGCATCAGAAGATAGAAATTAATAACCATTTTTTAATCTTGTTCTTTTTTGTAAAACATAACTTGTTTTTACATAATAAAGGTTAGAGTCTTAGAGAATAACATGCGATGTAAAACACATAATATAAATTATATTTGTAATAAAGGGAAATATTTCCTTTTTCAAAACAAAATATTGTGGTTTCATAAACAATGATTTAAGCATGGAAAGAGCATGAATACTTAATGTACATTAAGTCATCTTTGAGAAACCTTTGAATGAGTGGATAATCAAAAGTAACAAATGTTGAAGAATACCATGCATATTCAAGTTCTACAAATCCATGCACTTTAGTCCTTTCTTAGTTGAAGAAAAGTTCAAGTTCAAAGTGAAGTAACATATTGAAAGGTCATTCAACAGCTAAATAAAATATTCTCTACAATAAAAGGCCTTGAAAGAAGACTCTTGTTGGTATGCTTGTGAGCTATCAGTTAATTCGATAGAGTTTTAAAATATTTGAATATTCAGGTAAAGTAGCATGCAATAGAAAACCTTTCTACCCAAGATCTCATACAACATTGTCAAGAGCGAAATCCTACAAAGGACTGTGAAGGGGGATAGCATGACACTAAAATCCTGTATTGCATCTCAAAAGTGATTTTTCTAGTATAAAATTGCTTAAGAGACTGGTTTAACAACCCACATGGGTTGGCCTACCTAAAGATTAATTAAACTAGAGAATTGAAAATAGTTTAATTATTTAGGTCACATTACATTTCTTTTTAAACGAAAAAAAATGTATAAACAGAGTTAATAGATGACAGGATTGAATAACGAAACATAAATTCCGAAAACAAAATAAGGTTAGGTTTTAAATGATTTTTAGAGATAATTTTGAAGAAGATAAGAAGTTTCAAATATATGACTAAGAATTTATTTTGTACCGTCTTGATTAATCAATCAAACAAATTTCACCCAGATTGTTAATTTTGAGAGGGGCAAATTGGGAATAAAAAATGGATAGTGTACGAGGGAGAATAAATTCTCATATATTTTTTGAAGACAAAAAAACAAATATCAACTACTAGGATATTGAAAATATTTAAAAAAAATTAAAAATGAAAAGGAGATTGAGAAGGTTAGTAGTTACTTAGGTTTAGAATTGCAATTTGCATGTAAAATTTGACTCTCTTTGTCTTGTGTCGATGGAGAAGAAATCAGAGGCTGCAACAAATGCAAAGGTGCGCAATTATATGTCAAATGATATCTCCTTCACGATTCTATCTAAACTCCCTCTTAAATCTTTGTACCGATTTCGATGTGTTCGCAAATCATGGTCAGTCTTATTTGAAAACCAACATCTCATGAACATGATCCACGAAAATTTCTTATGTAATTTGAATTTTTGTTCTTATTATGACCAAGCATCTCTCCTCCTTAAGTACTTGGATGAAACCCGTGAATATATTTTTATTCTCTTTTTAGGGAGAGGTTTGAGAATAAAGTAAAATTAGATTGCACAAATCCAATTGATCACCTATCTATTTTTCGTTTCTTTGGTCTTGGTAGTATTAATAGCATTGTTTGTGTTCATAAATATGTAAATTGCGGTGCAATTGAATTGTGTAACTCAGTTACCCAAGCAATAAAATTCATTCCTCCCAAAGACTCTTGAGTCAGTTGAGTTGTCTATTTTGGGTGTAGATAAGGAATTCGTTAGTGTTTTAGTTTTTACTTATCTTCATGGATTTGGTTATGACAGTTTTATGGATGACAATAAGGTCATGTGTCTTATATCTTTTGATATCCAAGTAGAATTGGATGATACATTTTCTGACTCTTTATTGGAATATATATACTTGGACGAATTATGGGAGATATAAATCTTAAGAAGTAATACATGGAGGAAACTTGAGATTGACATGTCATCTTCTTTGTACTGTATAGAGGGAACCCAAGTCTACATGGATGGAGTGTGTCATTGGTTTTGTTAAGAGAATAGCCTTGTTGGACTATGTTTGCTATTATTTTACTTGAGAAATAAGGTGTTTTGTATAACATCCATACCCTCGGATCATTTTACTTCAAGGAAATGAACCCATTTAACACCACCAAATTTATCGATGAAGCTTTAAATTTATAACAATCATCTTCATCCGAGGGTATGGATGCTATAAATTTAAATTTATAATAAAATATAATATAATACATATCTTAACAAATATTATGTGATGTTTCTAATATTTAAAACTTCCCTTCAAGCCAATGCTTACTAAACTTTGAGTAACTATTTAAGGGTGAAAATCAAACCATTACTCAAAAAACATATCAAACTAAACCAATTAGTATTTAAAACCATAATAAACTTTGACGAACTGATCCAAACAAAGCTGCAACGATATTGGATCAGATGTTGTCACCAAATTAAGTGTGTGATTGGTGCCAGTGACACAACATTGATCATAGTTGGACAACACCACTACCAAATAGAAAAACTAACTTAAGTGGGATAAGTCATCTGTGAATGGTTCCAATGAGTCAACCATTACTTTGGTTAGGCGAAGGGACTATTGACAGTGTGTTGAGACCAATGACTATGGAGCCTTTCATTAGAGACGAAACTGATGAAAGGCCGAAAGCACGTTATGACAATAGTGACATGGACAAATGATCAAGAACAACTTGGAACTGAATGCAAGACTTGACAAATGACCACATACTTAAGCTGACAAAGAAGATCTTAACAAATAAAGTTGAATAAGAAGATGTGCATAACCGGACCTTAAAGAAATGCGCTCTAACAAGACAGAAACAGAGCACCAAGAAACATGCCAAATAGTTGCACAGTGCCCTGAATGTACATAAATAAACTAGCGGCAAACAATTTTGTGAATTGGACCTCCATAAAGAGACCTAAATGCCAAAACATTGGGGTATCGTGTACTTGATCTGAGGCATAAAAAAGAAATTCAACCAAGACTAAAAAAGGAACCGATATACTCTTGTCCCGAAATCGAAAACCAATGACAGATCCGGAACTAGGACAAGTAAAACGAATGCATTTAATACTATCTTTGTATTCCCATTTAAGTAACACGATGAAGTTTGGCTCAGTTGGTATGAAGTTTCCACACTCGTAAGGTCAATGGTTCAACTCCCGCTGTCAATTCGAGAACTTCTTTGAGCCTAAAAGCGCTCTTTGAGCCGTTAGGCATGTCTTATCCTAGTGAGCCCACAGAGCACAACTCAGATAACCTTTCTATTTTCAGAACACACAGATTTAGAAATATAATCAATATTGTTATCTATATTAAAATGATTGTTAAATTTCTTGGTACATTCTCTATATCTTTAATGAATTACTCCCTCCGGTCTCAAAGTAGATGTATCTGGTTCAAATTTTTAAAAATATACATCAACTTTGTTTAACATTTTCTTTTGCATATATTTGACCCTGGCCCTGGGGAGTAGTATCTCTTAACAATTTTCTAGAACGGACACTAAAGAGTATATTCTAATTGTTCTCATGAGCTTGACTTTGTTTGGTTGGTAAAGATATTGCATTTTATATACGAGGGTCGGGATTTAAACACCAGATTCCCCACTTATTCACCTTACAAGTGAATTGAGGTGAATTCCTAACTAGGAAACTTGACAAAAAAAAAGTATATTGTAATTAATTTAAGCAAAACATTCCTTAAATATAAATAATAAAGTTCATTTTAAATGCATGTGTGCATTTAATTTATAAACAAGAAAGCCATAGTAATGGGTTCACACACAGTATTGTCATTTAACACAAAATGGTTGAAAATATTAAAAAAATTATTAGATACATATCTATAGTTGATTTACAAACAAGAAAATTATAGTAATATTTTTATAAAGTAATGTTATTTAATTACAAAACTCCCAATGAATCAAACCTCAATGAGGAAAAAAATGCTTCTACATATTATTGTCCATAAAAGTATGATATTTTTAAGAATTATTTTCTCCTAATTTTTTCCCTTAAAACCATGTCCAAGCAGCATGCAGCAGACTATGCCAAAATATATTCCAAACAAAAAAATGAATAAAACAAACTAAAATAAGCAACTAAAATTCTCGCCATTTGTTGCTAGTGGGGAGTCATACAATTTTGGTTGGATCTAACTTAACCCAACAAATATGACTTATAAGAGAGTGATGTCTCCCAACACATTCCCTCACGGCCAAAATAGGAAAACATATCTTGGATAGGCTGAGATGCAAACCGGCTTAAAATTTGGGATGAACGTAACTGAATCCTACAAAACCGGCTTCTCAGGTGAAAGAAATCTCCAACTCGTAAACTCAATTTCAGGTCACATTCATCTAACCTATGCTTATTTAGATTTTTAATAACTTGTTAAAAATGAAAATAGAAAATGAAGAGACATAAACAGTTAGACATTTCTAATGCTACTGCTTATAAGATGCAAACTGATAGCAACTTCTTGATATAGTAAATTGTGCATTCGTAATTGAATATCGTGACTTCAACTAAGCTTGAAAAGCACCCACCTTTGAGAATCCAGCTGTAAAAAGAAAATGACAAATTATTAGGACATTAGAAACAGACAATGAACATCCTTGTGAATATCAAAGCAATTAAAAATGTTTTACCAATGAAGACCCAATAATACACTAACAAAGGAATGATGAATTGAATTCTAACTATATTAAATTAATTAATACTCCCTCCTTAACAAAATACAAGCAATAATTGGTCAACGAAAGTTGATGTATCTGGTCCAAATTTTAGACAAAATACATCAATCATCCGACTCATTTTTGCTTATATTTTGTTACGGAGGGAGTATTTTCTTAATAGAATCAAATGATTTTGATTAAAATATTACTTCACTACAAACAATTTTCATATTTCCATAATTAACCTAAATTTAAATTTGAAATAGTTAATTTAGTTTGTGTTATGCATGTGTAATTTTTTATTTTGGTAGGATCTTACGTTTTACGATCTTGTTACCCTCTCACATTCTACGTTTTTCGAGAGCTAAACAAGATCGTAAAATGTAAAATTCCAAGATACTACTTGTTCTGTCCTAGAATGATGTTATCTTGAGAAAGATAATCATACTTGCATTGATTCGACAGATTGATAAAGATGCTTCGTTGTGGAAGATCTCTCCGAAATCCATTGAAGAGACCCTGTTGCCGAAGAGACGGAAGGAGGTGGCAACTGCACATGCGCTACGAGTCAGCTGGAAAACAAGGAGCTCAAGAGGTTTATGGGATTGAATGATCTTACTTGGAATTGTAGTGGAGTGTCCTTTATATAGGCATAAGAGAGTGTAATGGGCCTGGAGCTTTATTGGGCATTACCATGTAATTGGGCCTTTGCTAGGTAGATAGTCTTTTAGGCGGACCTAGACACTAAACTCGCCTAAAAGACTATATCCACGTAGCAAAGGCTCAATAACATAGCAACACCCAATAAAGCTCAAAGCCTATTACAATCCCATAAATCCATACAAAGGGGACACCACTTCAATTTCAAGTAAGTTCATTCTATCCCATAAACCTCTCGAACTCCTTGTTTCCCACCTGACTTGGGCGTCGGAGCGCATGTGCAGGTACCACCACCTTCCGTCTCACCGGCTCTGGGGTCTCTTCAATGGATTCCGACGAGATCTTCCACAACGAATCATCTTTTTCATTAATCCGTCATATCAATGTGAGTATGATTATCTTCCTCGAGATAACGTAGTTCTAGGACAAAACACTACCAAAAATGAAAAATTACACACGCATTGCATAGAGCATAGAGCATAGAGCATTGAAAAACCAGTGCTAATGTAGAATAAACACAACAATTAAAAAATAAAGATAAAAAAGTTTAAAAAATACGCACTAAGTCTTTGAATTAAGTCGACCAACAAACTGGTAAAAGTAATTTAACCCAAAAAAATGGTAATAGTAGTTGGGCCTTCTTTTGTCCCAAGCACAATATCCACAATGCAATCTTTCTTTAATTTCTTCTTCCAAAGCAGATAAAATCAAGGTCGCAAGATTTTTGCAAGATATATTGTGATTCTCGCAAGATTTTTGCTGCACTCTGCTAAACCACTAGGTGATCTGAAACAAATAAGGATTGGGAAGAGACATAATGTCTCAGTGAGTTCTACCTAATCCTAGGTTATATGGTAACCTCGGGGAAAACCTAGGGTCACCACGTGTCTATACTGCAACCTGTCGGTTGTCTATACGTGTGTGGGAGATGCTCATCTAGACGGTCGTGCACACTAGATCCGTCATAGATTCTTCGTATCATAGCTCAAGTCTTGACTTATACTTTACATGTTGTGGTGGTCGAGGGAACCTAGGACCGCTATGTCGAGATACGATAAACGCATCAAGACCTAAACTTAAAACATTCACGACATGTTCCTTAACTAGACGATTGGGGAGATACTAAGACCGTCGACAGTATATCTTTATAACTTACTCTATTGCATAAACTTGTACATGTCTAATAACATATCATATTCATAATCATTCATTATGTTAGAAGTTAGCGTGTAACAAATGACATTATCTTGGTTCATTTTACGGAGTGTATCGGGTGGAGTAACCCCGAGTACAATCCCTTACTTTACGGATGAAATCCTAGCTAAGGTACATCGGACTCCCTCATCTCCATTTAATCACAAGTAAGTATCTTGACTCATTTTTAATCATAATGTTAGTTTGTGTGGTTTTTTTTTTTTGAAATATTTGAGTATTTTGCATGTGGTTAGGGTTGATGTAGGAATTAAAACATTGATGATTGCATGTAGTTTATAAATGAATGTTGTTTTGAATGGTGACAAAAGAGCACATTTTGAGTATGTTTGATACTTTGCACACATAGTGTTTGATAAAATGCCCCAATGAAAATTATATTTATTATTGAGTTAGTTTAGGCTACGAAAATGATGTTAAATGTAGTTTGATATAGTGTATATTGAATTAGGTTGAACGTGGTTTTGATTTTCACCGAATATGAATGTGTTACATTAATTAGGTTGAATGTGTTTGATAATGCGTTTGATAATTTACGTTTGAATGTGAATGATAATGTGTTTAATAATATTTTGGTTGAAGTGAATGTTTGATAAAGTGGTTGAATGTGGTAGGATGTTTATGTTTAGATTATGTTAAGGTTTAATGTATTTGATTATTTACGTATATGTTGAATGATGTTAAATGATGTTAATTTTTCAAATTTTTGTGTAGATATGCCGAGGGGTATTTTCATCATTTATATGTGTTTCTCAACCTTCTAACATGTGTGTACAGAAATTTTATGATACTATACCAAGACAAAAAATTAAAAGGCAATGATAATCCAAGATTAGCCATACCGTCAGCACACACATTGCCTTCTCTATATACATGAGAAAAAGTGAAACTTATGGAACGAACAAAATTCAAACAGTTTTGCCATCTATGTCTTATGGATCAAGGAATGACCTCAAATAATTAGGATGGGATAAAAATCGAAAAATCATAACAACCAATAGGATTTTGCCAAGCATATTAAATTAAACCAACAGGAAAATATTGGACCCCACACCCTCCCCCACTATCTCCTCATTCAATGGTTGAAAAAATTCAACCTCAAATAATCCATATGTTTTTCAAAATGCTTTTCAACATGCCATTGCACCAATTCAATGGTTGAATTTTTTTTCAACATGTCCATTGTAAATGGTCTTATTTGTTTTGTATTTACATCTCTTTATTCTTCTTCTATCTCGGATTGCACTTGTGTGATATGCCAATTCAATTATGACACGTGACAATACAATTTGTTTTAAAATGTGTGTGAGTGAGAGAGAGAGAGAGAGAGAGAGAGAGAGAGGGGGGGGGGGTAGTTGAACTGATCTCTTAGTCACAATTGTATTGACCAATGTCATGTGACATTCTCATCTTAATGATAAACAAGTGGTTTCCTTCTATGTCCTCTCCTCTCTATGTCACAAACTAGTCCTTCTATTGACTAAAATTTGAATGTTTTTCATTATTCATATTTGTTCCCCTTATTTGTGAAATTCTAGATTCTTCATTTATTCTTCTTAAAATGTTAAATTCTAATCACCACCTTACTTTAAAAAAAATAATCAACTAGCTTTTATGCCTTTACATCTCTTTATCTCTCCTTTCTCCTGTGTCTCTCATATTCTCTCCTTATTTGTTTTGTCTTTACATCTCTTTTATATCTCCTTCTATGTCGGATTGCACTTGTGTGACATGACCAATTCAATTATGACACGTGACAATACAATTTATTTTCAAATGTGTGTGTGTGTGTGTGTGTGTGTGTGTGTGAGAGAGAGAGAGAGAGAGAGAGAGAGAGAGAAAGATTAGTTGAATTGATCTATGTGTCATAATTGTATTGACCAATGTCATGTCACATTCTCACCTTAATGATAAACAAGTGTGTCCTTCTATGTCCTATCCTCTCTATATCACAAGCTAGTCCATCTATTGACCAAAGTTTTAATGTTTTTCATTATTCCTATTTCTCATAAAAATAGCATGTCATGTTTTTGCTTGTCAGTTGTTGAACAGTTAAAACCTTCAGACTTAGTCATATCATTAACCATATACAAGAATTTAGAAAAAACTACACTGCACAATGAATCTTTTAACTTGATTTTAAACTTCAAAAGTCATTTATCATAGGTTTTTTAGATAAAATATTAATTATTTTTCTAAAGATCAACATACAATGTTGTACTTTAGGGATTTTCCGTCCAAAACCGTGAAAAGAGCCCCCAATCGTGTTTCTACTCAACCAAGTAATATATCCAACCAAACAACATATATAACTATATACCACAGGTTTGGGCAAAAAATAGCCAAGGTACAACATTGTTCTCATTCATATAGATAACATTTTTTATCTAAAGAAAAAAAAAATCTATTTAAAACTTTCAATTAAGTTAAAGGATCTCATGTGCAATTTTAACAAGAATTAATTGCTCTCTCCATCTCAAAATAAGTGACCTAGTTAACTATTTTACAAATATCAATACACATTTTTCTAACATTTATCTTTATAGATTAATGGAAAATACAATCAATGTTTGTTTATATGAATAACGCACATACTTCACAAGTTATTTTTCTTCACCTAATACTTTAATTTACCTTTTTATTCCATCCAAGGTTGAGTTAAGGGAATGAAGGAAGAGAAACTGGGAATCTCAAAGAGAAGAAACAATGAATATGATCTCAATCTATATACATGATAGGAAGAAAAAATGGTTGGAGATGATGTGTGTTTTTGTAGCTTATTGAGAGAGGTGAATCCACATTGCGTTGTGATATGTTGTCTTTGAAAGCCTCTAATTGCCTCACTCATTCTGTGAAAAAAAGGCAATCTCCATACTCAGAGAGAATGAGGGGCGTGTGTGTGTGTGAGAGAGAGAGAGAGAGATTTGGCTGCAAAGAAAGTTCAAAATCAAAAACACAAAATGAAGCTTCTTATGTGTACGACTTTTCGACCAAAACCGTGAAAAAAGGTCTATGTTCTTAGTACTCAATTAAAGTGAACTGCTACTGCCTATGTCTCTATTGCTGCCAACCGTGTTAAGAAAGTCCAACCAAACACAAAATGATGAATAAATACATCAAAACACAAAATGAAGCTTATTGTTTATTTGGACAATAAAAAAATACCACAAGACGATTCGTCAACTCTAAACAAGAAACTAATTTTCTCTTTTCATGCATCTACAACCATAAATCTTGCTTCAGTTGCCTCCTCTTCGGACTCAAACTAAACAAGAGCCTGCTTTTTCTCATTAATCTCAAAGACTTTGCAGTTGACAATGATTCCATGCTCCTGCATAAGACTTGCAATCTCGTCTTCAATAATTTCTTGTGGGAGGGAGGACACGTGGATGATCCTTGTTGGCGAGCAGCAATACCGATAGTTTTTAGCAGCATTTTGGTTGAATCGATTGAGATTTGAGTTCATGTATTCATGTTTATCAGGACCTTGGGTTATATTTGGATGCTTTGAGAAGTTCACCTCCAAATGTTTTCCGAACAACATGGTCCCCTATATTTGAAATTGAAAAGATTTTAGTGATCAGTTTCACACTTTAGCAAAAAATATACAGATGCCAATCCATTCTTAAATGAAATAATTCACATTGCCAAATGGAAACAGTACACACTATAAATTAAAGAAAATAGTTTAAACGATTACAACATATTGCTAAAATGACCACATGTTTGATCCCAACATCTAAAAAATATGGATCAAAAACAGTATTTGAAGGAATCCACATTGCATACTAGATAGCACCAGAAATAATAGAGAATAATGAACACCATTAAGAATCAACAATGAACTAGCATATGACCGCAATATATTTAACTGTAAAATGTCTGTAGAATAATAAGTCACGAAATACAATTCTCTATTTCAATCATGTTGCATAGCACTAGGGTAAAATTTCTCCAGGGCAGTGGAAACAATATCAGGACTGGAGACATGGTGATTATTTCCATTTTTGCTTTTGGGTAAGAATTAGACTCGAATGTATATTTATCAACAGAAGAATCAATATTCGTATATTTCTCCAAGAGAAACCCAAATGTCTAAAAACGGAAACTTACTACTACACCAAACCATTGAAACCAAAATGTGATTATTTTTCTCTTCAACCTTTCTTCGTAGTTTAGAATATTCTTTAGATAAATGTGCTAATTTGTGATGAATTCTCAAACTACGGTAAAACAAAAGTTAATGAGGAAAATACTCAGGAGGTTTAGTTGTCATATGTAAGGTCAAAAGAAACAATAAACAACAATCTCTAAACAAAAAATAAAAATTCACAAACCAATTGATACCAGACACCATGAAAATGAGCTTATGAAATTTCACTGCTCCGGTTGCAGCCAGACAGACATGGCACCAAGCTACTTGCCAATGAAATGCATTAAATAATTCCAAGCAGGTTTACTTTCTTCCTCGTATAGAATGGTCCCATATCAACATTACCAAGGCAACAGAACCAGGTGATTACGTAAAGAAGAAATTATTCTAAAGGGAACAGACCAGTTTCGGAGTGATGTATTTTATGTGGGACAAAAACAATACTCAACACAGACAGATACAGGTCTCAAAAAGGAGAAGAGAAGAGTGGGAAGACTGTCAAAACAGGTGAAGCTCAAACTAGAGGAAGAACCAGTGACCACTGACCAGGAAGCACAGCGGGTTTCGACATAGCATGCAGAGAAGAATTAGACTACCATATGACCCGTCACATATTTTGAAGAAAAAAAATGGCAAAAAATTGAGAAATCAGTACGCGACAATTTATGTGGTTTCTCTAGAAGAATGGGAAATATGTCGCAATGCTGCTGCTAATAAGACGTCTGCGGCTGATAGAAGTAATAAAAACTTATTTGTTTTGAACACATTGGTATTAGGAACTCGTTATTCAGTGGTGCTATATCTCGCGAAACAAAGGTTCACAAATATTTCACGAACTCTTCATACTTCTTATTTCTTCACACTAACACTCTCCAACGGTGCTATTCTGTCTTAACTAACATGGTCTGATTATAAAGCGAACATCATCACCTCTTTCCTCATAGCTTAACCAATTTTTTATTTTATTTTCATTCATGATTTTATCTAAGTAATTTGATATTTTGCAATGTCACTCTTGGAAAGGCATAGAAGAAATTTATGATTTTTCATGAATTTTGTTGTGTCACTTTTTGCTTCTATAGCAACGGTGCCATGGCAGGTGAAGTCGTCTATAATAGTAACTAAGTTCTTGAAGACTGAAAACTCTCTGATGTTGTGCTCTTCATCGATGTGCTCTTTTTCCCACTCGTTAGATCACAACATAATAATAATGAGGAATAATGCTGAATATAGCGAAAAAGCGATCACAAATTTGTTCCGAAACCATCCACTTGCATGATTTAATTATTCATTAAGCTTCTAAACTGTAAGTTTCTCTCTCCAACATTTATTTACGCCTTCTTAATTCTACAAGACTACAACCACCTCACCTCACTAGCGATGATTCCAAGACAGCTGCCATTGCCTGTAAACTGGACTTGCCTCTCAATCTCTCATGCATTTTGAAAATTGTTTTCGTGATTTTTTCGAGAGCTATCTCTTCGCGAGATATAGCATAACTCCTAATTATAAGATCGAGTGGCTTTTTAAACAAAAATAATAACAATTTCTTTTCGAATTATTTGTTGCTGCTTTGTTTAACATTAACATCGGTTTGGGTTGAGTTATTGTTTTACAAATGAAGACCAAATAATATACTAACAAAGGAATGATGAATTGAATACTAACTATATTAAATTAATTAATACTCCCTTGATAACAAAATATAAGCAACAATGAGTCAAAGAAAGTTGATGTATCTGGTCCAAATTTTATATCAAATACATCAATCTTCTGACTCATTTTTGCTTATATTTTGTTACGGAGGGAGTATTTTCTTAATAAAATCAAATGATTTTGATTAAAAAATTACTTCACTACAAACAATTTTCTTATTTCCATAAATAAACTATATTTAAATGGGAAATAGTTAATTTACTGTGTTATGCATGTGTAATTTTTCATTTTGGTAGGATCTTACGTTTTACGATCTTGTTACCCTCTCACAATCTACGTTTTTCAAGAGCTAGACAAGATAGTAAAATGTAAAATTCCAAGATACTACCTATTCTGTCCTAGAACGATGTTATCTTGAGGAAGATAATCATACTCACATTGATGAAGAAGCTTTGTTGTGGAAGATCTCGTTGGAATCCATGGAAGAGACCCTGTTGCCGATAACACGGAAGGAGATGGTACCTGCACATTCGCTACGACACCCAAGTCAGATGGAAAATATGAAGGTCGAGAGATTTATGGGATAGAATGAACTTACTTAGAATTGTAGTGGAATGTGCTTTATATAGGCATAAGAGTGTGTAATGGGCATGAAGCTTTATTGAGCATTACCACGTAATTGTGCATTTTCTAAGTAAATATTGCCTTTTAGGCGGACCTAAACACTAAATCTACCTTAAAGTCTATAACCACTTAGTAAAAACTCAATTACATGGTAAGACCCAATAAAGCTCTAAGCCCATTACACTTTCGCATAATAAGACCCAATCAAACTACATAGTTTCAAACAGATAAACTTTCGCACTCATAGATTATAATCATTAGGCACAACTATAACAAGTAATAATAACCCTTAACATTGATCAAGACATCACAAGATCATATAATTACCAAGGTATCCATGAAACTAACCTTCAGAAAGTGAACTACCAATTCAACTTGAAAATCATCCCCCATCTGGACAAGTGCATGATCTGGTTTATTTCGAAGAAGTTTGATTTTGACAATGTTCCCATATATAGAGAACAAGTTGAACAGTTTATCCTCGTCGATTCTTTGAAATAACCATATTTGATGAAAATATTAATATAAAGGAGAGATATATTTCTTGTATAATGAAAAAGGTTAGAATCAAATTATTTACATCGGGATTGAGATTTGTGACAAGAATTGTACACCTTTCATTAGTGCCAGTTATTCCAGGAGGCAAATCTCCCCCGAAGGCAGCTTCAATTGCTTGAGCATTGCCCATCTATAATGCAAAACAAATTGATAAGTATGTGGAGGGATTAACCTTTGCATTTAAAATTAATTTAAGAAAAACATGCATTAAATATATAAAAAAAGTTCATTTTATAAATTAATAACCATTTTATAAAAAGTTCAAGAAGGATACAAAGTTAGATAGAAAACAGGATTACGAAACTGTGGTAGATAGAGCATCAGAAGATATAAATTAATAACCATTTTTTAATCTTGTTCTTTTTTTGTAAAACATAACTTGTTTTAATATAATAAAGGTTAGAGTCTTAGAGAATAACATGCGATGTAAAACACAAAATGTAAATTATATTAGTAAAGAAGGGTAATATTTCCTTTTTCAAAACAATGATTTAAGCATGGAAAGAGCACAAATACTTAATGTACATTAAGTCATCTTTGAGTAGCCTTTGAATGAGTGGATAATGAAAAGTAACAAATGCTGCAGTATTCCATGCATATTCAAGTTCTGCGAATACATGCACTTTAGTCGTCTCTTAATTTAAGAAAAGTTCAACTTCAAAGTGCAGTAACATATCGATAGGTCATTCAAGAGCTAAATAAAATATTCTCTACAATAAAAGGCCTTAAAACAAGACTCTTGTTGGTATGCTTGTGAGCTCTCAGTTAATTTGATAGAAATTTAAAATATTTCAATATTCAGGTAAAGCAGCATGCAAAAGCAATTCTTTCTACCCAAGATCTCATACAACATTGTCAGGAGCGAAATCTTACTAAGGACCGTGAAGGGGGATAGCATGATCGTAAAATCCTGTATTGCTTCTCAAAAGTGATTTTTCTAGTATAAAATAGGTTAAGAGACTGGTTTAACAACCCACTTGGGTTGGCCTGGTGGTATTGGCTTGGAAATAATGTAGTTATTTAGGTCACATTACATTTGTTTTTAAACAAAAATAAATGTATAAACAGAGTCAATAGATGACAGGATTGATTAATGAAACATAAATTCCCAAAAAAAATAAGGTTAGGTTTAAATGATTTTGAGAGGCAATTTTGAAGAACATAAGAAGTTTCAAATATATGACTAAGAATTTATTGTGTACCGTCATGATTAATTAATCAAACAAATTTCACCCAGATTGGTTAATTTTGAGAGGTGCAAATTGGGAATAAAAAATGGATAGTGTACGAGGGAGAATAAATTGTCATATATTTATTGAAGAGAAAAAAAACAAATATCAACTACTAGGGGATTGAAAAAAGGAAAGTAGATTGAGAAGGTTAGTGGTTACTTAGGTTTAGAATTGCAATTTGCATGTAAAATTCGACTCTCTTCGTCTCGTGTCGATGGAAAAGAAATCAGAGGCTGCAACAAATGCAAATGTGCACAATAATATATCAGATGATATTTCCTTCACGATTCTATCCAAACTCCCTCTTAAATATTTGTACCAATTTTGATGCGTTAGCAAATCATGGTCACTCTTATTTGAAAACCAACATCTCATGTACATGATCCTCGGAAATTTCATATGTAATTTGAATTTTTGTTCTTATTACAACCAAGCATCTCTCCTCCTGAAGTACTTGGATGAAACCCATGAATATATTTTGTATTCTCTTTCTAGTGAGAGGTTTGATAGTAAAGTAAAATTAGATTGCAAAAATTCAATTGATCACCTATATATTCTTCGTATCTTTGGTCTTGGTAGAATTAATGGCATTGTTTGTCTTCATAAATATGTAAATTGTGGTGCAACTGAATTGTGTAACCCAGCTACCCAAACAATAAAGTTCATTCCTCCCAGTCCTCTTTAATCAGATGAGTTGTCTATTCTGGGTGTAGATAAGGAATTCGTTAGTGTTGTAGTTTTTACTTATCTTCATGGATTTGGTTATGACAGTTTTATGGATGACTATAAGGTCATGTGTCTTATATCTTTTGATATCCAAGTAGAATTGGGTGATACATTTCCAGACTCTTTATTGGAATATATATATATACTTGGATTAATTATGGGAGATATATAGCTTAAGAATTAACGCATGGGGGAAACTTGAGATTGACATGCCATCTTCATTGTACTCTACAGAGGGAACCCAAGTCTACATGGATGGAGTGTGTAATTGGTTTTGCTAAGAGAATAGCCCTGTTGGAGTACGTTTATTGTCATTTTACTTGAGAAATAAGGTGTTATGTATAACATCCATACCCTCGGATAATTTTACTTCAAGAAAATGGACCCATGTAACACCACCAAATTTATTGATGAAGCTTTAAATTTAAGACAATCATCATCATCTGAGAGTATGGATGCTTTAAATTTAAATTTATAGATGAAGATGATTGTTTTAAATTGAAAGCTTAATCCAACATGGCTATTATCTTAACACAACCAATGACACACTCCATTCATGTAGACTTGGGTTCCCTCGGTACAGTACAAAGAAGATGGCATGTCAATCTCAAGTTTTCTCCATTAGTTACTTCTTAAGCTATATATCTCCCATAATTCATCCAAGTATGTATATCCAATAAAGAGTCTGAAAATGTATCATCCAATTGTACTTGGATATTAAAAGATATAAGACACATGACCTTATAGTAATCCATAACACTGTCATAACCAAATCCATGACGATAAGTAAACACTTCAACACTAACGAATTCGTTAGCAACACCCGGGATAGACAACTCAACTGACTCAAGAGGACTGGGGGGAATGAGTTTTATTGCTTGGGTAGCTGGGTTCCACAATACAATAGCACTAAAATTTACATATTTATGAACACAAACAATGCCAATAATACTACCAAGACCAAATATAAGAAAAATATATAGGTGATCAATTGGATTTGTGCAATCTAATTTTACTTTATTCTCAAATCTCTCACCAGAAAGAGAATACAAACTATCTTCATGGGTTTCATCCAAGTACTTCAGGAGGAGAGATGATTGGTCGTAATAAGAACAACAATTTAAATTACATAAGAAATTTTCGCGGATCATGTTCATGAGATGTTGGTTTACAAATAAAAGTGACAATGATTTGCGAACCCATCAAAATCGGTACAAAGATTTAAGAGGGAGTTTGGATAAAATCGTGAAGGAAATATCATCTAGTGTATAATTGTGGACCTTTGCAGCCTCTGATTTCTTCTCCATCGACACGAGACGAAGATAGTCAATTTGTACTTGCAAATTGCAATTCTAACCCTAAGTAACCACTAACCTTCTCAATCTCCTTTTCTTTTTGAATTTTTGGAAATATTTTCAATCTCCTAATAGTTGATATTTGTTTTTTTTTTTCTCTTTTCAAAAATTTTATGAGAATTTATTCTCCCCCATACACTACCCGTTTTTTATTCCCAATTTGCCCCTCTCCAAATTAACCCATATGGGTGAAATTTGTTTGATTGTTTAATCAGGACGGTACAAAATAAATTCTTAGTCATATATTTGAAATTTCATATCTTCTTGAAAATTGTCTCTCAAAATCATTTAAAACCTAACCTTTTTCAAACTACAATAAAACAAAACTTCAATTGGAAACTATCAACACTTCAGTTTGTTGAAAGGTAAACTTACTGAGGAAGATACTCAAGAGGTTAAGTTGTCAAATGTAAGGTCTTCAATCGTTGACAACAAAAGAAAGAAACAATAAAATGCATTAAGCAATTCCAAATAGATTTACTTTCTTCCTCAGACAGAATGCTCCCATATTAGCATTAGCAAGGCAACAAACAGAAACAGGTGATTACGAAAAGAAGAAATTATTCTAAAAGGAATAGACCAGTTTCGGAGTGATGTATTTCATGTGGGACGAAAACAATACTCAAAACACACATATACAGGTCTCAAATAGGAGAAGAGAAGAGTAGGAAGATTGTCAAAACAGGTGAAGCTCAAACAAGAGGAAGAACCGGT
Source organism: Medicago arabica (assembly GCA_946800305.1). Lineage (NCBI taxonomy): Eukaryota > Viridiplantae > Streptophyta > Magnoliopsida > Fabales > Fabaceae > Medicago > Medicago arabica. The sequence goes on from OX326966.1 coordinate 47,496,023, forward strand.
GACCGCTGACCAGGAAGCACAATGGGTTTCGACATAACATGCAGAGAAGAATTAGACTACCATGTCACCCATCACATATTTTGAAAAAAAATGGCAAAAAATTGATAAATTAGTACACGGCCATTTTTGTGGTTTCTCCAGAAGAAAGGGAAAGATGTCACAAGGCTGCTGCTGATAAGATGGCCGCAACTGATAGAAGTAATAAAAACTCATTTGGTCCGAACACATTTGTTTTAGGAACTCGTTATTATTTTGTTTTGATTTAATTATAGGCTTATTCAATCACCTGGTCCCTTAACTTAATTGATTGTCTCAAATTGGTTCCCTAACTATAATTTGTACCAATTTGGTCCCCTATGTTTTGCTCTGTTACTAGTTTCAGTCCTTTTTGTTAGTTTCTCTCAAAAAAACGTTAACTTATGTACCAATTTAGTCCCCTATGTTTTGCTCCGTTACTAGTTTTACTCCTTTCTGTTAACGTTTTTTTGAGAGAAACTAATAGAAAGGACCAAAACTAGTAACAAAACAAAACATAAGGGACCAAATTGGTACAAATTATAATTAGGGGACCAAATTGAGAAAGTCAATTAAGTTAAGGAACTGAGTGATTGAATAAGCCTTAATTCTAAAAGCGAGTGGCTTTTTTAAAAAAAATAATAATAATTTCTTTTCTAATTATTTGATGTTGTTTTGTTTTACATTCACATTGGTTTGAGTTGAGTTATTGTTTTACCAATGAAGACCCAATAATATAAGAAAGGAATGATGAATTGAATTCTAACTATATTTAATTAATTAATACTCCCTCCATAACAAACTATAAGCTACAATGAGTCAACTAAAGTTGATGTATTTGGTCTAAATTTTATACCAAATACATAAATCTTCTAACTCATTTTTGCTTATATTTTGTTACGGGGTGAGTATTTTCTTAATAAAATCAAATGAGTTTGATTAAAATATTACTTCACTATAACCAATCTACTTATTTCCATAAATCAACTATATTTAAATGGGAAAGGGTTATTTTAGTTTGTGTTATGCATGTGTAATTTTTCATTTTGGTAGGATCTTAAATTTTATGATCTTGTTACCCTCTAACAATCTACGTTTTTCGAGAGCTAAACAAGATTGTAAAATTCTAACATACTACCAGTTCTATCCTAGAACGATGTTATCTTGAGGAAGATAATCATAATCACTTTGATACGACGGATTGATGAAGAAGTTTCGTTGTGGAAGGTCTTGCCGGAATCAACGGAAGGGACCCCGTTGCCGATGACACGGAAGGAGGTGGTACCTCCGACGCCCAAATCAGGTGGAAAACAAAGAGGTCGAGAAGTTTATGAGATAGAATAAATTTATTTGGAATTGCAATGGATTCCCCTTTTATATAGGCATAAGAGAGTGTATTGGGCCTGAGGCTTTATTGGACCTTACGATGTAACTGGGCCTTTGCTAAGTAGATATTACCTTTTAAGTGGACCTAAACCCTAAACCCACTTAAAAGACTATATCCACTTAGGAAAGACCCAATTACATGGTAAGGCCCAATAAAGCTCCACGCCCAATACACTCCCTTATGCCTATATAAAAGGGGAATTCATTACAATTCCAAGTAAGTTTATCATATCTCATAAACCTTTCAACCTCTTTGTTTCCCACCTAACTTGGGCGTCGGAGCGCATTTACAGGTACCACCCGTTACGTCTTTAATTGATTTTATAAAGAATATACTTAATGTAGTTAGAGAAACTTTTAAATTAATTCATCAATATTTACTTAATTTATTATTGGGTCATCACGACTAAAATAGCCTAAATCAGTGTTGATGTAGAACAGAACACAACAATTAAAAAATAAAGATTAAAAACTTTAAAAAAGACCCATTAAGTTTTTGACTAAAAACAACCAACAAAATAGTAAAAGTAATGTAACCCAAAAAAATGGTAATAGTAATAAGTTGGGCCTTCTTTTCCCCAAGCCCAATATCCACTGTGCTATCTTTCTTTTTATTCTTCTTCTAGAGTAGAAAAAACAAGGTCGCAAGATTTTTGTAAGATATTTTGCGATTTCAATCTCAGTAGAATACGATTCTACATGCAATATGGATTGCCAGGATTGAGTGAGATCGTGAAATCACACGATGTTGTGATATAAATCATAATTATGACCACTGGTCATAACCAATAGGGTTTTTAGAGAGCAAAAAGAGAAGATAGAAAAAGTCGGCTAATAGTAGCACAACGGAACGGAAATATGAGTAATAGTATATGACTAAGCCCACTAACAATAAGACTAATAGCCACAATATCTTCTAATAAAAATAGAAAAATATAATAATTTTCTCATGTTTAGAGTATTGTGTATTTTCATATGGTGTGTGGACATGGTGCTTATGTTGTACAGGTACACTATATAAATCAGTGGCCGTATTGTGCTGAGTCGGTTTTGTTGCTAACTCTAAATAACAACTAGAACGTTGAATGCATCTCAATAAATACAAGAGTCCACATCAATCAAACTACACAGTTTCAGACAGATTAACTTTCGCACTCATAGATTCTAATCATTAGGCACAACTATAACAAGTAACAATAACCCTTAACATTGATCAAGATATAACAAGATCATATAATTACCAAGGTATCCATGAAACTAACCTTCAGAAAGTGAACTGCCAATTCAGCTTGAAAACCATCCCCCATCTGGACAAGTGCATGATCTGGTTTATTTTGGAGAAGTTTGATTCTGAAAATCTTCCCATAAATAGAGAACAATTTGAACAGTTTATCCTCATCGATTCTCTGAAATAATAATATTTGAAGAAAATATTAATATAAAGGGGATATATATTTCTTGCAGAATGAAAAAGGTAAAATCAAATTATTTACATCAGGATTGAGATATGTGACAAGAATTGTACACCTTTCATTTGTGCTAGTTATTCCAGGAGGCAAATCTCCCTCGAAGGCAGCTTCAATTGCTTGAGCATTGCCCATCTATAATGCAAAACAAATTGATAAGTATGTAGAGGGATTAACCTTTGCATTTAAAAATAATTTAAGCAAAACATGCACTAAATATAAATAAAAAAGTTCATTTTAAATACATCTGTGCATTTAATTTATAAACAAGAAAGCCATAGTAATGGGTTCACACACACTATTGTCATTTAGCAAAAAATGGCTGAAAATATTAAAAAGTTATTAGATACATATCTATAGTTGATTTACAAACAAGAACAATATCTATAGTTTATTTACAAACAAGAAAATTATAGTAATGTGTTGATAAAGTAATGTCATTTAATCACAAAATAAAAGAAAATCCCGTACAGTTTCACAGTGCAGAAAGCTCTATAAAAACCTCCCTATGAATCAAACCCTAATGAGTAAAAAATGCTTCTAAATATTTTTGTCTATAAAAGTATGATATTTTTAAGAATTATCCCCTCTTAATTTTTTTCCTTGAAAAACCATATCCAAGCAGCTTGCAGCCAACTGTGCCAAATTATATTTAAAACAAATAAACAAATTTGAATAAAACATTTATAGCTCCATCAAATAGCTATATTGTCAAATATAAGCAAACTAAAAGTTCAACCATTGGTTGCTAGCGAGGAGTCTTACAAAACCGACTTATAAAGTGAGTGATGTCTTCCAACACAATCCCTCACGGCCAAGACAGGGCAATGAAACTAGGATGGGCTGAGATACCATCTTAAAATTTGGGTTGAACATAACTAAATCCTATAAAACTGGCTTGTAAGGTGAAGGATATCTTTAACTTTTAAACTCATTTTCAGGTCATATTCATCTAACCTAGGACTCTCAGTAGAGAGGCTTCAAGCAAATCAATTATTTAGATTTTTAATTAGTTATTGAAAATAGAAAATAAAGAGACATAAACAGTTAGACATTTATAATGCTACTTCTTATAAGATATAAATTGATAGCAACTCCTTCATATATTACATTCTACATTCATAATTGAATGAGGTTACTTCAACTTAGCTTGAAAAGTACCCACCTCTGAGATTCCAGCTGTAAAAAGAAAAAAAACAAAATATTAGTACATTAGAAACAGACTTTACAAGATCATACTTGTGAAGATTAAAGCAAATAAAAATGTTTAGCACCTTGTCTGGGTCCAGAACCTTGAATCCCTCATAATTTCCTGTGAAGGTCAGCCTTTCCGGTCTGTAGGCAGATTTGGGTTGGTAAAGTCCCATGCAGAAATGAGGAATAAACTTAGCAAAAATGGATACAGTGTTAAAATATAAATTACGTTAAGTAAAAAAAAACGATTGAATCACCTTGACTGATCATTATTATAGTTCACTTGTAGTTCATCAAGGCTGCAATTATCATGAATCAAACGAAGAACAAAAAAAATAGTTAGGTAAAGGTATAGACAAAAAGAAGGTGAGAGGATACAAAATGAGCCAGCAAAGGAGAACACAAAACTAATACATACAATGAATTGTTGACAGAGATAACTTTAACCTACTTTAAGAAGTGAATGTCCAGCTGAGAGCAACCATCATAAACATTGCGTCCCTAGAAAAAAAATCCAAAAGTCCAATCATCATCATTCCAAAAAATCCAAAAGTAGACCACGGAGTTCATGTAATCACAAAACAACCTGCAGAGCAGCTGTGGAAGTCACGGCTCTCCGACGAGTTTCGTATTGGATGTGAGCTTGAAAGCCTGCACAATTTATCAAATATAACCATAAATTTCATTTAAAGAGAAATGAAGAATCTTTGTATACTTTATGCTTGGTTAGGCATTTACATAAAACTGTATAGCACTAAGAATAGAAGGAACATCTTGCATTTGTACAAGTGCCTGCAAGAAATTCATCCGTGAGTTCTAAGAGTCTGAGAATAAACAAAAGATTCAATTGAAGGCATGAAAGAAAACCTAATTTTTAGCACGCAACATCACAAGCTTCGCTTTGACTCCAAAAGGCTGAAATAACGGAAGCAAATTGTTCTGCAACAAGATGAGATAAAATATTTAAATAATTGAGGAAATTTGATACTAAGAGCTCTTAAAGGAAAACATCTAGGATAAAACTCCTTCAACATCCCTCAGCTCATCAAAAGATTGACGAGAAAAAATTAATAAATTAGTGATTATGTTAATTATGAAAGGTTGAACCCTAAAACTCCTTCGAAGTTCCTCACCTCATTAATCGTGTTGGATGAGCGGTGAAATTGACAAATAAAAAACATAGAACCACCGTGATTTTGGCGATAGCTACACTTTGTAGCTTCACAAAATTATGATGGCTCATCATAATTTTTCAATCTCACTGTTCGTCCAAGTAAGAAAATATGATATCATTTATGATTAAACCCTACAACTAACTAATAACATTTTATCCCAACATACAAATGCTTACCATGAAACTCAACAACACAATTCCAACATCAAAACACAAATTACTAATAGGAAAAAAAGAAAAAAAAACAAAACTAAACATGAATCCTACCAATTAATCTTCAAAATCCAATTTACAAAAAATCAATATTCAATTATATAAAATATAATTATATACTTTCTCAAAGAAAAATATTCAACTATATAAAATCATGAGGATCAAACAAAGTTGTAATCGAATAAAAATTAAAACTTTATGTGCTACTCAATTGAATTCGAGAAAACTCAGATACCAATTTGAAAAATGAATCTATAGGTGGTGAAATAATTTGACACACAACAAAAGGGGATCTCTAATTTGTTAAAAAAAAAGGCACAAAATTCATAAAAGAATGTGGTATCAAGCAGCTACAGAGATAGAGACACACACACAGAGAGAGAGAGAGAGAGAGAGAGAGAGAGAGAGAGAGAGAGAGAGAGAGAGAATGGTTGCCTGATAAGAGAAAGAGGGATTGCCTGATGAGAGAGAGAGAGAGAAGGAATGTCTGATGAGAGGGAGAGGGATTGCCTGATAAAAAAAAAGGTGTATGTGTGTGTGAGTGTTACACATGTGTCATTATGTTGTCATGAATTTTTTTGCCCGATCTGCGCTACAAGGCCCAAAACTTTTTTTACTCACAAGGCCCAAAAGGTTTGAATTGCATTTCATCCGACACAGTAACAACTTCGAGCCATCCGCCTAAAGTAAACAAAAGGGATTACTTTAATGCGTGAACCGAGGTTGATATGTAAACCTTACCGTCTCAAATAAACAGTTGAGGACTATTGCAACGTCAAACTAGGTGAAAATATCATACTCCCTCCGGAATGAAATATAAGCAAAAATGGTAGTTGAAAAGTTTATGTAAGTGGACTTAATTTTTAACCACATACATTGACCTTTCAACTACCACTTTTGCTTATCTTTCATTCCAGAGGGAGTTGCAGTAAATCCAGGTCCAAATGTACTAGATTGGGGTTTTAAAGAACTATTTCGGGAATGTGGTGAGTTGGGTTCAACATAAAAGTACACAAAGCCACACCACTAGGTTGCAGCAATGAGGACAACTTACTAATACATTGAATCATGTTGTCAAAGTTAAAATACATTGAGTCATTTATTTCATAATTTATATTACATTCAAACTTAGATTCTATACAAAAAGAAATAAATTGAAATTATATATCTAAATGATATAATAATTATATTTAACCATAAGAGTTACAATACTATGACCCATATACCTATCAGAAAAACTTAACAAAAACATACTTTCTAATACATTGAATCACTTAGTCAAAAAATTAAAATACATTGAATAATTAATTTCATAATTTATATTCTATTCTAGTTTATATTATGTACAAAATGAAATAAAATAAAATTACTAGATCTAAATGAAATAATATTATACTTAACCATAACAATTACATTTTTTTGTCAAGTAGTCATACCAACTGAGTTTCACTTACGGGAAAACATAAGAGTTACTTTACTATGGTCCATATACCTATTGAAAAAACTTCAGAAAAACATAAGAGTTAAAGTATTTCAAGAATTTGTTTTATAAAACTATTTTACAAAACGGTTTTCCAAAATTCAAAAAATTTTAACACAATCAAGAAGGATACAAAGTTAGATAGAAAACAGGATTACGGAACTGTGATAGATAGAGCATCAAAAGATAGAAATTAATAACCATTTTTTATCTTGTTCTTTTTTGTAAAACATAACTTGTTTTTACATAATAAAGGTTAGAGTCTTAGAGAATAACATGCGATGTAAAACACATAATATAAATTATATTTGTAATAAAGGGAAATATTTCCTTTTTCAAAACAAAATATTGTGGTTTCATAAACAATGATTTAAGCATGGAAAGAGCATGAATACTTAATGTACATTAAGTCATCTTTGAGAAACCTTTGAATGAGTGGATAATCAAAAGTAACAAATGTTGAAGAATACCATGCATATTCAAGTTCTACAAATACATGCACTTTAGTCCTTTCTTAGTTGAAGAAAAGTTCAAGTTCAAAGTGAAGTAACATATTGAAAGGTCATTCAACAGCTAAATAAAATATTCTCTACAATAAAAGGCCTTGAAAGAAGACTCTTGTTGGTATGCTTGTGAGCTATCAGTTAATTCGATAGAGTTTTAAAATATTTGAATATTCAGGTAAAGTAGCATGCAATAGAAAACCTTTCTACCCAAGATCTCATACAACATTGTCAAGAGCGAAATCCTACAAAGGACTGTGAAGGGGGATAGCATGACACTAAAATCCTGTATTGCATCTCAAAAGTGATTTTTCTAGTATAAAATTGCTTAAGAGACTGGTTTAACAACCCACATGGGTTGGCCTACCTAAAGATTAATTAAACTAGAGAATTGAAAATATTTTAATTATTTAGGTCACATTACATTTTTTTTTAAACGAAAGAAAATGTATAAACAGAGTTAATAGATGACAGGATTGAATAACGAAACATAAATTCCGAAAACAAAATAAGGTTAGGTTTTAAATGATTTTTAGAGATAATTTTGAAGAAGATAAGAAGTTTCAAATATATGACTAAGAATTTATTTTGTACCGTCTTGATTAATCAATCAAACAAATTTCACCCAGATTGGTTAATTTTGAGAGGGGCAAATTGGGAATAAAAAATGGATAGTGTACGAGGGAGAATAAATTCTCATATATTTTTTGAAGACAAAAAAACAAATATCAACTACTAGGAGATTGAAAATATTTAAAAAAAATTAAAAATGAAAAGGAGATTGAGAAGGTTAGTAGTTACTTAGGTTTAGAATTGCAATTTGCATGTAAAATTTGACTCTCTTTGTCTTGTGTCGATGGAGAAGAAATCAGAGGCTGCAACAAATGCAAAGGTGCGCAATTATATGTCAAATGATATCTCCTTCACGATTCTATCTAAACTCCCTCTTAAATCTTTGTACCGATTTCGATGTGTTCGCAAATCATGGTCAGTCTTATTTGAAAACTAACATCTCATGAACATGATCCACGGAAATTTCTTATGTAATTTGAATTTTTGTTCTTATTATGACCAAGCATCTCTCCTCCTTAAGTACTTGGATGAAACCCGTGAATATATTTTGTATTCTCTTTTTAGGTAGAGGTTTGAGAATAAAGTAAAATTAGATTGCACAAATCCAATTGATCACCTATCTATATTTCGTTTCTTCGGTCTTGGTAGTATTAATGGCATTGTTTGTGTTCATAAATATGTAAATTGCGGTGCAATTGAATTGTGTAACCCAGTTACCCAAGCAATAAAATTCATTCCTCCCAAAGACTCTTGAGTCAGTTGAGTTGTCTATTTTGGGTGTAGATAAGGAATTCGTTAGTGTTGTAGTTTTTACTTATCTTCATGGATTTGGTTATGACAGTTTTATGGATGACAATAAGGTCATGTGTCTTATATCTTTTGATATCCAAGTAGAATTATGGGAGATATAAATCTTAAGAAGTAATACATGGAGGAAACTTGAGATTGACATGTCATCTTCTTTGTACTGTATAGAGGGAACCCAAGTCTACATGGATGGAGTGTGTCATTGGTTTTGTTAAGAGAATAGCCTTGTTGGACTACTTTTGCTATTATTTTACTTGAGAAATAAGGTGTTTTGTATAACATCCATACCCTCGGATCATTTTACTTCAAGGAAATGAAGCCATTTAACACCACCAAATTTATCGATGAAGCTTTAAATTTATAACAATCATCTTCATCCGAGGGTATGGATGCTATAAATTTAAATTTATAATAAAATATAATATAATACATATCTTAACAAATATTATGTGATGTTTCTAATATTTAAAACTTCCCTTCAAGCCAATGCTTACTAAACTTTGAGTAACTATATAAGGGTGAAAATCAAACCATTACTCAAAAAACATATCAAACTAAACCAATTAGTATTTAAAACCATAATAAACTTTGACGAACTGATCCAAACAAAGCTGCACTGATATTGGATCAGATGTTGTTACCAAATTAAGTGTGTGATTGGTGCCAGTGACACAACATTGATCATAGTTGGACAACACCACTACCAAATAGAAAAACTAACTTAATTGGGATAAGTCATTTGTGAATGGTTCCAATGAGTCAACCATTACTTTGGTTAGGCGAAGGGACTATTGACAGTGTGTTGAGACCAATGACTATGGAGCCTTTCATTAGAGACGAAACTGATGAAAGGCCGAAAGCACGTTATGACAATAGTGACATGGACAAATGATCAAGAACAACTTGGAACTGAATGCAAGACTTGACAAATGACCACATACTTAAGCTGACAAAGAAGATCTTAACAAATAAAGTTGAATAAGAAGATGTGCATAACCGGACCTTAAAGAAATGCGCTCTAACAAGACAGAAACAGAGCACCAAGAAACATGCCAAATAGTTGCACAGTGCCCTGAATGTACATAAATAAACTAGCGGCAAACAATTTTGTGAATTGGACCTCCATAAAGAGACCTAAATGCCAAAACATTGGGGTATCGTGTACTTGATCTGAGGCATAAAAAAGAAATTCAACCAAGACTAAAAAAGGAACCGATATACTCTTGTCCCGAAATCGAAAACCAATGACAGATCCGGAACTAGGACAAGTAAAACGAATGCATTTAATACTATCTTTGTATTCCCATTTAAGTAACACGATGAAGTTTGGCTCAGTTGGTATGAAGTTTCCACACTCGTAAGGTCAATGGTTCAACTCCCGTTAGGCATGTCTTATCCTAGTGAGCCCATAGAGCACAACTCAAATAACCTTTCTATTTTCAGAACACACAAATTTAGAAATATAATCAATATTGTTATCTATATTAAAATGATTGTTAAATTTCTTGGTACATTCTCTATATCTTTAATGAATTACTCCCTCCGGTCTCAAAGTAGATGTATCTGGTTCAAATTTTTAAAAATATACATCAACTTTGTTTAACATTTTCTTTTGCATATATTTGACCCTGGCCCTGGGGAGTAGTATCTCTTAACAATTTTCTAGAACGGACACTAAAGAGTATATTCTAATTGTTCTCATGAGCTTGACTTTGTTTGGTTGGTAAAGATATTGCATTTTATATACGAGGGTCGGGATTTAAACACCAGATTCCCCACTTATTCACCTTACAAGTGAATTGAGGTGAATTCCTAACTAGGAAACTTGACAAAAAAAAAGTATATTGTAATTAATTTAAGCAAAACATTCCTTAAATATAAATAATAAAGTTCATTTTAAATGCATGTGTGCATTTAATTTATAAACAAGAAAGCCATAGTAATGGGTTCACACACAGTATTGTCATTTAACACAAAATGGTTGAAAATATTAAAAAAATTATTAGATACATATCTATAGTTGATTTACAAACATGAAAATTACAGTAATACTTTTATAAAGTAATGTTATTTAATTACAAAACTCCCAATGAATCAAACCTCAATGAGGAAAAAAATGCTTCTACATATTATTGTCCATAAAAGTATGATATTTTTAAGAATTATTTTCTCCTAATTTTTTCCATTAAAACCATGTCCAAGCAGCATGCAGAAGACTATGCCAAAATATATTCCAAACAAAAAAATGAATAAAACAAACTAAAATAAGCAACTAAAATTCTCACCATTTGTTGCTAGTGGGGAGTCATACAATTTTGGTTGGATCTAACTTAACCCAACAAATATGACTTATAAGAGAGTGATGTCTCCCTACACATTCCCTCACAGCCAAAATAGGAAAACATATCTTGGATAGGCTGAGATGCAAACCGGCTTAAAATTTGGGATGAACGTAACTGAATCCTACAAAACCGGCTTCTCAGGTGAAAGAAATCTCCAACTCGTAAACTCAATTTCAGGTCACATTCATCTAACCTATGCTTATTTAGATTTTTAATAACTTGTTGAAAATGAAAATAGAAAATGAAGAGACATAAAGAGTTAGACATTTCTAATGCTACTGCTTATAAGATGCAAACTGATAGCAACTTCTTGATTTAGTAAATTGTGCATTCGTAATTGAATATCGTGACTTCAACTAAGCTTGAAAAGCACCCACCTTTGAGAATCCAGCTGTAAAAAGAAAATGACAAATTATTAGGACATTAGAAACAGACAATGAACATCCTTGTGAATATCAAAGCAATTAAAAATGTTTTACCAATGAAGACCCAATAATACACTAACAAAGGAATGATGAATTGAATTCTAACTATATTAAATTAATTAATACTCCCTCCTTAACAAAATACGAGCAATAATTGGTCAACGAAAGTTGATGTATCTGGTCCAAATTTTAGACAAAATACATCAATCATCCGACTCATTTTTGCTTATATTTTGTTACGGAGGGAGTATTTTCTTAATAGAATCAAATGATTTTGATTAAAATATTACTTCACTACAAACAATTTTCATATTTCCATAATTAACCTAAATTTAAATTTGAAATAGTTAATTTAGTTTGTGTTATGCATGTGTAATTTTTTATTTTGGTAGGATCTTACGTTTTACGATCTTGTTACCCTCTCACATTCTACGTTTTTCGAGAGCTAAACAAGATCGTAAAATGTAAAATTCCAAGATACTACTTGTTCTGTCCTATAATGATGTTATCTTGAGAAAGATAATCATACTTGCATTGATACGACAGATTGATAAAGATGCCTCGTTGTGGAAGATCTCTCCGAAATCCATTGAAGAGACCCTGTTGCCGAAGAGACGGAAGGAGGTGGCACTTGCACATGCGCTACGAGTCAGCTGGAAAACAAGGAGCTCAAGAGGTTTATGGGATTGAATGATCTTACTTGGAATTGTAGTGGAGTGTCCTTTATATAGGCATAAGAGAGTGTAATGGGCCTAGAGCTTTATTGGGCATTACCATGTAATTGGGCCTTTGCTAGGTAGATAGTCTTTTAGGCGGACCTAAACACTAAACTCGCCTAAAAGACTATATCCACTTAGCAAAGGCTCAATAACATAGCAACACCCAATAAAGCTCAAAGCCTATTACAATCCCATAAATCCATACAAAGGGGACACCACTTCAATTTCAAGTAAGTTCATTCTATCCCATAAACCTCTCGAACTCCTTGTTTCCCACCTAACTTGGGCGTCGGAGCGCATGTGCAGGTACCACCACCTTCCGTCTCACCGGCAACGGGGTCTCTTCAATGGATTCCGACGAGATCTTCCACAACGAATCATCTTTTTCATTAATCCGTCATATCAATGTGAGTATGATTATCTTCCTCGAGATAACATAGTTCTAGGACAAAACACTACCAAAAATGAAAAATTACACACGCATTGCATAGAGCATAGACTAAGTTAACTGATTTTCATTAAAGATAGTTGATTTAAGGAAATAAGAAACTTATTTGTAGTGAAGAAATATTTTATTAATTGATTTAATAAATAAAATACTTAATGTAGTTAGAGAAACTTTTAAATTAATTCATCAATATTTACTTAGTTTATTATTGGGCCTTCACGACTAAAATAGCCCAAACTAGTGCTAATGTAGAATAAACACAACAATTAAAAAATAAAGATAAAAAAGTTTAAAAAATACGCACTAAGTCTTTGAATTAAGTCGACCAACAAACTGGTAAAAGTAATGTAACCCAAAAAAATGGTAATAGTAGTTGGGCCTTCTTTTCTCCCAAGCACAATATCCACAATGCAATCTTTCTTTAATTTCTTCTTCCAAAGCAGATAAAAACAAGGTCGCAAGATTTTTGCAAGATATATTGTGATTCTCGCAAGATTTTTGCTGCACTCTGCTAAACCACTAGGTGATCTGAAACAATTAAGGATTGAGATGAGACATAATGTCTCAGTGAGTTCTACCTAATCCTAGGTTATATGGTAACCTCGGGGAAAACCTAGGGTCACCACGTGTCTATACTGCAACCTACCGGTTGTCTATACGTGTGTGGGAGATGCTCATCTAGACGGTCGTGCACACTAGATCCGTCATAGATTCTTCGTATCATAGCTCAAGTCTTGACTTATACTTTACATGTTGTGGTGGTCGAGGGAACCTAGGACCGCTATGTCGAGATACGATAAACGCATCAAGACCTAAACTTAAAACATTCATGACATGTTCCTTAACTAGACGATTGGGGAGATACTAAGACCGTCGACAGTATATCTTTATAACTTACTCTATTGCATAAACTTGTACATGTCTAATAACATATCATATTCATAATCATTCATTATGTTAGAAGTTAGCGTGTAACAAATGACATTATCTTGGTTCATTTTACGGAGTGTATCGGGTGGAGTAACCCCGAGTACAATCCCTTACTTTACCGATGAAATCCTAGCTAAGGTACATCGGACTCCCTCATCTCCATTTAATCACAAGTAAGTATCTTGACTCATTTTTAATCATAATGTTAGTTTGTGTGTTTTTTTTTTTGAAATATTTGAGTATTTTGCATGTGGTTAGGGTTGATGTAGGAATTAAAACTTTGATGATTGCATGTAGTTTATAAATGAATGTGGTTTTGATTGGTGACAAAAGAGCACATTTTGAGTATGTTTGATACTTTGCACACATAGTGTTTGATAAAATGCCCCAATGAAAATTATATTTATTATTGAGTTAGTTTAGGCTACGAAAATGATGTTAAATGTAGTTTGATATAGTGTATATTGAATTAGGTTGAACGTGGTTTTGATTTTCACCGAATATGAATGTGTTACATTAATTAGGTTGAATGTGTTTGATAATGCGTTTGATAATTTACGTTTGAATGTGAATGATAATGTGTTTAATAATATTTTGGTTGAAGTGAATGTTTGATAAAGTGGTTGAATATGGTAGGATGTTTATGTTTATTTTAGTTTAGATTATGTTAAGGTTTAATGTATTTGATTATTTACGTATATGTTGAATGATGTTAAATGATGTTAATTTTTCAAATTTTTGTGTAGATATGCCGAGGGGTATTTTGATCATTTCTATGTGTTTCTCAACCTTCTAACATGTGTGTATAGAAATTTTATGATACTATACCAAGACAAAAAATTAAAAGGCAATGATAATCCAAGATTAGCCATACCGTCAGCACACACATTGCCTTCTCTATATACATGAGAAAAAGTGAAACTTATGGAACGGACAAAAATCAAACAGTTTTGCCATCTATGTCTTATGGATCAAGGAATGGCCTCAAATAATTAGGATGGGATAAAAATCGAAAAATCATAACAACCAATAGGATTTTGCCAAGCATATTAAATTAAACCAACAGGAAAATGGACCCCACACCCTCCCCCGCTATCTCCTCATTCAATGGTTGAAAAAATTCAACCTCAAATAATCCATATGTTTTTCAAAATGCTTTTCAACATGCCATTGCACCAATTCAATGGTTGAATTTTTTTTCAACATGTCCATTGTAAATGGTCTTATTTGTTTTGTATTTACATCTCTTTATTCTTCTTCTATCTCGGATTGCACTTGTGTGATATGCCAATTCAATTATGACACGTGACAATACAATTTGTTTTAAAATGTGTGTGAGTGAGAGAGAGAGAGAGAGAGAGAGAGAGAGAGAGAGAGAGCGGGGGGGGGGGGTAGTTGAACTGATCTCTTAGTCACAACTGTATTGACCAATGTCATGTGACATTCTCATCTTAATGATAAACAAGTGGTTTCCTTCTATGTCCTCTCCTCTCTATGTCACAAACTAGTCCTTCTATTGACTAAAATTTGAATGTTTTTCATTATTCATATTTGTTCCCCTTATTTGTGAAATTCTATATTCTTCATTTATTCACCTTAAATTGTTAAATTCTAATCACCACCTTACTTTAAAAAAAATAATCAACTAGCTTTTATGCCTTTACATATCTTTATCTCTCCTTTCTCCTATGTCTCTCATTATTTGTTTTGTCTTTACATCTCTTTTATATCTCCTTCTATGTCGGATTGCACTTGTGTGACATGACCAATTCAATTATGACACGTGACAATACAATTTATTTTCAAATGTGTGTGTGTGTGTGTGTGTGAGAGAGAGAGAGAGAGAGAGAGAGAGAGTAGTTGAATTGATCTATGTGTCATAATTGTATTAACCAATGTCATGTCACATTCTCACCTTAATGATAAACAAGTGTGTCCTTCTATGTCCTATCCTCTCTATATCACAAGCTAGTCCGTCTATTGACCAAAGTTTTAATGTTTTTCATTATTCCTATTTCTCATAAAAATAGCATGTCATGTTTTTGCTTGTCAGTTGTTGAACAGTTAAAACCTTCAGACTTAGTCATATCATTAACCATATACAAGAATTTAGAAGAAACTACACTGCACAATGAATCTTTTAACTTGATTTTAAACTTCAAAAGTCATTTATCATAGGTTTTTTAGATAAAATATTAATTATTTTTCTAAAGATCAACATACAATGTTGTACTTTAGGGATTTTCCGTCCAAAACCTTGAAAAGAGCCCCCAATCGTGTTTCTACTCAACCAAGTAATATATCCAACCAAACAACATATATAACTATATACCACAGGTTTGGGCAAAAAATAGCCAAGGTACAACATTGTTCTCATTCATATAGATAACATTTTTTATCTAAAGAAAAAAAAAATCTATTTAAAACTTTCAATTAAGTTAAAGGATCTCATGTGCAATTTTAACAAGAATTAATTGCTCTCTCCATCTCAAAATAAGTGACCTAGTTAACTATTTTACAAATATCAATACACATTTTTCTAACATTTATCTTTATAGATTAATGGAAACTACAATCAATGTTTGTTTATATGAATAACGCACATACTTCACAAGTTATTTTTCTTCACCTAATACTTTAATTTACCTTTTTATTCCATCCAAGGTTGAGTTAAGGGAATGAAGGAAGAGAAACTGGGAATCTCAAAGAGAAGAAACAATGAATATGATCTCAATCTATATACATGATAGGAAGAAAAAATGGTTGGAGATGATGTGTGTTTTTGTAGCTTATTGAGAGAGGTGAAACCACATTGCGTTGTGATATGTTGTCTTTGAAAGCCTCTAATTGCCTCACTCATTCTGTGAAAAAAAGGCAATCTCCATACTCAGAGAGAATGAGGGGCGTGTGTGTGTGAGAGAGAGAGAGAGATTTGGCTGCAAAGAAAGTTCAAAATCAAAAACACAAAATGAAGCTTCTTATGTGTACGACTTTTCGACCAAAACCGTGAAAAAAGGTCTATGTTCTTAGTACTCAATTAAAGTGAACTGCTACTGCCTATGTCTCTATTGCTGCCAACCGTGTTAAGAAAGTCCAACCAAACACAAAATGATGAATAAATACATCAAAACACAAAATGAAGCTTATTGTTTATTTGGACAATAAAAAAATACCACAAGACGATTCGTCAACTCTAAACAAGAAACTACATTTCTCTTTTCATGCATCTCCAACCATAAATCTTGCTTCAGTTGCCTCCTCTTCGGACTCAAACTAAACAAGAGCCTGCTTTTTCCCATTCATCTCAAAGACTTTGCAGTTGACAATGATTCCATGCTCTTGCAGAAGACTTTCAATCTCGTCTTCAATAATTTCTTGTGGGAGGGAGGACAAGTGGATGATCCTTGTTGGCGCGAGCAGCAATACCGATAGTTTTTAGCAGCATTTTGGTTGAATCGATTGAGAATGGAGTTCATGTATTCATGTGTATCAGGACCTTGGGTTATATTTGGATGCTTTGAGAAGTTCACCTCCAAATATTTTCAGAACAACATGGCCCCCTATATTTGAAATTGAAAAGATTTTAGTGATCAGTATCACACTTTAGCAAAAAATATAGAGATGCCAATCCATTCTTAAATGAAATAATTCACATTGCTAAATGGTAGCAGTACACACCATAAATTAAAGAAAATAAATTAAACGATTACAACATATTGCTAAAATGACCACATGTTTGATCCCAACATCTAAAAAATATGGATCAAAAACAGTATTTGAAGGAATCCACATTGCATACTAGATAGCAGCAGAAATAATAGAGAATAATTAACACCATTAAGAATCAACAATGAACTAGTATATGACCACAATATATTTAACTGTAAAATGTCTGTAGAATAAACAGTCACGAAATACAATTCTCTATTTCAATCATGTTGCATAGCACTAGGGTAAAATTTCTCGAGGGCAGTGGAAACAATATCAGGACTGGAGACATGGTGATTATTTCCATTTTTTCTTTTGGGCAAGAATTAGACTCGAATGTATATTTATCAACAGAAGAATCAATATTCGGATATTTCTCCAAGAGAAACCCAAATGTCTAAAAACTGAACTTACTACTACACCAAACCATTGAAACCAAAATGTGATTATTTTTCTCTTCAACCTTTCTTCATAGTTTAGAATATTCTATAGATAAATGTGCTAATTTGTGATGAATTCTCAAACTACAGTAAAACAAAAGTTAATGAGGAAAATACTCAGGAGGTTTAGTTGTCATATGTAAGGTCAAAAGAAACAATAAACAACAATCTCTAAACAAAAAATAAAAATTCACAAACCAATTGATACCAGACACCATGAAAATGAGCTTATGAAATTTCACTGCTCCAGTTGCAGCCAGACAGACATGGCACCAAGCTACTTGCCAATGAAATGCATTAAATAATTCCAAGCAGGTTTACTTTCTTCCTCATACAGAATGGTCCCATATCAGCATTACCAAGGCAACAGAAACAGGTGATTACGTAAAGAAGAAATTATTCTAAAGGGAACAGACCAGTTTCGGAGTGATGTATTTCATGTGGGATGAAAACAATACTCAACACAGACAGATACAGGTCTCAAAAAGGAGAAGAGAAGAGTGGGAAGACTGTCAAAACAGGTGAAGCTCAAACTAAAGGAATAACCAGTCACCACTGACCAGGAAGCAGAGCAGGTTTCGACATAGCATGCAGAGAAAAATTAGACTACCATATGACCCGTCACATATTTTGAAGAAAAAAAATGGCAAAAATTTGATAAGACGTTGCAATGCTGCTGCTGATAAGACGTCCGCGACTGATAGAAGTAATAAAAACTTATTTGGTTTGAACACATTGGTATTAGGAACTCGTTATTCAGTGGTGCTATATCTCGCGAAACAAAGGTTCACAAATATTTCACAAACTGTTGATACTTCTTATTTCTTCACACTAACACTCTCCAACGGTGCTATTCTGTCTTAACTAACATGGTCTGATTATAAAGCGAACATCATCACCTCTTTCCTCATATAGCTTAACCAATTTTTTATTTTATTTTCACTCATGATTTTATCTAAGTAATTTGATATTTTGCAGTGTCACTCTTGGAAAGGAATAGAAGAAATTTATGATTTTTCATTAATTTTGTTGTGTCACTTCTTGCTTCTATAGCAACGGTGCCATGGCAGGTGAAGTAGTCTTTTAGTAACTAAGTTCTTGAAGACTGAAAACTCTCTGATGTTGTGCTCTTCATCCCTGTGCTCTTTTTCCCTCTCGTTAGATCACAACATAATAATAATGAGGAATAATGCTGAATATAGCGAAAAAGCGATCCCAAATTTGTTCCAAAACCATCCACTTGCATGATTTAATTATTCATTAAGCTTCTAAACTGTAAGTTTCTCTCTCCAACATTGATTTACGCCTTCTTAATTCTACAAGACTACAACCACCTCACCTCACTAGCGATGATTCCATGACAGCTGCCATTGCCTGTAAACTGGACTTGCCTCTCAATCTCTCATGCATTTTGAAGTTTCTATCAATACTATGAAACTGAAGTTTATATCAATACTATGAAACTGTATCTAGTTGGAGTATGCTTCAAAAAACAAAAACACTTCATGTTCTTGCAATTGAAGGTTTATTTTGTTTTGTTTTAGTTTACACATGATCTATTTTGTTTTAGTTTACACATGATCTGCTTTGTTTAAGTTTATTTATTAATGGCAGTTATATGGGAAAGAAAAATGACAAAAATGGTTTTCGTGATTTTTTTGAGAGCTATCTCTTCGCGAGATATAGCATAACTCTTAATTATAAGATCGAGTGGCTTTTTAAACAGAAATAATAACAATTTCTTTTCGAATTATTTGTTGCTGCTTTGTTTAACATTAACATCGGTTTGGGTTGAGTTATTGTTTTACAAATGAAGACCCAATAATATACTAACAAAGGAATGATGAATTGAATTCTAACTATATTAAATTAATTAATACTCCCTCGATAACAAAATATAAGCAACAATGAGTCAACGAAAGTTGATGTATCTAGTCCAAATTTTATATCAAATACATCAATCTTCTGACACATTTTTGCTTATATTTTGTTACGGAGGGAGTATTTTCTTAATAAAATCAAATGATTTTGATTAAAAAATTACTTCACTACAAACAATCTTCATATTTCCATAAATAAACTATATTTAAATGGGAAAGAGTTAATTTACTATGTTATGCATGTGTAATTTTTCATTTTGGTAGGATCTTACGTTTTACGATCTTGTTACCCTCTCACAATCTACGTTTTTCAAGAGCTAGACAAGATTGTAAAATGTAAAATTCCAAGATACTACCTATTTTGTCCGAGAACGATGTTATCTTGAGGAAGATAATCATACTCACATTGATGAAGAAGCTTTGTTGTGGAAGATCTCGATGGAATCCATGGAAGAGACCTTGTTGCCGATAACACGTAAGGAGATGGGACCTGCACATGCGCTACGACACCCAAGTCAGGTGTAAAATATGAAGGTCGAGAGATTTATGTGATAGAATGAACTTACTTAGAATTGTAGTGGAATGTCCTTTATATAGGAATAAGAGAGTGTAATGGGAATGAAGCTTTATTGCCTTTTAGGCGGACCTAAACACTAAATCTGCCAAAAAGTCTATAACCACTTAGTAAAAACCAAATTACATGGTAAGACCCAATAAAGCTCTAAGCCCATTACACTTTCGCATAATAAGACCCAATCAAACTACATAGTTTCAAACAGATAAACTTTCGCACTCATAGAGTCTAATCATTAGGCACAACTATAACAAGTAATAATAACCTTAACATTGATCAACACATCACAAGATCATATAATTACCAAGGTATCCATGAAACTAACCTTCAGAAAGTGAACTACCAATTCAACTTGAAAATCATCCCCCATCTGGACAAGTGCATGATCTGGTTTATTTCGAAGAAGTTTGATTCTGACAATGTTCCCATAAATAGAGAACAAGTTGAACAGTTTATCCTTGTCGATTCTCTGAAATAACCATATTTGATGAAAATATTAATATAAAGGAGAGATATATTTCTTGTATAATGAAAAAGGTTAGAATCAAATTATTTACATCGGGATTGAGATTTGTGACAAGAATTGTACACCTTTCATTTGTGCCAGTTATTCCAGGAGGCAAATCTCCCCCGAAGGCAGCTTCAATTGCTTGAGCATTGCCCATCTATAATGCAAAACAAATTGATAAGTATGTGGACGGATTAACCTTTGCGTTTAAAATTAATTTAAGAAAAACATGCATTAAATATAAAAAAAAAAGTTCATTTTATAAATTAATAACCATTTTATAAAAAGTTCAAGAAGGATACAAAGTTAGATAGAAAACAGGATTACGAAACTGTGGTAGATAGAGCATCAAAAGATATAAATTAATAACCATTTTTTACTCTTGTTCTTTTTTTGTAAAACATAACTCGTTTTTATATAATAAAGGTTAGAGTCTTAGAGAATAACATGCGATGTAAAACACATAAAGTCATCTTATAAATTATATTAGTAAAGAAGGGAAATATTTCCTTTTTCAAAACAATGATTTAAGCATGGAAAGAGCACGAATACTTAATGTACATTAAGTCATCTTTGAGAAGCCTTTGAATGAGTGGATAATGAAAAGTAACAAATGCTGCAGTATACCATGCATATTCAAGTTCTGCGAATCCATGCTCTTTAGTCGTCTCTTAATTGAAGAAAAGTTCAAGTTCAAAGTGCAGTAACATATCGATAGGTCATTCAACAGCTAAATAAAATATTCTCTACAATAAAAGGACTTAAAAGAAGACTCTTGTTGGTATGCTTGTGAGCTCTCAGTTAATTTGATAGAAATTTAAAATATTTCAATATTCAGGTAAAGCAGCATGCAAAAGCAAACCTTTCTACCCAAGATCTCATACAACATTGTCAAGAGCGAAATCTTACTAAGGACCGTGAAGGGGGATAGCATGATCGTAAAATTCTGTATTGCTTCTCAAAAGTGATTTTTCTAGTATAAAATAGGTTAAGAGACTGGTTTAACAACCCACTTGGGTTGGCCTGGTGGTATTGGCTTGGTACCCGAAGATTAATTAAACTAGCGAATTGGAAATAAAGTAGTTATTTAGGTCACATTACCTTTGTTTTTAAACAAAATTAAATGTATAAACAGAGTCAATAGATGACAGGATTGATTAACGAAACATAAATTCCCAATAAAAAATAAGGTTAAGTTTAAATAATTTTGAGAGGCAATTTTGAAGAAGATAAGAAGTTTCAAATATATGACTAAGAATTTATTGTGTACCGTCATGATTAATTAATCAAACAAATTTCACCCAGATTGGTTGATTTTAAGTGGTGCAAATTGGGAATAAAAAAGGGATAGTGTACGAGGGAGAATAAATTCTCATATATTTATTGAAGAGAAAAAAAACAAATATCAACTACTAGGGGATTGAAATATTTCCAAAAATTAAAAAAGGAAATTAGAATTGCAATTTGCATGTAAAATTTGACTCTCTTCGTCTCGTGTCGATGGAAAAGAAATCAGAGGCTGCAACAAATGCAAAGGTGCGCAATAATATATCAGATTATATTTCCTTCACGATTATATCTCATGAACATGATCCTCGGAAATTTCATATGTAATTTGAATTTTTGTTCTTATTACGACCAGGCATCTCTCCTCCTGAAGTACTTGGATGAAACCCCTGAATATATTTTGTATTCTCTTTCTAGTGAGAAGTTTGATAATAAAGTAAAATTAGATTGCAAAAATTCAATTGATCACCTATATATTTTTCGTATCTTTGGTCTTGGTAGAATTAATGGCATTGTTTGTCTTCATAAATATGTAAATTGTGGTGCAATTGAATTGTGTAACCCAGCTACCCAAACAATAAAGTTCATTCCTCCCAGTCCTCTTTAATCAGTTGAGTTGTCTATTCTGGGTGTAGATAAGGAATTCGTTAGTGTTGTAGTTTTTACTTATCTTCATGGATTTCGTTATGACAGTTTTATGGATGACTATAAGGTCATGTGTCTTATATCTTTTGATATCCAAGTAGAATTGGGTGATACGTTTCCAGACTCTTTATTGGAATATATATATATATATATATATATTTGGATGAATTATGGGAGATATATAGCTTAAGAATTAACGCATGGGGGAAACTTGAGATTGACATGCCATCTTCTTTGTACTCTATAGAGGGAACCCAAGTCTACATGGATGGAGTGTGTAATTGGTTTTGCTAAGAGAATAGCCCTGATGGAGTACGTTTATTATCATTTTACTTGAGAAATAAGGTGTTATGTATAACATCCATACCCTCGGATAATTTTACTTCAACGAAATGGACCCATGTAACACCACCAAATTTTTCGATGAAGCTTTAAATTTAAGACAATCATCATCATCCGAGAGTATGGATGCTTTAAATTTAAATTAATAGATGAAGATGATTGTTTTAAATTGAAAGTTTAATCCAACAGGGCTATTATCTTAACACAACCGATGACACACTCCATTCATGTAGACTTGGGTTCCCTCGATACAGTACAAAGAAGAAGGCATGTCAATCTCAAGTTTCCTACATTAGTTACTTCTTAAGCTATATATCTCCCATAATTCATCCAAGTATGTATATCCAATAAAGAGTCTGAAAATGTATCATCCTATTGTACTTGGATATTAAAAGATATAAGACACATGACCTTATAGTCATCCATAACACTGTCATAACCAAATCCATGACGATAATTAAACACTTCAACACTGACGAATTCCATAGCAACACCCGGGATAGACAACTCAGCTGACTCAAGAGGACTGGGGGAATGAGTTTTATTGCTCGGGTAGCTGGGTTCCACAATACAATTGCACTACAATTTACATATTTATGAACACAAACAATGTCAATAATACTACCATGACCAAATATAAGAAAAATATATAGGTGATCATTTGGATTAGTGCAATCTAATTTTACTTTATTCTCAAATCTCTCACCAGAAAGAGAATACAAACTATCTTCATGGGTTTCATCCAAGTACTTCAGGAGGAGAGATGATTGGTCGTAATAAGAACAACAATTTAAATTACATAAGAAATTTTCGCGGATCATGTTCATGAGATGTTGGTTTACAAATAAAAGTGACAATGATTTGCGAACGCATCGAAATCGGTACAAAGATTTAAGAGAGAGTTTGGATAAAATCGTAAAGGAAATATCATCTGATGTATAATTGTGGACCTTTGCATTTCAAATTGCAATTCTAACCCTAAGTAACCACTAACCTTCTCAATCTCCTTTTCTTTTTGAATTTTTGGAAATATTTTCAATCTCCTAATAGTTGATATTTGTTTTTTTTTTCTCTTTTCAAAAATTTTATGAGAATTTATTCTCCCTCGTACACTACCCGTTTTTTATTCCCAATTTGCCCCTCTCCAAATTAACCAATCTGGGTGAAATTTGTTTGATTGTTTAATCAGGACGGTACAAAATAAATTCTTAGTCATATATTTGAAATTTCATATCTTCTTGAAAATTGTCTCTCAAAATCATTTAAAACCTAACCTTTTTCAAACTACAGTAAAACAAAACTTCAAATGGAAACTATCAACACTTCAGTTTGTTGAAAGGTAAACTTACTAAGGAAGATACTCAAGAGGTTAAGTTGTCAAATGTAAGGTCTTCAATCGTTGACAACAAAAGAAAGAAACAATAAAATGCATTAAGCAATTCCAAATAGATTTACTTTCTTCCTCAGACAGAATGCTCCCGTATTAGCATTAGCAAGGCAACAAACAGAAACAGGTGATTACGAAAAGAAGAAATTATTCTAAAGGGAATAGACTAGTTTCGGAGTGATGTATTTCATGTGGGACGAAAACAATACTCAAAACAGACATATACAAGTCTCAAATAGGAGAAGAGAAGAGTGGGAAGATTGTCAAAACAGGTGAAGCTCAAACTAGAGGAAGAAGCGGTGACCGCTGACCAGGAAGCACAATGGGTTTCGACATAGAATGCAGAGAAGAATTAGACTACCATGTCACCCATCACATATTTTGAAAAAAAAGGGCAAAAAATTGATAATTTAGTACGCGGTCATTTTTGTGGTTTCTCCAGAAGAAAAGGAAAGATGTCACAAGGCTGTTGCTGATAAGATGGCTGCAACTCATAAAAGTAATAAAAACTCATTTGGTCCGAACACATTTGTTTTAGGAACTCATTATTATTTTGTTTTGATTTAATTATAGGCTTATTCAATCACCTGGTCCCTTAACATAATTGATTGTCTCAAATTGGTTTCCTAACTACAATTCGTACCAATTTGGTCTCCTATGTTTTGCTCTGTTACTAGTTTCAATCCTTTTTGTTAGCTTCTCTCAAAAAAACTTAACTTATATACCAATTTGGTCCCCTATGTTTTGCTCTGTTACTAGATTTACTCCTTTCTGTTAACGTTTTTTTGAGAGAAACTAATAGAAAGGACCAAAACTAGTAACAAAACAAAACATAGGGGACCAAATTGGTACAAATTATAGTTAGGGGAACAAATTGAGAAAGTCAATTAAGCCTTAATTCTAAAAACGAGTGGCTTTTTTAAAAAAAAATAAAATAATTTCTTTTCTAATTATTTGTTGCTGTTTTGTTTTACATTCACATTGGTTTAAGTTGAGTTATTGTTTTACCAATGAAGACCCAATAATATAAGAAAGGAATGATTAATTGAATTCTAACTATATTTAATTAATTAATACTCCCTCCATAACAAAATATAAGCAACAATGAGTCAACGAAAGTTGATGTATTTGGTCTAAATTTTATACCAAATATATCAATCTTCTGACTCATTTTTGCTTATATTTTGTTTAGGGGGAAGTATTTTCTTAATAAAATCAAATGAGTTTGATTAAAATATTACTTCACTATAACCAATCTTCTTATTTCCATAAATCAACTATATTTAAATGGGAAAGGGTTATTTTAGTTTGTGTTATGCATGTGTAATTTTTCATTTTGGTAGGATCTTAAATTTTATGATATTGTTACCCTCTAACAATCTACGTTTTTCGAGAGCTAAACAAGACTGTAAAATTCTAACATACTACCAGTTCTGTCCTATAACGATGTTATCTTGAGGAAGATAATCATAATCACTTTGATACGACGGATTGATGAAGAAGTTTCGTTGTGGAAGGTCTTGCCGGAATCCACGGAAGGGACCCCGTTGTCGATGACACGGAAAGAGGTGGTACCTCTGACGCCCAAATCAGGTGGAAAACAAAGAGGTCAAGAAGTTTATGAGATAGAATAAACTTATTTGGAATTGCAATGGATTCCCCTTTTATATAGGCATAAGAGAGTGTATTGGGCCTGAGGCTTTATTGGACCTTACGATGTAACTGGGCCTTTGCTAAGTAGATATTACCTTTTAAGTGGACCTAAACCCTAAACCCACTTAAAAGACTATATCCACTTAGGAAAGACCCAATTACATGGTAAGGCCCAATAAAGCTCCACGCCCAATACACTCCCTTATGCCTATATAAAAGGGGAATTCATTACAATTCCAAGTAAGTTTATCCTATCTCATAAACCTTTCAACCTCCTTGTTTCCCACCTAACTTGGGCGTCGGAGCGCATTTACAGGTACCACCCCTTACGTCTCACCAGCAACAGGGTCTCTTCCATGGATTATGGCGAGATCTTCCACAACGAATCATCTTCTTCATCTATCAGTCGTATCTTCCTCAAGATAACACTAATCTAGGACAAAACACTACCTAAATGAAAAATTACACACGCATTGAATAGAGGATAGATCAAGTTAACCTCTTTCCATTAAAGATAGTTGATTTATGGAAATAAGAAACGTATTTGTAGTTAAGAAATATTTTATTAATTGATTTTATATAGAATATACTTAATGTAGTTAGAGAAACTTTTAAATTAATTCATCAATATTTACTTAATTTATTATTGGGTCATCACGACTAAAATAGCCTAAATCAGTGTTGATGTAGAACAGAACACAACAATTAAAAAATAAAGATTAAAACCTTAAAAAAGACCCATTAAGTTTTTGACTTAAGACAACCAGCAGACTAGTAAAAGTAATGTAACCCAAAAAAATGGTAATAGTAATGAGTTGGGCCTTCTTTTCCCCCAAGCCGAATATCCACTGTGCTATCTTTCTTTTTATTCTTCTTCTAGAGTAGAAAAAAACAAGGTCGCAAGATTTTTGCAAGATATTTTGCGATTTCAATCTCAGTAGAATACGATTCTACATGCAATATGGATTGCCAGGATTGAATGAGATCGTGAAATCACACGATGTTGTGATATAAATCACAATTATGACCACTGGTCAGAACCAATAGGGTTTTTAGAGAGCAAAAAGAGAAGATAGAAAAAGTCGGCTAATAGTAGCACAACGAAACGGAAATATGAGTAATAGTACATGACTAAGCCCACTAACAATAAGACTAATAGCCACAATATCTTCTAATAAAAATAGAAAAATATAATAATTTTCTCATGTTTAGAGTATTGTGTATTTTCATATGGTGTGTGGACATGGTGCTTGTGTTGTACAGGTACACTATATAAATCAGTGGCCGTATTGTGCTGAGTCGGTTTTGTTGCTAACTCTAAATAACACCTAGAACGTTGAATGCATCTCAATAAATACAAGAGTCCACATAAATCAAACTACACAGTTTCAGACAGATTAACTTTCGCACTCATAGATTCTAAACATTAGGCACAACTATAACAAGTAACAATAACCCTTAATATTGATCAAGATATCACAAGATCATATAATTACCAAGGTATCCATGAAACTAACCTTCAGAAAGTGAACTACCAATTCAGCTTGAAAACCATCCCCCATCTGGACAAGTGCATGATCTGGTTTATTTCGGAGAAGTTTGATTCTGACAATCTTCCCATAAATAGAGAACAATTTGAACAGTTTATCCTCATCGATTCTTTGAAATAACCATATTTGAAGAAAATATTAATATAAAGGGGAGATATATTTCTTGCAGAATGTAAAAGGTTAAAATCAAATTATTTACATCAGGATTGAGATATGTGACAAGAATTGTACACCTTTCATTTGTGCCAGTTATTCCAGGAGGCAAATCTCCCCCGAAGGCATCTTCAATTGCTTGAGCATTGCCCATCTATAATGCAAAACAAATTGATAAGTATGTAGAGGGATTAACCTTTGCGTTTAAAAATAATTTAAGCAAAACATGAACTAAATATAAATAAAAAAGATCATTTTAAATGCATCTGTGCATTTAATTTATAAACAAGAAAGCCATAGTAATGGGTTCACACACACTATTGTCATTTAGCACAAAATGGCTGAAAATATTAAAAAGTTATTAGATAGATATCTATAGTTGATTTAGAAACAAGAACAATATCTATAGTTTATTTACAAACAAGAAAATTATAGTAGTGTGTTGATAAAGTAATGTCATTTAATCACAAAATAAAAGAAAATCCCATACAGTTTCACAGTGCAGAAAGCTCTATAAAAACCTCCCTATGAATCAAACCCTAATGAGGAAAAAATGCTTCTAAATATTTTTGTCTATAAAAGTATGATATTTTTAAGAATTATCCCCTCTTAATTTTTTTCCTTGAAAAACCATATCCAAGTAGCTTGCAGCCAACTGTGCCAAATTATATTTAAAACAAATAAACAAATTTGAATAAAACATTTATAGCTCCATCAAATAGCTATATTGTCAAATATAAGCAAACTAAAAGTCCAACCATTGGTTGCTAGCGGGGAGTCTTACAAAACCGACTTATAAAGTGAGTGATGTCTCCCAACACACTCCCTCACGGCCAAGACAGGGCAACGAAACTAGGATAGGCTGAGATACCATCTTAAAATTTGGGTTGAACATAACTAAATCCTATAAAACTGACTTGTAAGGTGAAGGATATCTCTTACTTTTAAACTCATTTTCAGGTCATATTCATCTAACCTAGGATTCCCAGTAGAGAGGCTTCAAGCAAACCAATTATTTAGATTTTTAATTAGTTATTGAAAATAGAAAATAAAGAGACATAAACAGTTAGACATTTATAATGCTACTTCTTATAAGATATAAATTGATAACAACTCCTTCATTTATTACATTCTACATTCATAATTGAATGAGGTTACTTCAACTTAGCTTGAAAAGTACCCACCTCTGAGATTCCAGCTGTAAAAAGAAAAAATCAAAATATTAGTACATTAGAAACAGACTTTACAAGATCATACTTGTGAAGATTAAAGCAAATAAAAATGTTTAGCACCTTGTCTGGGTCTAGAACCTTGAATCTCTCATAATTTCCTGCATCACTATATCCAGCCTATCCCATAGAAGATGAAAATAGTATTAGATCGTAGTTGACAAAGATTAACAAGAAAATTTAGTTCATATAATGACCATAAACGTACCTGTGAAGGTCAGCCTTTCCGATCTGTAGGCAGATTTGGGTTGGTAAAGTCCCTGCAGAAATGAGGAATAAACTCAGCAAAAATGGATACAATGTTAAAAGATAAATTACGTTAAGTAAAAAAAAAAACGATTGAATTACCTTGACTGATCATTATTATAGTTCACTTGTAGTTCATCAAGGCTGCAATTATCATGAATCAAACGAAGAACAAAAAAAATAGTTAGGTAAAGGTAAAGACTAAAAGAAGGTGAGAGGATACAAAATGAGCCAGCAAAGGAGAACACAAAACTAATACATACAATGAATTGTTGACAGAGATAACTTTAACCTACTTTGAGAATTGAATGTCCAGCTGACAGCAACCATCATAAACATTGCGTCCCTAGAAAAAAATCCAAAAGTCCAATCATCATCATTCCAAAAAATAATAATATTGGATCAAACAAGACAAGTAGACCACGGAGTTCATGTAATCGCAAAACAACCTGCAGAGCAGCTGTGGAAGTCACGGCTCTCTGACGAGTTTCGTATTGGATGTGAGCTTGAAAGCCTACACAATTTATCAAATATAACTATAAATTTCATTCATTAAAATAAGGAAAATTCCTGATGTGACGAAATGGTTCATCACGATGTTTCACAAAATAATATTATTGGCCATTCAGCCATGTTTTCTGTCAAAATCTTATTGGAAAATTTATTCTTGATTCTTAAAAAGTGACTGATTTTTCTCGTGACATAACTCTGATTGAATGCAGTGATATTCTTAGCTCCCCATATCTAATTATAAGGGATATATATATATATATTGTCATTGTGTTGAGAAAAGTGAACCATTATATGAAACATTATAAACCAAGAAAAATAATTTCACTTATATTGATGTCTGAAAACAAAAAAATTACTGTTCATTTACAGAAAGATGAAAATATATTGATATGTTTCAAAATAAATTATTGCATAATAATCTCAAAAGCGCTTCACAAGAAATAAAGAGAAAGAAAGGAATAAATCAGAGAGAATCTGACCGGCTGACTTCTGAAATGTCAGAATCTTTTCCACAAATCCATGAGGAGAAAATACTTGTTGTAGCACATCCACAGTCATAAGATACAACACTTGATGAACTATAACTAAGAGAATTCAATTTGGCTAAGCATCCGAAGAGTTGGCGACAACAGACATCATAGAGAATGAAAAAGGCTAATTGATTCACCTCTTATTTTATAATCATAAAGGTAAACATTATTCATTAAAGAAAAACCAAAATAAAACCAACCTCATCTTCTCGTCCTTGATTTTGATCCATTGTCGTTAGTTCTCGATGAGAGGAAAATTGGACATAAACATTTCTCCCCCTTGAATGAAACAAAATGATAATTACATAAGTTACGTAAATATCAATTTCTTAAAATCACTTAGAATGAATAGTACTTTCCAAACACCAGAAATATGGCATACAACATTAAAAGAGAAATGAATAATCTTTGTATTTTTTATGCTTGGTTGAGAATTTACATAAAACTGTATAGCACTAACAATAGAAGGAGCATCTTGCATTTGTACAAGTGCCTGCAAGAAATTCATCCGTGAGTTCTAAGAGTCTGAGAATAAACAAAAGATTCATTTGAAGGCATGAAAGAAAACCTGATTTTTAGCACGCAACATCACAAGCTTCGCTTTGACTCCAAAAGGTTGAAATAACAGAAGCAAATTGTTCTGCAACAAGATGAGATAAAATATTTAAATAATTGAAGAAATTTAATACTAAGAGCTCTTAAAGGAAAACATCTAGGATAAAACTCCTCCAACATCCCTCAGCTCATCAAAAGATTGACGAGAAAAAATTAATAAATTAGTGATTATGTTAATTATGAAAGGTTGAACCCTAAAACTCCTTCGAAGTTCCTCACCTCATTAATCGTGTTGGATGAGCGGTGAAATTGACAAATAAAAAACATAGAACCACCATGATTTTGGCGATAGCTACACTTTGTAGCTTCACAAAATTACGATGGCTCATCATAATTTTTCAATCTGATCACAAATTAATAACAGGAAAAAAAGAAAAAAAACAAAACTAAACATGAATCCTACCAATTAATCTTCAAAATCCAATTTACAAAAAATCAATATTCAATTATATAAAATATAATTATATACTTTTTCAAAGAAAAATATTCAACTATATAAAATCATGAGGATCAAACAAAGTTGTAATCGAATAAAAATTAAAACTTTATGTGCTACTCAATTGAATTCGAGAAAACTCAGATACCAATTTAAAAAATGAATCTATAGGTGGTGAAATAATTTGACACATAGCAAAAGAGGATCTCTAATTTGTTAAAAAAAAAGGCACAAAATTCATAAAAAAATGTGGTATCAAGCAGCTACAGAGAGAGAGAGAGAGAGAGAGAGAATGGTTGCCTGATGAGAGAAAGAGGGATTGCCTGATGAGAGAGAGAGAGAGAGAGAGAGAGAGAGAAGGAATGTCTGATGAGAGGGAGAGGGATTGCCTGATAAAAAAAAAGGTGTATGTGTGTGTGAGTGTTACACATGTGTCATTATGTTGTCATGAATTTTTTTGCCCGATCTACGCTACAAGGCCCAAAACTTTTTTTACTCACAAGGCCCAAAAGGTTTGAATTGCATTTCATCTGACACAGTAACAACTTCGAGCCATCCACCTGAAGTAAACAAAGGGGATTACTTAAATGTGTGAACCGAGGTTGATATCTAAACCTTACCGTCTCAAATAAACATTTGAGGACTATTGCAACATCAAACTAGGTGAAAATATCATACTCCCTCCGGAATGAAATATAAGCAAAAATGGTAGTTGAAAAGTTTATGTAAGTGGACTTAATTTTTAACCACATACATTGACCTTTCAACTACCACTTTTGCTTATCTTTCATTCCAGAGGGAGTTGCAGTAAATCCAGGTCCAAATGTACTAGATTGGGGTTTTAAAGAACTATTTCGGGAATGTGGTGAGTTGGGTTCAACATAAAAGTACACAAAGCCACACCACTAGGTTGCAGCAACGAGGACAACTTACCAATACATTGAATCATGTTGTCAAAGTTAAAATACATTGAATCATTTATTTCATAATTTATATTACATTCAAACTTAGATTCTATACAAAAAGAAATAAATTGAAATTATATATCTAAATGATATAATAATTATATTTAACCATAAGAGTTACAATACTATGACCCATATACCTATCAGAAAAACTTAACAAAAACATACTTTCTAATACATTGAATCACTTAGTCAAAAAATTAAAATACATTGAATAATTAATTTCATAATTTATATTCTATTCTAGTTTAGATTATGTGCAAAAAGAAATAAAATTACTAGATCTAAATGAAATAATATTATACTTAACCATAACAATTACATTTTTTTGTCAAGTAGTCATACCAACTGAGTTTCACTTACGGGAAAACTTAAGAGTTACTTTACTATGGTCCATATACCTATTGAATAAACTTCAGAAAAACATAAGAGTTAAAGTATTTCAAGAATTTGTTTTATAAAACTATTTTACAAACGGTTTTCCAAAATTCAAAAAATTTAAACACAATCAAGAAGGATACAAAGTTAGATAGAAAACAGGATTCAGAACTGTGATAGATAGAGCATCAGAAGATAGAAATTAATAACCATTTTTTACTCTTGTTCTTTTTTGTAAAACATAACTTCTTTTTACATAATAAAGGTTAGAGTCTTAGAGAATAACATGCGATGTAAAACACATAATATAAATTATATTTGTAATAAAGGGAAATATGTCCTTTTTCAAAACAAAATATTGTGGTTTCATAACAATGATTTAAGCATGGAAAGAGCATGAATACTTAATGTACATTAAGTCATCTTTGAGAAACCTTTGAATGAGTGGATAATCAAAAGTAACAAATGTTGAAGTATACCATGCATATTCAAGTTCTACAAATCCATGCACTTTAGTCCTCTCTTAGTTGAAGAAAAGTTCAAGTTCAAAGTGAAGTAACATATTGAAAGGTCATTCAACAGCTAAATAAAATATTCTCTACAATAAAAGGCCTTGAAACAAGACTCTTGTTGGTATGCTTGTGAGCTATAAGTTAATTCGATAGAGTTTTAAAATATTTGAATATTCAGGTAAAGTAGCATGAAATAGAAAACCTTTCTAGCCAAGATCTCATACAACATTGTCAAGAGCGAAATCCTACAAAGCACTGTGAAGGGGGATAGCATGACACTAAAATCCTGTATTGCGTCTCAAAAGTGATTTTTCTAGTATAAAATAGGTTAAGAGACTGGTTTAACAACCCACATGGGTTGGCCTACCTAAAGATTAATTCAACTAGAGAATTGGAAATAGTTTAATTATTTTGGTCACATTACATTTCTTTTTAAACGAAAAAAAATGTATAAACAGAGTCAATAGATGACATGATTGAATAATGAAACATAAATTCCGAAAACAAAATAAGGTTAGGTTTTAAATGATTTTTAGAGATAATTTTGAAG
The DNA here is from genome assembly GCA_946800305.1 of Medicago arabica. Lineage (NCBI taxonomy): Eukaryota > Viridiplantae > Streptophyta > Magnoliopsida > Fabales > Fabaceae > Medicago > Medicago arabica. Next base: position 47,529,799 of record OX326966.1, read on the forward strand.
AATATAAGAAGTTTCAAATATATGACTAAGAATTTATTTTTTACCGTCTTGATTAATCAATCAAACAAATTTCACCCAGATTGGTTAATTTTGAGAGGGGCAAATTGGGAATAAAAAATGGATAGTGTACGAGGGAGAATAAATTCTCATATATTTTTTGAAGAGTAAAAAACAAATATCAACTACTAGGGGATTGAAAAGGTTAGTAGTTACTTAGGTTTAGAATTGCAATTTGCATGTAAAATTTGACTCTCTTTGTCTTGTGTCGATGGAGAAGAAATCAGAGGCTGCAACAAATGCAAAGGTGCGCAATTATATATCAGATGATATCTCCTTCACGATTCTATCTAAACTCCCTCCTAAATCTTTGTACCTATTTCGTTGTGTTCGCAAATCATGGTCAGTCTTATTTGAAAACCAACATCTCATGAACATGATCCACAAAAATTTCTTATGTAATTTGAATATTTGTTCTTATTACGACCAAGCATCTCTCCTCCTTAAGTACTTGGATGAAACCCATGAATATATTTTGTATTCTCTTTTTAGGGAGAGGTTTGAGAATAAAGTAAAATTAGATCGCACAAATCCAATTGATCACCTATGTATTTTTCGTTTCTTTGGTCGTGGTAGTATTAATGGCATTGTTTGTGTTCATAAATATGTAAATTGCGGTGCAATTGAATTGTGTAACCCAGTTACCCAAGCAATAAAATTCATTCCTCTTGTACTTGCAAAAAGTACGAGTAGTGAATACTAGGGTTTTCTCTGTCTATTAGGGTTTAGACTGATTATTGGATGCCTTGAGAATGCTCTCAAGGGTTGTATTTATAGCCTGCCGTGGGCTTGGGCTTTGATGGCTTGGTCTCCAAGCCATAGGGGTATTCTAGTATTTTAGGCGGGTTCTAGAGGTTTACTTAAGGCGGCGCCCTAGAAAGGACGCGCCTTGGGCCTTAGAGCTCTTCTGGAGGGCGCTAAGGCCTCCTGGGGGGTCTGCAGGTCCTTCTAGAGGTCCTTAAGACTCTTAGGAATATTATGACGGTCCATAGCCCAACAAGCACGAGTCTTGGGACAAGGCGAAGTGGTTTAAGTTATCAAGACTAAACGTAGGGGTCCTTTAGGAAGGATCCTATAAGTTTCTTGAGGAAATTCAATGACGGTCCATAGCCCAACAAGCACGAGTCTTTGGACAAGGCGAAGTGGTTTAAGTTATCAAGACTAAACGTAGGGGTCCTTTAAGTTTCTTGATAGCTTCGAAGGGTTTTTATATCACCCTTAAGTCATAGGTCCCTGCTGTATCGAAAGAAGTTTTCCTTATCTAGTTCTTCTTTTTTAGTATAGGTTCCTAAGCTATGGCGTGATACTTCCCGCCTTGTTTTCTGGAAGGGCGAGACAGACGCTCCTTGGAATGTTGGCGAGGACTCTAACCTGTGAAATAGATCGGACGGTGTAGATTTCCTGACTCTTCATTTGTCGTGACGTGTTCACATCTTGGCCTGCCACGCACGTGTTCCACTTTTTTCTGTAAAGAAAGCGCGCCTTTCGAGGCGACTTTAACTCTTCTGTTCCTATATATTTGCGCTTTACTTCCTCTTCAACCTTATTTCATCCTTTTGTTTATCAGTTTTCTCTTCGTCTATTCTCTCTGCTTCCGTTTTCTTCTGCCTTAGCGTTATGGCGGCCCTGCGTGGCGCTTCAGTTGTTTTGTATTTTAGAGCGACCTTTTACGGCGCCCAGCTGACCTTTTGCTTAACCATGATCCTCCCGAATTTACGAATTCTTATGTTGTCTTTAGACGTGGTAATGATTTTTGAGTTTACGAGCTTTCACGATGTTCCTTTAAATAGTTTAATCCTACCAAGTGTTCAAAAGTATTGAATCTACTTATAGGCGCCTCCTCATTTATCACAACGTGATCTATCCTCTAATACTTTATAATTTGAGCAAATTTAGTGAGACTTTAATAATTTGCTGGTTTTGCGATACAAACCTCTTATGAAAATATGCTACAAAGTATTTCATAACATTGCGCTACAAGGCGTTTTATAGGGTTGCGCTACATGGCGACTTACAAGGTGCGCACGTGGCGTCTTTCAGGGGCGGCGCTACAAGGCGACTTACAAGGTGCGCACGTGGCGTCTTTCAGGGGCGGCGCTACAAGGCGACTTACAAGGTGCGCACGTGGCGTCTTTCAGGGGCGGCGCTACAAGGCGACTTACAAGGTGCGCACGTGGCGTCTTTCAGGGGCGGCGCTACAAGGCGACTTACAAGGTGCGCACATGGCGTCTTTCAGGGGCGGCGCTACAAGGCGACTTACAAGGTGCGCACGTGGCGTCTTTCAGGGGCGGCGCTACATGGCGACTTACAACTTCTATCTCAGAGCCCTCTTGGGGTTGAGTTTTCACTGCCCAGTTGGGTCTTACGGCTTCTATCTCAGAGCCCTCTTGGGGTTGAGTTTTCACTGCCCAGTTGGGTCTTACGGCTTCTATCGCAGACCCCTCTTGGGGTTGAGTTTCACTGCCTAGTTGGGTCTTACGCCTTCTAGTCGATTTGTAGATTCCTGTGGATATTGTAGTAGTAGCACCTAAACAAAATAACAAACAGAAATAGCAAAATATTTGTAGACATTAAGTTGCTTCGTTGAAAACCTGCAAAACAAATCTCAAAGGTTGAGAAAGGTTTAGAATAACTTCGTGTGTCATTTTCAAAAAATTTAATGGCGGGACCGTTGGCGGAATTGTTTGGCTCCTTTGTAGATCTCGCCCTTGGCGGAATTATCAGTATCCCAACCTTGATTTATCTGAAATATAACAATTCTTCCACACTTCCAAAGTAATCAGTATTATAAATAAAGGATTATTTAATCATACGTAATCATATTTAACTGAGAATTAATTACTCGTTGTCTTCTCTTATTAACTCGACCATAATTTTTGCTCCTCCTCCTATTCTTTCTTTTTATTAATTTGGAAGTAACTCTCTGCTGAATGTTACTCCTATACTTCCTACCACATCAAAGAGTGGCTAGTTACTAACTTAACTTTCTTGCCACAATTTGCAAACCTGCTTATCTATCTATCTATTGCTTTTAATATTCACTCTTTTTTGCTCTTCTACTAACTCACAACTATCTCGCCCATTACCTTACCATGCTCATATTAAATCTGAACTAACTCGCTTACTCCATTATTCTCTAAGTCTTTATTTCCTCCTATGAAGTTAGGACTAAGTCTTCTGACCAAATTTATTCTTCTAAATGGGCCTGGTGTTAACTAAACTTTTTACTTCTGTTTTTACTAAGCAGTGAGTTCAGCGTGCAAAGTAAATGGTACATCAAGAGGGGTTCCCAGGAAAGAGAGGTGGGTCACTTGGACCTCTTAAATACCAAGACTTTCCTTGCCAGAATCCCTCCTATGTGACCCTTTAACAATACTACACTTTACTTCTGCCACGGGTACCTAGAGTAGTCTTTCTCCTATTAGCTTAGTCTTTCCTCAAAAGTTTTACTCATCCTTCTCTTTTCTTCACTACGTTCTAACTAAATCACTCAGCGATAATTAATTTCAAATGATACAAATTAAGTTAAAGCTAATTTGTCTATAAGATTTATTGTCCACATATGATGTATATGCACCAAAAAATAATTGCAAAATAAACAAAATATATTTTCGCAAAATATATTGGGCAAAAAATTTTCTTTGAATCAAAAAGCGAGAATATATTGTCTCCAAATATATTGAACATAAAATTTTCTTCAAATCTAAATATATTTTCTTAAAATATATAGAACGTAAAATCTTCTTCAAATCTAAATATATTTTCTTAAAATATATAGAACATAAAATTTTCTTCAAATCTAAATATATTTTCTCAAAATGTATTGAACATAAAATTTTCTTCAAATCTAAATATGTTAGTTGATTTGAAGAATATATTTTGAGAAAATATATTAGGCGATAAATTTTTCTTCAAATCAAGCAATATATATTGTCTCAAAATATATTGATCATAAAATTTTCTTCAAATCTAAATATATTTTCTTAAAATATATAGAACGTAAAATCTTCTTCAAATCTAAATATATTTTCTCAAAATATATTGAACATATAATTTCCTTCAAATATAAATATATTTTCTCAAAATGTATTGAACATAAAATTTTCTTCAAATCTAAATATGTTAGTTGATTTGAAGAATATATTTTGAGAAAATATATTAGGCGATAAATTTTTCTTCAAATCAAGCAATATATATTGTCTCAAAATATATTGATCATAAAATTTTCTTCAAATCTAAATATATTTTCTTAAAATATATAGAACATAAAATTTTCTTCAAATCTAAATATATTTTCTCAAAATGTATTGAACATAAAATTTTCTTCAAATCTAAATATGTTAGTTGATTTGAAGAATATATTTTGAGAAAATATATTGGGCGATAAATTTTTCTTCAAATCAAGCAATATATATTGTCTCAAAATATATTGATCATAAAATTTTCTTCAAATCTAAATATATTTTCTTAAAATATATAGAACGTAAAATCTTCTTCAAATCTAAATATATTTTCTCAAAATATATTGGTCATAAAATTTTCTTCAAATCTAAAAGCGTAAATATATCTTCTCAAAATATATTGGGCAGTAAACTTTTCATTAAATCTAACTAGAATATCTTCTCAAAATATATCAAATAGTATATTCTCTCAAAAAATATAGAACCTGATTGTCGTACCCTAATTTTTGACCGATTTATTTTATTTTATTCGTACGTCGATCGTTTTTTTTTCAGTCGTCCGTTCGCGCGCGAATTCCCGTAATATCTGTGTTTGATTCGTATTTTGCGGTCGCGATTTTTTCGTTCGTCGTTTATGTTTTGATGTCGCTCGCGTTTTAATTTCGTAATTTTTTACTCGCGTTTGGTGCGTTTTTTAGCGTAGCGTAACATTTGCGTTCGCAAAGTTTATTTCATTCACGTCGTTGATTTATCGTTTTATTTAGCGTAATTAAGCCGCGTAATCTCAGTCGTATCAGACGAAATTTCGGCAGAGAGGTATTTTAAAATACCTCATTTTTTGGTTCCGACGGGACATTTTTATTTTTATTTATTTAATTTTCGTTTTCCATTTTTAATCATTTATTTAGTCATTTATTTTTTCATTTTTACTTATTTATTGTTATTTATTTATCAGATTTATTATTTATTTTAGTCCTGGTCCACATGTCATTGTATCATTGGTCCAATCCAACTTTTCCTCCAAGAAAGAGCAAGGGTATTCTGGTCTATTCCAAGCATCAGGTACATAGTGTGTCAGAGTCAATGGATCAATCAGTCACAGTTTCCAATACAGAAACAGATTTGGAAAATCACAACAAGAAAAAACAGATCAAAAAAACTCTTTTCACCAAGAACACCAAGAACACCAAGAACAAATTTTTTATTTATTTTTTTTAAAAATGATTCTCAGTGGTTCATTGCAGAAACATCATCATTGAATCATTTCCTCTGCAATTCAAGTGCGAGTTCATCACCGTTTGGTGACGAACTCAAGCACCGATCACAGAAGATCAGTGAGAGAAGAGAGAAAAAAATCCCAAACCCTAGCCATCAAAAAACCATTTCGGCCAGAACCAACAGATCCATAACCAACAATATTTCGGCCAAAACATCAACACAAATCATCATAAATCCAAACCACACAAACACCATCACAGTACCAAATCCAACCATAACCATACAAATATTTTCGAACTAAATCTAGTAAAGGAGCCAACAAAGCCGAATCGAAAGAAGAAGGAAGGAGCAAAAACAGAACCGCAAGCATCAAGAAGAAAGAACGTGAAAACAAAAGCAAGGCCAAGCCAAAACCGAATCAACAAGATCAAAGAAGAGGTATTTGTTCTTGGTTTTTGTGTGTTTTTGAATGATTTTCTTTTTTAGATCTAGAATTGGTTATTTGTTTTTGGTGAAAACTAATAGTGGATTTGAATAGAGGAGGAGGAGAAGAAGAGTTTGGCCTAAATTTTTTTTAAAAAAAAACAGTTTCTTACCTCCGGCGCGGTGGCCCTCCGGCCAACCACCGCGCCGGAGTATTTTCCGGCCTTCTTCTCCGGCCAAACCCCCCCCTTCGCCGGTCACCCCTTCTAGAGAGAAGGGGGAGCTTTTTTTTTCTTTTTTATGTTTTTAGAGAGAGGAAGTAGGAAAGAAAATGAAGAAAAAGGGGTGAAAATCCCTTTTATATTCATTATGGGGAGCTGGGTGGGTCGACCCAGTACCCATACCCATGCCCAGCTCCAGTAACCCAAGCCCAGCCCTTTTGATTTCTACTGTTTTACTGTTCCTACCCCATTTCTATTGCCTGCACCCCCTGTTTGTTTCTTTATTATGGTGATTTTGTTTTAAATAATTCTCATGCTTTTTTCTATTTTTTTTATGTCCCCTACATTATTAATTAGTGTGTTAGCTTTTATGTCATGCATTTTTAGCTCATGTAATAATTAAATCTCTATTTCATATGATGTTAGTTAAACATTTTAAGATCTATTTCCTCTTTATTTTAGAACTACTTCTATATATTTATTTTGTTTGTTTGTTTATGTTTTTTATTTATTTGTTTTTTTGTGATGGCATTTCTATTACTCATCATCTTATGCATATTTTTGTTATTCCTCATCATTTATTTCATCGTCATTATCTCATGCATCTTTATTTCTTTTAATTTTATTCATCTTGCATTTATATTTATTTCCTATGTTTGCATATTATTGTCGCATTGTACTAACTTGTTTAAATTACTTTTTTTTAGTTTATAGAATTAATTTAGAAATATTATAGGTTCGTCTAAATTTCTTGTCAATTTATTTTCGATACTTAGTATGTAATTAGGGAATTAATGTAATTTATTTTCGCGCATTTTTCTTTTTTTGAGGCCATAGAATGTATCTAGGGTATGTAATATGTAATCGGCACACGCACTGACACGCGCACCGACACACCACTTTATTTATCGCTTTACGCTCTTTTATTTCTATTCCGCCGTTACGTGATTTCGTCGTTAGTTAGAAAAATATTTTCTTCAAAAAGATCAATCAAGTCAAATTCAATTTTATTTTAAGTAAACCTTGGTATGTAATCCAAGTGATTTTTCCTTTTATTTTCTTTAATCAAATGTTAATTAATTTAATATCCACATTAGACATGGATTTCGTATATTTAAAATTAACCAACTTCATCATATTTTCTTCTCATGCCTTGAGGCCTCTCATCTATTCTTAAAACTTTTCTCTCAAAAATGTTAAAATCAATTCAACTCATCAAAAAGTTCTTAAGTCGAACTACTTGATTTTGATCCCGATTTATTTGGGTAAGTAGGCAAAGAGTTTCGACTCTTCCAAATCAATAAAAAATAACCAAAAACCTGCTTCTTCTTTCTCCCTTCTTTCACTTTAACTCTTAACTTTTTGATATAAGTAAAATCAATTTAGCGCAAGATTAGAGAATAGGTAGAAGGTTCCTATGGGATACCATAGTCGGTTCGGGTGCTTAACACCTTCCCCAATCGAAACCAACCTCCGAATCCAAGGTCTTAAGGGTTTTCACTCACGTTTTCCCTTCCCGCGAATAAAAGTTGAGAGTTCAATGATTCAAGGTTCGAATCTAATCAATGATTTTGACACCCGAAAATCACGAGCACAGAAATGGCGACTTCACTGGGGATCTTTTTGAGGGTTAAACCTATTTTATCTTTCTTTACTTTTGCGCTTTATTTGCTTATACTTTTGTAAATACGTGCCTAATTGTTTACTTTTTTACGTGAGTGGCGAGATAAGTTCCCCTACCCGGACTTGAGAGGAAATTAGGATAGGATGGTGGTATGATCATAGTACCTTACCAAGAGTGATTTTTGGTTGTGGTACAAGTGATAACCCCACTCAACTAAGGAATCTTGGAAGTATAATTTGTTGACATGAGTATTCGTGTTTGGCATGTTATTTTCAAGTGACCGTCGAAGTTGAGAACCTAGAGTTATATTTAACCCATCTCAGCCTTTTAGGATGTAGTGCGGTGGCTAAAATCATGAGTCAGTCTTGGTTTAGTCGTTACGCGATACTACACTCAAACTAGACTTCCTTGTGAATGTTATGGGACTAGGAGTATTCCTAAGCTCCAATATATTCAAAAGGGGGTTGTAATTTGGGAACTTGGTAGAACCCGTGATACAGGTGCATTTGAAACCATAGTCCTTACCAAAGGGCGTGTTTACCCTCAGCTCCAACTTTGTGTACTTAACCTCCCATGTTTTCTATGTTCTTTAGCATAATCATGCATACATGCATTCATTCATGAACCTTTTTTCTCATCAAAAAAAAATCGAAGGACTCAAACAAGTTTTTGTAAACATCATAAAGGTATGGACCTTGTAAGAATGAACACCAATAAATACAACTTCAAAAATCTTAACTAAGCTTTTGCTTTTATTAAGAACTTCTCCCTTGGTTACACTCTTACCTTTTGAAAAGGAACTGATTGCAATATCTTTACGAGTTTTCAACTGAAACCATGTTCCTCTGCGATGTTTACAATTCACTTTGACAAATCCTTCGATAACAAAAATTGTATATCTTTGCATAAGCATATCATGCATCATTTGGCATTCATAGTCTCTAGTCCGTGTCTCACACGGTGTCTTCTCAATAATAGGTCAATCCATCAGTCTACTCGCATCTACAACACTCGGGCAAATCAGAATGGATCACCTTGAACAAGAGAACCACAAGCTTCGTGAAGAGGTGACAACCCTCCGGGCCGAAAATGAAATTTTGAGGAACTTAGTATCTTTGATGACGGTTTCACAAAGTCACCCATTATCTCTTCCTATTGCTAACGCTCAAGCTTAGCCGGTTGCTTCCACTACCCCGATTTCAACGGTGTTCGCTAGTACTCCTCAAAATGCTATGCTGGAAGGTTATCTCTGGAGTACACCTTTAAATTCTGATGAAGTATTCCGTCCTGTTGTCTCTGAGGTTCAAGCTCCTTTTGTGCAAATGACAACGCCTATTCCTCAATCGGGCCCTTTGTTCCCTCAAGCTGCTATGACCTACTCATCTCCTTTGGTCAACACTGTTAAGCAAAACCACGAACCCATCCATCACTCAGAAGGTGTGGCTGCATGTGACCGGATAGATGAACTAGAAGAAAAGTTTGATAAAATACGGCTGGAATTGAAAGCTCTCTGTGGGACAGAACTGTTTGGCCAGGATGCTTATGACCTTTGCTTGGTTCCCAATGTCGTAATACCACCCAAATTTAAGGTCCCCGATTTTGAGAAGTACAAAGGGAACACTTGCCCTAAGGATCATTTGGTGATGTATGTGAGAAAGATGTCTGCTCATATCAAGGACGATGAACTTCTTATCCATTGTTTCCAAGAGAGTTTGATTGGTGCCGCACTGATATGGTACATGGATCTGAACAAGGTTGATATCAAAACTTTCAATGATTTGTGCGAGGCTTTCGTTCAACGATACAACTACAACTTGAACTCGGCCCCAAAGAGAGGTGAATTGCAGGCCATGACCCAAGATGATAATGAGTCCTTCAAAGCTTATGCCCAACGTTGGAGAGACTTTGCCGCGCAAGTCCGTCCATCTCTGGAAGAGAAAGAGTTGCCCGAGATTTTCCTTGATACTCTGGATCAGTTCTATTATGAGCGTATGTTGACAAGTGCATCCGGCAGCTTCGCAGAGATGATAACCGTGGGTATGCGCATTGAAGAATTGGTCCGAAAAGGACGTTTGATCAAAGGAAGTGTTCCCACTGATGGATCAGAGGATGAAGACCAGGAAGCGAGTATGGTGGAAGGTTGGTCTCAACAACAGTATTTGGCTTATCACCCTGTTGCCTCTATTATGCCAATCACAAACGCTGTTTCCAATCCAGTGTGTCAACCCCAGTTTCAACAACAGCCTCGACAACAGGCTCCAAGAACACAGATTGATCCTATTCCCATGAAATATGCAGATTTGTTTCCAATATTGCTTGAAAGGAATTTGGTATACACCAAGGCACCTCTTCCGTTGCCAGCAAAATTGTCAGCCCGGTACAGACCCGATCGCTTTTGTGCCTTCCATCAAGGGGCACCAGGTCACGATATTGAAGACTGCTTTGCTTTGAAGAAGATAGTTCAGAAGTTGGTTCAAAAGAACCTATGGTCATTCTAAAGTTTGAACTCTGACATGGAAGTTAACCTACTGCTGGATCATGATATTTGTTGACACGTGGAATGTTAGTTGCACTTGGGTCGTTGCTAATGTTTCTTTCTACTACTCATTTGTTCAATTAATATGTTTGTTTGTTGTCTTATGTTTTTCAAAAAAAAAAATCCTTTCGTCCCACCCGAGGCGAAAGTGAACTGGTTTAGGGCTTTTTGCTTTATGTATTTTCATCATTAATTAAAAGGTCGCTTTGATCCCGACTTTGTTTTATTTTGTGCTTTTTCTGGAAAAATGGTAATACAAAAAACCCAAAAAAAAATTCTTTAATCATATTCGCATAATCATAATTTTCACTTATCTGTCAAAATCAATAATCAAAGCATGCATTAATAAACCCGTTAAACACCATAATCTTGTACTCTCTCTCGACTTTGAATTCCTTGTGTCTGAAACTGAAAAAAAGGAGGATGGATTCCCAATGAGAAATCTTGCCTACTGGGGCATCTCAGCCATTGAAGCTACCAAGAAGTATCAAGAAAGACTGTCCAGAAGATGACATTCAATTGCAAAATTGGCAATGAGATGTTAGCATTTGCCTTGTATAAGAATTGTACTCCAGTACACACTTCAACAGGGGCAACCCCTCCCACCATCCCTCAGTATACAACATGAAGTTCAGAGTCCCGTCAATGGAAGTTCTGATGAAGGTTAAGCTTGTTGCACTTAAATACATTGTGGTCTTATGTCATGAACAGTTATATCAAAAAGATGAAGCAAGTCTCGACAAAGAAGGCTCATCCCCATGAATGTCAAAAAGTGGCCTTGTGCTCAAACATATGTTATCTGATTTTTACCAGACTCCAGGGGCAAAAGAATGCCTAATTGTAAAGAATGGTGATGAACTTGTACGTCTTGTGAATACCGATGCAGTCAAGAAATACTTTGTTAAAGTGAAAAAGCTCGATAAGCCGCAAACCTGAAAAGGCGGCTTAGGCAAAAAAGAGCGTCTCGGTGGACTGAAAACCCGAAAGGGCGGTCCACGCAAAAGTTAGAGACATGTAAAAAAAAGAGAATGATGAAAAATGGAAAATGTATATCCTGATAGGTTGAAACCCGCAAAGGCGATCTATGCAAAAGTTAAGGATTGTGACAAAGTAACTGCATCTGTTTGGACATGAATCACTTGGGGCATTTCAGCCATCAAAAAAACCTTCGCCTTGTGGCAAAGTAACTGCATCTGGTTGGACATGAATCACTTGGGGCATTTCAGCCATCAAAAAAACCTTCGCCTTGTGGCAAAGTAACTGCATCTGGTTGGACATGAATCATTTGGGGCATTTCAACCGTCAAAAAACCTTCGCCTTGTGGCAAAGTAACTGCATCTGGTTGGACATGAATCACTTGGGGCATTTCAACCGTCAAAAGACCTTCGCCTTGTGGCAAAGCAACTGCATCAAATCAGATATAATTCACTTGGGGCATCCTAACTGTCAGAAGACCTTCGATATGGAGCGTCCACAAATCAAGTACTTGGAACAGTGGAATTTAAAGTTGGTAGGGAGAACAGTGGTTACTGTGTTCAATGTACCTTTCCCATATAATTACCATTTTCAAAAATCTTCAAAATCTATGGAGCCACGCTTTTGGCGGGCCACCACTCGATTTACATTAATTTGAGCCTGTGCCAATTTATTTGAAATTCTCATTTATTCTTTATTTGCGAAATTTTCTTCTATTTTTTATGGTAATATTTAAAGCAAAAAAATTCAAAAAGATATATTTTCCATGTCTTTTGAAATGCATAAACAACAGGTACATCTTCTTTGAACTTATGAGTAGTTGAAGCACACATCAATATCCGTCTCAAGGACAGTTGAACTCTGCAAGTTAAGTGTGACCAAAGGCTATGAGATGACCTTTGTCAAAAAAAGAAAAAGTGAAAAAGAAAAAGCTCGCTAAGTCGAAAACCCGAAAGGGCGGCTTAAGCCAAAAATGAGCGTCCCGGTGGATTGAAAACCCGAAAGGGCGATCCAGGCAAAAATTAGGGACATGCAAAAAAAAAAATATTCCCGGTGGATTGAAAACCCGAAAGGGCGGTCCAGGCAAAAGTTAGGGATTCAAAAAAAAACAATACAAAAAAATGATGAAAAGAAAACAAAGACAGAGGCATCACCATTCAAGTAGGTCAAATGGAAGAATGCACTTCATGCTGGTTTACAAATGGCAACTTCTGTCGTTTTGTTGTTTGATGGACTTGGTTCCTAGTGAATGGCGACTTCTGCCGATCTGTTTGATTGATGGATTTTGTTCCCAGTGAATGACGACTTCTGCCAGAATGATTGGTTAATGGGTTGTCACCCTTCAGTGGTTTGATTAACGGGTTGTTACCTTTTAGTGGTTTGATTATCAGGTCTTTCCCTATCAATGAGTTGATTATGGAGCTTTACCCCATCAGTGGTTCGGTTAGCGGGCTGTACCCCGATAGTGTTTTGATTCATCCCCAGTAATGATATCCCCATTGAAGATTGCCGAGTGTTGGTACTACGATGTCGGTCCACCTCTTATCTTACTTGTCCAGTCTTGTTTCATCAAGTTATATACAATCATATGGTTGTACAAGTTTCCTGCATATATTCATACATTCATTCATAAACATATTCATGCATATAAACATTCATGCACGTAACATGCACAATATCATTTATACATTATTGCATTGACCATCTTGTGTCTTATTTCAAGTGTATCGCATAAAAGTGTCATCCCCAATGTGTCTGATCAGTGATGTCACCCTTAGTCTTGATTGGTTGTATCCCTTCAATTTGGTCATCTATCACCATTGTGTGTCAAGCTAATAGCTTGCAAACATATTTTGTTACGTGTGTGTCAAGCGAATAGCTTGCAAACCACTTTTGTTACGTGTGTGTCAAGCGAATAGCTTGCAAACCTACTTTTGTTACGTGTGTGTCAAGCGAATAGCTTGCAAAAATCTCTTTTGTTACGTGTGTGTCAAGCGAATAGCTTGCAAACCTCTTTTAGTTCCGTGTGTGTCAAGCGAATAGCTTGCAGACCACTTTTGTTACATGTGTCAAGCGAATAGCTTGCAGACCACTTTTGTTACATGTGTCAAGCGAATAGCTTGCAATACCTTTGGAAGTCGGGTTTGATATCCTGATTAATGCCTTTGAATCAGGTTAATACCCTGCAAATGCTCTGAATCAGGATAATAGCCCGCAATTACTTGTGTGTCAAACAACCATTTTACCAATGTCTTTTCAATCTTCCCGAATGACTATTCCAAGAGTGTCTTTTGTTAAATCCTATCCTGTTTGTCGTTACCCCAGTAAAGGTAATTGACAGTTTTACCCTTCGTATGTTCGTCATTACCCCAGTAAAGGTAATTGACAGTTACCCTTCGTATGTTCGTCATTACCCCAGTAAAGGTAATTGACAGTTTTACCCCTTCGTATGTTCGTCTTTACCCCAGTAAAGGTAAATGACCAGTACTTCTTTTCGTATGATCGTCTTTACCCCTGTAAAAGTAATAGACATCTTTTCTCCCCAGTAATATTTATCTGGTTCTCGAGTTAGTATTTTCGTCGTCATTGCATTCGTACTTGCATAACAGACAACTCATATCATTACATCCATAGAACTTTCTCGATTTCTGAGTTGGTCAAAAATTGGTGTACTTGATATTTAAGTCTCTCCGACCCGTCGTTTCAAAAATATTCGTCTTTTTAAACCCTCGTGACGGAGAAACTTAAATAGGGGCATCTGTCGTACCCTAATTTTTGACCGATTTATTTTATTTTATTCGTACGTCGATCGTTTTTTTTCAGTCGTCCGTTCGCGCGCGAATTCCCGTAATATCTATGTTTGATTCGTATTTTGCGGTCGCGATTTTTTCGTTCGTCGTTTATGTTTTGATGTCGCTCGCGTTTTAATTTCGTAATTTTTTACTCGCGTTTGGTGCGTTTTTTAGCGTAGCGTAACATTTGCGTTCGCAAAGTTTATTTCATTCACGTCGTTGATTTATCGTTTTATTTAGCGTAATTAAGCCGCGTAATCTCAGTCGTATCAGACGAAATTTTGGCAGAGAGGTATTTTAAAATACCTCATTTTTTGGTTCCGACGGGACATTTTTATTTTTATTTATTTAATTTTCGTTTTCCATTTTTAATCATTTATTTTTTCATTTTTACTTATTTATTGTTATTTATTTATCAGATTTATTATTTATTTTAGTCCTGGTCCACATGTCATTGTATCATTGGTCCAATCCAACTTTTCCTCCAAGAAAGAGCAAGGGTATTCTGGTCTATTCCAAGCATCAGGTACATAGTGTGTCAGAGTCAATGGATCAATCAGTCACAGTTTCCAATACAGAAACAGATTTGGAAAATCACAACAAGAAAAAACAGATCAAAAAAACTCTTTTCACCAAGAACACCAAGAACACCAAGAACAAATTTTTTATTTATTTTTTTTAAAAATGATTCTCAGTGGTTCATTGCAGAACCATCATCATTGAATCATTTTCTCTGCAATTCAAGTGCGAGTTCATCACCGTTTGGTGACGAACTCAAGCACCGATCACAGAAGATCAGTGAGAGAAGAGAGAAAAAAATCCCAAACCCTAGCCATCAAAAAACCATTTCGGCCAGAACCAACAGATCCATAACCAACAATATTTCGGCCAAAACATCAACACAAATCATCATAAATCCAAACCACACAAACACCATCACAGTACCAAATCCAACCATAACCATACAAATATTTTCGAACTAAATCTAGTAAAGGAGCCAACAAAGCCGAATCGAAAGAAGAAGGAAGGAGCAAAAACAGAACCGCAAGCATCAAGAAGAAAGAACGTGAAAACAAAAGCAAGGCCAAGCCAAAACCGAATCAACAAGATCAAAGAAGAGGTATTTGTTCTTGGTTTTTGTGTGTTTTTGAATGATTTTCTTTTTTAGATCTAGAATTGGTTATTTGTTTTTGGTGAAAACTAATAGTGGATTTGAATAGAGGAGGAGGAGAAGAAGAGTTTGGCCTAAAATTTTTTTAAAAAAAAACAGTTTCTTACCTCCGGCGCGGTGGCCCTCCGGCCAACCACCGCGCCGGAGTATTTTCCGGCCTTCTTCTCCGGCCAAACCCCCCCCTTCGCCGGTCACCCCTTCTAGAGAGAAGGGGGAGCTTTTTTTTTCTTTTTTATGTTTTTAGAGAGAGGAAGTAGGAAAGAAAATGAAGAAAAAGGGGTGAAAATCCCTTTTATATTCATTATGGGGAGCTGGGTGGGTCGACCCAGTACCCATACCCATGCCCAGCTCCAGTAACCCAAGCCCAGCCCTTTTGGTTTCTACTGTTTTATTGTTCCTACCCCATTTCTATTGCCTGCACCCCCTGTTTGTTTCTTTATTATGGTGATTTTGTTTTAAATAATTCTCATGCTTTTTTCTATTTTTTTTATGTCCCCTACATTATTAATTAGTGTGTTAGCTTTTATGTCATGCATTTTTAGCTCATGTAATAATTAAATCTCTATTTCATATGATGTTAGTTAAACATTTTAAGATCTATTTCCTCTTTATTTTAGAACTACTTCTATATATTTATTTTGTTTGTTTGTTTATGTTTTTTATTTATTTGTTTTTTTGTGATGGCATTTCTACTACTCATCATCTTATGCATATTTTTGTTATTCCTCATCATTTATTTCATCGTCATTATCTCATGCATCTTTATTTCTTTTAATTTTATTCATCTTGCATTTATATTTATTTCCTATGTTTGCATATTATTGTCGCATTGTACTAACTTGTTTAAATTACTTTTTTTTAGTTTATAGAATTAATTTAGAAATATTATAGGTTCGTCTAAATTTCTTGTCAATTTATTTTCGATACTTAGTATGTAATTAGGGAATTAATGTAATTTATTTTCGCGCATTTTTCTTTTTTTGAGGCCATAGAATGTATCTAGGGTATGTAATATGTAATCGGCACACGCACTGACACGCGCACCGACACACCACTTTATTTATCGCTTTACGCTCTTTTATTTCTATTCCGCCGTTACGTGATTTCGTCGTTAGTTAGAAAAATATTTTCTTCAAAAAGATCAATCAAGTCAAATTCAATTTTATTTTAAGTAAACCTTGGTATGTAATCCAAGTGATTTTTCCTTTTATTTTCTTTAATCAAATGTTAATTAATTTAATATCCACATTAGATATGGATTTCGTATATTTAAAATTAACCAACTTCATCATATTTTCTTCTCATGCCTTGAGGCCTCTCATCTATTCTTAAAACTTTTCTCTCAAAAATGTTAAAATCAATTCAACTCATCAAAAAGTTCTTAAGCCGAACTACTTGATTTTGATCCCGATTTATTTGGGTAAGTAGGCAAAGGGTTCCGACTCTTCCAAATCAATAAAAAATAACCAAAAACCTGCTTCTTCTTTCTCCCTTCTTTCACTTTAACTCTTAACTTTTTGATATAAGTAAAATCAATTTAGCTCAAGATTAGAGAATAGGTAGAAGGTTCCTATGGGATACCATAGTCGGTTCGGGTGCTTAACACCTTCCCCAATCGAAACCAACCTCCGAATCCAAGGTCTTAAGGGTTTTCACTCACTTTTTCCCTTCCCGCGAATAAAAGTTGAGAGTTCAATGATTCAAGGTTCGAATCTAATCAATGATTTTGACACCCGAAAATCACGAGCACACTGATATTCCTTTGAAAGTCGAATGATGTCACTTCAATTTTGCGATGCTCTCTTTGAATATTTCGCCGGGTACCTGACTCTTCAGAACTGATTTTATATACTCATAAAATAATAGGAAAGTAACTGAATATTGAGAGAACATAGGATTATATTTATATGCTGCTATGCTAGTGTAACAAATTTGTAAATCAATGGAAAATTATTCACAGATTGTGTTTTAACCAATTTGTTAAGCAATTAAAAGGATAGGAAACTAAAGCATGGTGTTCAATTCATAAATATAGCCATCATTAATGAACAACAGCCCATGAATATATATTAAGCATCGATGAAACATAAGCAACATAGAAATCATTGAAAATTATATATGATCCATCATGAAGAAAATAACACCGTTTGATAATAATATCGATGCTTAGTGGAAATATGAAATCAGACGAATGAATAAAGTTTCCAGAATAACACAATTTTAGATAGATAAAACCTGGTATGGTTTCTGATGAAGAATTTCCGCCGATGGTTGGCGTGCTTACGAGAACTAAAGGTTTAGTTTTCGCCGGCCACTGTTTTTTCTAAATCGCCGGGAGGTTTTTTAGGTTTATGAGTGTGGTCTAGGTTAGTTTTACCTTTTCCCACAGACGGCGCCAATTGTACTTGCAAAAAGTACGAGTAGTGAATACTAGGGTTTTCTCTGTCTATTAGGGTTTAGACTGATTATTGGATGCCTTGAGAATGCTCTCAAGGGTTGTATTTATAGCCTGCCGTGGGCTTGGGCTTTGATGGCTTGGTCTCCAAGCCATAGGGGTATTCTAGTATTTTAGGCGGGTTCTAGAGGTTTACTTAAGGCGGCGCCCTAGAAAGGACGCGCCTTGGGCCTTAGAGCTCTTCTGGAGGGCGCTAAGGCCTCCTGGGGGGTCTGCAGGTCCTTCTAGAGGTCCTTAAGACTCTTAGGAATATTATGACGGTCCACCTCCCAAAGACTCTTGAGTCAGTTGAGTTGTCTATTCTGGGTATAGATAAGGAATTCGTTAGTGTTGTAGTTTTTACTTATCTTCATGGATTTGGTTATGACAGTTTTATGGATGACTATAAGGTCATGTGTCTTATATCTTTTGATATCCAAGTAGAATTGGATGATACATTTTCTGACTCTTTATTGGAATATATATACTTGGACGAATTATGGGAGATATAAATCTTAAGAAGTAATACATGGAGGAAACTTGAGATTGACATGTCATCTTCTTTGTACTGTATAGAGGGAACCCAAGTCTACATGGATGGAGTGTGTCATTGGTTTTGTTAAGAGAATAGCCTTGTTGGACTACGTTTGGTATTATTTTACTTGAGAAATAAGGTGTTTTGTATAACAATCATTTTACTTCAAGGAAATGAAGCCATTTAACACCACCAAATTTATCAATGAAGCTTTAAATTTATAACAATCATCTTCATCCGAGGGTATGGATGCTATAAATTTAAATTTATAATAAAATATAATATAATACATATCTTAACAAATATTATGTGATGTTTCTAATATTTAAAACTTCCCTTCAAGCCAATGCTTACTAAGCTTTGAGTAACTATTTAAGGGTGAAAATCAAACCATTACTCAAAAAACAAAAAATATCAAACTAAACCAACTAGTATTTAAAACCATAATAAACTTTGACGAACTGATCCAAACAAAGGTGCAACGATATTGGATCAGATGTTGTCACCAAATTAAGTGTGTGATTGGTGCCAGTGACACAACATTGATCATAGTTGGACAACACCACTACCAAATAGAAAAACTAACTTAAGTGGGATAAGTCATCTGTGAATGGTTCCAATGAGTCAACCTTTACTTTGGTTAGGCGAAGGGATTATTGACAGTGTGTTGAGACCAATGACTATGGAGCCTTCCATTAGAGACGAAACTGATGAAAGGCCGAAAGCACGTTATGACAATAGTGACATGGACAAATGATCAAGAACAACTTGGAACTGAATGCAAGACTTGACAAATGACCACATACTTAAGCTGACAAAGAAGATATTAACAAATAAAGTTGAATAAAAAGATGTGCATAACCGGACCTTAAAGAAACGCGCACTAACAAGACAGAAACAGAGCACCAAGAAACATGCCAAATAGTTGCACAGTGCCCTGAATGTACATAAATAAACTAGCGGCAAACAATTTTTTGAATTGGACCTCCATAAAGAGACCTAAATGCCAAAACATTGAGGTATTGTGTACTTGATCTGAGGCATAAAAAAGAAATTCAACCAAGACTAAAAAAGGAACCTATATACTCTTGTCCCGAAATCGAAAACCAATGACAGATCCAGAACTAGGACAAGTCAAACGAATGCATTTAATACTATCTTTGTAATCCCATTTAAGTAACACGGTGAAGTTTGGCTCAGTTGGTATGAAGTTTCCACACTCGTAAGGTCAATGGTTCAACTCCCGCTGTCAATTCGAGAACTTCTTTGAGCCTAAAAGCGCTCTTTGAGCCGTTAGGCATGTCTTATCCTAGTGAGCCCACAGAGCACAACTCAGATAACCTTTCTATTTTCAGAACACACATATTTAGAAATATAATCAATATTGTTATCTATATTAAAATGATTGTTAAATTTCTTGGTACATTCTCTATATCTTTAATGAATTACTCCCTCCGGTCTCAAAGTAGATGTATCTGGTTCAAATTTTTAAAAAGATACATCAACTTTGTTTAACGTTTTCTTTTGCATATATTTGACCCTGGCCCCGGGGAGTAGTATCTCTTAACAATTTTCTAGAACGGACACTAAAGAGTATATTCTAATTGTTCTCGTGAGCTTGACTTTGTTTGGTTGGTAAAGATATTGCATTTTATATACGGGGGTCGGGATTTAAACCCCAGATTCCCCACTTATTCACCTTACAAGTGAATTGAGGTGAATTCCTAACTAGGCAACTTGACAAAAAAAAAAGTATACTGTAATTCAGGTTGTGAAATTAACCAAAACACCTTCCAACAACTACTATTAAGATGAGAAGGTGCTTATTGTTTAAAAGCATTTCTAGAATGAAAATACTGCAATAGTCATTGGAAAATGAAGCACGAACACGGACACTGACATACCGACACTGCTAATATTTTGCAAAAATGACATAATTCAGTGTAATTATAAGTGTGGGTGTCACCGGACACACCTAATCCGAGGAGTGTTTGTGTTTCATGGTTGGAAAGGAGGAGCCAAATTTGAACCTAAGCCAAGCCTTAGACCCAACAATTGCTGCTAAAAAGTTGGTCGCGACTGATATAAGTAATAAAAACTCATTCGGTCCGGACACATTTGTTTTAGGGACTCATTATTTGTTTTTTGTGATTTAATTATAAAATCGAGGGCTTTCTAAAAAAAAAAAATAATAATAATAATAATTTCTATTCTAATTATTTGTTGCTATTTTGTTTTTCATTAACATTGTTTTGGGTTCAGTTATTGTTTTACCAATGAAGACCCAATAATATACTATAAAAGGAACGATGAATTGAATTTTAACTATATTAAATTAATTAATACAACCTCCATAACAAATATAAGCAACAATGAGTCAACGAAAGTTGATGTATCTGGTCCAAATTTTAGACCAAATACATCAATCATCCGACTCATTTTTGCTTATATTTTGTTACGCAAGGAGTATTTTCTTAATAATATCAAATGATTTTGATTAAAATATTACTTCACTACAAACAATTTTCTTATTTCCATAAATCAACTAAATTTAAATGGTAAAGGGTTAATTTAGTTTGTGTTATACATGTGTAATTTTTCATTTTGGTAGGATATTACGTTTTACGATTTTGTTAACCTCTCAAAATCTACGTTTTTCGAGAGCTAAACACGATCGTAAAATGTTAAATTCCAAGATACTACTTGTTCTGTCCTAGAACGATGTTATCTTGAGAAAGAAAATCATACTCAAATTGATACGACAGATTGATGAAGATGCTTCGCTATGGAAGATCTCGCCGGAATCCATTGAAGAGACCCTGTTGCCGATGAGACGGAAGGAGGTGTTACATGCACATGCGCTACAAGTCAGGTGGAAAACAAGGAGGTCTAGAGGTTTATGGGATTGAATGAACTTACTTAGAATTGTAGTGAAGAAATATTTTATTAAATGATTTATAAAGAAAGTACTTAATGTAGTTAAAGAAAATATTTTAAATTAAAATAACCCAAACCAGTACTGATGTAGAACAGAACACAACAATTAAAAAATAAAGATAAAAATATTAAAAAAGACCCACTAAGTTTTTCAATTAAGTCAACCAACAAACTGGTAAAAGTAATGTAACTCAAAAAAATGGTAATAGTACTTGGGCCTTCTTTTCTCCCAAGTGCAATATCCACAGTGCAATCTTTCTTTTATTTCTTCTTCCAAAGCAGACAAAAACAAGGTCGCAAGATTTTTTCAAGATATATTGCTATATCAATCTCAGAAGAATACGATTCTACATGTAATCTCGATTGCCAGGATTGAGTGTGATCGTGGAATCACACGATGTTGCGATATAAATCACATTTATAATAGTACATGTCTAAGCCCACTAACAATAAGACTAATAGCCACAATATCTTCTAATAAAAATGAAAAAATATAATAATTTTCTCATGTTTTAGAGTATCGTGTATTACCATATGGTGTGTGAACATGTTCTCGTGTAGTACATGTACACTATATAAATCAGTGAATGAATTGTGCTGAGTCGGTTTTGTGGTCAACTCTCAAAAACTCCTAGAACGCTGAATGCATCTCTATAAATACAAGACTCTGCATCAATCAAACTACAAAGTTTCGGACATATTCACTTTTGCACTCATAGATTTTAATCATCAGGCACAACTATAGCATGTAACAATAACCCTTGACATTAATCAAGATATCACAAGATCATATATTTACCAAGGTATCCATGAAACTAACCTTCAGAAAGTGAATTGTCGATTCATCTTGAAAACCATCCCCCATATGGACAAGTGCATGATATGGTTTATTTCGGAGAAGTTTGATTCTAACAATGTTCCCATAAATAGAGAACAAGTTGAACTGTTTGTCCTCGTCGATTCTTTGAAATAACAAAATTTCAAGCAAACATTTAAATAGAAGGGAAACAAATTTCTTGCAGAATTAAAAGTTCCAAGCAATTTTACTTATGTCAGGATTGAGATTTGTGACAAGAATTGCACACCTTTCCTTTGTTCTAGTTATTCTAGGAGGCAAATCTCCCCCAAAGGCAGGTTCAATTGCTTGAGCATTGTCCATCTATGATGAAAAACAAATTGATAAGTATGTGGAGGGATTAACTTTCGCGTTCAAAATTAATTTAAGCAAAACATGTTTTAAATATAAATAACAAAGTTCATTTTAAATGCATGTGTGCATTTAATTTATAAACAAGACAGCCATAGTAATGGGTTCACACACAGTATTGTTATTTAGCACAAAATGGTTGAAAATATTAAAAAAGTTATTAGATACATATCTATAGTTGATTTACAAACAAGAAAATTATAGTAATATATTGATAAAGTAATGTCATTTAATTACAAAACTCCCGATGAATCAAACCTCAATGAGGAAAAAAATGCTTCTACATATTATTGTTCATAAAAGTATGATATTTTTAAGAATTATTTTCTCCTAATTTTTTCCCTTAAAACCATGTCCAAGCAGCATGCAGCAGACTATGCCAAAATATATTCCAAACAAAAAAATGAATAAAACAAACTAAAATAAGCAACTAAAATTCCTACCATTTGTTGCTAGTGGGGAGTCATACAATTTTGGTTGGATCTAACTTAACCCAACAAAACTGACTTATAAGAGAGTGATGTCTCCCAACACATTCCCTCACGGCCAAAATAGGAAAACAGATCTTGGATAGGCTGAGATGCAAACCGGCTTAAAATTTGGGATGAACGTAACTGAATTCTTCAAAACTGGCTTCTCAGGTGAAGGAAATCTCCAACTCGTAAACTCAATTTCAAGTCATATTCATCTAACCTATGCTTATTTAGATTTTTAATAACTTGTTGAAAATGAAAATAGAAAATGAAGAGACATAAACATTTAGACATTTCTAATGCTACCGCTTATAAGATGCAAATTGATAGCAACTTCTTGATATAGTAAATTGTGCATTCGTAATTGAATATCGTGACTTCAACTAAGCTTGAAAAGCACCCACCTTTGAGAATCTAGCTGTAAAAAGAAAATGACAAATTATTAGGACATTAGAAACAGACAATGAACATACTTGTGAATATCAAAGCAATTAAAAATGTTTTACCAATGAAGACCCAATAATAAACTAACAAAGGAATGATGAATTGAATTCTAACTATATTAAATTAATTAATACTCCCTCCTAAACAAAATATAAGCAATAATTGGTCAACGAAAGTTGATGTATCTGGTCCATATTTTAGACAAAATACATCAATCATCCGACTCATTTTTGCTTATATTTTGTTACGGAGGGAGTATTTTCTTAATAGAATCAAATGATTTTGATTAAAATATTACTTCACTACAAACAATTTTCATATTTCCATAATTAACCTAAATTTAAATTGGAAATGGTTAATTTAGTTTGTGTTATGCATGTGTAATTTTTCATTTTGGTAGGATCTTACGTTTTACGATCTTGTTACCCTCTCACATTCTACGTTTCTCGAGAGCTAAACAAGATCGTAAAATGTTAAATTCCAAGACTCTACTTGTTCTGTCCTAGAACGATGTTATCTTGAGAAAGATAATCATAATCGCATTGATACGACAGATTGATAAAGATGCCTCGTTGTAGAAGATCTCTCCGAAATCCATTGAAGAGACCCTGTTGCTGAAGAGACGGAAGGAGGTGGCACCTGCACATGCGCTACGAGTCAGCTGGAAAACAAGGAGCTCAAGAGGTTTATGGGATTGAATGATCTTACTTGGAATTGTAGTGGAGTGTCCTTTATATAGGCATAAGAGAGTGTAATGGGCCTGGAGCTTTATTGGGCATTACCATGTAATTGGGCCTTTGCTAGGTAGATAGTCTTTTAGGCGGACCTAAACACTAAACCCGCCTAAAAGACTATATCCACTTAGCAAAGGCTCAATTACATAGCAACACCCAATAAAGATCAAAGCCTATTACTATCCCATAAATCCATACATAGGGGACTCCACTTCAATTTCAAGTAAGTTCATTCTATCCCATAAACCTCTCGCCCTCCTTGTTTCCCACCTGACTTGGGCGTCGGAGCGCATGTGCAAGTACCACCACCTTCCGTCTAACCGGCAACGGGGTCTCTTCAATGGATTCCGACGAGATCTTCCACAACGAATCATCTTTTTCATTAATCCGTCATATCAATGTGAGTATGATTATCTTCCTCGAGTTAACATGGCTCTAGGACAAAACACTACCAAAAATGAAAAATTACACACACATTGCATAGAGCATAGACTAAGTTAACCGATTTCCATTAAAGATAGTTGATTTAAGGAAATAAGAAACTTATTTGTAGTGATGAAATATTTTATTAATTGATTTAATAAATAAAATACTTAATGTAGTTAGAGAAACTTTTAAATTAATTCATCAATATTTACTTAGTTTATTATTGGGCCTTCACGACTAAAATAGCCCAAACCAGTGCTAATGTAGAATAAACACAACAATTAAAAAATAAAGATAAAAAAGTTTAAAAAATATGCACTAAGTCTTTGAATTAACTCGACCAACAAACTGGTAAAAGTAATGTAACCCAAATAAATGGTAATAGTAGTTGAGCCTTCTTTTCTCCAAAGCACAATATCCACAATGCAATCTTTCTTTAATTTCTTCTTCCAAAGCAGATAAAAACAAGGTCGCAAGATTTTTGCAAGATATATTGTGATTCTCGCAAGATTTTTGCTGCACTCTGCTAAACCACTAGGTAATCTGAAACAAATAAGGATTGGGATGAGACATAATGTCTCAGTGAGTTCTACCTAATCCTAGGTTATATGGTAACCTCGGGGAAAACCTAGGGTCACCACGTGTCTATACTGCAACCTGCCGGTTGTCTATTCGTGTGTGGGAGATGCTCATCTAGACGGTCGTGCGCACTAGATCCGTCATAGATTCTTCGTATCGTAGCTCAAGTCTTGACTTGTACTTTACATGTCGTGGTGGTCGAGTGAACCTAGGACCACTATGTCGAGATACGATAAACGCATCAAGACCTAAACTTAAAACATTCACGACATGTTCCTTAACTAGACGATTGGGGAGATACTAAGACCGTCGACAGTATATCTTTATAACTTACTCTATTTCATAAACTTGTACATGTCTAATAACTTATCATATTCATAATCATTCATTATGTTAGAAGTTAGCGTGTAACAAATGACATTATCTTGGTTCATTTTACGGAGTGTATCGGGTGGAGTAACCCCGAGTACAATCCCTTACTTTAACGATGAAATCCTAGCTAAGGTTCATCGGATTCCCTCATCTCCATTTAATCACAAGTAAGTATCTTGACTCATTTTTAATCATAATGTTAGTTTGTGTGGTTTTTTTTTTTTTTTTTAAATATTTGAGTATTTTGCATGTGGTTAGGGTTGATGTAGGAATTCAAATTTTGATGATTGCATGTAGTTTATAAATGAATGTAGTTGCTTTAATTGATGTTTGAATGATGTTAGAGAATAATGTGGTTTTGAATGGTGACAAAAGAGCACATTTTGAGTATGTTTGATACTTTGCACACATAGTGTTTGATAAAATGCCCCAATGAAAATTATATTTATTATTGAGTTAGTTTAGGCTACGAAAAAGATGTTAAATGTAGTTTGATATAGTGTATATTGAATTAGGTTGAACGTGGTTTTGATTTTCACCGAATATGAATGTGTTACGTTAATTAGGTTGAATGTGTTTGATAATGCGTTTAATAATTTACGTTTGAATGTGAATGATAATGTGTTTAATAATATTTTGGTTGAAGTGAATGTTTGATAAAGTGGTTGAATATGGTAGAATGTTTATGTTTAGTTTAGTTTAGATTATGTTTAGGTTTAATGTATTTGATTATTTATGTATATGTTGAATGATGTTAATTTTTCAAATTTTTGTGTAGATATGCCGAGGGGTATTTTCGTCATTTACATGTGTTTCTCAACCTTCTAACATGTGTGTACTACAATTTTGCCATCTATGTCTTATGGATCAAGGAATGACCTCAAATAATTAGGATGAGATAAAAATCGAAAAATCATAACAACCAATAGGATTTTGCCAAGCATATTAAATTAAACCGACAGGAAAATATTGGACCCCACACCCTCCCCCACTATCTCCTCATTCAATGGTTGAAAAAATTCAACCTCAAATAATCCATATGTTTTTCAAAATGCTTTTCAACATGCCATTGCACCAATTCAATGGTTGAATTTTTTTTCAACATGTCCATTGTAAATGGTCTTATTTGTTTTGTATTTACATCTCTTTATTCTTCTTCTATCTCGGATTGCACTTGTGTGATATGCCAATTCAATTATGACACGTGACAATACAATTTGTTTTAAAATGTGTGTGAGTGAGAGAGAGAGAGAGAGGGGGGGGGGGGGTAGTTGAACTGATCTCTTAGTCACAATTGTCCTCTCTATGTCCTCTCCTCTCTATGTCACAAACTAGTCCTTCTATTGACTAAAATTTGAATGTTTTTCATTATTCATATTTATTCACCTTATTTGTGAAATTCTAGATTCTTCATTTATTCACCTTAAAATGTGAAATTCTAATCACCACCTTACTTTAAAAAAAATAATCAACTAGCTTTTATGCCTTTACATCTCTTTATCTCTCCTTTCTCCTATGTCTCTCATATTCTCTCCTTATTTGTTTTGTCTTTACATCTCTTTTATTCTCCTTCTATGTCAGATTGCACTTGTGTGACATGACCAATTCAATTATGACACGTGACAATACAATTTATTTTCAAATGTGTGTGTGTGTGTGAGAGAGAGAGAGAGAGAGAGAGTAGTTGAATTGATCTATGTGTCATAATTGTATTGACCAATGTCATGGGACATTCCCACCTTAATGATAAACAAGTGTGTCCTTCTATGTCCTCTCCTCTCTATATCACAAGCTAGTCCGTCTATTGACCAAAGTTTTAATGTTTTTCATTATTCCTATTTCTCATAAAAATAGCATGTCATGTTTTTGCTTGTCAGTTGTTGAACAGTTGAAACCTTCAGACTTAGTCATATCATTAACCATATACAAGAATTTAGAAAAAACTACACTGCACAATGAATCTTTTAACTTGATTTTAAACTTCAAAAGTCATTTATCATAGGTTTTTTAGATAAAATATTAATTATTTTTCTAAAGATCAACATACAATGTTGTACTTTAGGGATTTTCCGTCCAAAACCGTGAAAAGATCCCCCAATCGTGTTTCTACTCAACCAAGTAACATATCCAACCAAACAACATATATAACTATATAGCACAGGTTTGGGCAAAAAATAGCCAAAGTACAACATTGTTCTCATTCATGTAGATAACATTTTTTTATCTAAAGAAAAAAAAATGTATTTAACAAGAATTAATTGCTTTCTCCATCTCAAAATAAGTGACCTAGTTAACTATTTTACAAATATCAATACACATTTTTCTAACATTTATCTTTATAGATTAATGGAAAATACAATCAATGTTTGTTTATATGAATAACGCACATACTTCACAAGTTATTTTTCTTCACCTAATACTTTAATTTACCTTTTTATTCCATCCAAGGTTGAGTTAAGGGAATGAAGGAAGAGAAACTGGGAATCTCAAAGAGAAGAAACAATGAATATGATCTCAATCTATATACATGATAGGAAGAAAAAATGGTTGGAGATGATGTGTGTTTTTGTAGCTTATTGAGAGAGGTGAAACCACATTGCGTTGTGATAAGTTGTCTTTGAAAGCCTCTAATTGCCTCACTCATTCTGTGAAAAAAAGGCAATCTCCATACTCAGAGAGAATGAGGGGCGTGTGTGTGTGCGAGAGAGAGAGAGAGATTTGGCTGCAAAGAAAGTTCAAAATCAAAAACACAAAAAGAAGCTTCTTATTGTGTACGACTTTTCGACCAAAACCGTGAACAAAGGTCTATGTTCTTAGTACTCAATTAAAGTGAACTGCTACTGCCTATGTCTCTATTGCTGCCAACCATGTTAAGAAAGTCCAACCAAACACAAAATGATGAATAAATACATCAAAACACAAAAATGAAGCTTATTGTTTATTTGGACAGTAAAAAAATACCACAAGACGATTCCTCAACTCTAAACAAAAAACTTATTTTCTCTTTTCATGCATCTACAACCATAAACCTTGCTTCAGTTGCCTCCTCTTTGGACTCAAACTGAACAAGAGCCTGCTTTTTCTCATTCATCTCAAAGACTTTGCAGTTGACAATGATTCCATGCTCCTGCAGAAGACTTGCAATCTCGTCTTCAATAATTTCTTGTGGGAGGGAGGACACGTGGATGATCCTTGTTGGCGAGCAGCAATACCGATAGTTTTTAGCAGCATTTTGGTTGAATCGATTGAGATTTGAGTTCATGTATTCATGTTTATCAGGACCTTGGGTTATATTTGGATGCTTTGAGAAGTTCACCTCCAAATGTTTTCCGAACAACATGGTCCCCTATATTTGAAATTGAAAAGATTTTAGTGATCAGTTTCACACTTTAGCAAAAAATATACAGATGCCAATCCATTCTTAAATGAAATAATTCACATTGCTAAATGGTAACGGTACACACTATAAATTAAAGAAAATAGTTTAAACGATTACAACATATTGCTAAAATGACCACATGTTTGATCCCAACATCTAAAAAATATGGATCAAAAACAGTATTTGAAGGAATCCACATTGCATACTAGATAGCACCAGAAATAATAGAGAATAATGAACACCATTAAGAATCAACAATGAACTAGTATATGACCACAATATATTTAACTGTAAAATGTCTGTAGAATAAACAGTCACGAAATACAATTCTCTATTTCAATCATGTTGCATAGCACTAGGGTAAAATTTCTCCAGGGCAGTGGAAACAATATCAGGACTGAAGACATGGTGATTATTTCCATTTTTGCTTTTGGGTAAGAATTAGACTCGAATGTATATTTATCAACAGAAGAATCAATATTCGGATATTTCTCCAAGAGAAACCCAAATGTCTAAAAACGGAAACTTACTACTACACCAAACCATTGAAACCAAAATGTGATTATTTTTCTCTTCAACCTTTCTTCGTAGTTTAGAATATTCTTTAGATAAATGTGCTAATTTGTGATGAATTCTCAAACTACGGTAAAACAAAAGTTAATGAGGAAAATACCCAGGAGGTTTAGTTGTCATATGTAAGGTCAAAAGAAACAATAAACAACAATCTCTAAACAAAAAATAAAAATTCACAAACTAATTGATACCAGACACCATGAAAATGAGCTTATGAAATTTCACTGCTCCGGTTGCAGCCAGACAGACATGGCACCAAGCTACTTGCCAATGAAATGCATTAAATAATTCCAAGCAGGTTTACTTTCTTCCTCGTATAGAATGGTCCCATATCAGCATTACCAAGGCAACAGAAACAGGTGATTACGTAAAGAAGAAATTATTCTAAAGGGAACAGACCAGTTTCGGAGTGATGTATTTCATGTGGGATGAAAACAATACTCAACACAGACATATACAGGTCTCAAAAAGGAGAAGAGAAGAGTGGGAAGACTGTCAAAACAGGTGAAGCTCAAACTAGAGGAAGAACCAGTGACCACTGACCAGGAAGCACAGCGGGTTTCGACATAGCATGCAGAGAAGAATTAGACTACCATATGACCCATCACATCTTTTGAAGAAAAAAAATGGCAAAAAATTGAGAAATCAGTACGCGGCAATTTATGTGGTTTCTCTATAAGAATGGGAAATATGTCGCAATGCTGCTGCTTATAAGACGTCCGCGGCTGATAGAAGTAATAAAAACTTATTTGGTTTGAACACATTGGTATTAGGAACTCGTTATTCAGTGGTGCTATATCTCGCGAAACAAAGGTTCACAAATATTTCACGAATTCTTGATACTTCTTATTTCTTCACACTAACATTCTCCAACGGTGCTATTCTGTCTTAACTAACATGGTCTGATTATAAAGCGAACATCATCACCTCTTTCCTCATATAGCTTAACCAATATTTTATTTTATTTTCATTCATGATTTTATCTAAGTAATTTGATATTTTGCAGTGTCACTCTTGGAAAGGAATAGAAGAAATTTATGATTTTTCATGAATTTTGTTGTGTCACTTCTTGCTTCTATAGCAACGGTGCCATGGCAGGTGAAGTCGTCTCTAATAGTAACTAAGTTCTTCATCGATGTGCTCTTTTTCCCACTCGTTAGATCACAACATAATAATAATGAGGAATAATGCTGAATATAGCGAAAAAGCGATCGCAAATTTGTTCCGAAACCATCCACTTGCATGATTTAATTATTCATTAAGCTTCTAAACTGTAAGTTTCTCTATCCAACATTGATTTACGCCTTCTTAATTCTACAAGACTACAACCACCTCACCTCACTAGCGATGATTCCAAGACAGCTGCCATTGCCTGTAAACTGGACTTGCCTCTCAATCTCTCATGCATTTTGAAGTTTCTATCAATACTATGAAATTGAAGTTTATATCAATACTATGAAACCGTATCTAGTTGGAGTATGCTTCAAAAAACAAAAACACTTCATGTTCTTGCAATTGAAGGTTTATTTTGTTTTGTTTTAGTTTACACATGATCTAATTTGTTTTAGTTTACACATGATCTGCTTTGTTTAAGTTTATTTATTAATGGCAGTTATATGGGAAAGAAAAATGACAAAAATGGTTTCCGTGATTTTTTTGAGAGCTATCTCTTCGCGAGATATAGCATAACTCTTATTTATAAGATCGAGTGGCTTTTTAAACAAAGATAATAACAATTTCTTTTCGAATTATTTGTTGCTGCTTTGTTTAACATTAACATCAGTTTGGGTTGAGTTATTGTTTTACAAATGAAGACCCAATAATATACTAACAAAGGAATGATGAATTGAATACTAACTATATTAAATTAATTAATACTCCCTCGATAACAAAATATAAGCAACAATGAGTCAAAGAAAGTTGATGTATCTGGTCCAAATTTTATATCAAATACATCAATCTTCTGACTCATTTTTGCTTATATTTTGTTACGGAGGGAGTATTTTCTTAATAAAATCAAATGATTTTGATTAAAAAATTACTTCACTACAAACAATTTTCTTATTTCCATAAATAAACTATATTTAAATGGGAAAGAGATAATTTACTGTGTTATGCATGTGTAATTTTTCATTTTGGTAGGATCTTACGTTTTACGATCTTGTTACCCTCTCACAATCTACGTTTTTCAAGAGCTAGATAGATAGTAAAATTTAAAATTCCAAGATACTACCTATTATGTACTAGAACAATGTTATCTTGAGGAAGATAATCATACTCACATTGATGAAGAAGCTTTGTTGTGGAAGATCTCGTTTGAATCCATGGAAGAGACCTTGTTGCCGATAACACGGAAGGAGATGGTACCTGCACATTCGCTACGACACCCAAGTCAGGTGGAAAATATGAAGGTCGAGAGATTTATGGGATAGAATGAACTTACTTAGAATTGTAGTGGAATGTGCTTTATATAGGCATAAGAGTGTGTAATGGGCATGAAGCTTTATTGAGCATTACCACGTAATTGAGCATTTTCTAAGTAAATATTGCCTTTTAGGCGGACCTAAACACTAAATCTATCTTAAAGCCTATAACCACTTAGTAAAAACCCAATTACATGGTAAGACCCAATAAAGCTCTAAGCCCATTACACTTTCGCATAATAAGACCCAATCAAACTACATAGTTTCAAACAGATAAACTTTCGCACTCATAGATTATAATCATTAGGCACAACTATAACAAGTAATAACAACCCTTAACATTGATCAAGACATCACAAGATCATATAATTACAAAGGTATCCATGAAACTAACCTTCAGAAAGTGAACTACCAATTCAACTTGAAAATCATCCCCCATCTGGACAAGTGCATGATCTGGTTTATTTCGAAGAAGTTTGATTCTGACAATGTTCCCATATATAGAGAACAAGTTGAACAATTTATCCTCGTCGATTCTTTGAAATAACCATATTTGATGAAAATATTAATATAAAGGAGAGATATATTTCTTGTATAATGAAAAAGGTTAGAATCAAATTATTTACATAGGGATTGAGATTTGTGACAAGAATTGTACACCTTTCATTAGTGCCAGTTATTCCAGGAGGCAAATCTCCCCCGAAGGCAGCTTCAATTGCTTGAGCATTGCCCATCTATAATGCAAAACAAATTGATAAGTATGTGGAGGGATTAACCTTTGCATTTAAAATTAATTTAAGAAAAACATGCATTAAATATTAAAAAAATAGTTCATTTTATAAATTAATAACCATTTTATAAAAAGTTCAAGAAGGATACAAAGTTAGATAGAAAACAGGATTACGAAACTGTGGTAGATAGAGCATCAGAAGATATAAATTAATAACCATTTTTTACTCTTGTTCTTTTTTTGTAAAACATAACTTGTTTTAATATAATAAAGGTTAGAGTCTTAGAGAATAACATGCTATGTAAAACACAAAATGTAAATTATATTAGTAAAGAAGGGTAATATTTACTTTTTCAAAACAATGATTTAAGCATGGAAAGAGCACGAATACTTAATGTACATTAAGTCATCTTTGAGTAGCCTTTGAATGAGTGGATAATGAAAAGTAACAAATGCTGCAGTATTCCATGCATATTCAAGTTCTACGAATACATGCACTTTAGTCGTCTCTTAATTGAAGAAAAGTTCAACTTCAAAGTGCAGTAACATATCGATAGGTCATTCAAGAGCTAAATAAAATATTCTCTACAATAAAAGGCCTTAAAACAAGACTCTTGTTGGTATGCTTGTGAGCTCTCAGTTAATTTGATAGAAATTTAAAATATTTCAATATTCAGGTAAAGCAGCATGCAAAAGCAAACCTTTCTACCCAAGATCTCATACAACATTGTCAAGAGCGAAATCTTACTAAGGACCGTGAAGGGGGATAGCATGATCGTACAATCCTGTATTGCTTCTCAAAAGTGATTTTTCTAGTATAAAATAGGTTAAGAGATTGGTTTAACAACCCACTTGGGTTGGCCTGGTGGTATTGGCTCGGAAATAATGTAGTTATTTAGGTCACATTACATTTGTTTTTAAACAAAAATAAATGTATAAACATAGTCAATAGATGACAAGATTGATTAACGAAACATAAATTCCCAAATATAAGAAGTTTCAAATATATGACTAAGAATTTATTGTGTACCGTCATGATTAATTAATCAAACAAATTTCACCCAGATTGGTTAATTTTGAGAGGTGCAAATTGGGAATAAAAAATGGATAGTGTACGAGGGAGA
Organism: Medicago arabica; assembly: GCA_946800305.1. Taxonomy (NCBI): domain Eukaryota; kingdom Viridiplantae; phylum Streptophyta; class Magnoliopsida; order Fabales; family Fabaceae; genus Medicago; species Medicago arabica. Next base: position 47,563,367 of record OX326966.1, read on the forward strand.
ATAAATTGTCATATATTTATTGAAGAGAAAAAAAACAAATATCAACTACTAGGGGATTGAAAAAAGGAAAGTAGATTGAGTCGGTTAGTGGTTACTTAGGTTTAGAATTGCAATTTTCATGTAAAATTCGACTCTCTTCGTCTCGTGTCGATGGAAAAGAAATCAGAGGCTGCAACAAATGCAAAGGTGCACAATAATATATCAGATGATATTTCCTTCACGATTCTATCCAAACTCCCTCTAAAATATTTGTACCAATTTTGATGCGTTAGCAAATCATGGTCACTCTTATTTGAAAACCAACATCTCATGTACATGATCCTCGGAAATTTCATATGTAATTTGAATTTTTGTTCTTATTACAACCAAGCATCTCTCCTCCTGAAGTACTTGGATGACACCCATGAATATATTTTGTATTCTCTTTCTAGTGAGAGGTTTGATAGTAAAGTAAAATTAGATTGCAAAAATTCAATTGATCACCTATATATTTTTCGTATGTTTGGTCTTGGTAGAATTAATGGCATTGTTTGTCTTCATAAATATGTAAATTGTGGTGCAATTGAATTGTGTAACCCAGCTACCCAAACAATAAAGTTCATTCCTCCCAGTCCTCTTTAATTAGTTGAGTTGTCTATTCTGGGTGTAGATAAGGAATTCGTTAGTGTTGTAGTTTTTACTTATCTTCATGGATTTGGTTATGACAGTTTTATGGATGACTATAAGGTTATGTGTCTTATATCTTTTGATATCCAAGTAAAATTGGGTGATACATTTCCAGACTCTTTATTGGAATATATATATACTTGGATTAATTATGGGGGATATATAGCTTAAGAATTAACGCATGGGGGAAACTTGAGATTGACATGCCATCTTCTTTGTACTCTACAGAGGGAACCCAAGTCTACATGGATGGAGTGTGTAATTGGTTTTGCTAAGAGAATAGCCATGTTGGAGTACGTTTATTGTCATTTTACTTGAGAAATAAGGTGTTATGTATAACATCCATACCCTCGGATAATTTTACTTCAAGGAAATTGACCCATGTAACACCACCAAATTTATCGATGAAGCTTTAAATTTAAGACAATCATCATCATCTGAGAGTATGGATGCTTTAAATTTAAATTTATAGATGAAGATGATTGTTTTAAATTGAAAGCTTAATCCAACATGGCTATCATCTTAACACAACCAATGACACACTCCATTCATGTAGACTTGGGTTCCCTCGGTACAGTACAAAGAAGATGGCATGTCAATCTCAAGTTTTCTCCATTAGTTACTTCTTAAGCTATATATCTCCCATAATTCATCCAAGAATGTATATCCAATAAAGATTCTGAAAATGTATCATCCAATTGTACTTGGATATTAAAAGATATAAGACACATGACCTTATAGTCCTCCATAACACTGTCATAACCAAATCCATGACGATAAGTAAACACTTCAACACTAACGAATTCCTTAGCAACACCCGGGATAGACAACTCAACTGACTCAAGAGGACTGGGGGGAATGAGTTTTATTGCTTGGGTAGCTGGGTTCCACAGTACAATTGCACTACAATTTACATATTTATGAACACAAACAATGCCAATAATACTACCAAGACCAAATATAAGAAAAATATATAGGTGATCAATTGGATTTGTGCAATCTAATTTTACTTTATTCTCAAATCTCTCACCAGAAAGAGAATACAAACTATCTTCATGGGTTTCATCCAAGTACTTCAGGAGGAGAGATGATTGGTCGTAATAAGAACAACAATTTTAAATTACATAAGAAATTTTCGCGGATCATGTTCATGAGATGTGGGTTTACAAATAAAAGTGACAATGATTTGCGAACACATCGAAATCGGTACAAAGATTTAAGAGGGAGTTTGGATAAAATCGTGAAGGAAATATCATCTGGTGTATAATTGTGGACCTTTGCAGCCTCTGATTTCTTCTCCATCGACACGAGACGAAGATAGTCAATTTGTACTGGCAAATTGCAATTCTAACCCTAAGTAACCACTAACCTTCTCAATCTCCTTTTCTTTTTGAATTTTTGGAAATATTTTCAATCTCCTAAGAGTTGATATTTGTTTTTTTTTTCTCTTTTCAAAAATTTTATGAGAATTTATTCTCCCTCGTACACTACCCGTTTTTTATTCCCAATTTGCCCCTCTCCAAATTAACCCATATGGGTGAAATTTATTTGATTGTTTAATCAGGACGGTACAAAATAAATTCTTACTCATATATTTGAAATTTCATATCTTCTTGAAAATTGTCTCTCAAAATCATTTAAAACCTAACCTTTTTCAAACTACAATAAAACAAAACTTCAATTGGAAACTATCAACACTTCAGTTTGTTGAAAGGTAAACTTACTGAGGAAGATACTCAAGAGGTTAAGTTGTCAAATGTAAGGTCTTCAATCGTTGACAACAAAAGAAAGAAACAATAAAATGCATTAAGCAATTCCAAATAGATTTACTTTCTTCCTCAGACAGAATGCTCCCATATTAGCATTAGCAAGGCAACAAACAGAAACAGGTGATTACGAAAAGAAGAAATTATTCTAAAAGGAATAGACCAGTTTCGGAGTGATGTATTTCATGTGGGACGAAAACAATACTCAAAACAGACATATACAGGTCTCAAATAGGAGAAGAGAAGAGTAGGAAGATTGTCAAAACAGGTGAAGCTCAAACAAGAGAAAGAAGCGGTGACCGCTGACCAGGAAGCACAATGGGTTTCGACATAGCATGCAGAGAAGAATTAGACTACCATGTCACCCATCACATATTTTGAAAAAAATGGCAAAAAATTGATAAATTAGTACGCGGCCATTTTTGTGGTTTCTCCAGAAGAAAGGGAAAGATGTCACAAGGCTGCTGCTGATAAGATGGCCTCAACTGATAGAAGTAATAAAAACTCATTTGGTCCGAACACATTTGTTTTAGGAACTCATTATTATTTTGTTTTGATTTAATTATAGGCTTATTCAATCACCTGGTCCCTTAACTTTATTGATTGTCTCAAATTGGTTCCCTAACTATAATTTCTACCAATTTGGTCCCCTATGTTTTGCTCTGTTACTAGTTTCAGTCCTTTTTGTTAGTTTCTCTCAAAAAAACGTTAACTTATGTACCAATTTAGTCCCCTATGTTTTGCTCCGTTACTAGTTTTACTCCTTTTTGTTAACATTTTTTTGAGAGAAACTAATAGAAAGGACCAAAACTAGTAACAAAACAAAACATAAGGGACCAAATTGGTACAAATTATAGTTAGGGGACCAAATTGAGAAAGTCAATTAAGTTAAGGAACTGGGTGATTGAATAAGCCTTAATTCTAAAAGCGAGTGGCTTCTTTTAAAAAAATAATAATAATTTCTTTTCTAATTATTTGTTGCTGTTTTGTTTTACATTCACATTGGTTTGAGTTGAGTTATTGTTTTACCAATGAAGACCCAATAATATAAGAAAGGAATGATGAATTGAATTCTAACTATATTTAATTAATTAATACTCCCTCCATAACAAAATATAAGCTACAATGAGTCAACTAAAGTTGATGTATTTGGTCTAAATTTTATACCAAATACATAAATCTTCTGACTCATTTTTGCTTATATTTTGTTACGGGGTGAGTATTTTCTTAATAAAATCAAATGAGTTTGATTAAAATATTACTTCACTATAACCAATCTACTTATTTCCATAAATCAACTATATTTAAATGGGAAAGGGTTATTTTAGTTTGTGTTATGCATGTGTAATTTTTCATTTTGGTAGGATCTAAAATTTTATGATCTTGTTACCCTCTAACAATCTACATTTTTCGAGAGCCAAACAAGATTGTAAAATTCTAACATACTACCAGTTATGTCCTAGAACGATGTTATCTTGAGGAAGATAATCATAATCACTTTGATACGACGGATTGATGAAGAAGTTTCGTTGTGGAAGGTCTTGCCGGAATCCACAAAAGGGACCCCGTTGCCGATGACACGGAAGGAGGTGGTACCTCCGACGCCTAAATCAGGTGGAAAACAAAGAGGTCGAGAAGTTTATGAGATAGAATAAACTTATTTGGAATTGCAATGGATTCCCCTTTTATATAGGCATAAGAGAGTGTATTGGGCCTGAGGCTTTATTGGACCTTACGATGTAACTGGGCCTTTGCTAAGTAGATATTACCTTTTAAGTGGACCTAAACCCTAAACCCACTTAAAAGACTATATCCACTTAGGAAAGACCCAATTACATGGTAAGGCCCAATAAAGCTCCACGCCCAATACAATCCCTTATGCCTATATAAAAGGGGAATTCATTACAATTCCAAGTAAGTTTATCATATCTCATAAACCTTTCAACCTCCTTGTTTCCCACCTAACTTGGGCGTCGGAGTGCATTTACAGGTACCACCTGTTACGTCTTTAATTGATTTTATAAAGAATATACTTAATGTAGTTAGAGAAACTTTTAAAGTAATTCATCAATATTTACTTAATTTATTATTGGGTCATCACGACTAAAATAGCCTAAATCAGTGTTGATGTAGAACAGAACACAACAATTAAAAAATAAAGATTAAAAACTTTAAAAAAGACCCATTAAGTTTTTGGCTTAAAACAACCAACAAACTAGTAAAAGTAATGTAACCCAAAAAAATGGTAATAGTAATAAGTTGGGCCATCTTATCCCCAAGCCCAATGTCCACTGTGCTATCTTTCTTTTTATTCTTCTTCTAGAGTAGAAAAAAACAAGGTCGCAAGATTTTTGTAAGATATTTTGCGATTTCAATCTCAGTAGAATACGATTCTACATGCAATATGGATTGCCAGGATTGAGTGAGATCGTGAAATCACACGATGTTGTGATATAAATCACAATTATGACCACTGGTCAGAACCAATAGGGTTTTAAGAGAGCAAAAAGAGAAGATAGAAAAAGTCGGCTAATAGTAGCACAACGGAACGAAAATATGAGTAATAGTATATGACTAAGCCCACTAACAATAAGACTAATAGCCACAATATCTTCTAATAAAAATAGAAAAATATAATAATTTTCTCATGTTTAGAGTATTGTGTATTTTCATATGGTGTGTGGACATGGTGCTTGTGTTGTACAGGTACACTATATAAATCAGTGGCCGTATTGTGCTGAGTCGGTTTGGTTGCTAACTCTAAATAACAACTAAAACGTTGAATGCATCTCAATAAATACAAGAGTCCACATCAATCAAACTACACAGTTTCAGACAGATTAACTTTCGCACTCATAGATTCTAATCATTAGGCACAACTATAACAAGTAACAATAACCCTTAACATTGATCATGATATCACAAGATCATATAATTACCAAGGTATCCATGAAACTAACCTTCAGAAAGTGAACTGCCAATTCAGCTTGAAAACCATCCCCCATCTGGACAAGTGCATGATCTGGTTTATTTTGGAGAAGTTTGATTCTGAAAATCTTCCCATAAATAGAGAACAATTTGAAAAGTTTATCCTCATCGATTCTCTGAAATAATAATATTTGAAGAAAATATTAATATAAAGGGGAGATATATTTCTTGCAGAATGAAAAATGTTAAAATCAAATTATTTACATCAGGATTGAGATATTTGACAAGAATTGTACACCTTTCATTTGTGCTAGTTATTCCAGGAGGCAAATCTCCCTCGAAGGCAGCTTCAATTGCTTGAGCATTGCCCATCTATAATGCAAAACAAATTGATAAGTATGTAGAGGGATTAACCTTTGCGTTTAAAAATAATTTAAGCAAAACATGCACTAAATATAAATAAAAAAGTTCATTTTAAATGCATTTGTGCATTTAATTTATAAACAAGAAAACCATAGTAATGGGTTCACACACACTATTGTCATTTAGCACAAAATGGCTGAAAATATTAAAAAGTTATTAGATACATATCTATAGTTGATTTACAAACAAGAACAATATCTATAGTTTATTTACAAACAAGAAAATTATAGTAATGTGTTGATAAAGTAATGTCATTTAATCACAAAATAAAAAAAAATCCCATACAGTTTCACAGTGCAGAAAGCTCTATAAAAACCTCCCTATGAATCAAACCCTAATGAGTAAAAAATGCTTCTAAATATTTTTGTCTATAAAAGTATGATATTTTTAAGAATTATCCCCTCTTAATTTTTTTCCTTGAAAAACCATATCCAAGCAGCTTGCAGCCAACTGTGCCAAATTATATTTAAAACAAATAAACAAATTTGAATAAAACATTTATAGCTCCATCAAATAGCCATATTGTCAAATATAAGCAAACTAAAAGTTCAACCATTGGTTGCTAGCGAGGAGTCTTACAAAACCGACTTATAAAGTGAGTGATGTCTTCCAACACACTCCCTCACGGCCAAGACAGGGCAATGAAACAAGGATGGGCTGAGATACCATCTTAAAATTTGGGTTGAACATAACTAAATCCTATAAAACTGGCTTGTAAGGTGAAGGATATCTCTAACTTTTAAACTCATTTTCAGGTCATATTCATCTAACCTAGGACTCTCAGTAGAGAGGCTTCAAGCAAACCAATTATTTAGATTTTTAATTAGTTATTGAAAATAGAAAATAAAGAGACATAAACAGTTAGACATTTATAATGCTACTTCTAATAAGATATAAATTGATAGCAACTCCTTCATATATTACATTCTACATTCATAATTGAATGAGGTTACTTCAACTTAGCTTGAAAAGTACCCACCTCTGAGATTCCAGCTGTAAAAAGAAAAAAACAAAATATTAGTACATTAGAAACAGACTTTACAAGATCATACTTGTGAAGATTAAAGCAAATAAAAATGTTTAGCACCTTGTCTGGGTCCAGAACTTTGAATCGCTCATAATTTCCTGCATCACTATATCCAGCCTATCCCATAGAAGATGAAAATAGTATTAGATCGGAGTTGACAAAGATTAACAAGAAAATTTAGTTCATATAATGATCATAAACGTACCTGTGAAGGTCGGCCTCATAATTTCATTCATTAAAATAAGGAAAATTCCTAATGTGACGAAATGGTTCATCACGATGTTTCACAAAATAATATTATTGGCCATTCAGCCATGTTTTCTGTCAAAATCTTATTGGAAAATTTATTCTTGATTCTTAAAAAGTGACAAGTGTAATGACGAGATATTCGTGACTGATTTTTCTTGTGACATATAGAACTCTGATTGAATGCAGTGATGTTCTTAGCTCCCCATATCTAATTATAAGGGATATATATATATATATATATATATATATATATATATAGTCATTGTGTTGAGAAAAGTGAACCATTATATGAAACATTATAAACCAAGAAAAATAATTTCACTTATATTGATGTCTGAAAACAAAAAAATTCATGTTCATTTACAGAAAGATGAAAATATATTGATATGTTTCAAAATAAATTATTGCATAATTATCTCAAAAGCGCTTCACAAGAAATAAAGAGAAAGAAAGGAATAAATCAGAGAGAATCTGACCAGCTGACTTCTGAAATGTCAGAATCTTTTCCACAAATCCACGAGGAGAAAATACTTGTTGTAGCACATCCACATTCATAAGATACAACACTTGATGAACTGTAACTAAGAGAATTCAATTTGGCTAAGCATCCGAAGAGTTGGCGACAACAGACGTCATAGAGAATGAGAAGAGATAGAAAAAAAATAAATAAATAGAGAGGTATATGATATAGAGAAAGAGAAAATTTAACAATAAATCAATTATAAGGAAAATAATATAATTATAAAAATATAAATATTATTTATCTATTTCTTTATAGGGTAAAGATCACATGACAAATGGAGATTACAAACACCAGATGAAAAAGGTTAATTGATTCACCTCTTTTTTTATAATCATAAAGGTAAACATTATTCATTAAAGAAAAACCAAAATAAAACCAACATCATCTTCTCGTCCTTGATTTTGATCCATTGTCGTTAGTTCTTGATGAGAGGAAAATTGGACATAAACATTTCTCCCTCTTGAATGAAACAGAATGATAATTACATAAGTTACGTAAATATCAATTTCTTAAAATCACTGAGAATGAATAGTACTTTCCAAACACCAGAAATATGGCATACAACATTAAAAGAGAAATGAAGAATCTTTGTATACTTTATGCTTGGTTAGGCATTTACATAAAACTGTATAGCACTAAGAATAGAAGGAACATCTTTCATTTGTACAAGTGCCTGCAAGAAATTCATCCGTGAGTTCTAAGAGTCTGAGAATAAACAAAAGATTCATTTGAAGGCATGAAAGAAAACCTAATTTTTAGCACGCAACATCACAAGCTTCGCTTTGACTCCAAAAGGCTGAAATAACGGAAGCAAATTGTTCTGCAACAAGATGAGATAAAATATTTAAATAATTGAGGAAATTTGATACTAAGAGCTCTTAAAGGAAAACATCTAGGATAAAACTCCTTCAACATCCCTCAGCTCATCAAAAGATTGACGAGAAAAAATTAATAAATTAGTGATTATGTTAATTATGAAAGGTTGAACCCTAAAACTCCTTCGAAGTTCCTCACCTCATTAATCGTGTCGGATGAGCGGTGAAATTGACAAATAAAAAACATAGAACCACCGTGATTTTGGCGATAGCTACACTTTGTAGCTTCACAAAATTATGATGGCTCATCATAATTTTTCAATCTCACTGTTCGTCCAAGTAGGAAAATATGATATCATTTATGATCAAACCCTACAATTAACTAATAACATTTTATCCCAACATACAAATGCTTACCATGAAACTCAACAACACAATTCCAACATCAAAACACAAATTAATAACAGGAAAAAAAGAAAAAAAAACAAAACTAAACATGAATCCTACCAATTAATCTTCAAAATCCAATTTACAAAAAATATATATTCAATTATATAAAATATAATTATATACTTTTTCAAAGAAAAATATTCAACTATATAAAATCATGAGGATCAAACAAAGTTGTAATCGAATAAAAATTAAAACTTTATGTGCTACTCAATTGAATTCGAGAATACTCAGATACCAATTTGAAAAATGAATCTATAGGTGGTGAAATAATTTGACACACAACAAAAGGGGATCTCTAATTTGTTAAAAAAAAGGCACAAAATTCATAAAAAAAATATGGTATCAAGCAGCTACAGAGACAGAGACACACACACACAATGAGAGAGAGAGAGAGAGAGAGAGAGAGAATGGTTGCCTGATAAGAGAAAGAGGGATTGCCTGATGAGAGAGAGAGAAGGAATGTCTGATGAGAGGGAGAGGGATTGCCTGATAAAAAAAAAGGTGTATGTGTGTGTGAGTGTTACACATGTGTCATTATGTTGTCATGAATTTTTTTGCCCGATCTGCGCTACAAAGGCCCAAAACTTTTTTTACTCACAAGGCCCAAAAGGTTTGAATTGCATTTCATCCGACACAGTAACAACTTCGAGCCATCCGCCTGAAGTAAACAAAGGGGATTACTTTAATGCGTGAACCGAGGTTGATATCTAAACCTTACCGTCTCAAATAAACAGTTGAGGACTATTGCAACGTCAAACTAGGTGAAAATATCATACTCCCTCCGGAATGAAATATAAGCAAAAATGGTAGTTGAAAAGTTTATGTAAGTGGACTTAATTTTTAACCACATACATTGACCTTTCAACTACCACTTTTGCTTATCTTTCATTCCAGAGGGAGTTGCAATAAATCCAGGTCCAAATGTACTAGATTGGGGTTTTAAAGAACTATTTCGGGAATGTGGTGAGTTGGGTTCAACATAAAAGTACACAAAGCCACACCACTAGGTTGCAGCAGTGAGGACAACTTACTAATACATTGAATCATGTTGTCAAAGTTAAAATACATTGAATCATTTATTTCATAATTTATATTACATTCAAACTTAGATTCTATACAAAAAGAAATAAATTGAAATTATATATCTAAATGATATAATAATTATATTTAACCATAAAAGTTACAATATTATGACCCATATACCTATCAGAAAAACTTAACAAAAACATACTTTCTAATACATTGAATCACTTAGTCAAAAAATTAAAATACATTGAATAATTAATTTCATAATTTATATTCTATTCTAGTTTATATTAGGTACAAAAAGAAATAAAATAAAATTACTAGATCTCAATGAAATAATATTATACTTAACCATAACAATTACATTTTTTTTGTCAAGTAGTCATACCAACTGAGTTTCACTTACGGGAAAACATATGAGTTACTTTACTATGGTCCATATACCTATTGAAAAAACTTCAGAAAAACATAAGAGTTAAAGTATTTCAAGAATTTGTTTTATAAAACTATTTTACAAAACGGTTTTCCAAAATTCAAAAAATTTAAACACAATCAAGAAGGATACAAAGTTATATAGAAAACAGGATTACGGAATTCTGATAGATAGAAATTAATAACCATTTTTTAATCTTGTTCTTTTTTGTAAAACATAACTTGTTTTTACATAATAAAGGTTAGAGTCTTAGAGACTAACATGCGATGTAAAACACATAATATAAATTATATTTGTAATAAAAGGAAATATTTCCTTTTTCAAAACAAAATATCGTGGTTTCATAAACAATGATTTAAGCATGGAAAGAGCATGAATACTTAATGTACATTAAGTCATCTTTGAGAAACCTTTGAATGAGTGGATAATCAAAAGTAACAAATGTTGAAGTATACCATGCATATTCAAGTTCTACAAATCCATGCACTTTAGTCCTTTCTTAGTTGAAGAAAAGTTCAAGTTCAAAGTGAAGTAACATATTGAAAGGTCATTCAACAGCTAAATAAAATATTCTCTACAATAAAAGGCCTTGAAAGAAGACTCTTGTTGGTATGCTTGTGAGCTATCAGTTAATTCGATAGAGTTTTAAAATATTTGAATATTCAGGTAAAGTAGCATGCAATAGAAAACCTTTCTACCCAAGATGTCATACAACATTGTCAAGAGCGAAATCCTACAAAGGACTGTGAAGGGGGATAGCATGACCCTAAAATCCTGTATTGCATCTCAAAAGTGATTTTTCTAGTATAAAATTGCTTAAGAGACTGGTTTAACAACCCACATGGGTTGGCCTACCTAAAGATTAATTAAACTAGAGAATTGAAAATAGTTTAATTATTTAGGTCACATTACATTTCTTTTTAAACGAAAAAAAAGTATAAACAGAGTTAATAGATGACAGGATTGAATAACGAAACATAAATTCCGAAAACAAAATAAGGTTAGGTTTTAAATGATTTTCAGAGATAATTTTGAAGAAGATAAGAAGTTTCAAATATATGACTAAGAATTTATTTTGTACCGTCTTGATTAATCAATCAAACAAATTTCACCCAGATTGGTTAATTTTGAGAGGGGCAAATTGGGAATAAAAAATGGATAGTGTACGAGGGAGAATAAATTCTCATATATTTTTTGAAGACAAAAAAACAAATATCAACTACTAGGAGATTGAAAATATTTAAAAAAAATTAAAAATGAAAAGGAGATTGATAAGGTTAGTAGTTACTTAGGTTTAGAATTGCAATTTGCATGTAAAATTTGACTCTCTTTGTCTTGTGTCGATGGAGAAGAAATCAGAGGCTGCAACAAATGCAAAGGTGCGCAATTGTATATCAGATGATATCTCCTTCATGATTCTATCTAAACTCCCTCTTAAATCTTTGTACCGATTTCGATGTGTTCGCAAATCATGGTCAGTCTTATTTGAAAACCAACATCTCATGAACATGATCCACGGAAATTTCTTATGTAATTTGAATTTTTGTTCTTATTATGACCAAGCATCTCTCCTCCTTAAGTACTTGGATGAAACCCGTGAATATATTTTGTATTCTCTTTTTAGGGAGAGGTTTGAGAATAAAGTAAAATTAGATTGCACAAATCCAATTGATCACCTATCTATTTTTCGTTTCTTTGGTCTTGGTAGTATTAATGGCATTGTTTGTGTTCATAAATATGTAAATTGCGGTGCAATTGAATTGTGTAACCCAGTTACCCAAGCAATAAAATTCATTCCTCCCAAAGATTCTTGAGTCAGTTGAGTTGTCTATTTTGGGTGTAGATAAGGAATTTGTTAGTGTTGTAGTTTTTACTTATCTTCATGGATTTGGTTATGACAGTTTTATGGATGACAATAAGGTCATGTGTCTTATATCTTTTGATATCCAAGTAGAATTGGATGATACATTTTCTGACTCTTTATTGGAATATATATATACTTGGACGAATTATGGGAGATATAAATCTTAAGAAGTAATACATGGAGGAAACTTGAGATTGACATGTCATCTTCTTTGTACTGTATAGAGGGAACCCAAGTCTACATGGATGGAGTGTGTCATTGGTTTTGTTAAGAGAATAGCCTTGTTGGACTACGTTTGCTATTATTTTACTTGAGAAATAAGGTGTTTTGTATAACATCCATACCCTCGGATCATTTTACTTCAAGGAAATGAAGTCATTTAACACCACCAAATTTATCGATGAAGCTTTAAATTTATAACAATCATCTTCATCCGAGGGTATGGATGCTATAAATTTAAATTTATAATAAAATATAATATAATACATATCTTAACAAATATTATGTGATGTTTCTAATATTTAAAACGTCCCTTCAAGCCAATGCTTACTAATCTTTGAGTAACTATTTAAGGGTGAAAATCAAACCATTACTCAAAAAACATATCAAACTAAACCAATTAGTATTTAAAACCATAATAAACTTTGACGAACTGATCCAAACAAAGCTGCAACGATATTGGATCAGATGTTGTCACCAAGTTAAGTGTGTGATTGGTGCCAGTGACACAACATTGATCATAGTTGGACAACACCACTACCAAATAGAAAAACTAACTTAAGTGGGATAAGTCATCTGTGAATGGTTCCAATGAGTCAACCATTACTTTGGTTAGGCGAAGGGACTATTGACAGTGTGTTGAGACCAATGACTATGGAGCCTTTCATTAGAGACGAAACTGATGAAAGGCCGAAAGCACGTTATGACAATAGTGACATGGACAAATGATCAAGAACAACTTGGAACTGAATGCAAGACTTGACAAATGACCACATACTTAAGCTGACAAAGAAGATCTTAACAAATAAAGTTGAATAAAAAGATGTGCATAACCGGACCTTAAAGAAATGCGCTCTAACAAGACAGAAACAGAGCACCAAGAAACATGCCAAATAGTTGCACAGTGCCCTGAATGTACATAAATAAACTAGCGGCAAACAATTTTGTGAATTGGACCTCCATAAAGAGACCTAAATGCCAAAACATTGGGATATCGTGTACTTGATCTGAGGCATAAAAAAGAAATTCAACCAAGACTAAAAAAGGAACCGATATACTCTTGTCCCGAAATCGAAAACCAATGACAGATCCGGAACTAGGACAAGTAAAATGAATGCATTTAATACTATCTTTGTATTCCCATTTAAGTAACACGATGAAGTTTGGCTCAGTTGGTATGAAGTTTCCACACTCGTAAGGTCAATGGTTCAACTCCCGCTGTCAATTCGAGAACTTCTTTGAGCCTAAAAGCGCTCTTTGAGCCATTAGGCATGTCTTATCCTAGTGAGCCCACAGAGCACAACTCAGATAACCTTTCTATTTTCAGAACACACGGATTTAGAAATATAATCAATATTGTTATCTATATTAAAATGATTGTTAAATTTCTTGGTACATTCTCTATATCTTTAATGAATTACTCCCTCCGGTCTCAAAGTAGATGTATCTGGTTCAAATTTTTAAAAATATACATCAACTTTGTTTAACATTTTCTTTTGCATATATTTGACCCTGGCCCTGGGGAGTAGTATCTCTTAACAATTTTCTAGAACGGACACTAAAGAGTATATTCTAATTGTTCTCATGAGCTTGACTTTGTTTGGTTGGTAAAGATATTGCATTTTATAAACGGGGGTCGGGATTTAAACACCAGATTCCCCACTTATTCGTCTTACAAGTGAATTGAGGTGATTTCCTAACTAGGAAACTTGACAAAAAAAAAGTATATTGTAATTAATTTAAACAAAACATTCCTTAAATATAAATAATAAAGTTGATTTTAAATGCATGTGTGCATTTAATTTATAAACAAGAAAGCCATAGTAATGGGTTCACACACAGTATTGTCATTTAGCACAAAATGGTTGAAAATATTAAAAAAGTTATTAGATACATATCTATAGTTGATTTATAAACAAGAAAATTATAGTAATATTTTTATAAAGTAATGTCATTTAATTACAAAACTCCCAATGAATCAAACCTCAATGAGGAAAAAAATGCTTCTACATATTATTGTCCATAAAAGTATGATATTTTTAAGAATTTTTTTCTCCTAATTTTTTTCCCTTAAAACCATGTCCAAGCAGCATGCAGCAGACTATGCCAAAATATATTCCAAACAAAAAAATGAATAAAACAAACTAAAATAATCAACTAAAATTCCCACCATTTGTTGCTAGTGGGGAGTCATACAATTTTGGTTGGATCTAACTTAACCCAACAAATATGACTTATAAGAGAGTGATGTCTCCCAACACATTCCCTCACGGCCAAAATAGGAAAACATATCTTGGATAGGCTGAGATGCAAACCGGCTTAAAATTTGGGATGAACGTGACTGAATCCTACAAAACCGGCTTCTCAGGTGAAGGAAATCTCCAACTTGTAAACTCAATTTCAGGTCACATTCATCTAACCTATGCATATTTAGATTTTTAATAACTTGTTGAAAATGAAAATAGGAAATGAAGAGACATAAACAGTTAGACATTTCTAATGCTACTGCTTATAAGATGCAAACTGATAGCAACTTCTTGATATAGTAAATTGTGCATTCGTAATTGAATATCGTGACTTCAACTAAGCTTGAAAAGCACCCACCTTTGAGAATCCAGCTGTAAAAAGAAAATGACAAATTATTAGGACATTAGAAACAGACAATGAACATCCTTGTGAATATCAAAGCAATTAAAAATGTTTTACCAATGAAGACCCAATAATACACTAACAAAGGAATGATGAATTGAATTCTAACTATATTAAATTAATTAATACTCCCTCCTTAACAAAATACAAGCAATAATTGGTCAACGAAAGTTGATGTATCTGGTCCAAATTTTAGACAAAATACATCAATCATCCGACTCATTTTTGCTTATATTTTGTTACGGAGGGAGTATTTTCTTAAAAGAATCAAATGATTTTGAATAAAATATTACTTCACTACAAACAATTTTCATATTTCCATAATTAACCTAAATTTAAATTGGAAATAGTTAATTTAGTTTGTGTTATGCATGAGTAATTTTTTATTTTGGTAGGATCTTACGTTTTACGATCTTGTTACCCTCTCACATTCTACGTTTTTCGAGAGCTAAACAAGATCGTAAAATGTAAAATTCCAAGATACTACTTGTTCTGTCCTAGAACGATGTTATCTTGAGAAAGATAATCATACTTGCATTGATACGACAGATTGATAAAGATGCCTCGTTGTGGAATATCTCTCCGAAATCCATTGAAGAGACCCTGTTGCCGAAGAGACGGAAGGAGGTGGTACCTGCACATGCGCTACGAGTCAGCTGGAAAACAAGGAGCTCAAGAGGTTTATGGGATTGAATGATCTTACTTGGAATTGTAGTGGAGTGTCCTTTATATAGGCATAAGAGAGTGTAATGGGCGTCGGAGCGCATGTGCAGGCACCGCCACCTTCCGTCTCACCGGCAACGGGGTCTCTTCAATGGATTCCGATGAGATCTTCCACAACGAATCATCTTTTTCATTAATCCGTCATATCAATGTGAGTATGATTATCTTCCTCGAGATAACATCGTTCTAGGACAAAACACTACCAAAAATGAAAAATTACACACGCATTGCATAGAGCATAGACTAAGTTAACTGATTGTCATTAAAGATAGTTGATTTAAGGAAATAAGAAACTTATTTGTAGTGAAGAAATATTTTATTAATTGATTTAATAAATAAAATACTTAATGTAGTTAGAGAAACTTTTAAATTAATTCATCAATATTTACTTAGTTTATTATTGGGTCTTCACGACTAAAATAGCCCAAACCAGTGCTAATGTAGAATAAACACAACAATTAAAAAATAAAGATAAAAAAGTTTAAAAAATACGCACTAAGTCTTTGAATTAAGTCGACCAACAAACTGGTAAAAGTAATGTAACCCAAAAAAATGGTAATAGTAGTTGGGCCTTCTTTTCTCCCAAGCACAATATCCACAATGCAATCTTTCTTTAATTTCTTCTTCCAAAGTAGATAAAAACAAGGTCGCAAGATTTTTGCAAGATATATTGTGATTCTCGCAAGATTTTTGCTGCACTCTGCTAAACCACTAGGTGATCTGAAACAAATAAGGATTGGGATGAGACATAATGTCTCAGTGAGTTCTACCTAATCCTAGGTTATATGGTAACCTCGGGGAAAACCTAGGGTCACCACGTGTCTATACTGCAACCTGCCGGTTGTCTATACGTGTGTGGGAGATGCTCATCTAGACGATCGTGCACACTAGATCCGTCATAGATTCTTCGTATCATAGCTCAAGTCTTGACTTATACTTTACATGTTGTGGTGGTCGAGGGAACCTAGGACTGCTATGTCGAGATACGATAAACGCATCAAGACCTAAACTTAAAACATTCACGGCATGTTCCTTAACTAGACGATTGGGGAGATACTAAGACCGTTGACAGTATATCTTAATAACTTACTCTATTGCATAAACTTGTACATGTCTAATAACATATCATATTCATAATCATTCATTATGTTAGAAGTTAGCGTGTAACAAATGACATTTTCTTGGTTCATTTTACGGAGTGTATCGGGTGGAGTAACCCCGAGTACAATCCCTTACTTTACCGATGAAATCCTAGCTAAGGTACATCGGACTCCCTCATCTCCATTTAATCACAAGTAAGTATCTTGACTCATTTTTAATCATAATGTTAGTTTGTGTGGTTTTTTTTTTTTGAAATATTTGAGTATTTTGCATGTGGTTAGGGTTGATGTAGGAATTCAAACTTTGATGATTGCATGTAGTTTATAAATGATGGTAGTTGCTTTAATTGATGTTTGAATGATGTTAGAGAATAATGTGGTTTTGAATGGTGACAAAAGAGCACATTTTGAGTATGTTTGATACTTTGCACACATAGTGTTTGATAAAATGCCCCAATGAAAATTATATTTATTATTGAGTTAGTTTAGGCTACGAAAATGATGTTAAATGTAGTTTGATATAGTGTATATTGAATTAGGTTGAACGTGGTTTTGATTTTCACCGAATATGAATGTGTTACATTAATTAGGTTGAATGTGTTTGATAATGCGTTTGATAATTTACGTTTGAATGTGAATGATAATGTGTTTAATAATATTTTGGTTGAAGTGAATGTTTGATAAAGTGGTTGAATATGGTAGGATGTTTATGTTTAGTTTAGTTTAGATTATGTTAAGGTTTAATGTATTTGATTATTTACGTATATGTTGAATGATGTTAAATGATGTTAATTTTTCAAATTTTTGCGTAGATATGCCGAGGGGTATTTTCATCATTTATATGTGTTTCTCAACCTTCTAACATGTGTGTATTTACATCTCTTTATTCTTCTTCTATCTCGGATTGCACTTGTGTGATATGCCAATTCAATTATGACACGTGACAATACAATTTGTTTTAAAATGTGTGTGAGTGAGAGAGAGAGAGAGAGAGAGGGGGGGGGGGGGGGTAGTTGAACTGATCTCTTAGTCACAATTGTATTGACCAATGTCATGTGACATTCTCATCTTAATGATAAACAAGTGGTTTCCTTCTATGTCCTCTCCTCTCTATGTCACAAACTAGTCCTTCTATACACTAAAATTTGAATGTTTTTCATTATTCATATTTGTTCCCCTTATTTGTGAAATTCTAGATTCTTCATTTATTTACCTTAAAATGTTAAATTCTAATCACCACCTTACTTTAAAAAAAATAATCAACTAGCTTTTATGCCTTTACATCTCTTTATCTCTCCTTTCTCCTATGTCTCTCATATTCTCTCCTTATTTGTTTTGTCTTTACATCTCTTTTATATCTCCTTCTATGTCGGATTGCACTTGTGTGACATGACCAATTCAATTATGACACGTGACAATACAATTTATTTTCAAATGTGTGTGTGTGTGAGAGAGAGAGAGAGAGAGAAAGAGTAGTTGAATTGATCTATGTGTCATAATTGTATTGACCAATGTCATGTCACATTCTCACCTTAATGATAAACAAGTGTGTCCTTCTATGTCTTATCCTCTCTATATCACAAGCTAGTTCGTATATTGACCAAAGTTTTAATGTTTTTCATTATTCCTATTTCTCATAAAAATAGCATGTCATGTTTTTGCTTGTCAGTTGTTGAACGGTTGAAACCTTCAGACTTAGTCATATCATTAACCATATACAAGAATTTAGAAAAAACTACACTGAATGAATCTTTTAACTTGGTTTTAAACTTCAAAAGTCATTTATCATAGGTTTTTTAGATAAAATATTAATTATTTTTCTAAAGATCAACATACAATGCTGTACTTTAGGGATTTTCCGTCCAAAACCGTGAAAAGAGCCCCCAATCGTGTTTCTACTCAACCAAGTAATATATCCAACGAAACAACATATATAACTATATACCACAGGTTTAGGCAAAAAATAGCCAAGGTACAACATTGTTCTCATTCATATAGATAACATTTTTTATCTAAAGAAAAAAAAATCTATTTAAAACTTTCAATTAAGTTAAAGGGTCTCATGTGCAATTTTAACAAGAATTAATTGCTCTCTCCATCTCAAAATAAGTGACCTAGTTAACTATTTTACAAATATCAATACACAATTTTCTAACATTTATCTTTATAGATTAATGGAAAATACAATCAATGTTTGTTTATATGAATAACGCACATACTTCACAAATTATTTTTCTTCACCTAATACTTTAATTTACCTTTTTATTCCATCCAAGGTTTAGTTAAGGGAATGAAGGAAGAGAAACTGGGAATCTCAAAGAGAAGAAACAATGAATATGATCTCAATCTATATACATGATAGGAAGAAAAAATGGTTGGAGATGATGTGTGTTTTTGTAGCTTATTGAGAGAGGTGAAACCACATTGCGTTGTGATATGTTGTCTTTGAAAGCCTCTAATTGCCTCACTCATTCTGTGAAAAAAAGGCAATCTCCATACTCAGAGAGAATGAGGGGCGTGTGTGTGTGAAAGAGAGAGAGAGATTTGGCTGCAAAGAAAGTTCAAAATCAAAAACACAAAATGAAGCTTCTTATGTGTACGACTTTTCGACCAAAACCGTGAAAAAAGGTCTATGTTCTTAGTACTCAATTAAAGTGAACTGCTACTGCCTATGTCTCTATTGCTGCCAACCGTGTTTAGAAAGTCCAACCAAACACAAAATGATGAATAAATACATCAAAACACAAAATGAAGCTTATTGTATATTTGGACAATAAAAAAATACCACAAGACGATTCCTCAACTCTAAACAAGAAACTAATTTTCTCTTTTCATGCATCTACAACCATAAACCTTGCTTCAGTTGCCTCCTCTTCGGACTCAAACTGAACAAGAGCCTGCTTTTTCCCATTCATCTCAAAGACTTTGCAGTTGACAATGATTCCATGCTCTTGCAGAAGACTTTCAATCTCGTCTTCAATAATTTCTTGTGGGAGGGAGGACATGTGGATGATCCTTGTTGGCGCGAGCAGCAATTCCGATAGTTTTTAGCAGCATTTTGGTTAAATCGATTGAGAATGGAGTTCATGTATTCATGTGTATCAGGACCTTGGGTTATATTTGGATTCTTTGAGAAGTTCACCTCCAAATATTTTCAGAACAACATGGCCCCCTATATTTGAAATTGAAAAGATTTTAGTGATCAGTTTCACACTTTAGCAAAAAATATAGAGATGCCAATCCATTCTTAAATGAAATAATTCACATTGCTAAATGGTAGCAGTACACACCATAAATTAAAGAAAATAAATTAAACGATTAGAACATATTGCTAAAATGACCACATGTTTGATCCCAACATCTAAAAAATATGGATAAAAAACAGTATTTGAAGGAATCCACATTGCATACTAGATAGCACCAGAAATAATAGAGAATAATTAACACCATTAAGAATCAACAATGAACTAGTATATGACCACAATATATTTAACTGTAAAATGTATGTAGAATAAACAGTCACGAAATACAATTCTCTATTTCAATCATGTTGCATAGCACTAGGGTAAAATTTCTCGAGGGCAGTGGAAACAATATCAGGACTGGAGACATGGTGATTATTTCCATTTTTGCTTTTGGGTAAGAATTAGACTCGAATGTATATTTATCAACAGAAGAATCAATATTCGGATATTTCTCCAAGAGAAACCCAAGTGTCTAAAAACTGAACTTACTACTACACCAAACCATTGAAACCAAAATGTGATTATTTTTCTCTTCAACCTTTCTTCGTAGTTTAGAATATTCTATAGATAAATGTGCTAATTTGTGATGAATTCTCAAACTACAGTAAAACAAAAGTTAATGAGGAAACAATAAACAACAATCTCTAAACAAAAAATAAAAATTCACAAACCAATTGATACCAAACACCATGAAAATGAGCTTATGAAATTTCACTGCTCCAGACACCATGAAAATGAGCTTATGAAATTTCACTGCTCCGGTTGCAGCCAGACAGACATGGCACCAAGCTACTTGCCAATGAAATGCATTAAATAATTCCAAGCAGGTTTACTTTCTTCCTCATACAGAATGGTCCCATATCAGCATTACCAAGGCAACAGAAACAGGTGATTACGTAAAGAAGAAATTATTCTAAAGGGAACAGACCAGTTTCAGAGTGATGTATTTCATGTGGGACGAAAACAATACTCAACACAGACAGATACAGGTCTCAAAAAGGAGAAGAGAAGAGTGGGAAGACTGTCAAAACAGGTGAAGCTCAAACTAAAGGAAGAACCAGTGACCACTGACCAGGAAGCAGAGCGGGTTTCAACATAGCATGCAGAGAATAATTAGACTACCATATGACCCGTCACATATTTTGAAGAAAAAAAATGGCAAAAATTTGAGAAATCAATACGCGGCAATTTATGTGGTTTCTCCAGAAGAATGGGAAAGATGTTGCAATGCTGCTGCTGATAAGACGTCCGCGACCGATAGAAGTAATAAAAACTTATTTGGTTTGAACGCATTGGTATTAGGAACTCGTTATTCAGTGGTGCTATATCTCGCGAAACAAAGGTTCACAAATATTTCACGAACTATTGATACTTCTTATTTCTTCACACTAACACTCTCCAACGGTGCTATTCTGTCTTAACTAACATGGTCTGATTATAAAGCGAACATCATCACCTCTTTCCTCATATAGCTTAACCAATTTTTTATTTTATTTTCATTCATGATTTTATCTAAGTAATTTGATATTTTGCAGTGTCACTCTTCGAAAGGAATAGAAGAAATTTATGATTTTTCATGAATTTTGTTGTGTCACTTCTTGCTTCTATAGCAACGGTGCCATGGCAGGTGAAGTCGTCTCTAATAGTAACTAAGTTCTTGAAGACTGAAAACTCTCTGATGTTGTGCTCTTCATCCCTGTGCTCTTTTTCCCTCTCATTAGATCACAACATAATAATAATGAGGAATAATGCTGAATATAGCGAAAATGCGATCGCAAATTTGTTCCGAAACCATCCACTTGCATGATTTAATTATTCATTAAGCTTCTAAACTGTAAGTTTCTCTCTCCAACATTGATTTACGCCTTCTTAATTCTACAAGACTACAACCACCTCACCTCACTAGCGATGATTCCATGACAGCTGCCATTGCCTGTAAACTGGACTTGCCTCTCAATCTCTCATGCATTTTGAAGTTTCTATCAATACTATGAAATTGAAGTTTATATCAATACTATGAAACCGTATCTAGTTGGAGTATGCTTCAAAAAACAAAAACACTTCATGTTCTTGCAATTGAAGGTTTATTTTGTTTTGTTTTAGTTTACACATGACCTATTTTGTTTTAGTTTACACATGATCTGCTTTGTTTAAGTTTATTTAATAATGGAAGTTTTATGGGAAAGAAAAATGACAAAAATGGTTTTCGTGATTTTTTTGAGAGCTATCTCTTCGCGAGATATAGCATAACTCTTAATTATAAGATCGAGTGGCTTTTTAAACAAAAATAATAACAATTTCTTTTCGAATTATTTGTTGCTGCTTTGTTTAACATTAACATCGGTTTGGGTTGAGTTATTGTTTTACAAATGAAGACCCAATAATATACTAACAAAGGAATGATGAATTGAATTCTAACTATATTAAATTAATTAATACTCCCTCGATAACAAAATATAAGCAACAATGAGTCAACGAAAGTTGATGTATCTGGTCCATATTTTATATCAAATACATCAATCTTCAGACTCATTTTTGCTTATATTTTGTTACGGGGGGAGTATTTTCTTAATAAAATCAAATGATTTTGATTAAAAAATTACTTTACTACAAACAATCTTCTTATTTCCATAAATAAACTATATTTAAATGGGAAAGAGTTAATTTACTGTGTTATGCATGTGTAATTTTTCATTTTGGTAGGATCTTACGTTTTACGATCTTGTTACCCTCTCACAATCTACGTTTTTCAAGAGCTAGACAAGATAGTAAAATGTAAAATTCCAAGATACTACCTATTTTGCGCTAGAACGATGTTATCTTGAGGAAGATAATCATACTCACATTGATGAAGAAACTTTGTTGTGGAAGATCTCTTTGGAATCCATGGAAGAGACCTTGTTGCCGATAACACGTGAGGAGATGGTACCTGCACATGCGCTACGACACCCAAGTCAGGTGTAAAATATGAAGGTCGAGAGATTTATGGGATAGAATGAACTTACTTAGAATTGTAGTGGAATGTCCTTTATATAGGAATAAGAGAGTGTAATGGGCATGAAGCTTTATTGCCTTTTAGGCATACCTAAACACTAAATCTTCCTAAAAGTCTATAACCACTTAGTAAAAACCCAATTACATGGTAAGACCCAATAAAGCTCTAAGCCCATTACACTTTCGCATAGTTTCAAACAGATAAACTTTCGTACTCATAGATTCTAATCATTAGGCACAACTATAACAAGTAATAATAACCTTAACATTGATCAAGACATCACAAGATCATATAATTACCAAGGTATCCATGAAACTAACCTTCAGAAAGTGAACTACCAATTCAACTTGAAAATCATCCCCCATCTGGACAAGTACATGATCTGGTTTATTTCGAAGAAGTTTGATTCTGACAATGTTCTCATAAATAGAGAACAAGTTGAACAGTTTATCCTCGTCGATTCTCTGAAATAACCATATTTGATGAAAATATTACTATAAAGGAGAGATATATTTCTTGTATAATGAAAAAGGTTAGAATCAAATTATTTACATCGGGATTGAGATTTGTGACAAGAATTGTACACCTTTCATTTGTGCCAGTTATTCTAGGAGGCAAATCTCCCCCAAAGGCAGCTTCAATTGCTTGAGCATTGCCCATCTATAATGCAAAACAAATTGATAAGTATGTGGAGGGATTAACCTTTGCGTTTAAAATTAATTTAAGAAAAACATGCATTAAATATAAAAAAAAAGTTCATTTTATAAATTAATAACTATTTTATAAAAAGTTCAAGAAGGATACAAAGTTAGATAGAAAACAGGATTACAAAAATGTGGTAGATAGAGCATCAGAAGATATAAATTAATAACCATTTTTCACTCTTGTTCTTTTTTTGTAAAACATAACTTGTTTTTATATAATAAAGGTTAGAGTCTTAGAGGATAACATGCGATGTAAAACACATAATGTAAATTATATTAGTAAAGAAGGGAAATATTTCCTTTTTCAAAACAATGATTTAAGCATGGAAAGAGCACGAATACTTAATGTACATTAAGTCATCTTTGACAAGCCTTTGAATGAGTGGATAATGAAAAGTAACAAATGCTGCAGTATACCATGCATATTCAAGTTCTGCGAATCCATGCACTTTAGTCATCTCTTAATTGAAGAAAAGTTCAAGTTCAAAGTGCAGTAACATATCGATAGGTCATTCAACAGCTAAATAAAATATTCTCTACAATAAAAGGCCTTAAAACAAGACTCTTGTTGGTATGTTTGTGAGCTCTCAGTTAATTTGATAGAAATTTAAAATATTTTAATATTCAGGTAAAGCAGCATGCAAAAGCAAACCTTTCTACCCAAGATCTCATACAACATTGTCAAGAGCGAAGTCTTACTAAGGACCGTGAAGGGGGATAGCATGATCGTAAAATCCTGTATTGCTTCTCAAAAGTGATTTTTCTAGTATAAAATAGGTTAAGAGACTGGTTTAACAACCCACTTGGGTTGGCCTGGTGGTATTGGCTTGGTACCCGAAGATTAATTAAACTAGCAAATTGGAAATAAAGTAGTTATTTAGGTCACATTACCTTTGTTTTTAAACAAAATTAAATGTATAAACAGAGTCAATAGATGACAGGATTGATTAACGAAACATAAATTCCCAAAAAAAATAAGGTTAGGTTTAAATGATTTTGAGAGGCAATTTTGAAGAAGATAAGAAGTTTCAAATATATGACTAAGAATTTATTGTGTACCGTCATGATTAATCAAACAAACAAATTTCACCCAGATTGGTTAATTTTGAGAGGTGCAAATTGGGAATAAAAAATGGATAGTGTACGAGGGAGAATAAATTCTCATATATTTATTGAAGAGAAAAAAAACAAATATCAACTACTAGGGGATTGAAAATATTTCCAAAAATTAAAAAAGGAAAGTAGATTAAGAAGGTTAGTGGTTACTTAGGTTTAGAATTGCAATTTGCATGTAAAATTCGACTCTCTTCGTCTCGTGTCGATGGAAAAGAAATCAGAGGCTGCAACAAATGCAAAGGTGCGCAATAATATATCAGATGATATTTCCTTCACGATCTAACCAAACTCCCTCGTAAATATTTGTACCAATTTTGATGCGTTAGCAAATCATGGTCACTCATATTTGAAAACCAACATCTCATGAACATGATCCTCGAAAATTTCATATGTAATTTGAATTTTTGTTCTTATTACGACCAAGCATCTCTCCTCCTGAAGTACTTGGATGAAACCCATGAATATATTTTGTATTCTCTTTCTAGTGAGAGGTTTGATAATAAAGTAAAATTAGATTGCAAAAATTCAATTGATCACCTTTATATTTTTCGTATCTTTGGTCTTGGTAGAATTAATGGCATTGTTTGTCTTCATAAATATGTAAATTGTGGTGCAATTGAATTGTGTAACCCAGCTACCCAAACAATAAAGTTCATTCCTCCCAGTCCTCTTTAATCAGTTGAGTTGTCTATTCTGGGTGTAGATAAGGAATTCGTTAGTGTTGTAGTTTTTACTTATCTTCATGGATTTCCTTATTACAGTTTTATGGATGACTATAAGGTCATGTGTCTTATATATTTTGATATCCAAGTAGAATTGGGTGATACATTTCCAGACTCTTTATTGGAATATATATATACTTGGATGAATTATGGGAGATATATAGCTTAAGAATTAACGCATGGGGGAAACTTGAGATTGGCATGCCATCTTCTTTGTACTCTACAGAGGGAACCCAAGTCTACATGGATGGAGTGTGTAATTGGATTTGCTAAGAGAATAGCCCTGTTGGAGTACGTTTATTGTCATTTTACTTGAGAAATAAGGTGTTATGTATAACATCCATACCCTCGGATAATTTTACTTCAAGGAAATGGACCCATGTAACACCACCAAATTTTTCGATGAAGCTTTAAATTTAAGACAATCATCATCATCCGAGAGTATGGATGCTTTAAATTTAAATTTATAGATAAAGATGATTGTTTTAAATTGAAAGCTTAATCCAACAGGGCTATTATCTTAACACAACCAATGACACACTCCATTCATGTAGACTTGGGTTCCCTCGGTACAGTACAAAGAAGATGGCATGTCAATCTCAAGTTTCCTCCATTAGTTACTTCTTAAGCTATATATCTCCCATAAGTCATCCAAGTATGTATATCCAATAAAGAGTCTGAAAATGTATCATCCTATTGTACTTGGATATTAAAAGATATAAGACACATGACCTTATTGTCATCCATAACACTGTCATAACCAAATCCATGACGATAAGTAAACACTTCAACACTGACGAATTCCTTAGCAACACCCGGGATAGACAACTCAACTGACTCAAGAGGACTGGGGGGAATGAGTTTTATTGCTTGGGTAGCTGGGTTCCACAATACAATTGCACTACAATTTACATATTTATGAACACAAACAATGCCAATAATACTACCATGACCAAATATAAGAAAAATATATAGGTGATCATTTGGATTAGTGCAATCTAATTTTACTTTATTCTCAAATCTCTCACCAGAAAGAGAATACAAACTATCTTCATGGGTTTCATCCAAGTACTTCAGGTGGAGAGATGATTGGTCGTAATAAGAACAGCAATTTAAATTACATAAGAAATTTTCGCGGATCATGTTAATGAGATGTTGGTTTAGAGATAAAAGTGACAATGATTTGCGAACGCATCGAAATCGGTACAAAGATTTAAGAGGGAGTTTGGATAGAATCGTGAAGGAAATATCATCTGATGTATTATTGTGGACCCTTGCATTTGTTCCAGCCTCTGATTTCTTCTCCATCGACACGAGACGAAGATAGTCAATTTGTACTTGCAAATTGCAATTCTAACCCTAAGTAACCACTAACCTTCTCAATCTCCTTTTCTTTTTGAATTTTTGGAAATATTTTCAATCTCCTAATAGTTGATATTTGTTTTTTTTTTCTCTTTTCAAAAATTTTATGAGAATTTATTCTCCCTCGTACACTACCCGTTTTTTATTCCCAATTTTCCCCTCTCCAAATTAACCAATCTGGGTGAAATTTGTTTGATTGTTTAATCAGGACGGTACAAAATAAATTCTTAGTCATATATTTGAAATTTCATATCTTTTTGAAAATTGTCTCTCAAAATCATTTAAAACCTAACCTTTTTCAAACTACAGTAAAACAAAACTTCAAATGGAAACTATCAACACTTCAGTTTGTTGAAAGGTAAACTTACTGAGGAAGATACTCAAGAGGTTAAGTTGTCAAATGTAAGGTCTTCAATCGTTGACAACAAAAGAAAGAAACAATAAAATGCATTAAGCAATTCCAAATAGATTTACTTTCTTCCTCATACAGAATGCTCCCATATTAGCATTAGCAAGGCAACAAACAGAAACAGGTGATTACGAAAAGAAGAAATTATTCTAAAGGGAATAGACCAGTTTCGGAGTGATGTATTTCATGTGGGACGAAAACAATACTCAAAACAGACATATACAGGTCTCAAATAGGAGAAGAGAAGAGTGGGAAGATTGTCAAAACAGGTGAAGCTCAAACTAGAGGAAGAAGTGGTGACCGCTAACTAGGAAGCACAATGGGTTTCGACATAGCATGCAGAGAAGAATTAGACTACCATGTCACCCATCACATATTTTGAAAAAAATGGCAAAAAATTGATAATTTAGTACGCGGTCATTTTTGTGGTTTCTCCAGAAGAAAGGGAAAGATGCACAAGGTTGCTGCTGATAAGATGGCCGCAACTCATAGAAGTAATAAAAACTCATTTGGTCCGAACACATTTGTTTCAGGAACTCGTTATTATTTTGTTTTGATTTAATTATAGGCTTATTCAATCACCTGGTCCCTTATCTTAATTGATTGTCTCAAATTGGTTCCCTGACTATAATTTGTACCAATTTGGTCCCCTATGTTTTGCTCTTTTACTAGTTTCAGTCCTTTTTGTTAGTTTCTCTCAAAAAAACGTTAACTTATGTACCAATTTGGTCCCCTATGTTTTGCTCTGTTACTAGTTTTACTCCTTTCTGTTAACGATTTTTTGAGAGAAACTAATAGAAAGGACCAAAACTAGTAACAAAACAAAACATAGGGGACCAAATTGGTACAAATTATAGTTAGGGGAACAAATTGAGAAAGTCAATTAAGCCTTAATTCTAAAAACGAGTGGCTTTTTTTAAAAAAATAATAATAATTTCTTTTCTAATTATTTGTTGCTGTTTTGTTTTACATTCACATTGGTTTGAGTTGAGTTATTGTTTTACCAATGAAGACCGAATAATATAAGAAAGGAATGATGAATTGAATTCTAACTATATTTAATTAAGTAATACTCCCTCCATAACAAAATATAAGCAACAATGAGTCAACGAAAGTTGATGTATTTGGTCTAAATTTTATACCAAATACATCAATCTTCTGACTCATTTTTGCTTATATTTTGTTATGGGGGGAGTATTTTCTTAATAAAATCAAATGAGTTTGATTAAAATATTACTTCACTATAACCAATCTTCTTATTTCCATAAATCAACTATATTTAAATGGGAAAGGGTTATTTTAGTTTGTGTTATGCATGTGTAATTTTTCATTTTGGTAGGATCTTAAATTTTATGATCTTGTTACCCTCTAACGATCTACGTTTTTCGAGAGCTAAACAAGATTGTAAAATTCTAACATAGTACCAGTTCTGTCCTAGAACGATGTTATCTTGAGGAAGATTATCATAATCACTTTGATACGACGGATTGATGAAGAAGTTTCTTTGTGGAAGGTCTTGCCGGATTCCACGGAAGGGACCCCGTTGCCGATGACACGGAAGGAGGTGGTACCTCCAACGCCCAAATCAGGTGGAAAACAAAGAGGTCGAGAAGTTTATGAGATAGAATAAACTTATTTGGAATTGCAATGGATTCCCCTTTTATATAGGCATAAGAGAGTGTATTGGGCCTGAGGCTTTATTGGACCTTACGATGTAACTGGGCCTTTGCTAAGTAGATATTACCTTTTAAGTGGACCTAAACCCTAAACCCACTTAAAAGACTATATCCACTTAGGAAAGACCCAATTACATGGTAAGGCCCAATATAGCTCCACGCCCAATACACTCCCTTATGCCTATATAAAAGGGGAATTCATTACAATTCCAAGTAAGTTTATCCTTTCTCATAAACCTTTCAACCTCCTTGTTTCCCACCTAACTTGGGCGTCGAAGCGTATTTACAGGTACCACCCCTTACGTCTCACCAGCAACAGGGTCTCTTCCATGGATTCCGGTGAGATCTTCCACAACGAATCATCTTCTTCATCAATCAGTCGTATCTTCCTCAAGATAACACCAATCTAGGACAAAACACTACCTAAATGAAAAATTACACACGCATTGAATAGAGGATAGATCAAGTTAACCTCTTTCCATTAAAGATAGTTGATTTATGGAAATAAGAAACGTATTTGTAGTTAAGAAATATTTTATTAATTGATTTTATATAGAATATACTTAATGTAGTTAGAGAAACTTTTAAATTAATTCATCTATATTTACTTAATTTATTATTGGGTCATCACGACTAAAATAGCCTAAATCAGTGTTGATGTAGAACAGAACACAACAATTAAAAAATAAAGATTAAAAACTTTAAATAAGACCCATTAAGTTTTTGACTTAAGACAACCAACAAACTAGTAAAAGTAATTTAACCCAAAAAAATGGTAATAGTAATGAGTTGGGCCTTCTTTTCCCCCAAGCCGAATATCCACTGTGCTATCTTTCTTTTTATTCTTCTTCTAGAGTAGAAAAAAACAAGGTCGCAAGATTTTTGCAAGATATTTTGCGATTTCAATCTCAGTAGAATACGATTCTACATGCAATATGGATTGCCAGGATTGAATGAGATCGTGAAATCACACGATGTTGTGATATAAATCACAATTATGACCACTGGTCAGAACCAATAGGGTTTTTAGAGAGCAAAAAGAGAAGATAGATAAATTCGGCTAGTAGTAGCACAACGGAACGGAAATATGAGTAATAGTACATGACTAAGCCCACTAAAAATAAGACTAATAGCCACAATATCTTCTAATAAAAATAGAAAAATATAATAATTTTCTCATGTTTAGAGTATTGTGTATGTTCATATGGTGTGTGGACATGGTGCTTGTGTTGTACAGGTACACTATATAAATCAGTGGCCGTATTGTGCTGAGTCGGTTTTGTTGCTAACTCTAAATAACACCTAGAACGTTGAATGCATCTCAATAAATACAAGAGTCAACATCAATCAAACTACACAGTTTCAGACAGATTAACTTTCGCACTCATAGATTCTAAACATTAGGCACAACTATAACAAGTAACAATAACCCTTAACAAGATCATATAATTACCAAGGTATCCATGAAACTAACCTTCAGAAAGTGAACTGCCAATTCAGCTTGAAAACCATCCCCATCTCGACAAGTGCATGATCTGGTTTATTTCGGAGAAGTTTGATTTTGACAATCTTCCCATAAATAGAGAACAATTTGAACAGTTTATCCTCATCGATTCTCTGAAATAACCATATTTGAAGAAAATATTAATATAAAGGGGAGATATATTTCTTGCAGAATGTAAAAGCTTAAAATCAAATTATTTACATCAGGATTGAGATATGTGACAAGAATTTTACACCTTTCATTTGTGCTAGTTATTCCAGGAGGCAAATCTCCCCCAAAGGCAGCTTCAATTGCTTGAGCATTGCCCATCTATAATGCAAAACAAATTGATAAGTATGTAGAGGGATTAACCTTTGCGTTTAAAAATAATTTAAGCAAAACATGCACTAAATATAAATAAAAAAGTTCATTTTAAATGCATATAAACAAGAAAGCCATAGTAATGGGTTCACACACACTATTGTCATTTAGCAGAAAATGGCTGAAAATATAAAAAAGTTATTAGATAGATATCTATAGTTGATTTACAAACAAGAACAATATCTATAGTTTATTTACAAACAAGAAAATTATAGTAATGTGTTGATAAAGTAATGTCATTTAATCACAAAATAAAAGAAAATCCCATACAGTTTCACAGTGCAGAAAGCTCTATAAAAACCTCCCTATGAATCAAACCCTAATGAGGAAAAAATGCTTCTAAATATTTTTGTCTATAAAAAATGCTTCTAAATATTCCTTGAAAAACCATATCCAAGTAGCTTGCAGCCAACTGTACCAAATTATATTTAAAACAAATAAACAAATTTGAATAAAACATTTATAGCTCCATCAAATAGCTATATTGTCAAATATAAGCAAACTAAAAGTCCAACCATTGGTTGGTAGCGGGGAGTCTTACAAAACCGACTTATAAAGTGAGTGATGTCTCCCGACACACTCCCTCACGGCCAAGACAGGGCAACGAAACAAGGATAGGCTGAGATACCATCTTAATATTTGGGTTGAACATAACGAAATCCTATAAAACTGGCTTGTAAGGTGAAGGATATCTCTTACTTTTAAACTCATTTTCAGGTCATATTCATCTAACCTAGGACTCTCAGTAGAGAGGCTTCAAGCAAACCAATTATTTAGATTTTTAATTAGTTATTGAAAATAGAAAATAAAGAGACATAAACAGTTAGACATTTATAATTCTACTTCTTATAAGATATAAATTGATAGCAACTCCTTCATATATTACATTCTACATTCATAATTGAATGAGGTTACTTCAACTTAGCTTGAAAGGTACCCACCTCTGAGATTCCAGCTGTAAAAAGAAAAAAACAAAATATTAGTACATTAGAAACAGACTTTACAAGATCATACTTGTGAAGATTAAAGCAAAAAAAAATGTTTAGCACCTTGTCTGGGTCCAGAACCTTGAATCTCTCATAATTTCCTGCATCACTATATCCAGCCTATCCCATAGAAGATGGAAATAGTATTAGATCGGAGTTGTCAAAGATTAACAAGAAAATTTAGTTCATATAATGATCATAAACGTACCTGTGAAGGTCAGCCTTTCCGATCTGTAGGCAGATTTGGGTTGGTAAAGTCCCTGCAGAAACGAGGAATAAACTCAACAAAAATGGATACAGTGTTAAAAGATAAATTACGTTAAGTAAAAAAAAACGATTGAATAACCTTGACTGATCATTATTATAGTTCACTTGTAGTTCATCAAGGCTGCAATTATCATGAATCAAACGAAGAACAAAAAAAATAGTTAGGTAAAGGTAAAGACTAAAAGAAGGTGAGAGGATACAAAATGAGCCAGCAAAGGAGAACACAAAACTAATACATACAATGAATTGTTGACAGAGATAACTTTAACCTACTTTGAGAACTGAATGTCCAGCTGACAGCAACCATCATAAACATTGCGTCCCTAGAAAAAAATCCAAAAGTCCAATCATCATCATTCCAAAAAATAATAATATTGGAGTAAACAAGACAAGTAGACCACGGAGTTCATGTAATTGCAAAACAACCTGCAGAGCAGCTGTGGAAGTCACGGCTCTCTGACGAGTTTCGTACTGGATGTGAGCTTGAAAGCCTACACAATTTATCAAATATAACCATAAATTTCATTGATTAAAATAAGGAAAATTCCTGATGTGACGAAATGGTTCATCACGATGTTTCACAAAATAATATTATTGGCCATTTAGCCATGTTTTCTGTCAAAATCTTATTGGAAAATTTATTCTTGATTCTTAAAAAGTGACTGATATTCGTGACTGATTTTTCTTGTGACATATAGAACTCTGATTGAATGCAGTGATATTCTTAGCTCCCCATATCTAATTATAAGGGATATATATATATATATATATATATATATATATATATTGTCATTGTATTGAGAAAAGTAAACATTATAAACCAAGAAAAATAATTTCACTTATATTGATGTCTGAAAACAAAAAAATTACAGTTCATTTACAGAAAGATAAAAATATATTGATGTTTCAAAATTAATTATTGCATAATAATCTCAAAAGCGCTTCACAAGAAATAAAGAGAAAGAAAGGAATAAATCAGAGAGAATCTGACCAGCTGACTTCTGAAATGTCACAATCTTTTCCACAAATCCATGAGGAGAAAATACTTGTTGTAGCACATCCACACTCATAAGATACAACACTTGATGAACTATAACTAAGAGAATTCAATTTGGCTAAGCATCCGAAGAGTTGGCGACAACAGACATCATAGAGAATGAGACAAGATAAAAAAAATAAAAAAAATAGAGAGGTATATGATATAGAGAAAGAGAAAATTTAACAATAAATCAATTATAAGGTAAATAATATAATTATATAATTGATTCACCTCTTTTTTTATAATCATAAAGGTAAACATTATTCATTAAAGAAAAACCAAAATAAAACCAACCTCATCTTCTCGTCCTTGATTTTGATCCATTGTCGTTAGTTCTCGATGAGAGGAAAATTGGACATAAACATTTCTCCCCCTTGAATGAAACAGAATGATAATTACATAAGTTACGTAAATATCAATTTCTTAAAATCACTGAGAATGAATAGTACTTTCCAAACACCAGAAATATGGCATACAACATTAAAAGAGAAATGAATAATCTTTGTATTTTTTATGCTTGGTTGAGAATTTACATAAAACTGTATAGCACTAACAATAGAAGGAGCATCTTGCATTTGTACAAGTTCCTGCAAGAAATTCATCCGTGAGTTCTAAGAGTCTGCGAATAAACAAAAGATTCATTTGAAGGCATGAAAGAAAACCTGATTTTTAGCACGCAACATCACAAGCTTCGCTTTGACTCCAAAAGGCTGAAATAACAGAAGCAAATTGTTCTGCAACAAGATGAGATATAATATTTAAATAATTGAAGAAATTTGATACTAAGAGCTCTTAAAGGAAACCATCTAGGATAAAACTCCTTCAACATCCCTCAGCTCATCAAAAGATTGACGAGAAAAAATTAATAAATTAGTGATTATGTTAATTATGAAAGGTTGAACCCTAAAACTCCTTCGAAGTTCCTCACCTCATTAATCGTGTTGGATGAGCGGTGAAATTGACAAATAAAAAACATAGAACCACCGTGATTTTGGCGATAGCTACACTTTGTAGCTTCACAAAATTACGATGGCTCATCATAATTTTTCAATCTCATCACAAATTAATAACAGGAAAAAAAGAAAAAAAAAACAAAACTAAACATGAATCCTACCAATTAATCTTCAAAATCCAATTTACAAAAAATCAATATTCAATTATATAAAATATAATTATATACTTTTTCAAAGAAAAATATTCAACTATATAAAATCATGAGGATCAAACAAAGTTGTAATCGAATAAAAATTAAAACTTTATGTGCTACTCAATTGAATTCGAGAAAATTCAGATACCAATTTGAAAAATGAATCTATAGGTGGTGAAATAATTTGACACACAGCAAAAGGGGATCTCTAATTTGTTAAAAAAAAAGGCACAAAATTCATAAAAAAAATGTGGTATCAAGCAGCTACAGAGAGAGAGAGAGAGAGAGAGAGAGAGAGAGAGAATGGTTGCCTGATGAGAGAAAGAGGGATTGCCTGATGAGAGAGAGAGAGAAGGAATGTCTGATGAGAGGGAGAGGGATTGCCTGATAAAAAAAAAAGGTGTATGTGTGTGTGAGTGTTACACATGTGTCATTATGCTGTCATGAATTTATTTGCCCGATCTACGCTACAAGGCCCAAAACTTTTTTTACTCACAAGGCCCAAAAGGTTTGAATTGCATTTCATCTGACACAGTAACAACTTCGAGCCATCCGCCTGAAGTAAACAAAGGGGATTACTTTAATGCGTGAACCGAGGTTGATATCTAAACCTTACCATCTCAAATAAACAGTTGAGGACTATTGCAACGTCAAACTAGGTGAAAATATCATACTCCCTCCGGAATGAAATATAAGCAAAAATGGTAGTTGAAAAGTTTATGTAAGTGGACTTAATTTTTAACCACATACATTGACCTTTCAACTACCACTTTTGCTTATCTTTCATTCCAGAGGGAGTTGCAGTAAATCGAGGTCCAAATGTACTAGATTGGGGTTTTAAAGAACTATTTCGGGAATGTTATGAGTTGGGTTCAACATAAAACTACACAAAGCCACACCACTAGGTTGCAGCAACGAGGACAACTTACTAATACATTGAATCATGTTGTCAAAGTTAAAATACATTGAATCATTTATTTCATAATTTATATTACATTCAAACTTAGATTCTATACAAAAAAGAAATAAATTGAAATTATATATCTAAATGATATAATAATTATATTTAACCATAAGAGTTACAATACTATGACCCATATACCTATCAGAAAAACTTAACAAAAACATACTTTCTAATACATTGAATCACATAGTCAAAAAATTAAAATACATTGAATAATTAATTTCATAATTTATATTCTATTCTAGTTTAGATTATGTCCAAAAAGAAATAAAATTACTAGATCTAAATGAAATAATATTATACTTAACCATAACAATTACATTTTTTTGTCAAGTAGTCATACCAACTGAGTTTCACTTACGGGAAAACTTAAGAGTTACTTTACTATGGTCCATATACCTATTGAAAAAACTTCAGAAAAACATAAGAGTTAAAGTATTTCAAGAATTTGTTTTATAAAACTATTTTACAAAATGGTTTTCCAAAATTCAAAAAATTTAAACACAATCAAGAAGGATACAAAGTTAGATAGAAAACAGGATTACGGAACTGTGATAGATATAGCATCGGAAGATAGAAATTAATAACCATTTTTTACTCTTGTTCTTTTTTGTAAAACATAACTTGTTTTTACATAATAAAGGTTAGAGTCTTAGAGAATAACATGCGATGTAAAACACATAATATAAATTATATTTGTAATAAAGGGAAATATTTCCTTTTTCAAAACAAAATATTGTGGTTTCATAAACAATGATTTAAGCATGGAAAGAGCATGAATACTTAATGTACATTAAGTCATCTTTGAGAAACCTTTAAATGAGTGGATAATCAAAAGTAACAAATGTTGAAGTATACCATGCATATTCAAGTTCTACAAATCCATGCACTTTAGTCCTCTCTTATTTCTTCTTCCACAGTGCAATCTTTCTTTTATTTCTTCTTCCAAAGCAGACAAAAACAAGGTCGCAAGATTTTTTCAAGATACATTGCGATATCAATCTCAGAAGAATACGATTCTACATGTAATCTCGATTGCCAGGATTGAGTGTGATCGTGGAATCACACGATGTTGCGATATAAATCACGTTTATAATAGTACATGTCTAAGCCCGCTAACAAAAAGACTAATAGCCACAATATCTTCTAATAAAAATGAAAAAATATAATAATTTTCTCATGTTTTAGAGTATCGTGTATTTCCATATGGTGTGTGAACATGTGCTTGTGTAGTACAGGTACACTATATAAATCAGTGAATGAATTGTGCTGAGTCGGTTTTGTGGTCAACTCTCAAAAACTCCTAGAACGCTGAGTGCATCTCTATAAATACAAGACTCCACACCAATCAAACTACAAAGTTTCGGACATATTCACTTTTGCACTCACATTTTAATCATCAGGCACAACTATATATAGCATATAACAATAACCCTTGACATTAATCAAGATATCACAAGATCATATATTTACCAAGGTATCCATGAAACTAACCTTCAGAAAGTAAATTGTAGATTCAGCTTGAAAACCATCCCCCATATTGACAAGTGCATGATATGGTTTATTTCGGAGAAGTTTGATTCTAACAATGTTCCTATAATTAGAGAACAAGTTGAACAGTTTGTCCTTGTCGATTCTTTGAAATAACAAAATTTCAATCAAACATTTAAATAGAAGGGAGACAACTTTCTTGCAGAATTAAAAGTTCCAAGCAATTTTACTTATGTCAGGATTGAGATTTGTGACAAGAATTACAAACCTTTCCTTTGTTCTACTTATTCCAGGAGGCAAATCTCCCCCAAAGGCAGCTTCAATTGCTTGAGCATTGTCCATCTATGATGAAAAACAAATTGATAAGTATGTGGAGGGATTAACCTTCGCGTTCAAAATTAATTTAAGCAAATCATGCACAAAATATAAATAATAAAGTTCATTTTAAATGCATGTGTGCATTTAATTTATAAACAAGAAAGCCATAGTAATGGGTTCACACACAGTATTGTCATTTAGCACAAAATGGTTGAAAATATTAAAAAGTTATTAGATACATATCTATAGTTGATTTACAAACAAGAAAATTATAGTAATATATTGATAAAGTAATGTCATTTAATTACAAAACTCCCGATGAATCAAACCTCAATGAGGAAAAAAATGCTTGTACATATTTTTGTCCATAAAAGTATGATATTTTTAAGAATTATTTTCTCCTAATTTTTCCCGTTAAAACCATGTCCAAGCAGCATGCAGCAGACTGCACCAAAATATATTTCAAACAAAAAAATGAATAAAACAAACTAAAATAAGCAACTAAAATTCCCACCATTTGTTGCTAGTGGGGAGTCATACAATTTTGGTTGGATCTAACTTAACCCAACAAAACTGACTTATAAGTGAGTGATGTCTCCCAACCCATTCCCTCACGGCCAAAATAGGAAAAAACATCTTGGGTAGGCTGAGATGCAAACCGGCTTAAAATTTGGGATGAACGTAACTGAATCCTACAAAACCGGCTTCTCAGGTGAAGGAAATCTCCAACTTGTAAACTCAATTTCAGGTCATATTCATCTAACCTATGCTTATTTAGACATAGACAGTTAGACATTTCTAATGCTACTGCTTATAAGATGCAAACTAATAGCAACTTCTTGATATAGTAAATTGTGCATTC
This sequence comes from Medicago arabica, assembly GCA_946800305.1. Taxonomy (NCBI): domain Eukaryota; kingdom Viridiplantae; phylum Streptophyta; class Magnoliopsida; order Fabales; family Fabaceae; genus Medicago; species Medicago arabica. The sequence goes on from OX326966.1 coordinate 47,601,398, forward strand.
ATAATTGAATATCGTGACTTCAACTAAGCTTGAAAACCACCCACCTTTGAGAATCCAGCTGTAAAAAGAAAATGACAAATTATTAGGACAATAGAAACAGACAATGAACATGCTTGTGAATATCAAAGCAATTAAAAATGTTTTACCAATGAAGACCCAATAATACACTAACAAAGGAATGATGAATTGAATTCTAACTATATTAAATTAATTAATACTCCCTCCATAACAAAATATAGGCAACAATTAGTCAACGAAAGTAGATGTATCTGGTCCAAATTTTAGACAAAATACATCAATCATCCGACTCATTTTTGCTTATATTTTGTTACGGAGGGAGTATTTTCTTAATAGAATCAAATGATTTTGATTAAAATTTTACTTCACTAAAAAAAAAAAATCATATTTCCATAAATAACCTAAATTTAAATTGGAAATAGTTAATTTGGTTTGTGTTATGCATATGTAATTTTTCATTTTGGTAGGATCTTACGTTTTACGATCTTGTTACCCTCTCACATTCTACGTTTTTCGAGAGCTAAACAAGATCGTAAAATGTAAAAATCCAAGATACTACTTGTTCTGTCCTAGAAAGATGTTATCTTGAGAAAGATAATCATACTCGCATTGATATGACGGATTCATGAAGATACCTCGTTGTGGAAGATCTCTCCGAAATCCATTGAAGAGACCCTGTTGCCGTGTAGACGGAAGGAGGTGGCACCTGCACATGCGCTACAAGTTAGCTGGAAAACAAGGAGCTCAAGAGGTTTATGGGATTGAATGATCTTACTTAGAATTGTAGCGGAGTGTCCTTTATATAGGCATAAGAGAGTGTAATGGGCCTGGAGCTTTATTGGGCATTACCATGTAATTGGGCCTTTGCTTGGTAGATAGTCTTTTAGGTGGATATAACACCTACACTAGACGTATCTAGAAAGTCTAGTATGTGCATTAGAACTGATATTGGATACATTAAAAATTAACAACATTATTACTTCGAATGAATATCATTTACAGCAAATTCAAGTTCGTACATCAAAATACACAATACAACTGTCCAAATATAAGAAACATCTTTAAGTCCATCTCCTCCAGCAGCGGGTACGAACGATCACTTGCTGAATATCCATTCGGCTACAAGCTTGCTGCACTCTGCTAAACCACTAGTTAATCTGAAACAAATAAGGATTGGGATAAGACATAATGTCTCAGTGAGTTCTACCTAATCCTAGGCTGTATGGTAACCTCGGGGAAAACCTAGGTTACCACGTGTCTATACTGCAACCTGCCGGTTGTCTATACATGTGCGGGAGATGCTCATCTAGACGGTCGTGCACACTAGATCCATCATAGATTCCTCGTATCTTAGCTCAAGTCTTGACTTATAATTTACATGTCGTGGTGGTCGAGGGAACTTAGGACTGCTATGTCCAGATACGATAAACGCATTAAGACCTAAACTTAAAACATTCACGACATGTTCCTTAACTAGACGATCGGGGAGATACTAAGACCGTCGACAGTATATCTTTATAACTTACTCTATTGCATAAACTTGTACATGTCTAATAACATATCATATTCATAATCATTCATTATGTTAGAAGTTAGAGTGTAACAAACAACATTATCTTGGTTCATTTTACGGAGTGTATCAGGTGGAGTAAACCCGAGTACAATCCCTTTCATTTACCGATGAAATCCTAGCTAAGGTACATCGGACTCCCTCAATGTCGTGCGGGCCTACCTTGCGGAGCGTATCCCGTCCCCCTTAGCATGAACCTCTTGTATCCCCCTTGGCGTGCATAAAGGTCTTTTAACTTATACTTACTTGCTTATTTACCACGGGTCCGTAACCTACCCGATTAGTGGTAACATGCTTACTTTCTTATTCTTAGATATACGTACTTAAACTTCACGTAATTAGGTTACATTCTAACATACTTGTTCTCGACTACCTATGTCGAGGCTTTAGGATTTCCCCCATTCTTATGCTAAGTTTCTACCCGCATAGTTCATGTCTCGGTCGTATGCCATAATCGTTAAACTTGTTAATGTTGCTCATGCATTTCGTTTATTTTACATCCACATATGATGCATATTAGTTTCTTGACCTTGAGGTTTCATTTAAGGTATAAAAGTTTGCAAAGAAAAGCATCGGACGGCAATTCTGGACCACAAGAAGAATTTTCATGTGTGATGTAAAAATGTTGCTCGCTTAAGCGAACTCCCAAGCGAACGACCAATTTACTAGCTCGCTTAAGCGAACACGTAATCGAACAGAGTTTTCTTCTCGACGTTTTGCTCGCTCCAAGCGAAGTTCATCAGTTCAGAATGCAAAAAATCGTGATTTTAACATAAAAAACCCAAATGTCAAGTTCTAACATCCCCAATACATCTATAGTACCTGAAAAACAGTCCAGAAACAATGCATGGAAACAATTCACATATTTCTAAGGATTAATGGCAAAAAGGGCAACACAAAAACCTAAACTTCATAATTTGCTAATAATTCATCATCTCACACAATCTAAACACATAAACCCAAGGGTGGGTAATTCTATCTAAGAACTCACATGAACTTCAGATGTTCTTCCAATCTCTGAGCACAAATCATCAAACCCTAGCTTATGGCTCCTTCTTCTATTGCTTCCCAAAGCTTCAAGAACATGCAATACAATTTCTTCATAAAAACACCATGTAGTCCAAGTCTCTTAACCCCATGCATAGACCATAATCATGAACATATCTTGAGAGAGTAGGAGTTAATCTTGAGTATACCAAGCTCTAATTGCTACAAGGATTTCAAATATGCCATTGCATGATGATTCTCATGAAGAATGGGTGAATTTGATGGTTTGCATTAAGAGAGGGAGAAAGGGGCGATGGAATGGCTAGAGAGAGGGAGGAGAAATTCTGATTTATTTTCTTAGAGAGAGAAGTACTTGAAGATAATGAAGGGTCTTGGCCCAAAACTTACTTAAATACCCATAACTTGAAAGTACCATAATGCCCTTCTCTCTCAAACGCATAAACTTGACACTGATAACTGAACTTATGTGCATTCTGACACTGTTAAATAACTCGTGCTTAACTGACATAACATGATAAAACATTCTCCGTCGTACTCGACTTCTACGAACATTGTCCTCGGACACATTCGGTTGGTAATATTCTGATAAATAACAAGCGGGATATTACAGCGGACCTAAACACTAAACCCGCCTAAAAGACTATATCCACTTAGCAAAGGCTCAATTAAATAGTAACACCCAATAAAGCTCCAAGCCCATTACAATCCCTTAAACCCATACAAAGGGGACTCCACTTCAATTTCAAGTAAGTTCATTCTATCCCATAAACCTCTTGACCTCCTTGTTTCCCACCTGACTTGGGCGTCGGAGCGCATGTGCAGGTACCACCACCTTCCGTCTCACCAGCAACGGGGTCTCTTCAATGGATTCCGACGAGAACTTCCACAACGAATCATCTTTTTCATTAATCTGTCGTATCAATGTGAGTATGATTATCTTCCTCAAGATAACATCGTTCTAGGACAAAACATTACCAAAATTGAAAAATTACACACGCATTGCATAGAGCATAGACTAAGTTAACCGCTTTCCATTAAAGATAGTTTATTTAAGGAAATAAGAAACTTATTTGTAGTGAAGAAATATTTTATAAATTGATTTTATAAAGAAAATACTTAATGTAGTTAGAGAAACTTTTAAATTAATTCATCAATATTTACTTAGTTTATTATTGGGCCTTCACGACTAAAATAGCCCAAACCAGTGCTAATGTAGAATAAAACAAAACAATTAAAAAAAAAAGATAAAAAAGTTTAAAAAAGACCCACTAAGTCTTTGAATTAAGTCGACCAACAAACTGGTAAAAGGAATGTAACCCAAAAAAATGGTAATAGTAGTTGGGCCTTCTTTTCTCCCAAGCACAATATCCACAATGCAATCTTTCTTTAATTTCTTCTTCCAAAGAAGACAAAAACAAGGTCGCAAGATTTTTGCAAGATATTTTGTGATTTCAATCTCAGAAGAATACAATTTTAAATGCAATCTGGATTGCCAAGATTGAGTGAGATCGTGGAATCATAAGATGTTGCGATGTTAATCACGTTTATGACCACTGGTCAGAAACAATAGGGTTTTTAGAGACAAAAAAGAGAAGATAGAAAAACACGGCTCAATGGAACGGAAGTATGAGTAATAGTACATGTCTAACCTCACTAACAATAAGACTAATAGCCACAATATCTTCTAATAAAAATATAAATATATAATAATTTTCTCATGTTTTAGAGTATCGTCTATTTCCATATAGTGCGTGAACATGTGCTTGTGTAGTACAGGTACACTATATAAATCAGTGACCGTATTGTGTTGAGTCTGTTTTGTGGCCAACTCTCAATAACTCCTAGAACGCTGAATGCATCTCAATAAATAGTGTCCACATCAATAAAATACACAGTTTCAGACATATTAACTTTCGCACTCATAGATTCTAATCATTAGGCACAACTATAACATGTAACAATAACCCTTGACATTAATCAAGATATATATCACAATATCATATAATTACCATGGTATCCATGAAACTAACCTTCAAAAAGTGCACTGCCAATTTAGCTTGAAAATCATCACCCATCAGGACAAGTGCATGATCTGGTTTATTTCGAAGAAGTTTGATTCTGACAATGTTCCCATAAATAGAGAACAAGTTGAAAATTTTGTCCTCGTTGATTCTCTGAAAATTTACTTACGTCAGGATTGAGATTTGTGACAAGAATTGTACACCTTTCATTTGTTCCAGTTATCCCATGAGGCAAATCTCCCCCAAAGGCAACTTTAATTTTTGAGGATTGCCCATCTATGATGCAAAACAAATTGATAAGTATGTGGAGAAATTAACCTTTGCGTTTAAAATTAATTTAAGCAAAACATGCACTAAATATTAATAAAACCTCAATGTGGAAAAAAAATGCTTCTACATATTTTTGTCCATAAAAGTATGATATTTTTAAGAATTATTCCCTCCTAATTTTTTTCGTTGAAAACCAGATCCAAGCCGCATGCAGCCGACTACGCTAAAATATATTTCAAACAAAAAAATGAATAAAACAAACTAAAAGTCCCACCATTGGTTGCTAGTGGGGAGTCTTACAATTTTGGTTGGACCTAACTTAACCCAACAAATCCAACTTATAAAGATAGTGATGTCTCCCAACACATTCTCTCATGGCAAAAACAGGAAAACGGATCTTGGATAGAGTAAGATACAAAACCGGCTTAAAATTTGGGTTGAACGTAACTGAATCCAACAAAACCGGCTTTTCGGGTGAAGGATATCTCCAAATTGTAAACTCATTTTCTGATCATATTCATCTAACCTGGGCTTATTTAGATTTTTAAGAAGTTGTTGAAAATGAAAATAGAAATGAAGAGACATAAACAGTTAGACATTTCTAATGCTATTTCTAATAAGATGCTAAATGATAGCAACTTTGTGATATAGTAAATTGTGCATTCATAATTGAATATGGTGACTTCAATTAAGCTTGAAAAGCGCCCACCTATTAGAATCCAGTGGTAAAAATAAAATGACAAATTATTAGAACATTAGAAACAGACAATAAACATACTTGTGAAGATCAAAGCAAATAAAAATGTTTTAACACCTTGTCTAGGTCTAGTACCTTATATTACCCCGTAGTATCCTGCATAACCATATCCATCCTATCCCATAGAAGATGGATATAGTATTAGAACGGAGTTGACAAGAAAATATGGAAATAGTACGAGAAAAGTGAACTATTCCATGAAACATTAAATACTAAGAAAAAAATTCACTCATGTTTCTTTTTTTCCTGTTATAGCACATCCACAGTCATAGGACGCAGCAGTTGATGAATGTAACACCCTATTTCTATTAAGCGGTAAAACGCGCGAACATACAAATATATTCTAGAAATAGATGCTACGCCAACAACAAATTCAAGTTCACAAGTATAAATTATCATGGTTCATAAACATAGCAGCGGAACATATATTCAAGCATACAAACCATAACTCCAAATCTCATGATAATTAATACATAATCTTATCCTCAACATCGGATATAAAAGAATCATAACATACTCCTCAAATCAACATATGATGAAATAAGTCTAACATAAAAACGCTATCCTAGATCAGAGCCCCTAATCTAGACGCGCGCAAAAGAGATAGAGGAATCCTACTCCTCAGCAACACCAAGCAAACAAGCTACTTATCCTGCATTCCATCTACCCGTCCGCACGGAAAGGTAGGTGGTAAACCACTAAGGGTTAGCATTACATCAACATAATCCGTAAAACAAACAATCGAGAATATCATGTATAATGAATACTAAATAGTATAAACATCCTCATACATATATATTCACACAATAATCCAATATCAAATCAATTCACCAATCAAGTTCACATGAACCAAATGCATCAATCACACATCACGACTCACCAAACAATGTATGCAATGTTCTAGACTCATCTAGATGCATGTGGTACCAAATCACCTCAAGGTCGTCACCTTCGATGCAACAAAAACATCGTATGTAAGGTTTCACACCCCGCCTTACATTTGGACATAAGTCCGTCACCAAACAATGAATGCATGAACATATGACTCGACTCAATGCATATGTTCACACAAAAATCACCTCATCAATAAACGTGCATATAACCTTTTGCATTCATCACCAAACAATGCATATACAACCATGCAATCATCACCAAACAATGCATATACAACTATGCAAATTCACCATCATTCAACAAGTATGCACACACCAACATACAATCAACGTATATTATTCATTCACGAGTCTCCACTTAATCATATAAGATCAGTCACAAAAGGTTTGCCAAACAATTGGTCTTTAAGCTAAGTTTTCACAAAGTTCTACTCACAATTCACAACTTTGAAAATAATTGAAGTAATGAATCAAAACCAATCAAACAAGGTTAATTGCCTAAGCCATGTATACTCTTAAGTGACAATTGTGTGCAGTAGAGGTTACATAAGCATTTCATCGGCCAATCACGACTAATTCGCAAAAATCACGAAGTTTGTCTCACTTTATCATATTGTAAAACCAATTCATTAAGAGAAGAAAACTAAGTTTGATTCAACAAGACATAGATTAGATACTATTAAACATCGAAATTAAACTCATAATACTCATATTTGATGTTTGGAAGCAAACCAAAAGTTTCGGGTTGAGTTAGAAACGGTTATGCTGAATTTTTCGTAAGAGTCTTCCAAGACCCACTTGGAGTGTTTCTATCATAACTCCAAATATACAAAACATTTTCAAGTGAAACCAAATCCATTGGGAAGCTAACTCAATTATCTAAAACTTTCATGTTTACACCAAAGACCAATTCATAATGGAAAGGGGTGAAAAATAGTGAAATATGAAGGATCTGGTTCACAAAAATCGTGTCACGATTTTAGAAATCGTGGCACGGTTGCAAAATCGTGGCACGATTTTGACAGTATCAGGTCCAAACTCAGCTTTTCAAAAAATTGCGATTTTCACCATTTCGCGCGTAAAATTCAAACCGTTAACCCGTTTCCAATGCCATTTTCGCCTAAGCGCTCCTGACACTTAACTCTATCATAATCTATACAAAATTCAAGTTTCAACCAGCCCAAAATCATTTTCCAAAACCTCACATAATCGCTTATTTGCAAAAACGCTTAAACACCGACTTTCCACATGAAAATCCCGTTTTCTCCCAAACGATTTGACTAATGCAACTATAACATGAAACCAGAAATTATACTAGTTCTACCTCATCCAACAACATCAAAAAACTCATTTAACAACTTCATATATCAAAAGTTCATTTTGGTCCTTCACATGACAACTTAACTCAAACTTCACAAATTCAAACCACAACTTCACAAAATGGAATACCCATAGTATGATTCAACAACAACAACATATTCAATTCAACAACAACCTTATTTAAACATGATTTCATCACAATCAACAACAACAACTCTAGTTCATAACAATTTGAACAAAAATCAACAAGGTATCATATAACCACAATTCAAGCATGTAAAATCAACAGCAATAACATGTTTAGCATCAATTTCGCATACCCAAAATTAACATCAAATAGGAGCACGAATTTCATCAATTAAGTTCAAATAATCACTTATTCCATAAGCACTTATGAGATGGAGAAGAAGAAGAGATTAAACAATTGATTATGAATGAAGACTAGCCCCCTTACCTCTAACACCAAGAATCCTAGCTCAAGCTTCAATCTCCCCTTTAGCCTCAACCCTCTTCTCTTGCTCCTCTTCCTAGCCTCTAGTTCTCTACTCTTTGTGTTTTGTGTGAATGACAAAGTCTAACCCTAGTTTCTCAAAGTTATGGGTCAAATATTCACAAACTCTTAATGGGCCTAACCCATCCCAACTAATTGGCTCAAATCTAATTACACCACACCGCTAACTCTAACTCACTAACAGTAATTAACTAGAAACCTCGGTCCTAATTAATTATATCGACAACTTAACCTCTTACAATTAATAACGGTTCTAACTAGAACGCTAAAAATAACTACTGTCATAAGGTTACTAAATTACCCTTCCTCATAAAAGACTAAAATAGCCTTAAGTCTAAATGACCAAAATACCCTCCTAATACGTAAACCCATGAAAATGCACACTGACATGAATGAATACACATAAAACAATTAAAATCAAACAATCGCAAAAATCGGGTTGTTACAATGAATAGTAACTAAGAGAATTCGATTGGGCTGAGCATCCGAATAGTTGGCGACGGCAGACAACATAGAGAAAATGAACATATAGAAATAAAGGAAAATAAATAGATAAGTATATGATATAGAGAAAGAAAATTTGACAATAAACCATTTAAAGAAAAACAAAAATAAAACTAACCACGACTTCTTGTCCTTGACTTTGATCCATTGTCGTTAGTACTCGATGAGAGGAAATATGGACATAAAGATTTAGGCCAGAGGATGAATATTTATGCCACAGGAACAGGACCCCGCAGATGATCAGAAGTTGTGTGTTTTCTTAATTGAGAAAGCATCGAGTAAGCTTCCCACTAGGGAAGAGCAAATACTTGCAATATTTGATCTTAGAGGTTTTGGTTCAGAAAATGCTGATCTTAAATACTTGAAATTCTTGGTAATGTTTTTTTATACTATCTACCAAATATTTTTAGTTGAGAAGTTTATAGTGACATCACCTATTTTTTTCTCTTTAACGAAAGTGGCTAGCTACAAATACATTTTTTTACTTTTGGCAGTTTGATGTGTTCTACTATTACTATCCCAATCGATTGTCTCAAGTATTATTTATGGATGCTCCTGCTGTGTTTATGCCATTTTAATGGCTTATGAAGAAGTTGTTAAAATCACATGCTTCTCAGGTAATTGTTACATATTTTAAATTTTATATATAGTGAACAATACTAGTATTAATTGTTCAATATATATAAAATTTAAAATATGTAACAATTACTTGAGAAGCATGTGATTTTAACAACTTCTTCATAAGGAAGGAAGGAAGAAGATGATGAGGAACGAAAAAAGTTATTTTCAGGGTTTTTTGTTTAGATGCTATTCCATTTTGATTTCTTTTACTTTGTTTAGATTTGGGTTTTATTTTTTGTTTTTTTCTGATTTTTTTATTTTTATTTTAATTTCATTTTTCATTTATTTAATTTAAAAAATGATTATATGCTTTTTTAATATTTTATTAATTCGATAATTACACGTGTGGCGTGCCACGTAGGCATTGACTTGTCAAAATTGGCCAAAATGACGAAAGATGTAAATGGGCTAAATCTTAGAGGACCAAAATTGTAGTTTTTCTACATAGGGGGGCAAAAATTGCAACTTTTTAAAACTTAGGGGGGAAAAAGTGCATTTTAGCCTTTATATTATAAAAATTGGCAAAAAAAGGGAGAATAGGAGAAGATTAACCAAAAATTTTAATAGTACATTCCTGTCAAGAACACATGATTGCACCAATTTATGCAAATATCACATGATTTAAAATCATTCATGACTCGTCACAAGATATAATACATACAAAATACTGGCTTTTAAAATATTTTTGATCGAATCAAACTTCAAACTTTGTCAACAAAATATAATCTACCGACATGATTTTGCAGCTTTCTATTATAAACATGGCAATTAATAATGAAGAGAACAAGCAACTTTTGAAGTTAATACTATTCACCAAAGTTTTATATACCCACATTAGATCCTGCATAAATTGTTGCAATTAATATCATAAATAAGAAATATAGAGTTGATTACAATATCATTAAGGATCTAAATTAGCTTCGTCCTTTCGCTGACAAGAGTAAATATAACAAAAAAAATACAAAATCGGACCATAATCGGGTTAATCAAGTGAATCCACGACGTGATCATATTAAAAAAACACAAACATAAAGAGAGATGGGTATGAGATCATACTTCAGCTATCTCTAGGTTAGAATTCCTTCAACATCTCTCAGCTCCTCAAAAGATTCACAGACAAAAATTAATAAGTTAGTGATTATGTTAATTATGAAAGGATGAACCCTAAAACCCCTTCGAAGTTCCCCAGCTCATTAATCGCGTTGGATGAGCGGAGAAATTGACAAAAAAAACAGAGAACCAAAGTGTGAAGGTGAGAAAAACACAAGAAGGGGGGTTGAATTGTGATTACTTTTTCGTAACTCTTAAAGAGTAAGAATCTGTTTTCCAGGATCAGAGTCTGAATAGATTCAGAATCTGATGGAAGACCAGAGTTTGTTGCAGCGGAAATAAACAAGAGATAGAGAGAAAGAGAGAACACAAGCAATTATACAGGTTCCTTCCACAAACCGGAAGTAGTCCTGTCCCCCTTGAACTTCCAAGGAGAGTTTCACTAAAATGTAATATCAATTACAAGTTGCTCAAACACACAGTAAGAGACTTCCAATTGCTCAAGCACGCAGGCAAGAGTCTTCCAATGCTCAAAGACACAACTAAGAGACTTCTTTGCTCAAGCACACAAGCAAGAGACTTCTGACACAATTTACAGAAAATTGAATAGAGTTGGAGACACTTGACAAACAATCAAATGTGTTCCAATAACTTAAACAAAGACAGACTCTGTTTTTCTGATAAACTTAAAAATTATAGAATACACAGTTTGTAAGAATTTTCTAAGTTGTTGATGTGTTTCTAGTTTGACTCAGTTAGAATACAATAGCTTGACATCGTAGTTTTTCAGTTGTAGAGTCCAACATATTCTTCAAGTCTTTTATCCTTTATATAGGCGTTGGAAAGAGACGTTGAGACAATCCAGCACATCAAGAGAATTCTAGAAGCTTGATCAATAGCTGTTGATCTGTTGCTTGATATGGTAATAGTCCTTCAAATGCATATTTTGAATCCCATTCCTTTTGAAGCTTAATACCGGTAGACACAGTTGCCAAACTGTACGAGGTAGTGGAGTAATGGAAACAGAGTTCAAACACAAGTACTCTGTCCTATTCTGCATTCTTTGTCGTTGAGCATCCCACGCTCAAGTTGACTTTGAAGCTAGCCGTTACTCCAAGTGAGTGTTTCTTATGCATTGAAATGCCTTTAGAAATCCTTCTAAAGAGATCTTCAGTTTGTAGGCTTCAGACTCACTGTAGCACTTCAGCTTTTGATGATCTTCAGACTCTCTTGATCTTCAGGTTCTGATAGTCTTCAGACTCTCTTGAACTTTAGGCTCTGATCATCTTCAGACTCATTTGAACTTCAGATTCTCTTGGTCTTCAGGACTTCTTGACACAGCTTCTGATGATTCTTCAGACTCTCTGGATCTTCAGAATCACAAGCAACAAGCTTCTCTTGATTTTGCTCTCAAAATGTTCAAACAGAATACTTTCTAAGATTGAAATCTTGATTAAGATCCTGCATACTTAAACAAATATTACCATATCCAATTGACAATTTTTAATACCTTGTTATCATCAAAACTCAAAATGTGGTATTGATGATCACCCTTGTTCCAACAATCTCCCCCTTTTTGATGATGACAAACATCAGTATTTAAAAGGTCAATTGTTGTTAATCTAATTAACAGGTTGACTAAAGGGTCTGAGGTTTGTAAGCTCAAAGTCTGAGGTTTGTAAGCTCTGACTCCCCCTGAGTCTAATAGTCCTTAAGTTAAGGTTTGTAAGCTCCCCCTAAGTTCTATCCATGTTAATTAAATTCATGTTTAGCACAGATAGCTGAATCAAATCTCAGAATAATAAAAAGAATATGAGAGAAGATTCTTTTTAAATTAAATTGAAGAATTTAATTTAATGGGGCTCAGAATCTAACGAAGTACCTATCGCAAACTTCCCTTTTCTTCAGACATAGCATGAATAAGTTAAAAAAAATACTCACTGATCTTTCTCCCCCTTTTGTCATCAACAAAAAGATTTAAAGACAAGTTTCTCCCCCTTTTTATATGACTTCAAGTGAGGGAAAAAAAATTAGAGAAAATGAGAAGAGAAGATTCAGAGCAAAAACATATTAGAGTCTGTTAAAACATGAAAGATTCTAAGTAAGATACGATAGTTAGACTTCAGATGTACTTAGATAAATATAACAAGATATATCAGAAGCACAGATAATTGAAGTAGAAAACTATCAGAAGTAAAAAAAAACTTAAATGAATATAACGAAGTAAAAGTTCAGAAGTCAATAGAAAAACAGCAAATAAGTGTACAAGCAAAACAAAACAAAATAAACACTAGGTGTGCAACTAAGGTTGGTTTTGTTTGGCAATGTGATCCATGGCAATGTGATCCATCAATTTCTGCAGATCCTCTTGCTGTTTCTTGACTGTTTCTTCAAGAGCTTATGTTCTCCTGAGATGAGCTTCTCTTTCAAGTCTAGCTTCTTCTTGAACTCTGTGAAGCTTCTTCTTAAGCGTATCATAAACCATTGTTTCCCTTGGATTGTATTGATCAGCATCAAAGAATGGTTTATTTGGCAATGCCAGAACAGGAGCTTTCTTCTTAGCCTTTGCTATCTCAGCTTTCTTGATTTCTTCCATATGTTTGGCAAGAACAACAGCTTGTTCTTTTACTGCAGCCTTCTGAATTATAGTGACAAAATCCACAAATTCATTCTTCAAAGCAGCAAATTTATCCTCATAGCTAACATTGAGGATTGGCACAAATCTTTGCTCAATAATATCCTTGAGCTTTGAGCTTGACATTCCATAGAACTCATCTATTCTCAACGAATCAAAGAGGTTGTGAAGAATTAGAGTTTGGTTTGGCTCAGATGAAGTTGAAGGTTCAGAAGCTAAGATTGTTTGTAAGGTTTGGAAGCCAGTTACAATAGTTTGAGGTTGGGAAAGAGATTTAGTAACTGTTTCAGACACATGCTCTACTATGCATTCTGTTACAGGTTCTGGGTCAGGGATGACATCAGAAACTTGTTCCAGAGTCTCAGAGACTGGTTCCTTTTCAGTTACAGTAACTGGTTCGTTTGAAGCTTTGGTTTGAATTTCTGGTTCAGGTAGAGTTACAGAGTCTGGTTTTGAAACAGATTTTGTAGTCTTGGTTGTTTTGGATTTTGCAGGGGTCTTTGGTAGTTCTCCTCCTAAGTGTTTTTCAAGAGAATCTAGGGTATCTGGAGAGTCTACAAGGATTGTTTCTTGTTGAGGAGATGGTTGTGAAGATTGAATGGGTTCTTCAAGTTCTTTAGTGGGCTGAATTGCCTGAAGTGGTTTGAGAAAAGATGGTTGAGCAGGATGGTCAGAGGGTAAGTTCAGAGACACTGTGATGGTGTCTTGAATAATCTTGTCAATAGTTGAATCAATGTATTCACCTATTATTGGGTCAAGAGGATCAAATGATGAGATTGGTTTGATTGGAGAGGGGGTTTTATTTCGAAGGGATGGAAGGGCTTTGCTAAGGGGTATGTTATCTGATTCAGTTTCAGATGAGGGTGATGACTCTTGATTCGTGGAAGATAAAGGTGAGTCAAATGAAATGTTACATGATGTGCCAATGCCAGCTTCTGGAGAAGCTAGTTGTTCAGAAGCATCAGACAGAGTAGCTCCTGATATATCAGCTTCTGCAGGGATATCATGACCCTTCTGTTTCAAAGCTGCTGCAAGCAACTTAGCAGCTTCCTTCACAGTCTCATCCCTAAGTCCTTCTGTCACAACTTCTGATGTCATTGCCTGGCCAGCAGCATGATCATCTTCAACCATAGATACAAAAGTACCTAGCTTTTGTGCTACATCCTTAGCCACAGGAACAGCTTCTTTCTTCCTTTTCTTGACCTGACTTTCTTCTTCATCAGAGTCAGCATCAAGAAATTCAGCAATTTCTTCAACCAACCTTTTGTGTTCTCTATCAGCTTTGCCTTTCTTCGCTTTCTTCTCATCCTTTGCCTTCTTCTCGTCCTTTGTTTTCTTCTCATCCTTGGATTTCTTTATCCTTTTCTTAATTTCCTTGGATGCAGGAGAGACAGATAGAGGCATAGGAGCTATGGTTTTAGAGGCACCAATAGTCACTCCTGGAAGAGCTGTTCATTTGGACTTTTTCTTCTTCTTAGGAGATTCTTGCTTATCTTCCTCCTCTTCTAGATTGACATCCTTGGTCCTTTTGCCTTTGACCTTAAGAGGTCCTTCTCCAAGAGACTCAGGAATGGCAGAATAGTTGATTATTCTACCAGTCTCATTGTAGTAATCTACTACAAATCTTGCAAGGACTTCAGGATTGTCTTCTTTGGAAATAGGGGGAAGTCCATCATCAGATCAGATTGTACAGAAGACTCCTTCATATCTTGATTAGAAGGAATGTACTTCTCGACAATCTTCATGTATTGAGGAGTCTTGCCATTGATGATTCTCCCTGTTACTGTTCCAAGCTGAGCGTCTGATACAACACCAGATTCTGTCAAAACCTTCAAGAGGCCTCCTTGATACAGAATCTCAGAGATCAATCTTCCAAAAGGAACTTGTCTTATGGATTTGATATGGCCTTCCCTGATGGCCCAGCACATGTGGTGCATCACGTATCTTGGAAAGTTAATATTTTCCTTTTTGATCAAAAAGTACAGAAGCACATCTTATGATCCAAAGACAGAGTGTCTGTTCCTCCACCTTTCTGAAGCATACTGTCCAGAATGATCTTCAGAAGCATCCTATGTTCTGGATGCATGTCTACCAACTTATTTGAGGGTCTTCCCTTAAATAAGAGTTTGTTACAGGTGTTCATCCATTCACTCTTCTTATCCACGTTCCACTGAAATTTACCAAGGTTAGTTACCCTGCATGCCCTGGCAACTATATCTTCGTTGATAAGGATTGGAATCCCCATCACAGCAGATCTTATTTCTAGACCATTGTACGGTCTCATACCCATTTGCTTCCTGTTTTTGCCAGCCAAAGAGGGGTTGTTCATGATTGCAGCAGTTTCTTCGATGGTTGCATCATCCTTGTCAAAAACATCAGCCCTCACCCAGAGATCTCTAACCAGTTCTTGATATGTTGGTCCATTCAACATACCAAAGTAACTCATCATTCCTTGTGCTAAAAAATGATTTGAGATGTCGATGCCATGCCTCATCAAGGATCCAAAATCTACTAGAGATTCAACTCGAACTTCCATAGTCTCTTTGATGATGTTCATTGTTCTGGGTTTAATCACATAGGATTTTCTAGTTTTGACGATCACACCAGATTGAATGAGTTCACTTGCCATTTTTAGGGTTCTAGGTTTGATTTTGAGAAACAAAGTTTTTCAGAGACTAAAACGAAAGAGAAGTTCAGAGAAAAATCAAAGTGTGGAAAGTGAAGTGGGTTGTGTGTGATTACTATTTATAATGAAAGTGGAAAACCGTTTGAAAATGAGAAGGGGACAAACAAACATAAGCAATAAAGACTAGTGAACATGCAGCCGTAAAAGTGTTGGGAAGACGCGAGGGTTACTTGTTAAACGGAATAAAATCATTGCCCTTTGAGTTCCTACCCAATACAGATAGGCCACGTCTGAGAACTTAAAAAGTAACTGTCACCGTAGTGGGGCAAGTGTTACTGAACTTAACAGTCATCCTTCCACTAATACGAGCTTCTTAAGAGTCTAAGTTTCCTTAACAGAGTCTGAGTCTCTTCAAAAGCTTATATTCATCAGAGTCTCCAAATCAGAGTCTGATTCTCAATTAGCTTCTGAGTAACTTTCAGAGTCTGAATTCTGTCTTCAGAAGCACACATTAACTCGAGACATCACACATGTTCAAATTTTTCTTTATAAAATCAAATCTTTCAACAATCAAATGTTTAGTAAATATATCAGCCCATTGATGATCAGTATCAATGAATTGAATATCTAGAATTCCTTTTTGAACATAGTCTCTAATAAAATGATGTTTAATCTCAATGTGCTTTGCTCTTGAATGCAGAATTGGATTCCTAGATAAACATATAACTGTATTATCACAATAAATTGGGATACAGTTTTCAGTTATTTGATAATCCTCGAGCTGATGTTTCATCCAGAGTAGTTGTGTACAACAACTAGCAGCTGAGATGTATTCTGCTTCTACTGTAGACAGGGCAATTGTTGCTTGTCTCTTGCTAGCCCAGGATATCAGATTCTCTCCCAAAAATTGACAATTGCCACTGGTTGATTTTCTTTCAATCCTGTCTCCAGCATAGTCAGCATCACAGAATCCAACTAGCTTATAATCAGAAGATTTCTTATACAGAAGTTTAAGATTAGTAGTTCCTTTTAGATATCTAAAGATTCTCTTAACAGCTGTTAAGTGAGACTCTCTAGGATCTGATTGAAACCTTGCACACAGACATACGCTGAATAAAATATCTGGTCTGGATGCAGTTAGGTATAACAAAGAACCTATCATACCTCAATACAGCTTCTGATCACCTTTGGTTCCTTGATCTTCTTTGCTCAGAGTGCAGGTTGGATGCATTGGAGTGTTCATTTCTTTGCAGTCCTCAAGATTGAACTTCTTCAGGAGCTCTTTAGTGTATTTGGACTGATGAACATAGACTCCATCTTTGCATTGGTTGATTTGAATTCCTAAAAAGAACTTCAATTCTCCCATCATGCTCATTTCAAATTCATCCTGCATTGCCTTAGAAAACTCTTTGCAAAGTGAACCATTAGTTGAACAAAAAATGATATCATCAACATAAATTTGAACTATAAGAATGTCCTTCTTCAGAGTCTTTCTGAATAGTGTAGTGTCAACTTGTCCTCTTTCAAAATCATTTTGAATTAAGAAATTACTTAGTCTTTCATACCAAGCTCTGGTAGCCTGTTTCAAGCCATATAGTGATTTCTTCAATTTATAAACATGCTCTGGATGTTTTAAATCCACAAAGCCAGGAGGTTGTTTGACATAAACTTCTTCAGAAATGACACCGTTAAGAAAAGCACTCTTAACATCCATTCGATACAAGATTATGTTGTGATTGACTGCATAGGAAAGAAGTGACCTGATTGCTTCCAATCTTGCAACTGGAGCAAATGTTTCAGTGTTATCAATGTCTTCTTGTTGACTGTAGCCTTGTGCAACAAGTCTGGCCTTTTTTCTGATTACTTCTCCTTATTCACTAAGCTTGTTTCTGAACACCCATTTTGTTCCAATAATGTTCTTATGTTCAGGCTTAGCTACTAGGTCCCACACTTCATTCCTTTTGAATTGGTTAAGTTCATCTTGAATTTCCAGAATCCATCCTTCATCTCCAAGTGCTTCTTCAACAGAGGTTGGCTCAATAACAGATAATAATCCCAAGGCAGACTCTTCTTGTCTGAAATATGATCTTGTTCTTCTGGGACTATCTTTGTTGCCAATGATTTGATCCTCAGGATGTGAAGACTTGTATTTGAACGAATGTTTGGATTGACTAGCTTGCTGAGAACCATCTTGAGCTTCTTTAGAAGCTTCTTCATCAAGAACTTCAGGGGATGCTACAGCTTCTGGAGTATCTTCAGATTCTGGAATCTGATCAGATTCTGAGTTGATATCAGAATCTTGAGATCCTGCAAAGCTTTCATCTTGCTCTGGAGTTTCACTTCCAGGCACTTTGTCATCAAATCTGACATGCATAGATTCTTCAACACATTGTGTTTCTGAATTATACAGTCTGTATGCCTTAGATCTTTCAGAGTAACCTAAAAAGATTCCCTTCTGAGCTTTGGCATCAAATTTCTTTAGATAGACTTTATTGTTCAGGCAAACTGATGAAAATAGATATGTTAGGTTTCCTGCCTTTAAAGAGTTCATATGCTGTTTTGTTCAACAAAGGTCTGATGTAGATCCTGTTCTGAACATAACATGTTGTATTTACTGCTTCTGCCCAAAAATGTTTAGTCAGACTGTTCTCATGGATCATGGTTCTTGCCATTTCTTGTAAGGTTCTGTTCTTTCTCTCTACAACTCCATTTTGTTGTGGAGTTCTAGGTGCAGAGAATTCATGGATAATTCCATGTTTTTCACAGAAAAGCTCAAATGGCTCATTTTCCAATTCTCCTCCATGATCACTTCTGACTTTCAAAATTTTCAATTCTATTTCATATTGAATTTGGATGCAGAATTTGCTAAACACAGAATATGAATCATTTTTAGTTTTCAGAAACTTAACCCAACTCCATCTGTTGTAATCATCAACAATGACTAGTCCATACTTACTTCCATATAAGGATGCAGTACTAACTGGTCCAAATAAGTCAATGTGAAGTAACTCCAAGGGTCTGGAGGTAGAAACAATTTCTTTTGGTTTAAAAGAACTTTTAACAATTTTCCCTTTTTGACATGCTCCACAAAGAGCATCTGAATGATAGTCAATGTCTGGTAAGCCTTTGACTAGTTGCAACTTGATAAGCTTAGAGATTAACCTCCAGTTTGCATGTCCCAACCATCTATGCCACAGCTATTTCTTATCACCCATTGACAAAAGGAAAACTACCTTCTGATCAGTCAGTTCAGAGAACTTTATCTTGTAGACATTGTTTCTTCAAATTCCCTTGAAGACTATGGATTGATCATCCTTGTTGACTACAGTGCAGTTGTTCTTATTAAACAAAACATCATAACCACTGTCACACAATTAACTTATGCTCAGTAGGTTATGTCTAAGCCCATCAACAAACCACACATAACTAATAGAGATTAGAGAGTTACCAATGGTTCCAGTACCAATGATTTTGCCAGTCTGGTTTCCTCCAAAGAGAAGTTCAGAGAAAAATCAAAGTGTGGAAAGTGAAGTGGGTTGTGTGTGATTACTATTTATAATGAAAGTGGAAAACCGTTTGAAAATGAGAAGGGGACAAACAAACATAAGAAATAAAGACTAGTGAACATGCAGCCGTAAAAGTGTTGGGAAGACGCGAGGGTTACTTGTTAAACAGAATAAAATCATTGCCCTTTGAGTTCCTACCCAATACAGATAGGCCACGTCTGAAAACTTAAAAAGTAACTGTCACCGTAGTGGGGCAAGTGTTACTGAACTTAACAGTCATCCTTCCACTAATACGAGCTTCTTAAGAGTCTAAGTTTCCTTAACAGAGTCTGAGTGTCTTCAGAAGCTTATATTCATCAGAGTCTCCAAATCAGAGTCTGATTCTCAATTAGCTTCTGAGTAACTTTCAGAGTCTGAATTCTGCCTTCAGAAGCACACATTAACTCGAGACATCACACATGTTCAAATTTTTCTTTATAAAATCAAATCTTTCAACAGTCAAAGGTTTAGTAAATATATCAGTCCATTGATGATCAGTATCAATGAATTGAATATCTAGAATTCCTTTTTGAACATAGTCTCTAATAAAATGATGTTTAATCTCAATGTGCTTTGCTCTTGAATGCAGAATTGGATTCCTAGATAAACATATAACTGTATTATCACAATA
The DNA here is from genome assembly GCA_946800305.1 of Medicago arabica. Taxonomy (NCBI): domain Eukaryota; kingdom Viridiplantae; phylum Streptophyta; class Magnoliopsida; order Fabales; family Fabaceae; genus Medicago; species Medicago arabica. Next base: position 47,621,378 of record OX326966.1, read on the forward strand.
AATTGGGATACAGTTTTCAGTTATTTGATAATCCTCAAGCTGATGTTTCATCTAGAGTAGTTGTGTACAACAACTAGCAGCTGAGATGTATTCTGCTTCTACTGTAGACAGGGCAATTGTTGTTTGTCTCTTGCTAGCCCAGGATATCAGATTCTCTCCCAAAAATTGACAATTGCCACTGGTTGATTTTCTTTCAATCCTGTTTCCAGCATAGTCAGCATCACAGAATCCAACTAGCTTATAATCAGAAGATTTCTTATACTGAAGTCCAAGATTAGTAGTTCCTTTTAGATATCTAAAGATTCTCTTAACAGCTGTTAAGTGAGACTCTCTAGGATCTGATTGAAACCTTGCACACAGACATACGCTGAATAAAATATCTGGTCTGGATGCAGTTAGGTATAACAAAGAACCTATCATACCTCTATACAGCTTCTGATCAACTTTGGTTCCTTGATCTTCTTTGCTCAGAGTGCAGGTTGGATGCATTGGAGTGTTCATTTCTTTGCAGTCCTCAAGATTGAACTTCTTCAGGAGCTCTTTAGTGTATTTGAACTGATGAACATAGACTCCATCTTTGCATTTGTTGATTTGAATTCCTAAAAAGAACTTCAATTCTCCCATCATGCTCATTTCAAATTCATCCTGCATTGCCTTAGAAAACTCTTTGCAAAGTGAACCATTAGTTGAACAAAAAATGATATCATCAACATAGATTTGAACTATAAGAATGTCCTTCTTCAAATCCCACAGTTCCTCCCTCTTTCATGGTTAAGGTTAGGAACATAGACTTTTCTCCTGTCATGTGTCGCGAGCAGCCATTGTCCAGGTATCAGGCCTTCTGCCTTTCTTGTCCTTTTAGACATACCTGCAGCATCAACAATTTCAAACTTAGGTACCCATATTTTCATGGGTCCTCTTGGGTTAGTCCTTGAATCATTGAATCCCTTTTGTATTGTGTGTCTTGAAGTCATTGGCATTGTTTTCCTCCAAACTTTGGGTTTAGAACCTGTTAGTTTAGGATCCAACTTACCTTTCACAGTTTTTCTTCTTTGAAACTTAGGCTTTTGTTTTTCAGACTCTGGTTTCTTCAGAGTCTGTTTACCAGACTCTGATTTTTTCAGAATTTGAATCATTGAAGCCTTAGGTTCAAGGTTTTTCAGAACCTTTGACTTTAAGTTCTGAGATTTTGACTTAGTCATAACTTTATAACTTGAAGCTTTAGGTTCTGAATGAGTCACTATGTTGACTTCATCAGACTCACTTACAAAGTGATTTTTCAATGCTTCTCAAGCGCCATCGGGACCAGGTTTCAAGATCACTTCATTTGAGCTACCTCCAATGAATCCAAGACCCTGTCCTCTGTTCTGATATGTGCTATAGATCATAGATGCTACCCTGGATCTATAAATTCCAGTAGCAATAAATTCTTGTAGAGCAACATCTTGCTCACTCAAGTATTTACAACTACACTTCTTGATCAATAAAGAATCATTTTCTTCTTTTAAACTTTCTAACTCCAACAGAGTTGAGTTATGCCTTTTTGACAACTTATCAAGCTGTTGTTTGACTTTCTTCAACTCAGTGGATTTAGCTTCATAGTGACCAAGAAGTTCTTTGATAGAATCTACAAATTCAGATCTTGTGAGTTTATAAAATACCTCAGTCTCACTTTCAGAGTCTGCATCTGATTCTGCCTCAGGTGCCTCTTTTACTGATTCAGTTGTAGCCATTAATCCAACAGCTACATTAGCTTCACCATCAACATCATCATCTTCAGACCCTGACTCATTATCAAGATCTTCCCAGGTAGCCATCAGACTTTTCTGTATTTTCTTCTTAAACTTGTTGTACTTAAAGGTTGGCCTTTTTGATTTGGATTTCTCTTTCTGCAACTCTGGACAATCAGCAATAAAGTGCCCAAGCTTCTTGCAGTTGAAGCAACCTTTTTGTTCTTCCTTCTTGAAACCCTTACCACTGCTCTTACTCAGAAACTTCTTGTTCTTTTTAGCAAGGTATTGCATTCTGCTGGAAAGCATAGCCATTTCTTTAGCAACATCAGGATCTTCCTCAGAGCTTTCAGAAGCAGAAGATTCATTTTCAGACTCTTCAACTTTGAGAGCTTTTGAGGATCTTCCCTTTGACTTTAAAGCAATGGTTTTAGACTTTCTTGCAGATTCATGTTCATTGAGACTTAACTCATGAACTTTGATAGAACTGACATGATCTTCAACACTCAAAGTGTTTAAATCCTTAGCTTCCTCAATTGCAGTAACCTTTGGTCTCCACCTAGAGGGTAAGCTCCTTAGAATCTTGCTAACATGGTCAGAAGCTATGTAACTCTTCCTTAGTATCTGAAGTCCAGATACTAGAGTTTGAAATCTTGAGTACATTTGCTCAATGCTTTCATCCTCTTTCATCTTGAATAATTCATGCTGATGAACAAATAGAAGAGCTTTAGCTTCCCCGACCTTCTTGCTCCCTTCATAGTTTGCACAAAGAGAAGCAAACATGGCCTTAGCAGTAGATTTGTCACTCATCTTCATGTATTCAGACTTAGGAATAGAAGTGACAAGAGCTCCTCTGATGATATGATGTTTCTTGTAGATCTTCTTCTAAGAAGCAGTGTGAAGTTTACGGTCAATGGCAGCACCTTCGTCATCAAGTTGTAAGTCACCAACATCATCTTCAAGTATGTCCCAGAGTTCTTCATCAAGACCCATGACATAGCTATAAAAGTTGGTTTTCCACCAAAAGAATTCTTTAGGATCACCATTAAACTTTGGAATTTTCCCATAATCTGCTTTCTTACTCCTGTTATTGGATCCATAGTCATATGGTATAGCAGCACCAGAATTAGCACCAGAAGTAGAAGGTTCACTGGAAGACATGTTTTTCTCTGGATCTTTTCTGTTACACGGTTAAGTGCTATGACAACAGAGCTGGAGCTCTGATACCAACTGAAGGTGAGAAAAACACAAGAAGGGGGGGTTGAATTGTGTTTACTTTTTCGTAACTCTTGAAGAGTAAGAATCTGTTTTCCAGGATCAGAGTCTGAATAGATTCAGAATCTGATGGAAGACCAGAGTCTGTTGCAGCGGAAATAAACAAGAGATAGAGAGGAAGAGAGAACACAAGCAATTATACAGGTTCCTTCCACAAACCGGAAGTAGTCTTGTCCCCCTTGCACTTCCAAGGAGAGTTTCACTAAAATGTAATATCAATTACAAGTTGCTCAAACACACAGTAAGAGACTTCCAATTGCTCAAGCACACAGGCAAGAGTCTTCCAATGCTCAAAGACACAACTAAGAGACTTCTTTGCTCAAGCACACAAGCAAGAGACTTCTAACACAATTTACAGAAAATTGAATAGAGTTGGAGACACTTGACAAACAATCAAATGTGTTCCAATAACTTAAACAAAGACAGACTCTGTTTTTCTGATAAACTTAGAAATTCTAGAATACACAGTTTGTAAGAATTTTCTAAGTTGTTGATGTGTTTCTGGTTTGACTCAGTTAGAATACAATAGCTTGACAGCGTAGTTTTTCAGTTGTAGAGTCCAACATATTCTTCAAGTCTTCTATCCTTTATATAGGCATTGGAAAGAGACGTTGAGACAATCCAGCACATCAAGAGAATTCTAGAAGCTTGATCAATAGTTGTTGATCTGTTGCTTGATATGGTAATAGTCCTTCAAATGCATATTTTGAATCCCATTCCTTTTGAAGCTTAATACCGGTAGACACAGTTGCCAAACTGTACGAGGTAGTGGAGTAGTGGAAACAGAGTTCGTATACAAGTACTCTGTCCTATTCTGCATTCTTTTTCGTTGAGCATCCCACGCTCAAGTTGACTTTGAAGCTAGCCGTTACTCCAAGTGAGTGTTTCTTATGCATTGAAATGCCTTTAGAAATCCTTCTAAACAGATCTTCAGTTTGTAGGCTTCAGACTACTGTAGCACTTCAGCTTCTGATGATCTTCAGACTCTCTTGATCTTCAGTTTCTGATAGTCTTCAGACTCTCTTGAACTTTAGGATCTGATCATCTTCAGACTCATTTGAACTTCAGATTCTCTTGGTCTTCAGGACTTTTTGACACAGCTTCAGATGATTCTTCAGACTCTCTGGATCTTCAGAATCACAAGCAACAAGCTTCTCTTGATTTTGCTCTCAAAATGTTCAAACAGAATACTTTCTAAGATTGAAATCTTGATTAAGATCCTGCATACTTAAACAAATATTAGCATATCCAATTGACAATTTTTAATACCTTGTTATCATCAAAACTCAAAACGTGGTATTGCTGAACACCCTTGTTCCAACAAAGTGATTTTGGCGATAGCTACACTTTGTAGCTTACAAAATTATCGTGGCTTGGCATAATTTTTCAATCTCACCGTTCAACCAAGTAGGCAAAGATGGTATCATTAATAATCAAACCTTATAATTAACGAATAACATTTTGTCCTAACATGCAAATGATTACAATGAAACTCAACAACATAATTCCAACATCAAAAAACAAATTAAAAAAATGAAAAAAAACACATATGTATCATACCAATTAATCTTCAAAATCAAATTTACAGAAAATCAGTAATAAATTATATAAAATATAATTATATACTTTTTCAACAAAAAAAAATTCAACTATATAAAATCATTAGGCTTCTCAAACAAAGTGGTAATCGAATAAAAATTCAAACTTTATGTGCTACTAAATTGAATTCGAGAAAACTCATATACCAATTTGAAATATGAATCTATAAGTGGTGAACAAATTTGACACACAGCAGAAGTGGATCTCTAATTTGTAAACAAAAGGCACGAAATTCATCAGAAAGATGGTATCTCAAAACTTGGTACAAAATAACACAATAACATTGAAAAACAACTACAAATATATATATATATATATATATATATATATATATATAGAGAGAGAGAGAGAGAGAGAGAAAGAAAGAGAGAGAGAGAAGGATTGCCAGATGTGAGAGAGAGGGAGAGGGATTGCCTGATGAGAGAGAGAGAGAGGGATTGCCTGGTGAGAGGGAGAGGGATTTGGCTGCGTCAACTCTTTGGGTGAAGTAGTTGTCACATCTAGATAGGTCCCCAACGACCCAAAGGAACACATGTTTCCGCATCCGGAATCGCCGACGAAACATTGCATCGTCATATGTAGGTTGATTTGCAAAGTAGTTGTCAATCAGTCTTTGGTTTGCCACTGCTTTATCTCTATTGAGATATTTTCTCTTGAAACGAGGTGTATATCCCTCGTCTATTTGGTTTCGTTGCTCCCTGATCCGGTTGACGATATACCTCTCTTTGATTTCAGACTGCCTTTTGTAAGCTTCGATATCCAAAGGAAATTTTGAAGGATCCATTGATATTTTTTTAGTAATATGGAAGAATGGAAGAATAAGCTCCAATTTAAATAAGAAATTGAGTTGGTGAAATGGACGGACTACAAACAAATAATGCAATGTAGTGAAATAATAGATAAGGACAGTAATCAGATTGAAATGGACGGACTCCAAACAAATAATGCAATGTAGTGAAATAATCGATAAGGATAAAAAACAGATTGAAATGGACGGACTTCAAACAAATAATGCAATGGAGTTAAATAATAGATAAGGCACAAAGTGACAAAATACAAACAACGACTTGACAACATAGTTAAATAATAGATAAGGGTAGAAATCATATTGAAATGGACGGACTCCAAACAAGTAATGCAATGGAGTTAAATAATAGATAAGGCACAAAGTGACAAAATACAAACAAAAATTTGACAACATAGTTAAATAATAGATAAGGATACAAATCATATTGAAATGAATGGACTCCAAACAAATAATGCAATGGAGTTAAATAATAGATAAGGCACAAAGTGACAAAATACAAACAACGACTTGACAACATAGTTAAATAATAGATAAGGATACAAATCATATTGAAATGGACAGACTCCAAACAAATAATTCAATTGAGTTAAATAATAGATAAGGCATAAAGTGCCAAAATACAAACAACTACTTGACAACATTTAATTTCCAAATAAATCGAGGCCTAACTTTTCCAACAACTCTTTGCTCCGGTCATCAAGATGCTCCTTTGAACTTAGCTTCATAAACATCTTCACCTTCTTTGCCTCAATACTTTCTTTCAACAATTGGTTAGCCTCCTCTTGCCTCATGGCTATTTTGTCCAATCGTTCCAACTCTTTCTCCTTATAATGTTTGAATTCATTCCACTCTTCATTGACCGATTCCAAAGTTGCGCCCATGCTTTTCTTTTTACCCTTTTTTTAGCTGCATCCCTCCTAATTGACTCTCGTGGGCTCTCTTAGATCCATTACTTCTAGAGCCAGTATTTCCTCCTAATTGACTATCATAACGTGGTTGATCACGGACAGCGAGCCATTCTGACATTAAACTGAAATGTCCACTCTTACCACTTGAATATAATTCATGCGATTTTGCCAATACATCATTCTTCGACCACCCGCTTTGTTGCATACGCTTAGCGCTATCATAAGTGCCAATCTATTTATTAAGTATTTTCTTCATGTAGTTGTAATGATTTCTGCACGCAGCTGCATCACGGGGAGGATCAAATGAGCAATGCTCATTACATGAATCAGCAATTTTACCCCAATATGAATTACTTTTTTGGTTTCTCCCAACAACACCGTTTGTTCCATATTTAACCCGCCCACGAATTAGATCCAAATTTTTATCAGTGTTCCAATTGGGGTTTTTTCGACGAGCAGGAGTTGAATCCTTTGTTTTTCGAATGGCTTCATGACCACCGATCATGCCACCAAGAGCCATTTGTGTAGAAAATTCAGGAAATTCATCGAGGTCAACATTCAGAACATTTTCATTTTCCATTGGAGTAGAAGAATAATAATGGGGTGCTTGAGATAAATAAGGCATCATTGATCCATAATATGGATGATAATTTGGATTAGATGACGGCGTGATGAAATTTAGAGGAAATCTATAATTTGGTATATTTTGGGGACCTTGTTGGTTGGAAGATTCATTTTGAAATCTATAGTTGTTGGGATTTGGGTAGTTGAAAGGGTAATTAGTATAATTTTGGGTGTTAAAAGGGTTATTGTTGGGATCCATTTCACTAAAAAGATGTTTAGAGCTACAAACAAGAGTTTATTGGAGGCTAAATAGAAAAATTACAGGGAAAAAGTTGTTTCTTCTGTGTCCAAATCAAATGAACCAAGTCTCTATTAATAGACAAAAAAAATGATGAATTTTGATGGAAAAATAAATAAATAATATACTATCAAATAATTGACCTCAAATAATTATTTTTTTAGCCAAAAGGAAGATGCAGAGAGCATCAACCAAAATTCATTGAAAGGAAAAAGAGAAGAGTACAAATAAGAAAAGGGGGACTAGGCCAAAACCTTTTCAGAAATTAACAAACCTAAATTTAGGTAAGCCCATCCTATTCATGGTGTACTCCTCCCTGATGACATCAGGGATGATACTATGGAAATTGTTGATGACACATTGTAACAGCCCGATTTTTGCGATTGTTTGATTTTAATCGTTTTATGTGTATTAATTCATGTCAGTGTGCATTTCCATGGGTTTACGTATTAGAAGGGTATTTTGGTCATTTAGACTTAAGGCTATTTTAGTCTTTTATGAGGAAGGGTAATTTAGTAACCTTATGACCATAGTTATTTTTAGCGTTCAAGTTAGAACCGTTATTAATTGTAAGAGGTTAAGTTGTCGATATAATTAATTAGGACCGAGGTTTATAGTTAATTACCGTTAGTGAGTTAGAGTTAGCGGTGTGGTGTAATTAGATTGAACCAATTAGTTAGTATGGGTTAGGCCCATTAATGGTTTGTGAATATTTGACCCATAACCTTGAGAAACTAGGGTTAGACTTTATAATTCACACAAAACACTAAGAGTAGAGAACTAGAGGCTAGGAAGAGGAGCAAGAGAAGAAGGTTGGGGCTAAAGGGGAGATTGAAGCTTGAGCTAGGATTCTTGGTGTTAGAGGTAAGGGGGCTAGTCTTCATTCATAATCAATTGTTTAATCTCTTCTTCTTCTCCATCTCATAAGTGCTTATGAAATAAGTGATTATTTGAACTTAATTGATTAAATTCGTGCTCCTATTTGATGTTAATTTTGGGTATGTGAAATTGATGCTAAACATGTTATTGTTGTTGATTTTACATGCTTGAATTGTGGTTATATGATACCTTGTTGATTTTTGTTCAAATTGTTATGAACTAAAGTTGTTGTTGTTGATTGTGATGAAATCATGTTTAAGTAAGGTTGTTGTTGAATAAGATGTTGTTGTTGTTGACTGAACCTATGGGTGTTCATAACCATGGAGTTTTTTTATGAATTTGTGTTGTCCTTAAGATTTTCATAAATATGGGTCAAGTGATTATTTTGTGGATATGATGTTGTGATTCAAGCTTTATATGAATTTGAATCTCTGTTTATGCCTAAAAATGTTTATACAAACTTTGAAAACCAATTTGGGCTATGGGGAACTAAAATTGAGAGTTTTTGGGTGAAAAATGGAGTTTTCCCGTGTACTGAACTGTCACAACTCGCAACGGCGAGTTGGGGGTCACTCCCTGTGACCCACTCGCCATGGCGAGTGGATTTACTCGCCATGGCGAGTTGCACAGTGACAGCACTCCCTGCTTCGTGTTCTTGCATCTTTTTCGCACATTTCTGTTTTGAATTGGCCTTTGGTGTAAACATGAAAGTTTTAGATAATTGAGTTAGATTTCCAATGGCTTTGGTTTCACTTGAAAATATTTTGTGGATTTTGAGTTATGATAGAAACACTCCAAGTGGGTCTTGGAAGACTTTTACGAAAAATTCAGCATAACCGTTTCTAACTCAACCCAAAACTTTTAGTTTGCTTCCAAACATCAAATATGAGTATTATGAGTTTAATTATGATGTTTAATAGCATCTAACCTATGCCTTGTTGAATCAAACTTAGTTTTCTTCTCTTAATGAATTGGTTTTGCAATATGACAAAGTGAGACGAACTCTGTGATTTTGTGAATTAGTCATGATTGGCCAATGAAAGGCTTATGTAATTTCTAATGCACACAAATGTGATTTAAGAGTATACATGGCTTAGGCATTTGACCTTGTTTGATTGGTTTTGGTTCATTACTTCGATATTTTCAAAGATGTGAATTATGAGTAGAACTTCATGAAAACTTAGCTTAAAGACCAATTGTTTGGCAAACCTTTGTGACTGATTTTATATGACTAAATGGAGACTTGTGAATGAATGATAGATGTTGATAATAGTATATATATCTGTTATGGTATACGCGTCTCTGTTATCCGAATTTGTGAAAGACATGTATGTTTATAACGAAGTATGCAAATGAGATGAAATTGTTGAATGCATATATGTTGATTGTATGTTGGTGTGTGCATACTTGTTGAATGATGGTGATGATTGCATAGTTGTATATGCATTGTTTGGTGATGATTGCATAGTTCTATATGCATTGTTTGGTGATGATTGCATAGTTGTATATGCATTGTTTGGTGATGATTGCATAAGGTTATATGCACGTTGATTGATGAGGTGATCTTTGTGTGAACATATGCATTGAGTCGAGTCATATGTTCATGCATTCATTGTTTGGTGACGGACTTATGTCCAAATGTAAGGCGGGGTGTGAAACCTTACATACGATGTTTTTGTTGCATCGAAGGTGACGACCTTGAGGTGATTTGGTACCACATGCATCTAGATGAGTCTAGAACATTGCATACATTGTTTGGTGAATTTCATTGAGTCGTGATGTGTGATTGATGCATTTGGTTCATGTGAACTTGATTGGTGAATTGAATTGATATTGGATTATTGTGTGGATATATATGTATAAGGATGTTTATATTATTTGGTAATCTTTATACATGATATTCTTGAATACTTGATTGTGGATTATGTTGATGTATCAGACTAGTATTCGTTGAATCCCCTGTTTGTATGCGACACGTACGGAAGTACTGTCGGTACTTGTTGTTTTGTTCCATTCTTTTAGTTGGGTTTTAGCGTAGTGGGGGAGTAGTAGGTTGTTTCTAGTATGTTAGTCTGGCAAGGGAGGTATCTTTGGCTGCAGAGGCCTAGTTGGTTGTGGTTTGTGTTAAGGTTCTTGTTGCTTTCAAGTTGGATCTTGTGTGTCTTCCGTTGAAGCATATGGATGTGATTTTTGGTATGGATTGGATGTTAGCATTTGGTGTTAGCATCAATTGTTTAACCAAGAGTGTAACGTTTTTGAAGCCGGTAGCTGAGGTAAGTGGAAGTTTGTTAACCGCGGAGCAAGTGAAGAAGTCCTTGGATGGTGAAGCTAGTGTGTTCATGTTGTTTGCTTCCTTGAAGGAAAGTAAAGAGAAGAGAAATGGTGATCTGCCGGTAGTACAAGAGTTTCCAGAAGTCTTTCCGGACGACATTACTGAGTTGCCACCGGAGAGAGAAGTCGAGTTTGCAATTGATTTGGTGCCTGGAACGAGTCCTATCTCGATTGCACCGTATCGGATGTCTGCATCTGAGTTGGGTGAATTGAAGAAGCAGTTGGAAGAGTTGCTTGAGAAGCAGTTCATTAGACCGAGTGTTTCGCCTTGGGGTGCACCTGTGTTGTTAGTTAAGAAGAAGGATGGAAGCATGAGGTTGTGTGTGGATTATCGACAGTTGAACAAGGTGACGATTAAGAATCGGTATCTGCTTCCGAGGATTGATGATTTGATGGATCAATTGGTTGGTGCGGAGGTGTTTAGTAAGATTGATTTGAGGTCAGGATATCATCAAATTAGAGTGAAGGCAGAAGATATATCCAAAACCGCGTTTCGAACGAGGTATGGACACTATGAGTATTCCGTGATGCCATTTGGAGTGTCTAATGCCCCAGGTGTCTTCATGGAGTATATGAATAGGAAATTTCATCCTTATCTGGACCGTTTTGTGGTGGTGTTCATAGATGATATTTTAGTGTATTCGAAGTCTGAGGAGGAGCATTCTGAGCATCTGAGGATTGTGTTAAATGTCTTGAAGGAAAGCAAGTTGTATGCTAAGATGTCGAAGTGTGAGTTTTGGTTGCGGGAAGTGAGTTTCCTTGGTCACGTGATTTCTAAGGGAGGTATTGTCGTAGATCCGGCAAAGGTTGGTGCAGTGTTGCAGTGGGAATCACCTAAGTCTGTTTTTGAGGTTAGAAGCTTTCTTGGATTGGCAGGTTATTATCGGAGATTCATCGAGGGGTTCTCTAAGTTAGTGTTGCCATTGACGCGGTTGACTCGGAAAGGACAAGCTTTTGTTTGGGATGCTAAATGCGAGAAGAGTTTCCAAGAGTTGAAGAAGAGGTTGACTTCAGCTCCAGTGTTGATTTTACCGAATCCGACAGAGTCGTTTGTTGTGTATTGTAATGCTTCTAAGATGGGTCTTGGTGGCGTGCTTATGCAGAATCGTCAAGTTGTGGCTTATGCTTCGAGGCAATTGAAAGTGCATGAGAAGAATTATCTGACTCATGATTTGGAATTAGCGGCAGTTGTGTATGCTTTGAAGATTTGGAGGCATTATCTTTATGGTTCTAAGTTTGAAGTGTTTAGCGATCACAAGAGTTTGAAGTATTTGTTTGATCAGAAAGAGTTGAACATGAGGCAAAGAAGATGGATGGAATATCTTAAGGATTTTGATTTTCAGTTGAGTTATCATCCTGGGAAGGCTAATGTGGTAGCAGATGCTTTGAGTAGGAAGACTTTGCATATGTCTGCTTTGATGGTTAAAGAGTTGGAATCGATTGAACAGTTTCGAGATTTGAGTCTGGTTAGTGAGTTAACGCCGAATGGTGTGAGGCTAGGTATGTTGAAGCTGACAAGCAACATTTTGGAAGAGATTAAGAGTGGTCAGAAGGAAGATTTGACACTCGTGGATAAAATGGTATTGGTTAATCAGGGTAAAGGTGTGGACTTTAGATTGGATGAGAACGGTGTCTTGATGTTTCGTGATCGAGTGTGTGTACCAGAGGTATCTGATCTAAAGAGAAAGATTTTGGAAGAAGGTCACAGGAGTAGTTTGAGTATTCATCCAGGAGCGACTAAGATGTATCAGGATTTGAGGAAGTTGTTTTGGTGGCCTGGAATGAAGAAAGAGATCGCCGAGTTTGTTTATGCTTGTTTGGTTTGTCAGAAGTCGAAGATTGAACATCAGAGGCCGTCAGGTTTGATGCAACCGTTGTTTGTGCCCGAGTGGAAGTGGGATAGTATCTCTATGGATTTTGTTGGAGCTTTACCGAAGACTGCTAAGGGTTTTGATTCGATTTGGGTAATCGTTGATCGTTTGACAAAGTCGTCACATTTCATTCATATCAAGACCGGTATGTCTGTGGCGAAGTTGGCTGAGATCTACATTGAGCAGGTTGTGAAGCTGCATGGAATTCCTTCTAGTATTGTGTCGGATCGGGATCCGAGGTTTACTTCTAAGTTTTGGGAGAGTTTGCAAGCTTCTCTGGGAACCAAGTTGAGGTTGAGTTCTGCTTATCATCCCCAGACTGATGGGCAAACGGAGAGGACTATTCAGAGTTTAGAGGATCTGTTGAGGGCTTGTGTGTTGGAGCAAGGTGTCAGTTGGATTGAATGTTTACCGTTGATTGAGTTTACTTACAACAATAGTTTTCATTCTAGTATCGGAATGGCTCCGTTTGAGGCTTTGTATGGAAGGAGGTGTAGGACACCGTTGTGTTGGTTTGAGTCAGGCGAGAGTGCTTTGTTAGGACCGGAATTGGTGCAAGAGACTACGGAAAAGGTTAGAATGATACAAGAGAAGATGAAAGCGTCTCAGAGTAGGCAGAAGAGTTATCATGATAAGAGGAGGAAGGATATTGAGTTTCAGGTTGGTGATCATGTGTTTTTGCGAGTGAATCCTGTAACTGGTGTTGGTAGAGCTTTGAAGTGTAGGAAGTTGACTCCTCGTTTTGTTGGACCGTTTGAGATTGTAGAGAAAGTTGGGGTTGTAGCGTATCGGATTGCGTTACCACCATCGTTATCGAATCTTCATGATGTGTTTCACGTGTCTCAGTTACGGAAGTACGTGTACGATGAGTCCCACGTGATTCAAGTGGATGATTTGGAAGTGAGAGACAATTTGACCGTTGAGACGTGGCCGGTTAGGATCGAAGACCATGAGGTGAAGCGCTTGCGTGGCAAAGAGATTGTTTTGGTTAAAGTGATTTGGGTTGGACCGACCGGTGAAGGTGCCACTTAGGAGTCGGAGAGTAGGATGAAGGTTTCGTTTCCAGAATTGTTTCCGTCAGGTATTTTCGAGGGCGAAAATTCTTTTTAGGGGGGGAGAGTTGTAATAGCCCGATTTTTGCGATTGTTTGATTTTAATCGTTTTATGTGTATTCATTCATGTCAGTGTGCATTTCCATGGGTTTACGTATTAGGAGGGTATTTTGGTCATTTAGACTTAAGGCTATTTTAGTCTTTTATGAGGAAGGGTAATTTAGTAACCTTATGACCATAGTTATTTTTAGCGTTCTAGTTAGAACCGTTATTAATTGTAAGAGGTTAAGTTGTCGATATAATTAATTAGGACCGAGGTTTCTAGTTAATTACCGTTAGTGAGTTAGAGTTAGCGGTGTGGTGTAATTAGATTGAACCAATTAGTTAGTATGGGTTAGGCCCATTAATGGTTTGTGAATATTTGACCCATAACCTTGAGAAACTAGGGTTAGACTTTATAATTCACACAAAACACTAAGAGTAGAGAACTAGAGGCTAGGAAGAGGAGCAAGAGAAGAAGGTTGGGGCTAAAGGGGAGATTGAAGCTTGAGCTAGGATTCTTGGTGTTAGAGGTAAGGGGGTTAGTCTTCATTCATAATCAATTGTTTAATCTCTTCTTCTTCTCCATCTCATAAGTGCTTATGAAATAAGTGATTATTTGAACTTAATTGATTAAATTCGTGCTCCTATTTGATGTTAATTTTGGGTATGTGAAATTGATGCTAAACATGTTATTGTTGTTGATTTTACATGCTTGAATTGTGGTTATATGATACCTTGTTGATTTTTGTTTAAATTGTTATGAACTAAAGTTGTTGTTGTTGATTGTGATGAAATCATGTTTAAGTAAGGTTGTTGTTGAATAAGATGTTGTTGTTGTTGACTGAACCTATGGGTGTTCATAACCATGGAGTTTTGTTATGAATTTGTGTTGTCCTTAAGATTTTCATAAATATGGGTCAAGTGATTATTTTGTGGATATGATGTTGTGATTCAAGCTTTATATGAATTTGAATCTCTGTTTATGCCTAGAAATGTTTATACAAACTTTGAAAACCAATTTGGGCTATGGGGAACTAAAATTAAGAGTTTTTGGGTGAAAAATGGAGTTTTCCCGTGTACTGAACTGTCACAACTCGCAACGGCGAGTTGGGGGTCACTCCCTGTGACCCACTCGCCATGGCGAGTGGATTTACTCGCCATGGCGAGTTGCACAGTGACAGCACTCCCTGCTTCGTGTTCTTGCGTCTTTTTCGCACATTTCTGTTTTGAATTGGCCTTTGGTGTAAACATGAAAGTTTTAGATAATTGAGTTAGCTTTCCAATGGCTTTGGTTTCACTTGAAAATATTTTGTGGATTTTGAGTTATGATAGAAACACTCCAAGTGGGTCTTGGAAGACTTTTACGAAAAATTCAGCATAACCGTTTCTAACTCAACCCAAAACTTTTAGTTTGCTTCCAAACATCAAATATGAGTATTATGAGTTTAATTATGATGTTTAATAGCATCTAACCTATGCCTTGTTGAATCAAACTTAGCTTTCTTCTCTTAATGAATTGGTTTTGCAATATGACAAAGTGAGACGAACTCTGTGATTTTGTGAATTAGTCATGATTGGCCGATAAAAGGCTTATGTAATCTCTACTGCACACAAATGTGATTTAAGAGTATACATGGCTTAGGCATTTGACCTTGTTTGATTGGTTTTGGTTCATTACTTCGATATTTTCAAAGTTGTGAATTATGAGTAGAACTTCATGAAAACTTAGCTTAAAGACCAATTGTTTGGCAAACCTTTGTGACTGATTTTATATGACTAAATGGAGACTTGTGAATGAATGATAGATGTTGATAATAGTATATATATCTGTTATGGTATACGCGTCTCTGTTATCCGAATTTGTGAAAGACATGTATGTTTATAACGAAGTATGCAAATGAGATGAAATTGTTGAATTCATATATGTTGATTGTATGTTGGTGTGTGCATACTTGTTGAATGATGGTGATGATTGCATAGTTGTATATGCATTGTTTGGTGATGATTGCATAGTTCTATATGCATTGTTTGGTGATGATTGCATAGTTGTATATGCATTGTTTGGTGATGATTGCATAAGGTTATATGCACGTTGATTGATGAGGTGATCTTTGTGTGAACATATGCATTGAGTCGAGTCATATGTTCATGCATTCATTGTTTGGTGACGGACTTATGTCCAAATGTAAGGCGGGGTGTGAAACCTTACATACGATGTTTTTGTTGCATCGAAGGTGACGACCTTGAGGTGATTTGGTACCACATGCTTCTAGATGAGTCTAGAACATTGCATACATTGTTTGGTGAATTTCATTGAGTCGTGATGTGTGATTGATGCATTTGGTTCATGTGAACTTGATTGGTGAATTGAATTGATATTGGATTATTGTGTGGATATATATGTATAAGGATGTTTATATTATTTGGTAATCTTTATACATGATATTCTTGAATACTTGATTGTGGATTATGTTGATGTAATGCTAACCCTCAGTGGTTTACCACCTACCTTTCCGTGCGGACGGGTAGATGGAGTGCAGGATAAGTAGCTTGTTCGATTGATGTTGCTGAGGAGTAGGAATCCTCCTTATCTTTTGCGCGCGTCTAGATTAGGGGCTCTGATCTAGGATAGCGTTTTATTGTTAAACTTATTTAATCATATGTTGATTTGAGGAGTTATGTTATGATGATTCTATATCCTGTGTTTGAGGATGTTTTATGTATTTATTATCATGAGACTTGGAGATGTTGTCTATAAATTTGATATATTCCGCTGCTATATTTTATGAACCATGATAATATATACTTGCGAATTATGAAATTGTTTGTTGTCGTAGCATCTGTTTCTAGAATATATTGTATGTGCGCGCGTTTTACCGCTTAATAGGAATAGATTGTTACACACATCACATAGGGCTGAGAAAAACATGTAAAAGATCGAACATATGCAGAAACAGAAACTCAGTTTTTTAGTTTCCTTCAATTGATCAAAAAGCTTCCAAAACCATTCAACTCTTTCAATTTTGATTTTTGTGCAAAATCAAGTGCATCATCTCCATTTAATCACAAGTAAGAATCTTGACTCATTTTTAATCATAATGTTAGTTTGTGTGGTTTTTTTTTTTGAAAAATTTGAGTATTTTGCATATGGTTAGGGTTGATGTAGGAATTCAAATTTTGATGATTGAATGTAGTTTATACATGAATGTAGTTGCTTTAATTGATGTTTGAATGATGTTAGAGTACAATGTGGTTTTGAATGGTGGCAAAAGAACACATTTCGAATATGTTTGATACTTTGCACACAAAGTGTGTGATAAAATGCCCCAATGAAAATTATATTGATTTTTGAGTTAGTTTAGGCTACGAAAATGATGTTAAATGTAGTTTGATATAGTGTATATTGAATTAGGTTGAACGTGGTTTTGATTTTCACCGAATATGAATGTGTAGTTTACATTAAGTTTAGGTTGAATGTGTTTGATAATGTGTTTGATAATTTACGTTTGAATGTGAATGATAATGTGTTTAATAATATTTTGGTTGAAGTGAATGATTGATTAAGTGATTCAATATGGTAGAATGTTTATGTTTAGTTTAGTTTAGGTTATGTTTAGGTTTAATGTGTTTGATTATCTAGGACGCATCGGTAGTTAACTGCCGAGGGGTATTTTCGTTATTTATATGTGTTTCTCAGCCTTTTAACATGTGTGTACAACAATTTTCTGATACTATACCAAGACAAAAAATTAAAAGGCAATGATAATCCAAGATTATCCATACTGTCAGCACACGCATTGCCTTCTCTATATACATGAGAAAAGGTGAAACTTATGGAACGAACAAAATTCAAACAATTTTGCCATCTGTCTTATGGACCAAGGAATGACCTCAAATAATTAGGATGAGATAAAAATCGAAAAATCATAACAACCATTAGGATTTTGCCAAGCATATTAAATTAAACCAACAAGGAAATATTGGACCCCACACCCTCCCCCACTATCTCCTCATTCAATGGTTGAAAAAATTCAACCTCAAATAATCCACATGTTTTTCAAAATGCTTTTCAACATGCCATTGCACCAATTCAATGGTTGAAAAAAAAATTCAACATGTTCATTGTAAATGGTCTTATTTGTTTTGTATATACATCTCTTCTATCTCGGATTGCACTTGTGTGATATGACCAATTCAATTATGACACGTGACATTACAATTTGTTTTAAAATGTGTGTGCATGAGAGAGAGAAAGATAGGGTAGTTGAATTGATCTCTGAGTCACAATTGTATTGACCATAGTCATGTGACATTCTCATCTTAATGATAAACAATTGGTTTCCTTCTATATCCTCTCCTCTCTATGTCATAAACTAGTCCTTCTATTGACTAAAGTTTGAATGTTTTTCATTATTCATATTTATTCACCTTATTTGTGAAATTCTAGATTCTTCATTTATTCACCTTAAAATGTGAAATTCTAATCACCACCTTACTTTAAAAAAAATAATCAACTAGATTTTATGCCTTTACATCTCTTTATCTCTCCTTTCTCCTATGTCTCTCATATTCTTTCCATAGTTGTTTTGTCATTACATCACTTTATTCTCCTTCTATGTCGGATTGCACTTGTGTGACATGACCAATTCAATTATGACACGTGACAATACAATTTATTTTCAAATGTGTGTGTGTGTATGTGTGTGTGAGAGAGAGAGAGTAGTTGAATTGATCTATGTGTCATAATTGTATTGACCAATGTCATGTGACATTCTCACCTTAATGATATACAAATGTGTCCTTCTATGTCCTCTCCTCTCTATATCACAAGCTAGTCTGTCTATTGACCAAAGTTTTAATGTTTTTCATTATTCCTATTTCTCATAAAAATAGCATGTCATGTTTTTGCTTGTCAGTTGTTGAACAGTTGAAACCTTCAAACATAGTCATATCATTAACCATATACAAAAATTTAGAAAAAACTACACTGCACAATGAATCTTTTAACTTGATTTTAAACTTCAAAAGTCATTTATCATAGGTTTTTTAGATAAAATGTTAATTATTTTTCTAAAGATCAACATACAATACAATGTTGTACTTTAGGGATTTTACGTCTAAAACCTTGTAAAGCCCCGATCGTGTTTCTACTCAACCAAGTAACATATCCAGCCAAACAACATATAACTAAATACCACAAGTTTGGACGAAAAATCGTCCAGGTACAACATTGATGTCATTCATAAAGATAACATTTTTTATCTAAAGAAAAAAAATCTATTTAAAACTTTAAATTAAGTTAAAGGATCTCATGTGCAATTTTAACAAGAATTAATTGCTCCTTCCATCTCAAAATAAGTGACCTAGTTAACTATTTTGCAAATATCAATACACATTTTTCTAACATTTATCTTTATAGATTAATGGAAAATAAAATCAAAGTATAATGCACCTTGTCAAACTAGGTCACTTAATGCTACATACTGCACACGTTCTTTTTCTTCACCTAATACTTTGATTTACCTTTTTATTCCATCCAATGTTGAGCTTAGGGAATGAAGGAAGAGAAAATGGGAATCTCAAGGAGAAGAAACAATGAATATGATTTCAATCTATATAGATGATAGGAAGAAAGAGGAGGAGAAAAATGGTTGGAGATGATGTGCATTTTTGTAGCTTATTGAGAGAGGTGAAACCACATTGCGTTGTGAGAAGTTGTCTCTCGAAGCCTCTAATTGCCTCAGTCATTCTTTGACAAAAAGGGAATCTCCAAAGTCCAAAATCAGAGAGAGTGTGAGGTGTGTGTGTGTGTGTGTGTGTGTGTGAGAGAGAGAGAGAGAGAGGGAGAGAGAGATTGAGAGAAAAACAAGGTCGCAAGATTTTTTTAAGATATTTTGCGATATCAATCTCAGAAGAATACGATTCTACATGTAATCTCGATTGCCAGGATTGAGTGAGATCGTGGAATCACACGATGTTGCGATATAAATCACGTTTATAATAGTACATGTCTAGGCCCACTAACAATAAGACTAATAGCCACAATATCTTCTAATAAAAACGAAAGAATATAATAACTTTCTCATGTTTTAGAGTATCGTGTATTTCCATATGGTGTGCGAACATGTGCTTGTGTAGTACAGGTACACTATATAAATCAGTGAATGAATTGTGCTGAGTCGGTTTTGTGGTCAACTCTCAAAAACTCCTAGAACGCTGAATGCATCTCTATAAATACAAGACTCCACATCAATCAAACTACAAAGTTTCGAACGTATGAACTTTCGCACTCATAGATTTTAATCATCAGGCACAACTATAGCATGTAACAATAACCCTTGACTATAATCAAGATATCACAAGATCGTATACTTACCAAGGTATCCATGAAACTAACCTTCAGAAAGTGAATTGTCGATTCAGCTTGAAAACCATCCCCCATATGGACAAGTGCATGATATGGTTTATTTCGGAGAAGTTTGATTCTAACAATGTTCCCATGAATAGAGAACAAGTTGAACAGTTTGTCCTCGTCGATTCTTTGAAATAACAAAATTTCAAGCAAACATTTAAATAGAAGGGAGACAACTTTCTTGCAGAATTAAAAGTTCCAAGCAATTTTACTTATGTCTGGATTGAGATTTATGACAAGAATTGCACCTTTACTTTGTTCTAGTTATTCCAGGAGGCAAATCTCCCCCAAAGGCAGCTTCTGTTGCTGGAGCATTTTCCATCTATGATGAAAAACAAATTGATAAGTATGTGGAGTGATTAACCTTCGCGTTCAAAATTAATTTAAGCAAAACATGCACTAAATATAAATAAAAAAGTTCATTTTAAATGCATGTGTGCATTTAATTTATAAACAAGAAAGCCATAGTAATGGGTTCACACACAGTATTGTCATTTAGCACAAAATGGTTGAAAATATTAAAAAGTTATTAGATACATATCTATAGTTGATTTACAAACATAAAAATTATAGTAATATATTGATAAAGTAATGTCATTTAATTACAAAACTCCTGATGAATCAAACCTCAATAAGGAAAAAAATGCTTCTACATATTTTTGTCCATAAGAGTATGATATTTTTAAGAATTATTCCCTCCTAATTTTAATCAAATGATTTTGATTAAAATATTACTTCACTTCAAACAATTTTCATATTTCCATATATAACCTTAATTTAAATTGGAAATGGTTAATTTAGTTTGTGTTATGCATGTGTAATTTTTCATTTTGGTAGGATCTTACGTTTTACGATCTTGTAACCCTCTCACATTCTACGTTTTTCGATAGCTAAACAAGATCGTAAAATGTAAAATTTCAAGATACTACTTGTTCTGTCCTAGAACGATGTTATCTTGAGAAAGATAATCATACTCGCATTGATACGACGGATTGATGAATATGCCTCGTTGTGGAAGATCTCTCCGGAATCCATTGAAGAGACCCTGTTGCTGAAGAGACGGAAGGAGGTGGTACCTGCACATGCGCTACGAGTCAGCTGGAAAACAAGGAGCTCAAGAGGTTTATGGGATTGAATGATCTTACTTGGAATTGTAGTGGAGTGTCCTTTATATAGGCATAAGAGAGTGTAATGGGCCTGGAGCTTTATTGGGCATTACCATGTAATTGGGCCTTTGCTAGGTAGATAGTCTTTTAGGCGGACCAAAACACTAAACCCGCCTAAAAGACTATATCCACTTAGCAAAGGCTCAATTACATAGCAACATCCAATAAAGCTCCAGGCCCATTACACTCTCTTATGCCTATATAAAGGACACTCCACTTCAATTTCAAGTAAGTTCATTCTATACCATAAACCTCTCGACCTCCTTGTTTCCCACCTGACTAGGGCGTCGGAGCGCATGTGCAGGCACCGCCACCTTCCGTCTCACCGGCAACGGGGTCTCTTCAATGGTTTCCGACGAGATCTTTCACAACGAATTATCTTTTTCATTAATCCGTCATATCAATGTGAGTATGATTATCTTCCTCAAGATAACATCGTTCTAGGACACAACACTACCAAAAATGAAAAATTACATACGCATTGCATAGAGCATAGACTAAGTTAACCGATTTCCATTAAAGATAGTTGATTTAAGGAAATAAGAAACTTATTTTGTAGTGACGAAATATTTTATTAATTGATTTTATAAAGAAAATACTTAATGTAGTTAGAGAAACTTTTAAATTAATTCATCAATATTTACTTAGTTTATTATTGGGCCTTCACGACTAAAAAAGCCCAAACCAGTGCTAATGTAGAATAAAACACAACAATTAGAAAATAAAGATAAAAAAGTTTTAAAAAGATCCACTAAGTCTTTGAATTAAGTCGACCAACAAACTCGTAAAAGTAATGTAACCAAAAAAAATGGTAATAAGAATAATAGCCACAATATCTTCTAATAAAAATAGAAATATATAATAATTTTTTAATGTTTTAGAGTATCGTCTATTTCCATATAGTGCGTATACATGTGCTTGTGTAGTACAGGTACACTTTATAAATCAGTGACCGTATTGTGCTGAGTCAGTTTTGTGGCTAACTCTCAATAACTCCTAGAACGCTGAATGCATCTCAATAAATACAAGTGCCCACATCAATAAAATACACAGTTTCAGACATATTAACTTTCACACTCATAGATTCTAATCATTAGGCACGATTATAACATGTAACAATAACCCTTGACATTAATCAAGATATATATCACAAGATCATATAATTACCATGGTATCCATGAAACTAACCTTCAAAACGTGCACTACCAATTTAGCTTGAAAATCATCACCCATCTGGACAAGTGCATGATCTGGTTTATTTCGGAGAAGTTTTATTCTGACAATGTTCCCATAAATAGAGAACAAGTTGAACATTTTGTCCTCGTTGATTCTCTGAAATAACAAAATTTCAAGCAAACATTTAAATAGAAGGGTGACAACTTTCTTACAGAATGAAAAGTTCCAAGCAAATTTACTTATGTCAGGATTGAGATTTGTGACAAGAATTGTACACCTTTCATTTGTTCCAGATATTCCAGGAGGCAAATCACCCCCAAAGGCAACTTCAGTTTCTTGAGCATTGCCCATCTATGATGCAAAACAAATTGATAAGTATGTGGAGGGATTAACCTTTGCGTTTAAAATTAATTTAAGCAAAACATGCACTAAATATAAATAAAACCCCAATGTGGAAAAAAATGCTTCTACCTATTTTTGTCCATAAAAGAATGATAATTTTAAGAATTATTCCCTCCTAATTTTTTTCCTTGAAAACTAGATCCAAGCAGCATGCAGCCGACTACGCTAAAATGTATTTCAAACAAAAAATGAATAAAACAAACAAATAGTCCCACCATTGGTTGCTAGTGGGGAGTCTTACAATTTTGGTTGGACCTAACTTAACCCAACAAATCCGACTTATAAAGTGAGTGATGTCTCCGAACACATTCCCTCACGGCCAAAACAGGAAAACGAATCTTGGATAGAGTGAGATACAAAACCGGCTTAAAATTTGGGTTGAACGTAACTGAATCCTACAAAACCGGCTTCAAAGGTGAAGGATATCTCCAACTTGTAAACTCATTTTCAGGTCATATTCATCTAACCTGGGCTTATTTAGATTTTTAAGAATTTGTTGAAAATTAAAATAGAAATGAAGAGACATAAACAGTTAGACATTTCTAATGTTATTGCTTATAAGATGCAAAATGATAGAAACTTCGTGATATAGTAAATTGTGCATTCATAATTGAATATGGTGACTTCAATTAAGCTTGAAAAGCACCCACCTATGAGATTTCAGCTGTAAAAAGAAAATGACAAATTATTAGAACATTAGAAACAGACAATGAACATACTTGTGAAGATCAAAGCAAATAAAATGTTTTAACACCTTGTCTAGGTCTAGAACCTTATATTATTAGAACGGAGTTGAAAAAGATTGACAAGAAAATATGGAAATAGTATGAGAAAAGTGAACTATTCCATGAAACACTAAACACCATGAAAAAAATTCACTCATGTTTCATTATTTTTCCCGTTATAGCACATCCACAGTCATAGGACACAGCAGTTGATGAATAGTAACTAAGAGAATTCGATTGGGCTGAGCATCCGAAGAGTTGGCGACCACAGACAACATAGAGAAAATAAACAGATAGAAAGAGGAAAATAAATAGATAAATATATGATATAGAGAAAGAAAATTTGACAATAAACCATTTAAAGAAAAACAAAAATAAAACTAACTACGACTTCTTGTCCTTGACTTTGATCCATTGTCGTTAGTACTCGATGAGAGGAAAACTGGACATAAAGATTTATGCCACATGATGAATATTTATGGCACAGGAACAGGACCCCGCGGATGACCAGAGGTTGTGTGTTTTCTTAATTGAGAAAGCATTGAGTAAGCTTCCCACTGGGGAAGAGCAAATACTTGCAATATTTGATCTTAGAGGTTTTGGTCCAGAAAATGCTAATCTTAAATACTTGAAATTCTTGGTAATGTTTTTTTATACTATCTACCAAATATTTTTAGTTGAGAAGTTTGTAGTGACATCACCTATTTTTTGCTCTTTAACGAAAGTGGCTAGCTACAAATACGTTTTTTTACTTTTGGCAGTTTGATGTGTTCTACCATTACTATCCCAATCGATTGTCTCAAGTATTATTTGTGGATGCTCCTGCTGTGTTTATGCCATTTTAATGACTTGTGAAAAAGTTGTTCAAATCACATGCTTCTCAAGTAATTGTTACATATTTTAAATTTTATATATAGTGAACAATACTAGTATTAATTGTTCACTATATATAAAATTTAAAATATGTAACAATTACTTGAGAAGTATGTGATTTTAACAACTTCTTCATAAGCCGCTAAAATGGCTTAAACACAACAGAAGCATCCACAAATAATACTTGAGACAATCGATTGAGATAGTAATAGTAGAACACATCAAACTACCAAAAGTAAAGAAATTTATTTGTAGCTAGCCACTTTTGTTCAAGAACAGAAAATAAGTGATGTAACTACAAACTTTTCAACTAAAACTATTTGGTAGATAAAATTAAAAAAAAAACATTACCAAGAATTTCAAGTATTTAAGATCAGCTTTTTCTGGACCAAAACCTCTAAGATCAAATATTGCAAGTATTTGCTCTTCCCCAATGGGAAGCTTACCCAATGCCTTCTCAATTAAGAAAACACACAACCTCTGATCAAATGCAGGGTCCTGTTGCGGTGGAAGCTTACTCAATGCCTTTATGTCCTAGAATGAAACACACCAAAAATTACGTAAGTTAAGTAAACTGCAAATTATTAACATCAATGTGAATGAGTAGTGCTTTCCTATTACCAAAAATATACAATCCAACATCGAGTTAACAAAAGAGTAGTCAACTTACATAAAAGAGAAATAAATAATCTATGTATACCTTATGCTTGGTTGAGCATTTGTGAAAAATTGAATAACACTAACAGCATAAGATCATCTTACATTTGAATAAGATGATAAGTTACCAAGAAGGAAGAATGGAAAAATTGAATAACACTAACAGCATAAGATCATCCATTGATATTTTTTTAGTAATATGGAAGAATGGAAGAATGAGCCCCAATTTAAATAAGAAATTGAGTTGGTGAAATGGACGGACTCCAAACAAATAATGCAATGTAGTGAAATAATAGATAAGGATAGAAATCAGATTGAAATGGACGGACTCCAAACAAATAATGCAATGTAGTGAAATAATAGATAAGAATAGAAATCATATTGAAATGGACGGACTCCAAACAAATAATGCAATGGAGTTAAATAATAGCTAAGGCACAAAGTGACAAAATACAAACAACGACTTGACAACATAGTTAAATAATAGATAAGGGTAGAAATCATATTGAAATGGACGGAATCCAAACAAGTAATGCAATGGAGTTAAATAATAGATAAGGCACAAAGTGACAAAATACAAACAAAAACTTGACAACATAGTTAAATAATAGATAAGGATACAAATCATATTGAAATGAATGGACTCCAAACAAATAATGCAATGGAGTTAAATAATAGATAAGGCACAAAGTGACAAAATACAAACAACGACTTCACAACATAGTTAAATAATAAATAAGGGTAGAAATCATATTGAAATGGACGGACTCCAAACAAGTAATGCAATGGAGTTAAATAATAGATAAGGCACAAAGTGTCAAAATACAAACAAAAACTTGATAACATAGTTAAATAATAGATAAGGATACAAATCATATTGAAATGAATGGACTCCAAACAAATAATGCAATGGAGTTAAATAATAGATAAGGCACAAAGTGACAAAATACAAACAACGACTTGACAACATAGTTAAATAATAGATAAGGATACAAATCATATTGAAATGGAAGGACTCCAAATAAATAATGCAATTGAGTTAAATAATAGATAAGGCACAAAGTGCCAAAATACAAACAACGACTTGACAACATTTAATTTCCAAATAAATCGCGGCCTAACTTTTCCAGCAACTCTTTGCTCTGGTCATCGAGATGCTCCTTTGAACTTAGCTTCATAAACATCTTCATCTTCCTAGCCTCAATACTTTCTTTCAACAATTGGTTAGCCTCCTCTTGCCTCATGGCAATTTTATCCAATCGTTCCAACTCTTTCTCCTTATAATGTTTGAATTCATTCCACTCTTCATTGACTGATTCCAAGGTTGTGCCCTTGCTTTTCTTTTTACCCTTTTTTTTATCTGCATCCCTCCCCATTGGGAGAGCACTAGATCCTAATGCGGTGGAATCATTTGCATCACTCTCGTGGGCTCTCTTAGATCCATTACTTCTAGAGCCAGTATTTCCTCCTACTTGACTATCATAATGTGGTTGATCACGGACAGCGAGCCATTCTGACATTAAATTGAAATGTCCATTCTTACCACTTGAATATAATTCATGCGCTTTTTCCAATACATCATTCTCCGACCACCCGCTTTGTTGCATACGCTTAGCGCTATCATAAGCACCAATCCATTTATTAAGTATTTTGTTCATGTAGTTGTAATGATTTCTGCACGCAGATGCATCACGTGGAGGATCAAATGAGCAATGCTCATTACATGAATCAGCAATTTTACCAAAATATGAATCACTTTTTTTGTTTCTCCCAACAACACTGTTTGTTCCATATTTAACCCGCCCACTAATTAGAACCAAATTTTGATCAGTGTTCCAATTGGGGTTTTTTCAGCGAGCGGGAGTTGAATCCTTTGTTTTTCGAGTGGCTTCATAACCACCGATCATGCCACCAGGAGCCAGTTGTGTAGAAAATTCAGGAAATTCATCGAGGTCATCATTCGGAACATTTTCATTTCCCATTGGAGTAGAAGAATAATAATGGGGTGCTTGAGATAAATAAGGCATCATTGATCCATAATATGGACGATAATTTGGATTAGATGACGGCGTGATGAAATTTAGAGGAAATCTATAATTTGGTATATTTTGGGGACCTTGTTGGTTGGAAGATTCATTTTGAAATCTATAGTTGTTGGGATTTGGGTAGTTGAAAGGGTAATTAGTAGAATTTTGGGTGTTAAAAGGGTTATTGTTGGGATCCATTTCACTAAAAAGATGTTTAGAGCTACAAACAAGAGTTTTTGGAGGCTAAATAGAAAAATTAGAGGGAAAATGTTGTTTCTTCTATGTCCAAATTAAATGAACCAAGTCTCTATTAATAGACAAAAAAAAATGATAAATTTTGATGAAAAAAATAAAAATAAATAAATAATTTACTATCAAATAATTGACCTCAAATAATTATTTTTTTAGCCAAAAGGAAGATGCAGAGAGCATCAACCAAAATTCATTGAAAGGAAAAAGAGAAGAGTACAAATAAGAAAAGGGGAACTAGGCCAAGACCTTTTCAGAAATTAACAAACCTAAATTTAGGTAAGCCCATCCTATTCATGGTGTACTCCCCCCTGATGACATCAGGGATGATACTATGAAAATTGCTGATGACACATCACAAAAGGTTGAGAAACACATGTAAAAGATATCGAACATATGCAGAAACAGAAACTCAGTTTTTTAGTTTCCTTCAATTGATCAAAAAACTTCCAAAACCATTCAACTCTTTCAATTTTGATTTTTGTGCAAAATCAAGTGCATCATCTCCATTTAATCACAAGTAAGTATCTTGACTCATTTTTAATCATAATGTTAGTTTGTGTTGTTTTTTTTTTTGAAAAATTTGAATATTTTGCATGTGGTTAGGGTTGATGTAGGAAATCAAACTTTGATAATTGCATGTAATTTATAAATGAATGTAGTTGCTTTAATTGATGTTTGAATGATGTTAGAGTATAATGTGGTTTTGAATGGTGGCAAAAGAACACATTTTGAATACGTTTGATATTTTGCACACAATGTGTTTGATAAAATGCCCCAATGAAAATTATATTGATTATTGAGTTAGTTTAGGCTACGAAAATGATGTTAAATGTAGTTTGATATAGTGTATATTGAATTAGGTTGAACGTGGTTTTGATTTTCACCGAATATGAATGTGTAGTTTACATTAAGTTTAGGTTGAATGTGTTTGATAATGCGTTTGATAATTTACGTTTGAATGTGAATGATAATGTGTTTAATAATATTTTGGTTGAAGTGAATGTTTGATAAAGTGGTTGAATAAGGTAGAATGTTTATGTTTAGTTTAGTTTAGGTTCTGTTTAGGTTTAATGTGTTTGTTTATTTACGTATATGTTGAATGATGTTAAATGATGTTAATTTTTCAAATTTTTGTGTAGATATGTCTGATCAAGACCAGGGGCAGCCGATTGATCAATCTAGGACGCATCGGTAGTAAACTGTCGAGGGGTATTTTCGTTATTTATGTGTTTCTCAGCCTTCTAACATGTGTGTATAGCAATTTTCTGATATTATACCAAGACAAAAAATGAAAAGGCAATGATAATCCAAGATTAGCCATACCGTCAGCACACGCATTGCCTTCTCTATATACATGAGAAAAAGTGAAACTTATGGAACGAATAAAATTCAAACAGTATTGCCATATATGTCTTATGGACCAAGGAATGACCTCAAATAATTAGGATGAGAAAAAAAATCGAAAAATCATAACAACCAATAGGATTTTGCCAACCATATTAAATTAAACCAACAGGAAAATATTGGACCCCACACCCTCCCCCACTATCTCCTCATTCAATGGTTGAAAAAATTCAACCTCAAATAATCCACATGTTTTTCAAAATGCTTTTCAACATGCCATTAAATCAATTCAATGGTTGAAAAAAAAATTCAACATGTTCATTGTAAATGGTCTTATTTGTTTTGTATTTACATCTCTTCTATCTCGGATTGAACTTGTGTGATATGACCAATTCAATTAAGACACGTGACAATACATATTATTTTAAAATGTGTGCAAGTGAGAGAGAGAGAGAGAGAGAGAGAGAGAGAGAGAGAGGGTAGTTGAATTGATCTCTGCGTCACAATTGTATTGACCATTGTCATGTGACATTCTCATCTTAATGATAAACAACGGGTTTCCTTCTATATCCTCTCCTCTCTAAAGTTTGAATGTTTTTCATTATTCATATTTATTCACCTTATTTGTGAAATTCTAGATTCTTCATTTATTCACCTTAAAATGTGAAATTCTAATCACCACCTTACTTTAAAAAAAATAATCAACTAGCTTTTATGCCTTTACATCTCTTTATCTCTTCTTTCTCCTATGTCTCTCATATTCTCTCCTTATTTGTTTTGTCTTTTTATCTCTTTATTCTCCTTCTATGTCGGATTGAACTTGTGTGACATATCCAATTCAATTATGACACGTGACAATACAATTTATTTTCAAATGTGTGTGTGTGTGTGTGTGTGTGTGTGTGTGTGTGTGTGTGTGAGAGAGAGAGAGAGAGAGAGAGAGAGTAGTTGAATTGATCTATATGTCATAATTGTATTGACCAATATCATGTGACATTCTCACCGTAATGATAAACAAGTGTGTCCTTCTATGTCCTCTCCTCTCTATATCACAAGCTAGTCTGTCTATTTACCAAAGTTTTAATGTTTTTCATTATTCCTATTTCTCATAAAAAATAGCAAGTCATGTTTTTGCTTGTCAGTTGTTGAACAGTTGAAACCTTCAAACATAGTCATATCATTAACCATATACAAAAATTTAGAAAAAACTACACTGCACAATGAATCTTTTAACTTGATTTTAAACTTCAAAAGTCATTTATCATAGGTTTTTTAATTAAAATGTTAATTATTTTTCTAAAGATCAACATACAATACAATGTTGTACTTTAGGGATTTTACGTCCAAAACCGTGAAAAACCCCGATCGTGTTTCTACTCAACCAATTAAAGTATCCAGCCAAACAACATATAACTAAATACCACAGGTTTGGACAAAAAACCGTCAAGGTACAACATTGTTGTCATTCATAAAGATAACATTTTTTATCTAAAGGAAAAAAATCTATTTAAAACTTTAAATTAAGTTAAAGCATCTCATGTGCAATTTTAACAAGAATTGATTGCTCCTTCCATCTCAAAATAAGTGACCTAGTTAACTATTTTACAAATATCAATACACATTTTTCTAACATTTATCTTTATATATTAATGGAAAATACAATCAAAGTATAATGCACCTTGTCAAACTAGGTCACTTAATGCTACATACTGCACAAGTTCTTTTTCTTCACCTAATACTTTGATTTACCTTTTTATTCCATCCAAGGTTGAGCTAAGGGAATGAAGGAAGAGAAAATGGGAATCTCAAGGAGAAGAAACAATGAATATGATTTTAATCTATATAGATGATAGGAAGAAAGAGGAGGAGAAAAATGGTTGGAGATGATGTGCATTTTTGTAGCTTATTGAGAGAGGTGAAACCACGTTGCGTTGTGAGAAGTTGTCTCTCGAAGCCTCTAATTGCCTCAGTCATTCTTTGAAAAAAATGCAATCTCCAAAGTCCAAAATCAGAGAGAGTGTGAGGTGTCTGTATGTGTGTGTGTGTGTGTGAGAGAGAGAGAGAGGGGGGGGGGGGGGGGGGGGGGGGGGGGGGGAGGAAGAGAGAGAGATATTGAGAGAAAAACAAGGTCGCAAGATTTTTTCAAGATATTTTGCGATATCAATCTCAAAAGAATACGATTCTACATGTAATCTCGATTGCCCAGATTGAGTGAGATCGTGGAATCACACGATGTTGCGATATAAATCACGTTTATAATAGTACATGTCTAAGCCCACTAACAATAAGACTAATAGCCACAATATCTTCTAATAAAAATGAAAAAATATAATAATTTTCTCATGTTTTAGAGTATCATGTATTTCCATATGGTGTGTGAAAATGTGCTTGTGTAGTACAGGTACACTATATAAATCAGTGAATGAATTGTGCTGAGTCGGTTTTGTGGTCAACTCTCAAAAACTCCTAGAACGATGAATGCATCTCTATAAATACAAGACTCCACATCAATCAAACTACAAAGTTTCGGACATATGAACTTTCGCACTAATAAATTTTAATCATCAGGCACAACTATAGCATGTAACAATAACCCTTGACAATAATCAAGATATCACAAGATCGTATAATTACTAATGTATCCATGAAACTAACCTTTAGAAAATGAATTGTCGATTCAGCTTGAAAACTATCCCCCATATGGACAAGTGCATGATATGGTTTATTGCAGAGAAGTTTGATTCTAACAATGTTCCAATAAAGAGAGAACAAGTTGAACAGTTTGTCCTCGTCGATTCTTTGAAATAACAAAATTTCTAGCAAACATTTAAATAGAAGGGAGACAACTTTCTTGCAGAATTAAAAGTTCCAAGCAAATTTACTTACGTCAGGATTGAGATTTGTGACAAGAATTGTACACCTTTCATTTGTTCCAGTTATTCCAGGAGGCAAATCTCCCCCAAAGGCAGCTTCTATTGCTTGAGCATTGCCCATCTATGATGAAAAACAAATTGATAAGTATGTGGAGGGATTAACCTTCGCGTTCAAAATTAATTTAAGCAAAACATGCACTAAATATAAATAAAAAAGTTCATTTTAAATGCATGTGTGCATTTGATTTATAAACAAGAAAGCAATAGTAATGTGTTCCCACACAGTATTGTCATTTAGAACAAAATGGTTAAAAATATTAAAAAGTTATTAGATACATATCTATAGTTGATTTACAAACAAGAAAATTATAGTAATATGTTGATAAAGTAATGTCATTTAATTACAAAACTCCTGATGAATCAAACCTCAATGAGGAAAAAAATTCTTCTACATATTTTTGTCCATAAGAGTATGATATTTTTAATAATTATTCCCTCCTAATTTTTTTTCCCTTAAAACGATATCCAAGCAGAATGCAGCAGACCGCGCCAAAATATATTCCAAACAAAAAAATGAATAAAAATAATTAAAATAAGCAACTAAAATTCCCACCATTTGTTGCTAGTGGGGAGTCATACAATTTTGTTTGGACCTAACTTAACTCAACAAAACTGACTTATAAGTGAGTGATGTCTCCCAACACATTCCCTCACGGCCAAATTATGAAAACAGATCTTGGATAGGCTGAGATGCAAACCGGCTTAAAATTTGGGATGAACATAAATGAATCTTACAAAACCGGCTTCTCAGGTGAAGGATATCTCCAACTTGTAAACTCAATTTCAGGTCATATTCATCTAACCTATGCTTATTTAGATTTTTAATAACTTGTTGAAAATGAAAATAGAAAATGAAGAGACATAAACAGTTAGACATTTCTAATGCTACTGCTTATAAGTTGCAGACTGATAGAAACTTCTTGATATAGTAAATTGTGCATTCATAATTGAATATCGTGACTTCAACTAAGCTTTAAAAGCACCCACCTCTGAGAATCCAGCTGTAAAAAGAAAATGAAAAATTATTAGGACATTAGAAACAGACAATGAACATACTTGTGAATATCAAAGCAATTAAAAATGTTTTACCAATGAAGACCCAATAATACACCAACAAAGGAATGATGAGTTGAATCCTAACTATATTAAATTAATTAATACTCCCTCCATAACAAAATATAAGCAACAATTGGTCAACGAAAGTTGATGTATCTGGTCCAGATTTTAGACAAAATACATCAATCATCCGACTCATTTTTTCTTATATTTTGTTACGGAGGGAGTATTTTCTTAATAGAATCAAATGATTTTGATTAAAATATTACTTCAGTACAAACAATTTTCATATTTCCATAAATAACCTAAATTTAAATTGGAAATGGTTAATTTAGTTTGTGTTATGCATGTGTAATTTTTCATTTTGGTAGGATCTTACGTTTTACGATCTTGTTACCCTCTCACATTCTACGTTTTTCGAGAGCTAAACAAGATCGTAAAATGTAAAATTCCAAGATACTACTTGTTCTGTCCTAGAACGATGTTATCTTGAGAAAGATAATCATACTCGCATTGATACGACAGATTGATGAATATGCCTCGTTGTGGAAGATCTCTCCGGAATCCATTGAAGATACCCTGTTGCCGAAGAGACGAAAGGAGGTGGTACCTGCACATGCGCTACGAGTCAGCTGGAAAACAAGGAGCTCAAGAGGTTTATGGGATTGAATGATCTTACTTGGAATTGTAGTGGAGTGTCCTTTATATAGGCATAAGAGAGTGTAATGGGCCTAGAGCTTTATTGGGCATTACCATGTAATTGGGCCTTTGCTAGGTAGATAGTCTTTTAGGCGGACCAAAACACTAAACCCGCCTAAAAGACTATATCCACTTAGCAAAGGCTCAATTACATAGCAACATCCAATAAAGCTCCAAGCCTATTACAATCCCATAAACCCGTACAAAGGGGACTCCACTTCAATTTCAAGTAAGTTCATTCTATCCCATAAACCTCTCGACCTCCTTGTTTCCCACCTGACTTGGGCGTCGGAGCGCATGTGCAGGCACCGCCACCTTCCGTCTCACCGGCAACGGGGTCTCTTCAATGGATTCCGACGAGATCTTCCACAACGAATCATCTTTTTCATTAATCCGTCATATCAATGTGAGTATGATTATCTTCCTCAAGATAACATCGTTCTAGGACAAAACACTACCAAAAATGAAAAATTACACACACGTTGCATAGAGCATAGACTAAGTTAACCGATTTCCATTAAATATAGTTGATTTAAGGAAATAAGAAACTTATTTGTAGTGAAGAAATATTTTATTAATTGATTTTATAAAGAAAATACTTAATGTAGTTAGAGAAACTTTTAAATTAATTCATCAATATTTACTTAGTTTATTATTGGGCCTTCACGACTAAAATAGCCCAAACCAGTGCTAATGTAGAATAAAACACAACAATTAGAAAATAAAGATAAAAAAGATTTAAAAAGACCCACTAAGTCTTTGAATTAAGTCGACCAAAAAACAAGTAAAAGTAATGTAACCAAAAAAAATGGTAATAGTAGTTGGGCCTTCTTTTCTCCCAAGCACAATATCCACAATGCAATCTTTCTTTAATTTCTTCTTCCAAAGCAGACAAAAACAAGGTCGCAAGATTTTTGCAAGATATTATGTGATTTCAATCTCAGAAGAATACAATTCTAAATGCAATCTGGATTGCCAGGATTGAGTGAGATCGTGAAATCACAAGATGTTGCGATGTTAATTGTAACACCCCAAAATCCCAACATAAAAATTCATGCATATAATCAGAGTATATCGCATATTCAGGATGTCACATTTCATAAAAACTTTAAACAAAATGAATAATAATTTATTCCTCATCAATGTTCAAACGTAGCAGCGGAATCATAATTCAAAACTCCTCAAAGGATTAGTTCTTGGCACAAGGCCTCATAAAACACCTCAAAATTCATAGTCAAGTCACAAATATCATAATTAGTCCAAAATGATACAAAAAGGAATAGAAACAAATAGTAAGGTCCCC
Source organism: Medicago arabica (assembly GCA_946800305.1). Lineage (NCBI taxonomy): Eukaryota > Viridiplantae > Streptophyta > Magnoliopsida > Fabales > Fabaceae > Medicago > Medicago arabica. The sequence goes on from OX326966.1 coordinate 47,655,760, forward strand.
ATCCCGTTACGTATCAGAGCCCCTATGACATCACACAGGAAAATCCTCACGTCGAACCTATGCTTGGTCACCTGCACTTGCCCACAAGGCGGCAATTCCAACAGAAGGGGTGAGATTCACAACAATTATATTAACACATATTTCAAATATTTATGCTTAACAACAACAACAACAGTCATCACATATAACGAAAACATCTCGACACTCTCATATAACAAATCATCTCAAACATCTTCACATGACAAATCATCTCAAACATCTTAGACACAAGACTCGATAAATGCAACCTCTAAACGTCTTAAACATCATGCATGTGGTACCATTTTAAGCATTAATATACTTCACCTTCGCTTTGAGCAAATATTCCACCGTCGCTTTGAGCAAAAGCTCCACCGTCTCAAATTATGCAAATGCATGGACTCAATTCTTTGCAACTTAAACAAGTTACACACAACATCTTAACATCATTTACGACTCTTGACTGACACATGCAATTATAACAATACATGGCAGCAGCTCAGCACATTTAACACATATTCACAGCACATAATCATCATTGCAATATCATTCAAACGTCATTCATATATCTCACTTAACAAACATATAAATCATAGATTAACGCCAACAATTAAAAACATCTTAAAGCATCATTACAGATTGTAATTTAGGTTATAAAACATCTCTAACAATATCCAAAGGTCTACCCTCAGAGCCTCGTTCAAAACAGAATTACAAAACTCAAGTTATAGTGGTATGAGGCCACATTACTCGCTATGGCGAGTGGTTCTGCTCGCCTCGCGAGCGCTACATGGTATTCTGTTACCACTTTACTCGCTGCGGCGAGTGGGTTGCTCGCCTCGCGAGCGATGCCGTTCTGCTCACCACGGCGAGTAGGTTTGCTCGCCCCGGCGAACTCTCGCAGAACAGGGTACGGGTTCACTCAATTTCTCACCAAAACTCATCCAATCCCTCATGTTATGCCTCTAATCTTTCAAAATTATGATCCTAGTGATTAACCTAGGTTCTGTAACACGTTTTCACAGCAATTGACATCAATCTCACATCAAACCATCAAAATTCATCAATAACCCTAACCTATGAACTCTCTCAAACTCTTTCCCAACCCCTTAGTTAATCATAGGCAATTGAATTACGGTATAATATAATCGAAGCTAGGTTCACCCTTACCTGGTAAGTTTGAAGAATCGGGGTTCCCTCTTCTCTGGCCACTTTTCTCCCTTTTTGCAAAAGTCTGTAACGCGTACTAACTTTTTCTCTAAACCTAATATCCTTCTTATATCTCATTCATAAAGATAACACTTTTTATCTAAAGAAAAAAAATCTATTTAAAACTTTAAATTAAGTTAAAGGATCTCATGTGCAATTTTAACAAGAATTAATTGCTCCTTCCATCTCAAAATAAGTGACCTAGTTAACTATTTTACAAATATCAATACACATTTTTCTAACATTTATCTTTATAGATTAATGGAAAATACAATCAAAGTATAATGCACCTTGTCAAACTAGGTCACTTAATGCTACATACTGCACAAGTTCTTTTTCTTCACCTAATACTTTGATTTACCTTTTTATTCCATCCAAGGTTGAGCTAAGGGAATGAAGGAAGAGAAAATGGGAATCTCAAGGAGAAGAAACAATGAATATGATTTCAATCTATATAGATGATAGGAAGAAAGAGGAGGAGAAAAAAAAGGTTGGAGATGATGTGTGTTTTTGTAGCTTATTGAGAGAAGTGAAACCACGTTGCGTTTTGAGAAGTTATCTCTCGAAGCCTCTAATTGCCTCAATCATTCTGTGAAAAAAATGCAATCTCCAAAGTCCAAACTCAGAGTGTGAGGTGTGTGTGAGAGAGAGATTTTTAGCTGCAAGAGAGTTCATGATCACAACCCAATTGATATGAGACACAAAATGAAGAGTATGAGGGGTGTGTGTGGGTGTGTGTGGATGTGTGTGTGTGTGTGTGTGAGAGAGATGCAAGAGAGTTCCAAATCAAAAACACAATGAAGCTTCTTATTGCGTATGATTTTTCGACCAAAACCCTGAAAAACAGGTCTTTGTTCTTGGTACTCAATTAAAGTTAACTGCTACTGCCGCCAATCGACATTCAACCAAACACAAAATGAAGCTTATTATTTAGTTGGACAAGAAAAATTTGATGTTTATTGAGAATACAATAGAAAGGGCAACTAAGCTTGTATTCCAAATAATATACATCAACAATCATCATAAAAATAACCATAAGACAATTCCTCAACTCTAAACAAGAAACTAATTTTCTCTTTTCTACTCCTCAAAACTTCATGCATCCGCAACCATAAACCTCGCCTCAGCAATCTAACATAAAAAGAACTAATAGAGGCAATGGAGATGAGAAGAAAAATGATCTAAAGAGAAAAATCACAAACAAGTTTTTATAGGTTAATTCACAACCAATGTAAAGACACAGGAGATGGGATTGTTTGCATAAAATTATCCTTCAAATTTCAGAATCCCATCTACCAAATAAAGATAGAATTCCTTCGCTCCTTACCAAAGTGCACCGCATCATATATTTTGCAACTGTGAAAAGGAGATGCGGACTACAAATCCAGAAAGTGAACTTGCATGCTTGCAAACAAGGGCTTCAGTTGCCTCCTCTTCGGTCTCAAACTGAACAAGAGCCTGCTTTTTCCCATTCATCTCAAAGACTTTGCAGTTGACAATGATTCCATGCTCCTGCAGTAGACTTGCAATCTCGTCTTCAATAATTTCTTGTGGAAGGGAGGACATGTGGATGATCCTTGTTGGCGAGCAGCAATACCGATAGTTTTTAGCAGCATTGCGGTTGAATCGGTTCAGATTTGAGTTCATGTACTCATGTGTATCAGGACCCTGGGTTATGTTTGGATGCTTAGAGAAGTTCACCTCCAAATGCTTTCCGAACAACATGGCCCCCTATATTTGAAATTGAAAAGATTTTAGCGATCAGTTTCACACTTTAGCAGAAAATATACAGATTACTCTTCAGACCACAATAACTTGTAGATGGCTAAAGGGTCCGATGCCGATCTATTCTTACATGAAATAATTCTACATTTTTTCTACTTCCTAATGGTAGCAGTAGACACTATAAATTAATAAAAATAATTTAAATGATTACAACATAATGCTAAATGACCACATGTTTGATCCCAACATCTAAAAAATATGGATCAAAAACAGTATTAGAAGGAATCCACATTGCAAACTAGATAGCACCAGTGAAATTAATGAAAGAATGGAGAATAATGAACACCATTATGTAAGGTCTTCAATCCTTGACAGCAGAAGAAAGACACGATAAACTACAATCTCTAAAAAAATAAAAAATTACAAACTAATTGATACTAGACACCATGATAATGAACTCATGAAATTTCACTGCTCCGGTTGTGATTTAATTATAAAATCGAGTGGCTTTTAAAAAAAAAATAAGAAATCTTTTCTAATTATTTGTTGCTGTTTTGTTATACATTAACATTGGTTTGGGTTGAGTTATTGTTTTACTAATGAAGACCCAATAATATACTAACAAAGGAATGATGAATTGAATTCTAACTATATTAAATTAATTAATACTCCCTCCATAACAAAATATAAGCAACGATGAGTCAACGAAAGTTGATGTATCTGGTCCAAATTTTAGACCAAATACATCAATCTTCTGACTCATTTTTGCTTATATTTTGTTACGGAGGGAGTATTTTCTTAATAAAAGCAAATGATTAAAATATTACTTCACTACAAAAAAATTCTTATTTCCATAAATCAACTATATTTAAACGGGAAAGGGTCAACTATATGTTACACTGTTATGCATGTGTATTTTTTCATTTTGGTAGGATCTTAAGTTTTACGATCTTGTTACCCACAAAATTGTAAAATTCTAAGATACTACTTGTTCTGTCCTAGAACGTTGTTATCATGAGAAAGATAATCATATTGAAATTGATATGACAGATTGATGAAGAAGCATTGTTGTGGAAGATCTCGCCAGAATCTATGGAAGAGACCTCGTTGCCGGTGAGACGGAAGGAGGTGGTACATGAACATGCGCTCTGACGCTCAAGTCAAGTTGAAAATAAGGAGGTCGAGAGGTTTATGGAATAAAATGAATTTACTGGAGTGGAGTGTGTCCTTTACATAGGCATAAGAGAGTGTAATGGACATGAAACTTTATTGGACTTACCATGTAATTGCGCCTTTGCTACATAGATATTGCCTTTTAGGCGGATTTAGGCGGACCTAAACCCTAAACCCGCCTAAAAGACTATATCCACTTAGCAAAGGCCCAATTACAAGGTAAGGCCCAATAAAGTTCCAAGCCCATTACACACCCTTATGCCTATATAAAGGGGGTTCCACTACAATTTCAAGTAAGTTCATTCTATCCCATAAACCTCTCGACCTCCGTTTCCCACTTGACTTGGGCATCGGAGCTCATGTGCAGGTACCACCCCCTATCTGTCTCACCGTTTTCTATGGATTCCAACGAGATCTTCCACAACGAATCATCTTCATCAATCCGTCGTATCAATTTAAGTATGATTATCTTCCTCAAAATAACATCTTCTAGGACAGAACACTACCAAAATGAAAAATTACACACGCATTGTATAGAGCATAGACTAAGTTAACCTCTTACCATTAAAGATAGTTGATTTAAGTTAATAAGAAACTTATTTGTAGTTAAGAAATATTTTATTAATTGATTTTATAAAGAAAATACTTAATGTAGTTAGAGAAACTTTTAAATTAATTCATCAATATTTACTTAATTTATTATTGGGCCTTCACGACTAAAATAGCCCAAACCAGTGCTGATGTAGAACAGAACACAGCAATTAAAAAATAAAGATAAAAAAGTTTAAAAAAGACCCATTAAGTTTTTGAATTAATCTGGTAAAAGTAATGTAACCCAAAAAAAATGGTAATAGTAATGAGTTGGGCCTTCTTTTCTCCCAAGCCCAATATCCACTGTGCTATCTTTCTTTTTATTCTTCTTCTAGAGTAGACAAAAACAAGGTCGCAAGATTTTTGCAAGATATTTTGCGATATAAATCACGATTATGACCACTGCTCAGAAACAATAGGGTTTTTAGAGAGAAAAAAGAGAAGATAGAAAAAGACGGCTAATAATAGCACAACAGAACAGAAGTATGAGTAATAGTACATGTCTAAGTCCACTAATAATAAGACTAATAGCCACTATCTTCTAATAAAAATAGAAAAATATAATAATTTTCTCATGTTTTAGAGTATCGTGTATTTCCATATGGTGTGTGAACATTGTGCTTGTGTAGTACAGGTACACTATATAAATCAGTGACCGTATTGTGCTGAGTCGGTTTTGTTCCCAATTCTCAATAACTCCTAGAACTGAATGCATCTCAATAAATACAAGAGTCCACATCAATCAAACTACACAGTTTCAGACAGATTAACTTTCGCACTCATAGATTCTAATCATTAGGCACAACTATAACGGGTAACAATAACCCTTAACATTAATCAAGATATCACAAGATCATATAATTACCAAGGTATCCATGAAACTAACCTTCAGAAAGTGTACTGCCAATTCAGCTTGAAAACCATCCCCCATCTGGACAAGTGCATGATCTGGTTTATTTCGAAGAAGTTTGATTCTGACAATGTTCCCATAAATAGAGAACAAGTTGAACAGTTTGTCCTCGTCGATTCTCTGAAATAACAAAATTTCAAGCAATCATTTAAACAGAAGGGAGGCAACTTTCTTGCAGAATGAAAAGTTCCAAGCAAATGTACTTACGTCGGGATTGAGATTTGTGACAAGAATTGTACATCTTTCATTTGTGCCAGTTATTCCAGGAGGCAAATCTCCCCCGAAGGCAGCTTCAATTGCTTGAGCATTGCCCATCTATAATGCAAAACAAATTGATAAGTATGTGTGAAGGGATTAACCTTTGCGTTTAAAATTAATTTAAGCAAAGCATGCACTAAATATAAATAAAAAAGTTCATTTTAAATGCATGTGCATTTAATTTATAAACAAGAAAGCCATAGTAATGGGTTCACACAGTATTGTCATTTAGCACAAAATGGCTGAAAATATTAAAAAGTTATTAGATACATATCTATAGCTGATTTACAAACAAGAAAATTATAGCAATGTGTTGATAAAGTAATGTCATTTAATCACAAAATGAAAGAAAATCCAATACAATTTCACAATGCAGAAAGCTCAATGAGGAAAAAATCCTTCTAAATATTTTTGTCCATAAAAGTATGATATTTTTAAGAATTATTCCCACTTAATTTTATTTCCTTGAAAAACCAGATACGAGCAGCTCGCATCCTACTGCACCAAAATATATTTACAACAAAAAAATGAATAAAATATATACCCCCATCATCTAGAAATATTGTCAAATATAAGCAAACTAAAAGTCCCACCATTGGTTTCTAGTGGGGAGTCTTACAAAACCGACTTATAAAGTGAGTGATGTCTCCCAACACACTCCCTCACGGCCAAGACAACAGATCTAGGATAGGCTGACATACCATCTTAAAATTTGGGTTGAACATAACTGAACCCTACAACACCGGCTTGTAAGGTGACGGATATCTCCAACTTGTAAACTCATTTACAGGTCATATTCATCTAACCTAGGACTCTTAATAGAGAGGCTTCAAGCAAACCAAGTATTTGGATTTTTAACAGGTTATTGAAAATAGAAAATAAAGAGACATAAACAGTTAGACATTTCTAATACTACTTCTAATAAGATGCAAATTGATAGCAACTCCTTCATATATTAAATTCAGCATTCATAATTGAATGCCGTGACTTCAACTTAGCTTGAAAAGTACCCACCTGTGAGAATCCAGCTGTAAAAAGAAAAAAACAACATTAGTACATAACAAACAGACAATGAACATACTTGTGAAGATCAAAGCAAATAAAAATGTTTAGCACCTTGTCTGGGTCCAGAACCTTGAATTCCCCCATAATTTCCCGCATCACTGTATCCAGCCTATCACATAGAAGATGAAAATAGTATTAGAACGGAGTTGACAAAGATTAACAAGAAAATTTGATTCATCGAACGATTATAAACGTACTTGTGAAGGTCGGCCTTTCTGATCCGTAGGCAGATTTGGGTTGGTAAAGTCCCTGCAGAAATGAGGAGTAAACTCAGCAAAGACGAATACGTTGTTAAAAGATAAATTAAGTTACGTAAAAAAAAAAAAAATTGAATCACCTTGAGCGATCATTATTGTAGTTCACTTGTAGTTCGTCAAGGCTGCAATAAACATGAATTAAACGAAGAACAAAAAAATAGTTAGGTAAGAGGATACAAAATGAGCCGGCAAAGGAGCACACAAAAATTCTCTAACTCATCCTTACAAAACCGGTTTGTAAGATGAGGGTTGCCACTTTTTATAAACTATTTTCAGGTCTTATCTTTTTTCAATGCACGACTAGGTTTTTTTCCAAAAGTAACATACAATGAGATTGTTGACAGAGATAACTTTAACCTACTTTGAGAACTGAATGTCCAGCTGACAGCAACCGTCATAAACATTGCGTCCCTAGAAAAATTCCAAAAGTACAACCATCATCATTCCAGAAAAAACGATATCAGAATTAACAAGACAAGTAGAGCATGAAGTTAATGTAATCGCAAAACAACCTGTAGAGCACCTCTGGCAGTCACGGCACTCTGACGAGTCTCATACTGGATGAGAGCTTGAAAGCCTGCACAATATATTAAATATAACGATAAACATCAGTCATCCAAATAAGGAAATTGCTTGATGTCACCAAATGGTTCATCATGGTGTGTCACAAAATAACATTATTGGCCATTCAGCTGTGTTTTCTGTCAAATTCTTGTTGAAAAAATTATTCTTGATTCTTAAAAAGTGAGACGTAATAACATGAGGTGATATTCGTGACTGATTTTTCTTGTGACATGTATAACACTGATTGAATGCAGTGACATTCTTTGCTCCCCGTATCTAATTATAAGGGATATGTACATTGTCATTGTTGAGAAAAGTGAACCATTCCATGAAACATTATAAACCAAGAAAACTAATTTCACTTATATTGATATGTTTCAAAACAAAAAAATTCTTCTTTATTTAAAGAAAGATGAAAATATATTGATATGTTTCAAAATAAATTATTGCATGATAATCTCAAAAGCCCTTCACAAGAAAGAAAGAGAAAGAAAGGAATAAATCTGTGAGAATCTGACCAGCTGACTTCTGAAATGTCACAATCTTTTCCACAAATCCATGAGGAGAAAATACTTGCTGTAGCACATCCACAGTCATAGGATACAGCACTTGATGAACCGTAACTAAAAGAATTCGATTTGGCTAAGCATCCCAAGAGTTGGCGACCGCAGACAGCATAGAGAAAGAAGAGATAGAAAGAAAGGAGAATAAATAGAGAGGTATATGATATAGAGAAAGAGAAAATTGAACAATAAATCAGTTATATGGAAAATAATATAATAATATAGCAATATAAATATTATTTATCTATTTCTTTATAGGGTAAAGATCACATGAAAAATGGAGAATACAAACGCCAAATGAAAAAGGCTAATTGATTCATCTCTTTTTCGATAATCAAAAATGTAAACATTATTCATTAAAGAAAAACCAAAATAAAACCAACCTCATCTTCTCGTCCTTGATTTTGATCCATTGTCGTCAGTTCTCGATGAGAGGAAAACTGGACATAAACATTTCTCCCCCTTGAATGAAACAGGATGATAATTACATAAGTTACCTTAACAACAATTACTTAACACAATAGTATTCATGTCGGATAAAAAATTAGAATAAAGAATCTTTGTATACCTTATGCTTGGTTGAGAATTTACATAAAACTGTATAGCACTAACAGCAGAAGGAACATCTTGCATTTGTACAAGTGCCTGCAAGAATGATAAAACAATTCATCCGCGAGTTCTAAGAGTCTGAGAATAACCAAAACATTCATTTGAAGGCATGAAACAAAACCTGATTTTTAGCACGCAACATCACAAGCTTCGTTATGACTCCAAAAGGCTGAAATAACTGAAGCAAATCGTTCTGCAACAAGATGAGATACAGTATTTAAATAATTGAAGAAATTTGAAACTAAAAGCTCTTAAAGGAGAACATCTTTGTTGTTCACCCCATGTATTCTATAGCATACATTCATGCACATGACGCTGAATTGTGATATGAGAAACGCAAATCATACATTCATGTCAATGACACAATATTACACCAATTCATGCACATCACATGACTCAAAATCATTTATGATTCATCACAAAAGATATAATAAATTGCACACGATCACTGGCTCAAAAATCGGATCAATTCAAACTGTGTCATCGCAGAATATAATCTACCGACATGATCTTGCAGCTTTCTTTTATAAACATAACAATTAATAACGAAAAGAACAACCAACTTTTGAAATTAATACAATCCAACTAAGTTTTATAATACCCGCATTCGAGCATTCAAAAACAGTTACAATTAATATCATAAATAACAAAATACGGAACTGATTACGATATCAATAAGGACCTAAACTAGTTTGTTCCTTTCATAAATGAATCCATGACATGATCATCATATTAAAAAACCACAACAAATACAAACATAAAGAATTCTTCAAAAGAAAAAATAATAATAAATACAAACATAAAGAGTGATCTTACTTCAGATATCTCGTGTCCGACATTTCGAACGTGAATGACCTTGGATTGTTCAGCCATTTCAAATTACCTAAAAAAACAGAAAATAAAAACATTAGTTTTCAAGATCTGAACCCTAAAAATATTTCTGGTTCAGAATTCCTACAGCATCCCTCAACTCATCAGTCAATTGATACACAAATATTAATAATTCAGTGATTACATTAATTTCAAAAGTTTGAACCCTAAAATTCCTCGGCTCATCAATCGAGCTCAGCTCGGTGAAATTTACAAAATCAAAGTGAGTCATCGTGATCTTCGCAAAAGCTACTCTTTATAGCTTCACAAAATTACGGTGGCTCAGCGTGATTTTTCAATCTCACCGTTCATCCAAACGCACAAACAGTAGCATTAATGATCAAACCCTACAATTCACTAATAACATAAATATGCTATGAAACTCAACAACACAATTCTAACCGCAAAAAACAAAACAACAGAAGAAAAAAAAAATGTTTTACCCAATTTACATTAAATCAATATTCAATTATATAAAATCATGAAAATTGATCAAAAAAGTGCTAATCACATAAAAATGCAAGCTTTATGCTATACTGAATTGAATTCAAGAAAAACTCAGATACCCATTTCAACAAATGAATCAACGAGTGAAGTGGAACAAAGAGTTGTGAAAAATATTGATATACGGCAAAAGGGTATCTCAAATTTGTAAAAAAAAAAAAAACGCAAAAAATTCATAAAAATAAAAAAGCGGTATCGAAGTGCAAAATCGTGCAACATAAGAACACATAACGCTGAAAACATGTATAGAGAGAGAGAGAGAGAACTTGCCTCAAGAGAGTAAAAGACAGAGGAGAGAGATATTGTGTGTAAGTAACTCAAATGTGATATTTATGTTGTGTGAAATTCTTGACCTATGTAGAGCCCCAAAAGTTTTGTTTTTCCCTATTACTTTTCTCACCCCACCAATTTCTCACGCGCCCTGTAAATTTGGATAAAATCTGAAATGGTTTTTCATTAATTCGGATCATAAATTTCGAAATATTCTTATATATAATCAGCAATCAGATTCTCTCCCATTTCAACATCTGAAATGATTTTTCACTAATTCGGATTGTAAAATTCGAAATATGCTTATGTATAATCAGCAATCAAAATCTCTCCCATTTCAGCAGTTTTGAATTTTTCTTTTTAAAAATAACCAAAAAATAAATTAAAAACCTATCAAATAAAATATAAAAATACCACCAAAAAAATCTAAAATCAAATAAAACTAATGCAAATTTTTTGGGATTTTTCTGCGAATATAAAAAAAATTAAAAAAGAAAAATGGGTCTAAACGGTTGAATTTTGAATTTTAAGGGGCGGAGTCCTTAATTCTTTTTCTGATTTTTTGTGAAAGTTTTGGAACAATCGGGTCAAGTAGCCCGAATATCGTTTTTTGACCGGGAATAGCTAACAATGACCTAAAACATGAGGATGATAGTTAGGAAGATTAATATGGTTCTTAAAATGATTATCCATGTTATAAGCATATTCAGAATTGGTGTTGATACAGCTCAGATTATAAAATCCAAATTTGTGAAGAAAAAAAACTCATTTTTGCACCCTATAGTAAAGGAAAAACTCAGTTCAGATTCTAAAATCGAAAAATCAAGAGGGCATTTTCGGAAAATTTGCAGAGCGCACGAGAAGGTGATAAGGTGGGAAAAGTAATAGTTTTTGTTTTTTTTACTCACAAGGCCCAAAACTTGTGATTTGAATTTCCTCTGATCGAAATAAATAGTCGGATTATTTTAATATGGACGAGCGAAGCTTTTTTTTATCAAAACAAAACGATATTCAAATTGATAGATTATATCGGATATAATAACATGATCAACATCGTTAAAAACGTAAAGGGTGAATCTGCGAACAAACTCACATCATCTAAATTAATAGTATATAACGACAAAATGCCTACAAATAATATGGTAAAATATAAATCACCAGAATACTCATGTTTCTGGATCTGCAACATTGACGTCCAAATCATTGATTGAATATGTGATTGACAGAAGTTGATCTTTCAATATGAATCAAACGAACACCACAACAAGACGCGAAATCAAACAAAGCCTCATAAGACGACAAACAACATAACGTCATGTTGGTCAGTGTGGCAATGTAATACGCGTTATAGGGAGTGAATAGCGTTTTAAAAATCAAATAGAGTTTGTTGTGAAACCGTTTTAAGAAAAAGCAACTTACGACATGTTGGATTAAGCACGATTCAATAACAATGGACAAAAATCACAAAACTACGTTTAAGCTAAGATTAACTTTGAATTGAGAGATTCTAAGTAATCTTAATACAATTCAATATTAACACAATTCACATAAATTACAAAACAAGCACAATCTCAAACCAAACATCAAAAACAATTAATCAATTATACTAATTGACACAATTGTGTAAGTATTTGATAAATTATCAATGAATCAAAACCAAGTGTGATCTTATACTAATGTGAAACAAATCAAAATCAAGTTTAAAGAGTTAAATCTAGATCACACTTAATTTATACACTATCAATTTATCAAGCTTCAAATACACAATTAAACAAAATTAAAAAGGATATAGAAGAGAGAAAACACTGAGATTTATAGTAGTTCACCTTTTTGTCCTCGCTTCAGGCAACATGTATTCTTCTTGATGGAAAACGCCTTTACCAAGGTTTTCCACTAGAATGTTGAATGTTTGATTACAATGTGATTACAAGAATTCCTTGAAACTACCCTAGTTCTTCAATTCCTATGCAATCACTCCCCCAAATCTTCAAAACTTTTGAAATTGGTGCTTCTTGATGTCTTCGATTCTTCAATTACCCGTGCAACCCTTGAAGTTATTCACTCGAACTCTTCGATGCTCCATCCGGAAATTACATCCCCTTGAACACAAGAAATTTAGAAAGAACCCCCAAGACATTTGGAGGTGGAATGAAATAATTCAATTCAATTTAGAACCTTGATCTACCCAATCAATTTCCTTGAATGAACCAACTTACAATCCTTATAGTACTCTAGCAATCTTATGACTCAAATAACAAAGTGATTATAAGAAAAAGTGTTTAATCTTGAAGAATGTATGAATAGTGATTTGTTGAGACCTAGAGAATATATGTAACTGATTCAATGATTTGGGTGTTATGAGGAAGTGGGTATACATATAAAAGGGTGGCAAGTGAAAATTTTCGTCTAAAAATAACTATGTGAATGGATTCACTAAATGTGTGAATCGATTCAGACAACTAAAAGACAAGTCGAAGACTATAAAGATGCTACGAAGATTGAAACACATCAGACAAAAAATGAATCGATTCAAAAGACCCATGATGAAGATTTGTAACACCCACACCAGGCGTATCTAGAAAGTCTAGTATGCGCATTAGAACTGATACTGGATACATTAAAATTAACAACTTTATTACTTCGAATGAATATCATTTACAACAACTTCAGGTTCGTACGCCAATAAATACAATACAACTGTCCAAAAATGAAAATATCCTCGAGTCTACGACCTCCCGCAGCGGGTACGAACGATCATTTGTTGAATATCCATCCGGCTACAAGCTTGTTGCATCCTGCTAAACCACTTGCTGATCTGAAACAAAAGAGGATTGGGATGAGACATAATGTCTCAGTGAGTTCTACCTAATCCTAGGCTGTGTGGTAACCTCGGGGAAAACCTAGGGTTACCGCGTGTCTACACTGCAATCTGTCGGTTGACTATATGTGTGTGCTCATGTTCATCTAGACGGTTGTGCTCACTAAAGTCCGTCATAGATTACTCTCAACCTAAGTTATAGGCTTCTCAACTTATACGTGTCATGGCGGTTACAAGGGAACCTATTACCGCTGTGATATGATACGGCGACCGCATCATAGTCTAAACAACTCAATCATGACACGAGTTTAAACCGGACGGAAAGGGAAACCTAATTCGTCAACGATATATCTTTTGCTCTGCTCTGATTGCTATATGACTAACTCATGCTCGGCAAAACGCTATAAACGTCTCTTAACTCTGTAACTGTATAAACTGGCTCGTCTGATAATATGACTTAACTGATAAGCTTGCTAGGTAATTCGTTAATGTTAGATTATGTTAGCGTTGAACAAACAATTATCTGAGTTGATTTTACGGAGTGCATCGGGTGGAGTAATCCTGAATATAATCCCTGATAAACTGATGGAGACCTATCTGAGGTTCTTCGGACTCCCTCAGTATCGTGCGGGCCTACCATACGGAGCGTGTCCCGTTCACCTGTGTGAACCCCTTGTATCCACCTGACGCGAATAGCAAGAGCCACGATACCTACAAATCTTTCTTATTAAAGCCATATAACTTAACAAATAAACTCTGGTAAAACTGATAACTGGTCTTAAGCGTTAACATGCTAGCTATTCTCGATAACTATATCGAGGCTGTAGGTTCTCAAACCCACTCTTACTGCTAACTTGCTAAATCTCGACTGATAAGTAAGGTTCTACATCTTAGTTAACGTTCTCGACTACTGAGTCGAGGCTCTAGCTTACACTCTTGCTTAATCTCAAGACCTACCCGAGTATAAATCGCGAGTAAAGGTCATTCTCTCGTGTGCCACTTATTGTTGGAAAAATGTCAATATTGTACATGCCATTTAAATCTTTAATACTTTAATATGCAATGTTCATTGATTCCTTGATCTTGATGGTCCTTTAAGGTAAGGAAAAATGGTTTAGAAATGACCTGGACGATGTTGCGGAATTGCATAAGTTTTCAAAAAGTGTTGTACATGTTGAACTCGCTTAGGCGAGCTCCAGGCGAGTTGCAAGCGAGCTGCAGCTTTGCTTCGACATGAATCTCGCTTGAGCGAGCCTTCATGTGTTCTTGCCTGCAGAATCTCGCTTGAGCGAGTAATCATCGTCCCACACTTGTAAAAATCATAATTTTGCAGTCTAGCCCTCAAAATCAAGTTTCCAAATGATCACAAAGCATACAGGAAATGCAGAAAACGTCATACAATCTTTGCATGTCAATATTTAACATAAATCAAACAATTTGGCAAGGAGGGTGTTCTACTCATGTTCATAACTAAAACAACACAAACTAACATAACTTATGGATTGAACAAGCTCTAAGTGTAACACCCCGTTTTCCCAACATAAAAATTACGTAATTAAATCAGAGTATCACATAAAACGGAATGTTGCATTTCTTAAAATCTCGAAAATGGAAGAAATAATAATTTATTCTAGTCAAAATTGTTTAAACTTCGCAGCAGATAAATTTCAAGTTAACGTAATAATCTTGGCTCGCAGGCCTAATCAAAAGTCTCAACATAATTCATGTCAGTTCAAGGTAATACGTAAGGAATAGAAAATATATAAAAGTCCCCATCCCGTTACGTATCAGAGCACCTAAGGACACAGTGAGGGTAGCCACTCACAACAGCAACAGCAGCTAAAGCCTAATCACCTGCAAGTTACTCATAGGGAAGGCAACATTTCCAAGCAGAAGAGGTGAGATTCACAAAACAAAACATTAAACATATAATTCAACAATTATATTTAACAGCATAACTTCATCATCATGATATCACAACAACAGTCAAGTAACATCTTAATCATCATCATAACTTCAACTTAATAGTTTGACTCGACAATGCAACCTCGACTCGACTTATGCAACTTAGACATCTTAATCATGCATGTGGTACCATATTGAGTATAAATATACTCCTAGAGCATAAGCTCTCGTCGCTATTGAGCATAAAAATACTTCTAGAGCATAAGCTCTCGTCGCTATTGAGTAAAAGCTCCTAGGGCATGAGCCCTCGTCTCTGGATGAATATGCATGGACTCAACTTCTTAAATCTTAGACATCTCAAAATAAATTCCAATAATTTGGATTACAACATCATAAACCTTATAACGACACATGCAGTTTTTAATTGATAACAACATGGCAGCATGACAGCAATCAACATCTCAAACATAGTAAAATCGTAAACATTCACATACATCATCTCTTATAATTCAAAGAAAGCATATACTAATGTATAGGTCAATATAACAAATCAAGCATTAGTTAACAGCTCTACAGGTCGTCTTAATATTCCAGCACTTAATTCTAATCCAGGGGTAATCTCATAGCTAATCGTGCGACAAGAGTCGCATTATTCGAAAAGGTAGTCTGATACAGAACTACTCGCTATGGCGAGTGGGATCTCTCGCCTCGCGAACCATCAGGGGTTACTCGCTACGGCGAGTTGAACTGCTCGCCTTGAGAGCCATCACAGGTAGCTCGCTATGGCGAGTTGGGTTGCTCGTCTGGCGAGCTCATGGGTGTTACTCGCTATGGTGAGTAAGATTGTTCGCCTCACGAACCTTCTATGGGTTGCTCGCTATGGCGAGCTGATGAATACTCGCTGTGGCGAGCTGGCTGCTCGCTGTGGCGAGCGACGACAGAACAGTTACGGGGTTATGTAACGCCCCCTTTTTATTTAATTATTTTTAGTTAATATTTGAATACTTTTACATGATTTTATATTTGATAAGTGATAATATGTTTGTTATTTTGTTTAGAAATATATTTGTTATAAATATGTTTGTTATTTTGTTTAAAAATATATTTGTTATAAATATATTTGATATTTGTTATGGAAGTAATTTATATATATTTTTAAATAGAATATTAAGTTGTGGGGCTGTTTTTGAATTAGTTAGAATTATGAGGGAATAAGTGGAATAAGATAAAACAAATAGAAGAGGTATAAAAGGTAAAACCTAGGTTTAGGAACAGACAGTACGTACAATCAG
This sequence comes from Medicago arabica, assembly GCA_946800305.1. NCBI lineage: Eukaryota > Viridiplantae > Streptophyta > Magnoliopsida > Fabales > Fabaceae > Medicago > Medicago arabica. Next base: position 47,672,361 of record OX326966.1, read on the forward strand.
TTTTGGGAGAAAACTAGAAGTGGAGAACCAAGAGGCTGCTGCTTCAATTTTATTAAGGTAAGGGTGGGATTTCCTTCAATAATCATAGCATATAATTATGAAATTTGATGAATTGTTGTGTTCTTGAATTAGGGTTAGAAAGTTTTTGTTAATTGATAAAATGAGATGAATTGTGTTGTTTGATGCATGTTCCTATGTTGTTTTGATTTCTATATTGCCTATTTGACCTGTACACATCATTGTAAATCATTTTGGGTGATTAAGGGATCAAAAATTGGGTTTTTGGAGTGAAAACTGTTCTTTCCCGTAAGGGAATTCGGCCACCGATTTTCTGAAAGCCAAAACTGGAAAAACACTCACTTTTCACCCGTTTCTGTTTTGAATTAGCTTTAGGTGTAAACACGAAAGTTGTAGGTATGGATGTTAGCTTTTTAATATCGTTGGTTTGACTTCTAAATGATTTATAGAACTTGAGTTATGGTTAAATTAATGCACGTAGGTCACAGTGAATACTTATGAATTTCAGCACAATCATTCCCGAATTTGAAATGAAAACTGGGATTGATAAGTACAGAATTGGTCTTAGGTGTAAACACGAAAGTTGTAGGTATGGATGTTATCTTTTTAATGCCGTTGGTTTGACTTCTAAATGATTTGTGGAACTTGAGTTATGATCATATTACTGCACGTAGGTCACAGTGAATATTTATGAATTTCACACACAACCTTTCCCGAATTTGAAATGAAAACCGATATTGATGGGTACATAATTGGCCTTTGGTATAAACATGAAAGTTGTAGTTAATTGTGTTAGCTATCCGTTGGCTTTGGTTTGACTTGAAAATGATTTTTGGTGTTTGATTTATGATGAAAATACTCCAAGGAGGCTTTAGTGAATTATTATATGAATGTATATGTTGATGATAATATATGATGTTTTCCCTGATTGTTGAATTAGTATATAAATGTATATGTTGATGAATATGATGTTATATGATGTGTTCATGGTTGATGAATTATTATATGAATGTATAAGATGTTACATGATGTTGTTCATGGTTGATGAATTATTACATGAGTGTATATGTTGATGAATATGTTGTTTCATGATGTTGTTCATAATTGATGAATTGTTGTTGTTAATACGATGTTATATGATATTGTCTATGACTGATGAATTATGATGTTATGATGGGAAGTCGTTGTCGTTGTCATTGCCACTGTTGTCGTCAATGGCATTAAAGTTGCAAGTGTTGGTCTAAGTTGTCTGAGTTGTAAGTGGTTGTTCCAAAGTATTGGAGTCTTATAAGTTGTTGACGTTGTCTATGTTGTAAGTTGTTGAGTCCATGCATACTCATTTCAGTTGGGGGCTTGATGCCCTGTGAGTTTTTACTCTACACGTTGGGGGCTTGATGCCCTGGAGCTTTAACTCATTTGCGATGAGGGCTTGACGCCCTAGAAGTATATTAATACTTATTACGTTGAGGGCTTGATGCCCTGGATTGGTACCACATGCATGAATAAGATGTCTAAGTTGCATTGTCGAGTTGAAGTTGCGTAGTCGATGTCGAAGTTGCCGAGTTGTCTAAAGTTGTCAAGTTGTCTAAGTTGTCGAGTTGATAATTATCAATGAATCGTTAATGAAAAGTTATATGTTGTTGTTTATGTGAAGTATCGTTAAAGATGATTTGAAGTTGATTGTTGCTTATGTTGTTTATATTGTTTATATAAAGTATCATTAAAGATGATTTGAAGTTGATTGTTGTTTATGTTGTTTATATTGTTATATGAAGTATTATTAAAGATGAACTACGTGGTTATTTGTATTACTAATTGATGTTGTTATGATGATTACATAATGTAGCTTATGAGTTGTTAAAGAAGTACTATATGAAGACTTATTATGATTAATTGATGATGTCCATGTTGTTAAATGCATTTGATGAATTATATGCTTATTATTATTGTTTGTGAAATCTCACCCCTTTTGTTGGAATTGCCGCCTCGTGGGCAAGTGCAGGTGACCAAGCGTAGGTTCGACGATGTGAGAGGTCCTTGTTGTGTCGTAGGAAATGCTCTGATATGTAACGGGATGAGGTTCTTATTAAATTCTATTCCTTTATGTATCATGTTGAACTAATGATGATGTTTCCAACGTATTTTTGAATTATGATTCCGCTGCAAAGTTTTTGAAAAGATTTATGTTAATGAATTTTGAAGGATAAAGAATTATTATTCATTTTGTTTAAAGTTGTTTTTGAAATGTGACATCCTGAATATTGCGATATACTCTGATTATATAAATGAATTTTTTAGTTGGAATTTGGGGTGTTACAATTGGTATCAGAGCAGGTCGGTTCGTCCGGCCAATTAGAGAGTCGATTGACGTTGTCTTAGAGTTAGAATAGTATAGTTGTATTATTTTGACTATTGTTTGTTGTGTAGAAGACTAACATGCAGGAGTTTATCCATAGTTGTTTAATCGAAGTAAATTTTCGAGGACGAAAATCCTTTAAGTGGGGGAGAGTTGTAACGCCCCCTTTTTATTTAATTATTTTTAGTTAATATTTGAATACTTTTACATGATTTTATATTTGATAAGTGATAATATGTTTGTTATTTTGTTTAGAAATATATTTGTTATAAATATGTTTGTTATTTTGTTTAGAAATATATTTGTTATAAATATATTTGATATTTGTTATGGAAGTAATTTATATATATTTTTAAATAGAATATTAAGTTGTGGGGCTGTTTTTGAATTAGTTAGAATTATGAGGGAATAAGTGGAATAAGATAAAACAAATAGAAGAGGTATAAAAGGTAAAACCTAGGTTTAGGAACAGACAATACGTACAATCAGTTTTGGGAGAAAACTAGAAGTGGAGAACCAAGAGGCTGCTGCTTCAATTTTATTAAGGTAAGGGTGGGATTTCCTTCAATAATCATAGCATATAATTATGAAATTTGATGAATTGTTGTGTTCTTGAATTAGGGTTAGAAAGTTTTTGTTAATTGATAAAATGAGATGAATTGTGTTGTTTGATGCATGTTCCTATGTTGTTTTGATTTCTATATTGCCTATTTGACCTGTAAACATCATTGTAAATCATTTTGGGTGATTAAGGGATCAAAAATTGGGTTTTTGGAGTGAAAACTGTTCTTTCCCGTAAGGGAATTCGGCCACCGATTTTCTGAAAGCCAAAACTGGAAAAACACTCACTTTTCACCCGTTTCTGTTTTGAATTAGCTTTAGGTGTAAACACGAAAGTTGTAGGTATGGATGTTAGCTTTTTAATATCGTTGGTTTGACTTCTAAATGATTTATAGAACTTGAGTTATGGTTAAATTAATGCACGTAGGTCACAGTGAATACTTATGAATTTCAGCACAATCATTCCCGAATTTGAAATGAAAACTGGGATTGATAGGTACAGAATTGGTCTTAGGTGTAAACACGAAAGTTGTAGGTATGGATGTTATCTTTTTAATGCCGTTGGTTTGACTTCTAAATGATTTGTAGAACTTGAGTTATGATCATATTACTGCACGTAGGTCACAGTGAATATTTATGAATTTCACACACAACCTTTCCCGAATTTGAAATGAAAACCGATATTGATGGGTACATAATTGGCCTTTGGTATAAACATGAAAGTTGTAGTTAATTGTGTTAGCTATCCGTTGGCTTTGGTTTGACTTGAAAATGATTTTTGGTGTTTGATTTATGATGAAAATACTCCAAGGAGGCTTTAGTGAATTATTATATGAATGTATATGTTGATGATAATATATGATGTTTTCCCTGATTGTTGAATTAGTATATAAATGTATATGTTGATGAATATGATGTTATATGATGTGTTCATGGTTGATGAATTATTATATGAATGTATAAGATGTTACATGATGTTGTTCATGGTTGATGAATTATTACATGAGTGTATATGTTGATGAATATGTTGTTTCATGATGTTGTTCATAATTGATGAATTGTTGTTGTTAATACGATGTTATATGATATTGTCTATGACTGATGAATTATGATGTTATGATGGGAAGTCGTTGTCGTTGTCATTGCCACTGTTGTCGTCAATGTCATTAAAGTTGCAAGTGTTGGTCTAAGTTGTCTGAGTTGTAAGTGGTTGTTCCAAAGTATTGGAGTCTTATAAGTTGTTGACGTTGTCTATGTTGTAAGTTGTTGAGTCCATGCATACTCATTTCAGTTGGGGGCTTGATGCCCTGTGAGTTTTTACTCTACACGTTGGGGGCTTGATGCCCTGGAGCTTTAACTCATTTGCGATGAGGGCTTGACGCCCTGGAAGTATATTAATACTTATTACGTTGAGGGTTTGATGCCCTGGATTGGTACCACATGCATGAATAAGATGTCTAAGTTGCATTGTCGAGTTGAAGTTGCGTAGTCGATGTCGAAGTTGCCGAGTTGTTTAAAGTTGTCAAGTTGTCTAAGTTGTCGAGTTGATAATTATCAATGAATCGTTAATGAAAAGTTATATGTTGTTGTTTATGTGAAGTATCGTTAAAGATGATTTGAAGTTGATTGTTGCTTATGTTGTTTATATTGTTTATATAAAGTATCATTAAAGATGATTTGAAGTTGATTGTTGTTTATGTTGTTTATATTGTTATATGAAGTATTATTAAAGATGAACTACGTGGTTATTTGTATTACTAATTGATGTTGTTATGATGATTACATAATGTAGCTTATGAGTTGTTAAAGAAGTATTATATGAAGACTTATTATGATTAATTGATGATGTCCATGTTGTTAAATGCATTTGATGAATTATATGCTTATTATTATTGTTTGTGAAATCTCACCCCTTTTGTTGGAATTGCCGCCTCGTGGGCAAGTGCAGGTGACCAAGCGTAGGTTCGACGATGTGAGAGGTCCTTGTTGTGTCGTAGGAAATGCTCTGATATGTAACAGGATGGGGTTCTTATTAAATTCTATTCCTTTATGTATCATGTTGAACTAATGATGATGTTTCCAACGTATTTTTGAATTATGATTCCGCTGCAAAGTTTTTGAAAAGATTTATGTTAATGAATTTTGAAGGATAAAGAATTATTATTCATTTTGTTTAAAGTTGTTTTTGAAATGTGACATCCTGAATATTGCGATATACTCTGATTATATAAATGAATTTTTTAGTTGGAATTTGGGGTGTTACAGGTTACGAGGGTTTTCACCCAAAACCCCAAATTTCATCCTATTCCTTCAAATTTTCGACTATAATGATGTTTAAGGGTTATCCTATGGTCTGTAAACAGCTTTCTACAACATTGGTACAGTTTCTCATCATCAATTCATCGCTTTTTGACCTAATTCTTAATTCTTAATTTCTCATGAAATACTCCTAAACATGTTAACTATAATCATGAATCATAAGCTTAATGTAATTGCAATGCTAGGCTCACCCTTACCTTAAGAAAATTGGAGCAGCAGCCTCTTGGTTCTTCACTTCTAGTTTTCTCCCTTTTTCTCCCAAAACTGATTGTACGTATTGTCTGATTCTAACCCTAGGTTTTACCTTTTATACCTATTCTATTTGTTTTATCTTATTTCACCTAATCCCTCATAACTCTAACTAATTCAAAAACAGCCCCACAACTTAATATTTATTTTATTTTCAAACCTTATTCTATTAAATAATAAAATAGACCACCTAATAAAATCACAACATAACACATAAATCACATAAATCATGTAAATATATTCTAAACTCGACAAATTAATTAAATAATCGAAACGGACGTTACACTAAGGGCAGGAAACCTATCTAAAGAACTCACTTGATTTCAGCAACATGCATAAGCTCCAACTGCAATCTCAAACCATCCAAACTCTAACTCCTTGGATCCAAGCTTCTAGGTATTTCTCTTAAGTTTCTTCTTAATCTTCATTCTTCAATGATGCCCATGAGCTTCTAAAGGAGAGGGAATCAGAACCAAAGCTTCTAGCTTCTACTAAACCATAATCATGAACATATCTTGAGAGGGTAGGAGTTAATCTTGAGTATACCAAGCTCTAATTGCTACAAGGATTCCAAAGATGTTAATGCATGGTGATTGTTATGAAGAATGGGTGAATTTGGTGGTTTGCCTTAAGAGAGGGAGAAAAGGCGATGGAATGGCTAGAGAGAGGGAGGAGAAATTTTGATTTTGAGACTTAGAGAGAGAAGTACATGGAGGAAATGAAAGGTCTTGACCCTTGTCTTGCTTAAATGCCCCAAACATGAAAGTACCATAATGTCCTTCTTCTTACTTGTCTCAAAACTTGTCACTGATGACTGAACTTGCGTGCATTCTGACACTATTAAATAAACTCGTGCTTAACTGACTTTACTTGATAAAACATTCTCCGTCGTACTTGACTTCTACGAACATGTCCTCTGATACGTTCGGTTGGTAATATTCCGATATCTGACGAGCGAGATATCACAAGATTGAAGTGATTCAAATAAATTTGAGTTGACTCGATCTTAAGTCAGAGAGTTTTATTCATACGATTCAAGGCAATTTGATTTGATTTATGCATGATACGATTAATAAAATCATGAGACGGTTGATCCCAAGTCAGAGACTTTTGATGATACGATTCAGATCAGTGTGAAACGATTCGAACTCTTGGATAAAATATTATGCATGCAAGAATGTTATCCAAGATACAAGGAACACATGAGACATGGATTGTTGAGTGCTTTCATAAGATTTTATGCTAAATTGCTAAGAATAAAAACAACCAACAAATAAAACATCATAAAGGAACTATAAACTTTATATCCTAACATCATCAAAACAAGAACCTAAAGCAATGGAAGCTTCAAACACTGTGACGACGAAACTACAAAAAAAAAACACAAAAGAAAAAACATATATGTGAAAATCACTTATTTAGATCGAAAGAAAGGGGAAAAAGACGCAGAGGATTGATTTTAGGTTAAAAATGACCTAAAATCACCCATCCTCGATGAGTGAAAGAGAAAGAAAACTTTGTGGACGAGCGAAACTAAAATTTGAACCTTTTGGTATTTAATTGACGGTTGAGGTTCGTTAAAGCGTCAAAGTGTATTTTTGTTGAAATTAAAATATGAATGGTTCAATCTCAAAATGATGGTCTAGGTTTATGTGAAAATATTACATGAGTTTGATTTTTGCCCTATGTATGCTACAAGGCCCAAAATTTGTGATTTGAATTTCCTCTGACGCAATTACAGATTTGAGTCGTCTTATTGAAAATAGTTGAGATTGTTTTTACGGGAAAACAAAATTGAAATATGAATCATCCGATATCTAATTGACGGTTGAGGTCTGTTAAAGTATCAATGTGTATTGTTACTAAAATTGAAATATGAATCGTTTGATCTCAAATCGATTGTCGAGGTTTGTGTGAAAATATTACATCATGCATTTAGGTCCATGTTTTGGGACTGAGGTATTAAAGAACTATGCGGTCAAAAAAAATCTTCAAACAATTTTAAAACTATTAAGATTGTTTTCAATGATGCATAATTTAGATTTTTAAAATTTTAACTCTCCACAATGACAAACAGAGTCACGCAATTATAAAAGAATAAGAAATTACTTGTACGATAAATTAATGTTAAATTTTTTGAAAGAGTATTTTTTAAGAGAGTGATAAATTAATGTTTATGATTAATATATTTTTAATTATAATAATATTATAACAACATATATTAAATTTGAAGAATTCATAAGAACTCTCCCAAATCTCTCCTCCAATAAAAATTTTTAGTTCCCCAAATGAGGAGTGTTTTATATTTTAAAGAAAAATAAGCCCCCAAAGCTCCTCTTTTCAATGTCCTCTATTTCTTCCATTTATTCCTTCCTTTTTTTTCCAAGCCTTTCCTTCCCCTCACTTCTCTTCCGAATTCAAAACAAAGCATAGGAATTATTGGTATCTTATGTTCAAAGAGTGGAATAGAATGAAGAAAAAAGTGAAAGAATCATGACATTGCAACACTATCTTATGTTCCAAGATTGATACTTAGTGTGAAAAATCATTATATCCTAATACAGAGCTTGTCAAATGTTTGGGAAATGATCTTCCAAATGAGAAAGATCATTCTGAGTCAATAAAACATTATTTGAAAGTGCAAATTCATCAGTCACATCAATTCAAATTTGTAAACATTGTCCATTAATGATAAATACTTAAAGAAATGTATATCTCCTATGTATGAGATAAACATTGAAAATGAATAAAAATTGTTACATTATTTTATTATTGAATGTTAACAAAGTACAAGAGGTTGCACCGTCGAATTAAACAAACTACAAAAGTAAACTATCCTAAAGTAAACTTAAATTCAGCGTTTTAGCTTGTTATTCTTTTTCCTTTCTTCTTGTTTGGAGTTTCGATGGCATTGTACAAGATTGTTAAACTTTGTTTTGCCTATATGTTTGGTATTCCTTATGCTAAAGCGTTTAGCTATGATTTTTATATATCTTTTTGACCTTTTCAAAACAAAAACAAAAAAACTATTCCAAAGTTCCAAAATAGACTAAAAAATTACAATATTGTAGAGATATTCTTGGTGGATTAATAAAACCAATGAAGTGAGCTTGGTGACAACCATGAGGAGAAGCAAGATCGGCAACAGAAAAACCCTCAAGGTCTCCATGTGAAATGTCCTACCCCTAATGAAATTCAGGAAGATTTGTACCAACACTACCCTTCTCGTCAAATTCATCATCGAAGATCTAATTCCCATCGATGTGCCACAAGATATGACAACTTCTTGTCGACTCTCTATTTTCTTCTTCACCGTTAAGACAAAGACCTTCAAACTCAAAACTTTGGAAAAAAACAAAGAGTAAAAGAAATAAAAGAGTGAAAAGAGGCAGGAGATTCATGATGAAGAGGGAATACTGAATGACGAAAATGGAGTAGGTGACAATTTATTTATAGTACTAACCTGCATACATAAATGTTATTTATATATTAAAAATTAGTTTTAATATACAATATTTATATAATAATTTAGTTTTAATATATCATTTCATTTATATATAATTATTTTATTTTATTTCTTTTTTAATATATTCTAAACATGTAAAGAATCTAAATTACGAAATTAAGATTCAATGTATTAGATAGTGTGACAACCATTTTTATGAAAAGTAAGCCAAAATTGTTAGATCGCGCACGCCTTCACTAAATTTCGAAACTATGAACTCAAAGTTGTAGAAGTTACTATTTCTTTGGTTTGAACCAATACCTAGAGCTTTTACCTTTTTATTTTTAATGTTTTCAGAAGACAAAGTTGTAAATATTGAAACTCAAAAACACAACTTTGCGGTTCTAGGTTAAAAATCGAGTGAGGGTGTGCAATTTAACTATTTCAGCTTACTTTTAAGAAAAATAGTGCCACACTTTCTAATACATTGAATCTTTATTTCGTAATTCATATTCTTTACATATTTAAAATCTATTAAAAAAATAAAAAGTAAATTATTATATATAAATTAAATGATAATTATACATAACCATAAGAGTTATAATATTTTAGTTATAATCATAACCGTTACCATATCGTGACTTGTATACATATTAAGACGTTAATAAAAAGATAATAGCAAAAGAATTTCAATAATATATATATATTGTATTTTTTTTTTATAGGATTCAATAAATTACGTAGAACATTTACATTTTTTTTATGTTGTCAGTAGACGAAGTTGTAAACATTGAAACTCAAAAACACAACTTTGCGGTCTTAGGTTTAAAATCAAGCGAGGGTGTGCAATTTAACTATTTCGACTTACTTTTAAGAAAAATAGTGCCACACTTTCTAATACATTGAATCTTTATTTCGTAATTTATATTCTTTACATAGTTAGAATCTATTAAAAAAAAGAAAAAGTAAATTATTATATATAAATTAAATGATAATTATACATAACCATAAGAGTTATAATATTTTAGTTATAATCATAACCGTTACCATATTGTGACTTGTATACATATTAAGACGTTAATAAAAAGATAATAGCAAAAGAATTTTAATAATATGTATATATATAACTTATTCCTTTTTTATTTCATATTAAAATAAATCCTTTTTTATATTTTTTTTATAGAACTAGCAACAAACCCGTGCTACGCACTGGCAAATTTTAAGGGGGCTATGCATCAAAACGCATTGCAATACTATATGAATTGAGTAAATAAGAAAAAAAACTACTGATAAAACCGACATTAATGATAAAAGTGAAAATTATTTTGAATTCCATTAGGATTTTCTTAAATAACACAAACATCCATTGTAATTTCTAAACACATCAATCTCCCTTTATTTTATCCATTTCAATAACCTTGTAAATATACAATTTAATTTCAGTAATTTTTGTTTGTTTGTATGTGTTTTTTCTTTTCACAATTAAGTTAAATGAGTTTTTTTTATTGGTTTGTTTGTATATGTTTTCTCTTTTGACAATTAAGTTAAATGAGGGTTTTTTTCACAATGGAAAAACAATAACAACATTTGTAATTACCACCAAATAGAATCAAACATCGACAATTACATAAGAGATCAAAGAAGAATATAGAAATGAGAAGAACTTTGGTGGATGGACATTGTGGTTGATTAATGAAAAGGAACTAATATTTGATATATCTTTTTTATTACATTAGAGTTTAAAAATTAAATCACCTTGACTCAGTAACAATGAGTTGAGAAAAATCACCCAAGTGAAAAATGGAAAGAAAAAATGGTCAAAAATTAAATGAGTTCATGCACGTATGAAGAAGTTAATTGCTCAAAATAAATGGAATTAACAAAGTTTAAACCGTGTTATATTACAAGAGAAGTATTTGTCAATTTGATAAAAAAGAAGGGAGTATAGTGTTTAGTTAAAAAAATAGAGCAGACGTTGGTGTTATTTAAGAATACCTCAAGAGGTTAGTGTAATTTGTCATGATAAAATCATTAAAATAGTTGTTGTTAAATATTATGAAATGGTAAGCTAAAAATATGTAGAAATATTTAAAATAGTAAAGATGTCATTATTGATAAAGATGTCGTTATGAGTCTCGTGTATGAATTGTACAACAATATTATTTAGTGACTCAATTATCATGTTTTCAGTGTTTTTTATAATCATATTTCTAAAAAGATATAATAATTAATAAACTACAGCAATCAAAAATAATATTTTATACTATGACATGATGGTCTGTCCTTTTTTATTCTCTGTTGTTTTCAAATATGTTGAGATCTACAGATTTCGATGTGTTTTGTTTGTCTACACTCTGGTTCTTCAAGCTCGAAAGAGCTTTTTGCTAATTTGTTTAGAGAGTTGTTGGCACTTGGATTTTGATATCATGTTGCGACAGATCTATTAATTATATTTTGCATAGGTTCACTAATCATATTTGTTTTAAACCTGGTTTCGCGTCCGTATACGTGTTAGCTTGTTGATTAGTGAATTTTTGTTAGGATAGATTTGAGTCGATACACTTGGTCTGATTTATTATGTTGTATCCCTGATTTTGGTTGTACCTGAGTCAGGTCTAATGTCCTCAGACACTTTATCTATTTCTTTTTATTTAATATAATTTTTCTTTTTGCTAAAAAAAAGATAAATAAAAAACAAAGGAAAATTAATTTGATTTTAGGAGAAAAATAGGGGAAGTTGAAGCAAAAGACACAAAAAAATATAATTTTGATGACATGTCAAAAAATTAAGAATGCGTAAGATTATATTTTGGTTGACATTAAGTTTCTTAATTTTTTTGGGTACAAAGTTTCATGATTAGAGAATTAGAGAATAGAAGATTGTAATTTTGTTTAACTCTTTAAATATTTAGAAGTTGAATTATAGGAAATTTTGTTTTGATTGGAAATAAGATTAAGTTTGTTTGTTCTTTTTAAAAAATTAAGTTAGTGTGTTGAAGCAAAAAACACAAAATGATATAATTTTGATGACGTATCAAAAAATTAAGAAGATGTAAGATAAAGATTCATGTATTTTTGGTAAACATTAAGTTTCATATTTAGATAAAGATTCAATAAATTACCTAGAACATTTACAATGTTTTTTTTTATGTTGTCAGTAGACGAAGTTGTAAACATTGAAACTCAAAAACACAACTTTGCGGTCTTAGGTTCAAAATTGAGTGAGGGTGTGCAATTTAACTATTTCGGAAAAATAGTGCCACACTTTCTAATACATTGAATCTTTATTTCCTAATTTATATTCTTTACATATTTAAAATCTATTAAAAAAATTTAAAAGTAAGTTATTATATATAAATTAAATGATAATTATACATAACCATAAGAGTTCTAATATTTTAGTTATAATCATTCCTTATAAAAAAAAGTTATAATCATAACCGTTACCATATTCATCTGGTTCCTTGACTTAATTGATTTTTGCAAAATGGTCCTATAAATTTTTTGTCGTTGTAGATTTTGGTCCCTTCCGTCAGTTTTTAACCATAAGTGTCTATGGTGGATCAAAATTGTAGATGGTGAAATTCTAGTTCTCGTAGGACATATATTTTTCGTGGTGTCCTAGACAACGAGTACGACAATATATAGCATAATAATCAACAAACATTAATAAAGTAAAGTGCGATAAAGAAGAATGAAAGAGATTTGATAATCCAGTTCGGTGCAACATCACCTACATCTGGGGGGCATCCACCCAAGAAATGAAATTCACTCTCAATAGTATCAGGTCCTAGTCATATGTGGACAAACTTTGTCCATTGTCTCTTCACCTAATACTACCCGTGTATTTCTATCTAGGACTCCCCCTAAATATGAAAAAATTCATCTCCTTTCTCTCAATAACTATCCTCAAGGATTGACTAAATCACGGTTACAATAAAATAGGAGAACAACTCCAAAACGCAAACCAATTCTTGCTAGAAGCAATAGAGTGGTATACAAAGAACAAAATACAACTCAACTAAAAGAAACCAACTCTAAGTTTAACCAGTAGCAAGCAACACTAGTCTGATATAAAATAAAACACAAAGACTCAAAACAACGAAACCGTAAAACTCAATTCTTCAATGACGACTTTTATGTTGTTATCAAGGTAAACTCTTTCTTATATAGCCATTGTTCTCCACGAGCTTTTACTTCGATAGACTAAACAATTCAGTTGTCCATAATTATATTTTAATAAAAAATCTTCTATAAACACAAAATATATTTTAACCAGATCTATTATATTTTCGGCACCAACCTTCTAGATACTCAAAAATATATTTGCTTCAAATCTTCCTTAAAGAAATATATTTGCATCAAATCTTCCTTATATAAAATAAGGTACAAAAACATATTTTCTTCAAATCTTTTGGAAGCACACGATATATTTGAAGCAAATCATTCTTGGAAATAACTTCAAACACATGTCAACTTAAACCGACAAAGGAAATCTTATAGAGCCACACGCATCTTGGAGCACAAGTAACATAAACTTAATCTTCTTAGATCATACGCGAAAATACATTGTTGGAACAAAGGTGTTCAGCAATACCACGTTTTGAGTTTTGATGATAACAAGGTATTAAAAAGTTGTCAATTGGATATTGCTAATATTTGTTTAAGTATGCAGGATATCAATTAAGATTTGTATCTTAGAAAGTATTCTGTTTGAACAATGTTAAAGAGCAATAAATCCAGAGAAGCTTGTTGCTTGTGAATCTGTATCGAAGAGAGTCTGAAGACTGTATCAGAGTCTGAAGACCATCAGAATCTGAGAACCAAGAGAGTCTGAAGATTATCAGAAGCATAGTGCTACAGTGAGTCTGAAGCCACAAATTTGATGATTTGCTAACAGTGATCTCTACTGCATTGCTATGCACAAAGAAACTCTAATGGAGTAACGGCTAGCTTCTAAGTCAACTTGAGCGTGGGAAGCACAAAGACAAAGATTGCAGGCCAGTACAGAGTACGTTGTACGAACTCTGTTTCCACTACTCCACTACCTCGTACAGTTTGGCAACTGTGTCTACCGGTATTAATCCTCAAAGGGAATGGAATTCAAATGATGCTATTGAAAGGACTATTACCAAATCAAGCAACAGATCAACAGTCATTGATCAAGCTTCAGAAATCATCCTGATGCGCTGGATGACTCAACGTCTCTTTCCTACGCCTATATAAAGGATAGAAGACTTGAAGAATTGTTGGACTCTACAACTTAGAAAAACTGCATTGCGCTGCTTTCGTATTCAACTGAGTCTTAACAAAAGCACATCATTAACTTAGATTCTTACAAACTGAGTATTCTAGAATTTCTAAGTTTCACAGAAAAACAGAGTCTGTCTTTTGTGTAAAACAGAGTCTGTCTTTGTTGTAATTGAAACACATTTTGATTGTTATCAAGTGTTTCAACTGTATTCAATTTTCTGTAATTGTGTAAAAGTCTCTTGCTTTTGTGCTTGAGCAAAGGAAGTCTCTTGGCTGCGTCCTTGAGCAAAGGAAGTCTCTTGGCTGCGTCCTTGAGCAAAGGAAGTCTCTTGGCTGCGTCCTTGAGCAAAGGAAGTCTCTTAGTTGTGTCTTTGAGCAAGGAAGTCTCTCGCCTGTGTGCTTGAGCAAGGAAGTCTCATACTGTGTGTTTGAGCAACTTGTAATTTGATATTACATTTTAGTGAACTCTCCTTGGAAGTACAAGGGGGACAGGACTACTTCCGGTTTGTGGAAGGAACCTGTATAATTGCTTGTGTTCTCTCTTCTCTCTTTATCTCTTGATTATTCCGCTGCAATCAGAACCTAATCTCCTATCAGACTCTGATCTCATTCAGACTCTGAGTTTAAAGGAATTAGATTCTCACTCTTCAAGAGTTGCGAAAAGAAAACACAATTCAACCCCCCCTTCTTGTGTTTTTCTCACCTTCATACATCACTCCAAAGAATGCGAAAAACATCACAACACCTTAAGTACTGTGTGGTACTACATGATTAGAACATCTGGTACAACATCTTTCCATAACTCATTGTTTTAATAAAATGAAGCCAATACAACAATAAAAAACACAATAGGTGGTCCACCATAGACCTAATTAATTTTTTTAATTTAAACCTTTTGATCTTTTATTTAAAAAGAGGACCGTTAAATCGTGCATGTCTATTGTATCTTATTATAAACTACCTACAACTAATTTTGTTTTCTCTTTCTTCATTTTCTTCCTCCCACTTCTTTATCATCTTCAAACTAACCTTCATAAAAACAAAACCAGAAAAACAAAAAAAAAAATATAAATTGAGCATAAAAAATTCTCATCATCATCAACATCATCTTCTCATCACTAAACCACTACCATTAAGAACACCTAACGTCATCATACCCAGAATCTCGTATTCATCTCTCTCTCTCTCTCTCTCTCTCTCTCTCTCTCTCTCTCTCTCTCTCTCTCTTCAAAACTGAAATCATTCATCACAATAAACTCAGGTTTTTATCTTCCATATCACTTGTACTCTTTTCTTCCTCAGAAAACCATTTCACAAAACCTTCAAATTACTCGTTTGATGACCCTAACACCTTCAAAATCCTCCTTAAACTTTACCTTTATCGAAACAATTCTTCTCTTGCACTCTCATACTTCACTCAACTCAAAGACCAACATGGTTTCTCTCACAATATTCAAACCTATGTTGCCATCATTAGAATACTCTCTTGTTGGAATTTGGAAAGAAGGTTGGATTCTCTTTTTCGTGATATAATATTGATGCCTCCAACAAGTCATAGCCATCCAAAAGAGATTTAATTTTCCAAATATTATGCCAAAATGCGTTGGGATTTAATCAGCTGCTTTGATGTGAATTTGGTATGTTTTGGGTTTTGAGATTTTGGAGATTTACATGTGTAAGTTTATGTGTTGTTGTTGTTTCAAATTTGAATGCAGTCGTGAGAATCCAAGATTAATTATGGATATGGGTTTTCAAATTTGATAATTAAGAATCCAAGATTAATGTAATGGAGGAAGAAATGAATAAGGGGTCCAAGTTCTACCTTTATGAATTGTTGCGTTTCAATTCCATAGTTTGTTATTAATAGCTGGATCCAATTAATTTGAAATTTTAGTAAATGGTGAAGGATTCAATCAATTCTTGTTTTTTCTGGGCTTGTTTCTACAAGTTTTTATGGGTTTTATATGAACATAATATTTGAGAAGATGAAGATCTAGAGGAAGAAGAGGGAATGAGAAGAAGAAAAGGAAAAGAAACCAGGTGTTTGGTGGGTCACTATTACATACGATGGACCTACAATCAAACAATTGAAATCATATTAAAAATATTAGACATTAAAAAACTAACATAGATGACCGAAATAGATAACGAAAGAATACATAAGAGACCAATTTTAGACAATTCTTAGTTTAAGGGACCATTCTGAGATAAAGAATTAAGTTAAGGGACCGACTTATCAATTAAGCTATAAAGAGAGTAGAAGAAAAGATAACAACAAACACACTAAAGATTGTTGACCCAATTCGATCCAAGATGATTTACTCTGGGGGAGAGATTTAACTCTCCAATCCACTATCAATGAGTTCTTACAAAGAGATACAAAATGAGTTACAAGAAATTAACTTCAACAAGCTCACAAAGAAAAACCCTAATTTCTACCCATTTTTCCAATCTCACCAATTAACAAGACACTCATGAATATTCACTCTCCCAAGGTGTTTACAAATGACTCTTCACTCATGTGTTTCCCAACCCATGAATCTTCCCAAAAGGCACCAACCCTAATTCCAGGAGCCTCCTCTTTTGGTTCTCCAAGATTGATATCTTGAAGCTTTGAACCTCACCCAAAGACACTCAATATTTAGTATCTAAAACCCTAAATGTTCCCTCCTTTGGTTTCCATGAGATTCACCAATCTCATCTTCAAAAACTGCAGGAACCACTTAAATACTAGTCACAAACGTCCCAAATCGTGTCACGATTTGGTCCAATCGTGCCACGATTGTACTTTCCAACCGTTGTGATCAGTCCTTTTTTGGTAAACTTGCTGAGGAAGTTGTTGAATCGTGTCACGATTTCCCATCTCAAAAACATGCTCACTGCCTGGCCAAAATTGTGACACGGTTGCCAAATCGTGTCACGATTCTTCACTTTCTCAATATTCATTTTTGAGCCACAGTTCAACAATTCTCCACCTTGACTCTAAAATGATGATGATGCTAATTTATCCATCAATCACCATTCTCCTTAACCTTGCCTTGACTAATAAAGCGCACAATCAAGAGCTAATTTAAAATTTTGATATACTGAAGGACTATTATGACTACTCATTACACATACAAAGAGACAATGACCAAACTGACTATCACCCCTATATTTTTTAAGGTCATGCTAACAAGTGCCCTTAACGAACTTCAGAGCATTTGTTAAAGATTCTAAAATAGAAATAATTGGTAAGTTTGATGTAGAAAAAAAATCACTTTTTCAAGTTTCAATGTGTTGAATGCATCAACCATATTTTTTTTTTATTCTTTAGACTTTTTAATAAGTGCCCTTAGCTTTTCCCTATTTTTTTAAAGGATAAATACTTACGTGTGTAATCAAGTTAGTTCATAAATCAAATGAGCCAAACCATATATAGCTAGCTCATGTTCAACTTATTTACTTAACGAACTTAATTTACAGTTTAATTTCAGCTTATCTGATCCATGAATCATAATTCAAGTAACCAATTATCTAATGGAGTTTCAAATTAAATTTGATTTGGTTCGATTCATTGGCAACCCACGCACGGCTATCATGCTCGTTAGTTCCAATATAGTAGTAACTACTACTATTAATAACCTTAAGAGTCACATTTCCTAGAAAAAATAAACTCAACAGTCACAATGCAAAATCAGTCATATGATGAGAAACTTTTGATATTCACGTGAAATACCATTAAAGTCGCTGGCTATAAATTCGTACCTAAAACCAATATCTGATACACATAATTCATTTTCAAAAACATAGCGGGAAACCGAACCGTTAAAATTCAAACAAAACCTTCTTCAAAAACTTCATAACTTTTTCCTACGAATTTTCATACAAAAACATTCCTTCTTTTTCCTACGAATTTCAAACACACAAAAATTTGTTCTTGTTGTTTGAAACGAAACAGAGTGAAAAAAAAACGATGGATTTTTTTGCTATGAAAAGAAAGAAACTTCAGAGTTTCTGCAAGAAACATGGGATTCCTGCGAATTTGAAGAACGTAGAAATGACTAGACAGCTTACTTTGATTCATCAGGTTCTACTTTTCCTCAACTTTTCATTTTTTTCTTCTGTTTTTTTTTTTTGGTAAAAATCATGTCTTTTTTATTTTATTTATAAGGTTCTTTTGTAAAACCCTTTTTCTCAAGTTTTGATTTTTTTTCTTATGTTTTTTGTTGTTTTGATTGTTGAATAAGAATGTATAGTGTTTGGTAAAAATCATGTTTTTCATTTTATAATATGCTTATTATGAATGTTGGGAACAGAGTAGATTAAATTATTAGGTTAAACCCATAAAAAAATCATTTTTTCTTCAAATAATCACTTTTATAAGTTTTATTCAGCTTAAATTTGGCTAAAATGAGAACTTGTTTGAGTAGCTTCTCATCAAAATAATTTTTGATAGATGAGTTAATTTTTTTTGGGTTAAATGTTTTTGGTCCCAATAAATATGTCAATTCTTTCGTTTTAGTCTATTTAAAAATTTTCTTCAAATTTTATTCCTTTAAAATAATTTCGTCTTCATTTTTTGTCTCTCCTTTAAAATAAACTCATATGTAGAATTCATATTTTTGAATAAAATTTTGTAGTAAAATTTATAATATTTAAAGGATCTCTCCAAAAGAAATTTATAATTTTTTTTACCAAAACATGAATTATATATGAATTTTTTTTGCAGTAAAAAAATCATATTTAATTTATGTTTTTAAAAAATTCGGGAGTGATTTTTATAATATTTTATACATTTTTCCACAATTTCATTAAAAAGTACAAAATTGTACATAAAAAGTAATAATATGAAAAATTTGTATATTTATAAGGACTAAAAACATATCTAACCCTTTTGTTTTTTTAAAAAAGTGATTATTTTTGTAATATGTACCAAAAAGAATTTTACTCCTTGTAAAGTAAAATAATTTTACACCGTCACCCCATAACAATAATATTTTCTGCCCGATCACCTCACTACACTCCACTTTAATGGTAGAGGTGGTAAAATAGCTGATTCTTATTGAATGTCAGTGTAAAACTAATTTACACCAACAAAACATATACATTTAACTCTTGATAACATATGAAAGATACTAGTTAGTACATATTAGACTTTATAATTGGGTTATTTTTGTTGTTTAAATTTAGTTAGGTGCTAATGTGTTATGATTAGTTAATTTTGAAGACCATTTGCAAAACAAAATTTCACACTATTTCTTGGGGAGTAAGTAATCTTTACTCTTGAGTTATTCATTTACTTAATTGTTGGGTTGGTTTTCTTATGCATACAGGGAGAAGAGAATACAAATCATGTGTCACGCAGGTTACGATCCGATAAAATCAAAAAACCTGTCGAAATTATAATATTGGACTCTGATAGTGATACCGATGTTCAAATGGAAGTTTCAGGTATGTCGAATTCTCTGTTGGTTTTATATTTGTTTTTTTCTTTTATAAGAATTAGTTTGTTGTTTATTTATAAATTTTGAAACTTTATATCTATAGATGTTGTTGCTGAGAAGACTAGTGTGAGTGCTGAACTAGATGGTGTCAAGTCTGATCACAAGGTTGATAATGACCAAATTGAAGACAATCAAGACTTGTCTCCAGCAACACCAAGTGATCTTAATGTTGAAGCCGATGAAGGCGCCGATAAAGACAAGTTAAATGTTCTAGTTATAGACCTGGACTTAGACAGTGATGCTGATGATGTTCAAATGGAAGCTTCAGGTATATCAAAACTGTTGCTAAAACAATACCATTTCTATTTATGGATTTCTATGTTAGTTTTATATCTATTTTTGTTTTTATAAGAATATAAGTTTCAAAATTTTACCTTCTTTATAGATACTGTTGCTGGGGAATGATTTGAACGAGAAGACCAATTTGAGAGATGAACATAAACCGGAGGAGGAACCAGCTCAGTTAAGTGAAGTCAAGTCTGATCACAAGGTTGATTCAGGTATAGAACTTTATTTTAATTTCACTCAAAGTTTGTGTTAGAACAGCAACTAGTAATAAAAGAATAAAAGAAATGAAAATCGCAAGACAATGATACACGATCTTTGTTTGCACAGTTCGGCAATGGTGTCTATCTATCGAGCAACGTAAGTTCCGTATTTTTTGATTGAAATTAGGGTTTCAGTGTTACAAACCCCCCCCCCCCCCCCCCCCCCCCCCCACACACACACACACACACACACACACACACGCATATATGTATGTATGTATGTACAGTACTACGATTTATATTGCAACAATATGTCTGAGCTGTACCTTGATTGAGCCATATCAACCTGTAGTCTACAATCTATAACTATTATTTATAAACGCAATGTTTGATTCTCAATTTTATCCTTGATTATTATTCTTGTAACAACTTCTGGTGTACTAATCTTTCTGCTAGTATATAAGTGCTATATATTGTTAATATTTTGCATCTGTTGCATGCTAATATATCATCACATCAACTTTTTTTATTAAGTACCATATTCCTAACCAAATAATTGAATTTAACTATAATATCAAATTCATTCTTTTGAGCAATTCCTCATATATTTTTGTTATATAGAATTATGAATAATTTATAAATTTTCCAACTTTTATATTTCTAGATACTGTTACTGAGAAGGATTCTAATGAGAAGACCAGTGTGAGTGCTGAACTAGATGGTGTCAAGTCTGATCACAAAGTTGATAATGACCAAATTGAAGACAATGAAGACTTGTATCCAGCAACGCCAAGTGATCTTAATGTTCGTCATATCGTCGATTCAGGTATAGGTATGTTTTTGATAATTGATATGTATAATTTTCTATCTCTAACTATTTATGAAGGTGGATTAGTTTATAAATTTTTGTACGTTTATATTTATAGATACTGTTGCTGACCATTTACTAGACAAGGAACCACATCAATTTCTAACTGCTCCACCAAGTAAAGTCAAGTTTGATCACAAGGTTGATTCAGGTAAAAAAAATTTGGAATTTTATTAGAAGTTTGTAATCTTCAATCTATAGCTACCTTCTAGGTATATTCAGGTAGATTTTTTATTTCAATTTTATCATTGACGGTTTTTATAACAACCTTCAGGCACTGCTACTAAAAATGCAGATACAAGTGGTTTGAAGTTTGAATCATCAGAAAAGATGAGTATAACCCCAGCATCAGAGAAATTGATTGGTTCATTGACACCAAGAGATATTGGAGTTTGTGATGTCGAGGAAAGCATACAGACTGGTGTTAATCAGGAGACAAATGATCATGGTCATGAGAAAACGATGGATTTTGCTCTGACTACGCCATGTAATCCGGGGACACCAACCAAAGATGATATTGGACATTATGATTCGGAAGAAAATTTGCAGATCCATGCCAATAAAGAGAACATTGATCCTAGTGAAGAAGGTTTGGATGCAGAACCTAGTGCAGTTGACGTGAGTGAAGATGAGGATCTTACTCAGTCTGTTTCAGAAGAATTGGGTAATGATTTGATAGAGGGACAAGTTGCAAACATGGATAACGGAATAGATCTTCAAGATGTTTGTGGAAGTGATGAAACTGTTAACCAGTGTGGTATAAATAGCCCTCATGTTTCTCCAAAGAATTCGAGTGCCTGTTTGGTTGAACAACTTCACAAACCGGATGATAATAATTGTGTCCTATCAGAAGCTGCTACAGTCTGCTTTGATGCATTGACCGGTGCAAAAAATATTGAGAACATTGATTTTACTGTTGAAGATAGTCTAAATGCAGTTCATTCATACAGTTTTGAAGATTCATCAGTTCAGTTTCTGCCAATTGATCCATTACGTGAAGTGGAGACTAATAATCCTGCTGTTCACAGACTGGTTGCTACAGGTAAATTTATTTGTTTTACCTATTCACATAGTGTACATATTAGCTAGATTTCTTAACCTTTTCACACTGTTCTAACCTTGATATTTTATGCACTGCTCCTAAAAATGCAGATACAAGCGGAGTAAAGGTTGTTTCAGACGCACTTGCCAATGATTTGGTGAAGGAAGTTGAGGATGTGGATGATAAATTTGATCTTCCTGAAGATGTTTCTGAAACTATCAACGGTAGCAATGAAGCTAGAAAGCAAGGTAGCATCTATACCCCTCTTGGATCGAACGTAAAGAATGTTGATCTTTTAAATGTTTCTCCGGTGGAATCGAATTCACCTTTTAAAAAATCTGATGATAATGTCATGCACGGTGGAAACTACGATCTCGGAAATTGTGGATTTGCAGTTGATGTCTTTTGCTCCCACAATAAATCCATTGCTACTGAGGAAACTGACGAGAAAACCATCGTGTCTATGGAAAATCATTTATACGAGGGTCATTCACCAAGTGGTAAATACTCAGATGTTGAGGATCTTCAACTGCCTGCTTCAGCAGAATTTGGTAAAAAGTTCGCGGAAGTGGAATTTGATATTCTTGAAGATGACTGTAAAACTGCAATGTGTAAAGATGTAGCTCTAAATTCAAGTAGCATCAGAAGCCCTCAACAGTCAATCGTAAATGATTTTAATCTTCTACATGATTCTTTAGGGGATTTCAGTTCATATTTTGATGAAGAAGTCCAAAAGCCTGATGATAAAATTATGCATTGTGGATCTGGAAAAAGTGAATCTGGAGTTGATGCGTTTTGTTTCCCTGGTGAATCCATTGTTGCTAAGAATACTGATGGGAAGAACAACGAGTCTATGCAAAAAAATTCATTTGAAGGTAACTCATCCAGTGTTCAATATTCAGATGGTACACGCGATCTATTTATGACAACTAGTGAATTGATTTCTAAAGGCAATTACAATTGGTCTGATAAAAACTTTTGGTTTTCTAATCTTTCTGCAAGTAGAATGTCTTAATCCCACTAATCCTTTATTTTGTTGTACATTTCTTCGACACATCTACTTGTTGTCTTGTACACCTTGATATACGAAAATGCTAAAGTTGATTTTGTTGTAATTAGTTTATTAATTTATAATATCTCAAACCTTTATATTATAGGCTCTGCTGATGGAAATGCTGATGCCCGTGAAGTGAAGTCAGAGTCTATATGGAAATTGCCACCTGAAGTTCAAAATATCGATGATAATAATTGTGTGATGGATGAATCTGCCGCAATGTGCCTTGATGCATCGGTTGAACAAGTTGAAAATATCGATGATAATAATTGTGGGATGGACGAATCTGCTGCAATGTGCCTTGTCACATCAACAGGTGTGGAAAATACCGATGAGAAGACTGTTGTGGCTGTTCAAGACACTCTAGATGAGGTTCATTCATCTAGTTTGGAAGATTCTGATGGGACACCAGTTCAAGTTCGGTCTACTGATCCTTCGAATGAAGTAAAGACGGGTGATCTTGATGTTCTTGACTTGGTTGTTGCAGGTAATGTATATTGATTTGTTTTATGTATCTGGGATTAGCTATTACAGTCAGGTGTGTCCTTTTTCGTGGCAAATGTTGTTGTATTGTTGTTACATTGTTCACATATTAAAAAAAATAATAAATCTGTTCTGTTCTTACTTGAAATATAGCTTCAAGATAAAGGAGTTTAATTTGTATAAAGGAACAAACAATTCCTGTGAAAAATTTAGTACTTGTTTTTATATGATTGTTATTATAGTGTCAATATTATTACAGTGTTTAATAATCATCTTCTTGCAACTACAATAGGAATGAGTTTATAATCTCTCTAACCTTAATATTTCAGGCACTACTACTACAAATGCAACTACAAGTGGAGTGAAGTTCAAATCTTCCGAAAAGATGAGTATTTCCCCGGCATCAGAGAAATTGATTCGTTCATTGACACCAAGAGAAATTGGAGTTTGTGATGTCGAGGAAAACATACAGATTGGTGTTAATCAGGAGCAAGATGATCATGGTCAAGAGAGAACGATGGATTTTTCTCCCACTATGCCATGTAATCCAGGGACACAAACCAAAGATGAGATTGGACATTATGATTTCGAAGAAAATTTGCTGATCCATGTGAATAAAGAGAACATTGATCCTAGTGAAGAAGGTTTGAATGCAAAACCTAGTGCAGTTGACAAGAGTGACGATGATGATCTTACTCAGTCTGTTTCAGAAGAATTGGGTAATGATTTGATAGAGGGACAAATTGCAAACATGGATAATGAAATAGATCATCAAGATATTTGTGGAAGTGTTAACAAATGTGGCATAAATAGCCATCATGTTTCTCCAAAGGAATCGGATGGCCGTTTGGTTGAACAACTTCACAAATTGGATGATAATAATTGTGTTCTGTCGGAAGCTGCTACAGCCTGTCTTGATGCATCAACCGGTGCGAAAAGTATTGATGAGAACTCCAATTTGACTGTGGAAGATATTCTAGATGCGGTTCATTCGTCTTGTTTTGAAGATTCATCGGTTCAGTTTCCGCCAGTTGATCCATTACATGAAGTTGAGATTAATGATCTTGCTGTTCACAAAATAGACTCCACAGGTAAATTTATTTGTTTTACAAAATAATTTATGGTCATAATGTACATATTAGATATATATCTTAACCTTTTCACATTGTTTTATACAAATGAGTTTATAATCTCTTTAACCTTGATATTTTATGCACTGCTTCTAAAAATGCAGATACAAGTAGAGTAAAGGTTGTGCCAGAAGAACTTGCTAACAATTTGATGGAGGAAGAAGTTGAGGATGTTGATGATAAATTTGATCTTCCTGAAGATGTTTCTGAAACTGTTATAGGTTGCAATGAAGCTATAAACCAAGGTAGCATCGATAACACTCATGGATCGAATGTAAACAATGTTGATCTTTTACATGTTTCTCCGGTGGAATCGAGTTCACCTTTGGTTGGAGGACAAGTTCAAAAATCTGACAACAATGTTATGCCTGGTGGAGACTATGATCTTAGAAGTTGTGGATTTGCAGTTGATGTCTTTTGCTCCCATGATAAATCCGTTGCTGCTGAGGATACTGATGAGAAAACCATCGTGTCTATGGAAAATCATCCACATGAGGGTCATTCACCAAGTGGTAAATACTCAGATGTTGAGGATCTTCGACTGGCTGCTTCAGAAGGATTTGGTAAAAAGTTGGCGGAAGATGACTGTGAAACTGCAAAGTGTAAAGATGAAGCTCTAAATTCAAGTAGCATCAAAACTCCTCAAGATTCAATCGTAAATGATCTTAATCTTCTACATGATTCTCTAGGAGATTTCAGTTCATATTTTGATGAAGAATTTGAAAAGCCTAATGATAAAATTATTCACTGTGGATCTGGAGTTGACGCCTTTTCTTTCCTTGATGACACACACGATCTATTTGTGACAACTGGTGAATTGATTTCTAGTAGTACTTATCCCATGGCAGCATTAGGTATTAATGCAGTTTTGTTTTTAAATATATTGTTATTCATAGCTTATACAAATAAGTTTCCATGATATAATATTTTATGTATTCTTTGTTAATCCTTTATCTTCCCATGCAGATGCTTGTGATGAAGAGATGCTGAGATCATCAGAAAAGACATGTATGGTTGCAGATCCTGAGGAGTGTATTGGATTTTTACATAATGACATTGAAGCTTCATCTAATAAAGACTTTGAGGCTGAAACATGTTTTGATCCAAATACACTTGGATATGTTGTTATGGAAGCTACTTGTAACATGAATGAAAGCATGCAAATTGATGACATGACGGAGAAGGAAAACAATCAGGGAGAAGGTATGAACTTTTCTGAGAACTGTGATGTTCATGATGATGTTGGTGGAGTTGGAGCCGAAGTTGAAAATCAACCTAGTGAAACAGCGAGCCGGAAAACAAAGAGGAGTGATGCAAATTCAGACGAGGAAGTGAAAGATGAGCTTGTTCCAACTGTGCCTCAAACCACTGAAATGGATTCAAGCAACTTCAGCCTTCATCAACTTTTGGCTTCAGGTAATGTTTAAATTTTGAGTACGGAAATGCAATTTATTTTTTATTCAACAAATGTTTTAAATCGAAGTCGTGGATTTGTTCAAAATATCGATGATAATAATTGTGTTGTGGACAAATCTGCCGCAATGTGCCTTTATGCATCAACAGGTGTGGAAAATACCGATGTGAACACTGATGTGGCCGTTCTAGACACTCTAGATGAGGTTCATTCATATAGTTTTGAAGATTCTGATGGGACACCAGTTCAAGTTCTGCGTACTGATCCATCTAATGAAGTAGAGACGAGTGATCTCGATGTTCATGAATTGGTTGTCACAGGTATATTGATTTGTTTCCCCAAATATTTGTGTGTGAAGAGTAAATTGAATATGACAGGTCCCATATAAGACGATTTAAAAAAAATGTAAATTTTCTTTTATTTATCATTTTGTTGTTGTTGGAAGTTTCAATCGTGTGGGACGAAGTTAACTACTTTATCAGAGCACTTGCATGATTTATTATTTGTGTTTTATGTATCTGGGATTAGCTATCTCAGTCAGGTGTGTCCTTTTTCATGTTAAATATTGTTGTATTGTTGTTACATTGTTATATCAAAATAAAATAAATTTGTTTTGTTTTTCACTTGAAATACAGCTTCAACATAGAGGAGTTTAATTAATAAATTTATATAAAGGAACAAACAATTCCTGTGAAAAATTATATTAGTACTTGTTTTTATATTCTTGTTATTGTAGTGTTCAACAATCATCTTCTTGCATTCAGGTATAATAGGAATGAGTTTATAATCTCTCTAACCTTAATTTTTCAGGCACTCCTACTAAAAATGCAGCTACAAGTGGAGTGAAGTTTGAATCTTCGGAAAAGATGAGTATTGCCCCGGCATCAGAGAAATTGATTGGTTCATTGACACCAAGAGATATTGGAGTTTGTGGTGTGGAGGAAAACATACCGATTGGTGTTAATCAGGAGCAAGTTGATCATGGTCAAGAGAAAACGATGGATTTTTCTCCACTTATGCTAAGTAATCCAGGGACACCAGCAAGTGATTCGGAAGAAAGTTTGCAGATCCATGCCAATGAAGAGAACATTGATCCCAGTGAAGAAGGTTTGAATGCAGAACCTATTGCAGTTGACATGAGCGACGATGATGATCTTACTCATTCTGTTTCAGACGAATTGGGTAATGATTTGACAGAGGGACAAATTGCATACATGGATATTGGAATAGATCTTCAAGATGTTTGTGGAAGTAGCAACGGTTGCAATGAAGCTGTTAACCAGTGTGGCATAAAGGAATCAAGTGGATTTGCAGTTGATGTCTTTTGCTCCCACGATAAATCCATTGCTGCCGAGGATACTGATGACAAAACCACTGTGTTTATGGAAAATCATCGATATGAGGGTCATGCACCAAGTGTTAAATTCTCAGATGATGATGATCTTTTACTGGCAGCTTCAGAAGAATTTGGTATAAAGTTGGCGGAAGTAAAATTTGACCTTCTTGAAGATGCCTGTGAAACCGCAAAGTGTGAAGATGAAGCTCTAAATTCAAGTAGCATCAAAAGCCCACAACGGTCAACCGTAAATGATTTTCTGCATGACTCTCTAGGGGATTTCTGTTCATATTTTGATGATGAAGTTCAAAAGCCCAATGATAAAATTCTGCATTTTGTATCTGGAAAAAGTAAATCTGGAGTTGATGTCTTTTGTTTCCCTGATGAATCCATTGTTGCTAAGAATACTGATGGGAAGAACAATGAGTCTATGCAAAAAAATTCATATGAAGGTAATTCATCAAGTGTTCAATATTCAGATGGTGAACTGATTTCTAGTAGCACTTATCCCATGGCAGCATTAGGTATTAATGCAGCTTTTTTTTTTTTAATATATTGTTATTCAAGCTTATATATATATATATATATATATATATATATATATATAAGTTTCCATTATGTAATTAATATTTTATTGCATTCTTTCTTAATCCTCTATCTTCACATGCAGATACTTGTGAAGCGATGCTGAAATCATCAGAAAAGTCATGCATTCCTGCAGATCCTGACAAATGCATTGGATTTTTTCCTAATGACATTGAAGCTTCAACTAATAAAGGCTTTGAGTTTGAACCATGTTTTGATCCAAAAACACCTGGAGACGTTGGTATGGAAACTTGTAACATGAATGAAAGCGTGCAAATTGTTGACATGATGGAGAAGGAAAACTATCAGGGAGAAGGTAGCAACTTTTTTGAGAACTGTGATGTTCATGATGATGTTGGTGGAGTTGGAGCCGAAGATGAAAATCAACCTAGTGAAACAGCGAGCCGGAAAACAAAGAGGAGTGATGCAAATTCAGACGAGGAAGTGAAAGATGAGCTTGTTCCGACTGTGCCTCAAACTAGTGAAATAGATTCAAGCAACTTTAGCCTTCATCAACTTTTTGCTTCAGGTAAAGTTTAAACTTTGAGTAAGGAAATGCATTTTAATTTTTATTCAACAAATGTTTTAAATCGAAGTCGTGGTTGCAATTGTATTGCCCCGGTTACTTTATGAAAATATTGAATTTCCATTTTATTACATTTATGTTAAAAATCAACGAAAACAATGTTTTGACATTTTCAAAATTTCTGAAAATGAGTTCAATTTGTTTTCAAAAATTGCAAAAGAAACTTACGAGCGAAATGCATTTCCTCAATGTTCATTAGTTGAAGTGAAAATGAAAACGAGACACATGAGAATAAACAGACCCTTATGCTCTAGTTAAATACGTTTGATGCAGTTCAGATTGCAGTTGCAGACCTTTTTAAACATTGCATACGCAAATGTTTCGGTAGAAATTAATCGATATTTTTGTAAACCTTGATTTATAGAAACTGCATCTGGAGATGAAGATGCTTATCTAAAGAAGTTGGACTCACCATCAAAAGCTACACCAATGATACATAAAGAGAACATTAAATTTGACAAGAAGGAGAAAGTTGGGTCATTGATGTCTAGGAATAAATTTGCTAAGAGGCAACCTCTTCAAGATCTTAAGCAGAATTGAACTTCTCAGTATAATTTGATGAATGATCATGCTTTCTAGTATTTGGTGTTAAGTGGAAGTTCTTTTTTAATGCTTATTGCTTAGCTCCTGTTGTTATAAGATTGAGATTTTCACATTCTGCATGTGAAATGTACAATATTGTGGAGTTGTAATGCCTACTAAAGTTTATATTTTGGTATGACACATTGTCACAGATATGTATTAGACTTGACACTGATATTGGAATTTTGACAACAGTAATGACATGAGAAATAGAGCTACTCAATGCAACACCGACACATGTTTGACAGTAAACGCGTCTCTATATTGACGTTTTTGATGTTTTATGTATAGTCTAATTTTAGAAAATATTAGTTTTACATGGAGTAACTCTTTGCTGATAGTTTTTTATATGCTGTGGTTATAAATTTGACATCACCATCTTTTAGTTGTTGCTGAAAATTGTCATACATTGTGCTGTTATTTTTTATTCTCTATTTAATGTTCACTTTTGTTTGGAGATGAATATGCAAATTGGATTTTTTGATGCAGAGGAAAATATGGAAATTGGTGTCGATGAAGGGCTAGTTGATCATAGTGAAGTGAAAACGATTGACGACAATGACAATGTGGCTGTTGAATATATGCAATTTGGTGTCGATGAGGAGCATGTTGATGGTGAAGTGAAAAATATTGACGACATCGCCAATGCGACTGATGAAGATATTCAAAATGACATTCATTCCTCTAGTTTTGAAGATTCGGATAGGACACCAGTTCAAGTTCTTCTTGATGGAGACGAGTGATCTTGATGTTCGGAAAATGGTTGTCGTAGGTATACTGCCTCTAAAACTCGTGCAA
The DNA here is from genome assembly GCA_946800305.1 of Medicago arabica. Lineage (NCBI taxonomy): Eukaryota > Viridiplantae > Streptophyta > Magnoliopsida > Fabales > Fabaceae > Medicago > Medicago arabica. The sequence continues at coordinate 47,702,414 of OX326966.1, forward strand.
GAGATAGCATTTGTACTTTTGATATTGAAAAGAACTTTAAAACTGAAAAGAAGGAGGAAGTTGGCTCGGCGATTTCAAAGTATTAATGTGAGAAGAGACAACCTCTTTCAAGATCTTCATCAGAATTGAACTTCATCTGTGTAGTGTTCTTTGATTAAAGGCACCACCAAAGACCAAAGACACCCAAGTATTTTCCGTTAATTTTCTCATAAAATCTATACATACATAAAAGTAAGAGCTCTTTTGTTAGATCATTGATGTTTCCCACTTCAATTTCTGCTTGAAAACACATGGAAATTACACGTTTAACTCCAACGGTAGCTAACTACATGCGAGTCGAATTAGATTTGATTGCATGAAACAAAAAAATTATATAACTAAAATAAAAATAAAAAAAGTGAGCCGTAGGACAGTATGTATGCAACAGCAACTGAATCCTTCCTCTTCCAGTATGATACAAGCCTTCTTTTCCTCCTTGCTTTTCAATCCTTTCATTTTGAGCATTCAACAACAAGTCTTGGTCACATGTCACTATCTCAACAGTCTTGCTAACCCTAATTCTTGACTATAAATGAGAAACAAAAATCATCACAAAATGTAGCAAGGAAAACAGCACCACTTTCATTTTCATCATATATTTTTTCGTTTAACTTGTTTTCATGATGGGGATTTTGAATATGTGTTGCGGATGGCATTTAGGGTGCACAAATATTAAAGGGATCATTGATCTTTATTATAGACTACCCACACCATATCTTTCTCATTTTATTTCAACCTCTCTCTACCATCTCCCTTTTCTCACTACCACCAACAACCAACAACTTCACAGCAGCACCGGTGTCCAAACTTTCTTCACCATATCTTTCTCATTTTATTTCAACCTCTCTCTACCATCTCCCTTTTCTCACTACCACCTACAACTGGTGTTGGTGATGGTGGTAGTGAGAAAAGGGAGATGGTAGAGAGAGGTTAAAGACAAAGTGAGAAGCATATAACGTGGAAAGTCTATAATAAAGATCAATGATCCCCTTTAATTTAATGGTTTAAATTAATTTCTTTTAACTTGTGTATTGCACAAATTTAATATTTGTGCACCCTAAATGCCACGTGTGTTGGGTTATTCCTAGATTTTTTATTTGTATTAAAGTTAAGGAAAATTCTATGGTGAAGTTGCTGAAATGACTTTTTCGATGAAGTTACCCTACAACTAATCAGAACGCGCCACGTGTGTTAGTTATGCCATGTCATACTGGCGGATGCATGGTATGTACCATGTACCTCTAGTCAAATTTAATTGTATTTTAACCCTTAGATGTTTTGAACCATCAAGATTAAACATCTCACTAGTGTTATTATGTTGCCTTTCACACTATTTATTTCTTTCCACTTCTTTTTTCAACAAAAAATCTATTCTAATTTATTTATTTGTTTATTGTTTTGCACAATAATTTGTGACTATATGAACTGTTCATACCACACCACCATCACCATCATGTTCTCTCTTTTCCAGATTTTTATCAAATAACTACGTCACTCTTCAACATCTTCATCATATATTCTTCATCTTCATCATCTTCATATGAAAAAAAATCTAATAAATTAAAAAAATTAAAATTACAAAATTAAAAAAAGAGCACCGTTAATTGTTACGAAACAATTTTCACAAGAACAACAAAAATGCATACATGCTCGACTTTAATTAAATTGAAAAAAGGTAGTTACGTGAAAGATGAAAACCACAGCCATGTTTAAATTATAGTGACATGAGTTATTCATGTCTTTCTTGTTTTGACATTCCTGTAACATTAAGCATTACCCTTAAAATGAGTTTTTGGTGATAAAATGGTTTAAAGTTATGATTTTTTTTGTTTCAGATCGCATAGGTTTTAACCGGGTCGTTATGACCCGTCTGAAGGTAGAAGATGAAGTATTAAAAAAAAATCAATATTATAGGTATCAAACCCGCGACCAACCATAATTATCTTTCTTTATTTATTCATAATCATACTCTCTCTTCCAGATTTTTATTAAATCACTCTTCAACATCTTCATCATACCTTCATCATCTTCATCAACTTATTCATCATCTTCATGAGAGGAGAAAAAAACTCAAATTTTAAAAAAATAAAATGAAATTACATAATTAAAAAATATATATTTCAATTAATAATATTTCCATAAAAACACTTCTATTTTCAATCCCTCAATGTTTACATCACAAAGCATCATACATGATGATAGAGTAAAGCTGCAATGTGTTTTGTGTTTTATGAAGCTGCAGATCCACCAAAGTAAACCTACCAAATAAAATATAGTCATTCGCATGAATCAAACACATGACCTCAATACCCATAACATAAACATATGCCTTTACCATCACAATATCAAATTAATTCACAAAATATATGCGTTATAAATCTATTTAACTGCTATGTAGGTTTTAAATCGTAATTATTTAATATAAATTATCATTAATTTTATGATGGGTTCAATTAGTTAATGCATTATAAAATGATGGTTTCAAATTCTACTTTTTTTCTATAAAAATCAAAAGTCAAAGTTGTTCCAAGGGAATTGCGTATTTATTGCAGGATTAACTAGTATTAATAGGCGCATTTATCATCATTTATTAAAAAATTATGACATAATTTGCATTGCTATAAAATTCAATAAAACAACATTTCTTTTATTAAATAAAAAATAAATCTAGATGATAATTGTTTGCACTATTATTGTGGAATGAGTTGAGGTCCATTAGCAAAATTTTCTACAACCCATTTCGACTCCCTCCGAATTTATTTATTTTTTTATATAATAGGATTCTATTTTTATTCAATGTTTTTTGATAAAAAAAATCATTTTTTTCTAAAGAAATTAGAGTTTGTCTCACTATTTTTACACTATTATTATTTCCCACGAAAATTGATTCTCCACCGCAATTCTTTAATCAAATTTTTTACACTATTCAATGTTTCCCACCTTCTTTAATTGTCATACGGATTCCAATGAATGTTTCCTTTTTAGTTAAGTCACATACTTAATTGTGATACTATTTTACATAATTAATGCATAGTATTTAATTTCCAACGAAGATATCAGGGGAAGATCATTACGTGGAGTACAAGTATGGGAAATGAAGAGGCAATTCAATGAATTTCTATAAATAAATTATTTCCAAGTAAAAATATAGATAAAATAAAAACTACGTAGAAGACAAAAGATACTTTCTCCGTTTTAAAATATAAGCATTTTTTATACGTCATAGTTATTTTATTTTCTTCTAAGTAACAAAACTTAAATTATAATTTTAATTTAAAAACATTTGGTATAAATAAGTTAATTTAAAAGCATTTTATGTAAGTAACTTAGAAAAAAGTGTTTTTAAATTTAAAATCACTTATAACTTTAAGTCATTTAAAAAGAACTTATATTGCTCTAACAAATGTATCATTTTTATCAACATAACTTGTCTTATTAATTATTCTATTCTTGAAAAATGGATTTCTATTGCTCTCTCATTAATCATTCTACTTTTCTAATAGAATCTTTTCAATAGTAATTTGTTATAGTATGTGTTAGTTACTGCATTTTTCCACGTTAGTTATCAAACATAAAAAACTTAATTTTATATTTTGTATGCTATTATTTTTTGTTACAATTTTAAGGGAGTTTAAATACTTTAATCACATTGCATTGTCTTTTTTCTTTAAATGTGATGTCTCTATTTTTTTTGTTGACAAAAATGTGATGTCTCTATTGTTAACTGAGTTATTGAAATTGATAAAATAAGCTAATTTGATTTGTCTCTAATCTTCGTTTTAAATTGTATTCAATGAACAACAACAACAAAAAAAAAATTGATTGTTACGTACCTAGCAAAAAAATTGTCACGTTTATTATACATGTAACTTTTTTTTTTTCAAATGTGATCTAGTCAGAAAAGATTAAGGGGGTGTATTGGATTGAGATTTTAAAAGACTATTTTGGCAAAGAAAATCTTAAAGATTTTCAAAGATTGTATAGGAATGTATTAACTTTCAAGATTTCAAGGGATTTTAACTCAAAGATTTTTAAGATTTGAAAGTATTTTATGAGAATTCGTAGGATTTTAAAAGATTTTTTTAACTCAAAGATTTTTTATGCGATTTCAAGGGATTTTAACTCAAAGGTTAAAACTCATGTGACCCAAAACATAAAATATTTCTTCTTTGAAAAAATAAAATAATTTCTTCTGCAAATATAAGCACATTAAATTTACAACAAGTGTTGTGCAATGGGTCTGTTTTGATCGTCGGAGCAATGTTCTTCCATGTTGACTAGGTTTCTAATGTGATAGTTTGTCGGATCGACTTACATTGAAGATTCCGATTTCCAAAATTCCAGTTCGTGTTTCGTTCTTATTTAAATAAGGTCATATTCAACGGTTCGATTGATTATATTTGATATCGTTAGTCGATTTGGTCCGTTTTGATCGTTGGAGCAATGTTCTTCCATGGTGACTAGGTTTTAAATGTGATAGTTTGTCAGATTGAATTACATCGAAGTTTCCGATTTTTGAAATTACAGTTCCTACTTCGTTCTTATTCTAATAAGGTCATATTTAACGGTCCGATTGATTATATTTGATATCGTTAAGTTGTTTTGGTCCGTTTTGATCGTTGGAGCAATGTCCTTCCTTGTCAACTAGGTTTCAAATGTGATAATTTGTCAGATCGACTTACACCGAAGATTCCGATTTTTGAAATTAAAGTTCCTACTTCGTTCTTGTTCTAATAAGGTCATATTCAACGGTCCGATTGATTATATTAGATATCGTTAAGTCGTTTTGGTCCGTTTTGATCGTTGGAGTAATGTCTTTCCATGTTGACTAGGTTTCAAATGTGATAGTTTGTCAGATCGACTTACACTGAAGATAAAACTTTAATAGTTCATTATTATTTTAAAAATATCTCCAAAAGTAATTTTTTTTTTTTTGAAAGAAGAAATATTTTATGTACCGATAGTAGAAAGGCGTATGTAAATGTTATAATAATGTATTATGGTTATATACAGTAACTAATCCAATTTATATAAAAATTAAGTTGATGTTGTAGTGGTAAAGTCTATATTTTGTTATGTTGATGTACATTGAGGTACATGGTTCTATCCTCCAAGCTCCTATTTTTTCAAATTCTTAATTTTTTCTATTTCTAAAATATCAGAAAGTCAAAACAATGAATAATTTTTAATCTTTATTTAATGTATTGGAGTGTGCAATTGGAATGACATAGGAAACTACTACTAAATTTAACATGAAAAATTGATGAAATTTAATCCAATTAATGACCATCAAGAATGATTTTTTTTTTCTAAGGAAATAATGAAAAAATTGTTCCATTCAAAAACAATAGTGCAACATAACTTTCAATCCAATTAGTGCAGCATAACTTAAAAAAAAAACATTTATAATTAGAACTATTTGGAAGTCTAAACGTTAAAATAAAAATAAAAATTGGAATAGCCTAAACTGTTTTCCTTTTTTTAGTCTTTATTAAAAAAAACATCATACATGTTAATTAGAAGTTTAAACGTTAAAATTTATAATTGGAAGGATCACTAAAAAATAAAATTTGATGTCATATACTTTATGTTCAAGCCATGGTATTATGAACTAGTTAAGAATACATACATATTAATTGATACCATTAGTGCTTGATTAACTAGTTAATATCTTAAAGTAATCCATCATAAAATTAATGATTTTTTTTTGACAAATCATAAAATTAATGATAATTATATAATACTTTATTACTTTTTAAAATTTGTACAGTGGTTAATTCTAATTCTAATGCAAGGATTTTGTGGATGTATTTGATGTTATGTTGGTTAAGTTTGATTTTATGATTGTGGAGGTTGTTGGTTCGATTCTTGAGTTTGGTCAATTTTTATTTTTATTTTTTTTAAACTTTATCTTCTACCTCCAGACTGGTCGTTACGACCCGGTTGAACCCATGTGACCCGAAAATAAAAACCTTACCTTTTAACTCAATTCGAACACATAATCATGAACACAATAACATTTCCTTTTAATTTCAAACAATTTTCTGCAACTTTAAACACTCAAAATAAAAATAAATAATTTGAATTCAACAAAAGATACTCAAAATTGGAGAAAGCGAATTTGCAAAGGAATAAGAAGATTTTGTCTGTGTTTGGATGAAATTGGAAGTGTTTTTATGGAAATGTATTTAACTGTAATGTTTTTTTTTATATTATGTAATTTCTTTTTTTTTATTTTCTCATGAAGATGATGATGAATATGAATAAGTTGATGAAGATATGGTGAAGAAGATGAAGGAAAGATGAAGATGTTGATTTAATTAAAAATATGGAAGAGAGAGAGAGAGAGAGAGAGAGAGAGAGAGAGAGAGAGAGAGAGAGAGAAATGGAAATAAAGAGGAGAGAGAATTGGTACTAGAAAAAAAATCATGTGTAGATGGTGTACCACAATAACATAGAGACCAAGTAAATCTAACCGTTAAGATCATCAAATAAAGTTTTCCTATTTACGATACTGTAGACCGCCTGCACTGTAACATAATGCAGTTTTCTGACATGTCTAAGGCTAAAATCTGATTGACCCATTCGAACGACTGCACCGAAGAAGTCATTTTTCTGACTTCTTCGTAGAAGCTCCCTAAAGTTAAACCATGTCCATCAAACTTTTTCTATTGAAACCTCTATCTAACAATATTTCATGCAATAAGATTTTGCTTTATCTTTTGATTTACAACACTTAAGTAAAACAATAAAAATTAAGGGATTAATTGGATGTACATAAATCTTTAATCTTTGAGTCTTTGGTATAAGTGGTATGGTTTGGTCGGTTTTAAAAGCTCATATTTTAAATTTTAAAAAGGAATTAATTGGATGAGATTCTTTAATCATCATTGAGTCTTTACAACTTCGCCGTTTTAAAAATATCGTATTTTAGAATACTTTTCAATAAAATAACTTTTTAAATGATTAATTGGATGTACATCTCTTTAATCTTCGAGTTGTTAGGACATGAGTTGTACAACTTGATCGCTCTCTTACTCATTTTCAAAAATATATCATTTTAAGAGGATTATTGGATGTACATCTCTTTAATCCTTGAGCTCTTAGAACACAAGTTGTACAACTTGGTCGTTCTTAAGCCCACTTTTAGAAACAAATCAACAAACTCACCACAATCAACTTCTCACACTCATCTTTTTTTTTTAATCAAATCAACAATATCTTTTTTAATGTATTTTTCGCAACAAAGTCTTTTCATTAAAAGTAACCAACATACAAACATTTTCTATCCTAGAACTTTGTAGCTTTGAATTCTCCATCGCACCATGAGATACGTAGAAACAAGATCAAACTCTTATCGAGCATAATATTAACAAAACATATTTTCCTCTCTATTTAAATAGTTTAAATTTTGAGTTCACGGCCATATTTTAATTCGCATTATTTAATAGTAAGAAGAAATAAATATTTTAGGGCACAATTAATTAGAGGTAACCGTTTTTAGCAGATGATGTAGGGTGCTATTACCTTCCTTGCGCATAATCAACTCCCAAACCTAAAATTTGGCTTGAAAGACCATTTTTTTTCCGTTTTAAAGAGTTTTTCCAAAGTTTTCTTATTTTAAAATCTCGTGGTCACTTCAACTCTGTTAATTCTACTTGTGATGGTCAGCATAAGCAATATGAGTTGGATGACGTGGATCCCCGTATTCAATCTTATCACAGGTCGGATAGGGAATTCCAACTCCTCCCTAGTGTGTCGGCGATTGGTTTCTGCTGGGGAGGAGCCGAAATCTCCGATTCAGCAGACAATGAGATTAAACACGGGGATATACCCGACATCTAACTCAAGGTTTGTTCAAGCTGACATCCCACTAAAATGGACGGAGTTGAAGTGACCGCGGGAGTTCATCATGAAAGTAACAGACCCATTTGGGTCGAATGTATTTTAGAAAACTTGGTGACTAATCCAGCTCATCATGTTCTCCTCGCCGGAGAATCTAATTTGTGATGTGTATAAGTCCAGTTTCAGGGGAAATAATTGGTTCATCTACCAAGCTGATAATTAATTCAGTAACGCCAAGAAATATTGGATTTTGTGATGTTGATGGAAGCATGCAGATTGGAGTTAATAAGGAGCAAGTTGATGATGTTCAAGTGGAAACTTCAGGTATATCAAAGTTGCGGGCTTATGACTATGGTAGTTTTTGTATTTGATTTTGTTTTAATAACAATAGTAGTTTATAAATTTTTGAACATTTATATTTATAGAATATACTGTTGCTGACCATTTACTAGATGAGGAACCTGATCAATTTCTAACTACTCAACCAAGTGAAGTCAAGTCTGATCACAAGGTTGATTCAGGTAAAAAAATTTGAACATTACTTCCACACATCAATTTACTTGTTATCTTTTACACTTTGTTGTAAACAAGTGTTATGGTTGATTTTATTGGAATTAACTTATAATATCTTAAACCTGGGAAATCGGTATCTTTGCAAAAGATGAGTTGAGGTCGAGAAAACTCTGAAATAAAATTAGCAAATGAGAAAGTTGATGCTGGAACAAGGTTGTCAAAATCGGGACTTTACTTCAGGTCGAAAGGAAATAGCAAAACTGGGACTTGTAAAATCGCAATCAAAATCAAAAGATTTTACTCAAGAACTTTAGTAGAATCGATATATGAAATTGTGAAATCGCAATCAAAATGGATGAATTTTACCAAAAAAAAAAAATACTAAATATATGTTATAAATGGTATATAATCATAAATGACTTAGTTTATAAGAAATCGTAAAATCGCAATCAAAATCGATGAATTTTGCCTATTTTAAGATTCTACCATGGATTTAAGTCGTTGAAGGTGAAGAAAGTCACAAAATCCTGAATTGTAGGCTTTAAGTTGGGAGTTGAACAACAATGTGCTGGAACATTTTATGAAGAAGAAAACATGCAAAATAGTGGCAATAAGGACAAAAATGAAGACACTCAGGAATTGTATCATGCAGCACCAAGTGAGGATGAAAATATCGTTTGGGAGAGAAGTTGAAGTATTAAGTGAAAGAACTAAAAAAGTTGTAGCTGAAAAAATAGATCAGATCAGACTGATCAGTAATCATCAAGGACAAACTATGGAGAATGTGAATGATGATGAAGGTAAGTCCCCGTTCGGTTGAACACGTTCCCGATTTGGATTCTATCATAATTGTGTTCAAGTTGATGTTGAATATTTTGATTTACTTTAACTAACTAATTATTAAAATATTAATGGATTATATAATATTAAATATTTAATGTTATTGTACTTGGTATTTATATTGGGTTTATTGTGGACGGATCGTGATGGGTTGGACCGTTCTTATTAGTTAGTCCATTTGAGAGGTCCTTGCCTCCACTGATGAGTATATAAGCTAACTATCCCATTAGGTTAGCCACACTGGAAACTGAAAGAACGCTCAATCAGTAAGGCGGCAGAAGAGCTCTCAAAACCTAATTCTCTCAAGTCACTTTCAAGTCTCATGGATTCAACCATTCAAGGTACACAGTTATATGTCAATTAATAATGTTAATAACATGCTATATTTCATATCTATGGTTTTGGTCACCTGTTAAAATACTTCAATTGGTATCAGAGCCAAATAGATATGTTACATGGTTGTTTGAATAATTGTAATCGATCCAATTTTTCTCAATTGAAATTCTATGTTTTTATCGCAATTGAATATTCTGCCTGTTTATATATGCATATATGATTACGACTGTTACGATAGCAATTACAAGCAGTTCATTGAAAATTGAATATTATAACATATAATTGCCATGTACAGTAGTATGAGATATGCACAATCTTGTTATCCATAGGACCATGTCTAATTGAGCGATTTGTTTTCTTTATGTTTTCTATATATACATGAAATCGATTGCTTGAAATTTTTACTTTAGCAAAACAAGATTCAATAAATTAAATTTGCCATTCATGTTTTTTTGTTTTGCTGTAACTGTTTTCTGCCGATTGCTGCACCTGTAACCTAGAGAGACCCAACCGGATCATTTGCGGGTCGGTTTTGACCCGTTTTCAGGTTCTATTAAAAATAATAATAAAGAAAAAATAGTAGGCACGTGTTCATACCCATGTTTTACCTCTTGTGCATACCTGTACAAGTAACTGATAAGCATATGTGCTTGTGTTGTCTATTAACGCACCACAAACAACAATAGTGCCTTAGTTGAAATGCGTTATGTTGGCCTGTTTTCATTTTAAAAGGATTATACTAATTAAAATACATTCAGGTCTGTCTATGCTTGCTACAAACTTATAAAATTCTTTTAAGCATAGATATTGTCAATTTGTACAATTGTGACTTTGCCTATCGCATGTGCAATTGTACGAGTTATGTATGTTAATTGCGTAAATAAAATTTATTATGTAGCAATTAATTCATTTATATTAATAGTAACTATATCCTATTGATATATTATTATTAATATAAATTACAAGTAAATAATTATCACTGTTTGCCTCTAAAAAATTATACCAAACTATTATTTATTAGTAATTGTGGTCTATATTATGTTAGTAGTAATTATACCCTATCGGTATATTATTATTAATGTAATTTTGTTATGATACAATAACTTTATTCATGCCTTATGCTTATATTTATCATTTTCAAATATCCTATCGATATTGGACTTGGTAATATAAGTTTTCTTATTATTGTATTTATTTTAAGATCATAATATGAAAGAGTTTTATTAAAGGACAAGTTTGACTGCGTATATGTGGAATCATTCGATTCGTAATTTATTAATGATTCCTTATTCTTTCATGACAATCTCTTTTCCTAGCTCCGGGAAAACTCTCAACGGGACTAACTATGAGGATTGGAAAGATTCTTTGGATCTTTATTTATCCATCAATGACCTTGATTTAGCTTTAAGAATTGATAAGCCTGCTGCTCTTACCAATGAGTCCACTGAAGATCAGAAAACCTTCCATAAAGAATGGGAAAAATCTAATAGGAAGTCACTGAAGGTCATCACGTACACTATGGAGAAATCTATTAGGCAAAGCATTCCTGAAAGTGACAATGCTAAAGATTACTTGAAAGCTATTGGTGAAAAATTCACTCGTTTTGACAAGGCTAAGAAAGGAGAGTATCTCTCATTGTTTGACAAGACCAAATATGACGGTGTCAGCGGTGTGCGAGAGCACATCATGAAGTTGATGAACTATTACAACAAGCTTAAGGATCTTAAAGTTGAGATTGGGGAAGACACTTTGATCTGGCGAGTCCTTGAATCCCTGCCTTCTCAATTTGATGTCATGAGGACTTCATATAATACTCAAAAGGCAGAATGGACAGTTGATGAAATGATTGCTATTATCACTCAAGAGGAGGAATCTTTTAAGAAGGCAAAATCTCAGAGTGTTCATTTTGTTGCTGCTTCTTCTAAGCATCCTACTGCTTCTTCTTCGAAGTATCCTGTTGCTTCTTCCAATGGTACAAAAGGTTTTAAGGGAAGCTATCACAAAGGAAAACATCACTCTCATGATAAGAAAAGAGGAAATGTTGTGGAACATTTGGAACCTAAAAAGAAATCTTTTAAGTATAAGGGAGAGTGCAAGTACTACAAGAAATATGGTCACAAGGTTGATGATTGTTACTTCTTGAAGAGGAAACTTGAAAAAGAAGGTACACTCCTAGCTCTAGCTCTATTTGAATCTAATGTTGTAGATGTACCTTTGGATACTTGGTGGTTAGACTCAGGTGCAACTATTCATGTTGTGAATTCTTTGCAGGGGTTCGCAAGCTTGAGGAAACCAAGTGATGCTGAGGCAAAGGTCATTGTGGGAGATGGAGTTAGAGTACCTGTTTCAGAAATAGGAGTTGTTTCGTTGTTTTTACCTTCTGGACACACTTTAATTTTAAAGGATGTAGTTTATGTACCTTCCATGAGAAGGAATTTGATTTCTGTTTCTACATTGGATAAATGTAGCTACACTTTTATTTTTGGCAATGGAAAATTGGTTGTTTCTTTTAAATCTACTCCCGTGTGTTCTGGAATTTTGCGTGATGGATTATATATGTTGAATATGGATGAATTCTCTGGTAACACCATTACTAGATCTAAGCGTAATATGAAAGATGAAAATTCATCAATGTTATGGCATAAACGTTTAGGGCATATTTCTAGGCCTCACATTGAAAGGTTAATTAAAGACAATATCCTTCCTAATCTCGATTTCTCTGATTTTGAAACTTGTGTCGATTGCCTAAAAGGAAAGTTAACTGCAAAATCTAGGAATTCAAAAGGGAATAGATGTGACAATGTCTTACAACTGATTCACACTGATATGTGTGGACCTATAACTCCTGCTGCGATGGGTGGACACAAGTATTTTATAACTTTCATTCATGATTTATCTAGATTTGGTTGGATAGAACTTCTGCAAGAAAAATCTAGTTCTTTGAATGCTTTCAAATCTTTTAAAGCTGCTATTGAGTTGAAAACAGGAAAGAAGATCGAATGTGTTAGATCTGATAGAGGAGGAGAATATTATGGCAGGTATGATGAGACCGGAAGAAACCCTTGACCGTTTGCTAGATTTCTTGATGAATGTGGAATTGAGGCTCAGTACACTATGCCTGGCACTCCTCAACAAAATGGAGTTGCAGAGAGACGTAATCGTACCCTTATGGATATGGTGAGATGCATGATGAGTCATTCTACATTGCCTGATTTTCTTTGGGGAGACGCCTTGAAAACTGCTGCTTACATTCTTAATCAAGTACCAAGTAAGTCTGTATCAAAAACTCCCTATGAGCTTATGACAGGAAAGAAGCAAAGTTTAAAACATTTTCATGTATGGGGTTGTAAAGCTGAAGTCAAACATTATAATCCTCAACAAAAGAAGCTTGATATGAAGACTGTTAGTGGTTTCTTTATTGGCTACAGTGTGGGCTCTAGAGGTTGTAGGTTTTATTGTCCTTCTCATTCTACACAGGTTATTGAATCTGACCGAGCAGTTTTCCTTGAGGATGATTTGGAAAGTGGGGTACCTACGTCACGACCAGTTACTCTTAAAGAAGATCGTACTTTTATCCCTGTGCCATTTGTTACTCTTCCTACATATATTGTGATTCCAGTTGTTCAGAATAATATCCCCAATGTTCAAGAAGATGATGATATAACAGCACCATTGATTATTGAACAAGAACCCGAACATATTCAAGATCAAAATGTTGAACAAAATGATAATGAAATTGCTGAAATGGAAAAAGTCTCATATGCTTCCGCTGTTGGTAGTTTGATGTATGCTCAAGTTTGTACTCGTCCTGATATTGCTTTTATAGTTAATGCTTTGGGAAGATACTTGAGCAACCCAGGTTTGGGTCATTGGAAAGCCGTTAAAAAGGTCTTACGATATTTGCAGGGAACCAAAGATTATATGTTGACCTATAAGAAGTTTGATCAACTCGAGATCATTGGTTATTCTGATTTTGCAGGTTGCCCTGATGACCGAAAGTCTACTTCCGGCTTAATTTTTAAGATGACAGAAGGAGCTATTTCTTGGAAGAGTGTTAAACAAACTCTTACAGCTACTTCTACCATAGAGGAAGAGTATGTCGCTTGCTATGAGGCTACTTGTCAAGCTATGTGGCTGAAGAACTTAATTTCTTATTTCAAAGTTGTTGAAAGTATATCTAGGCCACTTGTGATATATTGCGACAATACTGCTGCTATTAATTTCTCTCAAAATACTAAGAGCTCATCTAAGTCAAAGCACTTTGACATTAAATATCTATTTGTGAGAGAGAAAATTCTTGAATTTCAGACTCGAATTGAACATCTTGCTACAGAGAACATGTTGGCAGATCCACTAACCAAGGGCTTAACTGTTGGAGTTTTTCAGAGGCATGTGACCCATATGGGTCTAGTTAAGTCATTTGATATACTGGATTAGTGGGAGTCTGATTGTTATGTTTTATTGATGTAATTTTATGAGATATGTAATAAATGACGTCACTCTATAATCATATCTCTTATAGCATTTTATATGCATGGACCTTTATTGGATTACAAACTCTCAATTTATAATGTTAATCCATATTCTTCATTCTATGTGAAATGTAAGGTTTAACATGTATGATTTTGTTTGCCCTATCGGATTCAATTTCTGCATTGTTGAATTTTGTGTTTCTTATACTACTTTGATGACAAGTACTATTATAAATATTTGATATACTTCTACTACCATTCTTATATTATTTTGATATTTAATTAAAGTAATCCAAGTGGGAGATTGTTGAATATTTGGATTTACTTTAACTAATTATTAAAATATAAATGTATTATATAATATTAAATATTTAATGTTATTGTACTTGGTATTTATATTGGGTTTATTGTGGACGGACCGTGATGGGTTGGACCGTTCTTATTAGTTAGCCCATTTGAGAGGTCCCTGCCTCCACTGATGAATATATAAGCTAACTATCCCATTAGGTTAGCCACACTGTAAACTGAAAGAACGCTCAATCAGTAAGGCGGCAGAAGAGCTCTCAAAACCTAATTCTCTCAAGTCACTTTCAAGTCTCATGGATTCAACCATTCAAGGTACACAGTTATATGTCAATTAATAATGTTAATAACATGCTATATTTCATATCTATGATTTTGGTCACCTGTTAAAATACTTCAGTTGAAGCTGCTGCAATGTGCTTTGATGCATCCACAGGTGCGAAATGTGCCTGTTAAAGATAATCTACACACCGTTGGTTTTGTAGGAATGAGTTTAAAATATATAACCTTAATATTCAGGCACTGCTAATACAAATGCAGATACAAGTGGAGTCAAGTTTGAATGTTCACAAAAGATGAATGTAAGTCCAGTTTCAGAGAAAGTGATTGGTTCATTTACCAAGATGACAAATAATCAGTGATGCCGAAGGAAATCAGATTCATTAATGTGGAGAAAAATATGCAAATTGACGTTGATGAGGAGAAAGTTGATCATAATGAAGTGAAAAAAATTGACGACAACATCAAAGTGACTGTTGAAAATATGCAATTGGATATTTTTGTGGAGGAAAATATGCAAGTTTATTATTTATTTTATTTTTAAATTTGGGGTTTAAACCAACACATTCATACCGCATTGTCTTCGCCAACTAAACTATACATTTAAATATAAAAAGTCTATTTTTTTAGTTGTTAAATTTCATTGTACATTATCCCGTGACCTTAGCTCAATTTATATGAATATTGCATATCATATGTAGGGGTTGTGGTTCGAACTACGGACAACACACCTCTTTACATTTAAATGTTGGAGCTCTAGACTCCAGCCACTAGACAACTTGACAAAAAAAATATATTGTACATTTATGATAATTAATCACAAACAATTATGTAAAATTATAACATTTATTCATTCATATGTTATTTTTCTTAATTTATAAAAAACAATTAAATACCATTATTTTCTTTAAGGAAAAATTAAACAACTCCTTATTTTGGAAATTGGAATGAAGATTATTTTTTTTAAGGATGGATGGAAGAATTTTTTATCCAATCAAATCATGTGATATAACTTTATACAGACACTCTTAAAAAAAAAAAACTTTATACAGAGATGTTTTAAGCATAGGTAATACACTGATGTTATTTTACTACTTTTGATGAACCGGTGGATATGAATCTTGTTGATGACGTCTGACATAAGCATATATTTTTAAAGGTGTCTCTGCTTGTGTGACGCCTCCTTCGCAACAGACTTTCTATCAAAGACAATTTGATGCGGATGAGTATTTTTCAATCTAATGACATTGCATGCGCAACTAGGTGTGGCAATCCTGAAACGACCAACCATCTCTTTCTAGACTGAGGAATTTTCAAGACTGTTTGGTCCCATGTGTGGAATTGGCTTGGTATATTTGCAATTCCTTCTGGTGTGCTTCGAAATCATTTTCTTCAATTCTCTAATATGGCAGACATGCCACGATTTTCCCACTCATTCCTAAAGATAATTTGGTTTGCTTGCGTTCGGGTAAATATGGAAGGAGCGGAATAACCGTGTCTTTCAAAATACGACTTCAAATCCTTCCATACTCATTGATAGAGTTAAACTAAATTTATTCTTGTGACTTCAGAAACAATTAGCATTTCCCAAAAGTTTAATAACTTCACTGTCATTTAACTTGTACGGAAACGTGTTCTTCAACTCAATAATACTCACGGAAAAAAATTGTTTTTTTAACTATTAATTGATTAATAACCAATACTTTTTAGTAGATAGACGAAATGACTAAGATATCATAAATTAATAAATAAAAAAAAGAGATAATTGTTTAAATTGATTCTGTAAAATACGTGATGTTTGAAAAATGACCATGTAAAATAAAACATATATATATATTCTAATCCTGTAATTTTAGATCAACTTTTAATTAGCATTTTTGGACTTCAACTATAGTACATGGTAAAGAATAATTAGAATATGTGTTTTTTATTTTACAAGGTCATTTTTCAGACTTCACATATATTGTAAGGTCAATTTAAATAATTAACCTTAAAAGAAATGATAAAAACAACATAAACTTACACACATAAAGTGAAGTGCTCGAGCTCGATTTTTTTAGTAGATAAACAAAATTACGAACACATCATAAATCCACACACACAAAAAGGAGGGTCAGGATTCGAAACTGGTTATGATATCTAACTTAACAATTTCGTCATTTTTATCGATTGAACTACGACTTATGAGACAATAATCAATAGTTAATCAGAGACAATTCTAAAAAAAAAAGGAAAATAAAAAGAATTGACTGTTGAGCCGTATGAGTCAGAAAACTCTTAAGTACGGTTCTAAGGGAAAGGAATTTACTGACCTATTCCGACCGCCCGCAGAGATCAGGCCATTAATGTTTTTCTTAATTTATGCTACACAATTAAACAACATTTATTTCCTCAAAAAAAATTAAACAACATTTATCATGCTACTACTTCAATTTTATTTTTTATCATGGTACCGTAATTATTTATAGAGATGTATAAAAGTGGCATACACGTATACTGTCGGTGTATAGAAAGTAAATCTCTGACTCTGAAACAAAAGAAAGAGAAAAGAATATTCATTTTCTCGTTTAACATATAATAGCGGGAAACAGAACTGTTTCAAATTTCAAAACCAAACCAAATCCAAAAACATTCCCTCTTGTTCTCTTCAAAAACTTCATCACTTTTTCCTACCAATTTTCTTACAAAAACATTCATTCTTGTTCCTACCAATTTTCATACACAGAAAAATTTATTGTTCTTGTTGTTGTTTGGAACAAAACAGAGTAAAAAAAAGATGGATTTTTTTGCAATGAAGAGGAAGAAACTTCAGAGTTATTGCAAGAAACATGGGATTCCTGCGAATTTGAAGAATATTGAAATGGCCAAACAACTTTCTTTGATTTATCAGGTTATTTATTTTTTATACAATTTTATTTTTACCAATTTTTCATCTATTTTTTTTGGTAAATTGAACATTAGAATTTGATAAAAATCATATTTTTCGTTGACCCTTTTGTCAAGTTTTAATTTTTCTTTGTTTTTTTATTTATTTTGATTTATAGGGTTTGTTAAAATCATGTTTTTTCTTTTTAGAACATGTTTGTTATAAATGTTATAATCATTTTGTTAAAAATTCTAATCTTTTTGAAGATAGTCACTTTTTTAAGTTTGGATCTGTTTGTTTTTGTTTTTTTATAATTTAAAAATGAGAATTTGAAAAATAAGAAAGAGAATCTAAAATTGAAGCTGTTAGAGTTTAGATCTGTTAAAATGAGAATTTAAAAAAAAAAAAAAATCTAAAATAGTTTTTGTTTCTTTAAGAAATTAATAAAAAATAACTGCTAACTATAATAAAATGACAAAATCACCTTTTTTTTTCTTAATAAAAAATACTTTTTTTTATAGTATGATTCAAACAGGACCTTACTCCCTCCAAGAATATGTGAAACTTAATTTAATCCCTCAAATTTTGAACTATTTCTAGATCAGGGACTTATTAACCTATTGTGGACTATTTAAGCTGTTTAAATTTATTTTTTATAATAACATGTGTTCTGAGTTGGTAATTTTGAGAATAAATTAGTTGTCACATTGTTTCCTGGAGACTAAAATAGTATTTGTTCTTGAATTAATTATTTATACAGTTATCTGTTGCACCGACACTTTTGATTGAAAAGCGTTTTCTGGTGTCTAACACGTTTCGTGTCCGACAGTGACACTTGTGATTACATTGAGTTATATCATATTCTCAAAATTTTATCGGTGTTGACGTGTCTGTATCAGTGTTGTTTCCCGTGTCCATGTCCGTGTCTGTGTCTTGTGTCCTGTGTCTTGTGTCTAGATCAGGGACTTATTAACCTATTGTGGACTATTTAAGCTGTTTATATTTATTTTTTATAATAACATGTGTTCTGAGTTGGTAATTTTGAGAATAAATTAGTTGTCACATTGTTTCCTGGGGACTAAAATACTCTTTATTCTGGAATTAATTATTTATTTAGTTCCTGGCCAAACTATTTAAGCTGTTTACATTGAATTGAATTATGTCATTTTCTCAAAATTTTATCGGTGTTGACGTGTCCCAATGTCCGACATGATTACATTGGATTATGGTTTTTAGTTGTTGATTCAGTTTAATTATGCATACAGGGAAAAGAAAATCAAAATCCTGCACCACTCCAGTTACAAGCTGATGAAGGCAAATTAAACATTGAAGTTATAGACTTGGACTCAGACAGTGGTGTTGATGATGTTCAGATGGAAGCTTCAGGTATTGCTAGAACAAAACCATTTATATTTAAGGCTTAATACATGCTTTGGTCCTTAACTTATTTTTGGATTTCAATTTGGTCCGCTAACTTTAAACTGTATCAATTTGGTCTTACCTCTGATTACTAAAATGGTCCCTTATGTAAATTTTTGTCAAAAACGTTAACTTTTTTGGAATGCCAACAAGGACAAAGTTAACGTTTTTTTGACAAAAACTAACAGAAGGGACCACTTGAGTTTTTAAACGGAGATATACTTAGGGACCAAATTGAGACAGTTTAAAGTTAGGGGACTAAATTGAAATCCAAAAATAAGTTAAGGAATCAAAGCATGTATTAAGTCTATATTTAATGAATTTCTATGTTAGTTTTGTATCTTTTTTTGTTTTTATAAGAATATTAGTTTCAAAATTTTATCTTTATAGATACTGTTGCTGGGAATGATTCTAAGGAGAAGACTAACTTGAGTGATGAACATAAACTGGAGGATGAACCAGATCAGTTAAGTGAAGTCAGGTCTGTTCACAAGGTTGATTCAGGTATAAAACTTTATTTGAATTTTACTCAAAGTTTGTGTTAAGACAGCAACTAGTGACAGAAGAAATAAAGAAAGGAAAATCACAAGACAATGAGACACATTTTTTGTTTACTTACGCAATTCGGCCAATGGTGCCTACCTATAGAACAACTAAAGTTCCGTGTACTTCTTGATTGAAATTAGGGTTTCAATGTTACAATATATATGTAGTACTATGATTTAGATTACAATAGTACCCCTTAGCCGTACCTTGATTGAGCCATACCGACTGTAATCTACAATCGATAACTATTATTTATAAACGCAATTACAATTTTTGGTGTACAAGGTTTGATTTTCAATTTTATCCTTGATTATTATTCTTATAACATCTTTTGGTGTACTAATCTTTCTGCTAGTATATAAGTGCTATATATATCGTTGATATTTTGCATGTGATGAATGCTGATATATCATCGCATCAACTTTTTTGATCATTTCTTGATGTAATGAATGTTAGTAATTCTGCATCAACTTTTTTTGAACATTTCCTTCAAAAGTGCTATAGTTGATTTTATTGGAGTTAATTTATTTATATTATCTCAATCTCAATCCTTTTCATTTTAGGGTTTGCTGTTGGGAATGCAGACACTTGTGAAGTGAAGTCAGCATCTTCGCAAAAGACGAGTCATGGTCGAGAGGAGCCTAAGTTGAACTCCCCATCTAAAGGAGATGACATTGGATCCGTTAACGTACATGAAAGAATGCAGATGAGTGTCAATAAGGAGAAAAATGAAGACAATCAGGAATTGGATCCTTCAACAGCAAGTGAAGATGCAAATATGGTGGATGTAGAGCATGAGATGTTGAGTGAACAAACCGATGTTGATGAAGATACGAATGAAACTAAAAATGTTGGAGATGAAGCACAAAAACCAGACGAGGAACCAGATCAAATGTTAACTACTCCACTAAGTGAAGCCAAGTCCGATCAGAAGGTTGATTCAGGTATAGAAAAGTTTTTCGAAATTTACTGAAAATATGTCATCTACAATTTATAAGTATTTATAATGGCAATTACACTTGGTCTGATAAATTTTTTTGGTGTACTAAGCTTTCTGCAAGTAGGATTTCTTAATCCCCTTAATCCTTTATTTTGTTGTACATTTCTTCGACACATCTGCTTGTTGTTTTGTTCACCTTGATATACGCAAGTGCTATAGTTTATTATTTTATAATATCTCAAACCATTATATTTCAGGCACTGCTGATGGGAATGCTAATGCCCGTGAAGTGAAGTCAGCGTCTTCACGAAAGATTAGTCAAGGTCTAGAAGAGTCTATGTTGAAATCACCACCTGAAGAAGATGACATTGGATCAGTTAACATGGCGGAAAGCATGCAAGTGAGTGTCGATAAGGAGCAAAAAGAAGACAATCAGGAATTGGATCCTGCAGCACAAAGTGAAGATGACAATAAGGTGATGGGAGAAATTGAAGTATTGACTGAAAAAACTAAGGTTCATGAAGATTCTAGTGGAACAAAAGAATTTGAAGCTGAAAAAATAGATCAGAATAATATCCATCACGGGTCTGTCATGGAGAATATGAATTCCTTAGATGTTTCTCCAAAGGAATCCAGTAGCTGTTCGGTTGAACAAGTTCAAAATTTGGATGATAATAATGGTGCTATGGACAAACCTGCTGCAATGTGCCTTGATGCATCGACAGGTGTGGAAAATACCGATGAGAACACTGATGTTGCTGTTCAAGATACTATAGATGAGACGAGTGATCCATCTAATGGGACACCAGTTCAAGTTCTGCCTACTGATCCATCTAATGAGATGAGCGAAGATGACAAAATGGTGATGGGAGAAGTTGAAGTATTGAATGAAAAAACCAAGGATCATGAAGATTCTAGTGGAATAATCAAAGTTGAAGATGAAGCTGAAAAAGTAGATCATATCAATATCCATCAAGGCTATGTCATGGAGAATGTGAATTCCTTAAATGTTTCTCCAAAGGAATCTAGTGGCCGTTCGGTTGAACAAGTTCAAAATATCGATGATAATAATTGTGTTATGGACGAATCTTCTGCAATGTGCCTTGATGTATCAATAGCCGTGGAAAATACCGATGAGAACACTGATGTGGCCGTTCAAGACACTCTAGATGAGGTTCATTCATCTAGGTTTGAAGATTCGGATGGGACGCCAGTTCAAGTTCTGCCTACTGATCCATCTAATGAAGTAGAGACGAGTGATCTCGATGTTCATGAATTGGTTGTCACAGGTATATTGATTTGTTTCCCCAAATATTTGTGTGAAGAGTAAATTGAATACGACAGGTCCCATATAAGATGATTTAAAAAAATGTCAGTTTTCCTTTAATTATCATTGAATTTGGAGTTTGATGGAACTACCATATAGCTGCATTGCAGAATCACCCTGCATTTCATTTTGTTGTTGGAAGTTTTAATCAGAGCACTTGCATGATTTGTTATATTTGAATCATCATTAATTTGTGAAATTGTTGTACTTTTATTATTTTCAGTATATAAATTTGTGAAATTGTTTTATTATTAACTATCATCTTGCATTTAGGTATAATAGGAATGAGTTTATAATCCCTCTAACCTTAATATTTCAGGCAATGCTACTAAAAATGCAGATACAAGTGGAGTGAACTTTGAATCTTCACAAAAGATGAGTATAACCCCCGCATCAGAGAAATTGATTGGTTCATCTACCAAACTTCTAAGTAATTCAGTGACACCAAGAGATATTGGAGTCTGTGATGTGGAGGAAAACATACAGATTGGTGTTAATCATGAGCAAGATGATCATGATCCAGAGAAAACGATGGATTTTTCTCCCACTATGCTAAGTAATCTAGGGACACCAGCAAGTGATTCAGAAGAAAGCTTGCAGATTGATGCTAATAAAGAGAACATCGAACCCGGTGATGGTTGGAATGCAGAACCTAGTGCAGTTGACATGAACGATGATGACGATCTTACTCAGTCTGTTTCAGACGAATTGGGTAATGATTTGATAGAGGGACAAGTTGCAAACATGGATAATGAAATAGATCTTGAAGATGTTTGTGGAAGTGGCAACGATAGCGATGAAGCTGTCAACAAATGTGGCATAATTAGCCTTCATGTTTCTCCAAAGGATGATAATAATTGTGTTTTATCGGAAGCTGCTACAGTCTGCCTTGATGCATCAAACGGTGCGAAAATTATTGATGAGAATACCAATTTAACTGTTGAAGATATTCCAGACGTGGTTCATTCGTCTAGTTTTGAAGATTCATCAGTTCAGTTTCCATCAATTGATCCATTCCGTGAAGTTGAGACTAATGATCTTGCTGTTCACAACATGGCTGCCACAGGTAAATTTATTTGTTTTGTTAAATAATTTATGGTCATAATGTACATATTAGTTATATTTCTTAACCTTTTCACCGTTTTATACAAATAAGTTTATAAGCTCTCTAACCTTGATATTTTATGCACTGCTCCTGAAGCTGAAAGTGCAGATACAAGTGGTGTAAAGGTTGTTTCAGAAGCACTTTCTAATGATTTGATGTTGGAAGATGTGGCGGACGTGGATGATAAATTTGATCTTGTTGAAAATGTTTCTGAAACTGGCAATGATAGCAACAAAGCTATAAACCAAGGTAGCATCGATAGCCCTCATGGATCGAATGTAAACAATGCTGACCTTTTACATGTTTCTCCGGTGGAATCAAGTTCACCTCTGGTGGGAGGACAAGTTAAAAAATCTGATGATAATGTTATACACAGTGGAGACTACGATCTCGGAAATTGTGGATTTGGAATTGATATCTTGTATTCCCATGATAAATCCATTGCTGCCGAGGATACTGATGCAAAAACCAACGTGTCCATGGAAAATCTTCCATATGATAGTCATGCACCATGTGTTAAATTATCAGATGATGACAAACTTGTACTGGCTGCTTCAGAAGAATTTGGTAAAAAGTTGGCGGAAGTAGAATTTGTCCTTCTTGAAGATGACTGTGAAACTGCAAAGTGTAAAGATGAAGCTCTAAATTCAAGTAGCATCAAAACCCCTCAAGGGTCAATCGTAAATGATTTTAATCTTCTACATGATTCTCTAGGGGATTTCAGTTCATATTTTGATGAAGAAGTTCAAAAGCCTGATGATAAAATTATGCATTGTGGATCTGGAAAAAGTGAATCTGGAGTTGATGCCTTTTGTTTCCCAGATGAATCCATTGTTGCTAAGAATACTGATGGGAAGAACAATGAGTCTATGCAACATTTTTCATATGAAGGTAATTCATCATGTGTTCAATATTCAGATGGTGGTACACACGATCTATTTACGACATCTGGTGAATTGATTTCTAGTAGTACTTATCCCATGGCAGCATTAGGTATAATGGAGTTTTGTTTTTAAATATATTGTTATTCATAGCTTATATAAAGAAGTTTCCATGATATTTTCTTGCATTCTTTCTTAATCTTCTATCTTCGCATGCAGATGCTTGTGAAGAAGAGATGCTGAGATCATCAGAAAAGACATGTATGGTTGCAGATTCTGAGTGCATTGGATTTTCCCCTAATGAATTTGAAGCTTCAGCTAATAAAGACTTTGAGGCTGAAACATGTTTTGATCCAAATACACTTGGAGATGTTGTTATGGAAACTTGTAACATGAATGAAAGCATGCAAATTGACACGATGGAGAAGGAAAACAGTCAGGGAGAAGGTATAAACTTTTTTGAGAACTCTGATGTTCATGCTGATATTGGTGGAGTTGGAGCAGAAGATGAACCTAGTGAAACGGCGAGCCGGAAAAGGAAGAGGAGGAATGCAAATTCAGACGAGGAAATGCAAGATGAGCTTGTTTCAATTGTGCCTCGAACTAATGAAATGGAGTTGAGCAATTTCAGACTTCGACAACTTTTTGCTTCAGGTAAAGTATAAATTTTGAGTAAGCAAATGCATTTCGACCTCTATTCAAGTGTTAATGCATTCAATATAGGTTTCAAATCGTTGTCGTGGTTGAAATTTTATTGCCTCATTTACAAGGGTCTATTAAGTTGTGAACAAGATATGAAGAATGCATTTGGCAAAACAATGTTTCTCATTTTGAAAAATTTCTGAAATGTGTTAAATCTGTCTTCAAAGACTGAAAACGAAAACTATGGAAAATACTGGAAAACTTCTTTTATGTTTGTAGTTGAAGTGATAATGAAAACGACACATGGAAATTAGTAACTACAGTTCATATTGCGGTTGCATACCTTTTTATAAAACATTATATATAGGAATTAATTGATATTTTTGCAAACCTTGATTTATAGACACTGCTTCTGCAGATGAAGATGCTTATCAAAAGAAGTTGGACTCACCATCAAAAGTTACACCAATGATACATAAAGAGAACATTAAATTTGACAAGAAGGAAGAAGTTGGGTCAGTGATGTCTAGGAATAAATTTGCTAAGAGGCAACCTCTTCAAGATCTTAAGCAGAATTGAACTTTTCAGTACATGTAGTGTTGGTTATTGTTTATAATGGTGATTGATCATGTTACTATTATTTGATGGTCATGCTTTTTAGCATTGGGACTTTATGATTTATGATGACTCCTGCTGTTAAGTGTAAGTTCTTTTTAATGCTTATTGCTTAGCTCTTTTTATGATAAGATTGAGATTTTCACATTTTGCATGTGAAATGTACAATATTGTGGAGTTGTAATGCATACTAAAGTTTATATTTTGGTATGAAACATTATTGGACTGCAAACTTATATATTGATATTGGCATTTAATATGAGAAAGTGAAATTACTGAATGCAGCAAAATATATTTGTATTAGAAAGCTCCTCTACCATCCAATCAATCAAGGAAACAACATCAACTATTGTATTTTAGGGTTTTATTTGCTTCTGTTGATCAGCTCTTGCCTCACTGACTTTCTTTTTAGCATCTGTGGCCTCCTGGTTGAATCCAATTATGTCGATTTGTTTGTCCTCTACATCGATAGGAATAGTAACCGTGCTTAAGCGAGCATGCATATTGAATTCGACCCAATGTCAATTTCCATTGATTTGCTGCTGTCTATGACACCATGGGAAAGTAAATTTTAACCCTAGATAAATGAGAAACATTGATCTTATCACAGTCACTCTACACTGTATTTTTAAATTTTTTCTCTATCTTCAACCATGAAACAACCCAGAGAAAACTTTATTTCCTCCATGAATTACAAGAAAAAATTAACATTCATTTCAAGCAACACACAAATCAAAGCTATACAACTCTTCCATTAACACATTTTGGGCTTCTCTTTCACTGAAGCCTCTATTTCAATTGGTTTTTTTT
Organism: Medicago arabica; assembly: GCA_946800305.1. NCBI lineage: Eukaryota > Viridiplantae > Streptophyta > Magnoliopsida > Fabales > Fabaceae > Medicago > Medicago arabica. The sequence goes on from OX326966.1 coordinate 47,728,192, forward strand.
GCACGAAATAAGTTTATTTATTATCATAGTTAGTTTTTAAAAATCTGTATATCTTTAGCTTTGATTTTTTTTTTTTATACATATTTTGGGTTGTTTTCCTTCATGTTTAATCATATCACCATGAATGGTAATTGGATCTGATTTTTATTTTTTTATTTTATCATTTAGATCTATCTTGAATGCATTTCTTATTTATACAAGATTATATTTTAAACTGAGTCTGAAAGAAAGAAAAGTGAAAATGATTTTGATTATGAAAATGGTTGAAATAAATGAATCAATTTGAAACCTAATATTCAATTAGAATAGTGCAACACGTTGTTAAACAATAGAAAGAGGTGGAAGCAAAACCAAAAGGTGTCCCAAATTCTGGAATGAAAATGAGAAGATACACGTTGTTGAAGATGAACAGTGTGGATCTTGTAGTTTGCTGGTGATGGACAATGAGGAAGATGAATTGCAGAGGTTGAAGATAAAGTGACAAAAATAATAAAAATTAGTGTATAGATACTACGATAAGATCAATGTTCTTCATTTATCTAATGGTTAAAATTTACTTTCCCATGTTGGGAAAGAACTTCCCTTTTCCATACTAAACCCCATCTGTAAAAAGATATGGTTTATACTAACGGCTCACACCAGGAATTGCAAAGACTCGGAATGTAGAATACCATGTTACAGGAGTGTTACTATAAGAATTTTCATCTTTCCTTTTAGGCTAAACTACATTTTTCGCCCCTTAAGTTTCAAAATGTTGCGATCTTGGTTCCCTATTAAAAAAATGCGATTTTGGCCCCTTTTGTGCCAAAATTGTTGAGTAGACGCCACGTGTCCCCACAAAAGGGCCATAATTGCAAATTTTTAAAAAGATAAGGGGTTAAAAAACATATTTCCCTCATGTTTGGGGTCAAAAGAGCATATTTCCCTAAACATGGATGGTCACTTTTGCCATTTTTTAATAGAGGCCAAAATCGCAACATTTAAAAACTTAGGAGGTGAAAAGTGCAGTTTAACCTTCCTTTTATGTGTTTATAATTTTGATTATGCATGCCGTATTATTTAAAACAAGAGAATCAATTTTGTATTGTAGTGAATAGATATATTCAACGGTTGAGAGCGAAACTCCAACTATTCAATTAAAGTCTCATTTTTTTTTTAAATCCAACTGCAGTTGGAGACGTTACTTGAAAATCTTCTTCAAGTAGCTAAACTGTGCATGTGCACCTCTGATGTCATTCACCTCATCAAGAGAATCTCTCGGAGAAGACCCCAAATACCTTATCATCATGTCCACTACATCGTCCCTTAAAATAAACTCGTGGGACAGAAGCATGCCATTAATGGGGAAATGAAGTAAACATGACATCATCAAGTGTCGATGTCATCTCCCCAAACGGAAGGTGAAAGGTCCAACTATGTTCATATTTAACTGTACATATCCTTCGATGACCTTGGTAGATTTGCACACTTTTTTTTGGTTATTTTGTTTTTATCAAATCTATATAATTATTTGGTTATTTTTTGAGAGCACAATAATTATATTAGGTGCCACTATAGAGAGAGATTGAGAGAGGTGATCGCTCGCGGCATTGCCACAAGCAATCACATCGGCGCTCCTTTTCGTCGGAGGTGAGGTCCATTCGGGGGGGGGGGGGGGATAGGGGGTGGGGGGGGATGGTGCCACAAATTGGATGGGATGGGGAAGATTGACATGATGTGAGACAGCGACGTGGGAAAGTGTTGCGACAGGATGACAACAGACGAGACATATAATAGGAGAACAAGTGGTACAAAGAAGAGAATAGATATGGTGACAGGCAATCTATGGTTAGGGTTACGACAGTTTCACGGGAGAATGATTGGTGCTCGGACGGCTGCTATGCAGTGGTGCGATCACCATCTGCAATAGGGCGTGATCACCAACGCCACCATTCCGGACCACCACACCGGCATGCTTATAGGTCGCGCTCGGCTGCTGGTGACTCTCTAGACCAGCCGTGCGACTGTTCATGTTGGAGGAAGGAGGCTTCAGGTGTTTCTCAGTACAAACGGTTCATTACTTTTCACTTTATAATTTTTCCGGTTCAATTATCGAATTTCTATTTGAGGAAAGGATTCGAAGTATGTTGAATGCTTGAGGAGGTGGTTGTTCGTAGTAAGCGGAATGTGTATGGGGAGCTTTTATGGCTTTGTGCGGTTTTCAAAGGTTAAAGATGTTGGTAAATTGTTAAAGGCTATGAATGTTGTTTACTTTCCCCCTAAATTGTCCCGCGCTTTCCTCTTTCACACTCTCACCACAATCCAATCATCCCCATTCACTTCATTTTCTGGCACCTTGCTTGGATCCCCTCCCCCCTAGATGTTCTCTCCGTTGGTGATTATGATTCCCGGTGCGGTTGCCCTAGCCACCTCTCTCTCTCTCTCTCTCGCTCCCTCTCTCTCTCTCCCTCCCTCCCTCTCTCCCTCTCTCTCTCTCTCTCACACACACATATTATATGATTTAAACTTACAACCAAATAGTCAAATTGAAAATATATATTCCGAGTAAACTGATCTTGAATGATATTACATCAGTGTAATCTATATATATATATATATATATATATATATATAGAAAAGAGTTACAGGAAACTTAGTACTAAGATCACAAAAAATAAAAATTGCTCACCACAAAGATAAAAAACAAAGCTCCCAATAAGAAAAAAACTAGAAAAGCACAAAAGCTCTCCAGGAGAGACCCAAAAACAGCATCTTAAGACATTGGAGGCGGGCGTGGGAATATCTTTGGAGGATGTATGTGAGGTATTCCTGGGATCTTAATTGGAGTAGGTCTTGCACCTGTTACGTCATAGTCAAATAGTTCAGGGTTGGGATCAGTAATTTTCACTGCAATGGTGAGAGTGATAACTGCCAGAAATGAAACTAGCACAAATAAGTAATACATTTTTCCAACCTTCTTGCTTGTAATAAGCGCCATGAATCAAATAACTTGTGTATACTAACTTTAGAGTTGTAGTAGCATTTTTGTGTGTGTCTATATAATGTCAATTTTCCAAAGAGTGTAGACGAAAAACATATAGTGCTTTAAGTTGCTTTGTGCATTTTTTTCTTCAACACTTTCCGACTTTTTTTGACTAACATAAAATAAATCTGTTATTTCCATACGTCTAGTTCAAATGATAATAAAAAATATTATATAATATATACAGAGGTCGAGGTTCAAACCTCAAACAGTATATTTATTCACCTTTATTAGAGTACTTGATAAAAAAAATCTTTGTTAGACATTTTATTATGGCCTTGGACGGACCTGCGTTAAGGCATGATGTGACTATAGCTACACCAACCTATCCCATAATTAAAAAAAGAAGGCTAAAATGTTCTTTTGGTCCCTTAATAACATTTATAGTATCGCTTTGGTCCCATAAGTAATAAAAACTATGTTTAGGTCCCGTAACTTTATTTAAAGTATCAGTTTGGTCCTTTCTGTTAATTTAGTTCAAAAAAACGTTAAATTTTGGTCCCTTAACTTATTTAATTAGTATTAGTTTGGTCCTTTAACTTATTTAATTAGTATTAGTTTGGTCTCTAAATTTAACGTTTTTTTGAATTAAAATAACAGAAAGGAAGGACCAAACTGATACTTTAAATCAAGTTAAATGACCTAAACAGAGTTTTTATTACTTATAGGACCAAAGTGATACTATAAATATTGTTAAGGGATCAAAAAAGTATTTTAGCCAAAAAAGAAATGCTGAACTTTTATAATTGCAGTAGCTCAATACTAGATTTGATGAAGAGGATGCTAAACTTTTACAATGTTTGTTAACCAGAAGTACTTTGAAATGTTTATTTACAGAAATATTGACCAAGTTCATCTAAACAAAGAAATACTTCTATTCACCAAGTTGTTACATGTCCACTATCCTATGTATGTATTCTAAAACATTGAGTTACATGTCCACTATCCTATATATGTATTATAAAACATTGACCAAGTTTAATGGATTGTTAGTTGGGGATGCAAAACAATTAACCACTTCTTAGAGAAACATCTTTAAGAAGTTGGGCGACCATAGATAACACTATTTCTCTTTAGGTCCGAAACTTGGGAAGTGCAAGGTCTGAGCCAAGCCGGGCTTTCAAAATTTATGGGTCTCCAAAAATAAATTAAGTCTAATACCCACCTCACTTAATATATATATATATATATATATATATATATATATATATACATATACATATACATATATACATATACATATATATACATATATACATATACATATATATACATATATATATATATATATATATATATATATTATCTATTTTTCTTTATTCAATACACGTTTGAGGTTTTTCTAGTTTAGTTCTCTTTTTTGGACATAAATCTGGTGCTATCAAACCACCCCAATTTGTTTCATCACTTAATCAATCAATTGGAAAAACTATTTCATTGAAAGAATTACAACAATCATTTTTCACTTAATTTATTTTATTTCGTTTCATGTTTAGAAGTTTTTCTGATTCTGATTTTTTAATGAAGCTTAGCTACATAAAAAAATTGCGTTTTTATTTTACTAGAGCCTATTTTAAATAGAGAGCCGAGCCTCCTATGTCATAGGAACGACTCTACTTTTATTATATGGGATGATGTTTCTTCTTCACGTGATTTTGATTTGTAAATCCAGTAGTTCTTTATTTTTAATGGTACTAGAAAATCCAACAGTTTTATTTTAGTAAAATAATAATAGGCAAAAGTACATTTGAGGTCCTCTATCTTATTTATTTGTAACACTTAGGTCCTTTATCTATTTTTTTCCGTTGTCCTTTATTTTTCAAAATATGCACAAATAAACCCTTTTCATTATTTTTTGTTCAAAAATTCTGATGTGTCATTGACTTGTCAATAATGTCACCATTTTCTTCATTATTTTTTTCCACGTAATTATTTTAAAAAAGAAATTATGAATTTTCTTCAAAATATTAACAATCTTCATCTTCTTTCCTCCTTAAATTCATCTTCCATAACCTAAAATTCCAGAAATCAATTTTAGGTTGATTATGAAAATACATGGTTGAGAGTGTTTTTTTTTTTTTTTGTTTTTTTTTGTTTTTTTAAAAATATATGACTTGGTTTTACCACGGGTTGGGTTTGAAATGCTTTTTTAATTAGTTGTTTGTTTTAGATTTCATGTGTTAGCCACATGATTTTAATTTTGAAACTATTAATGGATGCTGACTCTAATGCAATGCATGGTTGCTTTCATTTCTTTGTCACGACTTGATGCAAGGCCGGCCCTATAAATTTGGATGTCTTGGGCGAATCAAGAGAGTGGTGCTCCTATAAAGAAAAATTCTAAAAATAAAATGATAAGATTAAGATAAATGAACGCAAATACTATTAAATATTTCATTTGACATTGTGGAAGAAGAACACAAGTGATCATACCTGATCAGAAGGTGGCTACCGGTGCTTGGATAAATGTGGTGGTTCACGGTGATAGTTTGTACTTCCGATGAGCGTTGGACCGAATGGAGGGTGTGTACCTGCAGACACTTCGACGCTCAAGTCAGTAGAGTTTAGAATGGAGGTTTACAATCAATTTAACCATATTTCAAGTCATTTTTTTTAAACATTAAAAACACAAACAAATTCTATTTTGCCGCTTTGGATTTTACATTTTAAAACCTTTTTCAAAATTAATAAAAAATACAAAATCAATCAAACGTCAATTTCTACCCCGAACTACGAGATTTTGATCCCTCACAGGTACGTAGGCAAAGGACCATGTCCTCTCAAATCAATAAAAAATGTAGATAATATGCTTCTTTCTTTTCTTTTATCACTTTAATTCCATTTTCAAAAGCAAGCAAGTTATAACACATAGAATTGAATAAAATCATGAGATTCTCGTAGAGTACTACAAATATTTAGGGTGCTAACACCTTCACTAAATATAACTAACCCCCGAACCCAAAATCTTTCAAAAATGGCTTATTTGAACTTTTTCCCATTCTTTTTTAAAAATTAAAAGTTCAGTCGTGAATAAAAAAGTGAGTCTATGCTAACCAAATAGCTTGACCTCCGAAAAATGACGCGACAACGTCTATTTCTTGAAAATTCGTTGAGTAAGGGTAAGCATGCCCAGGCTACTCCAAGTGGCAATCCTGCCCCGTTGAGTAAGGGTAAACTTGCCCCGTTGAGGTCAAAGCCTGACAGATTCGGTCCCCAGTCGTCCATCCTTTTAAGGGGTGTGATTGTGACTCCCCGTGACGACAATGATGTTCCGGCCTATACAGCTATGTAATTTTTATTGTTTTCTTTTGAACAATTTTGTTTGTGATTGGCCTGTGAGCCGAAAACAATGTGTGCCAAAATATTTTGTGTAATCTTAATATATTGCTTTGCTGCTCCATTTTTGCTCAGTTCTTTATCATCTCTTGCTTGAAAATGTTTGTTTTATTTCCAAGTATGACGTGAGACATGAGGGCTCGTTTGTATATGGCTTCATGCTATAGGATTTGATAGATAAATCAGAAGTGTTTTGAGCGGCCCTTATTCTTGTATTTTTTTAAGAATGAACGATGTAATTGCTCGTGTTTTCCCTGACTTAGATGTATGCTTTGTAGGATTTTTGTTAAAGTAAACCTAAGCAATGAATCAAAAGTAGGTTTGATAGGGCGGTTGGTAAGGGTTTGTCCCCGACAGTCGTTGCTTTTTTGCTTGCAATGAAGTGATGACTGAGGTGTAGCCAATGATTAAGGCCTCCTGTTAAAGTGCTTTGACTCGTTTGTTTATGAATCAAAGGTGTGCCCTTCCTCCCCCAAGTATCTTCCCAGGAGCCACCCTAAAACAAGAAGGGTGCCTGCTCTGATGCCAATTGAAATTCTAGCGTACTTGTTTTAAGATGTTCTATGTGATGTTTCAACGTTTATAATGTCCCGTTTAATGTTAAAACATTATGAAGTAAACAAAATAAAAACAAGAAAATAAATGACGAGAAAGTAAAAGACACAGTGAGTTTGTTGACCTAACTCGGTGACAAACACACCTACTCTGGGGGCTACCAAGCCAGGAAGGAAATCCACTAGTGTAGTCCTTATTCAAAAGCTCTCAGCAAACTCTTCATTTACACTTTATGACCTAGGACCTACCCGTCTAGACTTCAACCTAGGAACTCCTTTATCTGAGATCCCATCTCACTATCCTACAGTCAATCACAACCCCTGTAACTTATCAAACTAAAAACAAGCAAACGGTGAAGTTACCTTCAAACACAAACTACACTTAGCTTAAAAGCTTTGGTGTTGCACAAACGAGTTTACAACTCAATAAACAGTCCTTAACATGTATCAAGATGATACAAGAAAGGCTCACAATAAACAAACAGTACTAAACTTGCATCAACACGATACAAGAGTAGAACACACAGACTCAAAACCCTAAGGGCCCGTTTGATGGTCAGGATAGGCAGACAGGATATGATACATTAATCATATCCTGCTTAAATCTCATGTTTGATGCACCAATGTGATAGGATAAAATAAACCATTTTCCTATCCTATCCTGACTTTCCTTTGTAATTTCTATCCTGAGTATAGGCTGGGTTAGAAATTATCCTGATGGATTAGAAGATCATTCCTTATTTATTATCTTGATATTCTGCCGATTTTAGAATATTGTCATTTTAAAAATAATGGTAGCATGTATTTTTCTATTATAATTAATAACATTCCATTTCTATAATATTTAATTAATTATGAGAGCAATTTTTTCATTTAATTATAATGATATCATGTTTGTTATCTTGTCCGCGTCAAACACATGATAGGATTAATGTTTATCATGTTCTTATCATATCCTATCTCTATCCAGCTTTATATCATATCCTGTCTCTATCCTATCCTGACCATCAAACGGGCCCTAAAAGCTAAAAATTTTAGTATGACGGCTTGAATTATGAATTAGGTCTTGTAGTCTTGTATATATACTAAAGCAATATGGCTTGTTAACCTTGCTGGGCTTCAGAACAAATTGCAGACTGTTCAACTGATCTACAAACAGAATCAGAGACAAATATGAAAAATCCTAAAATGCAGGAACATCTTTAGGAACGTCCAAAAAAACTTCAAATATTCCCTAAAATATTCTTTTTCTTTTAGGAATAAAAACATAACTGATTCTGATCAGATATGTATGTTGCTTGGTCAGCAAGATATGAGGACGTGGATTCCTCAATAAGATAAAGCTCACGTACAAACAGGCATAAACCTAGGCACACTGAACCGTGTTAGGATGTTGGGATATATCTAACGTCTTACAGAAATGCCTTAAACATGTTGGAACATGGTATCCAACAACACATAACATGGATATTTGTTTTAGCAATAATGCAGCCAATACAAATACCCAACAATAAGGCGACTGACTAGCAAACCCGTCTAAATGAGGCGCTAGAGTCAAAGAAGGTGGCAGAGACATCTGCTAAGGAACTTCAAACCAGTTTGACGAGCATCACCATTGAAAAAGAGGCTGTTGAACTGGAGCGGGGTTCTTTAAAGGGAAAGAATGTTGAGCTGTAGGGAGAAGTTAAGAAGTGTAAAGGCGCTCTTGCGGAGTATTTTGGCGATGGATTTGAGCGTGATCGTGTGCAAGCTTTGCATTTCTATCCGGAGGGAGACTTTAGAGGTTTTGACTCGTTTAAAATAGTTGTGGATGGGAAGCTGGTCGATGAGGAATGATTTCCTACTAGGCGACCTTGCGTGGCGCCTTACTTGACTCTATTTTAAAGTAGTCTCTAAGGCTTCTTTAAAGATATTTGTGCTTTTCGCAACTCTTCTAATTTATCTTTCCGTTTTGAATTTGATGTCTCTTTTTTTTTGTTGCTAACTTTGGTGAATCTTTTTCTCGCTTGGCACTTTTCGGTATCATGTTTCGTCGCAAATTTAATTTTTACAGTCTTGGTATTTCGGCAATTTGCGTTTTTAATAACGTGCTGGCGACATGTTGTCGATCCGGATTTTCTTTGCTAAGGTAGCTTTGTAAACGCACCTGCGATGTGTTATCGATCTGGATTTTCTGCGAAAATCAAAGAACGCACCGGCGACATGTTGTCGATCCGGATTTTCTGCGCTAAAATAACTTTGTAAACGCATCGGAGATATGTTATCGATCCGGATTTTCTGTGAAAAATCAAAGAACGCACCAGCGACATGTTGTCGATTCGTATTTTCTTCGCAAAAATAATTTTGTAAACGCAACGACGATATGTTATCGATCCGGATTTTCTACGAAAATCAAAGAACGCACCGGCGACATGTTTTCGATCCGGATTTTCTGCGCTAAAATAACTTTGTAAATGCACCAGCGATATGTTATCGATCCGGATTTCCTGCGAAAATCAAAGAACGCACCGACGATATGTTGTCGATCCGGGTTTTCTGCGCACCGGCGACGTGTTGTCGGTCCAGATTTTCTTTCTTTGCCTGGAGATTGTCTTCTTTTCTTGGAGATTTAGCAGTTGCAGAGTGCATATAATATAACAGAACATGATACAAACTTTTGGAAAGAATAGGGTGCTTCGTTAAAAACCCCTGCCCCTTTAGGGGAAAAGAGCGCTACCCTATCCCTTTTTTATTTGATGAATAGCTGAAACAAAAATTAGTTCTGGCTTCTCGCCTTGTTAAAGAGTCTCAACAAAAATAAAAAATAGAATTTAACTATAATAGTGGTGCAGGTTGACTGCATTCCAAGTGCGTGGTACTGCGTCTCCATTCATTTCTTCTAACTTGTATGATCCATGGGGAAATTTCTCTCTAATTCTATAAGCGCCTTCCTAGTTTGGGAGCAGCTTTCCAATCCTGGTTGGGGCGACTACCTATTTTAAAACGAGATCGCCTTCTTTCATTTATCTGGAAATTACTTTGGAGTTGTAGCGGTGAGCAGCACGATGTTTGGCGGCGAATTCTCTAATATGGGCTTGTTCTCTTATCTCATAAATCATGTATGTGCTGCATCTGAGTCCTATTTCATTTGCTTCTTCTGAAAAATTGTCTCTCTGCCAAGTAGGAGTATCAATTTCCACAGGGAGCATGGCGTCCGGGCCATAAACCATGGTGAATGGTGTCTCTTTGATCGTGGAGTGAGGAGTTGTGTGGTAAGACCATAAAACCTGTACTTATTTTATCGAGTTCGTATTTTGAACATTATAATTTATTCTATGTTTTATGAAATGAAGAACTAAGGAAAATTGTAGTATTGGCGTTTACCTCAAGGAGATGTTCAGCCCAAAGTCCTTTGGCGGTTTCCAATTTCTTCTTGATGCCATTAAGGATCACTTTATTGGCTGATTCTGCTTGTCCATTGGCCTGTGGATGAATGACTGATACAAACTTGGTTTGGATTCCCAGATGTTTGCAAATGTCGACGACAGTGGAGCTGGCGAATTGGGGTTTGTTGTCAGATATTATGCATCTTGGGAGGCTGAAACGACATATTATTTTCTTCCAATAGAATTTATTGACCCTTTCTGCTGTGATTTTGGCGACTACTTTAGCTTCGATCCATTTGGTGAAGTAGTCAACTCTTACTATTAGAAATTTTAACTGTCCTGGAGCTAGAGGGAAAGGCCAACGATGTCAACTGCCCACTTGTGGAAAGGCCATGGGGAGTACACTAAAGTTAGTTCATGAGCTGGGGCGTGCTTCTTATCTGAGAACTTCTGGCATTTGTCACATTTTTTTACAAACTCGGCGTTGTCTTGGATCATGGTGGATCAATAATATCCGACGCGGAGGAGTTTTACTACCAAAGCTCACCCGCCAATGTGGCTTCCGCATACGCCTTTGTGAACTTCTAACAATACCAGATTTGTTTCTTCTTCTCCTAGACATCTTAACATTGGAGAGGCTCTTCCCATTTTATATAGCTTTCCCACCACAATGGTGAATTTAGATGCTCTTCTTCGGACTAACTGTTCTTTCTCGTCGTTCTTTGGGGAGAAAGAGCCTGTCAATAATTTTAGCAGGGGGTCATTCATCATTCTCTTTCTTCTGTGATGGAATTTACTTCAATGATCTCAGTACTGGGGGATATAATTACTTCTTGGATCACTGTTCTATTGTTGCATGGCCTTTTTGTGCTGGCAAGTTTGGTAAGCAAATCTGCCCTCGAGTTTTGCTCTCTTGGTACGTATATGGCCTCGAAGAATTTAAAATCCTTTGCTAGTCCCTACACCTTGGTTAAATGCTTAATGAGATGAGTATCTTTGGTTTCATATTATCCTGTGATATGGTTTGTTACTAGTTGAGAGTCACTGCGCGCCCTTAAATTCTCTGCTCCCATTTTTTTTCCAAGTTCATTCCGGCGATGAGAGCTTCATACTCTACCTGGTTGTTACTTGCCTTGAACTCAAACATGAGGGATTGTTCGATGAGATGGTCGTTTGGTCTTTCAAGTACGACCCCCACTCCGCTTCCTTTTAAGTTTAAAGATCCGTCTACTAAAAGGAGCCAAACACGAGGAGTTTCTTCTTGGATTGGCGACGTGAGCTCTACTAGAAAATCTGTTAGCACTTGAGATTTGATGCTTCCCCTTGGTACGAATTGAATGTCATATTCTGATAGCTCTATAGACCAGGCTACCATTCTTCCCGCTAAATCCGGCTTCCCTAAAACTTGTTTGATGGGAAAATTTGATTTTACCACAATTTTGTGTCCTTGGAAGTAAGGTCTTAGCTTTCTCGTCGTTGTAACTATTGCTAATGCTAGGCGTTCTATCTTTTGGTTTCTTAGTCCTGCTCCTTTGAAGACTCTACTTACAAAGTAAATTAGTTTTTCTCCCGTTTCTGAATCTTCCACCAAAACTAAGCTCATGGCATTATCAGAGATTGCTAAATAAAGAAAAAGTATGGCGTTCTTACTTGGGCGCTGTAAGATTGGCGGGCTAGATAGAAAGACTTTTATTCTCTATAAAGTGTCTTCACATTCTGTTGTCCACTCGAAGTTATCTCTTTACTTGCCCCAAGATTTCTTGTAGGTCATCTGTGTGGCTGGATCCTTCTTTTGTTTTTGCTACTAGATCATCAATGTACACTTCGAGGTTTCACCCAATTTGCTGGGAGAAAGCTGTGTCCATGCATCACTGAAAGGTGGCTCTGGAGTTTCTAAGGCCGAAAGGCATGCCTTTGTAGTGGTAATTTTTGTTATTGGTCATGAATGCCGTTTTTGGGGCATCCAAAGGATCCATTCTTATATGATTTGTATCTAGAGTATGCGTCCATGAAGCTTAGAGTTTTGAAACCTGAGGCATTGTCAATGAGATGGTTTATGTTGGCAGAGGGTATGGGTCCTTGGGGCAGGCCATATTTAAATCTGTGTAATCAATACACATTCTGTATTTTTCGTTTACCTTCTTGACTAAAACTGTGTTGGCCAGCCAGGTGGGGTACTTGATTTCACTGCTGAAGCGGACGTTGAGTAGCTTCTTTACTTCTTCGTCAACGGCTTTCCTTCTTTCGTCGCCGAGTTTTCGCTTCCGTTGTACTACCGACTTGACGAATAGATGGTGGCAGACCACGTTGGGGTTGATCCCAGGCATAAAAGAAGGTTGTCAGGCGAACAAATCAACATTTTTCTTCAAAAGAGTCGTGAGAGCTGCTTCTTCTAGAGGATCCAAGGTTGTTCCGATCTTTGTGGTCTGAGCTTCAGAACCTATGGCGATTTCTTTCAAATCCTCAGTTGGTTCCAGACGTTCATGTTGGAACTCTTCCCTGGGGTCTAAATCGATCATGTTAACCATATGTCCCTCTTCGCCCGTTGTTTTCTTCTTTCCCTTTTGTAGGTGTAGACTGTTGTGATAACACTCTCTGGCGATCCTCTGGTTGCCTTTAATTGTTCCCATTTTTCCGTTGTCCAGGGGGTATTTCATTATCAGGAATTTGGTAGATAGGAAGGCTCATAGAAGATTGAAGGCCGGGCGACCAATGATTATGTTATAAGAATGAGGGGCGCTTACCACGAGGTACCATACTCAAATTGTTTTTGCCTGAGAACCCTCGCCAAATGTTGTCTTCAAGGTTATGTAGCCACGTATGTGTACTTGTTCGCCCGTGAACCCAACTAGAGTTCCTTTAAAAGGTTGCAGTTGTTCATAATCGAGGCCATTCCTTTCAAAGGTCTCCTAATATAGGATGTCGGTTGAGTTCTAGGATCGATTAATACTTTCTTCACATCCCATTTAAAGATCTGCAATGTTATGACCATGAGATCGTCATCATGTGGAATCATGCCTAAAAAGTCTTTGGGAGTAAAAGTGATATCAGGCTCTTGTGTTAATGGATGTCTGTTATCCTCCTGGCAGAGTATCACTTGGTGAATATATCTTTTGCGGGAAGAACTGGATTCTCCTCCTCCAGAGAACCCTCTGAGATGGTGTGGAGAGTGTGTTTGTCCTTCCGTTCTTCTTCTTGAACTTATTTCCTAGTTGTTTGGTCTCTCTCAGCCTTCTTTTTGTCCTCGCCTATTTTTTCTTTGGCGTATCCTCGAAGCTTGCCTATTTTTTCTTTGGCGTGACCTCTGATCCTATGGTACTTGCACCAGTTACTTCTATTGGTTCCCATGGTGGGGCCCTTTGGGGACGGAGCCTCGAGATTCAGTCTGGTGTTGTAGACTTCTCTGAGAATGCGTTCAGGGCTAGTATTCAAAGGAGTGAAGCTATCGAATTGTGTTATCACATCGTGAGGAATGTATGGACGCCTGTCTTGTTTTTTGAAGGTCGCCCGATCTCTGGTTGCTGGCGGGTAATAGTTCTTTCGCTCTGAGTTATTGGTGTTGGGCTCCTTCAAGTCTCTTGCCTTCTTCTTCGCGTTGCTCTCTTCCCCCTTGATATAACATTCACCTCTAACGATGATCTCATCCATGAAATCGGCGGGCTTGTGAGCTAAAGATTCGTTGAACTGTCCGGCTCTTAAACCCTTCTGGAAAGCACCAATGAACACTTCTTGATTCAAGTTGATTACTTTGATGGTGGTGTCTTTGAACCTAGCCAGGTAATCGCGGAGTGATTCATTTTGCATCTGGAGGACATTGAACAAGCTGGTGGCGAGAACTTTTCGGTGGCGACTTGTGGATAATTGCTGGATGAGTTTACTGGTCATGTCCTGGTAGCTTATGATTGAAACACGTGGTAAATTCATGTACCATCAGAGTTCGGCGTCAGTGAGCGTCGCTTACAATAGCTTGCACTTGAGTGACTCTAGTGCTCCGACGACGGCCATACGTGTGTTGAAAGCCGTGACGTGTTCCATGGGATCGATATTTTCGTCGAATGAGAAGAGGTGAGGTGGCTTGAAATTTTCCGGAACATGATCCCCCCGATTTCAGCTGACAGGGGTTGTAGTTCAGGGACGTGCATCTCGCCATGATGAGATTCGTCTTTCTCTTCTTGTTGCTTCTGTTGAATGGTTTCCATTGAGGCATGTAGAGCTTCGTTCTTCTCAACGAGTTGAGCGACTTGGGTTCGCAACGTCTGGAGTTCTTCAACGGTTGCCATGAGGATGTCATGATTTGGTTTCTAAATCGAGGCGATTTAGGGTTGGAAGTGAAAGGTTTTCTGGATCGCAGCTGTAGTGGCTACGGTTCAAGGTTTTGTCTAGTTTTAGGGTTTCCGAATTGCGATTTGTGATTCAGAGGGGTGGTCTAGGTTAGTTTTACCTTTTCCCACAGACGGCGCCAACTGTACTTGCAAAAAGCACCATAGAGGATACTAGGGTTCAATATCGTATTCTAGGATTTATACTGATTATTGGATGCTTTGAAAGTGTTCTCAAGAGTTGTATTTATAGCCCTATATGGGCTTGGGTTATGGTTACTTAAGCAACATGTAACAAGGGTATTTTGGTATATTAGGCGCGTTCTAGAGGTGTCTAGAAGTGGATAAGGCGGTTTGCTGGCGGCTAGGCGCGTTCTGGGCCTGGCAGCCCTTCTGCAGGGTGCTGATGCCTTTTTGGAGGGTCTGAGATCCCTTCTAGAGGTCTCTTAGTCTTTTAGAAATATATTGACGGTCCAAAATAAATGTTTTTTTAATTGATATTACCTAGTAACACAATTGGTAGTGCAATTTTGATAGCAAATCCTATATTTTCTTGTAGTGCTTGCTCCCATCATGTTTGTTATTATGTGGATTAAAGTTTCCTTAGCCTTCGTAGCTGGAGACCTTATTATCATAGGACGTCCAAAGCTTTGGATTGTCTCGTTAGGGTTTTGATGGTTTATGTCCTCATCAATAAGAGACTCTTGTGTTCTTATCATTATTCTAATGTATGGAGTATTAATCAACATTGATTCACTTTCATGTGACAATGTTCTGATGGATGGATTCATCAAGACCTAGTAGAGAAATCTTTGAACTCAAATACAAATCCAAGCCCTGCATTGTAGAAATATAAATCTTTGAAATCTTTGTTTATTTTCTTCTCTTTGGTGAAATGTAGTTCTTGATGCTAAGAGAATAAATTGTTTCCGTAATGATGAATAAATCTTTAATGATTTTTCTTTTTTGCTTGAACTAGTTGAAAAATAATTTGCTATAAAATAGCTACAAATTTGCTGTAAAATTATTTCTTAAATGTTATTAATGATATTGAAATTGTAACTAAATCCTTTAAGTAACACATGCTTTGTCTAGTATTTGTTAAAT
The DNA here is from genome assembly GCA_946800305.1 of Medicago arabica. Taxonomy (NCBI): domain Eukaryota; kingdom Viridiplantae; phylum Streptophyta; class Magnoliopsida; order Fabales; family Fabaceae; genus Medicago; species Medicago arabica. The sequence goes on from OX326966.1 coordinate 47,743,895, forward strand.
GTTACTAAACCCAAACAGTAACATTTTATAATGATTTTGTAACTAAATCCTAAATTGGTAGCCTCCATTACTAGTTGCTATACCTACTATATACAATAATAGTGATGCCATCTCCATAAGTCAGATTATTTAAAAAAATCTCCATTATATGATTGAAATTTCAAACATACAATCATGAACAAAGCAAAAATCTATGCAAATGGCAAAAACTTGCATTAGTGTTAGTAGAAATCTATATTTTTGTGAAATGTGCTATTCATATGAGAAAGAAAATTGAAGTAACAAAAAATTATTGAACACAAACAGTGAACGAAAATCCTAAAATCGAATCAATTAGAACATAGATTTAAAAGATAAATATCACATTACTGAGTGATGAGGTAATTCCTGAAGTGATGTAGTGATGAATATAGTGATGCAATCACAAAATCAACAATGATTGGAAACAATGGATTCTATTGAATGAATATCACAACATTGAAGCAAAATTGTGATGAAGATTTCTATCTTTTGAATAAAGGAGACATATACATCTTTAAGAAAGTCCAACAATTTATCTAAGAATTTATATTGTTGACTTAAACATAAATTTTCTAGTACAATTTGCAAGGAGTTTTAAATATTTGACAAAAGTTCCAAAATTGCATGACCAGCTAAATGAACGATTCCCCTTTTTGCAACGAGTTTTGCCATTAATGATAACCGATGTTTCTTTTTATCATTAGGCTCATCGTTTCTCAAAATAATGGGATCAAGAACACCTGAAAGTAAGTTTGTATAATACTCAAAATCATGTTGTTCTACAACCACATTGTCGTCAAGCCACAGTAATACCGAATCAATTGTGTTATTGATCACTTCATTGTCTTCTAACGAAAGCTTCATCATATTATCCTCATCGTTTATGGCATTCCTCATGTTATATGCATATGTCTCCAATGCATTTCTTGTTTCTACCTTCTTCCTATACTTCTCGTCTTCATCTTTGTACTTCTCAGCTTCTTCGATCATCCTCTCAATCTCTTCTTTTGACAGTCTTCCCTTGTCATTTCTTATTGTCACATTCTTTTTAACTCCGAGAAATTTTTCGGTGGCAGAGACATGCAAGATGCCGTCATCATCAATTTGGAAACTGACCATGATTTGAGGTATACCTGCCGGAGCTGGGGGAATTTCCAAAACAAATTTTCCTAGCAAGTTGTTCCCCATAGTCATTTTTCTTTCACCCTCATAAACATGAATCAAAATATTGGTTTGGTTATGAAGATGTGTTGTGAATACTTGTTCCATGCTGGTAGGAATTAAGGTATTCCTAGGAATCATTGTTGACATGATTCCCCCATGTTTCTCCAATCCAAGGGATAAAGGAATGACCTCCCTCGATCGCAAAACGCTAACCTTTTCACTAAAATCACCATTCAATATTGATGCATGGACAGCAGCACCACATGCAATAGCTTCATCTGCATTTATGCTTTTGCATAACTCCTTTCCTTCAAAGAAATCACTCAATAGTTGTTGTACTTTTACAATCCTCGTAGAGCCACCAACAAGGACAACATCATGAATGCTACTCTTGTCCAACCCGCTATCTATTAGACACTTTTCCACAATCTCCATACACTTGTTGAAGTGATTATTGTTGACTTCTTCAAACTTTGCTCGACTAATCGGTGAGAAGAAATCTATACCTTGATGCAAACATTCTATCTCAATTGTGGTCTCGGTATTACTAGAAAGTATCCTCTTTGCTTTCTCGCATGCAGACTTCAACCTCCTAAGGGCTTTTGGATCTCCACTAATGTTAATTTTATGCTTCCTCAAGAACTCTTTCACAAAATGATTCACCATTGTATTATCAAAGTCTTGTCCCCCGAGGTGAGTATCTCCGGCAGTGGCTTTAGTCGTGATTCCATTCTTATCGAATGTGAGAATAGACACATCCAAAGTACCACCTCCTAAATCAAAAACAAAAACATGTTTATTGTCATGATTAAACGGTTTCTTGTCAAGACCATATGCAATTGCAGCTGCTGTAGGCTCGTTGATTATTCGCATAACGTTGAGACCTGCAATAACACCTGCATCTCTAGTAGCCTGGCGTTGCGAGTCATTAAAGTAAGCAGGCACAGTTATAACAGCATCCTTCACTGTTGATCCAAGGTAAACTTCTGCAATCTCACGAATTTTTGTCAATACCATTGATGATATTTCCTCAGCTGCAAAATGTTTTTCCTCTCCATTGTAATTGACAACAATATTGGGTTTGTCATTTATGCCACCAATTACTTTGAATGGCCACAATTTCATATCACTCTGAACTATAGGGTCACTAAATTCTCTACCGATGAGCCTCTTCGCATCTACAAAATCACGAAAAATAACAGAAAACAATCAAGAGTTATATGAACTGTCTGGAAAAAATTATGATAAATTATGAAAAATAACATAAAACAATCAACATATATTTTTTTAAAAATTATGATAAATTTACAATCTAAATTCTCCACTATGGTTTCTTTCAAATTTTTTTCCCACTATGGTAGCTATTCTGTCATTATTTTTCTATAGATCTTTAATTTTTGTTTTTTTTGAAAGATCTATATTAGATATGCCTTAAAAATGTCCTAAAATATGTAATAATTAAGTTTAGAAGCTTTTACCATAAACAGTGTTGGTTGGGTTGCAAGCAGCCATATTGAAAGCAGGATCACCAATCATTCTTTGAGAGTCAGTGAAGGCAACATAAGAAGGTGTTGTTCTATTCCCTTGGTCGTTCACTATCATCTCAACCCTATCATTCCTCCACACTGCAGCACAAGAATAAGTTGTTCCTAAGTCGATTCCTATTGCAACTTTCTCACCTTTTACTGCCATTTCTTTCTTTGCAATTACTCACACGTAACACAGTTTTGAGAAGGAAATATAGAATGATGAGAATAAATCGTTGTTTGACTTATTTCGATAAATGTAAAGATTTGTGCATATTTATAATAATATTAGTACTTGTTTGGCTGGTTGACTTGTAAAATTTCTTACTTTCGGTCAACTTAGATAATTACAGGGTTATGCTTTAAAGTATTTCAACTCTCAAGCTTAAAACACGGATAAAACACTCATTTCAAAAGAAATTTAAACAATCTCTCAACATTTTTAAGTCAATAACAAAAGTTTACTATTTTTTTTTAGATAGACGAAATGACAAAGATATCATAAATTTACACATAAAATGGAGGTGTCGGGATTCAAACCCTGATCGTAATATCCGACCTAACAATTTCGACACTTTTTACCGGTTTAACTTTGACTTATGTGACATAAGTTTAGCCGTTTTAAATTATAAGTGCTTTTGAAAAAAAAATGTTTTAAAGTATAAATTGTTTTACAATACCAATAAAATATTAATTTAATTTTTCAAATTATACTTTGAATTATTTATTAAGTTTTCTTATATCTAATCTTTAATTTATCTTTTTCATATTTTTCATATTATTTCTCCAGGGATAAACGAGTTAACAAAATTGTTATATTTAATTTATATATCGACTAAATTTAAGGAGAGTGTTTATTAAGGAGATTATTGGTTGAAACAATTTAGAATTTGGGACGAGGGACTAATTAAACTTACTTTATAAGGTGATCATGAAGACCTTTTCAAAGCGACAAGGAAATACACTCTTTTTTTTTTCTTGGTATCTATACTCAAGTTGTCAAGTGGACACTTAGGTATACCTATAAAAAAAAAAAAGTTGACATTTAGATCATTAAACGTGACTCCGTCAACCAATAAACAGTTAATTAAAAAAGCTTGGCCCAATTGCCCTCATCCAACAATTTTTATTTTTAAGAACACAACTTGACTCCTTATTAAGAAAAACACAAATTTATTTTTGAAATAAAAAAATGAATGTTTTCCTTGGTACAAACAAGCCCACCACACCACTGTCCAATCCAACCATACACTGCCGGCTGCTTTATTGCTACCTACTTTTTATAAATTGATTTAATGGTGATCAACGTCTTGTTCAATGCTCCCTCAGATGCACAATGATCCACTATTTAATCATTTCATACATAGATATATAAGGGTTAATTCTTAAAATTAACGGATCTGGATTTGGTGCTGTAATAAAGCACGCAGTTTCACGCTGTTACAGCCGCCAGCCGTCCGATCAAAATAAACAGTCAAGATTGTTTTACAGTGTAAATCTGAACCATACGATCACAAATCAACGGTCACGATTTATTACAGCGTGAAACAGCAGGGAAAATTTACAGCAGGGAAACCTGATCCAAAATTAACCTTGTGATATGTGTGATGTCTAAAAAACATACAATAGAATACAAAATTCATATTCTAAAATAATTTATAATTAATTCGTTTCTCGTATAAAAACTTTAAAATTTCACAACAAATGTTCTTATGATGTTCTAACTATGTCTATAAAATTAGAAAATGGTGTTTGTTGTCGTAACAAATTAAACCAAGAAGTGCTATCACAAATCCAATCATTTTAATCGCGGTTTCACCATCGAAAGAGTGGGTAATGAGCAATAATCTCAAGGGAAAGTATAAGAGTTCATGTTTTATTGGAGAAAATTATGACTGTTAGAAAAAGTGTATGAGCATCCATAACTCCATATATAATTGATCGATAAGGAAATCTGGAACGCGGTTCTCATTGGTCGATTTAGGACGATACAAACTGTTGAGGGAATTGTTATAGATAAATCAAGGAATGCATGTATGAATGATAAATCCACAAAGATCTAATATGCTTTTTTTGATGTCTTGATTTAATATGCTTTGAAAAGCAAGAAATATACTCATTTTGACATTAAGGGTAAATGAGTATCACTCGGTTTTACATTGTAAGACGGATAAGACTATATGGGATGCATTAGAGGCTTTAAATTAGGAAACCATAGATAGTAAATCGTCCAAAATTAACACTCGAATATGAGCTTTTTCACATTAAATATTGTGAAAATATTATTTCCATGCAAATGAGGTATACTTATCTCGTAAAAAGGTTGTGAAACCTTGAAAAAACAACATCACTTAAGGAGCATGAGCAAGAGATTCTAAGGCTAAATGCAAGCATAAAAGATTCTAAGAAAAGAGAGAGAGAAAGAGTATTGCTCTAATTGCCTATACTTTCAAGGCCACATCCTTAAAGTGAAAAAGATAATGATATGGATGAAGACTCCTCCATTGACGAGAAGATGAGATTATTTGTGAATTGGTATCGTGGATACATTGAGAAAGATGGGTTAAAACATAATTATAGTATATGCTATGTCATGTGTACCAGACTATGTTTTTATGTCATGTACTCGTTAGTTCGTGAATGTGTATTAAGACAAATCAGGACTATATGGCACTTTTGGTGTATCAAAGCATATTTCAACAAATCGATGCAGATATCTGATATCTCGCCTTCGATATAGGATTAATACCAGGTACCAAATCAATCATAAATTCCACTTCTTTTTTCAGGCAGCAAATCAACAATGTCGTCCGGGAAAACATATGGAAACTCATTCGCTACCGACAAATCACCAACTCTCGTCTCACTTTAAACCTTCAATGAAGAAAACATCACTAACACCAGAGCTTCTTCACCCAACGATGCCTCTACTTGCCCCGTAGTCAAAAACTTCCATTCGACGTGCTCCTCCGGTTTAGGAAAAGTATCAGTCTTGGTCAAACAGTTAATATTCACACCAAAAGACAACAATCAATTCATACCAAAAATCACATACATGTTTTCCAAAGGAAAACAAACTAAATCTATCATAAAATCTACAACATCGAAATTCAAAGGACATTTCAAACAAACCAATGAAGTGGTTACCGAGCCATTGGTTGGGGTATAAATGATCATTTCTCTCAACATTGGATACAAAACTATGTTAAAACAAGAATGATTGATACAAGTTCTCTTGGGTTTTGATGATAACAAAGTATTGAAGAACTATTGGAATACTAACTTATGTTCAAGTATGCAGAAGCTCTTATCATGAAGAAGGAACATATGAAGAGCATCAGAAAGGGATTGGGAATATTAGAAGACTATGGTGGAAGATCTACTGAAAGGTCAACCATAAGTCAACATCCTAGTAGATGGAAGTCTCACCGGTCGTCACATGAATGTACTTTGTTATAAATTTGAAACAATTCTAAACTGACAGTCAAAATCAGATTATTTACACACTTAGAGGACTTTGAGGGTTATAACTTAGCTTAGGATAATGGTGGATATATTTTGGGAAAGTAGGCTAACAAAATAACTTGGAGTTAGTTCACTAACCTATGGATTCCTAATAAACATTAATGCACTGTCATCCTTCCTTCCTTGATTCAAACAAGATGGGTAAAACAGTAGAACTATTTCTCTTTTTATTTTTGACTGAAAGATACTTTTTTTTAAGAGACCATTTTTTTATTTTGGCTCTTGATTTTTTTTTCTTTTTTCTATATATATATTTTTTTGTGTAGATCCATGTTCATCTATATTTTTTTAATTTTTTTTCTTTTTCTGACAAATGTGTTCTACTATTACCGCATCCCAAACTTAAAATGTTGTTGATTCCAAAGAGCAACCTCAAATTTAGTTTCAAAGCATGAGAAATCATAATAATACCTATCTAACTCCAAGTGAAATCAAACAGGATGCATGTAAAGTGTAGGAATGTGACATGATTTGTCACTAATAAAGAAAGAAATTTTTGTCTGGAGACTCAAAGTGGTTTTGATGTGTAAAATCCGCAAATGCACGGTTTTACCAAAGTAGTAAAAATAGATTATCATTCCAACAGGGAGTTGTGTAAATTGATTTTCCTTTTTAATTGATTAGCTAAAGATTTAGGGTTTGAAAAGTTGGGATTTTTGTTTGATTGAAAATAATAATAAAAAGAGAGCGTCATGATCGTTGGTTCATCATAATGACAAATCTTTCACAATCCAAACCTATATACTAATTTTATGTTAGACCTATTTTCTAAAGACAAGTTTCTCTAAGGTATTTCATATCTCCTTTCGGTCTCCATGAATGTACCTCAATAACAACCACGCCTATTCTCATGTTGATTGTTATTGAAACCCTTTAAGAACGAAACCTTAAGGTCTCAAGGTTTTCTAGACTATTCTCATGCTTCGAAAACCTTGTTTAATTTCATTTGTTCCAATATCAAACTTCATCTTTCGATCCTTCGTTTGATATTTGAGATGACGAAATAACAACTATTAAACTTCGTCTTTCGGTCCTTCGTTTAATACTTGTTACTAAGTTTGAAGAACGATGAAAGTAAATTAGAAAAATAGGGTTTACATAAAATTAGGGTTCTAGTCTTGGTTTGAATAGGATTAGGTCATTAGACTCATCCAAGAATCCCAAGACAAATAAGTCTACTCACTCATGTTCATCGTAGACATAGAGAAGAAGAAGAAGAACATGAAAGTAAATAGCAAAAATAAAAAGGAATAAAAAGAAGAACTTTTATTAATGGAAACAATTGTCACATAAAATTCCCAAGAACAAAAGATGAAGAATCATGTCTGGTGGCTGCTATATTTATAGCATAAGAGTTAGCTTAATCCTTAAGAAAAGGTATTGAAATTACATAGCAAGCAACCCATGGGCTTTTAGGTCTGAAAAATAACTCAAAATAGTAGCCTGGAACCTTGGCACGACCGTGCCTAGCTTGGCATGGGCCGTGCCAACCTTGCGGGACAAAACATCAAAAAGGGAGGAAGCATCGCGCACGACTGTGCACCTGTAGGCACGGTTCGTGCCAATGCTTCTGGAGTTTGGGATGTTTGCTTGACTTTGGGGGCACGACCACACCATTGTCAGGCATGACCATGCCTAATATTTTTGCATAGGATCTTTACATTTTTGTCTTCAATCATCTCCAAATCATGCTCTAGATCCTTCCATCCTTTAATCATGCTCAAAAACCATTTCTCTTTCTCTAAGACTCAATCTTTCACCATATTTGTTCCTGAAATTAAATAATAAGCAATTGAAGTAACAAAGCTCTAGAAAATGAATAAAAACACGTAAAATCTAAATAAAATAAACTAAAATAACCACTTGAAAACACTAATTATTGACTTATCAAACTCCCCCATACTTAAATCTTTTCTTGTCCTCAAGCAAAAGGCATAAACATTAGCAACATTCAACAAAATTAACATATGACAACACAATTAAAACTTTTGTCTCCTCCAAGGCTTTGTTCTAAGTGTACACTAATAACAACTTCAAACATTTCTCATGAACCTATTTAACCCAATAACAAATCTCAAGCGAGTGTGTGCGTGTGGCCCAACTTTTTCTTGTGCCCGTGTAAGAGATATTACAAGGAAACAGGTTCTAACCTCAACACTAAATCAACCGAGAAAAGGAAACAGGTGAAAGTACTGCACCATTCTCAAGAGCATTTGGTTATTTTACTCATGCATGCGATTGCTGTAACACCCCACTTTTATTATTTATTTATTATATCGAGTTTAGTGTTATTTTAAATATTTTATTTGAATATTTGTGATGGGTGATTTTTGGTATTTATTAGTGGGTATTTATTAGTAGGTTGTTATGATATAAATTGTAAAGGAATCTAATTAGATTAGATTTAATGAGGCATAAGGCAGTTTTGGAATAAGAGGAATTTGTTTGTTAGGTTAAGAATAGAATGAGGTGTAAATAGTGGAGCTGAATAGTTGCTATAGTATTAGTAACCAATCTGATGGTGTGTAGATAGTAAGCCCATTAAAAAGATTAAGTGAGAAACAAACTCTTGGTGGTTATAAATAGAGGAGGAGATTAGACAATTAGGGTTACAACAGTTTTTTTGGAGAAAAAGATAGCGGAAGCATAAGGAGAAAACTAGGGTTGAGAGGAAGCTTGTAGAGTTCAGAACTTCAACCAATCTAAGGTAAGGGTGGGACTATCATTCAATAATCTTGAGTCTATGATTCTGAAAATTTTATTTAACATGTTGTAGGTTTAGTTTTTGAGAATTGGAGAATTAGGGTTAAGAGTGATAATTGATGATTTATGTTATGTTGTTGTCGATTTGTGGTTGGATTCATGATTATGAGTTGTGGTTGTTGATGATTATTGTTGTTAATGTCATATTATGAATTGGGTATGAATTATGTTGAGTTGTTGTTGATGATTGTGATGATTTTGAATGAATGTGAAGTTTGAATAATATAAGTTGCTTTTTCTGATTTTTTTTATCTCTGTCCTGAAATTTGAAACGAAAACTGGTATTAATCGGTACAGAATTGGTCTTAGGTGTAAACACAAAAGTTGTAGGTATCGATGTTAGTTTTCTAATGCCGTTGGTCTGACGTCAAAACTATTTATAGAACTTGAGTTATGGTCAAATTACTGCACGTATGTCACAGTGAATTTTTATGGACTTTCTGCACAACTTTTTCGAATTTGAAACAAAAACTGGTATTGATCGGTACAGAATTGGCCTTGGGTGTAAACATGAATTTTTAGATAATTATATTAGCTTTTCAGTGGCTTTTGTTTGACGTAAAAAGGACTTTTATGTTTTGAGTTATGATGAAAATACTCCAAGGAGATCTTAGCAAAATTGTACGGTGACAACATTCTTTGTTTCATTTTTTTGCGTCTTTTTCACACGTCTCTGTTTTAAATTGGTCTTTGGTATAAACATGAAAGTTGTTGATAATTGTGATTTTTTTCTAGTATCCTTGGTTTCACATGGAAATATGTTATGTATAATTTATTATGTTTTTACAAAAACGCATGATGAATTGTTGATGTTTGAATATGATCTTATATGATGAATTGTTGATGTTTGAATATAATATTAATGATGATCTGTGAAGTAGTTATTAGATGATTTAATGTTGTTACTGATAATATATATAATCGTATATGCATTATGTGAATTATAAGTGATGTTTTGAGACGATGATTACATTTTAAATTTTTTATATCTTGAGATTATTGATGTGCTGCCATGTTGTTGTTTACTATCGATTAAAGCTGCATGTGTCGGTCTAAGTTGTAAGATGTTGATCCAAATTATTGGAGTCATATAAGATGTTCATGTTGTCTAAGTTGTAAGATGTTGAGTCCATGCATACTCATTTAAAGACGAGGGCTCATGCCCTAGGAGCTTTTGCTCAATAGCGACGAGGGCTCATGCCCTAGGAGTATATATATGCTCAAAAGCAACGAGGACTTATGCCCTAGAATGGTACCACATGCATGAGTAAAATGATAGAGTTGCATAGTCGAGTTAAGTTGCATTCTCGAGTCAAGTTGTTAAGTTGATTTATGAAGTTGATATTGATGTTGATTATGACGTTGATTATGATGATGATAATGATGCTCCATGACCATTGTTATGATATGTTGATGATGTTTATGTTGTTAAAAATAATTGATGAATTATATGCTTAACATTATTGTTTGTGAATCTCACCCCTTCTGCTTGGATATGTTGCTCTTCGTATGAGTAACTTGCAGGTGATCGAGAATAAGTAGCTGTTGTTTGCTGTCGTGAGTGGCTATCTCTCACTGTGTCTTTAGGTGCTCTGATACGTAACGGGATGAGAACTTTTGTGGCTATTTTCTATTCCTTACGTATTGCTTATGATTTTACATGACTATGATTTAGTTTTTGGATTATTACGAGATATTTTGATGAGGCCTTCGTGCCAAGACTAATTATATTGTTGAATTAAAATCCGCTGCGAAGTTTTGAATATTTATGTTGACCAATTTATGAAGGTTAAATTGTTATTTATTCCATTTATGATTTTAAGAAGTGTAGCATTCCGTTTATGTGGAAAATAAAAACTCTGATTATTTGTTATGAAATTTTATGTTGGGAAAACGGGGTGTTACAATTGCCTCTTTGGATATCACCACACAACCCTGATATTTCAGCTTATTGCCTTTGTTTCTCGGTGCTCATCCTTTGAATTTCAGTGTACATCCATGCCCACCGATCATTATTATACTGCCCACCGACTTCTTGGTCATGCTGCACCAGATCATCCTGCAAGTGTCCACCTTCCTCCTCCTCATCATTACCATCATTACCATGGTCTTATTGTACCAGTGGGTTAGCAATAACATATAGCAAATTTTCTGCCACCTCCATGTCAATTCTAGCTGGGATAGGCAGAATAATCAAATGTTGAGCCATATTGACTCTCAGCTTATAAGTGAAATCTTGGGACGAACCAAAAGGCTTAACAAAAAACAGAGTGATGAGGGTCTTTATATCAAGCTTATTGTTGCCCTCAATCCTATTTAACCCACACTCTTCACCCACACCAAACTTCCTTGCAATAAAGGTGATGATTCCACCCACCACTATTTCACCTTTATCACTTTGTTTCTTTCTAGCGACAGAAACAAGATGATCAAGCAAGTAGTAGCAGGTGTTCACAGGTTTCTCATTCAGCATAACCCACAACACAAACATCTCATCAGTCCTAGTAGGCCCCACTTCCTTCCTACCCCAAATAGTGCAAGCCATTACCCTTTGAAGGTATCTAAGAACGGGGTTATGGATAACACTAGCTTTATTGGAGTGGGTATTATAGTGCTCAAGTCCAGTGATACTCTTCCAGAAAGCAACAGGGTCATAGTTGTCCAGCCTTAAATTAAGATCACAAGAGTCATGAATGAACCCTGCATTCGTGAAGCCCATTGTTTCAAAAAAAAATTCCAAAGACATCTCATGATCCTCATTCAAAAGCCGGAAAGAGACTCTATGATCGGGGTTATCCGTTGTCGACTTATCCTTCGTGAAGGTAAGGGAGCTCAAGAATTCATAAGTGAAATTTTCAAACCCCTTCATAGGTCTTATTAACTCAACCTAACCTAGGGTCTCTAACAGCCTACCAACATTATCTCTAATACCTAGTGTTCTCATAGCTTGGCTATTAGGGTACCTACAAGCAGACATGGGTTTAGAGACAAGAATTTTATACATATTCCATTGTCCAGCATCCTTGAAATCGATGCCATGGTTACTGACTGTAGATTTATTTCTCCCAGCACCATCATGTGAGCCAACAATCTCCTTCCCTTTTCTTTTTGAAGACATTAGGTTGTTTTGACCTAGTTTGACTTGGAGGGTTTGGGTGAAGGTTAGGTTTTGGTGAGATTTTTGGTGGAAAAGGTTGTTTTAGTGATGGGTTTTGGTTTTAAGTAAGAAATTTGAGTGTTGGGGTGAGGATTAATGAAGATTTTGGGGTTTTTGGGTTAGGGTTTGGGTGAACACGAATTTGGTGATTTTTGATTGGGGTGAATGATTGTTGTTTTTGATGGATGAATTGAGTTTAGATTGAAGTTTAGAGTTGATTTGGTTTAGAAATTGTGTGATTTGGTGAAGTTTTGAGTGAGATATGGAGGTTTGAAGGTTTGGGGTTATAGAGGTTTAAAGAGAGAAGTTGAAGAAGAGAGAAGTATGTGTTGTTGAGAATGAAGGAAGAAGAAGGGAAAAACTGATTTTTGAAGGCTGGGGCTCGAGTACGACCGTGCTTGTGCAGGCACGGACCGTGCCAAGCCTTCTGCAATTTTGGTGGTTTTGTGTGGAAAAGGTCGCGCACGGCCGTGCGCTCATAGGCACAGACCATGCGCATATTTCTGGTCCTTAGGCTTCAAATTTTTTTCACTTTTTTCTCATTTTTGGACAATTTTACCTACAAAACAAAATAAAACAACACAAAACAAACAAAATAAAAGCAATTAAACTCGTGGGTTGCCTCCCACGAAGCGCTCGTTAAAGTCATTAGCTTGACGGTCAAAAACACCTTAAAAAAGGATAAAAAATATCATAATGTGCAGATGACGCTAGGAAGTGTTCTTTCACACTACGAACATTAATCATACAACACGATTAAATAGAGGGATCCTTCATGAAATTTGCAATTTCAAACTCTAACTTCTCATCTCCTACATGAAAAACTATCCTACCAATCTTAACATCAATAACAGCTCCCACAGTAGCGAGGAATGGCCTTCCTAGAAGGATAGAAATTTGGGAATCTTCCTTCATGTCCACTGTAACACCCTATTTCTATTAAAGCGATAAAACACGCGAATAATACAAATATTCAAGAAATAAACGCTATGTCTTCAATAGATTTCAAACAACATGTATAAATAAAATTTCTTAAGACGTCGCAGCGGAGATATAACTTACATCTCCAAAATATACATGTCATAAACTCATGCATACGTCACCATATAAAATCTCCAAATCCCGACATATGGGTGAAATCTTAACAACATAATCAATCCAGGATAACATAAAGACTGAAATCCTAATTAGAGGCTTATCTAAGACTCTAAACAGATAAACAGAGGAAGCTCGCGCTATCCTCAAGCAACTCACCAAGCACGCTAAAAGATCAAACCTGCACGCCTTCTACCCATTCATACAAATAGGTAGGTGGTCCACCACAAACCACTTGGGGTTAGCTTCACATCAATCATAATCAAACATAATTAATTGAAAACGTAATCATCAAAATTAAACTTCAAATTAAGAGATAGTTCACTTCAACATTATTCATCAACACCAATAAATTCACAACGTCACAAATACCCAAACCACCAGTCACATCAACACCAAGTACCAAAACAACTAAGACTCATGCCACAACATACTATGCCCCTAGACATGACTCTTACATGCATACGGTACCGTCACCAACAACGTCTAGGCCATCACCCCATGATGCCAACATTACATCATAATCCCTCAACTAGATATAAATATCCCACAACTATGAATGCGTGCACATATGACACACTATACACATGTTCAACAACAACTCACCTACGTCATCAACATTATTAAACATATATACAATTTCTCACAATCCAAGTAAAGAAGAAAATCCACCATACTATAATAACATCATGTTGAACACCTATCAATGATTCACATATCTTCATATAATCATATCAAACCATTCACAAAAGATTTACAAGATATTCGGCCTTAAAGGTCATTTTCGACAAAGTTCATTTATCGTTTCACAACTTCAAAATAATTGTGATAATTGAATCAAAACTAAGCAAACGAACTCTAATGCCTCAACTATGTATAAACTTTTATCACATATAAGTGCAATTGAGTATACAAGTACGTTTCATCGGCTAAATACAACGAAAATCACAAAGTTCGTCTCACTCTATCATATTGCAAAACCAATTCATTATCAAAAGAAAACTAAGTTTGATTCAACAAGACATATTTTAAATACTCTTAAAAATCATAATTAAACTCCTAAAACTCAAGATTTTAAGTTTGGAAACAAACCAAAAGTTTCGGGTTGATTTAGAAGTGGTTAAGCTGAATTTTCGTAAAATTCCTCCAAGACCTACTTGGAGTGTTTCTATGATAACTCAAAATACACAAAATATTTTCAAGTCAAATGAAAACCATTGGAAATATAACTCAATTATCTAAAACTTTCATGTTTACATCAAAAGCCAATTCAAAACAGAAAAGGGTGAAAAAGGTGAATGTTTTCCAGATTTGCTAGACAGAAAATCGATGGCCAAATTGCAACAATCAGTGACCGATTTTTGTCGAATCAAAAGCTGGAAAAACAGCTCAGGATTGGTGGCCAATTTTGGCAGTTCGGTGGCCGATTTTGGGCTTCACAGCAGTTCAAAAATCAGCTTAAAAATGTGTTTTTCACTTAATAATCACTCTTAAATCACTAAACTCAAACACAACACTCCCAAATTAATTCAAAAACATTACCCATGGTCATAACACTTGTAATAAACACTTACATCACTTCAAATTATTAAGTTCACATTCAAAATCGTAACCAAACCCATTTTTCACAAAAACTTTCAACGACAACTCAATTCACACCACAACTCCATAATTATGAATACTCATAGCATGAATCATCAACAACAACAACATCAATTGACCATGATTTCATCAACAATCCAACAACAATATCATACTTCACAAATTTGAGCCAAATACAAAGTATTCACGTATATACATCTTAAGCAAGTAAATTCAACATCAGCAACTTAATTTTCATCAAATTCACATACCCACACATGGCATCAATATAAGAGCACGAATTTCATCAACTAAATTCACAATAATCATATTTCACAATTAAGCAGTTATGAATATAGGTAGAAAAGAGATTATACTAAAAGATTGTGAGTGAACACTAGCATACTTACCTCAATTGAACACAAACTAGCCTTAGCTTCAATTTAGCTCATTGAATCTCTACCTCCTTCTTGATCTTCAAGCTCTTCTCTTCTAACCCTTTTTCTATTCCTCTAGCTCTTTCTCTCTCTACCTCTCTCGAATGTTATGTTAAATGAGTGTTAAACCCTAATTCCTCGAAATACTAAAGCTTATGAAGACTCTCCACTAGTGGACTTAACCCTCAAAATGTTTAAATGAGTTCAAAGTTCTAATTAACTAACTCACAAAGTTTCTAATCACTTACGGTTAAAAATAATGAATATTTACCAACTCTTAACTAATTACTACAACCCACTAGTAACTTAGTAAAAATAATGGTTCCCACTTGAAACACTAACAATAATCCTCACAGTGAAATTACTAATCTACCTTGCTCACACAATGACCAAAATACCCCTAAACCCAAAATGACTAAAATACCCTTCTAACACCGATATGCAATTATCCCAACCAAAATACACACAGAGGCAATTAATCACATACAAGCACATATAAACACATATAAAAATTAATTAAAATAAGTCTAACGTAAATCGAGCTGTTACAACCACTATCTCCACTACTCTATTCTTTATGTTTGCAATAGTACGAGACAAACAACTGTGACTACGCTGGTAATTCTCTATACAAGGAATGGATTTGAAATTGTTCCCTCCTAGAACAATAACCAAATCAATCAACATATCATTGGTGATTATCAAGCTTCAACAACGACTCTATTGATGTGCTGGCAATTAATTACGTCTCTTTCACACCTCTATATAAAGGAGTGAAGACTTGGAGATTTCTATGAGACTCAAATTTTTTTTACAAGGGCAAAACCTCTGCTGAAATTGTTTCACATCAAAGTTCACTTAGAATTTCTTAACAACTTTCATATCTTAGAAATTTTAGAGTTTTAAGAGTCTTATCTGATTTGTATTGTGAACACCCCTGATTGTATATCAAGGTTCAACCCTCAAACATTTTCTTTGTAATTCTGTTTGAATAGAAGTCTCTTGCAGTTGTGCTTGAGCATATGAATTCTCTTGCAGTTGTGCTTGAGCATAGAAAATCTCTTGTGTTTGTGCTTGAGTAATTTGAAGTCTATTGCTTTAGTGCTTGAACATTTGTAATCAGATATTGATTTTAGTGAACTCACATTGGAAGTACAAGGAGGAGTGGACTACTTCCGGATTGTGGGAGGAACAACTATAATTGCTTTGTGTCTTTCTTCTTTCTCTCTCCCTCTACTTATCCGATGCACTTAGACTTTGAACATTGCATCAGAACCTGAATTCTATTAGCTTCTGATTAGTGAATTCAGTTTTAAGAGAAGAAAAAGTAAACACAATTTAACCCCCTTCTTGTGTTTTTCTTACCTTCAGTTGATATCAAGAGCCTTGGTCCGTTGTCTAAAAAAACAATAAGGTGTAAACAAAGAGAAATCAGCCAATATTGAATTACTAAAATACCACAAGGAGGGCAAAAAATGGAAAATATATAAGACTTATATTTCTGGTATAGTAATTAGATACATAGTTTGCTATCAAAAATTTGAGTTGCCAATGTTGCAATCAAAATATTTTTGACCGAACATTTTTTCTTTTTATTACCATAATAATATTGATACGAAATTTTAATGTGGTATCAAAAGTAAGTATTTATGTGTATCGTCTCCAAAGAGATTAACGCGATATTCAAGCCGTTCAACAATTGACATCGTTCTAAACTTATGATTCAAATAATTTATTGATTAAAAACTAATCTAAATTAGAATATAACAATAAATATGAGACGAGGTCGGACAATTCACACCTGGGGTTAGAGTCGTTGACCACATTAAATAATGCACTCTTATGATCACTTAAACGGATTTTGGCTATACTCATTATTATCACATATCGCTCAACAACATCATTCGTGTCCAGATGATGTCGTGATTTCTATTGAATCGTTTAAATGCCGATTTCCCAAACTATTAAACAATCAAATAGTCGATTGCGTCGTTGTATTGCCGATTTCTCGAACTATTAAACGATACAAAAGCTTTGAGTTTCAATATTCAAAGTGATTATTAAAACCTAAATTTCATGTCTAGAACTTCAACATATTGATAGATAATTATTCTAACCTTAGATTCAAAAGCATCTTTCAACATCATTTCCAATCATAAATATAACATTAAACACAACAATAAAATCAATATCAAGTAAAATAATGCTAGAATCATATATTTAAGTATCAAAAAGAGTACATATTTGTTGGGTATTTGAGTATTGGCTTCATTGTTGTTAAAAAAAAATACTTGTGTATGATGTTGGATACAATGTTCCAACATCTTGGCACAGTTCAGTGTGCCTTGTTTGTGTGGCTTGGTTTTCGTGAGCTTTATCTTTTTAAGGAAACCATACCTTATTTCTTGTTCACCAAGTAACATATTTTTGACCAGAATCAGCTGGGTGATTTATTCTTAAAGTATAGACAATAATTAGGATCCCTTGGTGGTGTTGTTTGGCAGTTCCTAAAGACGTTCCTACTATTTAGGAGTTTCTAATTTGTTACGTGAGATCACTGAAGATTCTATGAAGATTTTATTCACGTGACTTGTGGTCCAAGAGACTTGTGTTTCCAGAAGAAGGATATCTTTCAGATGGATATTTTTATTTGTGAAATATATTTTCAAAAGAGATTTTGGAAGATATATTTTTAAATAATATTTGTTTCAATATATTTCTTAAAATAATATTTGATACAAATATATGTTTGGCCTGAAGGAAGATTTAATTGTGCAAATATATTTCTAGAAGGAATTTTGGAAGATATATTTTTGAAGAATATTTGTTTCAATATATTTCTGAAAAGAATATTTGATACAAATATATGTTGAGCCTATGACGAAAAAGCTCATGATGCTGAATAGCTATATAAGGAATACTCAAACCCTATTTTTATTTACCAATTCAATAGTATTTGATTGAGTCTTTTAGGGTTTCGATTATGCTTTATTTGTGAGCCTCTCTTTGTATCACTTTGATGCATTGAGCAGGACCTTTAGTTGAGTTGTAATGGATTTAAACCATCATTTTATATAAGAGTCATTATTAGGGTTTTGTGTCCTTGTTATTTGTGTGTTCTTCTCTTGTATCGTTTTGATGCAAGTCTAAGACTGCTTTTTATTTGTTACCCTTTCTTGTATCACCTTGATGCATGTTAAGGATTGTTTATTGAGTTGTAAACTCGTGTGCTACACCAAAGCTTTGAAGCAAGGTTGTAGTTTGTGTTTGAAGGTAACTTCATCATTTTGTGTTTAAATCTGATAATCACAGAGGTTATGATTGATTGTAGGATAGTGAGATCAGATCTCAGATCTAGGAGTTCCTTGGTTGAAGTCAATACGGGTAGGTCCTAGGTCTAGAGTTGTAAACGAGGAGTTTACTGATAACTTAGAATAAGGACTATACTAGTGGATTTTCTTCATGGTTTTGGTATGTAGGTGAGTTGTGCCGAACTGGGTTAACAAACCAATTATGCCTTTTACTTTTCTGTTCGTTTTGTTTTTCTTGTTTTTCTTGTTCTGTTTGTTTTCTGCTAGCTCAATGTTGAAACATCTTACTCAACATTCTGTTTGTGTCTAATGTTGAAACATCGTATAAAACATCCGAAAACTATCCCGCCAAAATTTCAATATTAACTTGATCAAGTACCTCTAACCCCAAATGATAGATTTAGCTACTTACTTTAATAGTAGCCTTGCAAAAATGGAAGAAAAGAAGAAGATTCATGACAAGATTAATGATTTCTCTACAAATCTTGGGAGGAATCCACTTCTAACACTCTTGCTTCATGTTTCTTTCTCTAGAAATGCACTCTCTCTGTAAAAATCGGAAAAATATCAAAAACAATGAATAGCTCTCAGAAAATGAGAGAAAAGCTATTTATATGGCTGAATCTGTCAAACTCCCTTATGGCCAAATTTATTCGCTTATTGCGGTTTGCACGAAATATGCTCTGCTCCAATGGATGACCTCCATGTGTCCCTTATCCTCCTGAACTCGCTTGAAACTCGCTTATGGCGAGTTGGCTCTGGACAAAACTCGCTATAAGCCAAAAAAAACTCGCTATAAGCCAAAAACTCAGCTTTTGCACTTTGGTTGATTTTTGGTTCTTGCTTGTATTTTCCTGCACAAAAAGGGGTAGAATAAGGCACTAAACCACAAACGGCATAACTGCATCAAATTGTAGCTTTTCCCTTAAGTAATTTGCAAAACAATTCACTAAAGTGCCTAAATTAACACAAGAAATGTATCACTTTTGAGCACTTATCAAATTTCTACCGTCGTTTGCGAGTGTCTTATCTTCGTTGGAGAACTTGTGTGGCACATGTCTCTAAAAAAACTATCTGCTCCTAACACTCATTCTGGTAATCTCCTCACATCAAACGAATCTACTATCTTGGAACACTAGAGGAAATGGAAACCGTAATTCTAGAGAAGCAGTGGTTAATCTTTGTTCTACATATCATCCTAATTTTTTCTTTATTGGTGAAGCTATGATTCAATTTGAAAGTCTCCCTACCACTTCTTACGATCTATACACATGACTAAATTTGTATGCTTAAACAATACCTTAAACACATTTGTTAGTATTTTCCTTAGTACTAAAACATAAATGTGAAAATAGATTTGATAAAACAAGTTTATTGATTTAATAAGTTTTACATAAAAATGCACAATATATAATTAATTTTTATGAGAACATAATAACTTTATTTTTATCTTAATAATATTTATAACAAATTATTCTATATTTTCTATATATATAGATAAAAGAGAGAAGATAGTGCACATATAGAAAGAAGCCCAGTAATAGCAACTGCTGCTGATCAGGATTATAAGACCGTAATTTAGAGTGATGAGGGTCAGTAACATTCGCTGCAACCGTGAGAGTGATAATTGCAAGAAATGAAAATAGCACAAATAAGTAAAACATTTTGCCAACTTTAGAGTTGTAGTTGTATATTTGTGTGTGTATATATCATATTTATAATGATATCTTTCTTCTACAGAGTGCAGAAGAAAAATATGTAGTGCTTTAAGTTGCTTTCGTGCATTTTTTTCTTCTTCTACACTTTCCGACTTTTTGACTAACATAAAATAAATTCTTTATTCCGATGAGTTCAGTTCAGATGATAAAAACCCTAAACATCCTACTTATTCACCTTTTTTTAAGAGATTAAAATGAAATATATTACCAAATTAAAGTGTCTTTTCTAGCACAAGGTGTACTAAGAAGAAGACAACAAAGTCAACAAAGTATTTACAAGCAAAACCTATACAAAAGATGAAAACAAGAAAAGAAATAACTCTTAGCCTATGCCCAATATGGTGAAAGGACTACGCCACCAACCATGGAAATTGAAGGGAAGAGTAGGAAATTTCGCCATCAACCACCTAAAAGCAAGAGACTTAATCTTATCGACCACCTGAATTACCGAGCATTCTTTGTCTTTGAAAAGCCTGTTATTTCTTTCTTTCCAAATTTCCCAAACTGTAGCATACCAAATGGCCTGAGAGATCGAGCGACACACCTTTGCGATACCACTGCTAAAACTAAATTGAATAAAATGGTCTGGCACATAATAAGGGATGACCGTAGAAATACCAAGTCATCTATAAATAAAAGGCCAGACAGACCCAAAAATGTTACAATGTAAGAATAAATGATGAGATGATTCAACTAAACCACACCCAGCCACACACACCCTGGAATCTTGATTGATAACACCGCGATGAAGCGGATTGTCTTTTGTAGGCAACCTGTCTCGGAACAACCGCCAAGCAAACAACACAACCTTCAGAGGGTCATCTTTATGTCAAAGAGAGGAAACATCCACCAGTAAAGCAATAGGAGGTTATACTGTCAAGAATGTATAAGCACTACGAATAGTGAAAGCTTTGGAAGAATCCAATGCCCATAGCCACCTGTCATCCTTGTCCACCTGTAAAAATACATTGTGAAGCAGTAACATAAGTTCCTCCACGACCTCCTCCTCCCAAGCAAACAACCTACGTCTCCACCTCCACACCTCACCCTCCTCCCCCAAACTTAACTGACACATATCAAACACAAATTTTCCTTTAAACAACGATAAGTCATTTAACCTGTTAAACCTGTCTCTAAACGGCACCCGACCTAATCAAACATCCAACCAAAAAAGCGTATTTTTCCCATTACCTACTGTGTGATTGACAAGGCATGGATGTCACGCCACCATAAGGATGCCTCACAGCCACCCCCCTTCAACCGCCCTTCCTCCACACCATACCTCGCCGACAACACCCTAAACCAAAAACTCTCGGTATCCTCCAACAACCTCCAACACCACTTCCCTGACAACGCAATATTAAACTCCCTAATTCTCCTTACCCCCAAACCACTAACCTCCTTACTCCTACAAACAATATTCTAGTCCACCCAAGATATTTTCCTCTGGTCAGCAAAACCAGACGACCACCCGAAGGAAAGTGTTTCGACTTCCAACCGACAATGTATTTTTAATGCGATTAATGATCGGTTCCCAAAAAGACAGACGACGAGCATTACCATCAATAGGCAGACCCAAATACACAAACCGAATAGCACCAACCTTACAATTCAACACCCTGTCCGCCTCAGACAGCCAAGAGTCTGCGACATTCACACCTACTAAGTGACTCTTCGAAAAATTCACCTTCAAACCCGACAAGGCTTCAAAAAGAAGAAGAATAGCTCGCATTTCCCGAATATTAGCCCAAGATTTTTCATCCAAAATTAAAGTATCGTCTGCAAATTGAAGATGAGATACAATTGTCGAATCACTACTCCCCACCTTATAGCAAGTAAAGAGATTATTAATCGACAATGATTCCATCAACACATGAAACCCCTTTGCGGCTAGAAGAAACAAAAAAGGCGAGAGAGGGTCACCTTGCCTCAGACCCCTCCCTAAGGAGAACTCATCAGTTGGAGACCCGTTAACCAAGACCGAAGCGGTGGCTGTTCTAATGCACACTTTTATTGATTTTCGCCAAAGAGTCTGGAATTCTATTTTCAACATCACCTCATCCAAGGAACCCCAATCAATTGAGTCATAAGCTTTCTCAAAATCCACCTTGAACTTGAACAAAATCCTACTTATTCACCTTAAGAAGATTAATCTCTAGTCATTAAACTACTTGATGAAAAATAAAATAAATTTTTGTTAAACCTTTTTTTATGAGCCTGAATATACCTGCGTTAAAGCATGATGTGATTATAACTACACCAATCTATCAAAAAAAAAAAATGGTGAACTTTTATAATTGCAATCAGCTCAATGCTAGATTTGGTAAAGAGATACTAACTTTTACAATGGATATTTGAAATGTTCATTTACTGAAATATGGACCAAGTTGTTACATTTCCACTATCCCTATTTAAGTATTATTATAAAGCTTAAATGTGTGTTTGGTCCCTGCACTTTCAACTAATTTTGATATTGATCTTTGTGCTTTTTTTTGTTTGGCATTAGTCCCTGCACTTTCTAAAACTTTTGGCTTTAGTCCTTCTGTTAACTCTCAGTTAAAAAAAAAAATCCAAAACTAACGGTGTGCCACGTGGACCAATCATTTCACGCCACATGGCACACTAAATGACAAAAAATATTCAATTTTTTTTATTATTATTTTATTCAATTTTTTTTTTATCTAAAAGTATCGTTAGTCCTTGCACTTTCAATATTTTTTTATATTGGTTCATGCACTTTGGTATTGATCCTTGCACTCAAAGTGCATGAACCAATATAAAAAAGTATTCAAAGTGCAGGGATTAATGATATTTTTAGATAAAAAATAATTAATAAAATAATAATAATATTTTTTTAATGTTTTTTGTCTTTTAGTGTGCCACGTGGCGTGTAATGATTGGTCAACGTGACTCATTGTTAGTTTTGGATTTTTTTTTTAACTGAGAGTTAACAGAAGGACTAAAGTCAAAAGTTTAAGAAGTGCAGAGACAAATGCCAAACAAAAAAAAAACGCAGGGTCTAATACCAAAATTGGACGAAAGTGCAGGGACTAAGCACACATTTAAACCTATTATAAATATTGACCAACTTCAATGGATAGTTAGTTGGGGATGCAAAACAACCGCTTCTTAGAGGAGGCTCCCTTTAGATAATGCTACTTCTATTATATGGGATGATCCTTCTTATTCACGTGATTTTGATTTGTAAATCCAATAGTTCTTTATTTTTTATGGTACAAGTAAATCAAATAGTTTTATTTTAATAAAAAAAAAAAATAATATTATCATGTTTAACATGATATTAATAGATTTAGTTCTTTATGGTTTAACTTCACCAGATTAACATATCTTAAATGAACTTAAATTGTTTTACAGAGAACCTTTGAGTTAATTTTATATTTAACAAACCTTTTGATAACAAGTTTCTAAATAACAATGATTAACAACAAAGAAAAAAATTTCAAATCCAGAATCACAGTTCAAAGTTCAAAGACATAAAATATTCAGAGTTTTCCCAACACTAACACCCCGTTTTCCGAACATAAAATTTCATAACAAATAATCAGAGTTTTTTTTTTCCCACATAAACGGAATGCTACACTTCTTAAAAATCATAAATGGAATAAATAACAATTTATCCTTCATAAATTGGTCAACATAAATATTCAAAACTTCGCAGCGGATTTTAATTCAACAATATAATTAGTCTTGGCACGAAGACCTCATCAAAACATCTCGTAATAATCCAAAAACTAAATCATAGTCATGTAAAATCATAAGCAATATGTAAGGAATAGAAAATAGCCACAAAAGTTCCCCATCCAGTTACGTATCAGAGCACCTAAAGACACAGTGAGAGATAGCCACTCACGACAGCAAACAACGGCTACTTATTCTCGATCACCTGCAAGTTACTCATACGAAGAGCAACATTTCCAAGCAAAGGGGGTGAGATTCACAAACAATAATGTTAAGCATGTAATTCATCAATTATTTTTAACAACATAAACATCATCAACATATCATAACAATGGTCATGTAGCATCATTATCATCATCATAATCAACTTCATAATCAACATCAATATCAACTTCATAAATCAACTTAACAACTTGACTCGACAATGCAACTTAACTCGACTATGCAACTCTATCAATTTACTCATGCATGTGGTACCATTCTAGGGCATAAGCCCTCGTCGCTTTTGAGCATAAATATACTCCTAGGGCATGAGCCCTCGTTGTTATTGAGCAAAAGCTCCTAGGGCATGAGCCCTCGTCTTTATTGAGCAAAAGTTCATAGGGCATGAGCCCTCGGCTTTAAATGAGTATGCATGGACTCAACATCTTACAACTTAGACAACATGAACGTCTTATATGAATCCAATAATTTGGATCAACATCTCACTTCTTAGACCGACACATGCAGCTTTAATCAATAGTAAACAGTAACATGGAAGCACATCAATAATCTCAAGATATAACAATGTCAAAATATAATCATCGTCTCAAAACATAACTTATAATTCACATAATGCATATAAAATTAAATATATCATCAGTAACAACATTAAATCATCTTATAATAACTTCACAGATCATCATTAATATTATATTCAAACATCAACAATTCATCATATAACATCGTATTCAAACATCAACAATTCATCATGCGTTTTTGTAAAATCATAATAAATTACACATAACATATTTCCATGTCAAACCAAGGATACTAGAAAGATATCACAATTATCAACAACTTTCATGTTTATACCAATGACCAATTTAAAACAGAGACGTGTGAAAAAAAATGCAAAAACATGAAACAGAGAATGCTGTCACCGTACAATTTCGCTAAGACCTCCTTGTAGTATTTTCATCATAACTCAAAAACTAAAAGTTATTTTTACGTCAAACTAAAGCCACTTGAAATCTAACAAAATTATCTAAAACTTTTGTGTTTACACCCAAGGCCAATTCTGTACCGATCAATACCAGTTTTCATTTCAAATTCGAAAAAGTTGTGCAGAAAGTCCATAAAAATTCACTGTGACCTACGTGCAGTAATTTGACCATAACTCAAGTTCTATAAATCGTTTTGACGTCAGACCAACGACATTAGAAAACTTAAGAAAAAAAATCAGGAAAAACAACTTATATTATTCAAACTTCACATTCATTCAAAATCATCACAATTAACAACAAAGTAACATAAATCATGAATTATCACTTTTAACCATAATTCTCCAATTCTCAAAAACTAAACCTACAACGTGTTAAATGAAATTTTCAGAATCATAGACTCAAGATTATTGAATGATAGTCTCACCCTTACCTTAGATTGGTTGAAGTTCTGAACTCTACAAGTTTCCTCTCAACCCTAGTTTTCTCCTTATGCCTCCGCTATCTTTTTCTCCAAAAAAACTGTTGTAACCCTAATTCTCTAATCTCCTCCTCTATTTATAACCACCAAGAGTTTGTTTCTCACTTAATCTTTTAACCTAACAAACTCCTCCATTTACCAACCTACCCTTATGTCTCATTAAATCAAATCTAATTAGATTCATCTACTTTTTATGTTATAACAACCTACTAATAAATATTAAAAAATCATCACATAGCAAATATTCAAATAAAATAATAAAATAACACTAGACTCGATAAAATAACTAAATAATAAAAATGGGGCGTTACAATAAACACTCCTAAAAAACTAAAAAAATGATGAAGAAAAAGTAAGAAAAGATGTGAAGTGAAGACTGAAGGAATTTGTTGAAGACGCAAGCCTATTTATAACCTAAAACAAGTCCTAGAAATAGGCTTGCATCTTCAACAAATTCCTTCATTCTTCACTTCACCTCTTTTCTTACTTTTTCTTCAACATTTTTTAGTTTTTTTAGGAGTGTTTATGGTGTCATAGTCATTGATGACTGTTCATATAATCCTATAGTCGAATAAAACATTTTCCA
Organism: Medicago arabica; assembly: GCA_946800305.1. Classification (NCBI taxonomy): domain Eukaryota; kingdom Viridiplantae; phylum Streptophyta; class Magnoliopsida; order Fabales; family Fabaceae; genus Medicago; species Medicago arabica. Next base: position 47,770,161 of record OX326966.1, read on the forward strand.
GCCTCCAACCGTCCAAAAATTCATTAAAAATACCACTAACCGTCGAAGCCTTTGGTGAAACGCCACCGTCCAAAAAACCGAGAATTTTCAGATTATATAATTTAATACTGTTCAAACAAAATACGGATTATATAATCCAAACCTGTCCAAGAATGTGTTTAAGAATGATCGTCAAATTTTAATTCAATCTATGTGTTTAAATGAACATCTTTAGCATAAAGTAAAACATAATGAAAATTTAAAGAATATATCTATTATTGAAATTCCTCAAATTGTAGCGTAAGTTTAAGAGAAGAGTTTTATGCCGGCATTATGTTGATCTTCGGCTAGCCGAAGATCTTCATAATTGGACAACATAAAATACGTAATAAAAATAACATAAATCACGTAATTAAATAAAACATAGCACATCATCACGGATCAACTAAATAAATATCTTCGTGTGGTGTGTCTAGGAGTGACCTGATCTTTTCGTAGTTCCTGAGTCAGATCAAACTTTTCTGAATTTGTTGAACAGATCTGACCAACGAAGCGTCCAAATCGATCGGTCCTCCAGTACTGTACTGACCAAAGATCGAGAACAATGTTCTCACGTCATCATCGTTCATGAGCTTCATCCTGCTTAACTGCATACTCCAGGCTGAGTCGATCGATGGACGTCGATACTCAACACAATCCACCCTTCGTGTGTCTCTGTAGTTGAGTTGGCGGTTGATTTGATCGAGCTGACCCTTCAATCCTGAGAGGGTGACATCAATGCGAATCCTGAGCAGATGAGGTGGTTTCCCCCGTTGTAGTAAATTGCTACTAGCTTGGTGTTCGGATCAAAGATATAATTTTCGATTAAGTGTATATACACTCTATGCAACCATTCCCCCTATAAATAGCCTCCAAACTTTCACCATATCTCACACCATCGTCTCACACTCTCTCCTGCTCTCCTCCTTTTTCTTCTACAATAATGTGTTTTCATATTCAGCCTTTCATAAAAAAAGGCTATTTTGGAATTCAAGAATTGTATGAATGGTCAATGGAGATGGCAATGCGCTACAAAGGGAGATGACAATGCGCTACAAAGAAGTGTGGTTTGTCTGGGTGTCAGGTTGATATGTCTGGGTGCAAGGTTGAACATTAAGATCTCTTTCACCCTAGACAAAAAACATACCTTAACTCAGCCTCCTCCCCCAGACACAATATATTTCTCCTTCACCTTCCATGCCCTTTTCCTCCCCATCAACTTATGCCACTAGTTTTGCTTTCCTCCCTCCATCTTCTTGTGTTGCAAATTTAGTTTTAGGTTTGCAATAAATTAGGTTTAGGTGTTTGAATATTCTATGTAACAAGCTTTAAGCTTCAACTTTATTGTAAATGTATTGATATAATAATAAAATGAGATTTTATATGTATCATTTTGTTCTTTTATTTTTGAATTTATTTTATAATTTTCGCATCTAAATAATATAAAATAAATCAAAGTCTAATTAAAAACCTGAACAAAGCTATTTTCAGATTATATAATCCGAATTTTTTTGGCAATCTTGTTCGGATTATATAATCCGAAGGGTATTTTGAGAAAAAATAGGACGCATGAGAAACATATAAGATAAAAAAAGTAATAATCAAGCCCCCATCCAACGACGTGGAGGCTATTGTTCTAGAGTGGGGTAAGGCCCACCCCAAAGTCCAGTATTCCAATATAGTCTCTATAAGTCACCCATTTACGGTTATATAGTGCGTGAATCATATAAGAGCCATAATGCACCAAATAGTACATTCGGAGCACATATGATCCCTATACACGATCTAATGTTCATTCGACCATCGAACCACAAGGGTATAACAATCTTGTACTCTCGGGGGTCGATGAATAGGGTGATCCACACAAATAGCTATAACATCTGCTTCGCACCTCCTCCGGTCGACACTCCTATTCCTAAACTAGTAATGTTTTGATTTTTTTTTTGTTGAGAGAGAGTAATGTTTTGATATAAAATGTTGTAAAAAGAATATCATCCAAATGATTTTTTTAAAATTAATAAAAAATGTGTTTCCTTCAAAAAAAATGTGTTTGAAGGTGAGAAAAACACAAGAAAGGGGGGGTTGAATTGTGTTAGCTTTTCGCAGCTCTTGAAGAGTGAGAATCTAATTCCTTTAAACTCAGAGTCTGAATGGGATCAGAGTCTGATAGGAGATTAGGTTCTGATTGCAGCGGAATAATCAAGAGATAGAGAGAAGAGAGAACACAAGCAATTATACAGGTTCCTTCCACAAACCGGAAGTAGTCCTGTCCCCCTTGTACTTCCAAGGAGAATTCACTAAAATGTAATATCAATTACAAGTTGCTCAAACACACAGTATGAGACTTCCTTGCTCAAGCACGCAGGCAAGAGACTTCCTTGCTCAAAGACACAACTAAGAGACTTCCTTGCTCAATGGACGCAGCCAAGAGACTTCCTTTGCTCAAGCACAAAAGCAAGAGACTTCTTACACAATTACAAAAAATTGAATAGAGTTGAAACACTTGACAACAATCAAAATGTGTTTCAATTACAACAAAGACAGACTCTGTTTTACACAAAAGACAAACTCTGTTTTTCTGTGTAGCTTAGAAATTCTAGAATACTCAGTTTGTAAGAATCTAAGTTGATGATGTGTTTTTGTTAAGACTCACTTGAATACGAAAGCAGCGCAGTGTAATTTTTCAAGTTGTAGAGTCCAACAATTCTTCAAGTCTTCTATCCTTTATATAGGTGTAGGAAAGAGACGTTGAGTCATCCAGCACATCAGGATGATTTCTGAAGCTTGATCAATGATTGTTGATCTGTTGCTTGATTTGGTAATAGTCCTTCAATTGCATCATTTGAATTTCATTCCCTTTGAAGATTAATACCGGTAGACACAGTTTCCAAACTGTACGAGGTAGTGGAGTAGTGGAAACAGAGTTCGTACAACGTACTCTGTACTGTCCTGCAATCTTTGTCTTTGTGCTTCCCACGCTCAAGTTGACTTTGAAGCTAGCCGTTACTCCATTTGAGAGTTTCTTTTGCATCGTAATGCAGTAGAAATCCTTGTTAGCAAATTATCAGATTTTTGGGCTTCAGACTCACTGTAGCACTAAGCTTCTGGTAATCTTCAGACTCTCTTGGTTTTCAGATTCTGATGGTCTTCAGACTCTAAAACAGTCTTCAGACTCTTTTTGGCACAGTCTTCAGACTCTCTTCGATGCAGTCTTCAGACTCTCTTCGATACAATCTTCAGACTGTCTTCGATACAGAATCACAAGCAACAAGCTTCTCTGGATTTTTTTTGCTCTTTAACATTGTTCAAACAGAATACTTTCTAAGATATAAATCTTGATTGATATCCTGCATACTTAAACAAATATTAGCAATATCCAATTGACAACTTTTTAATACCTTGTTATCATCAAAACTCAAAACGTGGTATTGCTGAACACCTTTGTTCCAACAGTGTTGTCACCTCTTCAATATGTTTTTCATCTTTCGTTACTATCTTTAACGAAAGGCCAAAATATAAATAAAAATTATATATAATGAAGTTTAATAAAAAAAATGAGTAGAAGGGTATTGCGTAAAGTTAATTACAATATTAATTGCAATTTTATAAATTACTTCTTACAACTCCTAAGTGATAAAGAGTATTTAAGTAAAGCCAACATAGTTATACCGGTAAAAAATTCATGCAAAGGATGAAAAATATGGCTCACCTAATAATATTGGTTTATGCTTTGATCATCTTTCTTTATCTATTGTTTGTTGAAGCACAAATAAGTACAATATTTTTCACACCATTTACAACATTTTTAAATATTTTCTTATGCATAATACTTTATCTATCACATTTTAGTAACATATTTTTTTATTATTTAACAATACAGCGAAGATTCCTTGTGTTACCGTTGATGATTGTCCAAAGGTGGAAATACCAATACCTATGGTTGCGAAGTGTTTTGGTAAAAGTTTTAGTAGACGTTGTCACTACTTTTATCTTTAATTAATAATCACTATTAAAGAACAAATATTAGTGAGGGAAATTTAGCGATGGAAAACATGCAATTCCTCTCTAATTTTGTCACTTAGATTTGCGATGAGGAAAATTGAGGAATATATTTCACTTTATTCGTCACTAATTTCTCTCTCTAATTTTGCTTTTTCTATTAGTGAATAGTTAAGTTAAAACATAAGTATGTTACCTCTAAGCGTGTAACTTAGGGATTGTGTAACACCCTTGAACCCCACCAATAATATTTAATATAAATACAACCACAAATTCATATTATGCTTAAGGTGTCACATCAATAAAACTACAAAACATGCAAATACATTTTTCATCAAAGTTACGCAACGGAATAAATAAAAAACTCCAAAATCATATCAAAGTCTCAACAATATAATTCAATCTCGGATAGATCAAATATGATAACATAATCAAATCCAAACAAATATAATTAAAACAAAACTCAAAAGTCCTAAGTCAGAGCCCTAATCTAGACTTCATAAGCAAAGGTAATGGAGGAAACCTCAAGCTACTCCTCAATACTCACAGCGTCTCAAGCGTCTCCTACTTGCACGTCTACCCCATTTTGCAACGGCGAGACGCTTAACCAAACAACCACTTGAGGATAAGTTTATATTCAAGCTTAACCAAACAACCACTTGAGGATAAGTTTATATTCAATATTAAGAAACTACGAATTCAAGTATAGCATAATAGGATTTCAAATATCACATATACATACTTTTACAAATCAACAACATTAATCATACATGGGTTTCCTACATCATTCTCCATTTATCCGAGTCATCAAATTACACCAACATCATCATTTAGAAAAATGTAACCATATATTCACATAAGGCACATATCCCACTCAATGCATATAATTCATCTAATGCATATAATTTACATCATCTAAATGGTTCACGTAATTCACACCATTCACATGATCAAGTATGAGACATTTCACATAGACTCATATTCATGCAATGCTATAGACACGACTCTACATGCATGTGGTACCAGTTTGGATGTCGAAGTTATGTTACCGATTGATCTGCCATCAACACTTTCCATCAACACTGGACTTGACCATGCATGTATGAACATATGACTCGACACCGCATATATTCATACACTACAACACAAGTTATCAACACTACCAACAATCATCAACATTCATCAACACATTATACATACATACATACATATATATATATATATATATATATATATATATATATATATATGTCCATCGTCAATTTTCAACATTATCACTTTTCATCTTCATTTCATATATGTATATTCAACATCAAAATCATCATCACCAATAAATCGTCTTTAACGAAATACTTCATCAAATAAATCAAATCACTTCATTTGGTACAATTACCGCATTCAAGACGCTTAATCATGGTTGATAGTTAAACCACTTTTCAAGAATGCATCTCATAAACAATTAATCATCAACCATCATTCCATCAATAACATATGATCATTCTCAATTTTGCATAGCATCATTCGTCATTAATCAAAGTCCGTCTATTTCCTAGGTTTTGCAAAGTTCGTCTATTTTCACATAAATCTTATCAACCAAGTTAATCATGTTCATACATCAAAATTAAACTTTTACAAATCAATTTTAAAGGTTTGGAAACTAACCATGCACCTTGAGAACACTTTTAAGTCAAGAAAATAGGTTTTCGAACACTTGAGAGTCAGACACAGTCGTGCCACCTGGAGGCACGACTGTGCTTGAATTTTTAACAAAAGTCAAGAGTTTGGCAGAACAACCACACACGACTGTGCCACTGGGGCGCACGGTTGTGTCAGTGGTGCAGGTTAGCCCAATATGTTTTTTCGTGTTTTCGCATGAAATTTTGGTTTTTTAAACCGTTTTTGATCCCAATTGCATTGATTTCGTCCCAAACATTTCATACCTTTTTAATATTAGTTCTAGCTCATAACATTTCCACACAACTTAATACAAAGTAGCTTATTTCACATAATCACTTAAAAATGACTTTTAGCTCAAAACCGGTTTTTATCCAAATCAATCTCACACCCAAGGTTCATAATCAAAACATAATTTCCTACTCCATTACTCCTCATTAGAAACTTAACCAACACAATTACTTCATTAAAACCCCCCACTATTACCAATACGCCGCTATTCTATTAAATACTACAAGTTACTACCACTTCATTAAATAACTCGCCATACCCAAAAGTAGTATTTAAATACTGTTAACCCTAAGAATACCAAATTACTCTCACTCTTCAAATTACCAAAATACCTCCAATTTTATCTCTAAAATCCACATAATTGACAAATATAACACACCAAGAAATTAAATAATAAATCAATAAATTAAATAAATAAAATCCTAAAATCGGGTTGTTACAGATGAAATTGTTGTGCGGATAAAATTCCTAATATTGATTTATCTATTTCTAGTTTTGCTTGGTTGGATAGTATTCCTGATGTTGTTAGGGATGATTTCCAAAGAAAATATGTTAGGTTTATCTATGTTTAGATTTTGTTGATTTTATGTAGAAATCATTGTTGGTTTACTTTGCACATTTTTTTTCCCCTTTACCAAGCTTTTTTTTCATTTGGGTTTTTCTTGGGAAGGTTTTTAATGAAGCAAAGAATTTTATACAACTTGTGTGTTTCCTTGTGTATGTTGGTCTATATATAAAATTTTCACAAGTTTGTAGTTAGAAAAATGTATGATTTTTGGATTCGTAAACAATTAACGATATTAAAAATCAAGATAATGAATAAACTATAAGATTCACTATTGAATTGAGATATTCAAATGTCATAATCTTAATCAAACCAATAAATTTTCAATATTCAACAATCACTATATACAAAAGTAGACAAAATCAAACCAAACCTAATTGAATTAAAACAAGGTAACTCTAAGGAACACAAAGTATATGAAATAATTATTAGAACCCTAATTGAAGAGCAATGACAATAATTTGAATTTAAGAGGATCGTAATTCAACGAATTAAGATGAATCATAATTAAATCAAATAATATCAATCATTAAACTTCGTATATTGGAGTTAATGCAAAATTAAAGAGGTCAGGGAAATGAAAACTTCCTAAAAGGATAAGAATTTGGTACTTATGTGGTAAATGGACGGTGGTGAGAGTTTCTAACTAAATTACGGTTGAATATCATTTAATGGCAGTATAATCAATCAAATAGGAGAATAATATCAGTCAACTTACTTTGTGAAAGAAAAAAATATATCAGTCAACTTACGGTAGAATAATCATTTAATGGCAGTATAATCTCAATGATCTTGTTTTTATTATATGAGTCTAATACACATGCTTAATAAGAATATAGTGGCCGATTATAGAGTTTCAAAACACTATGCCATGTGCTTCATGTGATAATGCATGGAAGGTGTTACTTCACGTAATAAGGTTGGTCGGTACTCCAATTTATTACGTAAAATAAATATACAAATAGTTTTTACTTTGACTAGGATTTATCAAAATCAGTTGCGGTTTTAGACAAAAGAAAAACGTGGTTATTACCATGTAGAGTTGCATCCTAGTTGTCATCGATGGGTTGGAATAGCTCCCTATAAATTAAGCTGCTAACTCACTATGGTTTATCCTTTTTCTCGTCACCCTTTGATAATCCCTCTACTTCTAAAACATCATCTCCTTCTAAAGTCTATAATTTATTTTCCTTGAAGAATGTTTGTTCTTCCCCTTGCGAGTACCTGTGGGTTCTAGAGTTTCGCTAGGAAGGATAGCGTATCAGGTAAGGGCATTTTTCCGTATTTTTTATAACTAAATCTAATGGTTAGGTATTATGATTTAAAAAGTATGATTCATAATCGTTGTTAAAGAGAAATGAAAATAAATGACAATCTTTTATTTTGGGTACGTGAGAAAAATAAAAATAAAAAATAAGAAAAAAAAGACAGAAATAAACTAAGTCCTTGAAAAGGATATGCCTAAGGCATTTCCTAGTAAAGCTGAGGGTAAACAATGAAGAGGTTCACTGAAAGTAACAAGATGGTCAGAACTGTTAGCTTCCATCTTAGCAAGAATGCCAGCAAAAGAATTTCCTTCTCGAAATATATGATGAATTCAAATTGACCGATCGTTAGAAAGATACACCCGAATGAGTTCTAAGAGATTTGCATAATGGTGGAACCTTGCAGTCTCCTTGTTTACCGATTACACTACGTGAAAAGAGTCGGTGTAGCATATGAGCTTTCTATATCCTGCATCCTAACACAACTTAACACCAATCAATAAAGCTTGAATTTCAGCATGTAGGATATTTGAGATCCCTACACTACCAAAGAGACCAAGTTGAAAACTTTCGTCGTGCTTAGAAATTTGACCACCATAACCTGCCTTTCTTGAACTTGTCAACGCGCTTCCAATAGCATTAAGAATCATGGTGTCTTCATCCCCATGCTGCCAACTCACCATCCTTGGAGTATGAATACGGGTCTCCAGGGAGATAGTACCAAAAGCGTGGTGAGCAAGAAGATATTGGGAAAACATAGTTACGACCGTCGAATGCAAGCTTGGTTGGATATTATCAAAAACTAACTTGTTTCTTGTACACCAAATATTCCACATAATCAAGGCTGCAAGAATCCCAATATCACTTACAATTTTATGGATGATCTTAGCTATATTATTCATGTCTATCACCGAGCATAAACAAAGAGGGTTTGGGAAACCACATCTATGCCAAACTGCTGCGGATCTCGAGCAAGAAAGGAGACAATGAAGAATAGTCTCGTCATCATTCTAGAAAAATGGGCAGGTGGGGGAGACATTGACGCCTCTGTGTGCCAAAACTGATTTGGTTGGAATAGAACAATGGCGATCAATTTGAAATTAAAAGGATTGTAATTCAATGAATTAAGATGATTCACAATTAAATCAAATAGTATCAATCATTAAACTTCGTATATTGCAGTTAATGCAAAATAAAAGAGGTCAGGGAAAAGAAAATTTCCTAAAAGGATAAGAATTTGGTACTTATGTGGTAAATGGACGGTGGTGAGAGTTTCTAACTAAATTACGGTTGAATATCATTTAATGGCAGTATAATCAATCAAATAGGAGAATAATATCAGTCAACTTACTTTGTGAAAGAAAAAAAAATATCAGTCAACTTACGGTAGAATAATCATTTAATGGCTGTATAATCTCAATGATCTTGATTTTATTATATGAGTCTAATACACATGCTTAATAAGAATATAGTGGCCGATTATAGAGTTTCAAAACACTATGCCATGTGCTTCATGTGATAATGCATGGAAGGTGTTACTTCACGTAATAAGGTTGGTCGGTACTCCAATTTCTTACGTAAAATAAATATACAAATAGTTTTTACTTTGACTAGGATTTATCAAAATCAGTTGCGGTTTTAGACAAAAGAAAAACGTGGTTATTACCATGTAGAGTTGCATCCTAGTAGTCATCGATGGGTTGGAATAGCTCCCTATAAATTAAGCTGCTAACTCACTATGGTTTATCCTTTTTCTCGTCACCCTTTGATAATCCCTCTACTTCTAAAACATCATCTCCTTCTAAAGTCTATAATTTATTTTCCTTGAAGAATGTTTGTTCTTCCCCTTGCGAGTACCTGTGGGTTCTAGAGTTTCGCTAGGAAGGATAGCGTATAAGGTAAGGGCATTTTTCCATATTTTTTATAACTAAATCTAATGGTTAGGTATTATGATTTAAAAAGTATGATTCATAATCGTTGTTAAAGAGAAATGAAAATAAATGACAATCTTTTATTTTGGGTACGTGAGAAAAATAAAAATAAAAAATAAGAAAAAAAAGACAGAAATAAACTAAGTCCTTGAAAAGGATATGCCTAGGGCATTTCCTAGTAAAGCTGAGGGTAAACAATGAAGAGGTTCACTGAAAGTAACAAGATGGTCTGAACTGTTAGCTTCCATCTTAGCAAGAATGCCAGCAAAAGAATTCCCTTCTCGAAATATATGATGAATTCAAATTGACCGATCGTTAGAAAGATACACCCGAATGAGTTCTAAGAGATTTGCATAATGGTGGAACCTTGCAGTCTCCTTGTTTACCGATTACACTACGTGAAAAGAGTCGGTGTAGCATATGAGCTTTCTATATACTGCATCCTAACACAACTTTACACCAATCAATAGAGCTTGAATTTCAGCATGTAGGATATTTGAGATCCCTACACTACCAAAGAGACCAAGTTGAAAACTTTCGTCGTGCTTAGAAATTTGACCACCATAACCTGCCTTTCTTGAACTTGTCAACGCGCTTCCAACAGCATTAAGAATCATGGTGTCTTCATCCCCATGCTGCCAACTCACCATCCTTGGAGTATTAATACGGGTCTCCAGGGAGATAGTACCAAAAGCGTGGTGAGCAAGAAGATGTTGGGAAAACATAGTTACGACCGTCGAATGCAAGTTTGGTTGGATATTATCAAAAACTAACTTGTTTCTTGTACACCAAATATTCCACATAATCAAGGCTGCAAGAATCCCAATATCACTTACAATTTTGTGGATGATCTTAGCTATATTATTCATGTCTATCACCGAGCATAAAGAAAGAGGGTTTGGGAAACCACATCTATGCCAAACTGCTGCGGATCTCGAGCAAGAAAGGAGACAATGAAGAATAGTCTCGTCATCATTCTAGAAAAATGGGCAGGTGGGAGAGACAATGACGCCTCTGTGTGCCAAAACTGATTTGGTTGGAATAGAACAATGGCAATCAATTTGAAATTAAAAGGATTGTAATTCAATGAATTAAGATGATTCACAATTAAATCAAATAGTATCAATCATTAAACTTCGTATATTGCAGTTAAGGCAAAATAAAAGAGGTCAGGGAAAAGAAAATTTCCTAAAAGGATAAGAATTTGGTACTTATGTAGTATCAATCAAGTAGTTTTTACTTTGACTAGGATTTATCAAAATCAGTTGCTGTTTTCGACAAAAGAAAAACGTGGTTATTACCATGTAGAGTTGCATCCTAGTTGTCATCGATGGGTTGGAATAGCTCCCTATAAATTAAGCTGCTAACTCACTATGGTTTATCCTTTTTCTCGTCACCCTTTGATAATCCCTCTACTTCTAAAACATCATCTCCTTCTAAAGTCTATAATTTATTTTCCTTGAAGAATGTTTGTTCTTCCCCTTGCGAGTACCTGTGGGTTCTAGAGTTTCGCTAGGAAAGATAGCGTATCAGGTAAGGGCATTTTTCCGTATTTTTTATAACTAAATCTAATGGTTAGGTATTATGATTTAAAAAGTATGATTCATAATCGTTGTTAAAGAGAAATGAAAATAAATGACAATCTTTTATTTTGGGTACGTGAGAAAAATAAAAATAAAAAATAAGAAAAAAAAGACAGAAATAAACTAAGTCTTTGAAAAGGATATGCCTAAGGCATTTCCTAGTAAAGCTGAGGGTAAACAATGAAGAGGTTCACTGAAAGTAACAAGATGGTCTGAACTGTTAGCTTCCATCTTAGCAAGAATGCCAGCAAAAGAATTCCCTTCGCGAAGGATATGATGAATTCAAATTGACCAATCATTAGAAAGATACACCCGAATGAGTTCTAAGAGATTTGCATAATGGTGGAACCTAGTAGCCTCCTTGTTTACCAATTACACTACGTGAAGAGAGTCGGTGTAGCATATGAGCTTTCTATATCCTGCATCATAACACAACTTTACACCAGTCAAAAGAGCTTGAATTTCAGCATGTAGGTTATTTGAGACCCTACACTACCAAAGAAACCAAGTTGAAAACGTCCGTCGTGCTTAGAAATTAAACCACCATAACCTGCCTTTCTTGGATTTGTCAACTCGCTTCCAACAATATTTAGAATCATGGAGTCCTCATCCCCATGCTGCCAACTCACCATCCTTGGAGTATGAATACAGGTCTCCAGGGAGATAGTATCAAAAGCCTGTTGAGCAAGAAGATGCTGGGAAAACATAGTTACGACCGTCGAATGCAAGTTTGGTTGGATATTATCAAAAACTAACTTGTTTCTTGTACACCAAATATTCCACATAATCAAGGCTGCAAGAATCCCAATATCACTTACAATTTTGTGGATGATCTTAGCTATATTATTCATGTCTATCACCGAGCATAAAGAAAAAGGGTTTGGGAAACCGCGTCTATGCCAAACTGTTGCAGATCTCGAGCAAGAAAGGAGACAATGAAGAATAGTTTCGTCATCATTCTAGAAAAATGGGCAGGTGGGAGAGACATTGACGCCTCTGTGTGCCAAAACTGGTTTGGTTGGAATAAAACAATGGCGATCAATTTGAAAGTAAGAGGATTGTAATTCAATAAATTAAGATGACTCACAATTAAATCAAATAGTATCAATCATTAAACTTCGTATATTGCAGTTAATGCAAAATAAAAAAGGTTAGGGAAAAGAAAATTTCCTTAAAGGATAAGAATTTGGTACTTATGTGGTAAATGGACGGTGGTGAGAGTTTCTAACTATATTACGGTTGAATATCATTTAATGGCAGTATAATCAATCAAATAGGAGAATAATATCAGTCAACTTACTTTGTGAAAGAAAAAAAAATGTCAGTCAACTTACGGTAGAATAATCATTTAATGACAGTATAATCTCAATGATCTTGTTTTTATTATATGAGTCTAATACACATGCTTAATAAGAATATAGTGGCCGGTTATAGAGTTTCAAAACACTAAGCCATGTGCTTCATGTGATAATGCATGGAAGGTGTTACTTCACGTAATAAGGTTGGTCGGTACTCCAATTTCTTACGTAAAATAAATACATCAAATAGTTTTTACTTTGACTAGGATTTATCAAAATCAGTTGCTGTTTTCGACAAAAGAAAAACGTGGTTATTACCATGTAGAGTTGCATCCTAGTTGTCATCGATGGGCTGGAATTGCTCCCTATAAATTAAGCTCCTAACTCACTATGGTTCATCCTTTTTCTCGTCAGCCTTTGATAATCCCTCTACTTCTAAAACATCATCTCCTTCTAAAGTCTATAATTTATTTTCCTTGCAGAATGTTTGTTCTTCCCCTTGCGAGTACCTGTGGGTTCTAGATTTTGGCTAGGAAGGATAGCGTATAAAGTAAGGGCATTTGTCCATATTTTTTATAACTAAATCTAATGGTTAGGTATTATGATTTAAAAAGTATGATTCATAATCGTTGTTAAAGAGAAATGAAAATAAATGACAATCTTTTATTTTGGGTACGTGAGAAAAATAAAAAATAAAAAATAAGAAAAAAAAAGACATAAATAAACTAAGTCCTTGAAAAGGATATGCCTAAGGCATTTCCTAGTAAAGCTAAGGGTAACCAATGAAGAGGTTCACTGAAAGTAACAAGATGGTCTGAACTGTTAGCTTCCATCTTAGCAAGAATGCCAGCAAAAGAATTCCCTTCTCGAAGGATATGATGAATTCAAATTGACCAATCATTAGCAAGATACACCCGAATGAGTTCTAAGAGATTTGCATAATGGTGGAACCTTGTAGTCTCCTTGTTTACCAATTACACTACGTGAAGAGAGTCGGTGTATCATATGAGCTTTCTATATCCTGCATCCTAACTCAACTTTACACCAGTCAATAGAGCTTGAATTTCAGCATGTAAGATATTTGACATCCCTACACTACCAAAGAGACCAAGTTGAAAACTTTCGTCGTGCTTAGAAATTAGACCACCATAACCTGCCTTTCTTGGATTTGTCAATGCGCTTCCAACAGCATTAAGAATCATGGTTTCCTCATCCCCATGCTGCCAACTCACCATCCTTGGAGTATGAATACGGGTCTCCAGGGAGATAGTACCAAAAGCCTGGTGAGCAAGAAGATTCTGGGAAAACATTGTTACGAATGTCGAACGCAAGTTTGGTTGGATATTATCAAAAACTAACTTGTTTCTTGTACACCAAATATTCCACCTAATCAAGGCTGCAAGAATCCCAATATCACTTACAATTTTGTGGATGATCTTAGCTATATTATTCATGTCTATCACCGAGTATAAAGAAAGAGGGTTTGGGAAACCACGTCTATGCCAAACTGATGCGGATCTCGAGCAAGAAAGGAGACAATGAAGAATAGTCTCGTCATCATTCTAGAAAAATGGGCAGGTGGGAGAGACATTGACGCCTCTGTGTGCCAAAACTGGTTTGGTTGGAATAGAACAATGGCGATCAATTTGAAAGTAAGAGGATTGTAATTCAATGAATTAAGATGACTCACAATTAAATCAAATAGTATCAATCATTAAACTTCGTATATTGCAGTTAATGCAAAATAAAAGAGGTCAGAGAAAAGAAAATTTCCTTAAAGGATAAGAATTTGATACTTATGTGGTAAATGGACGGTGGTGAGATTTTCTAACTAAATTACGGTTGAATATCATTTAATGGCAGTATAATCAATCAAATAGGAGAATAATATCAGTCAACTTACTTTGTGAAAGAAAAAAAAATATCAGTCAACTTACGGTAGAATAATCATTTAATGACAGTATAATCTCAATGATCTTGTTTTTATTATATGAGTCTAATACACATGCTTAATAAGAATATAGTGGCCGGTTATAGAGTTTCAAAACACTAAGCCACGTGCTTCATGTGATAATGCATGGAAGGTGTTACTTCACGTAATAAGGTTGGTCGGTACTCCAATTTCTTACGTAAAATAAATACATCAAATAGTTTTTACTTTGACTAGGATTTATCAAAATCAGTTGTTGTTTTAGACAAAAGAAAAACGTGGTTATTACCATGTAGAGTTGCATCCTAGTTATCATCGATGGGTTGGAATAGCTCCCTATAAATTATCCCTATAAATTAAATTGCTAACTCACTATGGTTCATCCTTTTTCTCATCAACCTTTGATAATCCCTCTACTTCTAAAACATCATCTCCTTCTAAAGTCTATAATTTATTTTCCTTGAAGAATGTTTGTTCTTCCCCTTGCGAGTACCCGTGGGTTCTAGAGTTTGGCTAGGAAGGATAGCGTCTACGGTAGGGGCACTTTCACATACTTGTCATAACTAAAACTAATGGTTAGGTATTATGATTTAAAATTTATGATTCATAATCGTTGTTAATGAGAAATGAAAATAAATGACAATCTTCTTATATTGGTTACATGAGAAAAAGAAGAAAAAAAAAAGGAAGAAAAAAAAAAGACAGAAATAAATTAAGTCCTTGAAAAGGACACGCCTAAGGCATCGCCTAGTAAAGCTGATGCTAAACAATGAAGAGGTTCACTAATAGTAACAAGATGGTTTGAACTGTTAGCTGTCATCTTAGCAAGAATGCCAGCACAAGAATTCCCCTCTTGAAGGATATGATGAATCGAAATAGACCAATCCTTAGCAAGATACATCCGAATGAGTTCTAAGAGATTTGCATAATGGTGGAACCTTGTAGTCTCCTTCATTACCAATTGCAAGTGTCTGAAACGAGAAGCTCTTGCTGTATTTGAGGCAGAATAGCACCTTGTATCCCTTTCTGTACAAGTCGCGAATTGGAATAATACACAGGAGCAGGCAACTCATCTGCGACAGTTACTGCCAAAGGGTGTCTCAAAACTGGTTTTTTAGAAGAACGTCATGTCAGCACATCCCTATAACCCTGCCCTCTGAAGCATCAATTTTACCATGAATTCGCTTCCTTGAAAAAGACCGCCGCACCTGAAAACTCTGCTTTCTTGATCCTCCACCACGTGACCTATCATGTCTGGAATACCGCAAAATAACCTTTCCATCATGTGACAACACCAGTTCACAGAATTCGCGTGAATCCTCTGTGTCGAAATCCCAATCTGCCGAAACATGCCTTGCCCTAACCCTATCCCTAGACCGATCAACCCTTCCTAAACCTCATTGCTGATGCTCCTCCTGAAGCCTGTCCCGTCTATCGTCGACCTATTCCAACGCTATCCCTCTTCGCGGTCTCACATCAGACCACTCTCCCTTATCCCCCCCCCATATAGTGGCACCCTGCTTGGCCCCCGACCCCCCTATAGTACCTTGCTTCTGGTGAAGGTGAATACCGACGCGGTGGCCCTCCGTGGAGCCTTGGGTAACCGCTTCTCACACGCTCACGACCACTCTCTCTCTCTCTCTCTCACTCATGGCAATCACTCCAACTAATATAATTATTATTATATCGAAATATAATTAAATAATAAAATCTGAGTCGAAATCCCAATCCGCCGAAACATGCCTTGCCCTAACCCTAGACCGATCAACCCTTCCTGAACGTCCTCGCCACTGCTCCTCCCGAAGCCTGTCCCATCTGTCGTCGACCTGTTCCAACACTATCCCTCTTCACGGTGTCACATTGGACCACTCTCCCCTATCCCCCCATATAGTGGCACCCTGCTTGGCCCCTGACCCCCCATATAGTACCTTGTTTCCGGTGAAGGTGAATACCGACGCGGTGGCCCTCGGTGGAGCCTTGGGTAACCGCTTCTCACACGCTCACGGCCACTCTCTCTCTCACTCATGGCAATCACTCCAACTAATATAATTATTATTATATCGGAATATAATTAAATAATAAAATATTCCAACAAACCGATCAACCTTTCTCCAAGCCTCCCACTTCTCCATGGCCGAAGGTTTAACACAGATGGGTCTGTCTTAGGAGATCATGCCTCTTGTGGGTACTTTTTGAGACAATTTAGGAACGTTTCTCGATGTTTTTACATGTAATCTCGACAATTCGTCAGTTTTTAACTCATAAATTCTTGGTTTTATTCGGACTTTGGAGTATATATGCAGCTCATAATGGATGGACAAACATTTGGTTGGAAAGTGATTTATTTAGTGCCTTATTGATTTTCAAAAATGCTTCTTTGGTTTCAATTTCCATTTGAAAAATTTGCAATTCGGCTTGGTGTTCAGATTATTTCTTCCCATATTTTTCGCGAAGTTAATTGTTGCGCTGATAAAATTGCAAAATTGGGCATTCAGTTCAGGGATTAATTTAGTAAAATGAATAGCCTCAAGGTTATTCGGGTGGATTTCTTTAAGGACATATTTGGTTTTCCAAATTTTAGATTCTCTTATATTGTCTTCTTTTTTTGCTTTTTGAGGGTACTTGTATATACTTTTTTTTTAATCTTGTTTAATAAAAAATTTCTGAAGATAGACGGTAGAGGATAAGGTTCTCTTCGGAATGCCAACCTAGTTAGAACGTCGACGATTCTCCTTATTGCTTGTCATATCTTCTTGCTTATAAAAAAGAAAATTATTAAAACAATTATGTAAGAATATGCTCAAAATAAATTGTTTCAAAAAAGTGTGTTCCTCTAAATGTTTCAGATTTAATTCTTCTTCAGTGTAAATTATGATAGGTTAATTTATATTTTTAAAAAAACAATTATGTAAAATAATATCTTAGATGAATAATATGATATACATATCTAAACGTTATTGGACTAAACATATATAAAGGGTATGAGAATATTCATCAATAAACAATATAGATAGAAAATGTATGTTTAATTGGTAATTTTATTTATTAAGATCGATAAACTTTATTTAGGACATATATAACATCAAGTAATTAATCAATTCACCCACTGGGTTGTTTTATTTAGGATAATATCTAAGTAGGGAATTTCAGTCTCTTCAAATAACTTTCTTTATCAACCAAAGAAGTGATGATGCTTCTTTCCATGAGTTTCCTCATACTCTTTCTTGGCTTCTTCCTTCTTATGATGCTCATGGGCAGCTAATCCTCCGGCCGCCGCAGCAGCTGCCGAAGCGATCTTCTCCTCAATCTTGTGACGATGGGCATGGTCTGGATCTTTTTTTGCTTCATGCTTCTCATGCTATACAAATAAAGAGTTGAAACTTGAAATGATCATCTTATATTAAATAATTTAGGTAGTTGTAATAAATGATTAACAATGATTTCACAAAATTAAAATAATGAAGATTTCTATTATTATATAATTATGATTTAAAAAATAAATTAATCAATCACAAAAGACTACCGAAAAACGTCATTTAACGACCGATTTAGTTAATGGTTAGAGGTTTAGCTATAGTTTAAAATTGATGACAAACTTATTTAGCGTCTAATATAGAGATCAAGGTTTCCGTGAGATTAGCTCGATTGGTAGAAACAATGCATAATATATACAGGGGCTACTAGGGTAATTGACCATAAAATTGACATCAAGTTGTAATGAAATTCATAAATATCAACCGTTTAATTGGTTTTGATAGGGAAAATTTTGTTTTTAAAGAAAAAAAAAACTAAAATGGAATATATTACTCAGAACAAAATGTTCTTCCTAACACAAGGTGTACCAGGAGAAGAACACAAGTAACAAAATGTGTCAACAGGGGGGAACAGAACCGAAACGAACAGAGAAAAGAATAACATTAACTTATGCCCAACATAGTAAAGGGACTAAGCCACCACATTGAAAGGGAGATTAGGAATTTTTGCCATAGAGAAAAAAATTAACTTTAATTTCAAATTTGTTTTATAAATAGAACAAATTTGTTAAGTCAAAATGTATTTTTGTTGTTGTCAATCAATAAAACAAGTTTAGAGTATTTTAAATATACTATAAATCTTGTATATATTATACACTATATACATTAATTATTTAATAAATCTGAAAAAAAAAATATATTATCTTATATATGATACCGGATGAAGTATTAGTTAAGATGTACGTAAATTACCACAGCAATAGCACCAGCAGTAGCAGCTCCTATTTTACCAAGATGTTCCACATGTTTGTGGTGCTTCACTTCCTTTTTGTAGTCAGCCTCAGTGTCAGCAACATTCTCTCCATCCTTGTGATGGTGAAAGAGGTGGTGGTGGTGCTTCTCTTCAGCCATTATACAAAATAATCTCAAGTGAGTATTGACTTGAATAATTCATATGCAGTAAATTAAGCTCTTTATTTATAGGTGATAAAGAATAAATTGTATATGTTATATTTGGTAGGAAATCTTCGAAAATCACTAAATGATGGAAAATATTAATGAAAATCAGATTTGATTTGTAGCATTTGATTAATGATTTATTATTCTAAATATAACTTTTTTGACTAATTTATTCTAAATACAACTTTAGAATAAGTTGGTCAAAAAAGTTATATTTAGAATAATAAATCGTTAATCAAATATAACTTAATAATTTATTCTTCAAAGAAATTATTTTCTTGAAATTAATTTTAGTAACTTATTTATATTAATATAATAATAAGAATAATATCCTTCAATAATAATAATAATAATAATAATAATATTATTAAATAATATTATTTTTAGTCTAAAGATAAAGTGGAACGCTACCTTAAATTTACATGCACCGTCTCGAGTTCGAATGGTGAAAACATCCAATCTAACAATATCAACCATTTCTGTTGAGTTAAGTCTTATCTTTTATATATATTACTAGTGAAAAGAAGTGTTCGTCTTCCACTCTTTTTATTGCGCTAACGTTTGAAAATTATGAATGATATTTTTTGTTTTGATTTAAAGTAAAAATAAAAATGTTTGTTGCTTTTTTTAATGATACGAACAACAATCTTTATTATAGAAAAAGTTGTTTAAGAGTATAATTGAAATAATAAAAAAGTAAGTATAAATACACTATCCGGTTTGTTATACTTTTTAAATGATAAGGAAAAAAAAAATATACATATAGTCATAGCGTGTTTGTTATTTTTTTTTTTGATATTTAATTTTATTCTTAAGTTTTTTTTTGTTTGAAAGGAATTTTATTCTTATCTATTTGTTACATGTGTTATTTGTATTGAAAATTAAAGATATATTTGGAACGAAAAATCCAACCAAAAAGTGTTGAAAGGGGTAGTTTTCTTTATATATATATATATATATATATATATAGTATAGATTATCCTTAAAATATATTTCTTTTTCAAGTTCAAATTTAATTTAACAACTTTATTTTTTAGACAAACCATGATATAGGTTAGGCATCAAGAAGATTCAGAAATATATTATTAAAAAAGAGGTCACTAAATATTTACATTTTCATCTCCATATTATGTGAGTGTAAATATTTGAACAATGCAAAAGAGGTCACTAACATCAAAATCCTAAAATGGAGTTTCAGTCCTTTCATGAACAACACTAACCTTTTCAAGTTCAGGAACGACGGGCAAGGGTCTTGGCATGTCCCCACGAACATCACTATGTTAAATTTCTTTCTTGAAAGAAAGAAAACACAATGTTAAAAATTTTAATACATAAGAATGCAATTGTAATATATGCTATAGAACTAAAAAATAAATTTACCTTATTTTCCAAGTCCAAGGGGCAAGCTAAGAACCCATACATGGTCATGGAAAATGTGATTGATCAGATTCATAATTAATCAAATTTATACAGTACCCATTAAATTTATATGAAATATATATAATTTAGTAGAATATATTTAAACTTCAACTAATAAAATGTTAAAATCTATCCAAAAAAATATAATGTGTGTTGGAAAACATTATTATTTTTTGAACACGTCAAAATGAATTATATTAACACTGACAACACAATCACCTCAGCACAAGGCGTGCCAAAGCAACCACGAAATATACAAAAGTATGTCAGAAAGAAACAAAAGGTTAGCCAATGCGCAAACACAAAAGAGGGTTCAACAACAAAAAAATGAGTCTCGAATACAAAGTTAGTCTTACAAGCTTTCAGCCACCATAATGATTGGGACTTAATTTTATCTACCAACTGAATAATAGAACATTCCTTTTTTAAAAATAACCTGCAATTGCGTTCGTTCCATACCACCCAAACACACAAAAGCCAAATCATATGCAAAAATGAGCGAACTTCAGACCACCTGTATAATTAATAAACTGCAAGAAGTGATCTGAAAGAACCTGAGAGTCCACCCCATCAAAACCAATCCACGCCTGCACCAAGGCCAAATAACACCGAAGGTAGGACAAGACAGAAACAAGTGAGTAGTGTCCTCAACGTGTCTGCAACCTGCCAGCCACACGCAACCGCTCCTCTGTAGTGATACTGCCATGGAGTGCCAAATTGGATTTAGTAGGAAGTCTGTCACGTAGAAGTCTCCACGCAAAAATCGATACTTTCAAAGGGACCTTTTTTACCAAATGAGGTCCAGATTATGATGTAACTGAGGATTCTCTTGTGATGTCAGCAAGTCATAAACAACACGAACATAGTATCCCCCAGTCAGATCCAAAAGCCACTGCCACGAATCAGTAATAGTGTCCTACAAAGTAACATTAAATGGTAATTCTCTACACCCCTCTACTAACTCTTCCTCCCACACCCACAACCGACGCTGCCACTTCCACGCCTCCCCACCAGCCAGCTTCCATCCCAATAAAAACATATTCCTAACCGTGTTGGAAAACATTATACTAAGTCGTCCAAATATTTCTCATATCTATTTACTTGTTGTCCTTCTACTTGCCAACATTTTTCAATTCTATAAATTCCATCGGTATCCTCTGTGAGGGGCATATGTGACTGTGGACAATTTCAGATGTAAGTCAGATAGCGATTGTGTACGTAAAATATTATGTAATCCTGACCGTGATGCCAAATGTATTAGAAAACAGTGCGAATGTATTGGAATTCACTCAACCAATTTCTACAAATAACATTCCTAGTCATCTTTATCTGCAGGCTCGTTTACAAATTAAGTAATTGAATTTTGTGTAATAATCATCATGTTTTGAAACGAGATTAAAATCTTGGATTATTTTAATTTGGAATAATGTATTACTAGTCATCTTTATTTTACACAAAACGCTTGGTTTTTATAGCAGCCAATGAAACTTTTATTGATCGAAGGACATAACAAGTAGAAATCCAAACAATGACATAAAAGTATTAGATCACCCTTCCAAAAAAAAAAGAGAGAGAAGCAAGGAAGAAGAAACAACAAACTAATCATTGAACATACAATCTAGAGGAAAAGAAAACAATTCATAAAACATGGATGGTAGGTGGCATACTCTAATTGGCCAATGGTATATACCATTAGTACCTTAATGGTACACAAGTGGAATCCGACCCAGATATCTACCTAAAAACAATTCCAGGACAAGTTTTGTAGATTACCTCTAAAGGCTTTGTAGACTTTCTGGTGAAAAACTATGATTAAGTACATTTCAAATTAACCAAAGAGTCGTGTGTCAAACCAACAAAACATATTCTTCTTTTTTCCTTTCCGGACCAAAGAAGAGAAAATCTCAAGAAAAGTTTTAACTTTCCCCGGAAACACAAGAAGCACACCTAGCTAGCAATATGAAAATTCTATACCATATAGCACTAGAAAAACCACAGTTAATGAACAAGGGATCCTCCATTTCCGACATGCCCTCACACCACACACAATGTGACTCCAAAACATCTTCAATCAGCCACCTTTTTAAAAGCTGTTGAAAGGTGGTTAAAAAGCAATACCCAAGAGAAAATTAGGGCTTTTGTAGCAACATAACTCCCCCAATCCTTATCAAGAAGCTAGCACATTGGCTCATCAAAAGAGGAAGGAAAATGTGGTTACAAAGATAAAGGTAAGTAGAACGTCCTCGAAACTTTCCTTGAGAATCAAGAGGGCAACTCCACTCATCATTCTTTGGCGAAATTTGTACCGAAAGAATCAAATCCATAAAGTCCTTACGAATTTCTCCTTCCCAACCAAAAACAGGCCCCCTCCAAATAATTTTCCAAACCCAATGACTATATTCCACCCAACTCACCATGTTGATATAACAATTTTTCACCACATCAATGATCTTTTCAAAAAAGAGTATGTGTCCCTCTCCCCATTCTCTCCCTAACTACCTCCACAAACTAATCCCCACAACACCCAACAACACCGAGTATGTCAGATTAAGAGAAAAGTTTGTCAAGAAACCGAGTTAGAGCATACTCCAATTCCATATTTTTTCATCACCGCCTTTTTTCCAAAAAGCGACCCGCCCACTAAAACGTGTCACCTCCACTTACAAAGAGGGCCTTATTGAACAACCTTAAATCCTTCTCCCTTAAGATTAGGATTTCACGATGAACCTCTGTTTATTTTTTGAATTTGTTTAATGCAAGTCTTTATTTGTTCATATCGTTATAATGTTTTTCAACTAGCAGTTGACTTTTCTTAAAAAAAAGTAGTTGACCTAATTTCTATATTAGGGTATAAGACTGGCAGTCTTGCTCTCATTCAAACAAGAATTTTGGTAATTGCTTAATCGTGTGTAATTTAATTATTGAGTTTAAGCATATGATATTATGATTATGATTCATTTTTAGAAAATCCAAAAGTATAACCTTGTCTAGGCACAAATACTAGATCATCCGACCGATTCATCCCCGGTTTCATGTCAGAATGATATTTTAGCATGGCTAGGTTTTAACTTTATTTCAACAAGACAATTCGTTGTGCTTATTTACTATATATTTAGTTTGTTTGCTTTTATTAGATTTTAGTTTAGGTTAGACTTGTTCTCCTTTTATTAGGTTAGATATGTGTTATTTTATTAGATTAGGTCTTATTTTATTTTCTTATCATATTTTCAAAACAGACAAAAAGATTTAGTTTTTATTTTCTAGGAGTATCTTTATTTTTATCTTTATTTTAGTGAAGTGAAAAGTGAAAAAACATGAAGACCCGATCATAACCATAAAGATCATTGATTTGGTACACCATAAAAGGATGAAGATTTTCAAGAGCTCATCAAGGCCTTATCAAATTTTAAAGTGATTCCAATCAATGAAAAACTCAAGCAAATTTCATGTTGTGTCAAATATCTTAAATAACTCCTCAAGCTGAAGTTAACCCATCAGATAAAGAACTTATTTCTTTAACTAAGAATTGTTGTGTTGTTTTTGATGTGCAACCTCCACAAAAGCTGGATAATCCTGGAAGCTTCAATGTTCTTCAGATTGTGGGTGATGTTTATGTAGGTGGAGCTTTGTGCGACTTAGGTCAAGTGTCAACATGATCTCATTTTCTACTTTTGAAAGGATTGGCGGTTTGGAAGTGAAGCCTTGCAAAGCAAAGATGGGTCAAGCAGATGGTTCTCTAGCAACTCCGGATGGCATGGTTAAAAACATACTAGAAGCATTCATGACTTTCAAGTCTTGCATATTAGCACTTGAAGAAGGCTAAAATATGGTTTTAGTCTTTACAAATATGTCTCGTTTTGGTTTTAGTTTCTTTTATAGTTTTTGGTCCTTGCAAAATATTTTGTTTTTGAAAATAATTCCTGAGGGACTATTTTTAAGGACTATATTCAAAAACAAAATATTTTGCAGAGACCTTTTTAAAAATCAAAATATTTTGCAGGGACTATTTTTCTATAAAATAGGTTCGGTCATCATATGACACGTGTGCAAATCATCACAAAATTTGGGGCCAGGGACGAAAACCAAAACGAAACATATTTGCAGAGACCAAAAACTACAATTTTTTGACAGGGACTAAAGCCAAAACGAAACATATTTGCAGGACAAAAACGATAGTCTAGCCTTTGAAGAATCGCCAATGATCTCAGGTAGGTCATTCATTGTAACTGCTACAACACTAATTGGCGTGGAGAAAGGGAAAGTGGTCACAATGTAGGTAGAATATGCTCAAACAATGGAATGGTCAGATTAATGGTTCAGTTTCCAGGACAAAATAGAAAGGTTGTATGAGGAAGTAGAGTTAATAGACTTTGAACAAAAATAAAAGAAAATAAAAGAACAGTGGACGGATGACGTGGAGCCTAAAGGTAAGGGGACCCCAAGAACCATACTATAGACTTATCCATCTTGATCAAGATGTTAAACAAGTGCTTAATAAGAGACAACTCATTTCTTTTAATTTTCATCTTGTTTTTATTTGCATAAAGAATGAGAGAAAATAGAATCCTTATGTAGACATACATATGAATGTGGAGAAAAGCAAGAGTGGCATGTGAGCAAATATTCATTTCAAGTATGAGAAGTTAGGATAAAGACTCTTGCACACACCGTTATTTATTCAGAAAGTTGGTCATGCAAGACAATGATCAAGCATGCATGTGAAGCATCAAAGAGGGATTTCTTCCTTTCAATTGTGCTAGAGTATGATTTTATTTTATTTTATTTTGTTACATTTTTAGTTACCATGAGTAAATGAACATCTAAGAATGGGGTTCCACGACGAACATCCATTTTTTTGTTGTATTTAATTAATGTATGTCCTTATTCATTTATGTTCATAATCTTGTATAATATTCATTTGTTATGATCTTTATAATGTTCAACTAGCAGTTGATCTGATATTTACATTAAGGTATATGAATATGATTGACTATGTTGCTCTCGCCGAACAAAGAGCTTTGAGAATTGTTCATGGCACGCAGATGTGGTGGTCAAGCCCGTTAGTTTGTCTGGGCATTGACTAATTTGTCTTTTTGTATTGATGTTCTTGAATCTTTGTAATCTTTAGTGGTTTCCTAGACACTCATTGTGCTCGGGTTCTGCTAACCTTGAATTTTATATAATTCCATTTTAATTTCTTCAAAAAAAAATTGTCTTTAATTTAAATATTGAATATAAGTATGATATTATGATTATTATTCGTCTCTACATTGTTAGATTACATTAGAATTGAATAATATATGCAATTATTTATAAATGATAATTCCGGTCCATGCTTTATTTAAATTTTTGAAAAAGAAAAAAATGAAAATAAAAATTGAAGGGCAAAGTGCCACATCACCTTGTTGTGTGGTGAGAGAAAAGACAACAATTTTTTCTTAGAAAAATTCTATTTATTTATTTATTAATAGTTACTTTAGATACAATAACGATTATCGTTTTTTAATTTTTAAAATAGAGTATTGTTTCATATTTAATTAATTGCTTGTTTCTTGTACGGTTCTGTTACATTTTTACTTTTAGAAGGGAATAACGCAAATAAAAAGAAAAAAATTCAAACATCTCAGTCACATTACTCCTAAGTTTTAAAAACAATTAATGTTCAAGGTCGTTTCAAGGCCTATATAAACATAACATACTTCTTTTGAGGGAATATAATAAACATAATTAATTCTAAAGAACAAATTATATCAAGAAGATGGATATGCCAAGAAAATATTTTCTAACCATGGCAATTTTGTTGGTTTCTTTTATCATCGCATCAGGTATAAAACCATTGACTGATTTGAGTAATTTTTTATGAACTTTCTTTTGAGTTTTCATATATTGTATATATGATATTGTTGTAATATATATGTATTTTTGTGTATGTAGACATGCTCACGAAAACACAAGCAGAAATATGGGCTTGGGAATTCCTCAAATGTAAGACAAATCAAATATGTAGACATACATATGAATGAGGTGATCCTTTTTTTGCCAAATGTGTTGAATCATTGTGTGGATGTTATACATATTACCGTCATCGGGACTTTTCATTGTGTGTTGTCCGAAGACAAATGAATTGAGACTTTTCCACCAAGCCTAACGGCTACTTCACCCATCAAATCGACTTTCACTAACCCCCCTCACTCATGATTAACTTTTTCACTTCCCTCTCTCTCTCAACCGTAAATACTCTTACCAAACCACAATTTAAACATTTTCCAAAATTCTCAAATTCTCAATCATCTGTAACCTCTCGCAAATTCAAATTAATTTCTCTTAAAATTTTAAATTCCAAAATGACTAAGAAACAATCTACTGTACAAAATTCTGGAAAAGTTGCACAACGTTCAGAAGCATCATCAAGGCAAGATGTTTCAGCTGTTGAAGAACCTGAAGAAGAAACTTTTCCCTTTTGGACCATGACCATGCTACCAGAGCGTGGATACAACTTAGCAAAGGCAAGCCAAGCATTTTTGTCAAAAATGGAGAATCTGAATCGGTAACTGTTCTTGCAACCCAGGGGATTCTATATTGAGCCAGTAGTCATGGAGTTATACGCTGGTATTCAAGATGCAAAAGGAGGTAAAGTTGTTACTCGTTCTATTGTTAGAAATATAAAAAAATTCTTAGATCTTGAGAGGTAAAGTCCCAATGCAGCTCTCTTCTTTAATTCCGTCATTGGGATATCATCCTCACTTTCACTTTTTTCTTCCTCCTCATCAGATTCAGTTTCTTCCTCATTCTCTTCTTCATCAATTTTCCTCACCTTTCTCTGTGTTTCCTCATCCTCTTCAGTCTCCTCCTCATCACCTAACTCAATTATATTTTTCTCCCCGCTCACATCTTTCTTGCGCACTCTCTTTCTTTTTGGCTTCTTCTTATTTTTTTCACCTTCTTCCTCTTCTGATTCATCTTCCCCCTCATCATCAAATATCCACTTTTAAAATTCAGGAGTTTCATACTAAGATTCTTGCTCAGATAGTTCTGCAAACCTGAGTTTGATCCAATCATGCTGCTCATCCTGAAATTTCCATGCCAACATCATTCTCCGCATCCAATGCTCCTGCACTAGTTGTATGGACTCTGGTTTTACTATGACTCTTTTCTCTTTGAAAGTTGCAAATAAAGCACCATGGGGAGCTTCTTTCTTTTTTGAAGCATCTCAGTTTTATAAAATTGAACACCTTGTTCTCTACACATCTTAGTAATCAAAAACATGGATATAATAGATTTTCAGAATTCTTCCCCAAGCAAGTCATTATTTTCTTATGAATTATTTTGCCTATGTTTAAATTACTCTCAATATAGATTGCATCTAACAAAAGCAATCTCTCCTTAGTTAATGAGGATGTGTGTGAAGTGGGAATGATAGTTGTATCAATAACAAATTCCACTTCCCTAGTTCTAGAATTAAGAATCTACTCTTCAATTTACACTCATTTTGTGAAAACTTAGCCCATGGTGCTCCCTTTACAACAATTCTATTTTTCACTTTCTCCATATCCTTTTTCCCTGAACTATCAACTTCTTTTTCATATTCATCACTCTCACATCTTAGCTGTCGAGTCAAATTTCAAACTATATTCGAGTTGTCTCGGTTCATTGTCAGCCCTAATCCCAATGCATTTGTCTTGGGACAACACACAATGATTTAACACATTTGAGAAACCAACTTTTCTTGATGTTAAACCAACTTCAATAATATGTAAATTGTTAATTGGAAACGGTTATTACTGTATTATATTTTGAAAATGAGATTAAACTATTGGATTATTTTAATTTGAAATTGTTGAAGTTGTTTGTAATTTGTTGTTAGTCTCATATTGTTTAAGTTCCTGAATTGTTGACTTACCCCGATCCCTGCATATAACAATGCATGTCCCTACCCACAGATCTGCTCACGGGACTTTATAGATCTTACAAGTAAAAGATTTTGCAATTGTTCCAAAATCTATGGCAAGCGGTCCCACTTGACATTAAGGATTTTCTAGTGAATTCTGATTGCAATTTCCACAATTGATTTCTCCTTGTTTATTTACTAGTGTAACGACCCGTGCTATAATGAGTATCATTTCATATTTAATTGCTTTTTGTACATTTATGTAACATTTTTACAAGGGAATAACGCAAATAGAAAAAACAGTAATATTACACCTATGTTTTAAAACAAAAAACAATTAATGTTCAAGGTAGCCTTAAGGCCTATACAAACATAGTTCTATAGAACAAATTATATCAAGAAGATGAATACGCCAAAAAAAATATTCTCTAACAAATTATATCATTAGTTCTATAAAATTAATGAGTGATTTCCTATGAGCTTTTTTTTGAATTTTCATATTTTGTATACAATATTATTCTTATCTATATATGAATTTCTGCGTATGTAGATATGTTTACAACACAAGCCTCCCATTGGCATTACGACGTCAAAACATGTTCGACAGATAAAGATTGTCAAGATCCGGGAGTTTGTTATCCACATATTGACATATGTGTTAGATTTAGGTGTTTATGTAAAACACGTCGAGGTGTAAAACATGGGACACATGGACATGAGGACAACCATAGGCTTCAGGGTCATCATAGGTCAGACCGTTCGTCAAAGGTTTATGATCCAGCTTATTTAAAGTCCGATTCGGCATAGTTTATTTAAAGTGTGTTTGATAAAATGAAGTTATGAACTAGCTTATACCTGATAAACTAATTGATAGCTGAAAAACTGAGTAAATGGCTAATAACAGAAGGCTTATAAATGAAAAAGCTAATTGATGAAAATTAAAGTGTTTGGTAAAATTAATTTTGAAGTGATTGGTAAATATAAAATCACATATATAAACACACATATGCTTAACTTGTTATAAATCATGTTTATAAACATTTTGAACTAATATATTTATTTTGATAATTTTAATTTAATTTAATTCAGATTATCTATAATAAAAATTCCCCTAAAATAGCTTTAATAAATTTGTTGGACTTCTTTATCATTTATATTTTATTTGTTTATTGATAGTTATTTCTTTTTGTGTAAAAATCTTCAACCAAAAAAATAATGATAAATATGTGTATATACAAATTTAATAGAAAGAGACCGTATAAAATAAAATTCAAATCTAGAACAAAATATCATATCCAGAAAGCAAATAAGGCAATTGTAAAAAAACAAAACAGAAAACATAACGTGGCTGGTAGTTTTTTTCCTTTTATGAGGGTAATTTTATTAAATAAAAAATGATATTAAAGGTTAAAAATAGAGCAACGTTATAAGATAAAAGCTTAAAAGTTAGTTAAAATAACATCTCAAAAAAAGTTATAAGCTAATGAGAGAAGCTTGTTACCAAATATATTTTATTTTTATTTTGTACATATCAATAAAAAAAAAATTCTTATAATATTGACTAGAAGGTACATATCAATAACAATTCATAATTCAATAATGCACAACAATAATTCAACCATGCATGAATCACCGCGTGCCATATCAAGTATCAACCAATATCCCTTTAACATTTTAGACCTCATCATGTTAAAAAAAATAAAAAATAGAACTTTTTAGACCTCACTTCATTTGTCTAACAATCAAAATGACAAACAATTTTGGAGGCTTAAGAAAGTTAATTTCTACCCACTTCATTACCACACCATTGATACCACATGACAATGGAATAAGAGTGTGGTTGTTTCATTCCCACTATCACATAAACACAACTCTTAGAAGCTTGTGGATCTAACACCTGACTGATAGCAAGATTTGACCTTCAAAGGTGTCAAACTCCTCCAAGTATTTTGAAACACCCCCTCTTCGGAATCATTCACCCGATCCTCCACGACTCGTACTTTTTCAATTAACTCGTAGGTATATTTCACTGCGAAGCCTCTGCCATCCGCCTGCTTCCACAACTACCTATCTTCCTCCGATGCCATGTATCCCTCTAGTTACCCCTAGCTTCAGCAGACTTAGGGTGTGTTTGGATTGAGGGTTTAGGAGGGGAAGGGAGGGGAGGGTTTACTTTTTCGTTTTTAAACTACGGATACTATGAAATGTTTTTTAAAAAGTTAACTTAACATATTAACACGATGAACGATCATATAATACTTCAATCAGACTTAATTTATGTTGATAAATCATGTTATATAGTCCGTAGTTTAAAAAAGAAAAGTGAACCCTCCCCTCCCTTCCCCTCCTAAACCCTCAATCCAAACACACCTTAAGGAATCGGCCTCGTAGATTCTTACACCAATTCCCCCTCCCTTGCATCTATTTTAGTGGAAATCGAGTAAAGATGAGGAAAGGAAACCCATAGGGGAGTATTAGACATCCAACGATCACCTCAAAAACTAGTAATTCTCCCATTTCCAAGAACCCTTTTCCAAAGTGGATTATCAACTTGTGGTAACTTCACCTCCGCTTTGCAAGAAGACTTAGAAACACACTACCTCGCAATGCTTCCTTAATCCAAGCAAAGCTTATTATGAAGTCTGAAACACACCCTAGGGCTCACTTTTTCTTGAATTAACTTTTATATAACCTCTAAATCAAATTAGATAACCCTTAGTTAAAATAATCAAAACAATAAAACTCAAATTATTTTTATAAAAGTCTCAAGATACGTCGAAGAAATATTTTTTCTTGTTTAAACATGCTATTTTGAATCAAATTAGATAGTCCTTGAAATACCTTAAGCAAAACACTGAAATTCTCCAACTGTTTTTTGAAATGTCTCAAGATACAACGAAAAATCGTTTTTCTTTTTTCAATAGTTTCTTTTCAACCACTTCATCAAACATTACAATTTACAAACCTTAATTCCTAATATCCAAATTCATTTTACACAAAAGCTCATTTTCACATTTAGTGAAAATAACTCCAACTCAAATTAGTATCAAAAGATCGAATTAATTTTGTAAGAAAAAATTTCATCTCCAATTTTTTTATATTTATTTTTTGCTAATAATTACATCTCTAATTTTTTTTGAAACAACATCTCTAAATTATTAAATGTTAAAATCATTTTTATTTTAATCCATAATAAACGACCCTAATTTTCCGTGAAAAGATATATGTTGAAAAGATTAAAATTCATGTGGACTGTTTTCATGTCTTGGCTAGTAGTTAGTTTCCGTTCGTGAACATCGTATTTGCTTAAATAATTGCACTGATAATAAATTAAAAATAGGTATATTCTGATGAGTCCAAAACTATAATCAATATTCCAATCTTCACGGAAAGTACATCATGTGAACCTTTGTTAGTCTTTATTCACGGGACACAAACAACGTTCAGGTACAGATGAAGTGAAATATTTTTTAACTTATATATGAAGAGTCAATTATACGTCAACATTTAAAAACAATTTAACTTTTGGATTATGCAACATAGGAATCATGTTTTTTAATTTAAATATTATTCTAAACATTTTATTAATTTCAATATTTTGATAAGTTCAATATATATACACAATGGGAAAAAGTAGAAGTCTTCCGTAGAATAAAAATAAAGCTTGAAATGTATTAAACCTAATACTCCTTCCATCCCTTTTTATAGGAATGGTTTACAAAAATAGCAGGTATTAAGAAAAAAAAATTGAAGTAATAAATTTTTCATGATGTATGTTACTATTACCAAATTACCCTTTGTCTATAGAGACATTTAATGTAAACTCTTCATATTTCAAGATATAACGATAATATTAATGACGAGTGTATTTGAAAAAGAGTAATAAATGCATATAAAAATTTGCAGATATTCTTGTATTTATGGACAATTTTTATTTTGTAAAGTAATCTTATAAAAAGAGACGGAGTGAGTAGCTATTTAAAAATCTTATATGATGCTTAAACTAATCCATAATGCTAAACATTGATATAGTTTACACGAAACTCGACAATAGTGTATCTCACATGTGTATTTGGAAAAATCCAAGTCGTTTGTCCGATAAAGATAAGACCAAAAATTTGTTTAGAAAGGGTAGTAATAATGGCACCTCCGTCTTACAAGTCAATTTTGTAGAATCAATTAATCTAATACAAAATCCTAATAAAATTGATTTTTAAGACTCTTATCTAGACTCTTATGTGTGGTGTGGCTATATATATGTCGTTATACTTCTCTACAAACTACAAGAGCTCATACCATTCTATAGAAGAAATCAAGTGAGTGAGAAATTAAAGTAAAAATGAATAGCTCTTACATTTTTGTGATTCTATCTTTGTTCCTTATGGTGTCTATAGAAAACACTGTGCTTGTATATTGTGATGATCCTACTGATGGTTTTACCTCTGTGCCATTGACAGAAGCAAATTTTGAGGTGCAGAAACCATACAATATACCAGTTGAAAAAAGGTATAGCTTCATCGATGGTGTTCATCGATTTTGGGTTTATGCTCATGACAAGCCTTATTCTCCTGATAGCCCTACTCAACCACGCACAGAAATTCGGATAAAGGTATTCTTCCCTTTGGCATATACTACGTTGTTCAATAAACCCGTCAAAATTGCTCACGTTTCTAAAACAGATAAAAAAACCGATCGAAAGTTACAATCTGATCAATTAAGCGAATTGAGTGGTCTATTGAGCAACCATCCTATATATATCCATAGCTTTCAAATAATGCAATCTCAAAAACCATGGCCCAAGTGCACATATTGTAAATAAAATTGTTCCCAGATTAATCTTTTAATTTTGAGGTTTGTAATAGATTGTTTCTTTAAATTATTTTGGTCACACCTAAGTCCTTTTAAGTTTGAGGTTTGTTACAAATTGGTCTTTAAGTTATTTTGGTCACATATAAGTCATTTATGTTTGTAAACATTTTCAATTTAGTCATTTTGTTGTTAACCAAACGTTACAAAAGCGATTGATGTGGCAGAAGGACTAAATCGAAAATGTTTACAAACTTAAATGACTTATGTGTGACCAAAATAACTTAAAGACCAATCTGCAATAAACCTCAAACTTAAAAGGACTTAGGTGTGACCAAAATAATTTAAAGAAACAATCTATTATAAACCTCAAACTTAAAAGACCTATGGTGTAATTTAGTCTAAAAAAAATAAGTGTACATAATTATTTGATATTATATGTATATTGTGCCATAGAAAATTATATTTAACTTGTTATATATCCAGGGGCTTGACTACCACTCAGGGGTTTGGCAATTTGAAGGTTATGCCTATGTGCCAAAGATAACATCAGGTGCTACAATTGCACAGATCCATGGTGCAGAACATGGTAAAACAACTTTGCTACTAAGAATATACAATGGAGATATGAGGTATTACAGCACAGACTTGGTGGCTAAAAATCTTTATAATAAATGGTTCAGACTTAATATCATTCATGATGTGGATGGAGGAACAGTGACTGTGTTCATTGATGGAGAGAAGAAGTTTCAAACAAAGGATCAAGGGCCAGGAGATTTGTACTTCAAGTGTGGAGTTTATGCTGCACCTGTTGATATAAGTAACTACATGGAATCAAGGTGGAGAGATATCAAAATATATAAAAAATGATGACACTTTACTACTTAATTTCCAATATACTTTATTTGTATACTATACATATATGTTTGTAAAAATTTAAGATGATTAATTATATGACAATTTAAGTTCTTGTAGTGCAACTCTACACTTGGTTTGGTTAGGGAAATTGCTTATTTTTTATTTTTTAATCGGCTAATATTATTCACGACGGGACGTACAAAAACAGTACCGCTCGCAGATAAAACAACAGTATTGTACGCACCAAAACAACAGGAGCCACATTAAAAATCCTCGCACTCACGGAACCAGATTCCGCCAATAAGAAACAACATATACCAAATAACTCCACCATCAATTACTTACTCAAGAGGCATTCTTGAGGATTCCAATTCCATTCATAATATAAACAAGTTTGTATATTAAGCCTAGACATACTCCACCGCCACGAATTTACAACAATCTCCGACATAAGTTCATCCACATGTTTCGCCTCATTATGGAAAATCTTAAAATTCCTAGCTTGCCAAATGGTCCAATCAGTTGCATGTCAAATAATCCATAGGCCTTTGCGAATCCTCTTGTTTCTCCCTTCAATACTCCAACAAGTCCAATGCACAAACAAATTTGGAGGTGTAATAAAGGAAAAATCAAGCCATCTCATTACACTTTCCCACACCTTTATCGAAAAAATACAATGCAAGAAAAGATGGTTTGCCGATTCTTCCACTCTCCCACACAAAACACATCTAGAGGACACTTCCGGAGGTAAACAATTACGCCTCGCAAGGTTTTTTTCTAGTAGGAAATCTATTTAGAAGAGGTTTCCAAAAGAAAGCTACCACTTTCAAAGCAACTTTACTTTTCCAAATATTCTCCCCACCCATTTCCTCCACAAAAGCAATATCCTTCCACCATCTTGACATGGAGCTCGGCCAAGTACCATCCCCTTCAACCAACACACTACACACCCTAGTGCCGTATTTCTCAATAAGAACCTCTTTCCACAAACCATCTTCACCTTGTAGCAATCTCCATTTCCACTTTGCCAACAAGCTCAAATTAAGCAATCTTATATCCCTCACTCCTAAACCACCCTTACTCCTAGGGAGACAAACATCCCTCCACTTAACCCAACAAAGCTTCCTTCCCCCTTCCCACCACCCCACAAAAATCACGTCGAATTTTAACTATCTTTCTCCATACTTTATTCGGCATTCTTAAAAAAGATAAATAAAAAATGAGAATTGCATTAATCACCGCATTAAGAAGTACAATACGCCCAAGGGACTCACATACTTATGTCCCCAAGAATGAAGTTTCCGACGCAATGGTTTTAGCACACCATTCCATCCCATATAGATGTCACCTTAATATTGTTCCCCTCTCCAAACGTAAGTTATCTTGAACTGAGGTTCCTTGCCTATTGAACTTAAGCTTACCCACAAATTAGGACTCCAAATCTCCAAACACCTATGTCAATCCTCCACCCCTTTGTTTACTGTCAGTGCTTGTTTGAAGGACTTCCCCCCACCACATTAGCATCCGAGCCAACCGCCCTCTCCCTCACCTCCTCCTTCTGCTCGACAGCCTTCACCTGGTCTCGATCAAACCTAGCATGATTGACCTTCAACTTCACATCACCCATCCACACCTCCAACCTTCTACTCAAGTCAACCTCATCCCTCACATCTTTGAATTTGACAAATCCAAAACATCTCCCCCACTTATCTAGTTTATTTTCCACAAAAACTTCCGCTATACTTCCATATTGATCAAAACGTTTCCACAGTTCAGAGATTTTTGCATCCTCATGAAATTTAGAGAAGAAGAAAGGTGTTTTGGAACTGTCCAGAAAACGAAAACCAGTTGGCATGCCTCTCACCGGACTCCCTTGAGATGATGTTGTTAACCCTGTTAAACCTTTCCCCTTGTTCACTCTCTTTGTGACCCTAGATGCCCTTTCCCCCCTTGTTGTTCTCTCTCTGTGACCCCAATTGTCCCTTTCCTCCCTAGAGTTTCTCTCTCTCATCATGGTGTTGCGATTGTTTGCACTTTGATATAGGGAAATTGCTTATTAAATTAAATTAGAAGGGAAATGAACGTAAAACAAAAATATAAACACAATAGTTTACTTCATTGATATGATGATATCTCATCTTCTTTCTAACATGTTAACATGGACACACAATTTAGTAAAAGAAAACAATAAATATTTAGACATGAATAATGTTGTTGAGTGATTGTGATAATATTGTTTAAAAAGCTAGAATATGTTATTTGATCGAGAGATTGCAGTTATTACGCTTGGTTGATTATCTCTAACCCTAAGCGAAATGGCCATATCTCGTCTCTATTTATTTTTATGTCGAATAGTTAAAATTAGTTTTAAACAAATAAACATTTATACCCAAACACTTAAGATGATAAATGTCGTTAAAATGCCCATGAGATACGCTAGTCCCTAAAACGATCCTATTATACTCACGTGTAAATAGTTATAAGACATGTAAAAATCTTACATCACTGCCTAATAACCCATAATCCTTGCCAGATAGGGGACTGCATAAGAACTCACTTGTACTTGGCCGCATAGAAGCACATATCCATTGATCGGGACCATTGATGAAATCTCCACTGATCTCCTACATTCGTCGTTGGATTTCACGGAAACAATTATAGTTGGGAACCCCCTATATAAAGGTTGTTGCGCGCCACAACAAGGGGAAGTTACATATTTTAACCACTTTCACCGACTCTTCTATAGAGTTTTCGCTAGATTATCTGTCTAATCTCATTGTAACATCATCACCAAACTACCTCCATCGTGAACTAGAATAGCATTTCCGCATTGGAAAACCTTTTGTACACTTTATGTTGATTGAATATACATTGATTGAGTATATATTAGATTAATAATCATTTTTCTTGAAATCTCAGCAAAATATGTACTCCTTTCGAAATGGAATAAAAGTAAAAAGTAATTAAAAAGGAATTAAAATATCAAACTTATTTGTATATAATGCGTTGGACTTTTTAGTTGTTTAAACTTATTTGTATAATTTATTTTGTTAGATAATAAAATATTGAGCTTAAGTTATTGGGTCTTTATATTAGTAAGTTAGAGTTCATTACGTTTTATTATATATTAGTAATGTTAAGCTATTGATATTTTATGAAACCCTAACCGTGTCTATTCTCTCTATTTTGTATTGTTATTGTTAACATGGTATCAGAGCATGGTATGGTTCGATCCTCTTTGAACCACTCGTCGCTTCCGCTGTTGAGTTCCCAACACAAAAAAGTTCGGGAATGTTGTGATTTTATGAAGATTGGTTTGGAATTTGCTTCGTTCTCTTTGTTCTATCATTTGTTGCAACAAAGGCTGTTTATTTGTCGATTGTGAATTCGCTTAATAGGTCTTACGATGGTTTTCAATTCGGAAAGTTTGCTTCTTTCTCTTCTCTACGAACTGTAGCTTATTGGGTTTGATGAGTTGTGACATTTGTTCCTATTTCCCATTGGGGTGAGGTTTAGCCTGGGAACAAGGAGTTGTTTCCCACCATGGGAAAGCTCCCTTTCCCAGGACAGGTGGCTTATAGCAACCGGTTAAACCAAAAAAAAAAAATCTAAAAAAATTGTATTTTAATGTTTTTTGTTTGTTCTGATTGCACCCCCCGTTTACTTTACTTTCGCATACTCCAAAACAAATTTCAGTTTTACTTCTATTTCCTTCAACCTTCTTTCCTTCATTCATGCCAAGAGCCTGTTACCGGACGACGACCACCGCACTACATCTTCTCCGACGTAATTTTTTTTTTTGAATCGGACCACCTCACTTCATCTTCTCAGACGACAAGGTTCCAAGTTTCGGCAATCTAAATTTTGCTGGTGAATCAAGCAAAACCATATAGATTTGTATCCGATCTACTATCTCACACAAAACAAGGTATGAGTTTACACTTATCTGTTGTTGAATTTGCATTTGAAACTGAAATGGTGATGATTGTTATATGTCGAATTAATTTTACACTTATCTTCTCTCTGCAATTTCCTCTTGTGCTCCTTCCAAAATAATCTCTCTCAAATAATTTGCTTGTCATGTCCCCTTTCTCTTCCATAATTTTTAATGGGAGTTGAATTTTAAAAATGGAGTTTTAAAAAGTATTAATTTTGATAACAAATTAAGTATGAAAAAGATGCAAAACTCTAAGAAATTGAAGCTTCCATATTAAAATTGTTGCGCTGCCATATAAAAAAGTTGTTGCGCTGCCATATTAAAATTAACCACGGCAAGATTTTGCTGCCAGTTCTGATGATACATCATCCCATATTCCATCAGAACCAATTATAAGTCTCCCACCAGCTTTTGATAGCTAAAATCCACGACAAAGTGTAAGCTTTTTATCCTGAACAAAGACCTTGTAGGATGCAGAGACCTTATAATTAACGGCGGAAATAAGGAAGGGTTATCTAGAAGCAGATTATACCTTCACTTGTTTGACATAAGGTATTGGAACTATAAACTCTCCAACATCCATGTCTCTTATTGACCTTGAAAGGCATCGAAGGGGACCTTGAAAGGCTAAGGTTGCTTAGGAATTAATTGTTCTCATACTTCCTTTGTTCAATGTTTGCTAGATGTTCCACTAATTGAACTCAAAACTTATAGGAGTTTGGTTGACGGTGTTCTGTTGAAAACTGCAGCTCTAATAATCTAGCAGGGAAGTGTAGTCATCTAGGAAAATTATGTAATTGGTTAACCTTTAGGATACATTGATTATTCTTTTACTTAAGGTGTAATTATTCTGGCAGATTGTTTTAGTGACATGGATGTTCTTTTACTTTGGTAGTTATTGTGATTATTGATTTTGGTATGTAATACAATCTGCAGAAATGGATATAGATGAAATCATGGAGATTTTTCGAGGACGGGGACAGCCACAAACGGAACAAACCGAATTTGTTGGTGGCAATACTGAGGTAAACATGTTGTTGTGTTAGGAAGTCAAAACTGATATGTATTTGGTTTGCATTTGTTTGTAAAATATGTTACCAATTAGATGATATAAACATCTTATTAATAGGGATTGGACAGCAGTTGTAGTTCTGGTTCAGAGAATGGTAATACTTCAGTTGAC
Source organism: Medicago arabica (assembly GCA_946800305.1). NCBI lineage: Eukaryota > Viridiplantae > Streptophyta > Magnoliopsida > Fabales > Fabaceae > Medicago > Medicago arabica. Next base: position 47,809,239 of record OX326966.1, read on the forward strand.
GATGTTGTAGGGGAATCCAACAACGAAGGATTTTCGTGCAACTACGATGCTGAAACAGCTATACACAGTATGGCTGATATAGAGAAAATTGACTTGAAGGAAATCAGCTGTGAAGAAGTAATGAGGTACCATTTCTCTGACCGGGAAGTAGCATTTATGTTTTATAATTTGTATGCTTGTTTACATGGATTTGCCGGTAGAAGAAGTCGAAATGTTAGGAATGTTAACCGACAAATAGTTCAACAAACCTTTCTTTGCCATAGGGAAGGCATTAGGGATGATAGGTATATCAAAACTAATACTAGGAAAAGAGAGCATAAACCTGATAGTAGGTGTGGTTGTCAAGCGAATTTCAAAGTTCATATTGACTTTCAAAGTGATCGTTGGTATGTTAAAAATTTTGATGATGCTCATAATCATTCATTTTTGGATGATAAGTATCAGCGAATGTTACCAGCCCATAGGAAGATGACTGAGCATGACAAATACCAAATGAAAACCATGAGGACATCTGGCATCCCTACGTCGCGCATATATGGTTATTTTGCTACACAAGCTGGTGGGTGCGAAAATTTAAGTTTTTCAAGAAGAGACATGTACAATGAACAGAATAAAGGGAAATGTAACAAATCTGATGCTGATGCGGCACTTGAATTCCTCGAATGGATGTGCACTCGAGATGACACAAAGGTGTGGAATTTGTGGTAGAGAAGGTCACAATAGGAAATCCTGTCAATTTCAAAGCGAACCATTGTTGAATTCACAGGATGAAGACTCTGAATTGTTGAATCGTGACGGTGAAGCCGGCATTTATGAAAGTGACGTCTGTAACATTGATATGGTACGTTTGTTGCTTAATCATGAGGTTATCAATATAAGTTAGCTTTACACCATAGACCTTAAATTTAAGAAAATCACTAACTATGTGTATTGATGATTGCAGGATGTCTTTTAACTGGTTTGCAGTATAATATTTTTTGAGGTCTTAGCTGATAAGGTACTCAAAATTTTAAATATAGCGTTACATATTTCAATTGATTTCAATTAGATGTTTAATTTTGTATTTTCACTTTTATTGTAGGTATCAATTTGTTTTAACAGATCTGCACAATTTAGATTTTCTTGAAGGCTAAAGAATATGAAGTGGTGGTGATTATGTAGTGGTGGTCTAGCACTAGAATACTTGATTATTAGAATGGAGACCCAATTATTGTATAATTTGGTGATTATGAATGATGACTAATTTAGGGATTTATAATGTTATTTTAATTTTGGAACCCAATTATTGTATGGGTGTTGGTAACCACCGAAACATCTAATATTTGGATCTATTTTGTTAGTCTGACCTAAAAACCACTAACATTTGGTGTGATTAAATATGTAATATGTAATGTGTTGCATGTTTGGTTTGTGAATCTATTGAATGGTTTGGCAGAGATCCGAACAAACTCTTAAATTTAGTCAATTTGTGACCACCATTTTCAATTGGCAGAGAACATAAATTTAGTCACATTTAGTCACCTTGGTATAATCAGCAGGCTTGATATGATTGGCAGAGAACATAAATTTAGTCACATTTAGTCACACTATATATTTTCCCCACATCATCTTCAACCTTGAGAATTGCAATGTAGATTTCTTATCTTCGTTTTTTTTCCCTGAACATGAAATTTGTAAACAACATTATTTATGTCACAAATAATTATATGATAGAGAGAATTTTTTGTCACGTATAAAATAATCCAGATATATTCTATGTCAAAAATTATTTTTCATTTCATTTTAATATCATTTTAAAAACCAATTGATTTTTTACGTTATTAATTTTAATATGGCAGCGCTACAATTTTTTTAATCTAGCAGCTACATTTAGCAATTACTTACCTGGGCCATACGAAAATTAAAGTTTCAGCAACAAAGGCCCATAAAATTTGCCAGCTCATTACTATTACAAAGAAACCAAAAATATTGTTTTTTAATCAGGACGTGGGGACCACTGCTGCAGTCCACAATGTCTTTCAACAATTCTCAACAATTACCAGGTCACAAATCCTGGCCATTCAATTAAAAAAGTAATAAATCCATGGTTGTGGTTTAACTTTCCCATGAAGGGAAAGAACTCTCCTTTCCCATACTAAACCTCACCTCCCATTGGTTGGTCAAAGTTTCAAATTGTTGATTATTAGTTCTTTAGTTTGTTTCTTATTTGGATTTAGATAGCTACCGTTAAAAAAATGGATTAAGCATACAATTTGGAATTTGTTTAAAGAATATCATTGTTCCCTTTGGGAGTTTCTATCATACTCTTTTTTTGAGTTTTGTGTTCGGTTTCAATTTTTAGTTTATTTGATTGAGTCTAGTTTCAGTTGGTTGTTTGAGTCTAGTTCCTTGTATTTGGGCTGGATGAGTCTCAGTGTTTTTATGGCTTTGTAGCGTCTGGGTTCAGCTTTGCCGGTCTCCTTATTGTTCTTTGGTTTAGTTTGGATTGATTTGTTTTGGTTTGTGGTTGTGTTGATTTAGTTTCGTTCGGTTCATTGTGGTTTGTATTAGTTTGTCAATTTGTCTTCGCATGGTTTGTTTGTTTCGGTTCGATTTGATTTGAATTAGTTTGGTTCAATTTGTTTGGTTGTTGGGTGAGTCAAAATAGTGCTCACAATTGGTTTGTTCGTTTGTTTAGTGGGTCAAGCACTCATAATTTGCTTGTTTGATTATTATATGGTTGCACTTCTCCCACTTTTGATGATTCTCTGGTTACTCCTCTATTGGTTCTTATGTATGATTGCATCTCTCTACTGTTTCTATTGTTTGGATGGTTCTCTCTTTGATTAGTTTATGGCGATGGTTCTTGCTGCTCTCTCTACGAAGATAACTCACTTTGGTTGGTTGCTGCTCTCCATTGGTTTTGCTGACGGCTGTTTTGGTTTATTTTTCTGGGTTAATTTGTAACAAGCTTAAAGCTTAGTAAGCTTCACAATGCTTGAGGGGTAGTGTTATAACTTTATATTATTTAGTATGTTTTTCGTATTTTGTTTGACAAACTCACAATGCTTCTTGTTGACTCATTGTGAATTTGAGGGTAGATGTTAGATAATAAATTATTGAGCTAAAATTATTGGGCCTTTATATTAATAAGTTAGAGTTCATTAGGTTTTATTAAATATTCTCTTATAACCTTTTGTAATATTAACCTATTGATATTCTATGAAACCCTAGCCATCTTTCTTGTTTCCATTCTCTCTATTTTGCATTGGTATTGTTAACATATTTGACTCTAAAATTATGCAATTTTCTTCTTCACTTTTGCATTCATTGTTTTAATGCCTCGAAAATTTTAAAATATTCCTAATTTTTTTCCCCACATATGATGACATGATTTTGTTTTAACGTTATAATTGTGTTTTGTCTATTTGACAAGTGAACCAAAACTATCGAAGTGATAAATAAATTCGTATCCACGAGGACCATTGTTAATTTCTACTTAGCAAGTTAATTATTAAAAAGGATGTATAAATTTATATTGATTCCCTAGGCAGTTGAGTTGTTTTCGTAACATAAACGTAAATAAAAACAATAAAAGTTGGTTTTAAGGATACTAGAGAGAAGTATGGTTAAGACCTTCGAAACCTCTGAAGTTCTCTTATGGTAATTTGCACTCTTAATTCAAGCAATGATTATCTAGTTCAACGACAGATTAAAAAAGTAACTATACCCAATCTCTTGACCTATAATTCTCCCCGCAAGTGACAACCCCTTAATCTCTTAATTGAATTCGAAACCGTTGGAGGTATTAACAGAACGTTAATCCCTATGTCATAGCCTAATAATGATCTATCTCTAACTTGATTACTTAGGTTAAACTTATTACCTAGATCAAAGTCAAAAGCCAGGGTTAGTGGTCATTCAATCTCTAAGATCAATTCGCATAATCATAAATCTAGGGTTAGTAGTCGATGATAAACATACAAACAACATTAAACTTAAAGTAATATGAATTAAAACTAGACTTTCATTGATATTCAAAGAAGTTCAACAAATTAGGGTTCCCATATATAAGATTACATCAGATTCATTTAAGTCTCAATCACAAAGAGATTAGTTACTCATAGCTAAAGTACAAGACAACTAACGTAATATATATAACTGAATTTTTTTTAGCTTCTGAATACATTGAGCTCCTGGTTGCATTTTGATTCTGAATATATATAATTGCTTCTGTTTTTTATTCATATATTATTTGCGTCTGATAACTCTTATGATTCTGGTTTTTTTTTTTTTTTAGATCCTGATTGTTTTATTAACTCTTGTGCTTTTAAAACTAAGTCTTTTCTAACCAGACTCTGATAAGTTTTTTTTACTCTAAATCTTCTCATCTCTTCTCATTTACTTTAAAAATTCTTTTTAAACTTTTTTGTTGTTGACAAAAGGGGGAGTAATTGAAGTATTTTAAGTCTAAGTAAAGGGAAGTAGCAATAGATAATAACGTTAGATTCTGAGCCCCTAAATTAAATTTTCGCAATTTAATTTAAGAGAATCTCTTCTCATCTCTAGTCTCTTAATTTCTTGTGAGATTTGATTCTGAAGTTTCGCTTAAAATGAATTTAATTAATCTGGATAGGACTTAGGGGGAGCTTACAAACCTCACCTTAAAGACTATCAGACTCAGGGGGAGTCAGAGCTTACAAACCTCAGACTCTGAGCTTACAAACCTCAGACCCTTTAGTCAACTCGTTAATTATATTAACAACAATTGACCTTTTAAATACTTATGTTTGTCATCATCAAAAAGGGGGAGATTGTCGGAACAAAGGGTATTTAACAATACCACTTTTAGTTTTGATGATAACAAGGTATTAAAAATTGTCAATTGGATATGCTAATATTTGTTTAAGTGTGCAGGATCTTAGTCAAAGATTTTAATCTTAGAAATTATTCTGTAAGAACAAATGAAGAGAAAAATCCTAAAGAAGCTTGTTGCAAGTGATTCTAAAGAATTAGAGAGCCTGAAGAATCATCTGAAGCTGTTTCGAGAGGTTCTGAAGACTCGGAGAGTCTGAAGAAGCTGTTTCGAAGAAGTACAAGACTCGGAGAGTCTGAAGAAACTGTTTCGAAGAAGTGCAATACAAGAGGTTCTAAAGACTCAGAGAATCTAAAGAACGAAGAGAGTCTGAAGGAGCTGAAGAGAGTCTGAAGCTCAACAGAGTCTTGAGTTCCACAGAGAATCTGAAGACCGAAAACTCAAGATATTAAATTAATGAATCTCTGAAGGCATTTCGTTGCAGAAGGGATAATTCTTATGGAGTAACGGCTATCTTGAAGTCAACTTAAGCATAAGATGCTTTGTGACAAAAGAGCGCAAGAAAAGGACAGAGTACATGTACGACCCCTGTTTCCACTATCAAGCAACAAGAGGAATGGAATTCGAAATTGATTTTGAAGGACGATTACCATATCAAGTAACAAATCAACAGTGGTTTATCAAGCTTCTAGATGACTATGTGATGTGCTGGCTTTTCTCAACGTCTCTCTACAACCTCTATATAAAGGAATGTAGACTTGGATAATTTGTTACTGACTCACTGAACTCTTTCGCATATATTGTTATTCTCCCTGAGTAAAACCAAAAACACATCAACAACTTAGGAAATTCTTACAAACCTCTTTATCCTAGAATTTCTAAGTGTTACAGAAAACAAAGTCTGTCTTTTGTTCTGTATTTGTGAACACCACTGATTGTATATTAAGTGTTCAAACTCTTATTCAATTTTTCTGTAAATTGTGTTAGAAGTCTCTTGCTTGTGTGCTTGAGCAATAGAAGTCTCTTGGGTCAGTCCTTGAGCATTGGAAGTCTCTTGCCTGCGTGCTTGAGCATTTGGAAGTCTCTTGTTGTGTGCTTGAGCAACTTGTAATTTGTTATTACATTTTAGTGAATTCTCCTTGGAAGTGCAAGGGGGACAAGACTACTTCCGGTTTGTGGAAGGAACCTGTATAATTGCTTGTGTTCTTTCTTTCTTTTATCTCTTTACTTTATTCTGCTGCACATACTATGAACTCCTTATCAGAACCTGAACTCTATCAGACTCTGATCTGGAAAACAGAATCAATCTCTTTAAGAGACGCGTAAAAGAAAACACAATTCAACCCCCCCTTCTTGTGTTTTTCTCACCTTCACGGAATTCGGCCACCGTGCTTTAGAATTCGGTGGCCGAGTGTGATAAAAAGTGTTGCCCTATACTGCAATTTGGTGGCCGAACCACAGCCTTCGGGGGCCGATTTTTTACGTAGAAACATGTTGGAAATTGGCGGAAAATTCGGTGGCCGAGCCCATGTATTCGGTGGCCGAATTCCAATCTTCAAAACTTCAATTATTATCCTTTTTGTGGCTTGCAGCTCCATGAATCACAATGAATATCACCTAAAATTACATGAAAAATGCCTTCTAAATGTGTAATGACAGAGTGTCATCACAACCCCAAAATTGCATCGTTACTTGTCCTTAAGGAACCAACTTAAAATGAAAAATAACACTAAAGTAACACTTACTCCACCAATGATCATGTCAAATGTTCATCTCCTTAGTTAGCAATTGATGAGTTAACTTGCTTGGTAACACATCCATTCCACAACTTCTCGCAACAATATTGAGATATAACAGAGTTCACTCAGTCGACATATAAAAATACTATATTACCAAAACTTGAAAAATTTCTAAGAATCAATCAAAGTCAATATTATGTAGACACTTTTAAGAACTTTTCAGGTTATAACTGTGCTTAGGTTATGGGTGGAATCATTTGAAAAGTAGGTTTAAGAAAAACAACGAAGTTAGACATTGTCCTACCAGTTTAAAGCACACCACGCGACACAATCAATCACAATTAAATCCGAGTACTAGAGAAAATTTTTACTAAATGAAACAACTGATCACTTTTGTCTTTAAGCATCATTTTTTTTAGCTGTAAATATGACAATTCAACTTATTTTATCATGCTTATTATGATTTTTTTTGGCGCAAAGTGATTCTCTTTTCCTTTCTCTAGTACCCCAACCCCAAACTTAGAATGTTGCTATTTCCAAGAGCAACTCCAAACATAAATTTTTTCAAAATAACACACATAAACATGCCTAACTCCAACAAAATTTTGGGTACATTCCTAAAGTCTCTAGGCTTGTAATGTGGTTAGTCACCGAAACAAGGGGTCTAAATCCTAGTGGCTCAACTTGGTTCAAACAAAGGATAATTCAATATAAACAAAGGTGGGCTACAAAGGCTCAAGGTACAAGCAATTTGTCTTAGTGTGTACAATATATGACCAATCAATTACAAAGAAAAATCGCAAATCCTAGAAATAACATATACATGGAAACACTCATATTTGTAAAAATTGAAAAATAAATTTAGGCCATAACCTTACAAGCTGAGGTTTCTGGAAGTTGTGGCTACCTAAGCGTCTTTCCTTCCGTACACTTCCCTGATAGTAATCATGCAAGCAACCACCTCCTTTGAAATTTTGACAAACCATTGATGAAATCTTTGTTACTGAACTGGTAAAATTCAAGAAAAGTAAATTCATTGAAATCAAAAAAGTTCAGATGCATTACAAAATAGGGGACTTGTAGGATCTTATTCAAGACACTCTTCAAATCTGACTCAAAACAAAAGGAAATAACATAAACAAATAACAAAGCAGGGAAACGGATGGGTTGCCTCCCATCTAGTGCTTTCTTTTACGTCATTAAGCTTGACGCTTCAACCACTGTTAGGGTGACAAAAATGATAGAAAAAATATATCATCCTTCTTCTTCCTCTTGTTTGGTAGAAATTCCATGAATTTCATACAAAGAAGTAGATGATCCCATGCACCCACCAATAGGCTTCTTGACATCGTGACCTCACATCATATAGAAGAATGATTATTTTCTTGCAAATGAATTTTTTCTTTCATTCCCATTGACCGAGTCTCCATTTTAAGGTACAAATCGACGCGCCTCACCCGTTGTTTTTCTTCTATGTGGCTCCTTTTATTTTTCAAATGTTCAGCTTGAACCAAGAGGGCATGTCGCTTCATCTCAATCTCAACCGATTTATTTTCACACTCATCTGCTTTCTCAACAAGATTACCACACTGAACATCAAACTTCTCAAATGAAACTTGATTTGACATCAAGAAATCATCTAAAATATTTTGAAGTTGAGAGTGATAATCTATGTTGACCACTTCCTGCTCTTCTTCTTTAACTATGTATTTCTCCTCACAAAAGAGACCATCATGATAACCTCCACAAAATTCGCAAGTCATACTCAATCTTGTTTCCAAATCCTTTATATGTAGAGAGATCATCAATTTTTCATACTGAATGATATCAATCTCTACATAATCAACTTGTGATCGACTATCAGACATTTCTACAAAACTCAGAGAAACCTTTCAGTAGCAAAGCACAAAGAAATAGACACGAAGAGCATAGATCATAATATATTTTCTCAATTTTTTTTAATATATCTACAAAAATATAAATGACAGAATTCCTAAATAATAACGAAATTACCAATTTGAAATGATTCAATAGTCCCCGGCAGCGTTGCCAAAAAACTCAATAGATATTTGGCAGGTGAACCAAAACTATCGAAGTAATAAACAAATTCGTATCCACGAGAACCGTTGTTAATTTCTACTTAACAATTTCATTATTAAAAAGGATGTATAAATTTATATTAATGCCCTAGGCAGTTGAGTTGTTTTCATAACATAAACATAAATAAAAACAATAAAAGTTGGTTTTAAGAATATTAGAGAGAAGTATGGTTAAGACCTTCGAATCCTCAAAAGTTCTCATATGGTAATTTGTACTCCTAAATCAAGCAATGATTATCTAGTTTAACGACAGATTAAAAAAGTAACTCTACCCAATCTCTTGACCTAGAATTCTACCCGCAAGTGACAACCCCTTAATCTCTTAAGTGAATTCGAAACCGTTGGAGGTATTAACATAACATTAATTCTTATGTCATAACCTAATAATGATCTATCTCTAGCTTGATTACTTAGGTTAAACTTATTACCTAGATCAGAGTCAATAGCCAGGGTTAGTGGTCATTCAATCTTTAAGATCAATTCACATATTCATAAAGCTAGGGTTAGTAGTCGATGATAAACATACAAAAAGAATTAAGCATAAAGTTATATGAATTAAAACTAGACTCTTATTGATATTCAAAGAAGTTAAACAAATTAGGGTTCCCATGAGATTACATCAGATTCATCTAAGTCTCAACCACAAAGAGAATAGTTACTCATAGCTAAAGTACAAGATAACTAACGTAAAAACAAGGATTCATACGAGTATTGGATGATTAACTATGAGTTTTGATGGTTTCCCACCAGATGTGCAAAGCATCCACTCCAAAATATGCCTTTTTTCTCTAAAATTGTGAACCCTTAATCTGAAAACACTCTTTTCTATCAATAGGCCTGCGAAATTCGTCCATTGTGCTCCATAATTCGATGGCCGAGTGCGATAAAACGTGTTGCCCAATACTGCAATTCGGTGGCCTAACCACAGCCTTCAGTGGCCGATTTTATACGTAGAAACATGTTGGATATTGGCAGAAATTTCGGTGGTCGAGCCCATGTTTTCGGTGGCCGAATTCCAATCTTCAAAACTTCAATTTTTTTCCTTTTCCTGGCTTGCAACTCCATGAATCACAATGAATATCACCTAAAATTACATGAAAAATGCCTACTAAATGTGTAACGACAGAGTGTCATCAACTACAATAAATCGTTTTTTGATCTTATTTAACTTTGTATTGGACTTTTCTGAATATATTTTTAATAAGAATAAAAGTACACGCTTAACGAAAAATTGATGGTTAGAAAATTATTTTTCTTGTGACATATTTTTGGTGGCCGATTCAGAAGATTGAAATGGTTTGTGGAAGATGCATCACACAAAGAGCAAGAGTGAAATCCTTTGTTGAATATTGTTCTATTCATTTTAATCAATTCAAAATCTATCAACTATATAATGCACTCTCAAAGATGAAACAATAAAACTCAAGAACTTATAAAGACACAACAACAACACTCATATCCCACAATGGATGTCGTGGGTATGAAAACAAAATGTAAGAAAATAAAATAAAAACATTACAACCTCAAATCATTACGTATATTAATTGATGTTAGTTCTTAAAAGAGTCATTAAAAATTTCATCTTATTGGTTGTCTCTGTTCTTGGATAGAGATCATTGGAGGAACTTCATACGACCTCTAATATGGTGATTCAAATGGACAGAGATAAGACTCAAGCAAATTGAGTCGCAAGAATTAAAGTATAGTAAATTACTTGAATAGTGTTACATGGTAAAACATACAACATCCCTGACCATTTTAACTTAGAAGACTCTTAAAATGGTCAAGTGTCGTATGCTTTACCATGTCACAGTCTTCAAGTAATCTACTATACTTTAATTATTGTGACTCAATTTGTTAGAGTCTTATCTCTTTCCATTTGAATTGCCACATTAGAGGTCGTATGAAGTTCCTCTAATGATCTGTACGCAAGAACGGAGACAATCAAGTGGATGAAATTTTAATGACTTTTCTAAATCCATGACTTAATTTCATAGGAACTATCATCAAATGATATACATAATAATTTGAAATTTTAAAGTTTGATTTCTTTCCTTACATTTCATTTCATACCTATATCATCCATTAGGGGATATGAGTATTGTTCTTGCATCTTTGTATCTTCTGAGTTTTATTGTTGCATCTTTGAGATGTTATTTATGCAATTAATAAATTTTGTATTGGACAAAATGGATAGAACAATCATAAACAAGGGGCTTCCTCTTACTCTTTGTATGCTTTTCATCTCCACAAACCAAGTCGATCTTTTGAATTGACTACCAAGCATATGTCACATGAAAAGTAATTTTCTAACATTCAATTTCTTGTTAAGTGTGTATTATTATTTGTATTAAAAATATATTTAAATTCACAAATAAAAATATCCAATCAAGAATATGAGTAAGATTGAGAAACAATTTATTAGAATAATTCTTCAAACAAAATCAAATTAGCATTAAAACGAAAAAATATTGTCATATGTCGAAAAACAATTAGGAATATTTTGAAATTTTCCAAGCATAAAACATATAATGCAAAAGTGAAGAAGACAATTGCATAATTTTATAATATCAAATAAATTGTAATTTAACATAAAACAAAGTCTGATATACATAACATAATCCTTAAAATACAGTAGGAAAATATTTGTAAATTGCTATAGTAAAATGAGTATAAAGAAACATATACCTCTGTAAATTCAAAATAAATGTTCTCATACACTTTAGATGGTTTTGGTTGTACAAGAACTCATGGTAGTTTTGTCTTCTCATATGCCTATATCATTATATTGCATCTCAACTTCTTTTATACTGGCTGAGGCGGCGGAAACTACGAGAACTTTGATACTCATTTCAGAATCAAATATAAGTAAAAAGGAGTAAAAAAAATTCAAACATATTTAATACAAAATTTGGATCAAAATCGTTTGAATTTTTAATTCCTTTATAATTTATTTTTATATTAATTACGTTTTGAAAGGTGTAAATATTTGTCGAGATTTCGAGAAAATTTATGATGGAAATTTCAATGCTATATATATAAGTCAGTATCCGTTGATACCATATCATGTCCATTCATTTGTATTGATATAAAGGTTCATATTATTTAATGAAAAACCTCAAGTAGACCCTCTTCTCTCTAATCTTCCTTGGGCATTTTTAGGGAATTATTTATTACTTTTATCTGCAGAGACTCATTAAAAAAGATGAGTTTTTTCTTTGAGTTTTAATCCTGCATTTGCATGGGAAAAATTCGCAATCTCATATCAAACATCCTTTTTTTGTAGTATCCAGGATTTAAACCCCGAACCTTGCATTTATTATATATTGTTGATCACTTAAAGTGTTAGAAAAGTTTACCACTGAAATATAATTAAGTGAAATATATTATGACCCTTAGCATTTAAATTTCAATCTGACATGATAATATTGAAAAATAGATTTTGTCAAAAACTTAAAATGGAGAAGAAACCCTTATTGGAATATGAAATGACGATAGATAATTAGATGTAATAATATCCATTGTTAATTTTCATTTGTAATAGAAGGAAAAAATAGATGGCTGAGATTAAAAAGTCACATATGTACCTTATAAGTACTCCATCTTTGATATTGGGAAAATCTGAGGCTAAAAACGGTGACATCCCAAGATAGAATTAAGAAGTGATACTCACTTATCTTTTTATGTTAGAACCAATTATACAGATTTATGATAAGTAAGGGGTAAATACGGAATTACGAATTATAACTAAAGGTGACTTTGGAATTTTAGCTGAATACTATAAGAATTATTGTTTATACCCCTTACTTATCATAATTCCCGATATCACATATGAACATCCATCAGTCAGTTTACTATGAACATCACTTACTTTATCTTTCTATTATAGTTTAGAATGATAACTTTGACATTAATGAAATCAAATTTTCCTGATAAGTACTCCATCTTTGATATCGGGAAAATCTGAGGCTAAAAACGGTGACATCCCAAGATAGAATTAAGAAGTGATACTCACTTATCTTTTTATGTTAGAATCAATTCTACAGATTTATGATAAGTAAGGGGTAAATACAAAATTACGAATTATAACTAAAGGTGACTTTGGAATTTTAGCATGAATAATATGAGAAACTAGATAATTGTGAGACATTATATTGTACCATATAATACAAGAGGGAAATCATAAATAATATTTCCCTTTTCTTTACTTATTCTCTCACATTTTCTCACAATCATTACCTTTGATACACCATATATTGTACCATATAATACAAGAGGGAAATCATAAATAATATTTCCTTTTTCTTTACTTATTCTCTCACATTTTCTCACAATCATTACCTTTGATACACCACACACACACACACACACACACACACACACACAGAGTCATTGGAGGACTATGGAAGCTTAGACACACACACACACACACACACACACACACACACACACACACACACACACACACACACACACACACACACACACACACACACACACACACACACACACACACACACACACACACACACACACACACACACACACACACACACACACACACACACACACACACACACACACACACACACACACACACACACACACACACACACACACACACACACACACAGTCATTGGAGGACTATGGAAGCTTAGAGACAAACTTGTTGATGCTTCTTCAACAATCATCAACTCTCTTGCGTTAGTCATGCATCTCATGGGTAACTAAGTTCTCTTTTATGTTATCATTAGATGTACATAGCTAGGAACATATGTAGTCCTCTTAATTTAACTGGTTGTATATGATTTATGTTTAAAATATAATTTTAGTTTAACTTTTGTTATATGCAGTTTGATTTCTGTAATCTTATAAAAAAACAATCATCAACTCTCTTGCGTTAGTCATGCATCTCATGGGTAACTAAGTTCTCTTTTATGTTATCATTAGATGTACATAGCTAGGAACATATGTAGTCCTCTTAATTTAACTGGTTGTATATGATTTATGTTTAAAATATAATTTTAGTTTAACTTTTGTTATATGCAGTTTGATTTCTGTAATCTTATAAAAAAAAAGGAGAAGGACTAAACAAACCAAATATGGGTTGCTGATGCTAATGAAAACTCAACATATTACTTGAAATTTGATTTTCCACATTGTTAATACCTCATAAATCCTGCCAGCTCCATTACAAGATGGGCTAGCAATTCTATATTTGTATGTATGAACCTTATTGTATCTAAAATTGAGTTGCACGGTTCAATTTATAATAATGACACTTTGTTTCTTTTCTGCAGATAATATAGAAACTTAATAAATGGTTGTTAGGTATAATTGGTGATTGTAAAACCTAGATGGAGAGGAAGAACTGCCTAAAGATATGTGCATGTTCTAATGTCTACTTAATATTAATTTGTTTTTGAAACTCATGACCACCTTTATGTTCACCAGATGATCAGTTGTGTATGTATCTACGAGATATTGATAAACTCGGATTGATGATTATATATTATGGTATATATTGCATTTTGATTATTATGGTAAAAGTCTCTATGAAGAGGTTTATTATAATACTCAATCATATTATATGAAGAGGTTTATTATAATACAAATTGAATTTTGTTGTTGTTTTGATGTGAAGACTGTTATATTGGATAATTTAATTCATTTCTAGAGCCTGGATCTGAGCTTTAGGCGTTGTGTTCAAATTTGTATGTCAAGTTGTTGTGGTTATGACATTATTGTTTTGAGGGTCTTTCTTGTGTACGGATTTTGGGTTGTTCTTTTAGCATTGTTCCGTCTTGTTGTATGTTGCATGATGTTTTGTTTTGTGTATTCCATGCTATTACAGCTTTATTGTACTTTTGGATGCCGATTAAAACCTCTTTTTATGGTAGTTATCATATCACCTATTATATTTCAATATTTTAAGAGAAAAATACATGTTAGCGATACATGTAGAAATTTTAGAAGTTAAAAGCACATTTTTGTTAATAGCTAAGTTTAAAGGACATTAACAATATCAAAATTTTAAAGAGAGATATAAGAGAAGTTGAGTAGAGATTTCGTATTGTTTGGATGAATAGAAATAAAGGTATAGAATAAAGAAATAGTAAAACTTCTGTGTATTTCATATATGTTGCCAATGTTTTTTAATTAATAAAAATAATGTAATAATGCTTTATAATACCTTTGAGGATGCATTCTTGTAAGCACAGTATTACTGTTAACCTCTATTATATTCTCCTTCCAGAGATGATACTAGTCACAATGAAGATGTTTACTATAGTTCTCTATCACTTTGACATGCGAAATATTTGCATTGACATAAGCTAGGACATTGTTGAAAGAAGTTCTAACATAGAGATAAAAAAAATAACTTCAATTTTTATTAATTGTTATTTTAACATTATGAAGATGGGTATTTATCTATTTATGGCTAAACATTGTGTCCAAATATTGTGATCTTACATAACGAAATTTTTACAAGTTCTCTATTGTACACTTTGCTGAAAAAGCCAAGCAGAGTATTGTGCACAAAGCAACTAGTCATTGCATCACCAATCAAAATCCATCTATTTTTTCTATTATATTTTTAAATGTTGCTATACCATAAAATAAACAATCCAAATTTTGAATTTTACTTTAATAAATTTTTTAACATATCATCGGTTCGAACATAGGTGATCTGTTCAGTATAACAATATTAATATTATTAATTGAGTTAAACCTTATAGACTATTTATAAGTTTTTTCATTTGTGCAAAATAATTTAATTGACACTATGAAAGTGAGCATTTTCTCCTTATGTCAATTTACTAGCCATAGATATTTTTTATACTAAACTAAATTTCATTCAAATATTATAATAAGGAGAACACAACAAAATTAGTATGAGATGGGATTTGAGACATTATCCATCAACATTTTAAGAGAAAAATACACGTTATCAATACAAATATAAATTTCAGAAGTTAAAAGGACATTCTCCACTTTCGTCTTGTCCATCATATTTGCTTACGTTAAAATCAACTTTATTGACTACTAAAGTCATAGGATAAGAAAGATGCAAAGCATAAAAAGAAGCAATGAAACATAAATTAAGTGCATAGTACCAAATGAATATTATCTATAAAAATTTAAAGGAACAGAAGAACTAGTAAACTACAATTCTATGAGGGGAAGTGATATCGATGCAATAATTTATCGGTTGGAAAGAATGCTACAAGGAAGTGAAGAGACAATTTATATTTCACGTAGGCTGGTAAGTTTTGCAAGTGGAAATGTTGGTTTGGCTGATCCTTTAGCTCTTAATTAAGATATCTCCTGTTACCAATCTTGTCACTTTATAGGAATGCCCAGTTGCAATATCATTCTTGCGCAATGTGTTGCTTACTTGGCTTTGGCTCCTAAATCGAGCGATAGGAGTTGATGTGAAGGTAGTGAGGGAGACAGTTGGACAGAATGAAGGGGTTCCTCTTCATTTCAGGTATGGGAAGGGATGCATATTCCCTCTTGACAACCCTTCTTCAACACATAACTACTTGCCACCCTCCTGCCAATGGTTCAAATTCCTCAATTGGCCTAACAAAAATCCCTATGAATTTTATGGATGAAAATTTTCATTTCTAGATGGGAGTATTTATATGTCATTTTGTTCCTTGTTTTTTTCATTTTCTTTATGCAAGTGTAATGCATGATGAAGACTTTATGATGTCAAAGTGGAAAGTACATATTTAAAATAAACTAAAACCATTTTGAATGTCATGTTATTTTGTTTCGAGTTTAGCTTTATATAAATAACCATTTTCCGAAATGCACCATTCTTGAACGTTCTTTAACATAATAAGGTGTATTACTTTAATTATAAGGTTGACTGACTGATTATTCTATTCCCTTGTATCTTAAGATAGTTTGCCTCAATAAGGATTTGAATATGGTTATTTTATACAAGTGTGTTGAGCCAAGGTAAGATGAGATCACAAAAGCTAATCAAAATTTCAAGGAAAAAACCTATCCATTTCACGGTGTAACTAAGTGGACAAGCTATTAGGTCAACAAATTGTCGATCATTTGCATTCGTTTTGCTTATTTTTCAACAACTATGTGCATAAGCAATGAGACATTGATTGAATTACAATGTTTTGGTTTTACTTATTTAAACTTTCCGGTTGAGTAATATATTTTTTAGCTGACATTATCAAGAAACTCTTTAAACTTGTTTTCAACAAGGTGTGCCTTGTACCTCTCAAAGCTTGTAGCTCTTTATTCATAACATCTACCCAACAAGGACGGTGACTTGCTTCAGAGTAACTGGATGGTTTAGAAACTACAGAAGGATGCAATGTAAGATTTATGACTGATTTCAATATTGCCATATGATATGTAGTTTTGAATGGGGTAAGTGGATATGATATTGGTTGAAGAGTTGCAAATGTAGTCTTGAAGGTGGGATGGATGTTTATGAGTTATGGGAGAATGTCTAGTTTGGATAGCAGGAACGTCTTGAACGGGTGCAAAGATAGGGGTGGGATCAGGTAATGTATATTGGATAATATTAGGAATAGGGCTAAGGTATGGTTGTGTGTGTTAAATATTATTGGGTACATGAGGCTGCTGCTGAATCTAAAACAGAAACATGAGTGAAATTGTGATTAAAGGATAGGTCCGAACATTGATGTTGGAAAATTGCTCTTTTCCCATTGATTTTTGCTCCCTCCCATACGAAGTACCCAAATTACCCTTGCGTGACTGAAGTCACGTTGAGCCAGCATGAGTTAGTTACGCTCGGTACCAACATGACTTAAGTTACGCTATGTTATGTTGTAGAATGACAAAGTTAGAAACACAAAACCATTGTGTTTCAAAATCTTAAAATATGAATTTTCAACCTCCAAGTACGATTTTCTTTATTTTTGTGCCAATCAAAGTCAATTTCTACCCAAAGATAAGCAAGTGTTGATTATCCTATTGCATTGCCTTTTTTTGGTTTAAATTTTGGTTTTCTTTGGAGAAATTTAACATATTTAGGTTTTTAGAAATTCGGTTTGCATTTTAGTTTTTAGAATTGTTTATGATGAATTAAGTTAAGAATTGTAGTTTAGATGTTGTTTAGAATAAGTTTCACTCCAATGTTGTAGTTTAGGGTTTAGAAATTGTTAGATTTTATGTTGATTGAATGTTGCCCTCTAGGTGTTTGATTAAATGTCTCAATGTTTTTTTTTTTGACAGTACAATGGAGCATGCTGATATGTTTTCATCTCCAGTCTTTACCAGTGTGTTACAGGGCATCCAGTCAGAATATAACAATTTACCTGAGGAGTTGGTTCCTCGGAGAAGGACTAGGAGCCATAGTCTAGAAGAGTAGGTTTTTTTATTAATGTTTTTATGAAATTTGTATATCTTTAGATGTTTTTATGAGATTTTGGCGAGTTTTGATGTGATATATTTACACTTGCGCCTTTGCGTTATTTATGACAATTTCATTAGTTTTCGGTTTTAATTTTCTTATTTAAATTTTGAATGAATGTATGTATGTATGTATGAATGAATGAATATATGTATGAAGGAATTATTGCATGAATTGATGAAAATAAAGGAAAAAAGTCAATTTTGCTAATCTGATGCTTGACACAGGCAGAACGTGACTTAACTCACGTTAGTTCATAACCTACATGAATTAAGTCACATTGAAGTAATATATATGTGACTTAAATCACAATGAGAATATATTATTATCAGAACACATGAGAATGAGCAATTTTCATTGGAAGAAGAGCAATTTTTGCTTTTTTCAGTTCTAGACAGTCGCGCAAGGCCTTTGCGTAGTCTATAACACCTTATATTTTTATATAAAAACAAAAATTTGTTTATTTTATAGGGGAAGAGGTGTTATCATTAATGATGGTGAAAATAAGAATCTTAAATTGAAACTCCATTATTGGAGTTTACAATATCATATTCTTACCGTTATAACACTCATTCCGTCTCACATTTATTGTCTCTTTAGTATATTTTTTTTAAAATAATTGTCACTTTACAATACTAATGCAACATTTTTTCCCCACTACTATACCCTTGTTTATTGAATTTCATCAAACTTAACTATTCCACTAACTAAAATTAATAAGGGTGTTTTAGTAAATGCCACTAATTTTACCATTGAAATCAACACAGTTAATCATTTCCTTAATAATCATGCACAAACCTTAAACGACTAATATTGTGAAACGGAGGGAATAAAATATATTATGTGTACGGATAGCTACTCTAGTTATTAATATTGGGCAATTTCTATGGTACAACCAATAAATTTCGGTGTATTGGTACTCCAAGTCGTTAAATTAATAATAAATGAGTTCTTTTTTTTAAGAAAAATAATTACTTTCTATGATTGACAACTATAGTAATTAAATTTCATTTACCAAGAGTTTTGACGAAATAAAAATTAATTTTTACGAATTTTTATTACTCATAACTGAATATTGATTATTTTTTATGATAAAATATAAATTTTTTAATATGATCTTTATAAACAATGAAATGATGTTTTCTAAAATATAAATAATGACAAATAGCTTTTTATTTCATAAAAATGATCTTTAATTTTAAATTTTGTAAAACAAGAGTACCGGTACACTAAAATTTGTGAGTATACCGTAAGGTGCTAAAAATAAGATTCATTAAATTGAAACTCCAATCATCAAATCTACAATGCCATATTCTTATCATTAAAAAAATTTCTTATATAAAATCACAAAGGACACGGAATTGAAACATTTCAAACATACATTATGACTATACATTATATCGTGTCATATTAAGTTACATCTTTCAAATGCAAAACAAAAAAATAGAAGAAAATATGTGATCATTCAAAAGTGACATCGTCAAATTTATAGGTATTTAAAAAATATTAGGACAAGTTATCAATAATTCTCCATATTGAAGGCATAAATACATTTTCTTCTTCCTTTCATATTTCAATTTTTTCATTGAACCTACTACTTGAGCATATTAATTGCGAGAGATCTAACATTCAAATCAAATGCATTTTTTTCATTCTCACGGCATCCATTAGGGGACGTGAGTTTTATTGTTGCATCTTTGTAGCTTCATGAGTTTTATTGTTGCATCTTTGAGAGTGAATTCATATAGTTGATATATTTTAGATGGATCAAAAGGGGTGGAGTAATCATCAACAAGGGGTTTCACTCTTGGTCGTTGTTTGCGATGCATCTCTACACTCCACGTTGAACATCTAAATCGATCACCAACCATCTATCACATGAAGAACAAAAATCGATCATTCAATTTACGTCAAGTGTATATTATTGTTTGAATTAAAAAAATTCAGCATGTACTTAAGTAATATTGAGAAACAATGAATAAAAAATTGAAAACGATAATTGACGAATTTTATCATGTAAAAATAGTTTATACTTCAAAATAAAACAAAGTTTTATATGTTTAACAAGGATTTGAAAATTGACATAGTAAAATAATATATGAAATAAACAAGCATATACCTTAACTGATGTAACTGACAATATGAAAATCTTTTGTCGGTAGACGACACAAGCATATGCGGAAGAACTCATGCTTGTGTATTCTTCGCATATGCTTGTATCATCATATATTGCATCTGAGTGTCTTTAATACTAGTTGGGGCGGAGATTACGATAAGTTTGTTTTATTTCACAGTAATATAAGTAAAAAGGAGTAAATAAAGTTAAATGAATTTGGTACAAAATTTGAACCAAATACGTTTGACTTTTCAGTTTTTTTTAATTACTTTTTTCATATATTTTAATGCAAACGGATATCTACATAAGATTTTAAGGAAAGTTGATAAATATTATTTGACTGAGATTTGAATGCTATAAATTTGATATCTTAAGAAATTTTTTAATTTAAATGATGATAGAAAATCCAATGCATCATATAAATAGGATTGTACATGGGTTGGTTTGAGTCGGGTTTGATCGAACCCAAAATCCAATTTATCAATAGACCCTTGGGTTCGATTTTGTGTAAATCAAAGATTTTATACTCTAGGTTGGACTACGTTCAAGATTACCAAAGTGACATACAACTATTTTGACCAATAATTTTCTCACCCTATATATTTCTCGCGCGTCCTATTTAGATTTTAAAATCTGAAATGTTTCAACGTATTTTTAGAAGGTTTTTTAGGGTGTGTATGTAGTTCGAATTCCACTTAAGTGGGTTTGCCTAGAAATCTTGAAGAGGAGCACACTTCAAGTCGCAAGTCAATACCATCAGACCAACTCAAATGGGTTTATTTAGAAATATGACTTAATCAAGTTTTCCACTTAAGATCGACCCATTCTGTTTTTTAATAAGAAATATATCTTTAAAGCAGTTCATAACATTTAAACAATCAGTCAATAAGTAGTTAATCCCAACACTACTAAAAAACAAAAATTAATGAGACAAATTTAAAGAGGAAAAACATAAAAATCTGTCTCTAATTTCATCACTTTGTGACGAAGAAATTTGTAAGGGATTTTCTTTTTCTGTCGTTAATTTCCCTCGCAAATTTTGCCTTTTATGGTGAAAATAGTACTTAATCAACATTAGTTCACTCAATAGTTCATACAAAAACATGACAAAAAAATAATCAATAATACACTCTTGACACAAGGGATAATAATTTTGAAGCATCATTTTTCGCTCTATGAATAATGGAGTAGTATTTGATTGCTTAAAAAAAAATACTAGTATGCTGTTGGCTCCCACATAGATAAAACTATTGCAATGTTCCCTCAAAAAAAAAAAAAAAAAACCTATTGCAATGTTTGATTAAAATTTCCCACTTCATCAAATAATTAGTTGTTGGTTCAATTTCATGAACTATAGAGACTAAAATTGCAAAATGAAAATGTGGGGTTCAAAATCCTATTTGACAAAAATAGAGGATTAAAACTACAATTATACCAAATAAAATTATTTGTACTCTATCTATGGTATGATCTGCAGCCTCCCATCAAGTTGTTTTAGGATTCCTAGTTCTTAACCAAAATAAG
Source organism: Medicago arabica (assembly GCA_946800305.1). NCBI lineage: Eukaryota > Viridiplantae > Streptophyta > Magnoliopsida > Fabales > Fabaceae > Medicago > Medicago arabica. The sequence goes on from OX326966.1 coordinate 47,830,925, forward strand.
GTTGGTCTAAAATAAATGACGAGACACCAATATCACTACCTCTACCATTTCAAGTCATAGATTAGAGTCAACATGACAACATGCACATTAGCTTCTCAATGATATCAGAAATTGTCACCACACACTTTCATTAGGGTAGTGATGTTCAACCCTAATAAAGTAATTTGCAATTTTTTGAAAAATCTTCATTGGTATAAGCTATAATTTATGTTACAATGTTTGATATCTCACTTTCTTGAAGTTTGTCTTCACTATCTCCATCATCGTTATAGATCGCAGTCGTAAACTGCAACTACGACCATAATATATATTAACTTAAGACCTCTGCAGTATAGCTGCTGCAGAGGCCCCATTTTGATGTCAATAATGCTTTTTTACATGGTGATCTTCAAGAAGATGTGTACATGAAGCTTCCATCAGGATTGTCTGTTTCCAAACAAAATCAAGTCTGCAAATTGTCCAAATCCTTATATGGCCTCAAACAGGCAAGTAGGAAATGGTATGAGAAGCTCACTACCCTTCTCATTACCAATGGTTATAAATAAGTTGCATTTGATGCTTCTTTGTTTATCAAATCCACTTCTGAAACTTTCACTGTGCATTTGGTTTATGTTGATGATATCATACTAGCTGGAAATTCCATTTATGAATTCTCCTTCATTAAGAGTGTTTTACATAATGCATTCAAAATCAAGGATCTTGGCACTCTCAAATACTTCTTAGGCCTTGAGGTAGCTCATTCTCATAGTGGTATTTCTCTTTGTCAAAGAAAGTACTGTTTGGATCTTCTGAATGATTCATGCCTTCTTGGTTTCAAGCCTGTTTCTACTCCTTCAGATCCATCTATCAAACTCCACAATGATGCTTTTCCTCTATTAACTGACATTTCAGTTTATAGAAGACTTATTGGCAGATTGATCTATTTGAACACAACAAGGCCTGATATCACCTTCATAACCCATCAATTAAGTCAATTCTTAAGCAAACCTACTGAAACACATTACACTGCTACTCTTAGAGTCCTAAAGTATCTCAAAGGTTCACCAGGTTGTGGCATCTTCTTTCCCAGATATTCAGGCTTGCACATCCAGGGTTACACTGATGCAGACTGAGTAGGCTGTAAAGACACCAGGCGCTCTATTTCAGGTCATTGCTTCTTTCTTGGCCAATCCCTCAAATGTTGGAGGACCAAGAAGCAACCAACTGTTTTTAGATCCTCCTCTGAAGCTGAATATAGAGCAATAACTTCTGCAACATGTGAACTGCAGTGGTTGCTATATCTGCTTCAGGATCTCCAAGTTCATTGTGCAAAGCTTCTTGTGCTTTATTGTGACAATCAAAGTGCAATGCATATTGCAGCAAACCCTGTTTTCCATGAAAGAACCAAACACCTTGAAATAGGTTGCCACATTGTGAGGAAAAAGTTACAAGCTGGGCTCTTCAAACTCCTTCCAGTCACCACACATGATCAAATTGCAGATTTCTTCACCAAGGCTTTGTTTCCACATCCTTTCAATCTTCTTCTTTTCATGTTGGGGATGTTAGATATCTATCATCCTCCATCTTATGGGGGGATATTGCACACGAAAGATTCAAGTGTGAAGAAGCACAAGAATGAAGAAGCTTGCAGTACAAGAAATCCACATTAGTGTAGTACAATTGTATTTTCATGTAGTACACTTTACATTTTGATAATACAACTCCAAATATTATAAATACCTTGTTGTAACACATTCACAAACTAATGAATCAATTACTCTTTTCGCTTTCACTACGGCCGTAATATATATTAACTTAAGACCTGTGCAGTATAGCTGCTGCAGAGGCCCCATTTTGATTACACCGTTCCCATTTTGCCGCAATATAAAGGTTATCAGTATAAAAGCAACTACAAACGCAATTTAAAATCATGGTAACCGTCACTTCATCGAAGTTGAAGACCGTTTTCATCGAGATAAATCACTTATCATCATTCTTTTCTTCAATAATCGGCAAGGTTTCACTGAAATGTTCATTACTTAAAGAAAGAGTATTCTATCACTCATACTCATTGGAACAAAGAGACAAGAGACTTAAACACTGAAAATTTTATTCCAAATGTATTAACCTCTTATACATAACATATATAATCACTTATGATTTATGAACAATAACTAGCAACTAAAATAAGTCCCCTCTTATATTTGCATAACAACACAATTATGTAAAATATCAAGTTGTACCTAGCTTGCAATATTTAGAAGAAAAATGGGATAATAGCCTTAACATTCTTAGGAAAATCATCAAATTTAGAGAGATACCATCTCCTAGTTGCATAACTCCTACCTAAAAGGTACAAAGTAGTGCCTATGGCGAAAGAGAACGAATACAATGTCTGAGAAATGAAGGAAAAACCATAAAACCCGATGATCTCAAAGAGATAATGAGGACATATCACAAAATCAAACAAGCCACCTTTAGGAATCTTGTATTCTTTTTCGCCTTTTCCTCTTAATTTGGATAGAAGATAATGATGGTAAAAGTTTCCGGTGATGCCTACAAGAAACAACACGATTCCGGGATACAATAAATCGATTGATGGTTCTGGAAGATTCGATGTGAGGTGTTGAGTATAGATCAGGGTTGCAGATGAGATAAAATAACTTAGAGTTATGGGAATTGCAGTTTCAAGAGCCATAGAACCACTATATTTGTGGACAAATAGAACCTACACAGTAGAGTAGAAACATCATTGTTCATTGAGCTCAAAATTTCATAACAGAACAATAAAACACTGAATCACTAAATATTAAAATTTTGAAAAGTGAAGCACTACTTAGTTATGCAGTGTTTAAAAATTAAGTTCCTAACTTCTTTTTTTTTTGAGGGAAATTAAGTTCCTAACTAAAATTATACTTGCATTTAGTGAAGCACCACTTTAATTCTACTTTGTAATCAGAATTACAACATCATGATTTCAAAGATTTTTACGATCCAAATTGTGGTCTAATCCACCACATTAATGGTAGGTTTGTACTAAGGATTATTTAAGTTGTTAAGACCTACATTAGAGAGATATGGCTCGAATAAAAGTTTATAAGTATAGACAATCCTCACCATACAAGCCAATTTTGTAAGGTTAAGTTAGGACCATCCAAATTCTATGATCGTATCATAGCCTATCTAAGATCCGTTTGGCTACTTGCTATTAGGTTTCAGCTATCAGGTCAATCTCGTTACGCTCCGGATGTCTAAGTCCTATACAAGAGTATGTATTAAGTGTCCGTAATTTGATGAGATAGGTTTATAATGAGAGTCTCACATTGGATGAGAAATGACAAACACATATGTTTATAAGTGGGTACAGTCCTAACCTTACACCGATTTTGTAAGGTTATAAGATAAGCCAAAACTAAAATTCTGAAATGGTATTAGAGCCGAATTATTGGACACGCTTACTCATGGTGTCCAACAATTAGAGGGACATAAGTATGAATTCTATCAAATATAAAAAAAAAAAAAAAAAAATCTATCCTAAACTTTAAAGCATACATAAGTATGTGGTTTATTATACACAACTGAAATATTGAGATCCATCACTGATGTCCATTTATTAAAATGGGTCAACAAGTTAAAAACCAAACCCGAATTTCGCTGATACACTCTTTAAAACAAAAGAAACATAATTAGTCCACAAGTTCTACATCAACTGACAAAAAAATATCGAATTGTTAAGCCACATGTGTGTATGGATTTTTTTGTTTTTTGAAGGAAGGTGTATGAGTTTCAAAGATTATTGTCATTTTATATAACTAACAAAAAAACATACATAACAATGTCAATTCCGACAAGAATTAAAATCATAAACTGCATTGTACTTTAACACCAAAATTTCAAACACAAAAATGCAATTAACCACACATCATTAAACCATAGGTTATACATTACCTCAAAGACTCTCTTAAAGAAATGAACCGTAACCGCACCTTGAAGAACCAAAGATCTAAAACCATCATCAGGAAACACCAAAAACGACGCAGCACCAGCAACAAAAGCAGGAGTATACAACAATAACATACCACTTTTACTCGACAATTTCATCGTCTTCTTCTTCTTCTTTTCATCATTGTTATCATTTACGTTCGAGAATTTGGAATAACTTAAATGCTTCCCTCTAACTTCGTTGAAACCTGCATTTGCAAGTGAGACACATGTTATGACAGACATGGTGGTGATGAATAGTGATGGTGGTGGTGGGAATAGGAAGTTTAGGAACGTGGAGAATGTCATGGTTTGTTTGGTGTTCTGTGTTGTTTTGGAACTGTGCTTGGATCTGATGAGAAATATATGATGATATTGGTTGAGAGAATGTGTGGTGTATATATACGCGGAAACATACAAACCATACCTTTTTTGAAAATATAATTCTTTATTTTTGGGTTCAAAAGAGAATATAAATATTATAAATGTTCAATGATCTATTGGTTGAATTTGCTAACACGTGTAGATTTTTGGGGTATATATGAATGAAATAATTTTGGTACAACCATACATCAAATCATCACTTGGAATGGAAAGAAAAAGAGACAATCATACGATAAATATTATAAATTAATAATGTGATAAAAATAAAAAGCTAAAAAGAAAATAAATTAGTGAATAGACATAGAACTTTGGTGTATGTTTTTACTTTTTTAAAGGTCTCTGATTTGTTTTTTATTATGTTAATTTAGATTGATTAGTTTAATTTTAAAAAAAAAATTAAGAGATTTAAAGGTGTAAATTATTATTGTTGGTCTATGAATATAAACTACTTTTTTTAGGGAGAATATAAACCACTTTTTAGGTTGGGCTTTTTTTTTTCTTCTTCTTCTTGTTGATTTTTAGGTTGTATTTGGTTGCTTTTATGGTCCTTCTTAGAATAAATGAAATTGGCACACCTAGGGATTTGGATCATCTCCAATCACAAGAAAGTCTAATAAAATCAAATCCATTAATAATTAATGTATATAGGAATTTTAAATGTTGAAAATAAGAAACAGAAAACAGTTAATGATGCAGATTGTATCACAACAAAAAATTGTAGGGATTTTCACCGGAGGAAATCCATTCCCCACACCTAGAAAAGTAAGTAACTAATAACAAATTCAATAGGTTGTGTTTGGTTTGCTTTAAGTTGGTTTTAATTGATGATAGTGTTAGAAAGGATATTCTGTGAAGAGACTATAATAGATTCAATGCTCTTACTTGATCTCTTGGACAAAAGTCTACTAATGTATCATGGACAAGTTTAGTGTAGTACATGCTAAAATACATTAGAGAATATTTTGCAAGTGTATTATTGAATCATAACATGGAAAGCTTAGAATCAAAGATACTGAAGGATAAGGAAGAGGAACACACCACTCCAGCTTTACTTGTCACACAAGAAAGCTAAACTCTAGAAGGAGGAAACAAGTTGTAATTGTTTTGTTAGTTAGTTACAAGTACACTAGTTATATGATGTATGTAATACATGATAAGCTAGTTTAGACCTGCAAGCTTACATGTATAAATACCAATCACATTGTAACTTTTCATTCATGCAATACAATAATAATTTTCACTCTCTTTTCTCCTATTTTCTTAGTTTTTCAATATGGTATCAGAAGCCTTCTCTTTGGAGAAGGTGGTTACGATTCAGATACGTATCATTTCCGCCATGGATACGTGATTTTCAAGCTTTTGTTTTACTCTTTCTTCACACTTTTTTTTTTCTATTTTCTCTTCTCTATTTTCAAGTTTTCATAGACCTCGCAACAACAATGGTGTAGGTTCCTCTTATGAAGTTTTTTTTGGATCAAACAAGTCCATATTTTGTTCATCCAAGTGATGGACCTTCCTCTGTAATCGTTACTGTAACACCCCATTTTGATTATATTATTTTTAAATGATGTTTGAATATTGTTTATATGATTTTGTATGACTTATTTGATATATATGATTTTATGTGAAATATATGATTTATGTGTGATATATATAGTATGTGTTATTTTATTATATAGTTGTTTTATTATTTAAATAAAACATGAGAAATAGAAATAAGTAGTAATAATATTTATTTAGAATTAAGGGGATTAATTATAATTATGTGGAATAAGTGGGAGTTAAGAGAAAGAAAAGAGGGGTTATGTTTTGGGAGTTAGTAAGAAAGAGTCAGACAAAAAACATTTCACGTACAATAGAAAAAAAGTGAGTTTTTGAGAGAAAGAGAAAAAAGACCAAGAGGCTAGGAGAAGGGCTAGGAAGGGATCAATCGTTGTAGATTTTCAATTCATTTTTCTGAATTAAGGTAAGGGTTAGAAAGTTTATTCATTTTGCTGAATCATAGTATATAATTCTGAAATTTGATGAATTGTTGTGTTCTTGAGTTAGGGTTAGAAAGTTTATGTTAATTGATAAAATGAGATGAATTGTGTTGTTTGATGCATGTTCCTATGTTGTTTTGATTTCTATATTGTCTATTTGACCTGTAAACATCATTGTAAATCATTTTGGGTGATTAAGGGATAAAAAATTGGGTTTTTGGAATGAAAACTGTTCTTTCCCGTAAGCAAATTCGACCACCGATTTTCTGAAAGCCAAAACTGGAAAAACACTCACTTTTCACCCGTTTCTGTTTTGAATTAGCTTTCGGTGTAAACACTAAAGTTGTAGGTATGGATGCTACCTTTCTAATTCGGTTGGTTTGACTTCAAAAAGATTTATATAACTTGAGTTATGGTCAAATTACTGCACGTAGGTCACAGTGAATTTTTTATGAATTTCAACACAACTTTCTCCGAATTTGAAATGAAAACTGGTATTGATCGGTTCTGAATTAGTCTTAGGTGTAAACATGAAAGTTGTAGATAATTGCGCTAGATTTCTAATGGCTTTGGTTTGACGTGTAAACAATTTTTGGATTTTTAGTTATGATGAAAATAGTCCAAGTGGGTATTCAGAAAATTTTAAGAAAACTTAGCATAACTAATTCTGAGTTAGTCCAAAACTTATGGTTGGTTTCCCAACTTCAAACTTAGGTATTAGGGATTTAGTTGAAGTGTTTTATGAGTATTTGGATTATGTCTTGTTGATCACACTTGCTTTGTTTTTGAAGAATGTTTTGGTTTGATATGAATGTAGTTGATTAATGTATATTTGCTATGTTGATGAATTTTGTCGTAAGAGTTGTTGTGTCAGATTTTGACTAAGTTGTGGAGTGTGTCATAAATGATTAGGCACATATGTTGTTGTCGTAGATGTTGTTGAGTTGTATGTTGATAAACACAAATTGAGTCCATTTGCATTCTCATAACTATTGGGGGCTTATGCCCTAGAATGTTTATCATTCACCCGTTGGGGGCTTATGCCCTGGAATGTTTATCATTCACCTGTTGGGGGCTTATGCCCTGGGATGCCTTAACCATCCAACTATTGGGGGCTTATGCCCTGGAGTGCTTAGCATTCAACGCGCGTAGTTGGTACCACATGCATGATGCATTAGTTGTCGTTGGAGTTGCATTGTTGTATTTGTCGTTGTTGGTCTAGTAGTTGGTATTCATTGCTGATAATGGCGCTACGTTGTGGTTGTTAAATGTTGTTGATGGTAATGTTGCTGATGTATTATATATATACATATGCATTTGATGATGCTTGTTGCTGATTGTTGTTGTTTTCATTAATTTGATGAATTATATATTATTATTATTATTGGATGTGTATCTCACCCCTTCTGCTTGAAATTGTTGCCCTTCGTATGGGTAACCTGCAGGTTCTGAAGATTAGTAGGTATGGCTCAAGTGTCTAGGGCTCTGATACATATTAGGATGGGGATCGTCGCGAATGTTTTCCTTTATTCTTTTATGTATCATATTTATGAAAAGACTATGTTGTTGGAGTTTTATTATTGTTGAAAATAATATTTTATAACTGTTGAGGACTTTGTGTCAGGATTATGTTGACGTTGAATTTGAGTTGAATCATAATTTTGAAGATTTATTCCGCTGCAGTTTATGAGAATTTATGTTGCTTTAAAATAAATAGTTTATTCCTATTTATGAAATTTTGAAAAGCAGTGTGACACTCCGTTGTTTGATTTACTCTGATATTTTTTTTATTTAATATTACGACGTTGGGAGTACGGGGTGTTACAGTTACTCTGGTGTTGAATGGTTCCAACTACCATTCGTGGGCTCGTTCCATGAGAAGGGCTCTTGGTGGAAAAATGAAGTTCGAATTCGTTGATGGAACGATCCCTCTAGTTACTGATGATTTTGATCCTTCTTTTCGTGCGTGGAATCGTTGCAACATGCTAGTACATTCATGGATCTTGAATTCAGTAGATCCTTCAATATCTTAGTCCATTATGTTCATGGAAAACTCTATGGACGTTTGGAATGATCTTAAAGAACGCTTTGCTCAGGATGATTTGGTAAGAAAATTTCATAATTCATGCAAGAAATTTATGCTTTGCAACAAGATTCAAAATCCGTAACTACTTTTTACTCTGAATTGAAAGTGTTGTGGGAAGAATTGGAAATTTACCTACCTATACCTAGTTGTAGTTCTAGAACTCAGTGTTCATGTGAATCAATGCGCACAACTAGGAAGAATCATCTACTTTTGTATGCTATGCATTTTCTTACTAGATTGAACGAGAATTTCAGCATGGTTAAGTCTCAAATCCTCCTTATGGATCCTCTCCCTCCTATGAATAGAATCTTTTATATGGTGTTACAACATGAAAGACAAAGTAATCTTGCATATATTGTTGAAGATACTTTGCCTTCTATTAATTTTGTGAACACTGGAAAATTCAAGAACAATTACTCAAGGAACATGAATAAGAGTATAAATCAAGGATCTAATTCCCATTAAAACAAACCTAGAGTTTGAAGATTTTGTGGTAGGAACAATCACACAATAGAAACATGCTACAAGAAGCATGGTTACCCTTCTAATCTCCAAAGAAATTATAATGGTTTACAAGCCAATCATGTTTCTATTGACAATGACATTGAAGAGTCATCTTCCCAACATGAATCAGGGAAAGTTGCTACATCATCTATCACAGCTGAGCAGTATGAAAAGCTAACGAGTCTATTCCAGAATTCATCCTTTAAACAAGATTCAGCATCTGCACAAGCCTCCTTTAATCATGTTCTTTCCATACCAAATGATCATACATCAAACGGTAAGCACAGTACAATTTTCACTTCCTCTTTAAATTGCAATAGTTTTGCTCTAAACTCCTGGATCATTGATTCAGGAGCTAGTGATCACATTTGTGGAAATCTTAAGTGGTTTCTTTCTTACAATGAAATTACTCCTATGCCCATAAAACTGCCTATTGACCATATTGCAATAGCTAAATATGCTGGAACCATTAACTTTGCATCAGATTTTTCTGTTTCTCATGTGTTATATGTTCCTGAGTTTCAATTCAATTTACTATTTGTTTCAAAATTGTGTGATGCTTTGGATTGCACAATCAATTTTAATGGTTCTCAATGTTTTCTTCAGGCAAGGAACACTCATAAGATGATTGGTTCTGGAGAAAGAAGAGAAGAATTATACTACTTAACTCTTTTAGATAAGGTTGATTGCAATACAAGTAAAGCCAACACCACCTTCTCCCCTTTACGAGACAATGCACTTTGGCATTTTAGACTTGGACATCTTTCTTTCTCTAGGATGAATACTTTACATTCTCAATTTCATTTTGTTAACGTAGATAGCAAAGCTACTTGAGATGTATGCCATTTTGCTAAACATAGAAAACTTCCTTTTATTCCCACTTATAATAAAGCTAACAAGCCTTTTGAGATAATACATTTTGATATTTGGGGGCCAATTTATGTTAAATCCATTCATGGTCACTCTTATTTTTTAACTGTTGTTGATAATTTTAGTAGATTTACATGGTTAATTCTTATGAAGTCTAAAGCTGAAACCAGACAACACATTATCAATTTCATTACTTTAGTAGAAAATCAGTTTTCATGCAATGTCAAAATCATTAGAAGTGATAATGGACCTGAGTTTTCTATGACAAGTTTTACAATTTAGAAGGAATTTTACACCAAACTAGCTGTGTTGAAACTCCCCAACAAAATGCTAGGGTTGAAAGAAAACAATACTCCTTATATTGAACATTGGTCTTATGTTGCAATTCAAGCTGTTTATATCATGAATAGAGTTACCAGTCCTGTTATTGACAACAATACTCCTTATTTTCTTTTATATAAACAGTTACCTGATTTACATGCTCTCAAAGATTTTGGTTCTCTGGCTTTTTCTTCTACTTTACAAGAACATAGAACAAAACTTGCTTCTAGAGCAAGAAAATGTGTATTTTTGGGGTATAAACCTGGCATGAAAGGAGGGGTTTTGCTAGATATTAACAATAAGGAAATTTTTATTTCTAGAAATGTCACTCATCATGAAACTATTTTTCCCTATCAAACACTTTCATCACCTGTTACTTGGCAATACTACTCAAATAACTCCCACCATTTGATTCTTCTCTTTATTCTGATATTATTGATTCCCACAATGATTCTCCCACTTCACTCCTTACATCTCCATCTTCACCATCTACAAACATTCTTTGTGATAATGTTGAACCCCCCATCAATATTAGACCTATCAGACCAAAACAACCTCCATCCTATCTGAAAGATTATATGTGTAATTCTTCCTCGTCTACATCAACACCACTCTCTTCAGGTACTCCTTACCCTATCCCATCATATCATTCATTTGGACACCTATCACCTTCCCATAAGTCTTTTTCTATATCTGTTACAAATTGTACTGAGCCAAAAACCTACAAGGATGCTTGTCAGTTTGAGCATTGGATAAAGGAGATCAACTAAACAGTCCAGTCAGTTTTTACATGCTCCCACCACATTACATTACAAAGAAGCATGTAGGGTTATTAGATACTTGAAACAAAACCCCGGTCTTTGCTTACAAACCTCAGACCCTTTAGTCAACCTGTTAATTAGATTAACAACAATTGACCTTTTAAATACTGATGTTTGTCATCATAAAAAAGGGGGAGATTGTTGGAACAAGGGTGTTCAGCAATACCACTTTTGAGTTTTGATGATAACAAGGTATTAAAAATTGTCAATTGGATATGCTAATATTTGTTTAAGTATGCAGGATCTTAATCAAGATTTCAATCTTAGTAAGTATTCTGTTTGAACATTTTGAGAGCAAAATCCAGAGAAGCTTGTTGCTTGTGATTCTGAAGATCAAGAGAGTCTGAAGAATCATCAGAAGCTGTTTCAAGAAGTCCTGAAGACTAAGAGAATCTGAAGTTCAAATGAGTCTGAAGATGATTAGAACCTGAAGTTCAAGAGAATCTGAAGATCATCAGAACCTGAAGATCAAGAGAGTCTGAAGATCATCAGAATCTGAAGTGCTACAGTGAGTCTGAAGCCTACAAACTGAAGATCTGTTTAGAAGGATTTCTAAAGGCATTTCGATGCATAAGAAACATTCATTTGGAGTAACGACTAGCTTCAAAGTCAACTTGAGCATAGGATGCTCAACGACAAAGAATGCAGAATAGGACAGAGTACTGGTGTACGAACTCTGTTTCCACTACTCCACTACCTCGTACAGTTTGGCAACTGTGTCTACCGGTATTTAGCTTCAAAAGGAATGAGATTCAAAATATGTATTTGAAGGACTATTACCATATCAAGCAACAAATCAACATCTATTGATCAAGCTTCCAGAATTCACTGTGATGTGCTGGATTGTCTCAACGTCTCTTTCCAACGCCTATATAAAGGATAAAAGACTCGAAGAATATGTTGGACTCTACAACTGAAAAAATACGCTATCAAGCTATTGTATTCTATCTGAGTCAAACCAGAAACACATCAACTTAGCAAATTCTTACAAACTGTGTATTCTAGAATTTCTAAGTTTATCAGAAAAATAGAGTCTGTCTTTGTTTTTGTAATTGGAACATATTTGATTGTTTGTCAAGTGTTTCCAACTCTATTAAATTTTCTGTAAATTGTGTCAGAAGTCTCTTGCTTGTGTGCTTGAGCAAAGAAGTCTCTTAGTTGTGTCTTTGAGCATTGGAAGTCTCTTTCCTGCCTGCTTGAGCATTTGGAAATCTCTTACTGTGTGTTTGAGCAACTTGTAATTGTTATTACATTTTAGTGAAACTCTCCTTGGAAGTGCAAGGGGGACAGGATTACTTCCGGTTTGTGAAAGGAACCTGTATAATTGCTTGTGTTCTCTCTTTCTCTTATCTCTTGTTTATTTCCGCTGCAACAGACTCTGGTCTTCCATCAGGTTCTGAATCGATTCAGACTCTGATCCTGGAAAACAGATTCTTACTCCTCAAGAGTTATGAAAAAGTTAACACAATTCAACCCCCCCTTCTTGTGTTTTTCTCAACTTCAACTGTCTCTAGATCCTCCTCAGAAGCTGAGTATAGGACTCTCTCCACTGCAACTTGTGAACTTCAGTGGTTGCTATACCTTCTAAAGGATTTGCAGACTAAATGTATTAGACAATCAGCTTTATATTGTGACAGTCACAGTGCTATACATATAGCTTCCAATCCAGTGTTTCATGAGAGGACAAAACACTTAGAAATTGACTGTCACTTGGTAAGGGAAAAGGTGAAGAAAGGAGTATTGAGATTACTTCCTATTTCTACTAATGAACAACTAGCAGATTTTTTGACTAAGCTTTTACCATCACCTAAGTTAAATTCATTTGTATCCAAGTTGGATTTGATAAATATTTATCTTCCTCCATCTTGTGGGAGGTTATTAAAACATAACATGGAAAGCTTAGAATCAAAGATACTGAAGGATAAGAAAGAGGAACACACTACACCAGCTTTACTTGTCACACAAGAAAGCTAAACCCTAGAAGGAGGAAACAAGGTGTAACTGTTGTGCTCGCGATTTTCGGGTATCAAAATCATTAATCGGATTTGAACCTTTAATCTTTGAACTCTCAACTTTTATTCGCGGGAAGGAAAAAAATGAGTAAAAACCCTTATAAGACCTTGGATCCGGGGGTTGGTTTCGATTGGGGAAGGTGTTAGGCACCCGAACCGACTATGGTATCCCATAGGAACCTTCTACCTATTCTTAATCTTGCGCTAAATTAATTTTACTTATTAAAAAAAATGTTTAAGAGTTTAAGTGAAAGAAAAGAGGAAGATGAAGCATGTTTTTGGTTATTTTTATTGATTTGGAAGGGCCAAAACCCTTTGCCTACTTACCCAAATAAATCGGGATCAAAATCAAGTAGTTCGGCTAAAGAACTTTTTGATGAGTTGAATTGATTTTAATATTTTTGAAAAAAAGAGATTTTAAGAAGAGATGAGAGGCCTCAAGGCATGAGAAGAAAATACGATGAAGTTGGTTAATTTTAATTGCAAGAAATCCATGTCTAATGTGGATATTAAATTGATTAACATTTGATTAAGGAAAATAAAAGGAAAAACACTTGGATTACAAACCAAGGTTTACTTTAAAGAAAGGATTTGATTTTTTTTGATTTTTCGATAAAATATTTTTCTAAGCTAACGGTGAATTCGCGTAACGACGGAAAAATAAATAAGCGTAAAGCAATAAATAAAGTGGTAAAGTGTCGGTGCATGTGTCAGTGCGTGTGTCGATTACATATTACATACCCTAAATACATTCTATGGTCCCAAAGAAAAAAAATGCGCAAAAATAAATTACATCAATTCCCTAATTACCAACTAAACCAAAAATAATAATAAAATAAATGACAAAACAAAATTAAATATGCATGCAATAATTACAACAAACTCTATTATATCTACTAAAAATGCAATTTAAATAAATTAAAATAACAAAGCAATAAAATGCAAACACATTGAAATAAACACAAATGCTAGGTAAATAAGATTAAAATGCATGAGAAGATTTTTTTTAATGCCTAACTAAACTAAAACTACATGAGATAGAAATTTAACTATTAAATGAACTAAAAAATGCATGATGTAAAAATTAAAACACTAATAAAAAAAATGCATGGAACATAGTTCAAATATGATATGAAGTAAAAAAATAAATAAATGCATGAAATTATAAAAAAAGTTACTACAAAAACATGCAGAGGGGGTACAGACAGCAAACAAAAAGGTGTAAATAGCAACAGAAGCCAAAGCAAAGGGCCAAAGAGAAAAAAAAATAAAAATGGGGCGGGCTGGAACCGGTTCGGTTTGAACCGAACCGGTTTGAAGAGGGAGTATAAAAGCTTCTCATGTTCTTTTTTCTTTCATTTCTTTCCTTCTTCCTCTCTCTAATTTTTTTTTAAAAGCTCTCTCTCCCTTCTCTCTTCACCAGCGCCGCCCATGGAGTCTCTTCTCCGGCGAGCAACAATTTTCCGGCGCGGTGGTCGGTGGTGGCACCACCGTGCCGGAATTTCAAAACTCCGCCAAAACAATTTTTTTTTACGTTTTTAGATATCCTTTTTCCTCTTAAGTTCAAATCCAACCTTGAAATTTTCAAAAACTAAACACACAAGCCTAGATCTAAGTTTCAAAGTTCAACAAAAAACACAAAAAAACATGGAAAACTACCTTCTTTCTTCTTCGCGTGTTCTTCGGCCGTTCCTTCCTTGCTCACGCGTTTGGTTCCTTTATTCCTCGCGTTTTTGGTCCGAAATGGTGGTGGCTTGGTATGGATTCGGTTTTGTTTGTCTTAGTTGTTTGAAAAAACGAAAATGGAGCATTTGATGGTGTTTTGGTTAGATTTGCGAAATTGATGATGATTTTGGTCATTATTGTTGTGGTGTTGTGGTATGAATTTGGTTTTGTTATGTGTTGTTTGGGAGAAATTTGAAACTGTTGATGTTTATGGTTGATTCATATTGCTGGAAAATTTTGTGTTCATAATGTTCTTGGTGTTCACGTGATGTTCATGAGTTTTTTTTGTGTTTGATCTGGAATTTTGGAAAGAGAAAGTGAAAAATGTGTTTGTTGAGGATTTGATAGGTGACTGACTTTTCTGACTGTGATTAAGACGTTTCTGACGCGTGAACAATACTTTAAATAGTACAAAGTCTCTGATACATTAAAATGATGAAAATACCCCTGCTGAAACTTGGAGGAAAAGTTGGACCAGGACCAATAACAAACTGACATGTGGACTAAATGACTTAAAAATAATAAAAACAGATAAATAAATAAATAGCAACAAATAAATAAATAAAAAAGAAATAACTAAATAACTAAATGATAATAAAAAACGAAAATTAAGAATAAAATCAAAAAGAAATAATAAACATGACTAAAAAAATGTCCCGTCGGAACCAAAAAAATGAGGTATTTTAAAATACCTCTCTGCCGAAATTTCGTTTGAGACGACTGAAATACGCGGCTTTTTCTACGCTAATAAAATAATAAATCAACGACGTGAATAAAATGAGTTTTAACAACGTAAACTTTACGATAAATAAAATACGCATAAAACGCGGATAAAAAATAAAAAATTAATACGCGAGTGACATTAAAATATAAACGAAGTAAAATAAAGTGCGATTACAATACGAATAAAAAACAGATATCACGGGAATTAGAGCGTGAACGAAAAGCTAAAAACGAACAACGTACGTAAATAAACAAATTAAAACTGGTCAAAATTTGGGGTATAACAGATGCCCCTATTTAAGTTTCTCCGTCACGAGGATTTAAAAAGATGAAAATTTTAAATCAACGGGTCGGAGAGACTTAAATATTAAGTACACCAATTTTTGACCAACTCAAGAATCAAGAAAGTAAAGCTCTATGAATGTAATGATATGAGTTGTCTGTTCTGCAAGTACGAATGCAAGGACGACGAAAATACAAACTCGAGAACCAAATAATAAGTGTCACTGGGGAGAAAAATATTGTCTATTACCTTTACTGGGGTAACGACGAACATACAAAATGAAATACTGTCTATTACCTTTATTGAGGTAACGACGAACATACGAAGGGTAAAACTGTCTATTACCTTTACTGGGGTAAAGACGAACATACGAAGGGTAAAACTGTCTATTACCTTTACTGAGGTAAAGACAAACATACGAAGGGTAAAACTGTCTATTACCTTTACTGGGGTAAAGACGAACATACGAAGGGTAAAACTATCTATTACCTTTACTGGGGTAAAGACGAACATACGAAGGGTAAAACTGTCTATTACCTTTACTGGGGTAAAGACGAACAGGATAGAATTTAACAAAGGACCCTTTTGGAATAGTCATTCGGGGAGATTGAAAAGACATTGGTAACATGGTTGTTTGACACACAAGTAATTGCGAGTTATTATCCTGATTCAGAGCATTTGCAGGGTATTAACCTGATTCAAAGGCATTGGGCAGGATATCAAACTCGACTCCAAAGGTATTGCAAGCTATTCGCTTGACACATGTAACAAAAGTGGTCTGCAAGCTATTCGCTTGACACACACGGAACCAAAAGAGGTTTGCAAGCTATTTGCTTGACACACATGAAACAAAAAAGGTGTTTGCAAGCTATTCGCTTGACACACATGGAACAAAAAAGGTTGCAAGCTATTCGCTTGGCACACAGGTAACTAAAGAGGTTTGCAAGCTATTCGCTTGACACACAATGGTGACAAAAGAGGTTTGCAAGCTATTCGCTTGACACACAATGGTGATAGAGGACCAAAATTGAAGGGATACGACCAATCAAGACTAAGGGTGACATCACTGATCAGACACATTGGGGATGACACTTTTATGCGATACACTTGAAATAAGACACAAAATGGTCAATGCAATAATGTATAAATGATATTATGCATGTTACGTGCATGAATGTTTATATGCATGAATATGTATATGAATGAATGTATGAATATATGCAGGAAACTTGTACGACCATATGACTGTATATAACTTGATGAAACAAGACTGGGAAAGTAAGATAAGAGGTGAACCGACATCGTAGTACAAACACTCGACAATCTTCAATGGGGATATCATTACTGGGGATGAATCAAAACACTATCGGGGTACAGCCCGCTAACCGAACCACTGATGGGGTAAAGCTCCATAATCAAATCATTGATAGGGAAAGACCCAATAATCAAACCACTAAAAGGTAACAATTCGTTAATCAAACCATTGAAGGGTGACAACCCACTAACCAATCATTCTGGCAGAAGTCGTCATTCATTGGGAACAAAATTCATCAATCAAACAAATCGGCAGAAGTCGCCATTCACTAGGAACAAAAGCCATCAATCAACAAATTGGCAGAAGTCGCCATTCACTGGGAACAAAGTCCATCAAACAACAATTTGGCAGAAGTCGCCATTTGTAAACCAGCATGAAGTGCATTCTTCCATTTGGCCTACTTGAATTGTGATGCCTCTGTCTTTGTTTTCTTTTTATCATCATTTTTTTTTTGTATTGTTTTTTCTTTTGAATCCCTAACTTTTTCCTGGACCGCCCTTTCGGGTTTTCAGTCCACCGGGAATATATTCTTTTTTTGTATGCCCCTAATTTTTGCCTGGATCGCCCTTTCGGGTTTTCAATCCACCGGGACGCTCATTTTTTCTAAAGCCGCCCTTTCGGGTTTTCAACTTAGCGAGCTTATCTTTTTTTTTTTCACTTTTTCTTTTTTTTTGACAGAGGTCATCTCATAGCCTTTGGTCACACTTAACTTGCAGAGTTTAACTGTCCTTGAGACGAATGTTGATGTATGCTTCAACTACTCATAAGTTCAAAGAAGATGTACCTGTTGTTTATGCATTTCAAAAGACATGGAAAAAACTATATTTTTTGAATTTTTTTGCTTTAAATATTAACATCAAAAATGGAAGAAAATTTCGCAAATAAAGAATAAATGAGAATTTCAAATAAATTGGCACATGCTCAAATTAATGTAAATGGAGTGGTGGCCCGCCAAAAGCGTGGCTCCATAGATTTTGAAAATTTTGGAAAATGGTAATTATATGGGAAAGGTACATTGAGCACAATAACCACGGTTCTCCCTAACAATTTTGAATTCCACTGTTCCAAGTTTTGATTTGTGGACGCTCCATATCGAAGGTCTTCTGACAGTTAGGATGCCCCAAGTGAACTATATCTGATTTGATGCAGTTGCTTTGCCACAAGGCGACACAGTCTTTTGACGGCTGAAATGCCCCAAGTGATTCATGTCCAAACAGATGTAGTTACTTTGTCACAATCCTTAACTTTTGCATAGATCGCCCTTGCGGGTTTCAACCTATCAGGATATACATTTTTCATTTTTTTCATCATCCTCTTTTTTTTACATGTCTCTAACTTTTGCGTGGACCGCCCTTTCGGGTTTTCAGTCCACCAAGACGCTCTTTTTTGCCTAAGCCGCCTTTTCAGGTTTGCGACTTATCGAGCTTTTTCACTTTAACAAAGTATTTCTTGACTCCATCGGTATTCACAGGACGTACAAGTTTATCACCATTCTTTGTAATCGAGAATTCCTTTGCCCCTGGAGTCTGGTTAAAATTAGATAACATATGTTTGAGCATAAGGCCACTTTTTGACATTCATGGCGACGAGCCTTCTTTGTCGAAACTTGCTTCATCCTTTTGATATAACCGTCCATGACATAAGACCACAATGTATTTAAGTGCAACAAGCTTAACCTTCATCAGAACTTCCATTGACGGGACTCTGCACTTCATGTTGTATACTGAGGGATGGTGGGAGGGATTGCCCCTGTTGAAGTGTGTATTGGAGTACAATTCTTATACAAGGCAAATGCTAACATCTCATTGCCAATTTTTGCAATTGAATGTCATCTTCTGGACAGTCTTTCTTGATACCTCTTTGTAGCTTCAATGGCTGAGATGCCCCAGTAGGCAAGATTTCTCATTGGGAATCCATCCTCCTTTTCTTCAGTTTCAGACACAAGGAATTCAAAGTCGAGAGAGAGTACAAGATTAAGGTGTTCAACGGGTTTATTAATGCATGCTTTGATTATTGATTTTGACAGATAAGTGAAAATTATGATTATGCGAATATGATTAAAGAAAAAGAAATTTTTTGGTTTTTTGTATTACCATTTTTTCCAGAAAAAGCTCAAAATAAAACAAAGTCGGGATCAAAGCGACCTTTTAATTAATGATGAAAATACATAAAGCAAAAAGCCCTAAACCAGTTCACTTTCGCCTCGGGTGGGACGAAAGGATTTTTTTTTTTTTTGAAAAACATAAGACAACAAACAAACATATTAATTGAACAAATGAGTAGTAGAAAGAAACATCAGCAACGACCCAAGTGCAACTAAACATTCCACGTGTCAACGAATATCATGATTCAGTTAACTTCCATGTCAGAGTTCAAACTTTAGAATGACCATAGGTTCTTTTGGACCAGCTTCTGATCTATTTTCTTCAAAGCAAAACAGTCTTCAATATCGTGACCTGGTGCCCCTTGATGGAAGGCACAAAAGCGATCGGGTCTATACCGGACTGGCAATTTTGCTGGCAACGAAAGAGGTGCCTTGGTATAGACCAAATTCCTTTCAAGCAATATTGGGAACAAATCTGCATATTTCATAGGAATAGGATCAATCTGTGTTCTTGGAGCCTCTTGTCGAGGCTGTTGTTGAAACTGGGGTTGACACACTGTATTTGAAACAGCGTTTGTGATTGGCATAATAGAGGCCACAGGGTGATAAACCAAATACTATTGTTGAGGCCAACCTTCCACCATACTCGCTTCCTGGTTTTCGTCCTCTGATCCATCAGTGGGAACACTTCCTTTGACCAAACGTCCTTTTCGGACCAATTCTTCAATGCGCATACCCACGGTTATCATCTCTGCGAAGCTGTCGGATGCACTTGTCAACATACGCTCATAATAGAACTGATCCAGAGTATCAAGGAAAATCTCGGGAAACTCTTTCTCTTCCAGAGATGGACGGACTTGTGCGGAGAAATCTCTCCAGCGTTGGGCATAAGCTTTGAAGGACTCATTATCCTCTTGGGTCATGGCCTGCAATTCACCTCTTTTTGGGGCTGAGTTCAAGTTGTAGTTGTATCTCTGAACGAAAGCCTCTCACAAATCATTGAAAGTTTTGATATCAACCTTGTTCAGACACATGTACCATATCAGTACGGCACCAATCAAACTCTCTTGGAAACAATGGGTAAGAAGTTCATCATCCTTGATATGAGCAGACATCTTTCTCACATACATCACCAGATGATCCTTAGGGCAAGTGTTCCCTTTGTACTTCTCAAAATCGGGGACCTTAAATTTGGGTGGTATTACGACATTGGGAACCAAGCAAAGGTCATAAGTATCCTGGCCAAACAGTTATGTCCCACGGAAAGATTTCAATTCTAGCTGTATTTTATCAAACTTTTCTTCCAGTTCATCTATCCGGTCACATGCGGCCACACCTTCTGAGTGATGGATATGTTCGTGGTTTTGCTTAACAGTGTTGACCAAAGGAGATGAGTAGGTCATAGCAGCTTGAGGGAACAAGGGGCCCGATTGAGGGATAGGCGTTGTCATTTGCACAAAAGGAGCTTGAACCTCAGAGAAAACCGGACGAAATACTTCATCAGAACTTAAAGGTGTGCTCCAGAGATAACCTTCCAGCATAGCATTTTGAGGAGTACTAGCGAACACCGTTGAAATCGGGGTAGTGGAAGCAACCGGCTAAGCTTGAGTGTTAGCAATAGGAGGAGATAATGGGTGACTTTGTGCAAACGTCACCAAAGATACTAAGTTCCTCAAAATCTCATTTTCGGCCCGGAGGGTTACAACCTCTTCACGAAGCTTAAGGTTCTCTTGTTCAAGATGATCCATTCTGATTTGCCCGAGTGTTGTAGATGCGAGTAGGCTGATGAATTGACCTTTTTGGAGAAGATAAAGTGTGAGACACGGACCAGAAACTATGAATGTCAGATGATGCATGATATGCTTATGCAAAAATATACAATCTTTGTTATCGAAGGATTTATCAAAGTGAATTGTAAACATCGCAGAGGAACATGGTTTCAGTTGAAAACTCGTAAAGATATTGCAATCAGTTCCTTTTCAAAAGGTAAGAGTGTAACCAAGGGAGAAGTTCTTAATAAAAGCAAAAGCTTAGTTAAGATTTTTGAAGTTGTATTTCTTGGTGTTCATTCTTACAAGGTCCATACCTTTGTGATGTTTACAAAAACTTGTTTAAGTCCTTTGATTTTTTTGATGAGAAAAAGGTTTATGAATGAATGCATGTATGCATGATTATGCTAAAGAACATAGAAAACATGGGAGGTTAAGTCCACAATGTTGGAGTCAAGGGTAACAACGCCATTTGGTAAGGACTATGGTTCCACCTGTACTTGTAACCAGGGTTCTAACAAAGTTCCCAAATTACAACCCCCTCCGAACTTTATTGGATGCCCGGGACAACACCCGGTCCAACAGCGTCCGTAGGAGAGTCTAGTTTGAGTGTAGCATCGCGTGTCGACTAAGACCAAGACAACACTTGGTTAGCCACCGCACTACATCCTAATGGCCAAGATGGGTTAAAGGTAACTAAGGTCCTTAGCTTCGACGAAAACTTAAAAGTAATAATGTCTAAGCGCGACAACACACGCCGACGTATATCACTTCAAGATCCTCCGCTAAGTGTGGTTATATCACATGTTCCACCACACGAGAATACTCTCGGCATGTCACTATGATTCTACCACTCCTATCTTATATTTCACTCAAGCCCGGGTGTAGGACTTATCTCGCCACACACGTAAGAAAATAAACAATTAGGCACGCAAATAATAAAGCGCAAAAGAAAAGAAAGATAAGTTAGGCTTAACCCTCTAAAAGGTCCCCAGTGAAGTCGCCATTTCTGTGCTCGCGATTTTCGGGTATCAAAATCATTAATCGGATTTGAACCTTTAATCTTTGAACTCTCAACTTTTATTCGCGGGAAGGAAAAAAATGAGTAAAAACCCTTATAAGACCTTGGATCCGGGGGTTGGTTTCGATTGGGGAAGGTGTTAGGCACCCGAACCGACTATGGTATCCCATATGAACCTTCTACCTATTCTTAATCTTGTGCTAAATTAATTTTACTTATTAAAAAAAATGTTTAAGAGTTTAAGTGAAAGAAAAGAGGAAGATGAAGCATGTTTTTAGTTATTTTTATTGATTTGGAAGGGCCAAAACTCTTTGCATACTTACCCAAATAAATCGGGATCAAAATCAAGTAGTTCGGCTAAAGAACTTTTTGATGAGTTGAATTGATTTTAATATTTTTGAAAAAAAGAGATTTTAAGAAGAGATGAGAGGCCTCAAGGCATGAGAAGAAAATACGATGAAGTTGGTTAATTTTAATTGCAAGAAATCCATGTCTAATGTGGATATTAAATTGATTAACATTTGATTAAGGAAAATAAAAGGAAAAACACTTGGATTACAAACCAAGGTTTACTTTAAAGAAAATTTGGATTTGATTTTTTTTTATTTTTCGATAAAATATTTTTCTAAGCTAACGATGAATTCGCGTAACAACGGAAAAATAAATAAGCGTAAAGCAATAAATAAAGTGGTAAAGTGTCGGTGCATGTGTCAGTGCGTGTGTCGATTACATATTACATACCCTAAATACATTCTATGGTCTCAAAGAAAAAAAATGCGCAAAAATAAATTACATCAATTCCCTAATTACAAACTAAACCAAAAATAATAATAAAATAAATGACAAAACAAAATTAAATATGCATGCAATAATTACAACAAACTCTATTATATCTACTAAAAATTCAATTTAAATAAATTAAAATAACAAAGCAATAAAATGCAAACACATTGAAATAAACACAAATGCTAGGTAAATAAGATTAAAATGCATGAGAAGATTTTTTTTAATGCCTAACTAAACTAAAACTACATGAGATAGAAATTTAACTATTAAATGAACTAAAAAATGCATGATGTAAAAATTAAAACACTAATAAAAAAAATGCATGGAACATAGTTCAAATATCATATGAAGTAAAAAAATAAATAAATGCATGAAATTATAAAAAAGTTACTACAAAAACATGCAGAGGGGGTACAGACAGCAAACAAAAAGGTGTAAATAGCAACAGAAGCCAAAGCAAAGGGCCAAAGAGAAAAAAAAAAAATGGGGCGGGCTGGAACCGGTTCGGTTTGAACCGAACCGGTTTGAAGAGGGAGTATAAAAGCTTCTCATGTTCTTTTTTCTTTCATTTCTTTCCTTCTTCCTCTCTCTAATTTTTTTTTCAAAAGCTCTCTCTCCCTTCTCTCTTCACCAGCGCCGCCCATGGAGTCTCTTCTCCGGCGAGCAACAATTTTCCGGCGCGGTGGCCGGTGGTGGCACCACCGTGCCGGAATTTCAAAACTCCGCCAAAACAATTTTTTTTTACGTTTTTAGATATCCTTTTTCCTCCTAAGTTCAAATCCAACCTTGAAATTTTCAAAAACTAAACACACAAGCCTAGATCTAAGTTTCAAAGTTCAACAAAAAACACAAAAAAACATGGAAAACTACCTTCTTTCTTCTTCGCGTGTTCTTCGGCCGTTCCTTCCTTGCTCACGCGTTTGGTTCCTTTATTCCTCGCGTTTTTGGTCCGAAATGGTGGTGGCTTGGTATGGATTCGGTTTTGTTTGTCTTAGTTGTTTGAAAAAACGAAAATGGAGCATTTGATGGTGTTTTGGTTAGATTTGCGAAATTGATGATGATTTTGGTCATTATTGTTGTGGTGTTGTGGTATGAATTTGGTTTTGTTATGTGTTGTTTGGGAGAAATTTGAAACTGTTGATGTTTATGGTTGATTCATATTGCTGGAAAATTTTGTGTTCATAATGTTCTTGGTGTTCATGTGATGTTCATGAGTTTTTTTTTGTGTTTGATCTGGAATTTTGGAAAGAGAAAGTGAAAAATGTGTTTGTTGAGGATTTGATAGGTGACTGACTTTTCTGACTGTGATTAAGACGTTTCTGACGCGTGAACAGTACTTTAAATAGTACAAAGTCTCTGATACATTAAAATGACGAAAATACCCCTGCTGAAACTTGGAGGAAAAGTTGGACCAGGACCAATAACAAACTGACATGTGGACTAAATGACTTAAAAATAATAAAAACAGATAAATAAATAAATAGCAACAAATAAATAAATAAATAAAAAAGAAATAACTAAATAACTAAATGATAATAAAAAACGAAAATTAAGAATAAAATCAAAAAGAAATAATAAACATGACTAAAAAAATGTCCCGTCGGATCCAAAAAAATGAGGTATTTTAAAATACCTCTCTGCCGAAATTTCGTCTGAGACGACTGAAATACGCGGCTTTTTCTACGCTAATAAAATAATAAATCAACGACGTGAATAAAATGAGTTTTAACAACGTAAACTTTACGATAAATAAAATACGCATAAAACGCGGATAAAAAATAAAAAATTAATACGCGAGTGACATTAAAATATAAACGAAGTAAAATAAAGTGCGATCACAATACGAATAAAAAACAGATATCACGGGAATTAGAGCGTGAACGAAAAGCTAAAAACGAACAACGTACGTAAATAAACAAATTAAAACTGGTCAAAATTTGGGGTATGACAACTGTTTTCTTAGTTAGTTACAAGTCCAGTAGTTATATGATGTATGTAATACATGATAAGCTAGTTTAGACCTGCAAGCTTACATGTATAAATACCAATCACATTGTAACGTTTCATTCATACAATACAAAAATAATTTTCACTTTCTTTTCTCCTATTTTCTTAGTTTTCAATATGTATCATAGGCTAGTTGTTCCTTTAGAAATATGACACTTTATAACATATCTTTTCAAAATATTCTCTCTAATTGGTTGGATTTTAAATGAGTCTCACTTAATTTATGTGAGGTCCACATAATTTAATGAGACCCATTTAAATATCAACAAGTTTTTATTTGAAGAATAAATTTCAACAAGTTAAAAAGACTCATTAAAAAGAGTGTGTTAGAGGGTATATTGGTTGCATTCTTCATGTCCTTTATTCACTTGAAATGATATTATTTGTTACGTTTGATCCGATGGCTACAACAATGATGTTAACCAGACATAAAATTAATAATCTAAAATAACATAATCCTAATGTTCAATCGGTGATTTCCATGTAAAAGTTTATCATGAAACAGTGTGAGATGGAAAATATTTATTGTGGTCTTCAATTTGATTTATCTTTTGTGTTTACAATGGGTTCCCTTTTTGAGACAAAAATAGAATAATTAATCTTTTAGATTTTTTTTGAGGGAAAAAAGCTTAAAACATATCATTAATCAAAATATGTTGAATACAATATTATATTTCATACAATACTTGAAAAAAAATTGATAATGTGTCCTCAGCTAAAGCGTAGGCTGTCTCATTTGCTTGTCTCTGCACAAACTCCACCTTAGAGTTTTCATAAAGATTCTTAAAAAGAGATCGACACATTTGAATAATATCTCTGAATTCAGTCATGTTATGTTTTGTCAATAAGAAATTATCAACAACCTTCTTCGCATCCAACTCAAAGTCTATTGGGTCAAGATTATGCTCATGATCTCATTCTAAAGCTGAAAGTAAACCAAGTGCTTCTCCTATATGAACTTCACATTCAGACTAATCCAATCAGTTTTAGCTAAGACAAAAGATCTTGTGTCATCTCTTAAACATATACCTATTCCTACTTTGTTCAAGTGTCTGGAAAAGGAAGCGTCAATATTGCATATATATCGATCTTCAGTTGACTTCTTCCACTTTGAGTTATCAATAGTGTTTGGAATTCTTGAAGGCTGTTGCGGATATGATTTAGCTGCTCCATAATCTTGTAATAAAAAAACATTTGTGCATCAGCCACATCGTTCCATATCCTATTATTTTGTTGATTCTAAATACTCCAAATAATACAACAGAACAACGTTGTATCATCGCCATTTAACACATGCAACAACTGGAAAATAATACTAGCACTATCATGTCCCTGGGTTATCATATTATGAATGGTAGTAGATGACTCACACATACTTTATGTGTTGCAGCAACCTGGACATCGAAAGAAAAGATGAAGGTTGTCTTCCTCCATCAAATTACATAAAGCACATACCTTTTCACAATTTACCCCTTTATCCCCAAAACGCACAGGCGTTGGTAAAGTTTTTCGGCAAACACATCAAATGAGATTCTTAACCTTTGGTGGAATTTTAAGCTTCCAAATCAAATCCCAGGAACCTTGTGCCTTAAAATGATCAACATCAAATAATTCTTGCATACACATGCGATATACACTACATACAAAATACTTACCATTGTTTTCCTTTGTCCAAACAAGCCTATCAGCATGAACTGAGGGATACAAAGGCGTGTTGACAAACTTGATTCACAATATTTTCATCGAAAATTGAAAGTAAGAAATGAACATTCCAAGCTTTTGCCTCCAAAAGAATACAATCTGAAACATTTTGATTATCAATAGGAGTTTGACCTTGATTTTATATACTAAGGTAACCATTTCCAGTAATCCATTTATTGTACCATACTAGAATAAATGACCCATCACCTATTTTCCACCTACTCCCCGCCTTAAGGATGAAATTAGCATTGCTAATACTCCTCCAACATAACTTGGCTTGTGCCCCAAAGTAGCTTCAATGAAATTACTATTTGGGAAATATCTTGCTTTGAACATTCTTGCAATAAGAGTATGAGGATTAGTCCAAATTCTCCATCCTTGCTTAGCTAGCATAGCAAGATTAAAAGTCTCTAAGCTCTTGAATCCAATACCTTCATCTTTTTTGTGCATAGATAACCTATCCCATGACATCTAATGAATACATTTACTTTGAGCTCCTGAGTGACCACACCAGAAAGAATTCATCATCTTTTTAATCTCATCACAAAGAGAAGACGTTAGTGTAAAAAGACTAATAAAATATGCGGGGATGGATATTGTAGTGCTGATTTGATTAAAACTTCACGCCCTACTTTGGAAAAACATTTACTACTCCATAAGTTAATCTTCTTCCAAACCTTGTCCTTGATGAAATTAAAACTTGCTTTCTTACTTCTTTCTATCATGGATGGCAGCCCGATATACTTACTAGTGCCCAACACAGCTTCGACTCCTATTTTCATGTGATGGAATACATGGAAGGAGAGAGAGGATTAATATAAGAATCTAAACATAGAAAAATAAATAAGGTGTTGATGGAGCATGATAAATTTCCATGGAATACATTGTACTCTTATTATCAATCAATGGATACATTACTTTCATTCAATTCATACTCTATAATCAAGCTTGTGCACAATGCACGATTTGTCAAGCTTGCACACAATAGCACGAGCCAAAACCAAATTGCACACCTTATAAAACTGAGGAACTATGTTAGACATTTAAATATATTTTTGAAGGAATGAAATTTATTTGATCCAAAGAATTGCCTCGGTCAAGATTGGATTTTTTTAAGTCTACCTACTAAAAAGCATATTGTTGTTGGGGCTAACCATAAGTTAAATCTCTCATCATGTGAGGAAATTTTCTCTCTTAACCCATCCCTTTACAGAGCCTAGTACTATCATGGCAGGGGTTAGAGAACATGTACCTTAGAGATGATGAAGATGAGGTACCGACTTTTCAAGAGTCAAAGATCTTAGGAAGGATGAGTAAGGGTGAGAAAAATGCAAAAAAAGGGTTGAGGTGTGTTGGTTTTTTCAAACTTTTTCTTAAGTATTTTATTGATCAAAGTCTGAATGGGTTCAGAGTCTGATGCAGGTTTTTAATACAACGGATGAAATAAAACACACACACACACACACACAGAGAGAGAGAGAGAGAGAGAGAGAGAGCTTGGACTTCCAAGGGACTTTCCCGATAATCTAAAAGATTACAAATACTCAAGCACACAAGCAAGAGACTTCTAATGCTCATTGACAAGTGAAAGAGACTTCTCATAATCTAACTTAATCAAAAAAGATTTTACACTTAATGAACAATCAGAGGGGTAAACAAATGCAAAACAGAGTAAACTCTAAGACTTAAGATTTTCTAAGATAATAAGTTTGTAAGAAATTCTAAGTTCAAAAGTGATTTGATTTAAATAGAAGAAGATACTTGCAAGAGAAACTATGAAGGTGACAAAGGAATCTTGGCATTCTTGCACCTTAGAAGTTTATTTGTTTATTTTTCTATAAAACTCCTTACAAAGTAGATCATTTTTGTTCTGTAAAATAAACTTGTTATATAAACACATCCTCCCTCATAAGATTACACATCTTACTATATGTTTTGATCAACCGATGGTCAAATTGGGGTTGAATGGGGCGGACAAATATCATTATGTTTTTGCTTATACTCCTTTATCTTAGTTTATTGTTTGTGCTTGCTTCAATGTTTGGTTGTAGCTAATTTTGCTCAATATATTAAAGTGTTGGTGTGCGTTTTGTCCCAATTCACAAAAATTTAAAATCAAGAAATTTAGGTAATGGATTAAAGACTTAAACTTCTCGATTTGGAACAATTAACATTGAGATTAAACTATTCAAATAACACAATTGCACAAACTTCAGATTCAAAATTAACAAGTTGATTTGACTCGTTTGGTTTATAAAACCTTCATTTTGACATAAATGAACTAAGTTCACCAATGTAAAAGGTAGCATAGGTATGTGGGAGTTAACACCATGAGACATTTCATGAGTTTCCTTTTTTTCTTCTTCCTCCAAGTAATCATTTTCCTTTCTTTGTATTTCATTTCTAGACCAAGCCTTTGGACCTTCCATCTGACAATCCAAACTCCATTACAAAGTTAAGGCCCTTTTAAACTATTGTTCTGGCAAGAATCATCAATGGTTTTGCAATTTGATATTTCTTTTAACTGTGCTTTCTTCATTATCTCGATTTTTGTCGTTTTCAACCTATAAACCCTGATTTCCACTTAGGAAGTTTTCTTTCACATGTTCCCCCGATTTAATCTACAACGAACTCCTATAGTATATAAAAAATATTAAATATAACACATTTTTGCTCCTATCATTGTTAGTTTGAATTGCATACATGAAGGCAAAGCTTAATAATCATGAAACAAAGTGAACTTATTGTGTTAAATACATAAAATAGGTGAAAGGTAACACACCTTTTTCAAAGTAGATTCCTTTGGAGACACAGTAGCAATATGATTAATCACAAATAGGGAGTTTGCAGGTAAAGTGTGTGTTCGTGTGTTTTTAGCGAAAAAAGTTTTGCACCAAATAGGACTTCTCTTATATCTATAAGAGACAATATAAATGTTTTGGCTGTCATCAATTTTTCAACATCCTAAAATAAATGATGCTAGGGTTGTTGACAAAATTTGCAATTTTTCACATAATATGACATAACAAAAAGGAGGAAACTCAATGGTGGACATACACATTGAAGAAGTTGAATTTTAGTTCGATGACTAACGGATAATATTCTTGCACAACAAGTTAAATTAAATCAGTTTAGATTAAAAACAACAGGAATTACCTGGAGTAAATTCAAAGTACCAAAAAGAAGCAATATTTTGCCTCGATTAAACTCAGAGTTGTTTGTTTATCTCCAAGAGCGAACCTGCGGTACCTCCAATTGCTGCGAAAATCAAAATGCATTGTTCAATGAAAATACTTATATAATTTAATATGGTCATGCAATGCATATATATAAGATTGCCAATACTAGAGATAAATCTCGTGTATGCAAACATCAAATGATTTAAAGCTATGAAAGGAACTAACCCTCCAAATAGATGTCATCATCAATGGCAATCCTTAACTCTTCAGGTGGATATGGGAGACTGTTTGGTTGTGCAGCAATATCAAACTTGGAAGCAAGACCAGAAGCAACTTGTTCCTAGAAAAAATTCTTGAACATCTAAGCCCCATACATAACAAAAATATATAAACGATAGCAAAATATATCGTGTAAATTCTTATTTTTAAAACGGTATAAATATCTAAAGAAAGAAACAAAGAAATAGATATGTATCTAACATTCATCCACTTGACTCGTAGTGCTACATCTCGTATTTTCTTAGTCCCTACCTTCGTGTTATCTTTGCATAGAGTGTTCCCCATAAAATGATGCAAACCAACAATCAATAATGACTTGATTTATTGCAGAAATGAGATATACTTTGTTAATTTTTGTTAATAATGATAAAAATATATATGAAAAAAGAGATTTCATTTTAAAAATACGACATCCTCTAATCCGCTTCCCTTCCAAACTCATTAATTGTTAATTTTTTATTGATTCGTTAATGTTTAATGCAGGTAGGTTAATAATTTATCACTCAAATTATAAATGATTGTTCCAAACATGGCTAAGGCCCACCTTCAATGGGTCCTCTCAAGTCACTAGCTATCGTAAGGACCATCACATAGACTTCTCCTAAATGCATTGAATTTTTGTCGTTTTCAACCTTTAATCCTTGATTTCCACATGGGGAGTTCACTTTCTCATGTTCCCCAAATTCAATCTACAACAAACTCTAATAATATATAAAAAATATTAAATATAACACATTTTTTCTCCTATCATTATTAGTTTGAATTGCATATCGGAAGACAAGCCTTAATAATCATGAAACAAAGTGAACTTATTGTGTTAAATACATAAAATGGGTGAAAGGTAACACACCGTTTTCAAAGTAGATTCCTTTGGAGACACAATATGATTAAATTTGTTCAATTGTAAATCTTCCAAAACGTTATTAATAAGGATTTCAGACACGGACTTAAAAGCAGATGTCTTGAATGTACAAGCTATAGCACAAGTAGGTTGTTCATCTTCTTGTATATCCTATAAATTCACTCTTGTTTCAGAAATAACACACAAAATGATATAAAATGAAAACTACACAAACTTAAATTTCATTATAACTATAACTATCATGCAACGTCTGCTGTTGTAAATGCATATGCACTTTGGGCTATGAATATACTCAATGCAAACTAATTAATTACAACAGTCATATATGTTGACCGCACAATACTTCAAACACCTATCCCATCTCATTAGATAAACTCCATACTCATATTTTGAAAAAAAGAGTTCAATTTTGGACAATTTATGTTTCAATAACATCATGCACAAACTTTTTTTGACAATTTCTGTTTCCTTCAGCAATCACGAGCTAGTATAAATTATTAAGAAATGCTACCTCATTAGAAAATACTTCACAATAAAAAGCTATCAAGCACCAACACAAACACCAAACAGGACACTAACATGTCGATACCAATAATAATTCAAGAAATTGAACTAATTGAATGTAACAAAATATAAGTTCTACATAGATTTGAACCGAACCAATATGAATTATTAAATATTATATAATATTTTAAATAAATAAATCAATAAATAGATGAACTAACAAATATAATTGATAAACATTAATATTCTATTATCTAGTGGTATTTACCAACAATACAACAAGCTCAATCAAATCAATAAAAGATGAAAAGAAAAGAAAAAATAACAAACACGCATACTAGTTTAGAAATTTACCTGATGACAAGATTTGCCATCTAGCACCTTGTTTTGGGTTGTGGTGGCAGAAATGGATTGGATAGGAACAACATACATTGTTTTGGATTGAACTGTCACAAAATAAAGCCGAGAAGATTGAAAAACAAACACACAAAAAGAGATATATTTTGGTTTGGATAAAAAGTTCGGAACCAAAAAATTATAATATGATTTACACATTAAATAAATTTTCTAACTGTTTGATCTATGTTTTGGATATGATTAATAATATTGACATTTGTTAAAAACATTATCAATTTTTTATTTAGCTATGGAAGAATTAAATTTATAAGCATGCAAAATTAGTACAGCAATTGACAAAATAAATAATAATTCTTTTGATATCAATAAAAAAAAATTATTTATAGCAAAAAAGCTATAATGAATACTAGGTATACCTTTTTCAAAAAGACAAAATTTTGTCTTCTTTATTCTAAACTTAATCAAAGAAATCACACTCGAATGATCTTTATCTTGGACATTACTAAAGCAAACAATAGGGTAAACCATAACAACGCCTCGAAATATATAAAATCTTGATGATAACTATTTGATGAGATCTAAAATGATAATATTTGAAGTGAGCTTTGTTGCCATGTTCGTGGATCTGGTGAAGACAAAACAAGATAAGATTAAAAATTGAAAATGATCCAAAAAATAGATGCAATTGATGAGAAAAAATATCAATGATTTAAGATTTGTATCTCATACTACCATAATCATTATAATCAATTCATATATGCGAACATATTCTCTTCATCAATGAATGATAGAGAGATATAGTGGAAGGTTACCTTTATTATTCTTTGCAAACACAAGGTAGTGAGGTTCCAGCGAGCCAAAGAAAATGACAGGAGTTAAGCTTTGACGAAGCGCAGCCGACCATTTCATCTATTATCCACCAAAGTAAAATCATACATTTATATAGAGATTACTAGATGATGAGTTAGGGTTAATTTAGGTTTTTATTCTGGACTGCCCAAATGAGGAAGCCCATTTGAGTCCAATCCTATAACAAACAAGCCCAATTTAGAATTGGGATGATTACTTGCTTCACACCCCTTCCCCGTAAGGGGCGACATTTGTAGCAATATTAAACGCTGATCCAAACACGGAATCATAAAGGCCCTGCCAAATAGTAATGATTGACAGTTATTGTTTGCAAAACCATAACTACCGAACAACTATCTTCTGACATTAACAACGACATTTGTACCTCCCTTCTCTATATTAGGGGACTTTAAATAATCCCTAAAGGTATGAATTACTTTACTCATAACCCTTTTTTCTTGCTCAAAACACTGAATTGAGTGTCGTAGTGTCTGCAGGTACACCTCCCTCCATTGTTCTTCTTATCATGTAAGATCAATGGCGCCGTTTGTGGGAAAATAGTCACCCCTTCTTTTTTATTTCAACAAAAGAACAAACTATACAAAAATAAAAATAACAATCACAAATCACAATGGATATATAACGTGAATCGACAAAACTCTGGAGTGAGTGTTGGGTTTTTCCCGACGAACGGATCTTGATTAAATTATTAATCACAAATCAAAACACTTTAAAGATTCATTTGTTTACCTCTTTAAGAAAAGATTCTTAAAATTTGAACTCACAATGTGAGAGATCACAAGTATTGTTCAATAACAACACCTCTACTTAGTCCACACAAAAAATTTCTTCAATCAAATTGCTAGCTACTTCCGAATGAAAGGTTAGAGAAAAGGGGGAATTAGGATAAAAATATGCTATTGCTTTAGCACAAGGGTTCTATTTATAGAACCACTTGTGTTCTTTAAAAGTCAAGCAATCACTTGTATCTCTCACTTAACTTTCCTTATAAACAAAGAGGAGTATAGCAATACATCACTGATATGCAAGAGACAGGAATGTCATATGATATGATTAAATCTTTGCGTGATAACAATGTTGTGTATAATTATCCTTTTGAACACAAGGCATAACATGTCACCCTTGTCAAGTTCAATATTGGGTCCTTAGACATTTCTCCTATTATGTAGAAGGGGAAAGTTCCATTTAGGTTACTCATTTCCCTCAACATGATTTATCGAGCACCCATAAATCGACTATATAATCATTGATGGACGAAATTGACAAATGCACCAAATCGTAACAAGTAATAAAGTAGAAAATTTATCATTCTCCACAGGGATTATCATTCAACTTAGTAATTAGTAAAACTTATTTCAAGGGGTGACAGTAAAATAAAATCAGATAGAGTTGCAGGATTGAATTACCCTGCCCAATGCAAGATTAGATCTGTGATTCTGATTATTAGCGCCGATCAGGGAATCCTTGAATCCCCCCTTCGTCTTTGTCAGAATCAACTTAAGAAACAAACAACTATGTGGTGCTTACTTATGATTTACTGAAAAAATATCAATGATCCAAACATTATCATTCATTCATCCATCAATTTAGTCTCTAAACCAATAATTGATGATGGACTGCAAATTGATAGATGATAATAATTTATATGTATCTTTTCGTTATTTTAATAATTTAGGGACCAAATTTGTGAGAGAATGATAGTTTATAAATTAAATTGATAGTCATTCATTTATTAAATTTAATTTCATGTCGAACAAATAATTTTCTTATTTCACATAATTAAATAAACATATTTAGTTTTCGTGAATTCATCTCAGTTAACAGAGAATTGAATAATATATACACGGGTAGAGGTTCCAATCTAACTACTAGACTATTTAAAACATACATGACCCTAGATTCCCTCTAACTAATTTGACAAAAAGTATATTTTATTCCAACATACATGCACAACAATACAACCTATTATAAATGTCACAGCCAAATGCTTCTTCCACATCAGGGATTAATGTTACAACAATTTAAAACACAAATGGGATAACAGCCATAACATTTTTTGGGAAATCTTCAAACTTAGAAAGATACCAATTCCTAGTTGCATAACTCCTACCTAACAAGTAGAAAGTGGTGCCTATAGCAAAAATCAATGAATACAATGTTTGAGAAATGAAAAATACGCCATAAAAATCAATTATCTCAAACATATAATGAGGACATATCACAATCCCAAACAAGCCACCTTTAGGAATCTTGTATTCTTTTTCACCTTTTCCTCTCAATTTTGATAGAAGAAAATGATGGTAGAAACTACCAATGATGCCAACTAGGAACAACACAATTCCCGGATAAATCAAATTAATTTGTGGTTCTGGAAGGTCCTTTGTGAGTTGTTGGCCATAGATCATAGTTACAGTTGACATAAAGTAACTGAGAGTGATAGGAATTGCAGAATCAAGAATCATAGAACCACTATATTTGTGAACAAACAGAGACTGCAGAATAGAGTAAAAACAACATCATGAAATACCATGCACAACAAAACTAAAATCAGTATTTTAACTATTGTAAACTAAACTATTTATATACTAAAAAAAAAAGGTTTATGGCTAAATATGTTTAAATAAAAGGTTTTGCAGGTGGAGGAGAAGACTTGATTATATTTTTTAAGTTAGTTCTCTATAAAATCATATTTAAAATGAATTCAGTGTTATTGAAGTATTATAAAGGAGTGGCAGTGCAGGAGATGGAGAGGAGAGGGTGGGTACATGGAGGTGGTACCAGGGCGTGGAGGAGGTGCCTTTTAGCTTGGGAAGAGGAGTCTGTTACGGAGTGTTCGTCCTTGCTGTGTAATATTGTTTTGCAGGACCATATTCTTGATAGGTTATGGTGGATTCTTGATCCTATTGACGAAGACTCCGATAAGGGGACTTATCAGTATCTTACGACGGTCGACGCACCTCTGAAGCGTGGTTTGTTTGATGTTGTGTGGCTGAAGCAAGTTCCGCTAAATGTTTCAGTGTTTGTCTCGCGACTCCTTCGCAACAGACTTCCAACCAAAGACAATCTTTGTCAGAGAGTCCATCATCATGATGACAGTTTTTTCATTGGATGGTGTGGTTCCCTTGAGATAGCGGTTTATCTACTTTTTCGTTGTGACATCTTTGGCGGCGTGTGGCACCGTTTATATCAGTGAGTACGCATTTCTTTCATTGCATCAGACTCGGTTCGCAATCATCTTCACCAGTTTGGTCATACGACAGGGTTACTGCGATTTACTCATTCTTTCCCAAAAGTAATCTGGCATGCTTGTGTTTGGGTTGTTTGGAAGGAAAGAAACAACATGATTTTTAAGCGCCAAGCTTTGGATCTGGACCATTTATCACACAACGTCAAGTTCATGCCTTTTCTATGGCTAAAAGCTAATATACTCACTTTCGCTTTCAGTTATAATGATTGGTGGCGACACCCTTTACCATGTGTGGATGTTATGGAGTAGTTTTATTTTTGTTATTTTTTTGTATTGTTTTATGACTTCAGATATTTAACTATTTTGTTAAGTGGTTCTCTTTGGCATACCTTGTGCGAGATGAACCACTCTTGGTGATTTAATATATTACATTTTGGCTTGTTAAAAAAAAAAAAACAGTGTTTAATATGTTTTTGATCCATATAAATATTCAAAACCTTATTTTTAGTCCCTATAAAATCAAATCGCATTTTTGTTCATGTAAATATTCCGTTAACGGTTTTAATCCTTTTAAAATTTTCATAAACGTTTTTTGTCCTTAGAAATGCTAAATGAAAATGTCACATAGACTAAAAAAGTGTGGGTAAAAACACAATTTTAAATATTTATAGGGATCAAAAATATATTTAAACCAGAAATTTAGAAAACTTACCGGCCCTAATTTTTTAAGAATTATAAACTCCATAGTATCCCTAAGTTTTCTCTTCTCCTTTGATCCAAAAGGGGTGGTTTTGGACCATATTTTGACCCGATATCACCTCTGTGCATATTTTTATGCCCTAAGTTAATCTAAATAAGTGGTTTTCATAAATATCATACTTTTCTTTCGTGTTTTGATATTTGTGATTTGTCATCTCAGAGCAAAGTTTTATTTGATTTCTTTTCTTAGTGTGATTGTTGTTTGATTTATTTGCTTGTTGCAACCTTCATTTGATAATTTAGTTTGATAGCATTTCAATCAAATATTGATTCAACCAATGATTAAGTCATCAACATTGCTTATCCAGATATATGTGTATTCTGATCATTTTGATTCACAACATTAGTAGTAGACATTTTTCTGTTTTATGATATCAACTCGGAAATAATGAGTTTATTCGTAGATCATCTTTTACATTTTTAACGATGTACAATTTCTTTTTGTAAGAAAATAATTTTTTAAAAAAATCTTTGTATAATTGATGTATCTGATTTATAATATATATTATAAATAAAAAAAACCTATTTAATGTAATAATTAATGTATCTTGAGTACCATTTAAAATAAGGCAAATTCTATGGTACACTCAATAATTTGAGTGTATTGGTACACCAAATTCTTAAATTAATAGTTAAATGAGTTATTTTTTGTAGGAAAAAATTATTTTCTATCACCTATAATTATAATAGTTAAATCTTATTTACCAAAAATGTAAACGCAATAAAATTTAATTTTTCTAAATTTTTATTACTCATAATAGAGAATTTTGATTATTTTTTACAATAAAATGTAAAAAGATTAGTATGATTTTTATAAAAAATGAAATGATGTTTTTTTTTTTCTTATAAAATGATATTTTCTAAAATATAAATGTCAACAAACACCTATTTTCTTCTTAAAAATGATAGTTAATTTATAAAAAATTTAAGCGAGAGTACGGTACACCTTAATTTACGGGTGTACTGTAGAAGCTCCCTTAAAATAATTGT
This sequence comes from Medicago arabica, assembly GCA_946800305.1. NCBI lineage: Eukaryota > Viridiplantae > Streptophyta > Magnoliopsida > Fabales > Fabaceae > Medicago > Medicago arabica. Next base: position 47,868,286 of record OX326966.1, read on the forward strand.
AATAATTGATGTTCACCTTTTTAAAAATATGTGTGTAACTAAATAATTGTGATCATGTAAGATTTGATGACGTGTATAATAGAAATCTAAGTGACTAACATTTTTTATGACGTGGAATAGCAGATATATTAAAATATCATTTACTTGATAACCGTTGGATCATGAAAAAAACTTAAAGAATGAATATATCGAGTCAAGAAAAATCGTACAAGTGGGATGGACATTCAAGTTTAATCAAAATCTTATGGTATTATATATATTGATTATCTCACTATATGTTCTTTAACATATATTTTTCCGTCTCTAAGTGTGACTTCAACCATTCATTTAGGTATGTTCTTCATTATGCGCAACTCTTTTTATCAAGTACACTTTCACCACCATTGATGGCAACAACATCAAACGAACAAACAACCTAATCACTATTGTCAAATAGATTTTAAAGACAAGGAGTCAGTTTTTGCAAAAACTATATATTTTAATATCGTTTTGGATATCCATAAATCCAAATTAAAGATTTAATGGTTAATCGTAAAATTGATGATATTTTAAGGTCTCAACAATACGATATCATAAAACAAAACTCGCGTAGTGTCAAATATTATCGAAAATAAAGATCAAAATTCATAACAAAAACTATATGTAGGTCTTAAGTTGAAAGAGATCATTAGAATATTTATAGAAAAGAAAAATCTTGATGGTGGTGTGAGATCATAAAGTATCAAGTATTACCTCAAAGACCCTCTTGAAGTAGTGAAGGGTCAAAGCAACTTGAAGAATTGTAGATCTTAAACCTTCATTAGGAAAGATCCAAAATGACAATGCACCAGCTAGAAAAGCAGGAGTATAGAGCAACAACATACCAACCTTACTTGACAGCTTAATTTGCTTTCCACTATTAGTGTTATTATTGGCATTCCAGAATTTGGAATAATTCAAATGCTTTCCTCTAATTTCAGAAATACCATAATTTGCAAATGCAACAAAACTTATAATTGACATGGCTGAGACAAGTATTGAAGGTGGTGGTGGGAACATGAAATTAAAAAACATAGACATGACCATGGTTTCTTTTGATATTTTCTATTTGGTATGTTCAGATCTTAATAAAACGGAGTAGCAATCGATAAATGATTGGCCATAATAATAATAAAATAATAGAAACGTGGTGTTCATCACCATTGAGGATAAATTCTAAATGAGTGGCCATAATAATCCTGATTTTTCTATCATGTGCAAATTTACACATGTTAAGAAGTTTAGAATAGAAACTTTAACTTGGAATCTGTGCTTTTTATATTAAATATGTAACTTTTAATTAATAATTGTTGGTTTTCAATGAAAAATTACTACTTTTAGTTACCTTAATATGTGCAATATTTCACACGTCAGACAAACTCTAATAATATAATAACCTAAATGATATAAAAAAAATGATAATAATCATTTTGTTTAGATTTTGGGTAATGATACGGTGGATTCTGGACCACGTTTTAGCCAAGAGAGTGACAGATGCTAATGACATTTTGTTAACATATTCTTTGAACATTTTCACGAGAATATCCACTTTACAGTCTCTGAACATTGTTGTGTAAAAATTGAAATTAACATTTTCTTGAGAATCAAAGAATTTAATGGTTTACAGTTTTCAATGAAATATTATAAAAATGGTTTTTTTTCCTACAAAAAATGATTTAAAATAGCTAAAACAAACTGCCTCCAAAATTGAATAAAAATGTTGTGATTTGTTCAACCATTTCAGAAATGCAAGACAATTAAGTATGGGTAACTGATCTAGGAAAATAATCAACCAATAATGAATTTTGATGGTTCTTGAAAAACTTTGACCAATATCAGATCAACGATATTGATTTTCTCATGGAACAATCCACATTGGATGCGTTGAGATATTGGAAGAAAACATTCAAAAAGACGAGAAAAAAGAAAAAACAAATTATTAACTGAAGACACGCACTTTGGGAGTGTTGCCATGTGTCCCTGGTGCGTGAAACAATGTTGAAAAACATTGTTTGTAGCACACACTGCATGTGTAGGCCCAGCTGTGAGGCCGAGAAAAAAAAAAGTGTTTTGCAGTTTTTTTCTATGCGAGTACGAAGAAAAAGTCCAATTTTTCAACCAAAACCCAGCTATAAACTTGCCCACATAAACAAGGGTTCTCATTCACAATTATTCATTCAAAACTTGGCGGTTTAAGAGGAATGAAAGTACTAAGAGCATCAACCGAGTCTCTCTATTCAACCTTTATTTTTAGAGTATGTTTTAATTCATTTGTAATTTCTCTTTAGTTACCATAAGTAACCAAACACCTCTTGATTAAAGTTCGAAGATGAAGTGTTATAATAGATTTCAGAACGTTATGAAGTGTTAATATAAAACAGAATATCAAAGTTAAATAATTTGTGCATGAAGTGAATATTGTAAGTAAAGAGTATAGGGATAGAAGAATAAAATACACAAAAAATATATTGGTTCATCTAATGTAGGCTACTCCAGTCCCCACTTTAGGTGAGATTTTCCACTATGATGCTTGAGACTACCTTCTCAACTCTTGCACCTTATAGTTTTGTTCCCTTCGAACGATTACAACTTGTATTCGCCAAGCCTCAACAAGCTTACAACTTTTATTGCTAAGTCACACATGAATTTACACTTTTCTTTGACTCAACTAACACTTTACGGACTTAAAACTAGTTGAGAATATCTTTACAATGATTTTGGAAATTTATAAGAACGAGGACAAGATTAACTTTTAGAAGATAAGAGAAAACTGTTACACACTCTTAAGATTTTATGTATCTTGTGAGTTGATTTGTGTAATCAGTAGCATGAAGTTTTAAACAATTTTAATAAGTTGTTTAAGTATGCTTGTTAGTTAGTATGTATTCAAGGATATTGTTCTGCTCCTTTTATAGAGTTTATTGACCTCGTGTAGTTGGTAGGACCTGTCCAATAGCCTTTTTTCATGTGTTCTGGTATATAGAAGCTTTTACATAATGTTCTGGAACAACATTCTGAACTTTAGAATATTCCTGGGTTCTTTAGTATGAACCTTAGAATGTTACTGGGTTATTCGTATGAACTTCAAAATGTTTATGGGTTCTTCAGAATGTTCCTGGGTTCTTCGTATGAACTTCAAAATGTTTATGGGTTGTTCAGAATGTTTTTCGAGGTTCTTCATATCATGAGTTCTTCGAATGAACTTTAGAGAGTTCATGGGTCCATGACTTGCTGACTTGTCTTGGAACTTGTGCAGGAGAGAGGAAAGTGGAGCTGTCACTTCATGCCCTTGCTTTAGAAAATCATGTAGCTGAATGAACCTTTTGATGTTCATCAGAATGTTCTTTTGTTCCACTAAGAATTTGTTAGACTTATATTTGATGTAATCAATTCATAATAGTGAAACTTGATTGAAGTGCATCATGTATATATAACATCAAGGATACTATTCTTTGAAGAGTATTCTTAGCGTTTGTACTTCATTTGTTCATAAGTCTTTAATGAACAATGAATATAATTTTGACTTTTATTGCTTGTTTGATCCAAGGTTATAGTCCTTTTTCGTACTTTTTGTTTATGTCACGTGTGTTTTGAATGTTTATGACATGATCATTATTTTTTGGACTTGTTCTTGATAAATCATATAAACAACTTTCTGAACTATCTTTTAACCTTCTGAACTCTAACAAGACGTTTTGATCAAACAATGTAAGTAACTCAATTTTATTTTATATAATACCATTTTCCTTTACTTTGTTTCTTGATTTCTCCACTTTTACCTTCAAATTTTTATTTATTATACACATCAACTAAGAACCCCATTAATGGTCAATCTTATATGAACAAAGAGCTATCACATTTTACTTTCCATCCATTTAAGACATATTGAACGACATATACACATTCTAAACATGCCAGGAACAAGAACTTTGTACATTCAAATACAAGAATGTGTTAGTAGGATTTACTGAATTAAGAAAAAAATTATGTTAAAAAGTGTCTTAAAATATGCCTAGGTGCACGAGACATATTGGAGATATGTTTTTTTTTTTTTTGCGCCCAGACGCAAATGTATGATGAGGTCTATAAAGACGCAGTTTCAACACAAATCTAAGTGTGGAAAAATACAAACCTAGAGAGACCAAATATGGGAACCTTTAAATAATCAATACAATAAAGGTTGAGGGATTTTGGGGTAGATTCTAGGATTTGGAAACACCATTCAAACACCTTGGGTGTGAATCATTGAGTCTCTTGGCAACACTAAGAGATCCAGGAAATGGGTTGAAATTAAGATTTGAGGTTAAAAGCTAGTTTCTTGCAATCTTTTGGTTTCTCTTTGTAAATAATTCATTGATAGTGAATTGGGGTGATTTTCCTCCTCCACACGTAGGTAAAAATAAGGTTGAACGGGGGCACAAATATCATTGTGTTTTTTCTTATTCTCCTTTATCTTAGTTCATTGTTTGTGCTTGTTTAAATGTTTAGTTGCTGCTAATTTTGCTCCATATATCAAAGTATCGGTGTGCGTTTTGTCCAAATTCACAATATTTTAAAATCGAGAAATTTAGATAATCGTTTAAACACTTAAACTTTTCAATATGAATTAATTAACATTGGGAATGAACTATTCAAAAAACGGTACACATACTTCTGATTCAAAATTAACATATTGATTTGACTTATTTGGTTTTTAAAACCTTCACTTTGAGATAAATGTAAGAAGTTCACCAATGTAAAAGGTAGCATAGCTATGTGGAAATTAACACCACAAACCATTGCATGTGTCTCCCATTAATTTTTATGTAATCATTTTCCTTTCTTTTAACTTCATTTCTAGCCCAAGCCTCTGGACTGCCCATCTGACCATCCAAACTACATTACCAAGGTAGGCCCTTTTACCCTATTGTTTGGGCGAGAATCATGAATGTTGTTGCAATTAGAAATTTCCTTTCACTTTGCTTGATTATTTTCTCGTTTTCAGCCTTTAAATCTTGATTTCCACTTGCCCTTCAATTAAATATTTTCTAGTGAATTGATCTTTGTTTATGAACGAATAAATTCATGGGAATAAATTTTTAATTACTCTTAGAGATTAAATAATGTTTACAACCTTCCTCGAAAGGTTAACAATCAAAGGTCAACACTCAAAGTAAAGTTTTTCTACTTAAGGTGCAAGAAGTTCATACACCATTTTTTAGGACTACTATACTCACCTCAAAAAGTAATGATCTTGAAGTTATTTGAAGATTCAATATGTATAACCCTCAAACTAAAATGTCAAACCAAAAGTGTAGAGAATAATTCTTTTAAGGATAAGTTAGATGTGTATGAGAATTTCAGCACTCAAGATTTAAATAGAAGAAGATACTTGCAAGAGAAATTATGATGGTGACAAAGGAAACTTGGCATTCTTGCACCTTAGAAGTTTATTTGTTTATTTTTCTATGAAAAGGAGATTAAAACTTCTTACAAAGTAGTTCATTTTTGTTCTGTAAAATAAGCTTGTTATATAAACACATCCTCCCTCACAAGATTACACATCTTACTAGATGTTTTGATCAACCGATGGTCAAATTGGGGTTGAATATGGCGTACAAATATCATTGTGTTTTTGCTTATTCTCCTTTATCTTAGTTTATTGTTTGTGCTTGCTTCAATGTTTGGTTGCAAATAATTTTGCTCCATATATTAAAGTGTTGGTATGCATTTTGTCCCAATTCACAAATATTTAAAATGAAGAAATCCCAATTCACAAAAATTTAAAATGAAGAAATTAAGGTAATGGTTTAAAGACTTAAACTACTCGACTTGGAACAATTAACATTGGGATTAAACTATTTAAATAACACAAATGCACAAACTTCTGATTCAAAATTTACATGTTGATTTGACTCGTTTGGTTTATAAAACCTTCATTTTGACATAAATGAACTAAGTTCACCAGTGTAAAAGGTAGCATAGGTATGTGAGGATTAACACCATGAGACATTTCATGAGTTGCCTTTTTTTCTTTCTCTAAGTAATCATTTTCCTTTCTTTTTGCTTCATTTCTAGACCAAGCCTTTGGACCTTCCATCTGACCATCCAAACTCCATTACCAAGTTAAGGCCTTTCTAACCTACTTTAAACTTTGATTTCCACTTAGTGAGTTTAATTTAACATGTTCCCCCGATTCGATCTACAACGAACTCCTATAGTATATACAAAATACTAAATATAACACATTTTGGATCCTATCATCATTAGTTTGAATTGCATACAAGAAGGCAATCCTTAATAATCATGAAACAAAGTGAAATTATTGTGTTAAATACATTAAATAGGTGAAAGGTAACACACCTTATTCAATGTAAATTCCTTTGGAGACACAATAGCAATATGATTAACCATAAATAGGGAGTTTTCAGGTAAAGTGTGTGTTTGTGTGTTTTTAGCGAGTAAAGTTTCGCACCAAATAGCACTTCTCTTATATCTATAAGAGACACTATAAATGTTTTGGGTGTCATCAATTTTTCAACATCCTAAGATAAATGATGCTAGGGTTGTTGACAAAATTTTCAATTTTTCACATAATATGTCATAACAAAAAATAGGAAACTCAACGGTGGACATAAACATTGAAGAAGTTGAATTTTAGTTCGACGAGTAACGGATTATTTTCTTGCACAATAAGTTAAATTAAATCAGATTAGCTTAAAAACAACAGGATTTACCTGGAGTCAATTCAAAGTACCAAAAGAAACAAGATTTTCCTCGATTAAACCCAGGGCATGTTTGTTTATCTCCAAGATCGAATCTGCGGTACCTCCAATTGGTGCGAAAAACAAAATGCAAAGTTCAATGGAACTACTTATATAATTTAATATGGGCATGCAATGCATATACATAAGATGTCCAATACAAGAGATAAATCTCGTGTATGAAAACATCAATTGATTTAATGCTATGAAAGGAACTAACCCTCCAAATAGATGTCATCATCATTGGAAATCCTTAACTCTTCAGGTGGATATGGGAGACTGTTTGGTTGAGCAGCAATGTCCAACTGGGTTGCAAGACCAGAAGCACCTTGTTCCTGGAAAAAATTCTAAACATGTAAGCCCCATACAAAACAAAAATATATAAACGATGGCAAAATATATCGTGTAAATTCTTATTTTTAAAATGGTATAAATATCCTAGGAAACCAACAAAGAAATAGACATGTATCTAACATTCATCCACTTGACTCGTAGTGCTACATCTCGTATTTTCGTTGTCACTACCTTTGCTGCTATCTTTGCATTGAGTGTTCTCCATAAAAGGGAGTAGATTCTCTCCTGTGACTGGAGAGTCCAGTGAAATCTAATCCAGTTAATTTTTTTCATTGAAAGCATTTATAATTATTAAAAGGGTAATTAAAGGTTCAAATTTACATTGCATAGGATCCAGTGAAATTCTCACTGGAGTGGATCCAAGTCCCCAATAAAATGATGCAAACCTACAAGCAATAATGACTTGATTTATTAAAGAAATGAGATAACCTTTGTTAACTTTTGTTAATTCATTATCTTTTGTTAATAATGATAAAAATATATATGAAAAATGGGATTTTTTTTAAAAAAATACGACATCCTCTAACCCGCTTCCCTTCCGAACTCATTAATTGTTAATTTTTTATTGATTCGTTAACGTTTAATGCAAGTAGGTTAATAATTTATCACTCAAATTATTAATGATTGTTAAAAACATGGCTAAGGCCCATCTTCGATGGGTCCTCTCAAGTCACTAGCTAGCGTAAGGGCCATCACATAGACTTGTCCTAAAAGCATTGAATTTTTGTCGTTTTCAACCTTAAACCTTGATTTCCACTTGGGGAGTTCTCTTTCTCATGTTCCCCAAATTCAATCTACAACAAACACTAATAATATATAAAAAAATATTAAATATAACACATTTTTGCTCCTATCATCATTAGTTTGAATTGCATATAAGAAGGCAAGCCTTAATAATGATTAAACAAAGTGAACTTATTGTGTTAACTACATAAAATGGGTGAAAGGTAACATACCTTTTTCAAAGTAGATTCCTTTGGAGACACAATAGCAATAGAATTAACTTTGTTCAATTGTAAATCTTCCAAAACGTTATTAATAATCATTTCAGATACAGACTTAAAAGCAGATGTCTTGAATGTACAAGCTAGAGCACAAGTAGGTTGTTCATCTTCTTGTATCCTATAAATTCACTCTTGTTTCAGAACTAACACACAAAATGATACAAAATGAAAACCACACAAACTCAAATTTCATTATAACTATAACTAACATGCAACGTATGTTGTTGTAAATGCATGTACACTTTGAGCTATGAATATACTCAATGCAAACTAATTACAACAGTCATATATGTTGACCGCACAATACTTCAAACACCTATCTCATCTCATTAGATAAACTCCATACTCATATACAGAAGAAAAAAAAGTGTTCAATTTTGGACAATTTATGTTTCAATAACATCATGCACAAACTGTTTATGACAATTTATGTTTCCTTCAGCAATCATAAGCTACTATAAATTATTAAGAAATCCCAACTCATTAGAAAATACTTCACAATAAAAACCTATCAAGCACCAACGCAAATACCAAATAGGACACTATCATGTCGATACCAATAATAATTCATGAAATTGAACTAATTGAATGTAACAAAATATAAGTTCTACATAGATTTGAACCGAACCAATATGAATTATTAAATATTATATAATATTTTAAATAAATTAATTAATGAATAGATGAACTAACAAATATAATTGATGAACATCAATATTCTATCAACTAGTGGTATTTACCAACAATACAAGGAGCTCAATCAAATTAATAAAAATTGAAAAAGGAAAAAATAACAAACACACATACTAGTTTAGAAATTTACCTGACGACAAGATTTGCCATCAAACATCTTGTTTTGGGTAGTGGTGGCAGAAATGGATTGGATAGGAACAACATACATTATATTGGATTGAACTGTCCCAAAAAAAAGTTGAGAAGATTGAAAAACAAACACACAAAAAGAGATATTTTTTGGTTTGGATAAAAAGTTTGGAACCAAAAAATTATAATATGATTTACAAATTAAATAAATTTTCTAACCTGTTTGATCTATGTTTTGAATTTATATGCATGCAAAATTAGTACAACAATTGACAAAATAAATAATAATTCTTTTGATATCAATCCAAAAATCAAAAAAGAAATTATTTATAGCAAAAAAGCTATAATAAATACTAGGTATACCTTTTTACAAAAAGAAAATTTTTTGTCTTCTTTATTCTAAACTTAATCAAAGGAATCACACTAAAATGAGCTTTATCTTGGACATTACTAAAGTAAACAATAGGGTAAACCATAACAACGCCTCGAAATATATAAAATCTTGATGATAACCATTTGATTAGATCTAAAATGATAATCTTTGGAGTGAGTTTTGTTGCCATGTTCGTGGATCTGGTGAAGACAACACAAGATCAGATTAAAAATTGAAAATGATCCAAAAAAAAAAGATGCAATTGATGAGAAAAAATATCAATGATTTAAGATTTGTATCCTACACTACCATAATCATTATAATCAATTCATATATGCGAACATATTCTCTTCATCAATGAATGATAGAGAGATAGTGGAAGGCTACCTTTACTATTCTTTGCAAACACAAGGTAGCGAAGTTCCAGCGAGCCAACAAAAATGACAGGAGTCAAGCTTTGACGAAGCGCAGCTGACCATTTCTTGTAATTTCCACGAAAGTAAAATCATACATTTATATAGAGATTACTATGATGAGTTAGGGTTAAGTTAGGTTTTTATTCTGGACTGCCCAAATGAGGAAGCCCATTTGAGTCCAATCCAATAACAAACAAGCCCAGTTCAGCATTGGGATAATTACTTGCTTCACACCCCTTCCCCGTAAGGGGCGACATTTGTAGCAATATTGGACGCAGATCCAAACACAGAATCATAAAGGCCTCCATAACTGCCAAATAGTAACGTTTGTTAGTTATTGTTTGCGCAACCATAACTACCGAACAACTATCTTCCAACATTAACAACGACACTTGTACCTCCCTTCTCTATATTAAGGGACTTTAAATAATACCTAAAGGTATGAATTACTTTACTCGTAACCCTTTTTTCTTGCTCAAAACACTGAATTGAGTGCCGCAGTGTCTGTAGGTACACCTCCCTCCACTGTTCTTCTGATCATGTAAGATCAATGGCACCGTTTGTGGGAAAATAGTCACCCCTTCTTTTTTATTTAAACAAAAGAACAAACAATACAAAAATAAAAATAACAATCACAAATCACAATGGATAACGTGAATCGACAAAATTCTGAAGTGAGTGTTGGGTTTTTCTCGACAAACGGATCTTGATTAGATTATTAATCACAAATCAAAACACTTTAAGGATTCATTTGTTTACCTCTTTAAGAAAAGATTCTTAAAATTCGAACTCACAATGTGAGAGATCGCAAGTACTGCTCAATAATGACACCTCTACTTAGTCCACACACAAAAAATCTTCAATCAAATTGCTAGCTACTTTCGAATCAAGGGTTAGAGAAAAGAGTGAATTAGGATAAAAATGTGATATTGCTTCCGCACAAGGGTTCTATTTATAGAACCACTTGTGTTCTTTGCAAGTCAAACAATCATTATTAGGCTTATGTAAGCCTAATAACCCATTTTCTGGATTTTCAGACTAATTAGCTCCATATACTAATTGCACCTCACTTCTCTCACTTAACTTTCCTTGTTGTGTGTGACCATATAGGTTCTTATCGTGTTGGAATTAAAAATAAAAATTATATTTAATATTATAAACAAAGAGGAATATAGCAATACATCACTGCTACCCAAGAGACAGGAATGTCGTATGATATGACTAAATCTTTCTGTGATAACGATGTTGTGTATAATTACCCTTTTTCCCTCCTATTTATTTTAAACACAAGGCATAACATGTCACCCTTGTCAAGTTGAATATTGGGCTCTTAGACATTTCTCCTATTATGTAGAAGGGGAAAATTCCATTTAGGTTATTCATGTCCCTCAACATGATTTATCGAGCACCCATAAACCGACTATATAGTCATTAATGGACGAAATTGGCAAGTGCACCAAATCGTAACAAGCAATAAAGTAGTAAATTTATCATTCTCCACAGAGATTATCGTTCAACTTAGTTATAAGTAAAACTTATTTCAAAGGGTGACAGTAAAATAAAATCAAATAGAGTTGCAGAGTTGAATGACCTTGCCCAATGCAAGATTAGGTTTGTGATTATGATTATTAGCGCTGATTAGGGAATCCTTGAATCTCCCCTTCGTCTTTGTCGAAATCAACTTAAGAAACAAACAACTATGTGGTGCCTACTTATGATTTACTAAAAAACATCAATGATCCAAACATTATCATTTATTCATCCATCAATTTGGTCTCTAAAACAATAATTGATGATGGACTGCAAATTGATAGATGATAGTAATTTATAGATCTTTTAGTTAATTTTATTAATTTAGGGACCAAATTTGTGAGAGAATGATAGTTTATAAATTAAATTGATAGTCATTCATTTATTAAATTTAATTTAATGTCGAACAAAGAATTTTCTTATTTCACATGATTAAATAAACATATATAGATTTCATGAGTTCATCTCAATTACCAGAGACATTGAATAATATATATCCAGGTAGAAGTTCCAATCTTGGATTCCCTCTAACTACTAGACTATTGACAAAAAATAAATAATATTTTATTCCAACATACATGCACAACAATACATCATATTATAAATGTCAAACCAAATGCTTCGTCCACATGAGGGATTAATGTTACAACAGTTTAAAACACAAATGGGATAACAGCCATAACATTTTTTGGGAAGTCTTCAAACTTAGAAAGATACCAATTCCTAGTTGCATAACTCCTACCTAACAAGTAGAAAGTGGTGCCTATAGCAAAAATCAATGAATACAATGTTTGAGAAATGAAAAATACCCCATAAAAATCAATTATCTCAAACATATAATGAGGACATATCACAATCCCAAATAAGCCACCTTTCGGAATCTTGTATTCTTTTTCACCTTTTCCTCTCAATTTTGATAGAAGAAAATGATGGTAGAAATTGCCAATGATGCCAACTAGGAACAACACAATTCCTGGATAAATCAAATTAATTTGTGGTTCTGGAAGGTCTTTTGTGAGGTGTTGGCCATAGATCATAGTTACAGTTGACATAAAGTAACTCAGAGTGATTGGAATTGCAGAATCAAGAATCATAGAACCACTATATTTGTGAACAAACAGAGACTTCAGAATAGAGTAAACACAACAATATGAAATACCATGCACAAAAAACTAAAATCAGTATATTTTGACTATTGTAAAACAAAAAATATTTATATACAAAAAAGCTTTAGCTATGTTTAAACAAAGGGTTTTGCAGGTGGATGGGGAAAACTTAATTTTATTTTTTGAATTAGTGCTATATAGAACATTATTTAAAATGAATTAAGTGTTATTGAAGTATTGTAAAATTTAGGGTTAGTCATGTTTTTTATCCTTATAAATATTTAAAATTTTGTTTTTAGTCCGTATAAAATAAAATAATATTTCACTCCATGTAAAACTTTCCACCAGCATTTTAGTCGTGGTAAAAAATTTCATAAACATTTCAGAGAGACTAAAAAGTGTGATTTTTATTCAGTATTGACTAAACACAAAATTGTGAATATTTATAAGCATCAAAAACATATTTAACCATAAAATTAGCCGACCCTAATTTCTTAAGAGTCATACACTCCACATTATCTCTAAGTTTTCTCTTTCTTTCATCCAAAAGTGGAAGTTTTGGAACATGTTTTGACTCGGTATCACTTATGTGCATCTTTTTCTCCCGCTATTTTAGTCTAAATAAGTGATTTTCATAAATATCATATTTTTCTTTTTTGTTTTCATGTTTGTGAGTTTTCGTCTTAATGCAAAGTCTTGTTTAATTTATTGCCATGGTTTAATGGTTATTTGATTTCTTGCCTTGTTGCAGTGTTTATTTCATTTAAATTGATCGAAAATACTGACTGAAGCAAAGACTAGCTCGTTATCGTTGGAGATCTTGAGACATGTGTATTCTGTCTATCACTTTGATTTCACAACATTATTAGTAGCATTTATGTTTTTAACCATGTTCAATTTTCTTTTGTAAGCAATTTTTTTTCTTCAAATTCATTGAATAATTGATTTATCTGATTTATAATATGTATTATAAATAAAAAACAATAATTAATATATCTAGAGTATCATTTAATAAAAAATATATATTATTTAATTCTTTTTTCACCTTTTTTCAAATATATGTTAACTAAGTAGTTGTAATTAAGTAAGACTTTCTCCTCTAGTGCATGACAAAAAAGACCTTCATCTTTAGTGACTGTTGGGGTGTTGGCAAAAGACTTATTATTCCCTCTATTCCTTTTCAATCATCTCCTTAGTAAAAAGAATAATTATAATATTGTAACCCTTTTGTTCTTTAAAAAAATGGACTCTAACAATCCATACTTCGGGCAAAAGCTACATAAAATCTACTCAATGATCGTCAGATTAGAATTTGATTTTTTCAAAACTCAAGTTCTATTCTCTCTATAATTTGGTGAATGCACCTTATACCGTATTTGATATAAAGTTCAATTTAGATGTAAAACAACTCATGTTGTAGCATTGTCAAATTCAACTATAAAGTAAATTTAAAAACCGAGTGATTAAGTGATTTATGTTGGAATGTATTTGATTAATTTTGTTTATTTTGGTATAGATGTTATAAGATTGAATTATAATTATATTTAAAATAAGATTGAATTATAAATATGATATAAGATTCCCTAAAAAAAAAATATGATGTATGCGGTTTATAATAATGACCATGTACATTATTAATTGAATGAATATAAAATATATTTTAAACACAAGGTGTCGATTCTTTCAAAGACTATATTTCGTCTTTATTGATATCGATAAACCCAAATTAAATATTTAAAGATTAAATCGTTAAACTTTAAACTTGGATTTTCGTTTTTTATGTGGCAGGAGTTCGAATCTCAGACCTTGCATATATTATGTATTGAGTTAATCTCGCAAGAACAATTTCCATTAAACAAATGTCAAATATTATAAAAAATAAAGATCAAAATTAATAACAAAAACTATGTGTAGGTCTTAAGTTGAAAGAAACCATTAGAATATTTATAGAAAAGAAAAATCTTGATGGTGGTGTGAGACCATAAAGTATCAAGTATTACCTCAAAGACCCTCTTGAAGTAGTGAAGGGTCAAAGCACCTTGAAGAATCGTAGATCTTAAACCTTCATTAGGAAAGATCCAAAATGACACTGCACCAGCTAGAAAAGCAGGTGTATAGAGCAGCAACATACCAACCTTACTTGACAACTTAATTTGCTTTCCACTATTGGTGTTGTTATTATTTGCATTCCAGAATTTTGAATAATTCAAATGCTTTCCTCTGATTTCAGAAATACCATAATTTGCAAGTGCAACAAAACTTATAATTGACATGGCTGTGACAAATATTGAAGGTGGTGGTGGGAACATGAAATTTGAAAACATAGACATGACCATGGTTTCTTTTGCTCTTAGGAACTTGACCTATTTTGTTTTTTTGAAGAGAGCTACTTTCCCTATTTGGTATGTTCAGATCTTAAAGAAATGTTGTAGCAATTGATAAATGATTAGCCATAATAATATAGTAATCGAATAGTAATATAATAATCGAAATGTGGTGTTCATAATTGTTCAGGATAATTCTAAACAATATATATTGGGGACAAGATCTAAAAAATGATACTAGTATAGTAACCATACAGTCTCAACTTTCTGTTTTGGGCAATGACACATAATCATTATAATGCGGTGGATTCTGGACACTTCTGATTATTTCTTTTATTATGATTTTAAAATAGTAAAGACTGATGGATCATAGCCAAGAGAGCCACACATATGCTGATGACATAACTCACCCTCTACCCCAAATATCCAGTCTACTTAACACTATTTTGTTGAGATATGCTTTGAACATTTTCTTGAGAATATCCCAAATAATTGAATTTGTTTTTGTAAAAATTGAAATTTGTGAAGAAGATTTCCTTCTTAGACTTGGCTGAGTTTTGATGACAGCAAATTTACATCACAAAAAAGAAAAACTAATCGAGGCTCAAGTTGAAGAATGAAGATAATAGGACTTAGGTTTCATGGTTATATTCTTGTAAGTATGGTTCTTATCACACACTCATAAGTATGGTTATATTCTAAGTCATCATATGAAGCAATAATGCAAAAACTCTTGTGAAAATAAATCACACACTCATAATTATTTTCATATA
Source organism: Medicago arabica (assembly GCA_946800305.1). NCBI lineage: Eukaryota > Viridiplantae > Streptophyta > Magnoliopsida > Fabales > Fabaceae > Medicago > Medicago arabica. The sequence goes on from OX326966.1 coordinate 47,883,749, forward strand.
ATGTGATTTTGCATGAAAATATTTTTTACATGAAAAACCATTGTTTATTATGAAAATTGCATTATTACTTTTACCATAGAAATATGTTTAACATGCTTTGGCAATTGCTAATATATTATTCTTATGTTGGCCATAATGGTTATTACATTATATATGGTTTCATCACACACTAAGAATAATATTTAAGCAAGGCTTTTTTTACATACATGCATTACGTGTTACTATTATCATATATGCGTAATTGATCATTGTGCCCACAACTTTTTCTAATTAAATTATCTTTTCAAAATTTGGCCAACAGCTAATATTTGGATTCAAGTGGACACAACGGCTATTTTCTTGGGAATGCATTTCATACACTTTTTCATGAATAGGTGTCATTTGAAATATGTGTCTATTCATTGACAAAACTTTTTGAAAAGTAGTGTTGCTTCATAAACATCATTTTAGCCTCTATAAATTCAATTGAGAATCAAAACAATTTAAAAGGCAACAACTTTCACTATCTCAATTGACATTTTCAATATCACTTGCTTTCAAACTTTCATTCAAATTGTTTGGAAAACTTTGCTTACGCTTTAACATTTATTAAAAAGTTTTCTGAGCACTAAGTTCATTTGTTTAAGAGTGATATTGATAAAAGTATACAGTCATACACATTTGATATTATTCAATTACATTGTTGTAAAGTTTCTCATCATTTGTTGGTGGGAATTGTTGTAAAAGATAGTGGAGTGCTATCTTGTTTCTTTGTGAGAATTTCATCATAGGTTTGGTGAAGATTCTTGTTGTAAAAGATAGTGGGGTGCTATCTTGGTGTGTAGAGAAATATTTTTAGAGGGCCTTTGGGATTAAGGTTGCTTTTTAACAAAGATTCTTTACATAGTAAAATCCTTCGCGGGGTGTGAAAGGAGTGGAGTACCCTAAAGTTTAGAGGGGAACCACTATAATTCTCTTATGTCTTTTCTTCTTCCCTTACTCTTTTATTTTTCCACATTCATACATTCATCATTATTTACCGGAAAAATTATCTACAACGCTAAACTAAGAAATATTAACCAATATTACTGGAAACCTAATTCATATGAAGCAATAATGCAAAAACTCTTGTGAAAATAAATCACACACTCATAATTATTTTCATATAATGTGATTTTGCATGAAAATATTTTTTACATGAAAAACCATTGTTTATTATGAAAATTGCATTATTACTTTTACCATAGAAATATGTTTAACATGCTTTGGCAATTGCTAATATATTATTCTTATGTTGGCCATAATGGTTATTACATTATATATGGTTTCATCACACACTAAGAATAATATTTAAGCAAGGCTTTTTTTACATACATGCATTACGTGTTACTATTATCATATATGCGTAATTGATCATTGTGCCCACAACTTTTTCTAATTAAATTATCTTTTCAAAATTTGGCCAACAGCTAATATTTGGATTCAAGTGGACACAACGGCTATTTTCTTGGGAATGCATTTCATACACTTTTTCATGAATAGGTGTCATTTGAAATATGTGTCTATTCATTGACAAAACTTTTTGAAAAGTAGTGTTGCTTCATAAACATCATTTTAGCCTCTATAAATTCAATTGAGAATCAAAACAATTTTAAAGGCAACAACTTTCACTATCTCAATTGACATTTTCAATATCACTTGCTTTCAAACTTTCATTCAAATTGTTTGGAAAACTTTGCTTGCGCTTTAACATTTATTAAAAAGTTTTCTGAGCACTAAGTTCATTTGTTTAAGAGTGATATTGATAAAAGTATACAGTCATACACATTTGATATTCTTCAATTACATTGTTGTAAAGTTTCTCATCATTTGTTGGTGGGAATTGTTGTAAAAGATAGTGGAGTGTTATCTTGTTTCTTTGTGAGAATTTCATCATAGGTTTGGTGAAGATTCTTGTTGTAAAAGATAGTGGGGTGCTATCTTGGTGTGTAGAGAAATATTTTTAGAGGGCCTTTGGGATTAAGGTTGCTTTTTAACCAAGATTCTTTTCATAGTGAAATCCTTCGCGGGGTGTGAAAGGAGTGGAGTACCCTAAAGTTTAGAGGGGAACCACTATAATTCTCTTGTGTCTTTTCTTCTTCCCTTACTCTTTTATTTTTCCACATTCATACCTTCATCATTATTTACCGGAAAAATTATCTACAACGCTAAACTAAGAAATATTAACCAATATTACTGGAAACCTAATTCACCCCCCCCCCCCCTTCTTAGGTTACAATCTAAACTTACAATTGGCATCAGAGCAAGAGTAAAGATAAATTCCTTCTGGATCCGTTTCTAGCAGAAGGTCCTAATTCAAACCGACCACCATGTTTCACCGGAGATCATTATGATTTCTGGAAAATTAGGATGACAACGTATCTACAAGCCCAAGGTGAAGAAATTTGGTGTGCTGTCTAGAATGGTCCTTATGTTCCCACTACAAATGTGAATGGTGTGACAGGTATCAAACCACAAACATCATGGGATGATGATGACCAGAAAAAAATGTTATTTGACAAAAAGGCAAAGAACATTCTTCAATCCTCTCTTGGGATGGATGAGTTTTTCAGAATTTCTAACTGCCAAAGAAATCTGGGACACTTTGGAAACAACACATGAAGGAACGGAAGAAGTAAAACGTTCCAGATTGAATACTCTCTCTCAAGAGTATGAGATGTTTAGAATGCAACCAGGAGAAAATATTCTAGACATGAAGAAGAGATTTTCACATCTTATCAATCATCTTGCAGCCCTTGGAAAAACCTTGTCCAACAATGAAATAAACTTGAAGATTCTCAGGTCACTAACAAGGGAATGACAACCAAAAGTAACAGCCATATCTGAAAAGAAAAGTCTTTCAAATATGTCATTGGCAGCACTTTTTGGGAAATTACAAGAACATGAGTTGGAACTTGATCGATTGGAGAAAGATGAAGGACGTGAACATAAAGTGAGATCTCTTGCCTTAAAAACAAAAGTAAAAAATTATGATACTGAGCAAGAAGAATAATCTCAATCTGATAGTGAGGAAGGTGATAAAGATGGTGCATTAATCAAGAAATTGAAAAAGTTATTAAAGAAGGAAATGTCAAAAGAAAAGAGTCAGAAAGAAGCACCAAGAAGGAAGGTTACTTGTTTTGAATGTGGAGAAAGAGGACATATCAAAAGTGAATGCCCTACACCTCTAAAGAAGAATAAATTCAATATCAAGAAGGACAAAAGGCAAAATAAAGTTGTGGCATGGGATGACAATGAGATAAGTTCATCTTCAGAATCAGAGGATGATGAATACGCAAATTTAACATTAATGGCACACCACTCTGATGATGAACAAGAGGTAAGTGATTCTGAATTAAATTTTAAACCTTCTTATGAAGAATTACAAAATGCATTTGATGAATTGTTTGAAGAATTCATTAATCTTTCTAAAACTTGTGCAATGCAAAAGAAACAAAATGTATCTCTAGAAAGAAAAGTTTTTGATGCACAAAAAGAATTAGAAAAGGTTAAAGGTTCTTCATGTAATAAATGTAAAGAACATCAAACAACAATTGCTCAACTAAATCAAGTAATCAAAAATTTTGAAAAAGGTCACAACAGTTTGGAAGATGTGCTAAGCCGACAAAGATATTCAAACAACAAAACCGGGCTTGGTTTTTCTAAATTTGATAAACCAAACACCAATAAAACGGTCTTTGTTAAAGCAAGCGCAAATTCCAACAACATAGAAAACCAAGAATATGCATATTGTTAATTCTTTCAAGAATGTGAATCAAAAATTTAATTCTAAAAGAAGAAGTTATTCTAACAATTCTTTTAAGAAAAATAATTCAAATTCTAAGAATAATTTCTCTCAAGGAAATAATTTTGATTCACATCATGTTCTTAATTTAACATTATTTTATTGCAACATAAAAGGGCATACTCCGAATACTTGCTACATAAGAAACTTTGGTGTTCCTTATGGTGAGTATATTTGGATAAAGAAAGGAATTAACCCACAAGGACCCAAAAGAAAAATGGGTATCTAGAAAGTTCTATTAATTATTTTGTAGGAACTTGAAGATTATATGAAAATATTGTTAATTTAAGATTAAGTTTTCAAGAAACAAGACCACATGATATGGTTCAATTTATTTGTGATTATTTAATGGTTGTGATTTGATGAAGAGATGATCACTTGCAAGTTGCATTCTTATTTATTCACAACACAACCATGGTGAAAGACTCAATATTCATTGTGAAGAAGATAAGTTATTTTTTACATAAAATTTATTTATTTTCTTATATAATGTCCCTTTGGATTTTACTCTTTTTCTTCTTTTTGATGATGTCAAAATGGGGAGAAAATGTATGTTTTTGTTTTGTGCTTAAATTGTTTCAGGTTATCTAATTGCAAAACAAAGGGGGAGACATACAAGATAGGGGGAGTTTCATTGAGCAAACATTGTCAAAAGGATATGGTTTGTCATCATCAAAAAGGGGGAGATTGTGAAGAAGATTTCCTTCTTAGACTTGGCTGGGTTTTGATAACAACAAACTCACATCACAAAAGAAGAAAAACAAATGGAGGCTCAAGTTGAAGAATGAAGATAATGAGACTTAGGCTTCATAGTTATATTCTTGTAAGTATGGTTTTTATCTTTGACACTGTCATTCTTAACAAGACTTAGAATGTTCAGAAAATAATTACAAACATTTTTCTAAGTCATCATATGAAGCAATAATGCAAAAACTCTTGTGAAAATAAATCACACACTCATAATTATTTTCATATAATGTGATTTTGCATGAAAATATTTTTTACATGAAAAACCATTGTTTATTATGAAAATTGCATTATTACTTTTACCATAGAAATATGTTTAGCATGCTTTGGCAATTGCTAATATATTATTCTTATGTTGGCCATAATGGTTACTACATTATATATGGTTTCATCACACACTAAGAATAATATTTAAGCAAGACTTTTTTTATATACATGCATTACGTGTTACTATTATCATATATGCCTAATTGATCATTGTGCCCACAACTTTTTCTAATTAAATTATCTTTTCAAAATTTGGCCAACGGCTAATATTTGGATTCAAGTGGACACAACGGCTATTTTCTTGGGAATGCATTTCATACACTTTTTCATGAATAGGTGTCATTTGAAATATGTGTCTATTCATTGACAAAACTTTTTGAAAAGTAGTGTTGCTTCATAAACATCATTTTAGCATCTATAAATTCAATTGAGAATCAAAACAATTTTAAAGGCAACAACTTTCACTATCTCAATTGACATTTTCAATATCACTTGCTTTCAAACTTTCATTCAAATTGTTTGGAAAACTTTGCTTACGCTTTAACATTTATTAAAAAGTTTTTTGTGCACTAAGTTCATTTGTTTAAGAGTGATATTGATAAAAGTATACAGCCATACACATTTGATATTCTTCAATTACATTGTTGTAAAGTTTCTCATCATTTGTTGGTGGGAATTGTTGTAAAAGATAGTGGAGTGCTATCTTGTTTCTTTGTGAGAATTTCATCATAGGTTTGGTGAAGATTCTTGTTGTAAAAGATAGTGGGGTGCTATCTTGGTGTGTAGAGAAATATTTTTAGAGGGCCTTTGGGATTAAGGTTGCTTTTTAACAAAGATTCTTTACATAGTGAAATCCTTCGCGGGGTGTGAAGGGAGTGGAGTACCCTAAAGTTTAGAGGGGAACCACTATAATTATCTTGTGTCTTTTCTTCTTCCCTTACTCTTTTATTTATCCACATTCATACATTCATTATTATTTACCGGAAAAATTATCAACAACGCTAAACTAAGAAATATTAACCAATATTACTGGAAACCTAATTCACCCCCCCTCTTAGGTTACAATCTAAACTTACAAAATTAACATTTTCTTGAGAATCAAAGAATCAATGAAATATATAAAAATTGTTTTTTAAAATAGCTAAAACAAACGGTCCCAAAATCTTAATAAAAATGTTATGATTTATCAACTATTTCAGACATGCAAGACAAGTAAGCATGGGTATAGTGGAATAATCAACATTGAATGCATTAAGATAGTAAAGACAAATTTACATAGTGTAGATCTGGGGCAACTGCCCCCACTACTTTTTGTGTTAGATTTTTTGAGTATTTGATATTTTTTAGATTAAAGTGTATTTTTCTTATTCTATCTTTTAAAAAGTTATGATTATGGCCCTATGAATTAAAATGACAATTTTACCATCCTAAGATTTAACCCCTTTGCAACTTTGATCCTTTTGGTCAATTTTGATCAAGTAAACGTTGATTTGTTATTTCATTAAACGTGTTTGCAGGCCACGCTGAAAATACTTGAATTAAAAAAAAAAAATGGGAAAGGGTTGGCACGTGGGAGAGGATTACAACAGTAATAAAACTACCTCCTAATAAAACTCTATAGTGGACAAAAGCATAAATAAAATAAATAAACGAAAAATTTAATTAAATAAATATCCAACAAAATAATACCGAGCTTCATCTTAGAACTCTAACCCAAAAAGATTTAGTTACACATGGTAACTAAAAACAATTTACTAAAGATAAAAACATAAAATTAAGGAGAAGATAGAAACTCTTCTGAAGCTCCAAAGTCGTCTTCCTCTTGAACTGCCACAGTTCTGAATGAGGAAGGCTAGTGTTTATAGTGAGAGTTTCTACTTGAATTTGGGCTAAAAGTCTGGGCTTTACCCAAATAATAACACAAAAGACAATTGTGCTCCGAGTTTTCAGGCGCTTGAGGCACATCGTTAGCATGCCTAGCGCATGAGAATATGCTAAAAGTCATGCCCTAGGAGCATGGATGCATACTCCATGTGTTAGACACATGATTCATGTGCGAGACACATTTGTCATGTGTTAGGCACATTGCAAATGTGCTAGGCGCATGACACCTCTTTCTTGGACCTAAATTCTCCGATTTTCTGTCGTTTTAAGTCTTTGTCTTCAAATAACTTGCCTCAGGACTTGGGAACAAAATTCATCCCATTTGTAAGTCTTCTGAGGCCTCTTGAATCTTCATTCTTTGTTTCCTTGAATCTTCGTAAATCTTCGGATGTTCTTGATTTGCCGATTTGCATGATTTCTTCGTGAATTACTTTAAAACCCCCTAAACTTGCTATGTTTTGGAAAAACTAGAATTACAGACTCAAATATAAAAAATATTACAAAAGTCCTGAAATCATAGGCAACCGTTCTTATACTCCTCCTTTTTGCTGCTAAATCCTACTAAAAATAACTGAAAAACATGCTTAAAATAACGTAAGATGACCTGCATCTGTATTCACCAATCCATTGAAAAAAGAAATTTCAAATTACAATTCATCAATGTAAATAAAAATTCAAATTAAAATTAAATGAAAGTAAAAAGAAATGAAGTAAAGTGTACCTTTTGTTTGTCTGATTTGAAAGACCATCTTTTGAATTCTATTCCATTCAAATCTGATAGAAGGAGATCCATAAACCAATCCCATGCTTTTTTTGTTTCAGCTTCCACTACAGCAAAAGCTATGGGGATCATTTGATTGTTACCATCTTTACCAACAACTGATAACAAATGTCCACCATACCTCCCTTTCAGAAAACATCCATCAAGTCCTATCAATGGCCTACAGTTACTCACAAAGGCCCTCTTGCAAGCATTGAAACAAACATACATTCTCTCAAAAAATATCCCCCAACATCAGGCTTGTATTAAATCTTAACACTACTCTAAGGGTTGCTTTTGAGCAAATTTTCTTCATAGTTTCTTAGATGAGCATATTGTTCATCACTAGCCCCATGAATCATTTCTAAAACACTTAATTTTTCCTTATAGACCTAGAAATAACTCAACATCACATTCCATGTAGTCTTACACTCTTCTTTCAGAACCTTAAGGGTCATAGTAGGTGTATGCTTAAGTATTAGAACCATTTTTGTTGCCAACAACTTTGTGGTTAACACTCTAACTTTACCTATGAGATTGCAAGTGTGATATGACCTCAAACTAGAAAGAACATAATGAGTTTGAGGAGGAACCTTATGAATCTCATATGGTATGGACAATCTTTCATGCACTTCACCATAATTCTTTTCTTCTCATTTTTTTGAGGTACACATTCTTCTATTATGCAAAACATACTCTTTCACAACATTTTTGTCTAAAATATCAGTTAAAAAGAAATGACCCTCCTCAAATACCACAAGTTCATTGTAAGTACCCAACATAAACCTATTAAGTTTCTTATTTCTTGACCTCTCTTTTTCCTCAAATGAATCAGGACTTTCTATTATATCTGAGTCTTCATTATCATCTTCAAAGTCTTCCAAACCAATCACTTCTAGGTTCATAGAGACTTCAACACCAACTAATGTTTGACCAGGGTTGACTGATTGACTAATAGGGGTTGGGTTCATAGTCTGGTTAGGCAAAACAGTAGCTAATCCTAGTCTTCATCAAAATCATTATCATCAACGAATACCCCATTAACACTTCCACCTTTATCTTCTAACTCATTGTCAGGAATCTCTCCCTCCTCATCACCATTGTAATCATGATCAGACTCATCCCCTGCATCAAATCCAGCTGGTTGCTTCCCTTTGTCAACTATAACAACCTCTTCCACCTCACTATCATACCTGCTATCAGTAACTTCCACATCTTTGGCTTCAACATAAAACTCAAATCCTACTGCATTTTTATGCTTATTTATTAACCTAACCACATACTTATCAGTTTTCAACAACATTAGACCATCAACTATATCAAAACCTGGATAAACATACCACATCTTGTACACCCTACCACCCCAATCTCTCTGATCAGTTTGTCCAAATCTATTAAGTTTACCTCATCAATGTCCCACTCACCCCCATATTTATGTATTTCACCCTTCTTATCAGCTACCACAGGGTCACAAATGAAGTAACCCTTCTTATCAAAGAGTGGTCTTCAACAACCCTAAAAGGATTGAATAAATGCTATATGAATATTTAATTCAAGCTGTATTATTAATGTTGCATTATATTGTATTTTTAATAATGTATACATATTGTATATCTATACAGTATACCTACGGTATATTTATACTATATACATAATGTATATTCATAAATCTTACTCATACATACATTGGTCATACGATTTTACACATACGAAGGAATCTAAATTTGGCATTTTCCATGGATTGTTTCGCATGAAACGATCCAATCGTCGCTCCCCTGCTTCACCTTGATCATGATGACCATTCCCTTGAGCCTAGGCCAACACCTTAGCCATCGCAGTCAAAGCATTTGCGATCACATCATCATTCCTACCAGCTCCACCAGCCATCTCACTTCTTACACAAAACCAAAACCAACAAGTAAGAATAACATAATAAGTATCGAAGGTAACCCAATATTATTCGCATACAACAGGAATAATCACTCAGACAAGGCTCTAAACCACATTGTAACACATAAACCTTTAAAGCGATAAATCATGCGAATATACAAACCAAACAAAGGATCTAGATGCTACTTCTTTTATAAGTTCCAATACATGCATAAATAATTTTTCAAAACATTGAAGCGATATAACATCATAACATCTCATAAACAGATAAATAAAATCTCAAGTAGTCATGCCACATATATCATAATACATCACCAAAATAAATCTCCAAACCTTTAGGTTATTTCTCATAAACATATAAATAAACAAAGGAAGACTTCACGTTGAAGGAATTTGGAGGCGGCAAGGAGAATGCTTATAAATAAACATCACAACAAGATACTTCAGACACTACACATTACAAGAGGCAGAGAAGAGTTTTAGGGGTAGAAATTAAAGATTCAAGTTTTTGCAGCAAGAACTTTCCTTTCTTTTAGGTTATTTCTTATTCCAATCATTCAACCTTTTAGGGTCGCAGTTTCGCTTGCTTGCTTTGATTCCTTTATTTCTAGTTTTAATTAAATTCCTATTTTTATTCAATCACCAATCCCTTAACTAAAACTATTAATCTGTTTGGTCATTCGTGATTAATATTCTTTTTCCTAAATTAACACTTTGTTTGATCATGCAAAGAGTTCACTACTTTTGCGATAGAGTACACTTGCTCTAATTGTGTTTTTAGCGCAACAAGTTGGTCAACCAAACAATCACCGGGGGTTAGATAACATTCCAGAATTAAAGTATAATCAAATGAAGGTAAATCGACACAATTAATTTCAAATGATTTGGATAACACTTCATTAAATTATTCACAACAAACCAACATCATTATTAAACATCAAGCATGCAAGCATAATAATACAACAAGTACACTTTCAACATCTTCACATATTCACCAAATTTCACCAAGCACATAATTCACTAAGTTCACCGATGCACATAAATCAGCAAGGTTCACCAAGCACATAATCAAATATGACACATTTAACCAACTATCAAATGTATGCATGTGGTACTGGTCGTCACCAAGGTCATCACCTTAAGATACAACTGTAATAGTTGTTGTCATTTGAGTACAAAGTATTATGGTCGTCTTCGTTGGATATAAATATCCTAGTCGTCTTCATTGGATATAAATATCCTACTTATGAATGCATGAACATCTGACTCAATACTGCATACGTTCAACAAACAAATCGTCATCATTTTTGTCTTAATTTTTCATACATGCATTCATCATCAATAACGTTGTCATTTTCCATGTAAGAACTCATAACCATTATAGTCTTCATCATAATCATCAACACATCAACAACAAATCATCATCAACAAATATTTATTACCATAAAACAATAACTTCGTCTCATAAAACATAATTCACGTAAAAGGCGTCATATAGCAACATCATGATAATCAACATATCAAAAACCCAAAAACCACTGTTTCATTCTCTTTTCATCGTATCATGTTCATTACAAAGTAATTTGCAAGTTATCTGGTCATAAAATCTCAATTTGATAAAGTTTGGCTATTTCGGTAAAATTGTCGATTTCTAAATATTTCACCAAACTGAAGTTTCAAGTATCAATCATACATTCAAGACATCCCTACATATCACCTATCATCTAGGGAAATATTTACGGAATTTTCGTTTCACAAAGTTACTTCATTTTCTAAAATTTCACAAGTTCGTCTCATTTTGAACATGCTTTAATACCAATATTTTTCCTTAAGATTAAGCCATGTTAAGCCACTTATTTAAGCTCATTTAAACCCTATTCAAGTAGGTTTAGGGGTAAGGGACTTTTAGAGATGCAATCGGGGCCTTAAAATGTGAAAAATCAAAGTTCCGGAACCGACATGTGCACGGGCGTGGACTATAAAAGGCATGGTCTAGAGGGAAAGAGCACGGTTGTTTGCCTCCTAGTAACATACCGTGCGTTTTTTTTCTTCAGAAAAAGGGCACGCATTTTTGCGCGTAAAAATCCGTTTATAGCTCCGTTTTCAGTCTCATTTTCGCCAATTCGTCCGTAACTCTTAAACCTATAATTCTCTCCCCAGAAATATAGTTTTTCAACCCAAAACAAATTAATTCTTACCAGTCAAAATGACTTATTTTCAGATGTGTTTGAAAACAACTTGTACTCAAAAACCCGATATTTCTCCCAAATGATTTCTCTTTAAAACAAAGTGATTAAAAACAGAAATTCCATCATCCTAACTCATTTTAACAACTTCATCAACTCATTCAAATTCATAAAAATCAACTTCTTCATTTTCAACCCATTTTCACCAAATTTCATTAAACAACAACAACTTAATCACAACAACATATTTGCAATACCCAAAGCATGAATCAACTTTAATAACATAACTCAACAACAATCTAAGCATAAATTCACGAGTTCATCAGCAATCAACAACAACAACACCACTTTTCATCATTTTAAGCTAAAAATTCAACATAATCATTTTAACACATAATCACCATGAAGTTTAAGCATAATCAACAAATTTATGACCAATTTCACATACCCAAATTTATCACATAAACATGAGCACGAAAATAAATATATAAATGAAGGAAAATCGAATTACAAAATAAAGCTGCGGAATAAAAAATTTCAATTTTCTTTCCTTGGATCATCACGAATTTGACATGAATCAGTGATTTGATTGTTACCTCAAAGTTTGTAGTTTGGAATCTTGATCACAACTAAGAAAGTACCAGAGCCTCTAGCATGTCCACACGAACGGTGCTCCTCCAAAACTCGAGGCTAGCTAACGAATCAGAAGTTTAAGAGAATTAGGGTTTCTCAAAAAATGTGCAACTGAAACTTCAGCACAAGGGTTCTATTTATAGAACTCCTAGTGTGCTCTGCAAGTCAGAAGTCACCACTGGGCTTTCGTAAGCCCAATAACGAGTTTATTCTTTTGCTAATTAATTAGCGTTATTTACTAAACACAGCCATGATATAAGTCATACTTCTATTTCTCTTTTAACTGTTCTTTGTGTGTGACGCCATATGTTCTAGTCACGTTGGCAATAATATTAAATCTAATATTTAATATCATAAACAATGAGCGGTATCTAACAACACATCATTGCTACCGAAGTGACAAGAGTGTCGAGTGATCTGACAAAACCTTTTCCATGATAATACTCATATGTACAATTACTCATTTGTCCTAATATTTATATTGATCACAAGACATGGTTTTTGTCACCCTTGTATAGATTAATATCTATGTTTCTCGATCCCAAAATATACTGAATAACGAATAAGTTCAATATCTCATATTGATTCATCAAGTTCTCATTAACCAATGTTATGGTTATCCTTTTACAGACAACGTTAGAATGGCAATAAAACACTTGAGTCCACATCTAGGGATCATAGTGGTTTCAGGTCTAAGAGTGATATACACTATTATCAATGTGAGAATATCATATGACATTTTCATAACATACTATGTAGTTTTCTCACGGTGGGTCAATCCAGTATAAAAATTACTCCTAATATTTATACTTATGTATAGACTTAATATCTCATATCTATGACCCATGAGATATGGTCATCAGTGTGCATACATAATAGTCTCGATGCTTATTATTATCCCAATTCACATTAAGGCTTGACTACAAATCATTTATGAATAGCGTTCTTTATTTTAATGTAATCTCATGATCAAGTCACACTTAATCTACCATTACGCGAACTATCTATTCTATGGACTTTATTAAGATTACAAAAAATATATATAAAAGAGTGGCATATATTAATTAATAATAAAATTCATGATACATAACATAAGTTTATCATAAACTATTTGCCTCTAGGGCTTACACCAACAATAAATTCATCAAAATTACAATTCTCAAATAATTACTTATGACCCATAATTGAAAATATGAAATTATAGCTTAATTGCTGAAAGAAATCTATCCCCCTTACCTCTTGGTCTTGAGTCCACTAGCTTAAGCTTCAATCTCCTCTGTAGCTCTCAAACCCCAAGCTTTCTCCAGCTTTTTCTTCTGTCCTCTTATTTCCTCTTCTCCAAGTTTGTGATCTCTCTCCCGTCCTCTTAAGTTTGTGAAATGAAAAATGAATGGGAAAACCTAGTTTTCTCTTAAGAGTAATGCTTATATAGCCACCTTATAATTGGGCTAGGTTAAATTCCTCAGATTGGGTCTAACTCCCTCTTACTAACTAATTAGAAATGTTACTACATACTCATCTTAGTAACTTTTTTAATTATTAGTAAAAATAACTATTCACCTCAAAGTATTAAATAATCTCAATTATAAGATTACTAAAATACCCATTAGACAAAAAATGACCAAAATACCATTCTAGGCCAAAAGTCTACTAATCTCAAATAAAATACACACAAGGACAACTAATCACACATAAATACATATAATAAATTATAAAAATAATTCTAACGAAAAACGGGTTGTTACATACGCCTCCTTGCAGGGAGGGGATGTGAAGCAAGTAACTAGCCCAATGGAGAATTGGGCTCTTTTGTTATTAGGCTTGGACTCAAACGGGCTTACTCATTTGGGTTGTCCAGAACAAAAACCTAACTTAACCCTAACTCATCATCTTGTAAACTTTATATAAATGTATGATTTTACTTTGGTTGATAATACTAGAAAAGGTTAGCTGCGCTTCGCCGAAGCTTGATTCCTCTCTTTCTCTCTAGCTCACTGAAACATCACTACCTTGTGTTCACAAAGAATAATAAAGGTAGCCTTCTACTATCTCTCTATCTTTCATTGATGAAGAGAATATGTACGCATATATGAATTGATTATAATGATTATCGTATTGTGAGATACAAATCTCAAATCTTTCATATTGTTTATTTTCTTATATTTCTTTGGATCATTATCAATATTTTAATCTTATATTGTTTCGTCTTCACCAGATCCACGAACATGACATCAAAAACCACTTTAAAGATTATCATTTTAGATCTGATCAAATGGTTATCAACAAGATTTTATGCATTTCTAAGCTATGTTATAGTTTACCCTATTATTTGCTTTGATAATGTCCAAGATAAATCACGTTCGAGTGTAATTCCTTTGATTAAATTTGGAATAAAGAAGACAAAATTTTGTCTTTTTGAAGAAGGTACGCCTATTATTCATTATAACTTATTTTGAATTAATTTCTTTTTATTTTTTTGGATTGATATCAAAAGAATTATTATTTATTTTGACTTAATATGTTATTTATTCTTAAACAAGTACCATATGAAATCGATATATTTTTTTAAAAGTAATGATTATAATTTGAATACTGATTTGATGTTTTTTCGTATGGATAAAATCAAGCTTTTTTCTTTTTTTTTTAACAAAAAATCAACCTTTGTTCTAAATTTTGTATATTGATTCCTAAATAAATTGAATTATTGTTGTACCAGATCTATTAGGGAATTAAACACGACCTTTTAAAAAAAAAACCCAAATTCATGTATAAAAGAAAACAATTTTGAGTATTTGCTTTTAGAAACATTACCTAGATTGTTGTACCCAAATGAACTAAGCCACAATCACCAAAACTTTCTCCTTCTTTTAAATATACTTTTTCTATAGCTGACTAAAAAATTGATATTATAAGTTTTTGGTTCCACAATTTCTATCCAAATCAAATATATCCCTTTTTGTGTTTGTTTTTAATCGTTTCATCTTTATTTTGTGACATTTCGTCTATTGTGATAGACATGTTCAAAGTTGGTCAGACCTAATCATGTATTGTTTGTGTCTTTTGTGTATTTAGACATCATTTTTTTGTGTTTGTTTAATCATCTATTTTCCGCTATGTTTTAGCAGCTATTTAACAACACTGCTTGATTATACCCTTTTTATTGGTATTTGTCAATTAAAAGTGATATTGTTCTAGTACACAC
Organism: Medicago arabica; assembly: GCA_946800305.1. Taxonomy (NCBI): domain Eukaryota; kingdom Viridiplantae; phylum Streptophyta; class Magnoliopsida; order Fabales; family Fabaceae; genus Medicago; species Medicago arabica. The sequence continues at coordinate 47,899,141 of OX326966.1, forward strand.
TGTTTGAGTGTGTTTGCAGTTGCATTATGGTGCGTACTAGAACATAATGCAATTGCAAACACACAAGCGAAAATATACTTTGATGTTTGAGTTCTGCTGTGGTAATTTTTTCTAAAACTTGTTTAGGACCTACTGGTTTAAACTTTATTGCTCTTCACTATTTTGTAATTAATGACCAATCAACATGCTTTTGTAAATCTGATTGTTTTATAGTATCCCTCAAAATATAGTGCCCTTGTTTTTTCTCTATTTGAATTTGATTGAATTCAATTTGCAATGAAAGTTATTACCTTATTAACTAAAATCTACCTTTACCTAACATGATTTTAAGGAAAAGGACCCTTTGGGAGCAAAGAAGTTTGCTTTGAAAGCCCAGAATTTATTTCCTTCCCTTGAGGGTATTCCTCAAATGATAGCTACACTCGACGTGTATATTTCTGCCGAGAATAAAGTAAAAGGAGAAGCAGATTGGTATGGTATACTCGGTGTGAACCCCCATGTTGATGATGATGCAATTAGGAAACATTACAGGAAGCTAGCTCTCAAGCTTCACCCTGACAATAACAAGTGCATCGGATCCGATGGGGCCTTTAAGCTTATTTCAGAGGCATGGAGTATATTGTCCGATAAGGATAGAAGAGCAGCTTATGATGAGAAGATAAAAGAAAAACCACATAAAGGTTCAACCATTTTGGTGGTTCTTCGACAAAAGCAACGGCAAACGGGGAAAACAATAGTAAGAAGAAAACGCCTTCAAGTGGAAAGACTCATAAGAATACGGCTAAAGAACCCATTTCATCCTCTATCAACACATCAAAATCCACATTTTCGACTACTTGTCATTGATGTCATATGCAGTATGAGTATCTCGTGAAGTATCTTGACCTTTAACTCGTCTAACCTAACTGTCATGATTCAATTGTGGCTGTAGAAACTAATCCACCTCCAGCAATTGAATTGTAATAGTAAATCCCAACATTGAACTTTGAAACCCCTATACTTTAAATAAATTATATATTCAAGAACCACTCTATTGTGATAGACATGTACATTGTTGGCCAAACCTAATAATCTATTGTTTGTATCTTTTGTGTATTTAAACATCAATTTTTGTTTGTTTGTTTAATCATCTATTTTCTCAAGATTCCAGTTCACTGGTCCATCAAAACCATATGATCCAATTTCTAATATGAAGTGAAAATCGCGACACACATGTAAGTAATAAAAAAAAAAACATAATAAGTAGGTCAAACACAACATTTCATTATATTTATATGCAAATGAATCACTTTCACATTCTATTTTCTATCCCTTTAACACATATTGAACAGAAAATACACATTCCAAACATGTCTTGCATAAATTATGACGACACAGTATTTTCACTGGTGTAAACATGATCTTTTTTTCATGCCAGGAACAAGAACTTGTACATTAAAAATACATCAAAATGTAAAAAGATTTTATTGATTTAAGAAATATTTTAAAATTGGGACATTTAGGTAATGGTTCAAAGACTTAAACTTATTGATTTAGAACAATTAGCATTTTGATTGAATTAACAAAATAACCTAATTACACACAATTATTGTAATATCCCGCTAAATTCTAAGTAGACTGCGGTATCGGTTGTACCCGTCAAGGAAGAAATAGTTATATAAAGTTGAGTATAACGAAGTGTACGAGAGATTTCTTGTTATATCTCGCACATTAGTTAATCAAATTATGTAGATTGTAGTATTATTTTAAACGTGTCTGAGAAGAGTTTTTTTATCAAAAAAAAAAAAAGAGAACAAGGGCACAAATGTAATTCTCCCATAAATGTATATATAGGTGCTCTCCCATGTTTCCCTTCAATTCTTCTCATTCTTTTCATTTTGGCTAGAGTTACTTTCCCCTCTCTCTCCATATCTCTCTCGGCCTCCCTCCCTTTTCTCCCAACATCCACCAAACTTCTTTCCCGAACCAATCTAATCCAACATGCAAACTCACCTAGATGATCCTTAGAACATTGGGACCTCCTCTCCATTGTGGCACTTGGGAAGATTTTTCTAACTCAACTTGAGTGGTGATTGTGCATGTATTCTTGGCTGAACTCTTAAGGTTGTTGTGCGTATTTAGAAGCAGTAAGTGAAAGATTAAGCATAAGCTGAAGTCGTGGATGCTTGATGGTTATGAATAGAAAGAGTTGTTAATTAAAAAGAAGGGCTAAATGTTGCATGTATGTTTGGTTTAGGGACTAAAGTGTTAGTAGAGCTTATTGGGCAAAGTTGGACTTTTGGACTAGGGTTTGGAAACGAAGTTGATGTTGGCAGGAGCATAGCATGAGGTGTGCAGAATTGGAGGTTTAAGTTTGTGATTTTGGGTTTTGCTTGGAGTTCTACAAGGTAATAAAAAAATATGATGTTTTAAGAAGTTAATTTATGGCTTAATACAGTTTATGTTGGTGCTGGAATTGTTATGAGGATTAAGTTGTTTATGGGTGAGTTGTATGGAATTTTGGGTCAAAATTTGTATGGCTTATTTATGGTATTTTCGTCATGGTTTTGGTTGTGTAACCTAGAATTGAGTAATTATTGGATTTTCAGGTTCTACATTCAATTTTGTTCAATTCGGATATAAATTCCTTATGATTCGGATTGGAAGCGAACTGGGAAAGTGCATTTGAAGTTGAGTTTTCTGCTGGAAAAATGCTTACGGGTTTTGGCACGTATTTCGCGAAATAAGTTAAATTGCGAGTGTAAGTGGACGGAATGGTTCCAGAACTAAATATATGAATTTGGTAGGCTTGGTAAGACTTTAGATTGATGGTTGGATTGAAATTGGAGCTTGCAGACGCCATAAGCTGCAGGAAAGTTGTTTTGGAGAAAGGTGCTTATGGAACACAATAGGAGCTTAATTGGAATTTAAGCAGCATGGAGACTTTAGAAAAATGTTAAGGTGAGTTCTTGTAACTTTAGTCCCCACCTTGGGTTATGCGTGATTGCGAGGTAACTTGAATTATGATTAACATATGTTAAAATAGAAATTCCCCCAAGTGAGGTGTAGTGCTAAATGTGTTTTTTATGCTTTAGAAAACTGATTTTTGACTCATTGATGATAAATATTCATGTCGGTATGTTTGGATGAGAAAAGAGCTTATTTGAATGCCCAAATATATTTTATGATTTCCAACTTTAACCAATCTCCCTCCAAACTTGTCCTTACCACCAATTAAGTCCCTTAAAATTGAATTAAGCTATAAACATGTTAAGGCTCATCACAATCACTAGAGTGTAATACACACACACACACACACACACATATATGAAATGTTAATATTCGGTAGAATTGTTGATGACAGTCAGTCATATCACATTTTTAGAGTATTTTTAATTAAGTTTTAATTATATTTCTATTAATTTAGTACTTAATTTAGAGTCATTTTAAATAAATTGTATTTTTTTATGCATTGAAGGAAGCAATATAACAGGGGCACTACACATCAGAAGAAAGGTATCTCAGTTTTGGAACCAGGGGGCACAACACATTTTGGGAACAGGAAGCATTTTAGGGAAAGCTTAGAGAGAACATTAAAGAACAAGGAGCTAAGATTGAAGGTGGAGTCATAAGATTCATTGAAACATCAAGGCTTGGTAACATCCATCTCTTTTCTTTTCCTTGTAAGGTTACCATAAGAAGGAGTAACTAAACTCTCTTTGTTGGGATTAAATGAAATCAATTCTACTAGTATGTATTCCTTTTTAGTATGATATTGTATGATTCTAGTATCTCATGATATTGATGTTATTCTTAATTTATATGTTTTTTAATGTTATGGATTTGAATTGTTATTGAAAAATAACTTTTGAATCTAGGTTAGAATAATGTCTATTGAATCTTAATGCTATCATATTGGTAAATTTGGTTGAGAAATCGTCGATTGACCGATATGGTTGAACTCACAAGCTTATTTAGACATGAATAATGTTTGTCGAGAAATACGTGAAAATATCGAATGATAACTAGAATGTGCAATATTAATCATGAGAATACATATAAGTTAGGTTGATGAAGTTTAATCCCAGCATATTCATATTCATTTCCCTGTTAACTCTTGTCTCATTTACAATTTATAGTATGTTAGCTTACGATACAAAACACTTGATAATTATATAGCTTAGAACGATATCAATTGTTGAAAGGCTTGAATATCGCACCAGTCGCTGTGGAGACGATAACAAAAATACTTACTTTTGATACTACATCAATAGTCCTAGCCAGTTATAATCAGAAATGAATCAGAGGAATACTCAGACAAGTCTGTAAAAATATAAGTTTTATGCTCAGAATACGACATATTAGATATATGTTACAGAATTATATACAGATATATAAATTTTCAGATAAGTTGTGGCTCAGAAAAGCTCCAGATTATTCTAGATAGGTCCAGCCCGAAAGGAAACCTTCACGACGACAAGAGGAGTATGGCTCTAGCCTCAGATAGGAATTTAGTCGGTTTATCATAGAGAATGTACTTGGGATTACTCCACTTGGGTAAATTCCGTAAAATCAACCCAGATAATAATGTTTGTTCAACGCTAACTCTCGAACTTTAAAATGAAAGCAGAATATGAATATGTTTATATATTAGGTCATACTTAAGATAGAGCACAATCGACGATCCTTGTTTTCCTCCGATCGTCCTTATATGTTGGATTACTTTAACATCAAATGCAATAGGATTAACAAAAAAATTATTTGGGTGGCTGGGACTAGCACGGCCGTGCCACCACAGGCACGGGCCGTGTTTTTGGTCAACGACATCATTTTTTTTTTCATTTTTTCAAACCATATGTGGACAAATACCTATAAAACAAATTAAAATAACACAAAACAAACAAAATAAAAGCAATAAAACTCATGGGTTGCCTTCCATGAAGCGCTTGTTTAAAGTCATTAGCTTGACGGTTAGAAAGCGTCCTTAAAAAGGATCAAAGAGATCATATTGTGCAGATGACGCTATAAAGTGTTCTTTCACATTATGATCATCAATCATGCAACAAGAATAAATAGCAGGACCCTTCATAACATTTTCTAACTCAAAGCCTACCATCTCATCACTCACTTGAAAAATTATCCTGCCATTTTTCCTAGAAGGATAAGGACGTCAGTGTCCTCTTCAATGTCAACAACCATAAAGCCAGCTAGGATATATATCCCTTCCATTTTAATGGGGATGTCTTCAACAAATCCGAGCGGGTGGATGGTAGAGCGATCGGCTAACTTCAAAGTCATCTCAGTAGGTTTCAAATCACCTGTACCTATCCTCTTAAAGAGGGACAAAGGCAATAACCTAACACTAGCTCCTAGATCGCACATGGCTTTATCAATGGTCTCACTCCCAATCAAACAAGGAATGACAAAACTACGAGGATCTCTGAGCTTTGGAGGCAACTTTTTTATGACGACGCTACTTTCCCTAGTCAATGCTATTGTCTCATTATGCTCTATATTTCTTTTTTTTGAAAAAATATCTTTTAAAAATTTAGCATATAGAGACATCTGAGACAAAGCTTCCGCAACAACAATTCTCAAATAATCACTTATGACCCATAATTGAAAATATGAAATTATAACTTAATTGCTGAAAGGAATCTATCCCCCTTACCTCTAAGTCTTGAATCCACTAGCATAAGCTTGAATCTCCTCTCTAGCTCTCAAACCCCAAGCTTTCTCTAGCGTCTTCTTCTTTCCTCTTCTCCAAGTTTGTGATCTACTTTCTCTCTCTACCTCTTAAGTTTGTAAAATGAAAAATGAATGGGAAAATCTAGTTTTCTCTTAAGAAATATGCTTTTATAGTCACCTCTTAATTGGGTTAGGTTAAATTCTTCATATGAGGCCTAACTCCCTATTATTAACTAATTAGAAATGTTACTACTTACTCAATCTTACTAAAATGTCTAATTATTACCATCTAAAAAATTATTACCGCTAGTTACCTCTAATCTTAGTAAAAATAACTATCCACCTCAAAATAATTAAATAATCTCAATTCTAAGATTACTAAAATATCCTTGCTTAATAAATGACCAAAATACCCCTTAGAATAAAAATGACTAAAATACTCTTCTAGGTCAAAAATCCACTAATCCCAAATAAAATACACACAAGGACAATTAATCTTATATAAACACATAATAAAATCCACTAATTAGAAATGTTACTACTTACTCATCTTACTAAAATGTCTAATTATTACCATCTAAAAAATTATTACCGCTAGTTACCTCTAATCTTAGTAAAAATAACTATCCACCTCAAAATAATTAAATAATCTCAATTCTAAGATTACTAAAATATCCTTGCTTAATAAATGACCAAAATACCCCTTAGAATAAAAATGACTAAAATACTCTTCTAGATCAAAAATCCACTAATCCCAAATAAAATACACACAAGGACAATTAATCTTATATAAACACATAATAAATAATAAAAATAATTCTAGCAAAAAACGAGTTGTTACACACACCCCCTCACTGGGAGAGGATGTGAAGCAAGTAACTGGCTCAATGGGGAATTGGGCACTTTTGTTATTGGGCTTGGACTCAAATGGGCTTACTCATATTTGTTGTCCAGAACAAAAACCTAATTAACCCTAACTCATCATTTTGTAAACTTTGTATAAATGTATGATTTTACTTTGGTTCATAATATTGGAAAAAGTTAGCTGCGCTTCGCCGAAGCTTGTTCATCCCTTTCTCTCTAGCTCACTGAAACATCACTGCCTTGTGTTCTCAAAGAATAATAAAGATAATCTTCTACTATCTCTCTATCTTTCATTGATGAAGATAATATGTTCGCATATATGAATTGATTATAATGATTACCGTATGGTGAGATACAAATCTCAAATCATTCATATTGTTTATTATCAATTGCATATATTTATTTAGATCATTATCAATATTTTAATCTTATATTGTTTTGTCTTCACCAGATCCACGAACATGACATCAAAAATCACTTTAAAGATTATCTTTTTAGATCTGATCAAATGGTTATCATCAATATTTTATGTATTTCTAAGCGTTGTTATAGTTTACCCTGTTGTTTGCTTTGATAATGTCCAAGACAAATCACGTTCGAGTGTGATTCCTTTGATTAAATTTGGAATAAAGAAGACACAATTTTGTCTTTTTGAAGAAGGTACGCATACTATTCATTATAGCTTATTTTGAATTACTTTCTTTTTGTTTTTTGAATTGATATAAAAGAATTATTATTTATTTTGACTTAATATTTTATTTACTCTTAAACAAGTACCATAAGAAATCAAATATTTTTTTTAAAAGTAATGATTATAATTTGAATGTTGATTTGATGTTTTTTCGTATGGATAAAATTAACCTTTGTTATAAATTTTGTATATTGATTCCTAAATCAATTAAATTATTGGTGTACTAGATCCATTAGGGAATAAAACACGACCTTTTTAAAAAAAACCCAATTTCATGTACAATAGAAAACAATTTTGAGTATTTTCTTTTATCCTTCACAAAAAAAAAAGTATTTGCTTTTAAAAATATTACCGAGATTGTCGTACCCAAATGAACTAAGCCACAATCACCAAAAGTTTCTCCGTGTTTTAAATATAAATTCATTTTTTCTATAGCTAACTAAAAAATTGATATTTTTAAAAAATGCCAATATTATTAATTGTGTCCAAAGGATATCAAACGGATAAAAAAAATAAATTTAATCATTAAATTATATTATAAGTTTTTGGTTCCACAATTTCTATCCAAATCAAAATATATCCCTTTTTGTGTTTTTTTTCAATCGTCTCATCTTTATTTTGTGACAGTTCAATCCAAAATAATGTATGTTATTCCTATTCAATCCATTTCTGCCACCACTGCCCAAAACAAGGGGTCCGATGGGAAATCATGTGATCAGGTAGATTTCTGAGCTACTATGCTTCTTTGTTATTTTCTCCTTTTCATTTTCAATTTATTTGATCTCCTTGTATTGTTGGTAGATGCGACTAGATGATAGATTATTAATGTACTTCAATTAAATCTTTTAATTATTATACTTATCGATTTATTTAGAAGATTATAGAGTATTTAATCATGCATATTCGCTCACTTTAAATATATGTAACACTGATATGTAGTTACATTCAATAATTTCAATATCTCAAATTATAATCATTGTTGATTGTCGACGTGTTTCGTATTTGTGTTGGTGCTGGCTAGGTTTAGTTGTAAAGTAATTACCAATGAGATATAATTTTTAATGGCTTGTGTGTGTTGGAAGGAAACCTAAATTGTCAAAACTTGTGTGCGCATGATGTTGCTGAAACATGAACTGTCCAAAATTAAACTATTTTATGGGTTTGATTATGAAGCTTATTTGATGGGTTGATTTAGGTCATTGAAGTATTGTGTGGTCAACATAAACAATTATTGTAGTTACTTAACATTGAGTATGTTGTTATCTCAAGGTCCATATTGTGAATGCATACCCTTTTTTGAAGCCCCAAGTTAATGAGAAAAGTAAAAATAAAATAAAATATCATTTGAATCCATATTGTGAATGCACACCATTGTAACCCTTTATATCAAATAAAAATATTCAAGAACCACGCCATTGTGGTAGAAAAAGGCTTAGTTGTCCCAGTGAGCATAGTTTGGGTGGCAGGGACATGCATTATTATATGCAGGGGCCAGGGTTCGAATCCTGGACACCCCACTTACTCACCTTGAAAAAGGTGAATTCTAGCCACTAAGCCACTTGACAAAAAAAAGAAATAGGCCTAGTTTGCCAAACAAAATATTCTTTTGTCTGTGCCCTTTGTGTGTTTAATAATCTGTTTTCTCTACAAATTAGTTCACCATTCCATAAAAATAATATGACCGAACAACAACAGCGAGAACGACAAGCACGAGGATGATGGAGACATCTGCGAGGAAGATGATAGTGGTGATGACGACGATCATGGATTAATGTCCAATCTTTCTAAAAAAAAAAGAGATTAATACCTAACACAATCTACGACCTCGAATGCATTCATGCTGGTTATCGTGAACTTGTGGATCCTAACAACATTTTTAGCCAACATGATCATGATTATTATCATGATGTTAAAGATGGAGCTATGGATGATGATGTTTATGATGAAAATGAGGAGGCTCCTCAACTTCATCATAAACATAATCATCCAAAGCTTCATCTTAAACATGATGATATTAATCATGATCATCATGGCTAAAAATGTTGTTAGGGTCCACCCGTTCACGATAGTCAGCATGCATGCATTCCAGGTCGTAGATTGAGTTAGGTATTAATCGATTTTTTTTAGAATGATTCGAGATTAATCGATGATCCTCGTTGTCACCACCATCATCTTTCTCGTCCCATCCTTGTACATGTCGTTGTTGCTGTCGTTGTTTGGTCATATTGTTTTGATGGAATGGTGAAATGATCTGTAGAGAAAATAGATTATTAAACACAAAAAGACACAAACAATATAAGATTGCATTTGGAGAACTAGGCCTATTTCTACCACAATGGCGTGGTTCTTGAATATTTTTTTATTTAATGTAAAGGGTTACAAAGTTCAAAGTCAGAATTGAATATTACATTTCAGCCACATGTTTTGATTTGACTTCATTCGATCAATTACGTTACGCATGAGCATCTAATTGCTTGATTTTTACTATGAGATATTTGCAATAGTTATGTCAAGTGCAATAGCAGGTGGGAAACAAAAGGAGATGAACAAAAGGAAGAAGGAAGGTAAAGGTTGTAATAACTTGTGATATGCTTTATAATGTTCTTGAATCTCAACTGATGAACTCTGAGTTTGAAATTTTTCCATCAACTTCTTCAATTAATTTACTGGAAAGCAAGCATATATTGCAAAGTTTCATATTCTCTCAAAATGTGTATGAGTTACATGAATAAAGGAGAATATCTCAAGAGGAATCGAATGAGATCGGTATGTTTTTGAGATGACATAAGGTAAACAAATTTAATAAATCTCAACAAATCGAAATTGAGCATAATATGGAACTTGAATTATTAAGATCCTTTTTGCAATTGTATCTGGAAAATGTTGATGAAGAAATATATTTTCAAGAAAGTACAAAAACCTACCTAAAAAAAAGTACAAAAACCTCTAAGGATGATGTATCCTGTAAAAATGAAAATGTTCATCTCACCAATGATATGTTGTCAAAGGTAGTGTCTAAGAACTCATGAGGTAAAAATTTATAATTTCAAAAAAATGTTTCATTTGAAAATGGAAAGTCTAGTGTTAATCATGCGAAGTCAACAATTATTAATGTATTTGTTAAAAAAAATAAAAAATTATTGATGTAAATGCATCACATTCTTCATTTTTTTCATAAGAATTAATACTAAACTTTTTTACATCAATATTGTTGACTCCACAAGAATAACACTAGACTTTCCATATTCAATGAAATTTTTTTTTTTTTAAAATTATAAATATTCACATCAACGAGTACTCTGAAGTTATCTTTAACAACATAAGATTGGTCTCAATGAATAGTTTGTTGTTGACATGATTTATCATCCGTATAAATTTATGTACTTTCTTGAAAATGAATTCCTTCATCAACATCAACATTTTCCTGATGCATTTCCCATAAGGATCTTAATAATTCCATGGCCATATTAGGCTCTACTTTGACTTGTCGAGATTCATTAATATCAGTACCTTCTGTCTTCCCAAAAATATACTGATATCCATCAATTTATCGTGAGATGTTATATTCTCTTCATGTAACTCATTCAAATTTTGAGAGAATACACGACTTTGAAATATATTCTTGCTCACAGGTAAACTAATTGAACTGTTTGATCGAAAAACTTTAAAGTCAAAGTTCATTGGTTGAGATTCAACAATACTGTAATTCATACCACTAGTTATTCCATACTTACTTTTATTTCTTCTTTTTGGATATATCTTTTTGTTTTCCACCTGCATTTACACTTGAAAAAATTCTTCATATCTCTACTTTCTCTAAGGACGACTCTCAAGGACTGGATTGAATTCTTCATATATCTACATCAACCTGTCACACAAACAAAACAAAAAAAATGAATGAATTCATAAGCTATACTTATGAAGCATACTCTTAGCACTTAACATAACAATTTCATATAGCAAATATTAAAAACAAATGGGTAGATGCTCAAGCGTAATAAATTATATATTCAAGAACCACTCTATTGTGATAGACATGTGCAAAGTTGGCGAAACCTAATCTATTGTTTGTATCTTTTGTGTATTTAAACATCAATTTTTTTTGGGCGCTTGTTTAATCATCTATTTTCCGCTATGTTTTAGCCGTTATTTAACAACACTGCTTGATGATAGCGTTGTGCCCGCATTGTCTCTCTCTTCTTAACCCTAATTTCCTGAGTCTCTCTTATTGATGGAAGGCTTGGTTTGAGTCATGGTAATTTTACTTTGGTTTCGTTGTACTTTATGATATACTTACATATTGAATTTAAATGTGATATAGCATTTAGACCTTTGATAGCTAATGGTTATGACCTATGATTGACAACTCCTTTGCACTCTAATGTATATATTCCATACAGCTTGCCCCTGTTTGTTGTGCCAATGCAATTAGACATGAAAACTAATTGGCCGTCTAATTTTTCAAAAAATGTTCAATGGTGGATCAGTTAAACACTGGTTATGCGTTAACTTCTCAAGGAATGTGCAAAGATAGTGTTGCACGTGGCTTCTGCTATGAGCTTGCCCAGATGTGTTATATATCTGGCATGGTATGTATATGATATTTGCTTCGGGAATATCTTCAGTGAAACTTGTTTTTTTTTATACAATTGATGATTTTATCTTTGTTAATTAGGATTTTATACAATAGTTCCTGCCGCTAGTGCTCGTCCTGACCAAGTAGAGAAAGTTCTTAAAGCGCGGTATCATGATGCGAAGAGCAAGTTTCCTAAAGACAAAGAGCTTGACCTGCTCATTGTTATATTGCCCGACAATAACGGCTCTCTTTATGGTAAATGATTCTTTGACGTTTACTTTTACTCCCCTACCAAATTCAACTGATTTTTTTTTCTTCACTTAGCTAGTATACTGAATTTGCCATTAGGAACTGGAGTTTCAGGCTTGTAGTAGATCAGTAGCGTCTAAATAGTTAATTCCTGACATAAAAACTGCAACTTTTACTTTTTCTCTCTGCCACTTGTTTTCTAATTTGCATTAGTATTGAATGTTCCAATCTCATTTTTTTTCTCACAGCACACTAATTTATATGGACTTTGGCATATCCTTCCTATTCTATAATTAAGTTGTCATATCCTTAATTATATAATTAAGTTGGCCCAGAGTCACTCATCCTTCCTATTTTTTAAATGATTTACTAGACCAACTTAATTACATAATAGAAATTCACAAAATTTGACACCTACAGACCTGGTTTGCCTTTAGTCCAAAGGATAGCAAGTAACTTAATTGTCGGTGATCATCTTATATGCAGGTGACCTGAAAAGGATATGAGAGACTGAATTGGGGGTTGTTTCCCCGTGCTGTTTAACTAAACATGTATTTAAGATGAGCAAGCAGTACCTTGCAAATGTTGCTTTGAAAATCAATGTGAAGGTTGGGGGTATGAATACAATGCTTATTGATGCAATTTCTCGACGCATTCCACTAGTTAGTGACAGGCCTACGATCGTTTTTGGCGCTGATGTTACTCATCCACACCCTGGAGAGGAATCAAGCCCATCAATAGCAGCTGTATGTTTTGTACATATGTGATTTGTTTTTAATTCCAAGCAACTCAAGCTTGAATATAAGTTTTATACTTTCTCAATTTTAAATAATGCTCTTCGATGTTGTAGGTTGTTGCTTCTCAAGATTGGCCTGAAATTACCAAGTATGCTGGTTTGGTTTGTGCCCAAGCACATCGCCAAGAGCTCATTTAAGATCTTTTCAAACAATGGCAAGATCCAGTCAGAGGGACATTGACCGGTGGAATGATCAAGTACTTTCTTTAACTTTGCATTATGTTGGAACAAAATGGGTTTAACATTACCACCTTAAGTTTTGATGATAACAAAGTACTAAAGTGTCAATTGGATAGGCTAATATTTGTTCAAGTGTGCAGGACCATAGAAATTTTTTTATAAGTCTTAGATTCTAGTATTGATTCTGAAAAAACAAAAGAGAGCAATGAAATTTACAAAGGAAGCTTATGTTGTAAGACAGAGTCTGAAGACAAAGAGAGTCTGAAGAACATTAGAAGTTGACATCATCAGAGAGTTTGAAGATCATCAGAAGCTGAAGTTCATCAGAGTCTAGAAATTGGAAACTGGAGTTAGTTAAAAGTTGTTATTCTGAATTCACATCATTGCAGAAGGAATAGAAGTTTAGAGCAACATCTATTTCAGAGGAATTAGAAGGCATTGGATGCTTATCCACTTAAGAGTGCAGGAAAAGGACAATAATACTGTACAACCATTACTACACTCCTCATGTCTGCAATAGTACAAGATAACAGTTGTGTCTACGCTGGTTACTCTCTATTCAAGGAATGAATTTGAAATTGTTCCCTCTAGGACAATAACCAAATCAAACAACAAATCATTGGTGATTATCAAGCTTCAACAAGGACTCTTTTTGATGTGCTGACAATCCTCAACGTATCTCTCACATCTCTATATAAAGAAATGAAGACTTGAAGATTGTAAGAGACTCACAACAATTTTGCTAGTGTCAAAACTCTGCTGAATTGTTTTCACCTCAAAGTTCACTTAGAATTTCTTAATAATTTTCATATCTTATAAATTCTAGAGTCTTAAGAGTTTGTATCTGTATCTGATTTCTATTTGTGAACACATCATTGATTGTATATCAAGTGTTCAAAACTCAAACAATTTTCTGTGTAATTCTGTTTGATTATAAGTCTCTTGCTTTTGTGCTTGAGCATATGAAATCTCTTGCGTGTGTGTTTGAGCATAGGAAACATCTTGCTTTTGTGCTTGAGTAGTTTGAAGTCTCTTGCTTTTGTGCTTGAACAATTGTAATCAGGTATTGATTTGTGTGAACTCTCCTTGGAAGTGCAAGGGGGAAAGGACTCCTTCCGGATATTGTAAGGAGTCTGTATAATTGTTTTGTGTCTTTCTCTTCTTCTCTCTCTACTTTATTCGCTGCATAAGACTCTGAACTCTATCAGACTCAAAATATTAGACTTAGTTTTAAAAAGAAGAAAAAACTAACACAATTTAAACCCGTTTCTTGTGTTTTTCTCACCTTTATATTATACGGCATACAAATGCAAACATTTAAATGTAAAAATTGTCCTTCAACCAAACTAACCAACCCATTCCCAAGGGAAGACAATATTAGCATAATACTTAACCAATATATTATATAATCTTAACAATACTCAATGAGTTGAAATATCTTTTAGATCCTTCAGTCATAAAAAAATCATGTATCAACAACCAGACTGGTGACAATAAAAGCTGCCTGCCGATGATAAAGTATCTTTCTTGACTTGATTGATTTTATTTAGTTTTTATTGGGAGCTTCTTATATCTTTCTGTAGAGCTACTGGACAAAAGATCCAGCGCATCATCTTTTACAGGTATTTGTTATTAAGATGATTCTTAAACTCTAATATTACTTGCTGAGACTGAGAACATTTGAAGGTGACTGTGGTGTCATCTTTGAGAACATTTGAAGATGACTGAAGAAGTATTAGAACTATGTTTGGTTTTTACTGGCTTAGTTATTTTGGAACTATCTTGAGATATGAGATATTTTCGTTATGTCTTTGCCCTGAACTATTTTGTCAAATTTTCTCTTAATATTATTAAGCGGTTTGTTTTGAACAATTTTATCGTTTTGTTACTCTTCTGTCGTCATGTTTGCTGTTTGAATTGAGATCATGTTTCAATTTATTGCCATTGTTTTATGCGACTAAATCATGTTTCTGCCTGTGTTTGAGACTCATATTATTATATGATATGAGTATTGCTGCTGCAGCTTTTTTCTTCTTCTTTTCAGTCATCGATTTAGAGCATAGTATCATTATACTATATGAGTATAGTATGATCAGTATGTAAGATTTGATTGCTAATTCTCACTTTCATTTATGTAGGCAAAAAGTAACAGCCCTAAATATGAGGAGAGATGTATTATTCGCTTATTGGTGTATAATTTTACAGTCAATTCGTCCGTAATTGTTTTCAAATACATGGGCATGCAAAGTAGCCTTCCTCAGCCGTCCTGGTACTTTCAGGTTTCTTTAGAACACTAGTTTGCTTCTTTTCTGTTAGCTTCCATTATCCGAATAAATAAACAGTCTAGTGTTTGAACAAATCACTTTTATTCTGCAATACACTATTTAATACAATGTGTTGTCAAACAGCGGCTACTTTTCATAGCGCTCTAGTGTTGCGTAGAAAGTATGAACAAACCACTTTTTCCCAATCCGTCATTGACAGCAAATAATTAATGTTATATCTTTCATTACCAATAAATTTTAGCTTGTTGAAATCTTAGAAATTAAATATCTAGATGTTTTACTCATTGATCTACCTAGTTTCAGTAACATTTATGCAACAGAATTTGCTGCAATTGCACCTAAAACTGTTAGCTACAAATTAGCTACCCATGAGTAATAGTTTTTAAGTGTTACAAGTAATACACTCAAGTGTTAACGAAATCATTTAGTAACACGAGCTTTACCTAACATTTGTCAAATGTTACAAGACCTAAACACTACAAGAAAAAATACATTTTGCGACCTTTAAAATGACTGATTGCGATTGTTAGAAGGGTCGCAAATGTACATTGCATACGGAGAAGTGTTTCGTGAGAGATTAAAATTGGTTTCGAAGCAAGGTTATCTTAGAAATCGAGGCACTACATGAGAGATTTAACCAGGATTGAAGCAAATTGGAACGACGTGGAGAACAAAAACAAGTAGGCTAACCAAACAGGAGCAAGATTCATGTTGAGGGTGAGATTGAAATTGGTGGTTTTAGTGTTTGATTCATGTTAAGGGTTGAGATTAAAGGTGGGGTTGAAATTTTTAGAGATGAAATTAGGAGGTTAGATTTCAGATCCAGATTGAGATTGAGATTAGATGTTCTAGGGTTTTGAAATTGGAACCGGGATAATGAATTTGAGAAAGCGGGAGTGAGGAAAATACTTTGGGTGAAAAGCGCGATTAAGTCATTCGTAGAGTTATGTGGAAAATCACTTAAAAACCTGCGGCAGTTAGGCAAAACAGTCGCAGCAACTGTCGCAAAATGACATCTGAGACAGTTTTAGAACAAGGGTTGCAAGTTAGGGGTCGCAGAATGCTAAATTTCTTGTAGTGAAATAGTAACATTTGTTTTTGATTCAGTTACAATTTTGAATTGTTACTAAATCTCATATATGTTGTAGTGTTATGATGAGAAGATAAAAGCAAAACCGCAGAAATGTTCAACCATTTTTGGTGGTTCATCGCAAAAGCGACGGAAAATGGGGAAAACAATAGTATGGAGAACACGCCTTCAAGTGGAAAGACTCATAAGAATACGGCTAAAGAACCCACTTCATCCTCTGCCAGCACATCAAAATCGATATTTTCGAGTACTTGCTATCGATGTCATATGCAGTATGAGTATCTCGTGAAGTATCTTAACCTTAAACTAGTCTATCCTAACTGTCATGATGCATTTGTGGTTGTAGAAACTAATCCGCCTGCAACAATTGAATTGTAATAGTCAATCCCAACTTTGAACTTTGAAACCCGTTACTTTAAATAAATTATATATTCAAGAACCACTCTATTGTGATAGACATGTGCATAGTTGGCCAAACCTAATCATCTATTGTTTGTCTTTTGTGTATTTAAACATTAAATTTTTTTTGGGTGTTTGTTTAATCATCTATTTTCTCTATATTCCAGTTCACTTGTCCATTAAAACCATATGATTCAATTTATAATATGAAGAGAAAATCAAGACACACATGTAAGTAATAAAAAAATCAACAATATAAGTAGGTCAAGCACATCATTTCATTCTACTTTCTAACCCTTTAACACATATCGAACAGAAAACACACATTCCAAACAAGCATTGCATAAATTATGACCACATGGTGTTTTCACTAGTCTAAACATGATCTTTTTTTCAAGGAAGGAACAAGAACCCCGTGCATTAAAATTACATCAAAATGTGAAAACATTTTATTGATTTAAGAAATGTTTTAAAATTGAGATATTTAGGTAATGGTTCAAAGACTTAAACTTATTGATTTAGAACAATTAACATTTTAATTAAAATAATCAAATAACCCAATTACACATAGATTCAAAATGTAAACATGTTGATTTGACTGGTACAATTTCTAAAACCTTAATTTTAAATAAATGTAAGCCGTTTGCCAATGTATCATACCTATATTTTTTTTACAGGCCAAGAGAAAGGTTAGGTATCAGGGTGAGTCTGAAGCATGCCCACTAGGTTAGCACCCAACAGAAACTCCCATCTTCTATCGCCTTCCCAATACATAATGTTAATAAATAAAAAAGGAAAAAGTATGTAAGAAAGAGGGGGGACGAGGCCAATACCCTCAGAGAATCAAATTAAACGACAAAAAGTAATGACTAGAAATGGCTAAGGAAATCTATAATTAGGTAGCCCATGTTTGTATCTAGCAAAATCAACTGAAAGTGAGACCGACATAGTATGATACCAAGAAGTGGCAGCCAAGTCATGTCCCAAAGAAGCCATAGTGTCTGCACAACCGTTTCCTTCCCGGAAAAAATGAGAGCAAATGACCATTAACCCATGTTGCATGCAATTATGCCAAAGATTCGGAACCGTAGATGAATGATAGATGGATTCTTGGAGGCGTGAACCGCACTTCAAGAATTACTCTCTAGCCACAATCTAGACTAATTGTACTGAGCAGTATACTCCATAGCAATCATGGGACCCGTAAGCTCCGCCTCAAAAACAGAACAATCGTCGAGATTACTAGCAAATCCGCCCATAAAAGTTCCTTTAAAATCCTGAAAAATCCCACCACAAGCAGAATTAAAATTAATAACATAGCCATCAATATTCGCCTTAACCCAAGTAATGGTGAGAGGCTTCCAAACAACCGTAACAATGCTTCCAAACAACCGTAACAATGTCTCTAACACGCCTTTAAGAATGAGGTTTCAGAGTCATGTTGGTCTTATCCAGACTAAAATCGGGTGATTTTCCTATCTGTATGAAAGGGATGTTGAGTAACCCTCGATACTTGTTATGTTGTTTTATTGTCCTTACCTGTTGGTTTTGGTTTTGACGTAGAAGTAAGATGGCCGGTGGAGCTGGTTGGAATGATGTTGCGATCGCAGAGGCCTTAACTGTGATGGATCAGGTGTTAGCGCAAGCTCAGGGGAATGGTGGACATGGTCCTCAAGATCATGGAGAAGTGGAGGAACGGAGGCTTGATCATTTCATGAGAAACAATCCGCCAACGTTCAAGGGGAGATTTAACCCAGATGGAGCTCAAACCTGGATACAAGGAGTGGAGAGAATCTTCCGTGCTATGGTGACCAGTGACGACCTGAAGGTCGGGTTGGCTACTCACATGCTTGCTGAGGAGGCTGAGTCCTGGTGGGAAGTTGCTAAGAGGAGGATTGAGGCTGGTGGAGAAGTTGTGACTTGCGGGAAATTCAAGAATGAGTTTCTAAGGAAGTACTTTCTGTATGACTTAAGGAACAAGAAAAAAGTGGAGTTCTTATAGTTGAAGCAGGGGAACTTATATGTGGCAGAGTATGCAGCTAAGTTGTAGGAGCTTTCGAAGTTTTGTCCATACATTAATACCGATGATGAGGGATCTTAGGCCAGTGATCTATCAGTACATCTGCTTCCATGAGATCAGGGATTTTGATACTTTGGTGCATAAGTGTCGCATGTTTGATGATGCCGGGAAGGCCAAGGTGAACCACTACAAGGTGGTGAATGACAAGAAAGGAAAGATGCATGGATTTGGGAAGTCTAACAACAAGGACAAAGGGAAGAAGAAAGACGCAGGTGTTGGCTCTAAGCCGAATGCTGCTGATGTGAGATGTTTCAAGTGTGGAAGTCTTGGGAACTATTCTAATGATTGTAAGAAGGGAGAGAGTTGCTTCAAGTGTGGGAAAGCGGGTCACAAGTCGTTTGAATGCAAGGAGGATACTACTTGTTACAATTGTGGGGAGGCAGGACTTATCAGTACTAAGTGTACCAAGCCGAAGTAGGCGGCAGGGAAGGTGTTTGCTTTGAACGCGGAGGAAGTGGAGCAGCCGGATAATCTCATTTGAGGTATGTGTTTAATCAATAGTACTCCTTTGATTGCAATTGTTGATATTGGTGCTTTGCATTCTTTCATCTCGATTAGTTATGTTGAACGTTTGAATTTGGTTGTAACTCTGTTGTCGCGAGGGATGGTCATCGATTCCCTAACCAATCACTCGGTGACTACTTCCTTAGTTTGTGTTAAGTGTCCTGTTAATTTCGGTAACGTTGATTTTGAGTTGGATCTTGTTTGCCTTATGTCGAAGCATATGTGTAACGCCCTACTTTTATTATTTATTATTTATTAAGATTATATATCTTTTTATAATTTAGTCGATTTATTTTGATGAGTGATATTTTGTTATGTTATATGTTGGTATTTATTAGTATAATATATTTGTTATTTGGTGTAGAAATATATAATATTTGGTGTAAAAGTATATTTGTTATTTGTTATAGAAATATATATATTATTTGGTGTAAAAGTATATTTGTTATTTGTTATAGAAATATATGTTATTTGGTGTAAAAAATATACTTGTTATTTGCTATAGAAATATATTTGTTATTTTGTGTAGAGATATATTCGTTATTTTGTGTGGGAATATGTTATCTAGTATAGAAATATATTTGTTATTTTGTGTGGACATATATATGTTATCTAGTATAGAAATATATTTTGTGTAGAGATATATTTGTTATTTGGTGTATTATTATTATTAAGTGGGAGAGATATATATTTAATTTAGAAATAAATAAGATTACGAGGAAAAAAGTAGTTTTGGGGTGTAAGAGAAATTATGGTTATTATAAAAAGGAGAGTTAGAGTTAGAAAATAATATGACGTGCAAACTGTTTTGGAGAAAGAGGAGAAACCTAGAGAAAGAGAAGAGTCAGAGAATAGAAGTTTGTAGAATCGTTGCAATCAATCAATCTAAGGTAAGGGTGGGACTAACCTTCTTTAATCATAAACATATAATTCTAAAAAAGGTTTAATCTTGTTGTTGTTAATTTTGAATTGTTGTAGTAGAAGTTAGATTTTGAATTGAATTAGGTTGTTAAGAGTATAGATAATTCATGAATTTATATGAAAGTTGTTTACATGTTATTTATATGATATTTATATGGAAGTTGTTTATATGTTATTTATATGATATTTATATGAAAGTTATATATATGATGATTATATGAAAGTTGTTGATGATTAAATTATGTTTCCAGTAGTTTTGGTTTGACATGAAAATCTTTTATAGATATTTTATTATGCGAATTTTAAGTGATGCTTTAAGACGATGTTTAAAATATTGTTATATCTTGAGACTAATAATGTGCTGACATGTTGTTGTTTACATTTGTTAAAAGTTGCATGTGTCTGTCTAAGTTGTGATCCAAATTATTGGAGTCATATAAGATGGTTGTGTTGTCTAAGTTGTAAGACGTTGAGTCCATGCATATTCATCCAGAGACGAGGGCTCATGCCCTAGGAGCTTTTGCTCAAATAGCGACGAGGGCTTATGCCCTAGGAGTATATTTATGCTCAAAAAGCGACGAGGGCTTATGCCCTAGATTGGTACCACATGCATGAGTAAGATTATTAAGTTGCATAGTCAAGTTAAAGTTGCATTGTCGAGTCAAGTGGTTAAGTAAATTTTTGAAGTTATGAAGTTGATTAAGATGATGATGATGTTACCTGATACTTGAGATGATTTATATCTGTAATTATATGAAGTACTTGTTGATGATGATTTGTTGTTGTTTTATGCTGATTGATTCTTTTATATGATTTGTTGCTTATTTATGTCGATTGATTCTCTTATATGATTTGTTGTTGTTTTATGTCAATTGATTCTCTTATATGATTTGTTGCTGTTTTATGTGGATTGATTCTCTTATATGATTTGTTGTTGTTTTATGTCCATTGATTCTCTTATATGATTTGTTGTTGTTTTATGTCGATCGATTCTCTTATATGATTTGTTGTTGTTTTATGTCGATTGATTCTCTTATATGATTTGTTGTTATTTTATGTCGATTGATTCTTTTACATGAATTGTTGCTTATCATTATAGAATGTGAAATCTCACCCCTTCTGTTGGAATTGCCGCCTTGTGGGCAAGTGCAGGTAATTAATCTTTAGTTGTTGTTGCTGTTGTGAGTGGCTACCCTCATTGTGTCCTTAGGTGCTCTGATACGTAACGGGATGGAGACTTTTATATATTTTCTATTCCTTACGTATTGATTATGATTTAAGTTTTCAGTTGAATTTATGTTGAGAAGTTTTTATGAGGCCTGCGTGCCAAAACTATTTTGTTAACTTGAATTTTATCCGCTGCGAAGTTTGAATAATTTTGACTAGAATAAATTATTATTTATTCTATTTTTGAGATTTTAAGAAATGTAGCATTCTGTTTATGTGATACTCTAATTTTATTTAAGAAGTTTTTACTTTGGGAAAACGGGGTGTTACAATATGGATGTTGTCTATTGGTGTTAACATTAATTGTTTAACCAATAGTGTAACATTCTCTAAGAAAGTAGATGAGGTAGGTGGGAATTTCTTGACTGTGGAGCAAGTGAAGAAGTTGTTGGATAGGGAAGCTTGTGTGTTTATGATGTTTGTTTAGTTGAAGGAAATTAGTGAGAAAGGAGTTAGCGATTTGTCGGTAATGCAAGAGTTTCCAGAAGTTTTTCCAGACGACATTACCAACTTACCGCCGTAGAGGAAAGTGGATTTTGCAATTGACTTGGTATCCGAAAGATATCCTATTTCGATCGTGTCGTACCGAATGTCCGCGTCGGAATTGGGCGAGTTGAAGAAGCGGTTGGAATAGTTGCTCGAGAAGAAGTTTATCAGGCCGAGTGTTTCACCGTGGGGTGATCCAACGTTATTGCTTAAGAAGAAGGATGGTCGTATGTGGTTGTGTGTGGATTATCAGCAGTTGAATAAGGTAACGATCAAGAATCGGTTTCCGCTCCTGTGGATTGATGATATGATGGATCAGTTGGTTGACGCAGAAGTGTTCAGTAAGATTGATTTAAGATCGGGATATCTCCAGTTACAAGTGAAGGCGGAGGATATAGTCACTATGAATATTCTGTGATGCCATTTGGTGTGACAAATGCGCCAAGTGTCTTTATGGAATACATGAATAGGATGTTTCATCCGTATCTGGACCGGTTTGTGGTAGTGTTTATAGATGATATTTTGGTGCATTCGAAGTCGAAGGAGGAGCATGTTGAGCATTTGAGAGTTGTGTTGTGTACCTTGAAGGAGAATAAGTTGTTTGCTAAGTTGTCGAAGTGTGAGTTTTGGTTGCTGGAAGTGAGTTTTCTTAGTCATGTGATTTTGAAGGGTGGTGTAGCAATGGATCCGTCTTAGGTTGATGCAGTGTTGCAGTGGGAGATTCAGAAGTCTTTTTTGAGATCATAATTTTTCTTGGTTTTGCGGGTTATTATCGAAGGTTCATTGAAGGATTCTCTAAGTTGGATTTACCGTTGACGTAGTTAACTTGAAAAGGACAAGCGTAAGTTTGGGATGCTAAGTGTGAAAAGAGTTTCCAAAAATCTAAAGGAATCGTTTGTCGTGTATTGTGATGCTTCTAAGATGGTTCTTGGTTGTGTGTTTTTGTAGAATCGTCAGGTTGTGGCTTATGCGTCGAGGCATTTGAAAGTGCATGAGAAGAATTATCCGACTCATGATTTGAAATTGGCGGCAGTTATGTTTGTGTCGAAGATTTGGAGGTGTTATCTGTTTGGTTCAACGATCATAAGAGTTTGAAGTACTTGTTCGATCAGAAGGAGTTGAATATGAGGCAAATGAGGTGGTTGGAATTTCTTAAGGATTATGATTTTCAGTTAAGTTATCATCCAGGAAATGCGAATGTAGTGGCAGATGCTTTGAGTATGAAGTCTTTGCATATGTCTGCTTTGATGGTTAAAGAGTTGGAGTTGATTGAGAAGTTTTGGGATTTGGCTTGGGTTAATGAGCTGACGCCGCATGGTGTGAAGTTGGGAATGTTGAAGCTGACAAGTAATATTTTGGAAGATATTAAGAATAGTTAGAAGGAAGATTTGGTAATTGGTAGATCGTGTAGTGTTAGTTAATAAAGGAAAAGGCGTGGATTTCAAATTGGATGAGAATGATGTTTTGATGTTTCGTGACCGAGTTTGTGTACAGGATGTACTTGAGCTTAAGAAGCAGATTTTGGATGAAGGTCATAGGAGTAGTCTGAGTATTCATCCAGGAGCGGCGAAGATGTATCAGGATTTGAAAATGTTGTTTTGGTGACCAAGAATGAAGAAGGATATAGCAGAATTTGTGTATGCTTGTTTGGTTTGTCATAAGTCGAAGATTGAACATCAGAAGCCGTCGGGTTTGATGCAACCGTTGTTTGTGCCTGAGTGGAAGTGGGATAGTATCTCTATGGATTTTGTCGGAGCGTTGCCGAAGACTGTGAAGGGTTTTGATTCGATTTGGGTGATTGTTGATCTGTTGACGAATTCAACACATTTTGTTCCTATCAAGACCGGTATGTCTGTGGCAAAGTTGGCAGAGATCTACATTAAGCAGATTGTTAGATTGCATGGTATTCCATCCAGTATTATGTCAGATCGGGATCCAAGGTTTTCTTCTATGTTTTGGTAGAGTTTGCAAGATATTTTGGGGACGAAGTTAAGGTTAAGTTCATCTTATCATCCCAGACTGATGGACAAACGAAGAGGACTATTCCGAGTTTGGAGGATTTGCTGAGAGCTTGTCGTTTGGAGTAAGGTGTTAGTTGGGTCGAATGTTTGTCGTTGATTGAGTTTACTTACAACAATAGTTTTCATTCTAGCATCGGAATGTCACCGTTTGAAGCTTTGTATGGACGGAGGAGTAGGACGTCGTTGTGTTGGTATGAGTCAGGTGAAAGTTCTTTGTTAGGACTAGAGCTTATGCAAGAGACTACAGAGAAGGTGAAGATAATTCAAGAGAAAATGAGAGCGTCTCAGACTAGGCAGAAGAGTTATCATTACAAGAGGAGAAAGAATACTGAGATTCAGGTTGGTGATCATGTGTTTTTGAGAGTGAATCCTGAAACCGGTGTTGGACGTGCTTTGAAGTGTCGGAAGTTGACGCCGCGTTTTGTTGGACCGTTCGAGATTGTTGAGAAGGATGGAGCTGTAGCGTATCGGATTGCGTAACCGTTGTCGTTGTCGAATCTTCACAATGTATTTCATGTGTCTCAATTACGGAAGTATGTGTATGATTCGTCTCACGTGATTCATGTGTTTTCTTCAGGTAATTTTCGAGGGTGAAAATTCTTTCTAGTGGGGGAGAGTTGTAACAACCCGTTTTTCGTTAGAATTATTTTAATTATTTCTTATGTGTGTTTATATGTGCTTGTGTGTGATCATTTATCTCTGAGTGTAATTTATTCGGGATTAGTGAACTTTGGCTTAAGAAGGGTATTTTAGTCATTTTAAACTCATGGGTATTTTAGTCATTTGACAAGCAAGGGTAACTGGTCCAATGGGGATATGGGCTCTTTTTTTATTGGGCTTGGACTCAAATGGGTTTACCAGAATAAAAACCTAACTTAACCCTAACTCACCATCTTGTAAACTTATATAAATGTATGATTTTACTTTGGCTGATATTACTAGAAAAGGTTAGCTGCGCTTCGCCGAAGCTTGATTCCTGTCTTTCTCTCTAGATCACTGAAACATCACTACCTTGTGTTCGCAAAGAATAATAAAGGTAGCCTTCTACTATCTCTCTATATTTCATTGATGAAGAGAATATGTACGCATATATGAATTGATTATAATGATTGTCGTATGGTGAGATACAAATCTCAAATCGTTCATATTGTTTATTATCAATTGCATATATTTCTTTGGATCATTGTCAATATTTTAATCTTATATTTTTTTGTCTTCATCAGATCGATGAACATGGCATCAAAAATCACTTTAAAGATTATCATTTTAGATCTGATCAAATGGTTATCATCAAGATTGTATGTATTATTTCTAAGCGTTGTTATAGTTTACCATATTCTTTGCTTTGATAATGTCCAAGATAAATCACGTTCGAGTGTAATTCCTTTGATTAAATTTGGAATAAAGAAGACAAAATTTTGTCTTTTTGAAGAAGGTACGCCTATTATTCATTATAGCTTATTTTAAATTAATTTCTTTTTGTTTTTTGTATTGATATCAAAAGAATCATTATATATTTTAACTTAATATTTTATTTACTCTTAAACAAGTACCTTAAGAAATCAATATATTTTTTTAAAAGTAATGACTATATGCTTTTTCCTATGGATAAAATCAACCTTTTGAAGTATACTCTTAGCACTTAACATGACAATTAAGTATAGCGAATATTAAAACCTGCATTTGAATTTTAATAGTCAATCCCAGCTTTGAACTTTGAAACCCTTTACTTTAAATAAATTACATATTCAATAACCACTCTATTGTGATATATATGTGCAAAGTTGGCCAAACCTAATCATCTATTGTTTTTGTTTTTTTTATTTAAACATCAATTTATTTTTTCGGTGTTTGTTTAATCATCTACTTTCCGTTATGGTTTAGCCGCTATTTAACAACACTGCTTGATGATACCCTTTTTATTGGTATTTGTCAATTAAAAATGATCTTGTTCTAGTACCCTCCGCTTGAGTGTCTTTGCAGTTGCATTATGGGGCATACTAGAACATAATGCAACTGCAAACACACAAGCGGAAATATACTTTGATGTTTGAGTTCTGCTGTGATAATTTTTTCTAAAACTTGTTTAGGACCTACTCGTTTAAACTGTATTGCTCTTGACTATTTTGTAATAACAAACCAATCAAAATGCCTTGGTAAATCTAATTGTGTTATAGTAGCCCTCAAAAGTTAGTTCCCTTGTATTTTCTCTATTTGAAATTGATTGAATTCAATTTGTAATGCAAGTTATTATCTTATTAACTAAAGTCTACTTTTGCCTAACATGATTTTATTTTCAAGGACAGATCACCTGCTGAAGCGATATGTGAAGTCAAACTATCTCTAAGCTGGTCTATATAAGGAAGTTAAAGGAAAAGAACGCTTTGGGAGCAAAGAAGTTTTCTTTGAAAGCCCATAATTTATTTCCTTCCCTTGAGGGTATTCCTCAAATGATAGCTACACTCGACGTGTATATTTCTGTCGAGAATAAAGTAAAAGGAGAATCATATTGGTATGGTATACTCGATGTGAACCCCCGTGCTGTTGATGATACAATTAGGAAACATTACAGGAAGCTAGCTCTCATGCTTCACCCTGACAAGAACAAGTCCATCGGATCCGATGGGGCCTTTAAGCTTATTTTAGAGGCATGAAGTATACTGTCTGATAAGGAGAGAAGAGCTTCTTATGATGAGAAGATAAAAGAAAAACCACTGAAAGGTTCAACCATTTTTGGTGGTTCATCGACAAAAGCCACGACAAATGGGGAAAACAATGGTAAGTAGAAAACGCATTCAAGTGGAAGGACTCATCAGAATACGGCTAAAGAACCCACTTCATCCTCTGTCAACACATCAAAATCCACATTTTGGACTACTTGCCATTGATGTCATATGCAGTATGAATATCCCGTAAAGCATCTTAACCTCAAACTCGTCTGTCCTAACTGCCAACACATCAAAATCCACATTTTGGACTACTTGCCATCGATGTCATATGCAGCATGAGTATCTCGTAAAGTATCTTAACCTTAAACTCGTCTGTCCTAACTGCCAACACATCAAAATACACGGATTTGAAATATATTCTTCCTCACAAGTAAACTAATTGAACTATTTGATCGAAAAACATCAAAGTCAAAGTTCATCAGTTGAGATTCAAGAACACTGTAATGCATACCACTAGTTATTCCATACTTTCTTTTATTTCTTATTTTTGGATATATCTTTTTGTTTTCCACCTGCAATTGCACTTGATTTTTTTCTTCATATCTCTACTTTCTCTACGGATGACTCTCAAGGACCAGATTGAATTCTTCATATCTACATCAACCTGTCACACAAACAAAACAAAATAAATGAATGAATTCAAAGGCTATACTTCCGAAGCAAATATAGCAAATATTAAAAACACATGGTTAGATGCTCAAGCATAATAAATTATATATTCAAGAACCATTCAATTGTGATAGACATGTGCATAATTGGCCAAACCTAATCATCTATTGTTTGTGTCTTTTGTGTATTTAAACATCAACTTTTTTTTTTTTGGTGTTTGTTTAATCATCTATTTTCTCAATATTCCAGTTCACTGGTCCATCAAAACCATATGATCCAATTCCTAATATTAAGAGAAAATCGCCACACACATGTAAGAAAAACAAAAATCAACAATATAAGTAGATCAAGCACAACATTTCATTATATTTTTATTCCAATGAATCACTCTCACATTCTACTTTCTATCCCTTAAACACGTATTGAACAGAAAATACACATTCCAAACATGTCTTGTAGAAATTATGACCACACGGTGTTTTCACTGGTGGAAACATGATATTTTTTACATGCCATGAACAAGAACCTTGTACAATAAAAATACATCAAAATGTGAAAAGATTTTATAGATTTAATATTTTAAAATGAGACAGTTAGGTAATGGTTCAATGACATAAACTTATTTATTTAAAAGAATTAACATTTTGATTGAATTAATCAAATAACCCAATTACACACAATAATGATTCAAAAGGTAACATGTTGATTTGACTGACACAGTTTCTAAAACCTTAATTTTAAATAAATGTAAGACGTTTGCCAATGTATCATACTTATATTGGATTGAACGTCATTGTTATTACTATCTCCAATAGAAACAATGTCATACCAATTTATACGTTGCACTACTTTAACTTCAATACAATAGGATTAACAAAAAAAATTATTTCAAGAAAAAGCGCTAGGATCAAAGAAAAAATCATTACTTTTTTTCTAAGTCATCATTTGCTCTTCTTTTTACTCCATTTATAGCCTAATTCTCCATACCATCTGAAACTCCACTACAAAGTTTAGGCCCTTCTACACTGTTGTTTTGGAAAGCATCATCAACGTTATTTCCATTAGATATTTCCTTTAACTTTGCTAGCTTCATTGTCTCGATTTTCTCCTATTCAAATTTTAAACCTTGATTTCCACTTAGGGAGTTTTTTTTCTTTAATTTTCCTAATTCATCTACAACAAACTCCTATAATATGTTGGAACAAAGGTGTTCAACAATACCACGTTTTGAGTTTTGATGATAACAAGGTATTAAAAAGTTGTCAATTGGATATTGCTAATATTTGTTTAAGTATGCAGGATATCAATTAAGATTTGTATCTTAGAAAGTATTCTGTGTGAACAATGTTAAAGAGCATTAAATCCAGAGAAGCTTGTTGCTTGTGATTCTGTTTCGAAGAGAGTCTGAAGACTGTGCTGAAGAGAGTCTGAAGACTGTACCGAAGAGAGTCTGAAGACTGTATCAGAGTCTGAAGACCATCAGAATCTGAGAACCAAGAGAGTCTGAAGATTATCAGAAGCATAGTGCTACAGTGAGTCTGAAGCCACAAATTTGATGATCTGCTAACAGTGATCTCTACTGCATTGCTATGCACAAAGAAACTCTAATGGAGTAACGGCTAGCTTCTAAGTCAACTTGAGCGTGGGAAGCACACAGACAAAGATTGCAGGCCAGTACAGAGTACGTTGTACGAACTCTGTTTCCACTACTCCACTACCTCGTACAGTTTGGCAACTGTGTCTACCGGTATTAATCCTCAAAGGGAATGGAATTCAAATGATGCGATTGAAGGACTATTACCAAATCAAGCAACAGATCAACAGTCATTGATCAAGCTTCAGAAATCATCCTAATGCGCTGGATGACTCAACGTCTCTTTCCTACGCCTATATAAAGGATAGAAGACTTGAAGAATTGTTGGACTCTACAACTTAGAAAAACTGCATTGCGCTGCTTTCGTATTCAACTAAGTCTTAACAAAAGCACATCATTAACTTAGATTCTTACAAACTGAGTATTCTAGAATTTCTAAGTTTCACAGAAAAACAGAGTCTGTCTTTTGTGTAAAACAGAGTCTGTCTTTATTGTAATTGAAACACATTTTGATTGTTATCAAGTGTTTCAACTGTATTCAATTTTCTGTAATTGTGTAAAAGTCTCTTGCTTTTGTGCTTGAGCAAAGGAAGTCTCTTGGCTGCGTCCTTGAGCAAAGGAAGTCTCTTGGCTGCGTCCTTGAGCAAAGGAAGTCTCTTAGTTGTGTCTTTGAGCAAGGAAGTCTCTCGCCTGTGTGCTTGAGCAAGGAAGTCTCATACTGTGTGTTTAAGCAACTTGTAATTTGATATTACATTTTAGTGAACTCTCCTTGGAAGTACAAGGGGAACAGGACTACTTCCGGTTTGTGGAAGGAACCTGTATAATTGCTTGTGTTCTCTCTTCTCTCTTTATCTCTTGATTATTCCGCTGCAATCAGAACTTAATCTCCTATCAGACTCTGATCTCATTCAGACTCTGAGTTTAAAGAAATTAGATTCTCACTCTTCAAGAGTTGCGAAAAGAAAACACAATTCAACCCCCCCTTCTTGTGTTTTTCTCACCTTCAGTTGGTATCAGAGCTCCGGCTCTGTTGTCTTAGCACTTAACCGTGTAACAGAAAAGATCCAGAGAAAAACATGTCTTCCAGTGAACAGTCTTCTTCTGGTGCTGCTGCTGGTGCTGCTATTCCATATGACTATGGATCCAATAACAGCAGTAGAAAGGCTGATTATGGAAAAATTCCTAAGTTCAATGGTGATCCTGAAGAATTTTCTTGGTGGAAAACCAACTTCTATAGTTATGTCATGGGTCTTGATGAAGAACTCTGGGACATACTTGAAGATGGTGTTGGTGACTTACAACTTGATGACGAAGGTGCTGCCATTGACCGCAAACTTCACACTGCTGCTCAAAAGAAAATCTATAAGAAACATCATATCATCAGAGGGGCTCTTGTCACTGCTATTCCTAAAACGGAATACATGAAGATGAGTGACAAATCTACTGCTAGAGCCATGTTTGCTTCTCTCTGTGCTAACTACGAAGGAAGCAAAAAGGTCAGGGAAGCTAAAGCTCTTCTATTAGTTCATCAATATGAACTATTTAAGATGAAAGAGGATGAAAGTATTGAGCAGATGTACTCAAGATTTCAAACTCTAGTATCTGGTCTTCAGATACTGAAGAAGAGTTACATAGCTTCTGATCATGTTAGCAAGATTTTAAGGAGCTTACCCTCTAGATGGAGACCAAAGGTCACTGCAATTGAGGAGGCTAAAGATTTAAACACTTTAAGTGTTGAAGATCTTGTAAGCTCACTCAAGGTTCATGAGTTAAGTCTCAATGAACATGATTCTGCAAGAAAATCCAAAACCATTGCCTTAAAATCAAAAGGAAGGTCTTCAAAGGCTCTCAAGGTTGAAGAGTCTGAAAATGAGTCTTCAGCTTCTGAAAGCTCAGAGGAGGATCCTGATGTAGCAAAGGAAATGGCTATGCTTTCAAGCAGAATGCAGTACCTTGCTAAGAAGAACAAGAGATTTCTGAGCAAGAGCAGTGGGAAGGGGTTCAAAAAGGAGGATCAGAAAGGTTGCTTCAACTGCAAGAAAACTGGACATTTTATTGCTGAGTGTCCAGAACTGCAGAAGGAGAAACCCAAGTCAAAGAGGCCAACCTTCAAGTCAAGCAAGTTTAAGAAGCAGATCAAGAAAAGTCTGATGGCCACCTGGGAAGATCTTGATAATGAGTCAGGATCTGAAGATGATGATGCTGATGGTGAAGCAAATGTAGCTGTTGGACTAATGGCTACAACCGAATCTGTTAAAGAGACACCTGAGGCAGAATCAGATACAGACTCTGAAAATGAAACAGAGGTATATTCTGAACTCACAAGATCTGAACTTATAGAATCTGTCAATGAGCTTCTTGGTCATTTTAAAGCTAAGACCACTGAGTTGAAGAAAGTCAAACAACAGCTTGATAAGCTGTCAAAAAGACATAATTCAACTATGTTGGAATTAGAAGATTTAAAAGAAGAAAATATTTCTTTATTGATCAAGAAGTGTAGCTGTAAATACTTAAGTGAGCAAGATGTTGCTCTGCAAGAATTTATTGCTACTGGAATTGACAGATCAAGGGTTGCATCCATGATCTATAGCACGTATCAGAACAGAGGACAGGGTCTTGGATTCATTGGAGGAAACTCAAATGAAATGACTCTGAAATCTGGTCCTGATGGAGCCAGAGAGGCGTTGAAAAATCATTTTGTAAAAGAGTCTGATGAAGTCAACACAGTGACTCATTCAGAACCTACAACTTCTACTTCTAAGATTCTGACTAAGTCAAAACTTCAGAATGTTAAGTTAAAGGGTCTGAAAAACTTTGAACCCAAAGCTTTAAAGTCTCAGACTCTGAAACATTCAAAGTCTGATAAACAGACTCTGAAAAAGCCAGAGTCTGAAAAACCAAAGTCTAAGTTTCAAAGGAGAGAAACTGTGAAAGGCAAGTTGAAACCTAAACCAAACAGTTCCAAACCTAAGGTATGGGAGAAAACATTGCCAATGATTTCAAGACATAACTTACGAAAAGAGTTCAATGGTTCTAAGACTAACCAAAAAGGACCCATAAGAATATGGGTACCTAAGTCTGATATAATTGATGCTGCAGGTATGTCTAAAAGGACTAAAAAAGCACAAGGCTTGGTACCTAGACAGTGGTTGCTCGCGTCACATGACGGGAGAAAGGTCTATGTTCCTAACCCTAACCATGAAAGAGGGAGGAACTGTGGGATTTGGAGGAAACCAGACTGGCAAAATCATTGGTACTGGAACCATTGGTAACTCTCTGATCTCAATCAGTAATGTGTGGTTCGTTGATGGACTTAGACATAACCTACTAAGCATAAGTCAATTATGTGACAGTGGTTATGATGTATTGTTTAATAAGAACAACTGCACAGTGGTTAACAAGGATGATCAGTCCATAGTCTTCAAGGGAAAACGAAGAAACAATGTATATAAGATAAAATTCTCAGAACTGACTGATCAGAAGGTAATGTGCCTTCTGTCAATGGGTGATAAGAAGTGGATGTGGCATAGACGTTTGGGACATGCTAACTGGAGATTAATCTCTAAGCTTAGCAAGTTGCAACTTGTCAAAGGCCTTCCAGACATTGACTATCACTCAGATGCTCTTTGCGGAGCATGTCAGAAAGGGAAAATTGTCAAGAGTCCCTTCAAGCCGAAAGAAATTGTTTCAACTTCCAGACCCTTGGAGTTACTTCATATTGACTTATTTGGACCAGTTAGCACTGCATCCTTATATGGAAGTAAATATGGACTAGTTATTGTTGATTACTACAGCAGATGGTGTTGGGTTAAATTTCTGAAAACTAAAGATGATTCATATTCTGTGTAAATTCTGCATCCAAATTCAATCAGAGAAGGAAATGAAAATCTTGAAAGTCAGAAGTGATCATGGAGGAGAATTTGAAAATGAACCGTTTGAGGTCTTCTGTGAAAAACATGGAATTATTCATGAATTCTCTGCACCTAGAACTCCACAACAAAATGGAGTTGTAGAGAGAAAGAACAGAACCTTACAAGAGATGGCTAGAACCATGATCCATGAGAACAATCTGGCTAAGCAATTTTGGGCAGAAGCAGTAAACACAACTTGCTATGTTTAGAACAGAATCTATATTAGATCTCTGTTGAACAAAACAGCTTATGAACTCTTTAAAGGAAGAAAACCCAACATATCTTAATTTCATCAGTTCGGATGTACATGTTATGTCCTGAACAACAAAGTCTACCTAAAGAAATTTGATGCCAAAGCTCAAAAGGGAATCTTTTTAGGTTACTCTGAACGCTCTAAGGCATACATGCTGTATAATTCAGAAACACAATGTGTGGAAGAATCTATGCACGTAAGATTCGATGACAAAGAGTCTGGAAGTGAAACTCCAGTGCAAGATGAAAGTCATGAAGAATCTCAAGATTCTGATGATAACTCAGAATCTGATCAGATTCCAGAATCTGAAGATACTTCAGAAGCTGGAACAACCCATGAAGTTCCTAATGATGAAGCTTCTGATGAAGCTCAAGATGGTTCTTTGCAAGCTAGTCAATCCAAACAATCTTTCAAATACAAGTCTTCACATCCAGAAGATCAGATAATTGGCAATAAAGAAAGTCCTATGAGAACAAGATCGCATTTCAGACAAGAAGGGTCTGCTTTAGGATTATTATCTGTTATTGAACCAACTTCTGTTGAAGAAGCTCTTGGAGATGAAGGATGGATTCTAGCAATGCAAGAAGAACTGAATCAATTCAAAAGGAATGAAGTATGGGATCTAGTAGCTAAGCCTAATCACAAGAACATCATTGGAACCAAGTGGGTGTTCAGAAACAAGCTTAGTGAACAAGGAGAAGTAATCAGAAACAAGGCCAGACTTGTTGCACAGGGCTACAGTCAGCAAGAAGGCATTGATTACACAGAAACGTTTGCTCCAGTTGCAAGATTGGAAGCAATCAGGTTACTTCTTTCCTATGCAGTTAATCACAACATAATTTTGTATCAAATGGACGTTAAGAGTGCATTTCTTAATGGTGTCATTTCTGAAGAAGTATATGTCAAACAACCTCCTGGCTTTGAAGATTTAAAGCATCCAGAGCATGTTTATAAATTAAAGAAATCACTCTATGGCTTGAAACAAGCTCCCAGAGCTTGGTATGAAAGACTAAGTAATTTCTTAATTCAAAACAACTTTGAACGAGGACAAGTTGACATTGCTCTATTCAGAAAGACTCTGAAGAAAGACATTCTTGTAGTTCAGATTTATGTTGATGATATTATCTTTGGTTCTACAAATAGTTCACTTTGCAAAGAGTTTTCGAAAGTTATGCAGGATGAATTTGAAATGAGCATGATGGGAGAATTGAAGTTCTTTCTTGGAATTCAAATCAACCAATGCAAAGATGGAGTCTACGTTCATCAGTCCAAGTATACGAAAGAGCTTCTGAAGAAGTTCAATCTTGAGGACTGTAAAGAAATGAATACTCCAATGCATCCAACCTGCACTCTGAGCAAAGAAGATCAAGGGACCAAAGTTGATCAGAAGCTGTATAGAGGTATGATTGGTTCTTTGTTATACCTATTTGCATCCAGACCAGATATTTTGTACAGTGTATGTTTGTGTGCAAGGTTTCAATCAGATCCTAGAGAATCTCACTTAACTACTGTTAAGAGAATCTTTAGATATCTGAAAGGAACAACCAATCTTGGACTTCTTTACAAGAAATCCTCTGACTACAAGCTAGTTAGATTCTGTGATGCTGACTATGCTGGAGACAGGATTGAAAGAAAATCTACCAGTGGCAATTGTCAATTCTTGGGAGATAATCTGATATCCTGGGCTAGCAAGAGGCAAGCAACCATTGCTCTGTCTACAGCAGAAGCAAAATACATCTCAGCTGCTAGTTGTTGTACACAGCTACTCTGGATGAAACATCAGCTTGAGGACTATCAAATAACTGAAAACCATATCCCAATTTATTGTGATAATACAGCAGCTATATGTTTGTCTAAGAATCCAATTCTGCATTCAAGAGCAAAGCATATTGAGATTAAACATCATTTTATAAGAGACTATGTTCAAAAGAGAATTTTAGATATTCAATTCATTGATACTGATCATCAATGGGCTGATATATTTACTAAACCCTTAACTGTTGAAAGATTTGATTTCATAAAGAAAAATTTGAACATGTGCTATGTCTCTGAGTAATATGCGCCTCTGAAAACAGAATTCAGACTCTGAAAAATATTCAAAAGCTATTTGGGAATCATACTCTCTTTTGGAGACTCTGATGAAAGCTTCTGATAAATTATTCAGACTCTGGTGAGGAATCTTTAGACTCTCAGAAGCTCGTATTAGTGGAAGCGTGACTGTTAAGATCAGTAACACCTGCCCCACTATGATGACAGTTACTTTACAGTTTCTCAGACGTGGCCTGTCTGTATTGGGTAAAAACTCAAAGGGCAATGATTTCATTATGTTAAACAAGTTACCTTCGCTTTGTCCCAATACGTTTACGGCTGCATGCTATATGTATTTATTGTTTGTGTTTGTTTGTCCCCTACTCTTTCCAAACAGTTTTCAAACATTTTCTCTATAAATACATAACACACACAACTCACTTCTCTTTTCACTCTTTGATTTTCTCTCTGAACAAATTTCTTGTTTTTTAATACTTTGCAAAACCTTTTTTTTTGTTCTCAAATCAAACTCTTAGAAAACCCTAATGGCAAGTGATCTCATCCAATCTGGTGTTATAATCAAGTCCGGAGGATCCTATGTTATCAAACCCAGAACAATGAACATCATCAAGGAGACTCTGGAAATTCAAGTTGAATCTCCAGTAGATTTTGGTTCACTCAGTCGTCATGGAGTTGACGTTGCACCTCATTTCTTATCACAAGGAATGATGAGATACTTTGGTATGTTGAATGGACCAACATATCAGGAGCTTGTTAGAGATTTTTGGGTTAGGTCTGAAGTCTACGACAAAGCTGAAGCTACTTTGGAAGAAACAGTAGCAATCTCAAACAACCCCAAGCTTGTTGGAAAGAACAGAGACCAAATGGGTTTAAGACCGTACAATGGTCTTGAAATAAGGTCTGCTGTGATGGGAATTCCAATAGTTATCACTGAAGAGGTGGTAGCCAGGGCTTGTCAGATGGAGAGCGCTGGTAAATTTTAGTGGAATGTCAACAAGAAAAGTGAATGGGCCGTTGTCTGCAACAAGTTGTTATTTGAAGGGAGACCCTCAAATAAATTGGTGGATATGCATCCTGAGCATAGGGTGCTTCTGAAGATTATACTGGACAGTATGCTTCAGAAAGGAGGAGGAACAGATACATTGTCTGTGGATCACAAAGTTCTTCTTTATTTTCTTATCAACAAAATAAAGATCAACTTCCCCAGATATGTGATGCACCACATGTGTTGGGCCATCAAGAAGAGTCAATCAGAAACCAGGAGGCAAGTTCCTTTTGGAAGATTAATATCTGAGATTCTGTATCAAGGAGGCCTCTTGAAGGTCTTATCAGAATCTGGTGTGGTATCAGATATTCATCTAGGAACTATGACCGGTAGAATCATCAATGGCAAGACTCTACAGTACATGAAGATTGTCAAGAGATTCAACCCCTCTAAGCATGATATGAGAGAATCCTATGTACAATCTGATTTGATGATGGACTTCCCTCCCATATCCAAAGAAGATAATCCTGAAGTTCTTGCTAGATTTGTGGTGGATTACTTAAAGGAGACTGGTAGAATAATCAACTATTCTGCTATTCCTGAGACTTCTGGAGGAGGCCCTCTTAAGGTCAAAGGAAAAAGGACCAAGGAAGTGGTTCTCAAGGAAGAGGAAGAGAAGCAGGAGCCTCTCAACAAAAAGATCAAATCTTCTGCTCTTCCGGGAGTTTCAATTGGTTCTCCTTCTGCATCTTCTGCACTTCGTGAAATTAAGGATGAGAAGAAGGCTAAGAAAGCTGAGAAGAAAGCAATAACAGGCAAAGCTGACAGAGACTATGACAAGTTAGCTCAAGATATTGCTGATTTCCTTGACACTGACTCTGGAGGTGAAGAGAGTTAGATCAAGAAGAGAAAGGTGGATGTGATTCCTGTGGCTAAGGATGTAGCACAGAAGATAGGTACTTCTGTATCTATGATTGAGGATGAACACACTGCTGGCAAGGTTATGGCAGCAGATTTGATTGCAGAAGAGTTGAAAGAAGAGACTGTCAAGGAAGCTGCTAAGTTGCTTGCTTCTGCTCTTAAACAGAAGAATCCTTCAGAACCTGCAGAAGCTGAGTTATCAAAAGCTACTGTGTCTGATCATTATGCTTCTCCAGAAGCTGGCATTGGCACCTCTGGCAACGTGGCATTTAGCTCATCTTCTTCTTTGAATCATGAGTCAGAATCAGATTCAGAATCTGACAACAAACCCTTGAGCCAAATTCTTCCATCTCTCAAAAATTCATCTACCTCACCAATCAAACCCATATCATCCCATAACCCGCTTGACCAGGCAGTAGTTGATTATGTTGATTCAACTATGGACAGAGTGATTCAAGACACAATCACAGTGTCTATGAATCTTCCTGCTGACCATCCTGCTCAACCTTCATTTCTCAAACCACTTCAGGTAATTCAACCTTCTGAAAAGCCTGAAGCAACCATTCAATCCAAACAGCCATCCCCCCAAACTGAAACAATTTGTGTAGACTCTCCAGACACTCTAGATTCTCTTGAAAAACATCTAGGAGGAGAACTACCAAAAACCCCTGC
This sequence comes from Medicago arabica, assembly GCA_946800305.1. Taxonomy (NCBI): domain Eukaryota; kingdom Viridiplantae; phylum Streptophyta; class Magnoliopsida; order Fabales; family Fabaceae; genus Medicago; species Medicago arabica. The sequence continues at coordinate 47,936,900 of OX326966.1, forward strand.
AAAATCCAAACCAACAAAAGCTACTTCATCCGTTTCCAAACCAGACCCTGTACCTGAACCTACAGAGAATCTGACCTTAGCTTCTGTTGAACCTTCAGAACCTGTTGTTGAACCAGCTTCTGAAAATCTGGAACAAGCCTCTGATATTGTATCAGGAACTGTAACAGCATGTAAAGCTAAGACCAGAAGAGTTTCTCAACCACTTTGTGACCCCATAACCTATTTCTCTTTTGAAACTTTTCTAGCTTTGAGAGCTTCTCTACCCTCAACCTCTGAACCTCAAAGTGACTTATTTGATTCAAATAAGATTGATGAGTTTTATGCTTCTTCATGCAATAAGCTCAAAGAAGTTATTGAGCAAAGGTCTATGCCAATACTTAATGTGAGCTATGAGGACAAGTTTTCTTCAGTGAAGACTGAGTTTTTGGATTTTATCACCAAAATTCAAAAGGCTGCTACCAGGGAACAAGCTCTTGTTACTGCCAAGCATGTTGAAGAAGTAAAGCGGGCTGAGAAAGTTGCAGTTCTGGAAAATGCTCCTATTCTGAGGATAAGAGATACACCCTTCTTTGATGAAGATCAGTATATTCCTAGAGAATCAGTGGCTTACAATTCCTTGAAGAGGAAAATGTATAGAATTCAAGAAGAAGCAAGACAAGAAAGAGAAGCACATTTGCAAAGAACTGAGGCTCTGGAAGAGATGGTAAAGAAACAGCAAGAGGATCTCCAGAAACTGATGGATCATCTTGCCAAACAAAACCAACCTTAGTTTAATTTCATTTTTCTTGTTTATTTTTTTTGTAATTCTTGTTTACTACGTTATGTTTCAATTTATACAAGTTGTTTTTGATTCTATTTGCATTCAATTTTTTTTATGCTCTGAATTTTCTATGTTTTCCCTCTGAATCTCATTCTTCCTTAAAACATGTTTACACCCTTACCTTAAGTCATTTAAAAAGGGGGAGGAACCTGTTCTGAACTTTTTTTTGTTGATGACAAAAGGGGGAGAAGGGAAGGTATTTATGTCAGGGAGGAGAGAAATTTTTTTCTTTATTTACATTGCATGTAAACGTAAAAGTTAAAGGGAAATCTGCGAAAGGTGCTTAGTTAGACTCTGAGCCCTGTTTAAGAATCAATTTACTAAATATTCTGAGTATGAATTTGATTGCTAATGAAAGACAATTTAATTAACCTGGATAGAACTCAAGATGAGCTTACAAACCTCAACTTAAGAACTATCAGACTCAGGGGGAGTCAGAGCTTACAAACCTCAGACTCTGAGCTTACAAACCTCAGAACCCTTTAAGTCAACTTGTTAATTAGATTAACAACAATTGACCTTTTAAATACTAATGTTTGTCATCATCAAAAAGGGGGAGATTGTTGGAACAAAAGTGTTCAGCAATACCACGTTTTGAGTTTTGATGATAACAAGGTATTAAAAAGTTGTCAATTGGATATTGCTAATATTTGTTTAAGTATGCAGGATATCAATTAAGATTTGTATCTTAGAAAGTATTCTGTGTGAACAATGTTAAAGAGCAATAAATCCAGAGAAGCTTGTTGCTTGTGATTCTGTTTCGAAGAGAGTCTGAAGACTGTGCTGAAGAGAGTCTGAAGACTGTGCTGAAGAGAGTCTGAAGACTGTACCGAAGAGAGTCTGAAGACTGTATCAGAGTCTGAAGACCATCAGAATCTGAGAACCAAGAGAGTCTGAAGATTATCAGAAGCATAGTGCTACAGTGAGTCTGAAGCCACAAATTTGATGATCTGCTAACAGTGATCTCTACTGCATTGCTATGCACAAAGAAACTCTAATGGAGTAACGACTAGCTTCTAAGTCAACTTGAGCGTGGGAAGCACACAGACAAAGATTGCAGGCCAGTACAGAGTACGTTGTACGAACTCTATTTCCACTACTCCACTACCTCGTACAGTTTGACAACTGTGTCTACCGGTATTAATCCTCAAAGGGAATGGAATTCAAATGATGCGATTGAAGGACTATTACCAAATCAAGCAACAGATCAACAGTCATTGATCAAGCTTCAGAAATCATCCTGATGCGCTGGATGACTCAACGTCTCTTTCCTACGCCTATATAAAGGATAGAAGACTTGAAGAATTGTTGGACTCTACAACTTAGAAAAACTGCATTGCGCTGCTTTCGTATTCAACTGAGTCTTAACAAAAGCACATCATTAACTTAGATTCTTACAAACTGAGTATTCTAGAATTTCTAAGTTTCACAGAAAAACAGAGTCTGTCTTTTGTGTAAAACAGAGTCTGTCTTTGTTGTAATTGAAACACATTTTGACTGTTATTAAGTGTTTCAACTGTATTCAATTTTCTGTAATTGTGTAAAAATCTCTTGCTTTTGTGCTTGAGCAAAGGAAGTCTCTTGGCTGCGTCGTTGAGCAAAGGAAGTCTCTTGGCTGCGTCCTTGAGCAAAGGAAGTCTCTTAGTTGTGTCTTTGAGCAAGGAAGTCTCTCGCCTGTGTGCTTGAGCAAGGAAGTCTCATACTGTGTGTTTGAGCAACTTGTAATTTGATATTACATTTTAGTGAACTCTCCTTGGAAGTACAAGGGGGACAGGACTACTTCCGGTTTGTGGAAGGAACCTGTATAATTGCTTGTGTTCTCTCTTCTCTCTTTATCTCTTGATTATTCCGCTGCAATCAGAACCTAATCTCCTATCAGACTCTGAGTTTAAAGAAATTAGATTCTCACTCTTCAAGAGTTGCGAAAAGAAAACACAATTCAACCCCCCCCCCCTTCTTGTGTTTTTCTCACCTTCATAATATATAACTAATATGAAATATAACACATTCTTGCTCTTGTTATCATTAGTTTGATTTGAATACATGAAGACGAGCCTTATTAATCATGGAACAAAGTTAACTTATTGTGTTAAATACATAAAATGGGTGAAAAGTAACACCTTTTTCAAGGTAGATTCCCTTGGAGACACAATAGCAGTATTATTAACCTTGTTTGATTCAACGTCGGATGCCTTGGTTTCATGAGCTAGAGCACCAGTAGGTTGTTGACCTTTTTTTATCTTATAATTTTTCTCTTGTTTCAAAAATAACTTACAAAATGATACAAAATTAAAAAAACACAAAACTCAAATTACATTTGAACCTTAACGTACCTGCAACGGCTGCATTTGCAAATGCCTTTGCAGTTTGGAATGATATATCATTCAACAAGTCTGCATATTTTTGTCTTTCCCCATATCTGAACTCAACACACAAAAATAGTTGACTTTTAAAAAGCCCACAATAAAATAAAAATAGACTAATTCTGAAAAAATAACTTAATAAAATAAAAATGTGATCCAAAACTTCCCCAGAGGCATTTGTAGTAGAATCTATGGACACAAGTCTTCCTATTTCTTAGTTTCTTACATTTATCAGTCAAATTCGTTTTGTTCGCACTTCATTATGGTAAACTAAACAAACAAATTTGATTGCATCAAAATAAACATCAAACTCAGAAATCAAAGACAAACACATTTTCTAAATAGTTAACTTAAACCTCAAAACATCATTATCCTACAACCCGTCAAATGATATTTTTTTCTTAATATGGACCTTGAGCTTACAATATACTCAATGCGAACTATCTACAACATTTGTGTATGTTGGCCACACAATAGTTCAAACACCCATTTCACTCCACTAATTAAGCTCCATAATCACGCTCACAAAAAATAGTTGAATGTTGGATAAATTATGTATTAGCAACATCATGCGCACACAGGTTTTGACAATTTATGTTTCCTTTCACTAATTACGTCTCATTAATAATTACTTCACAGTCAAAACCTATCAAGAACTATCTAACACTAACATGTCGACATCGATTATATTATGAGAAATTGACATAATTGAATGTAACTATATATCAGTGCTACATGGATTTGAACTGAGCAAATATGCATGATTAAGTACTATATAATATTTTAACTAAATAAATAAATAGATGAATTAAAAAAATATAAATTATGTGTATTAATATTCTATCATCTAGTGGTACCTACCAACAAAACAAGGAGCTCAATCAAATAAATAGATCAACCTTAGAAAATGAGAAAATAATAAACATCCATAGTAGTTTAGAAATATGCCTGATGAAAAGATTTTCCATTTGCAAGTGAGTCACTATCATCAACCTAAGTACCATTGTATTGGTAGTGGTGGCGAGAATGGATTTTATAGGAACAACAAACATTGTTTTAGTTGAACTGTCACAAAACAAAGACGAGAAGATTAAAAAACACAAGCAAAGAGATAGATTATGTTTTGGATTGATAGTGTGGAACCAAAAGTTGAAAACATCATTTACTCATTAAATATATTTTCTAACTGTTTGATATAAGACTTCGATACGACTAATAAAATTTGCATTTGTTAATAAATTAACAATTTTTTATTTAGTTCTAGAAAAATTGGATTCCTTAGCAAGGATTGAGTATGAAAATTGATAAAAGGGATTTAGATATAAAATTGCGCTTTTGGTGATTTTGGATTAGTTCATTAGTGAGACAAGATGAATGAATCTCTTGGTCAATTTTGGGAGCATAATAATTTTACTGATTACAAGGAGACCCTCTATCCTCCCAGCTTTTCATCATTTGTGTGGAGGAGCGACAGGTTCAAGTGATGCAGAACATTCGTACAATGTATGAAGCAACTTTAGGGCAAGAAATTAGCCTTCCCATGTCTGAGAATTACAATAGCATGATTGTATCTGATACTATAAAGAATTTCATTACCAACATTATGGGAGTGGAATTTATGCTTGGTACCGGGAAGTACTTGGGTCTCCCTTCGATGATTGGAAGAGATCTTATTGTTGCCTTTTCGTATATAAAGGACCGTATCTTGCAGAAAATTAATGATTTGAGTATAAAATGGTTATTATCAAGTCAATATTTGCAGGCTATATCATTGTATGTTTGGAGTATTTTTTTCATACCCACCTCTATTATTTCTACCATTGATAAAATTAGGAACTCCTTTTGGTGGGAGCACGTTGGAGCTAATAGTCGGGGTGTCCGTTGGATGTCTTAGAAGAAGTTGTTGATACATAAAAGTTATGGAGGTATGGGTTTTAATGACCTGACTAATTTTAACTTGGAAATGCTTGGTAGACACGGGTGGGACTTTGAGACAAATCCTAATTCCTTACTCTCCCTTATTTTTAAGGGTTGGTATTTTTCTTCTCGAAGTTATCTGACTGAAAATTTGGGTCACAACTAAAGCTATGTTTTGAGGAGTATTTTGAAAGAGTGTTTCATTGTCTGCATCGGGGAAAGGTGGTGTATTGGAACAAGTCACTCTATCTTTATTCTTAATGAACCATTGTTGATGAATGATGATCATATCAAAGGTAATATAGTAGGGGCACACAATGATTTTTATTTTTCTGTAAGTAGTTTAATTCACATCTCTGTAAAGTGTTGGAACTATGAAATAGTGTAGCAAGTTTTCAGTCCTAATATTGCAAACTCTATTCGTCGAACACTGTTACTTGATCATGTGACATTGGATAAGTTAATTTGGAAGACGGGGTGTATTTTCTTTAAGTGTGCCTGTAGGTTGTATGTGGAAAAATTAGTTGATAGCTCTCACCTTCGGAGGACAGAGTATTGGTCTGATATATGGAGACTGAAAAGTCAGCAAAGATTAATAACTTAATTTGGCTCGTTTGTCGAGGGTGCTTTCCTACTGAAGTTCGACTTCAGGATAAAGGAATGTATTGTCCCACAAACTATATCAGTTGTGTTGGTACAAATGAGGACCTTGCTCATGTTTGATTACATTGTCCTTTTGTTGTGTAGGTTTGGCATATGACCCGTCTTTTAATAGATGTGCATCAAGCGCACATATAGTTGAGTTCAGTAGCTAATGCAATTTTTTCTTCCTGCAAGATCATGGCCAATGTTTTGGTGCTGCCCTTTGGAGCTTATGGAAGCACAAGAATCTAAATCTTTGGCAAGAAGTCTTGGAAACAAGTGCATAGGTTCTCGATCGTGCGCATTGCTTAATCGAAGATTGGAGTTCAACAAATACTTTACTTCCAATAGCTAGTCATACAAACAGTTTGATAAATATGGCTCATAATGCTCAAACAACATAAACTTTTTCTAAACAGCTGAAAATAATAGTTATTGGGATATGCATTAAACACATCGAAGACATATTTGTTTTAGCTAAGATTTTACCCATCATATCAAGGTGTACAGTGGCCGTGGGAGAAGCCTTGGGTTTGTTCCATGCCTTGCATTAGCTATGTGACATGCAATTTGACAATGTTGAATTTGTCTTAAGATTTGAAGGTTGTTAAAGATGCTTTTCACACTTACCATGTTGATATTAGCGAATTTGTTCAAAGTGTTCTTAGCTTGAAGTAGTCTCTTTACTTTTAATTTCACAAACTCTCCAGTCAAGTTTAACAGGTGACAAACAAATGAGGTAGCTCACATTCTTGTGGTGGTTATCGAATTATCAGCTAGTTTCAATATTTATTATAATGTACCTCGTTGTATAAACACTCTTATTACTAATATACAATCAGTGGTGTTCCAATTACAAAACAATAAGACTCTGTTTTCTGTAACACTTAGAAAATTCTAGGATAAACAAGTTTGTAAGAATTCTCTAAGTTATTGATGTGTTTGATTGACTCAAGGAGAATAGCAAATAACGTAATGGCTTAATAGTTCATTCAGAGTCAGTAGTCTATTCTCTAAGTCTTCACTCCCTTTATATAGACGTTGTAAAGAGACGTTGAGACAATCCAGCACGTCACAGAGTCATCTAGAAGCTTGATCAAATACTGTTGATCTGTTGCTTGATATGGTAATCGTCTTTCAATACATATTTTGAATTGCATTCCATTTGAAGCGATAATACCAGTAGACACAGCTGTCAATTGTACAAGGTAGTGGAGTAGTGGAAACAGAGTTCGTACACAGTACTCTGTCCTTTTCCTGCATTTTTTGTCGCAAAGCATCCCATGCTTAAGTTGACTTAGAAGATAGCCGTTGTGAACGTTTCTTTGTAGTCGAAATGCCTTCAGAGATTCATATAACCAAATCCTTGATTTGCAATCTTTAGACTCTCTGTCGAACTTTTAGATTCTATTGAGCTTCAGACTCTCTTCAGCTTTTTCAGACTCTCGTAGTTCTTCAGACGCTCTGAGTCTTCAGAACATCTTGTTTAGCATTTCTTCGGAACAGCTTCTTCAGACTTTCCAAGTCTTGTAATTCTTCGATACAGCTTCTTTAGAATCTCCAAGTCTTCAGAATCACTTGCAACAAGCTTCTTAAGGATTTTGCTCTTCATTTGTTCTTACAGGATGCTCTCTATTAATATAAACTTTGATTCAGATCCTGCATACTTAAACAAATATTAGCATATCCAATTGACAATTTTTAATACCTTGTTATCATCAAAACTAAAAGTGGTATTGTTAAATCCATTTGTTCCAACGCATCCTCCGTTAAATAATGTGTTATGTGTTCAACAGTAGATTCGCTAGTATCACCAGAAAACATTGTGAACTTAGGAATTTTATAACCCCTAGTAAGTTCATCTTGTAGAACATATTATGACAAAGGAGATATATGATTTGGCCTATGTAAACCTGCGTTTAAGCCATTCTAAGGCATGATGGTTTCAACCAAAGATGCTATGTTGTTATGTGCTCCAATATTTTTTTGTTGGACATTTCTAACAACTTTGTCTGCATCATGATTTCTATCCACCAAAATAACCTCTGGCTGTGCTTGTACCATTGGTTAGACTGGTTGAGGTCGAGGCCCAGGTTGTTGTTTATGAACTACAGGTTCAACAATTTTCACAGGTTGAGTATTTTGGATTTGAGGGATATTTTGGATCTGAGGGATCCGTTGATAAACAATTTGTTCTATTCTCCCCATTTGAGTGGCTAATGCTTGGTAACCTTGATTCGTGTTTTGAATTAAAGGGTTAAACACCATACTAATTTGTTGGGTCAACAAATTAACCATCTCTTGATTACACTCGTCCATTTGTTGCCTAAACAACATCTTAGATTCTGTAGTTAACGCTGGTGGAGCATTTCTACCAAAAACGCTAGAACTTGAAAGACTATGTGTGTGAAACGGTGTAAATGGATTTGCATGTTCTGTAAATGTAGGATTATTATGCAAATTTGTCATCATTGAAGTTGGCCTACTGTATGGTTGGTCCTTAGAAAAGTTCTGCATATTTATTACCCTATCATCAAATCTAGTCCTAACTTTAGGGATACTTGTAGACACAGGTACACCGGCAATAAATGGTGGCACAAAGGTCCCCATTTCTTGTTGTGTCATTTGAGCAGTTACAGTCGGAGCAGTTACTCTCATTTCTGTCGAAACCGACATGGTCATGGTTGCCCCCACCACCGTCGATACACTTGCACCCACTGCAGGGACGGATGCCCCTGTAATTTGTACTTGTGAAGAGGATTGCGATGATTGTGATGACATAGAAGCACCAATATTGGTAGATTTAGTCATTATTTTCAAAGCTTTACCACTTCTTAAATGCATGCATAAAAATGCAAATTCTTCCCCTAGAAAAGGTTCACCGAAAATAGTTGCTAATCTTCAGAAAAACCGTTTTCACAAGAAAGGTATTTAGAAAAATAAGTTTTTTCTTTTTTAGAAAAGAGTTTTGAATTTTTTGGAAGATTATGGCAATCTCTTCCAAAGGGTTTTTGTTTGAAAAATGCACAATGAAAATTTCTTTCAAAGGTTTTTGAAAAAGTACAATGGAAATTTCTTTCCAAGGTTTTGAAAAAGTTTTCTTAAGAAAAATATAGTGGAAATTTCTTCCCAAGGTTTTGAATTTTTTTTTGAAAATGATGCACAACAGGGTCCCACTGGGCGTGCCAATTTGTTCACCGGTGTTTATGGCAAACAATACTCGCTGGTTTTGAATATTACGAGCAGGACCAAACCAGAGATCCTAGGACATGTTGTGCATTTTTGTTTTGTGCAGAAGTAAAAGCAAAGTAAAGACATTAAGTTTAAATTGCAGAAACTTAAACGAAAGGTAAAATACAATGAATTAAAAATAAAGATGGTTCGACAAATCCTTTACATACATTCTTTAAGAATTTTTTCTCTCGCGCCGGTACTTCGAGTGTTTTTAGAATTTTGTATATGTGATTTACGACCCATTTTCCCTATGGAAAACTCTTATTTATACAAAGAAAATAACTTGGAAAGAAACTAATCCCACGATCAACACTCCTTCCATTTGACAACCGCTTTTCTCCCATATTTTTCTTTGAGGAAACTGCTTCTTTTTTGAAATTCGAATCATCCCACTTCAAAGGTAGTTGTTTGACTTCGACAGTTTTGCATTCTTGACTCGTATCTTGTCGAACCTTAAGGTTTCGAGACTTTTTCATGCTAAGTCCAACATCTCGTCGAAACTCCTTTAGGAAATTAAAAGGCTTTGATTCCTTCAAGAGTAAAAGTCAACCAATGTTAATCACATTAAATGAGACTGGTGAAAATACCATATATATATATATATATATATATATATATATATATATACCGGTGAAGCATGAAGAAAATACGATTGGATTTAACCAATCAACCAAATTTGTTAGAAATAAAATTGAGAACATGCATCTATATTTGTTGACACACAATGTTTTCCAACATCTTTTCTTCTCCTTCTATCACGCTGATCTTCCATCACCCCACCCTTCTTTTTTATAAGATCGGAGAACCTCTCACCCATTCCATAAAAACCGCAGAATATAGCATTCCAACATTGAGTTCTTTTCTTTAAAAAACAAAGATTTTGAGTTGAATTTTGCTTGGTTTAAAATAAGGATGAATTCAGTACAATTAAGTAGTTGGTGTTGTTGGAACTCTCAACCTTTAATTCCATTCTATGCTACATATTGCTAAGCATAGAAGATCATTGAGTGATTAAGTTATCGTCTTCATTTTTCTTGTTCAATGCAAAAATATTTTTTAGTAATCTAAGAGAGTAATAAATTGGACTGAGGAGAAAATAAAGGGGAAAATAGATAGAACAATCAATGGAATGAGGGGAAAATGAAGGGTGGGAGTGATGGAAGCATGACAGGAGGAAGGAGAGCGAAAGAGGTAGGACAAAATTGTGTGTGAACAAATCTAGCTGTTTTCAATATTATTTCTAACGTTTCTAATTCATTGATTAAATTCAACTGTATTTTTTGTGTTTCACTCGTGAGGGACTTAATTGATCATTCATCCTAGAATCCGCCATATATATCGACACACTAGTAGTTGTTGATTATTTTTTAATACCATATTGCGTCAATAATAAACTTCCTTCTATTGTAAAAGTAATCACGTTCTGTTGCAGTTGGTAAATGGGTTGGCCTGGCCCAGCCCAGCCCGATCCAAGATGCTCTACTATAAAAAGTTGTCATTTCAGCCTAGGTCATTTATAATTGGGCCGCATATTCTAGAGTCTGGCCCGGTCTGTGTGGGCCATGGGTCAGCCCAACTTGTTTTAGTTTTATTTTTCTAAAATATGATTGGACGGAGATAAATTTGTAAATTATTTTTACCTTAACTTTGAATATTGAATCAAATTAATCTTTTATAAATTTTAAAATTTTAAGCTTAATTCATTCATTTTTATTAAGTTTATTTATTTAAATATTTTTTATTAATAAATTTTAAATTAGTTGATAATTTTTTTAAAAAATATACTGTTTTTTTCACAAAAATCAAAAGAAAATATTGATAATGGGCTGGCCCGAAGCCTAATAGACTAGCCTAGTCTAACCAAATTGTTATATGGCCAAAAAATCCCAATTGCATTTTAGGTTAGCTTTTTGAAGCCCGGCCCCAAATGTGGACTAGTGGGCCAACTCATTAGCTTGACATTTTTGACAAATAAGTTGAACCTGTAGCTATAGAACTTTGAGTATGAAAAATAAATAAGTAGAATAATTAATTACATAGATTAAATGAAAAATAACATTAAATAATTGGATTTTCAAAGATTCTATAAAATAATGGTTATATAAACATGGTTTTGGTATTCCTATCAGACCACCTAGAAAACCTAGACCATGGGGTTACATCAATAATTGTTTGTTGACTTTGCAGGTACAACTAAATTTTCCATATTCAAGTGAAACCTTTTTTTTTATTTAAAATATAAATTTTTTTTCTATGTCATGCTCAGACTCTTCAAGTGTCGTCGTGAGTTTAGCTTAGTTGATAGAGACAATACATAACATATATAGTTTTCGAACCTCGGCCATAAAAAAAAAAGCCTTTTCAATGAGTTCTCTAAGGCTTTATTTGACGACAAAAGATTGGTTACAATGAGCTTTATCTTGAAAAGCTATTGCTTCATCAACGTCAAAATTTTCTTAATACATTTTGGAATACTAATCATAACGATTCCACTGCCATATTATGCTTGATTTTCACTCGTCGATATTAAAAAAATGTTTGTATCACATGTCTTCCAAAAACATATTGACATCCATCAATTCCTCTTGAGACATTCTAATCTCTACATGTAACTCATCCACATTTGAGAAAATATGTGGCTTTGCAATATATCCTTCCATGCTTATAAATTGGTTGAACTACTTGATGGCTCTCAAGGACATGATTGAATTATTCGTATCTACATCAATCTGTCAAACAAACAAAACAAAAAAAATGAATGAAAATCCACTTTTTTCTTAATTAAGACTATCTTGCATTAAAATTATAATTTCTAAAGGATACAGTCAAAAACATGAACATATATTGAACACAATCTATAGATATTCTAGTGCATGTTTGAATTTACGACGAAATAATCAATTTCGAAGCTCCAAAAAGTGTAAATTTTAATTTAACAAAATTACTTCGACACACAAATATCAATAAGTAATTCACCATCAATCTAAACATGCAGATGGATAAGTAGATGGTAATTTACCTGAAGAGGAAGAAGTGCTTAAAACTCCATTAGGATAAAAGTTGTAACTGATAAAGCAACTAAAAAGATAAATCTGAGCATAAATTGAATCACCGCACTCCAATTTAGCTTGTTCTTCAACACTCTTAATACAATTATGTCTTACAATCTTGATGTTATTTTTCTAGAGATATAACATTGTTTTTTCCCAAACTACTCTCACACTGCCCCAAAACATACAAAGACGAATAACTCCCTGTATAGAACGAAGTCCCACCACTCTTGACAACATTCTCCACCATTCCAAACGCTGAATCTCTCTTAGCTTCAAACCCAACAACACCATTATTCACCTTCTTCGAACCACATACCTTGTACAACAATTGTGACTGCGGAACTTGCCTGAACCCAACAACCTCGTACCTTAAATAACATCCATTGAGCTGAACCCTCGCCGCCGCGACATCACCACAAAGCTTGCTTATCTTGCTTGGAATCTTGCTGATACAAAGATAACATTCAGAAGCTGAAAGATCACCTCTGCATTGGTAAACTCAAGTGACTGCGTTCTGGCCGTCACCGGTGGTTGTGGCTGCGAATGTTTTCTGTCCTAATATATATATATGTATATATATATATATATATATGTATATATATCCTCAAGAGAGCATATCAACTTGTTCTCAAGAGGAGGCGCCTTACGAGGAGGACCTTGATGCACATTGACTCCATTTCCTCCAGCATACCATAGGATCCAAACCATTGCTACCTCTTCCCATCACTCCCATTCCACCAAAGGGATTTTGATCCCCCAAAAACTCAGCAAAAATATCATCAGGCACCACTACCAGAAGCATGAGAATCAGGTGGTGGTGGCATTTGACCCTTTAACCCATCTTCCCCATATTGATCATAAACAACTCTTTTGTTAGAATCACTCAATACCTAATAACAAAAAACAAATTCCCAACACAAAATCAGCATGACCCAGATGCAAAAATCAAAACTTTAATCAATAATTTCATATAAGATCCACTAAAAATTGAAAATTTAAGATACCCTTTTAAAAAACATACATCATAAGCTGATTTGCTTAAATTTGGCTTCAGCTTTTTTAATGGAAAGGGAAGGTTATTCATTTGGTGTGACTTGTCCCAAACAATAAATTAAGGAGAGGGTAGTGTTGAGTGAAGAAGAATCACCTCACTTAAGTGAGTAGCCACGTGGACGTTGATCCGGTCAAATTAGGAGAGGGCTACTGAATTGTAAAACGGGGTGAAGTTGGAGGGTTGGAAAGTAGTTTTTTTTTTTTTATAGAATGCCAAAATTGCTATGGAGTCAAACATAGGGGGCCAAAAGTGCATTTTAGCCTTGTTTTTAAAGAGGTTGTCTTCAACTTCTTAATGGATCTAATACACCAGTAATTAAATTGATTTAGGAATCAATATGCAATATTTAAGGTTGATTTTATGCATATGGAACATATCATAAATAAACATTCAAATTATAAATATTACTTTTAAAAAAGATATTGATTTCTTTTGATACTCATTTTAGAGTAAATAAAATTATAAATCAAAATTCATAATAAATGTTTTGTTAGCAATCCAAAAAACAAAATAAATAAATTCAAAATAAACAATAATGAATTCTAGGCATACCTTCACCATAAAGACAAAAATATGTCCCCTTTGTTTATGTGTTCCACATTTAATCAAAGAAATCACACTCGGAGTTATCTTTGACATTGCCAAAATCAACCACTTGGATAAACATAACAAGACTTTGATATATATAAAAGGTTGATGATAAGTATTTGATCAGATCTTAAATTGAAATCTTTGAAGTGAATTTTGTTGTCATGCTCGTGGATCTGGTGGATACAAAACATGATAAGATTAAAAAACTAGAAATTAATTAAGAAAAAAAGTAGATGCAAATGATGAGAAAAAACATGAATGACTTCAGATTTCAACCTCTCCCTACCATAATCATTTTAATCAATTCATATATACAAACATATTTGCATCATCAATGAATGTCAGAGATAGAGTGAATGCCTACCTTTGCAAACAGAAGGTAATGAGGGTTCATAGAGCCATAGAGAAATATATGAATTGAGCTTCGACGAAGCGCAGCCGACCTTTGGTTGTATTATCTACCAAAGTAAAATCATACATTTATATAGAGTTTACTAGATGAGTTAGGGTTAAATAATGTTTTGGGCCTTGTGATAATATAAGGTTAGTTCCATAAACTATAGAGGGGAATGGGCTACTAGAAGTGGGCCAACGAGATTCTAATATTTCAGAATTAATAAACAGTGTGGTAAAGGGAGGTGTAATCAGCAACAAACACAAGTCTTTATAAAGAAGAAAACGTGTGTAAGATTGAGTGGTACAAGAGTTTTATCTATGGCTGATACAGTGTTGGGGAAAAATGGAAAGGGTGGTCGTCGAATAAATGGGGTGTAGGGGGAAGAAAGTCGAAGGGTGATTTGAAGGTTGTAACGCCCTACTTCTATTAAAGCGATAAAACACGTGAATAATGCAAATATCCAAGAAATAAACGTCACGTATTCAATAAAACTCAACAACATATATAAAATTATTTCAAAACATCGCAGCGGACAAATAACATACATCTCCAAATTGCCATGTCATAAGCATCATGATATATCAACAAAATAAACATCCCGTCTCAATCAATATACTTAATAGACAACATCAAAATAAAAGATAGACCAACATCCTAAATCAGAGCCTAAGCCAAGACTCCAAAAGCGGTAAATGAAGTAGCTCCAAAGCTAACCTCCAGCAACTCACCAAGCAACAAAAGCTAATCCTGCACGCCGTCTGCACCATATTTAAATATAGTGAGGCGGTGACCGAACAACCACTGGGGGGTTAGTTCACATTAACAAACATAAGAATAATCGTATGAAGTTTAAAACATCAAAATTAAGTTCACAAAGATTAAGCATTCTCAACATCAATAGATATTATTTAGAACTTTTATATTCACATCATCACAAGTTTGCCAACAATCGACAAATATATCATTCACCAAGTATTATAATCACCAAAGCAAATAATCACCAAGTATGTATTCTTCAATACACTTTCATCAACACATAGCAAGTATGACTCACGTAAAATCATGAAATGCACCTAGACTCGACACCTATATGCATGTGTTACCATTCTTCTGCAACAAGGTCGTCACCTCATGATGCAAACATAACATCATAATCACCTTCATTTTGAATACAAAGTATTTGACCACCTTCATTGGATATAAATATCCTACGACTTATGATGCATGAATATATGACATACTACGCACATGTTCAACAAAAAATTCACCATCATTTAACATGTTAATTAATCAACATCAACAACATCACCACAAAACAACAACTTCATCTAATTTCTCATAATTCAGGTAAAAGAGAAATGTATATCATACTATGAAAAATTACATGTTCACACCCATTAATCATTCACTCATTCTCATTTAATCATATTAACATAATAAAAAAAGGATAGCAAGATATCCGGTCTTAAAAATGAATTTCGTCAAAGTTCGTCTATTTCGGTAAAAATCCACATTTTTCTATTAACTCAAGAAAAAAAGTAAACAAACTCAGTTTCTTCAACTATGTATATACAATAATCACATTTGTGTGTAGTTGCATATTCATGGTCGTCTCATCGAGAAATTATGATTTAAACGCCAATTCGACACAAATGAAAACCAATTCATTTCAAAACGAAACCAAGTTAGGTCTATCATAGCATAGTATATGTAACTCCCACTTTATTTATTTAATTATTTTATTAGAGTATATAGTGTATTATTATATATTATATGATTTTAATGATGTTTGTGACGTATGAGATGATGTTGTGGTGTGATGTCTATTTTATTGTTTAATAAATTAAAATATGTGATGTTAATATATATATATTTATATTAAAATTAAGATGTGTTATAATAACAAATATTTTGAGAGATGAGGTTGTTTCATAAATAAGATAGAGTTGTGGGGATAAGTGAGAATAGAAAGAGTTATAAAAGGAAGTTAGGTTAGAGAGAAACAATCAGTACGTTACAGACTTTTGCATAAAAGGGAGATAAGTGGCTAATGAGATTTGTGATGAATTGATGTTATAATGACGTGAATTGATGTAGAAACCTGTTACAGAACCTAGATTAATCACTAGGACTATAATTCTGATAGATTAGAAGCACAACATGAAGAATTGGACGGACTTTGGCGGGGTTTCGAGCGAACCTGTAACCCCTCTGCGATAGCTCACCGTGGCGAGCAGACCCGCTCGCCGTGGCGAGCAGTTAGGTATTTACTCGCGAGGCGAGCAGCTGAGCTCGCCGTGGCGAGCGACCCCCTTCAGTGCGCGCGAGGCGAGCAACATCACTCGCCGTAGCGGGCACTGGCATAATGCAATTTAAGTAGCTCGACTTGGCGAGCAGACCCACTCGCCATAGCGAGCAATGTGGTCTCAGACCACTATAACTTGAGTTTTAGAACTTTGTTTTGAGCGAGGCTTTGAGGGTAGATTTTTGGATAGTATTAGAGATGTTTAAGACCTAATTAGAACCTGTAATGACGCTGTAAGATGATATTTAATTTTTGGCGTTAATCTTTGATTAAATGCTCATTAAGCGAAGTTTATGAATAAAGTATAAATGATGTTTGCGATGATAACTTTGTGCTGTATATACATGTGTTAAGTGTACTGTGCTGCTGTCATGTACTGTTGCAATTGCATGTGTTGATAGAGAGTCGTATATGATGTTAAGATGTGGTGTATTAACTTGTTTAAGTATATGAGTCGAGTTCATGCATTTGCATAATTTGAGACGGTGGAGCTTATGCTCAAAGCGACGGTGGAGCATTTGCTCAAAGCGACGGTGAAGCTTATTAAAGCTAAATTATTGGTACCACATGCATGATGTTAAGATGTTAGGGTTGCATTGTCGAGTCCTGTGTCTGAGATGTTTTGCGACGTTGTTTTGTGAAGATATTCTAAGATGATTTATTATACATAGATGTTTGAGATGTTTTCAGTTATACGTGACGAATACTGTTGTCATTGTTAAGGATAATTATTTGAATTATATGTTAATATAATTGTTGTGAATCTCACCCCTTCTGTTGGAATTGCCGCCTTGTGGGCAAGTGCAGGTGACCAAGCTTAGGTTCGTCGATATGAGAGGTTCTTGTGGAGTCTTAGAAGCTCTGATACGTAACGGGATGGGGATTATCAATTGTTTTTATTCCTTTATGTATCGTTTTGACTAATAATGATGTTTGCGACGTAACTTGATTTGAGATGTTTTATGTGGCTTTGTGCCGAGAACTATTTCTTTAAGATTTTGAGACGTTTATGAATTCCGCTGCTATGTTTGAATATTGTTTAAGAATAAATTATTATTCATTTTGTTTTGAAGATTTTATGGAATGTGACATCCTGATTTATTGTGGTATACTCTGATTATTTAAATGAAATTTTTAACTTGGGAATTCGGGGTGTTACAATTGGTATCAGAGCAGGTCGGTCCGTCCGGCCAAGTAGAGAGTCGAGTGACGGTGTCTTAGAGTTAGAATACTATAGTTATAATATTCTAACTTATGTTTGCTTTGTAGAGGAATAAGATGGCTGGAAGGAATGATGCTGCTCTTGCTGCTGCCTTGCAAGCAATGGCCCAAGCCATGGGAAATCAGAACAACGCTGGTGGAAACGATGGGACGAGAATGTTAGAGACTTTTCTGAGGAACCACCCGCCTACCTTCAAAGGGCGATATGATCCTGACGGGGCTCAGACGTGGCTCAAGGAAGTTGAGCAGATCTTTAGGGTGATGCAGTGCGAAGATGGACAGATGGTACACTTCGGTACCCATATGTTGGCAGAGGAGGCTGATGACTGGTGGGTTGGTATTCGACCTATCCTTGAAGAAGGATGTGCTGCTGTGACTTGGGCGGTGTTTAGGAGGGAATTCTTGAACCGCTACTTTCCTGAGGACGTCCGGGGTAAGAAGGAGATCGAGTTCCTTGAGTTGAAGCAAGGAAATATGTCCGTGACTGAGTATGCTTCGAAGTTTGTGGAACTGGCAAAGTTCTACCCCCATTATACAGCTGAGAATGCTGAGTTCTCCAAGTGCATCAAGTTTGAGAATGGCTTGCGTCCTGAGATTAAGAGGGAAATTGGTTACCAGAAGATTCGAAATTTCTCTGAGCTGGTGAGTAGTTGCAGGATTTATGAGGAGGATACCAAGTCTCACTACAAGGTAGTGAATGATAGAAAAGCTAAGGGTCAGCAGAGTCGTCCCAAACCTTCTGATGCTCCCAGAGATAAGGGTAAGCAAAGAGTGAATGATGAGAGGCGACCACAGAAGAAGGATGCTCCTGCTGAGATTACCTGTTATGATTGCGGGCAGAAAGGCCACAAGAGTAATGCGTGTCCTGTTGATGTGAAGAGGTGTTACCGATGCGGACAGAAAGAGCATATTACCCCAGACTGCAAGTTTGATGATGTTGTGTGTTTCAACTGTGATGAGCAAGGACATATTGGCTCGCAGTGCAAGAAGCCAAAGAAAGTTAGGACTACTGGAAGGGTTTTTGCATTGACCGGCACTCAGACTGAGAACGAGGATCGTTTGATCAGAGGTACTTGCTATATTAATGATATACCTTTAGTTGCTATTATTGATACTGGCGCTACGCATTGTTTTGTTGCTTATGATTGTGCTGTTAAGTTGGGTCTTGTTATGTCTGATATGAATGGAGAGATGGTTGTCGAAACTCCAGCTAAGGGTTCGGTGACTACTTCTCGTGTGTGTTTAAGTTGTCCGTTGTCTATGTTTGATCGTAATTTTGAGATGGATTTAGTCTGCCTACCTTTGACGGGAATGGATATAATTCTCGGGATGAATTGGTTAGAGTACAACCCTGTGCTTATCAACTGTTTTCGCAAGACGGTGTATTTCTTGTTTGAAGAGGGAGAGAGTGGAGCAGAATTTTTAACTACCAAGCAGCTGAAACAATTAGAACGAGATGGAATTTTGATGTTTTCTCTGATGGCATCCTTATCTATTGAGAATCAAGAGAAGATTGACGAATTGCAAGTGGTGTGCGAGTTTCCTGAAGTATTCCCTGATGAGATTCCTGATGTGCCTCCTGAAAGAGAAGTTGAATTTGCGATTGATCTTGTTCCTGGAACGAAGCCTGTGTCTATGACACCTTACCGTATGTAAGCTTCTGAGTTAGCTGAGTTAAAGAAGCAATTGGAGGACCTGCTTGAGAAGAAGTTTATAAGACCAAGTGTTTCACCTTGGGGAGCGCCAGTATTGCTAGTGAAGAAGAAAGATTGGAGTATGAGGTTGTGTATTGACTACCGTCAGTTGAACAAGGTAACTATAAAGAATAGGTATCGACTTCCGAGAATTGACGATTTGATGGATCAGTTAGTGGGTGCACCTGTGTTTAGCAAGATTGACTTAAGGTCGGGTTATCATCAGATAAAAGTGAAGGATGAAGATATGCAGAAGACGGCCTTTAGAACTCGATATGGTCATTATGAGTATAAAGTGATGCCTTTCGGTGTTACGAACGCGCCGGGAGTATTTATGGAGTATATGAATCGGACCTTTCAGGCATTTTTGGATCGCTTTGTGGTAGTGTTTATTGATGACATTTTGATATATTCCAAATCCGAAGAAGAACATGTTGAACATTTGAGGATTGTCTTGCAAGTATTGAAAGAAAAGAAGTTGTATGCTAAATTGTCCAAGTGTGAGTTCTGGTTGAAGGAAGTTAGTTTTCTTGGTCATATTATTTCTGGTGATGGAATAGCAGTTGATCCATCTAAAGTTGAAGCAGTGTCGCAATGGGAGACTCCGAGGTCGGTTACCGAGATTAGAAGCTTTTTGGGATTGGCTGGTTATTATAGAAGATTTATAGAAGGGTTTTCTAAGTTGGCACTTCCGTTAACGCAGTTGACGTGTAAAGGTAAATCCTTTGTGTGGGATGCTCAATGTGAGAGTAGTTTCAATGAGTTGAAGAAGCGGTTGACGACAGCTCCAGTTTTAATTTTGCCAAAGCCTGAAGTACCTTTTGTGGTGTATTGTGATGCATCTAAGTTGGGTTTAGGTGGTGTACTGATGCAAGACGGCAAAGTGGTTGCTTATGCATCCAGGCAGTTGAGGATTCATGAACGAAATTATCCTACCCATGATCTTGAGTTGGCTGCAGTGGTATTTGTGTTGAAAATTTGGAGACACTATTTGTATGGTTCGAGGTTTGAAGTGTTTAGTGATCACAAGAGCTTGAGGTACCTGTTTGATCAGAAAGAATTAAATATGAGACAGAGGAGATGGCTCGAGTTACTGAAGGATTATGATTTTGATTTGAGTTACCATCCGGGTAAGGCTAACGTAGTTGCTGATGCCTTGAGTAGGAAAACGTTACATATGTCTGCTATGATGGCGGAAGAATTCGAACTATTGGAACAGTTCAGAGATTTGAGTTTGGTTTGTGAGAGATCACATCAGAGTGTAAAGCTAGGAATGTTGAAGATTGACAATGAGTTTCTGAAAAATATTAAGGAAGCGCAGAAAGAAGATGTTAAGTTTCTAGATTTGCTTGTTGCGAGTAACCAGACTGCATATGGTGATTTTAGAGTCGATGATCACGGTCTGTTGAGATTCCGAGGTAGAATCTGTATTCCGGACAACGATGAGATGAAGAAGGCAATACTTGAAGAGAGCCATAGAAGTAGCTTGAGTATTCACCCAGGAGCTACGAAGATGTATCATGATTTGAAGAAGTTGTTTTGGTGGTCTGGATTAAAACGTGATGTGGCACAATTTGTGTATTCTTGCCTAGTTTGTCAGAAATCGAAGATAGAATATCAGAAACCTGCTGGTATGATGGTACCGTTGGATGTGCCAGAGTGGAAATGGGATAGCATATCCATGGATTTTGTGACGAGTTTGCCAACTACTCCAAGAGGGAACGATGCTATTTGGGTGATTGTTGATAGGTTAACAAAGTCAGTTCATTTTCTACCAATCAATATCACTTTTCCTATGGTTCGGTTAGCAGATATTTACATTCAAGAGATAGTAAGATTGCATGGTGTTCCTTCGAGCATTGTGTCAGATAGAGATCCAAGATTTACTTCTAGATTTTGGAAAAGTTTGCAAGAAGCTTTAGGATCGCAGTTGAAGTTGAGCTCGGCGTATCATTCGCAGACAGATGGTCAATCCGAGAGGACGATTCAATCGTTGGAAGATTTGTTGAGGGTGTGTGTACTCGAACAAGGAGGAGCTTGGGATAATCACCTCCCGTTGATAGAATTCACTTACAATAACAGTTACCATTCTCGTATTGGAATGACACCTTTCGAGGCTTTGTATGGAAGAAGATGTAGAACCCCGTTCTGTTGGTTTGAGTCGGGTGAAAGTGTGGTTTTAGGACCAGAGATTGTGCAACAAACCACTGAGAAGGTAAGAATGATCCAAGAGAAGATGAAAGCGTCGCAGAGTCTACAAAAGAGTTATCATGACAAGCGTAGGAAAGACCTTGAGTTCCAAGAGGGAGATCATGTGTTTTTGCGAGTTACTCCAATGACCAGTGTAGGTCGTGCCTTGAAGTCGAAGAAGTTGACTCCAAAGTTTATTGGTCCGTATCAGATATCAGAGAGGATTGGGACGGTGGCTTATCGTGTTGGATTACCACCGCATTTATTGAATTTGCACGATGTTTTTCACGTGTCGCAATTGAGGAAGTACGTTCCGGATCCATCTCATGTGATCCAAAGTGACGATGTACAAGTAAGAGACAACCTTACGGTTGAAACTCTACCCTTGAAGATTGATGATCACAAGGTGAAGTTGTTGAGAGGCAAGGAGATACCTTTGGTGAGAGTTGTTTGGAGTGGAGCGACCGGTGAAAGCCTAACTTGGGAGCTGAAAAGTAAGATGCTGGAGTCATATGCAGAGTTGTTTAATCGAGGTAAGATTTTCGAGGACGAAAATCCTTTAAGTGGGGGAGAGTTGTAACGCCCACTTTATTTATTAAATTATTTTATTAGAGTATATAGTGTATTATTATATATTATATGATTTTAATGATGTTTGTGACGTATGAGATGATGTTGTGGTGTGATGTCTATTTTATTGTTTAATAAAATAAAATAGGTGATGTTAATATATATATATATATATATATATATTTATATTAAAATTAAGATGTGTTATAATAACAAATATTTTGAGAGATGGGGTTGTTTCATAAATAAGATAGAGTTTTGGGGATAAGTGAGAATAGAAAGAGTTATAAAAGGAAGTTAGGTTAGAGAGAAACAGTCAGTACGTTACAGACTTTTGCAAAAATGGGAGAAAAGTGGCTAGAGAAGAGGGAACCCCAATTCTACAATATTACCAGGTAAGGGTGAGCCTAACTCAATTATATTATGCTGTAATTCATCTGTTATGATTAACCTAAGGATTAGAGAGAGTTTTGAGAGAATTCCAAAGTTAGGGTTTAATGAATTTTGTGATGAATTGATGTTATAATAACGTGAATTGATGTAGAAACCTGTTACAGAACCTAGATTAATCACTAGGACTATAATTCTGATAGATTAGAAGCACAACATGAAGAATTGGACAGACTTTAGCGGGGTTTCGAGCGAACCCGTAACCCCTCTGCGATAGCTCGCCGTGGCGAGCAGACCCACTCGCCGTGGCAAGCAGTTAGGTATTTACTCGCGAGGCGAGCAGCTGAGCTCGCCGTGGCGAGCGACCCCCTTCAAAGCGCGCGAGGCGAGCAACATCACTCGCCGTAGCGGGCACTGGCAGAATGCAATTTAAGTAGCTCGCCGTGGCAAGCAGACCCACTCGCCATAGCGAGCAATGTGGTCTCAGACCACTATAACTTGAGTTTTAGAACTCTGTTTTGAGCGAGGCTTTGAGGGTAGACTTTTGGATAGTATTAGAGATGTTTAAGACCTAATTAGAACCTGTAATGACGCTGTAAGATGATATTTAATTGTTGGCGTTAATCTTTGATTAAATGCTCATTAAGCGAAGTTTATGAATGAAGTATAAATGATGTTTGCGATGATAACTTTGTGTTGTATATACATGTGTTAAGTGTACTGTGCTGCTGTCATGCACTGTTGCAATTGCATGTGTTGATAGAGAGTCGTATATGATGTTAAGATGTGGTGTATTAACTTGTTTAAGTATATGAGTCGAGTTCATGCATTTGCATAATTTGAGACGGTGGAGCTTATGCTCAAAGCGACGGTGGAGCATTTCCTCAAAGCGACGGTGAAGCTTATTAAAGCTAAATTATTGGTACCACATGCATGATGTTAAGATGTTAGGGTTGCATTGTCGAGTCCTGTGTCTGAGATGTTTTGCGACGTTGTTTTGTGAAGATATTCTAAGATGATTTATTATACATAGATGTTTGAGATGTTTTCAGTTATACGTGACGAATACTGTTGTCATTGTTAAGGATAATTATTTGAATTATATGTTAATATAATTGTTGTGAATCTCACCCCTTCTGTTGGAATTGCCGCCTTGTGGGCAAGTGCAGGTGACCAAGCTTAGGTTCGTCGATGTGAGAGGTTCTTGTGGAGTCTTAGGAGCTCTGATACGTAACGGGATGGGGATTATCAATTGTTTCTATTCCTTTATGTATCGTTTTGACTAATAATGATGTTTGCGACGTAACTTGATTTGAGATGTTTTATGTGGCTTTGTGCCGAGAACTATTTCTTTAAGATTTTGAGACGTTTATGAATTCCGCTGCTATGTTTGAATATTGTTTAAGAATAAATTATTATTCATTTTGTTTTGAAGATTTTATGGAATGTGACATCCTGATTTATTGTGGTATACTCTGATTATTTAAATGAAATTTTTAACTTGGAAATTCGGGGTGTTACAGTATAAATAACCTTAAACATCCTAATTGAACTCTTAATACTCAATTTTTTAAGTTTTGAAAAAAACCATAAGGTTTGGGTTGACTTAAAAGTTATTATGCTAAATTTTCGTAAAATTTCACCAAGACCTACTTGAAGTATTTTCATCATAACTAGAAATATTAAATTTATTTTGAAGTCAAACAAAATTCAATGGAAATCCAACATCAATATCTACAACTTTCATGTTTAAACCAAAAGCCAATTAAAAAAGGAAACGGGTGAAAAAGCGAAAAAACACAAAAACCGAAGTCCTGACAGCACGCAAGGTCGTGCTGTTCACACGCACGGTCTTGCCAAAATTTACAGAAGAACACGCACGACCCATGCCATGCACACACACGGTCGTGCTCGTCTGACAGCACATATTTTCCGATTTTTCCGTTTTCACCGTTTCGCGCATAAAATTCAAATTGTTAATCCGTTTTCGATGCCGTTTTCACCTATGCGCTCGTGACACTTAGATCTATCATATTCTACAGAGAAATTCAAGTTTCAACATTCCCAAAATAGTTTTCCACAACCTCATATAATTACTTATTTTCAAAAACGTTTATCATCGATTTATCACATTCAAAATCCCGTTTTCTCCCAAACGACTCGACTAACATAGCCTTAGTATCAAAACATAAATTCTACAAGGTTTTACCCATCTAACAACATCAAAAACTCAGTCAACAAATCCAGTTATCAAAAGTTCAATTTAGTTCCTCACACATAAAACTTAACATAACTTCACCATTCAAACCACAATCTCAAAAATTGAAACATCCATCGTATAATTCAACAACAATAACATCTCCCAACAACAACAACATCATTATACCATGAAATTATCAGCAATTACAACAACAACATCACTTTACACCAATTTGAGCAAAAATCAACAAAGTTTCATATAACTATAATTCAAGTATGCACATTCAAAAACTTCAGCATACATAAACTTAGTATCAAAGTGGGTACACAAAATTCATCCTTTAAAATTCACAAAAACACAATTCACAAAATAAGCCCTCATTGAATTAAGTTGAAAAAGTGATTAAAACTTAAGTAGTAAATGTACACTATCCCCCCAACCTAAATTGAGCACAATCTTAGCTTGAAGCTTCACTTTAGCTCTTCAAATCTCTACCCTCTTCAAGCTCTCCAAGCTCTTCTTCTCCCACAACCATTTTTCTCCTTCTCTAGCTCTTTCTCTTTCTACCTCTCTCAAAATTGTGAAAATGAGTGCGTAAGAGCTAATTCTCTTAATGACTAGAGTTTATATAGGCTCTACACAATTGGGTTAAACCCTCAAATGTCTTAATGGGCTCCACATTCACACTAACTAATTCACAAAGTTTCTACTCACTTAACGGGTAAAATCACGAATAGTTACCGGCTCTTATTGAATTATTCCAACTTACTAGTAACTAGGTAAAAATAATTATTGTCACTACAACTACTAAAATAACTCTTGCAATCAAAAGACTATTTTACCCTCGCTCACCAAATGACCAAAATACACATGAGTCCAAAATGTCTAAAACACCCTTCCGACACCAAATTCCACTAATCCTAACCAAAATACACACAAAGGCAATAATCACATAAAAGAACATATAAACAGACATAAAAAATTAATTAAAATAAAACTAGCGAAAATCGGGTTGTTACAAAGGTTGGTGGTAGCGAAGAAGTGACAATTTTACGGAGGAAGATGGAAGTCGAAATCGTGTGGGAGAGTAATAAAGTAGGTCAGGGTGTTCATCAGTTTTCGGGTGGAAGACAATTGGAGGTGTTGCTGCTTTGTATGTACTCTAACTCCAATGTCCGATACACAATTATTTACGAAAGAGATTGTTGGCTGATATGACGGTGACACGAGGAAGTTAGAGGGGGCTGAATAGATTTTTTGGTTAAAAGTTTACCAAGGCGTGCTTTTGAAAATTCTTTGCAAAAATGTATGATTTGAATTTATGCACACAATTTGAATGATGAAAATTAAACAATGTGACATTAACAACTCAATATGAATAAGAGATTCAATTATGAATTGTATTACGATTTAAAAAAATTGATACACTTAATCAAAGCACAAATCTATGATTATTTCAATCCAAACCTATTATTAAACAAAAATACACTACCCAAGAGATTAACTACTAGATACATGAATGAATTATTGACAAGTTAATTCAAGATGAAATGTGATTGAATTGTGGGTTTATAGATCCCAATCGGTGAACAATTGAGATTAGATTTATAAAAAATAATCAATCATTATCATATGGTAACTAAATCATTCAATAACTTCATGTATCAAAGTAAAATGTTGGAAGTAAAAAGATAAGATAAAGAAGAACGCCGAAGTTAGCAACGACACTTGGCCTTGGTATCACCTTGCTGTGAACATTTATAATTAAGTGGAGGTTGTAACACCCCAAATTCCTATTTAATTAATTTTATGAGATTAAATAGGTGGAGTTGTAGGTATTTTAATTATGATGATGCATGTTGTTTGAGTATTATGTTATTTATGAAGGAATACAGTTTGATGATAAATGATGTACTATGAGGACTAATATGATAAAGATAAGAATTAAATAAAAATAATATAGAGGTGTAAGGTGTAGAATAGATGTATTGAATAAGTGGGGGAGGGGGAAGTAAAATTGTAGTAAGTGGAGGAGAAGAGAATAATAACAAGTGACTGACCCAAGTATAAATAGAAAATTAAGAATCTGAATTGTCACTTTTGCTGAACGTATAAATGGGAGAAGAGAATAGACGAGAAGGAGAACACCCTAGTTGCAGAAAAGAGAGCCAAAAGCTGCGATTCGCGAGATTTGAAGTAAGGGGAGAATCCTTTCACTCTAGGGTATCCTAAATTTTAAGGGTGGGGTTGTTTAATCTTAAGTGATGTTATAATGATGTCTATGATGAAATAATGACGATGAACAATTGTAATCATGTTGTTGAAAGATTAATATTTAGGGAACCTAGTTTAAGGTTTTTGAATTGAGGATTTGACCATGAAAAGAGTGTGTGATTCGGTAGGTTAATGGAAAATTGGTGTTAAAATGATAGGGTAAACTTAGGGCGATGATTAGGGACGAGTTTGGTGAGTTTATGGCCGAAAAACGGAGTTTAGGAAGGTCTCCCAAGATGAAATAGCCCTAAACTACGATTCGACACACCTTGGGTAAAACGCAAGACCGTGCGTGTTGGGTAAAACTGCGATTCTGCACACCCTTAGTACATTTTGAAACACACGATCATGCACTTTTAAGTGTAAGGTGTTTACTTTTCACAGTCTTACGAAAACAAACTTTTCCACCCCTTTTTGTTCCAAATTGGGTTTAGGCGTCTTCATGATAGTTGTAGATATGAATGTTAG
Organism: Medicago arabica; assembly: GCA_946800305.1. Taxonomy (NCBI): domain Eukaryota; kingdom Viridiplantae; phylum Streptophyta; class Magnoliopsida; order Fabales; family Fabaceae; genus Medicago; species Medicago arabica. The sequence goes on from OX326966.1 coordinate 47,964,283, forward strand.
CTTTCAAATTTTTTTTTGGTTTAACTCCATTTTGACACATGTACAACTTGACTTATGATCAAAGTACTGCACATGGATCATGCCATGTTTTTCATTGATATTGAACATCAATGAGCTGATATATTCACTAAGCCTTTACTGTTGAAAGATTTGATTTTATAAAGAAAAAATTGAAAATGCACTTTGTGTCAGATTAAAATGCTTGTCTCTGAATAGGAATTTAGGTTCCAAAGTTGTTCAGAAGCTATAGTCCATCAGAAGCTCTTCATTGAGGTTCTGAGGAATATATGCTTCTGATGACGTCAGCATCTAAACTCCAAAAGATTGGGTTTCTTGCTTCTAATAGTTACATAAGTGGAAAAGGTGGAAGTTACTTTTTGAGACATCTGTCCCACTAATGTATTCAGTTACTTTGAAAAATTCTAACGTGGTTTATTTGTATTGGCGTATAACTAAGAGGGCAATGATGAATTTTAGCGTTGAATGTACTATCTCACGCCCCCCTTTGTCATTAATTTTTATGTTTGCTTGTCCTCTTTCTTAATTGCAATCGTTTTTGCTAAAAACACTTAGACATACTCACCCATGTTTCACATCACTTCCCACACTTTCTGTTTTTACACCTTCTCTCTGAAAACTCTTCTCTTTCAAAATCAACCACCTTAGAACCTTAAATCTTCATCAATCATCATGGCATCGTCAAGTTCTAGTCAAATGCAACCTATGGAATTAGATTCTGCTGAATGTTACTACATTAAGCCTAGAACAATGGAAGCAAAAGAAGACGATTTAATCGTACAAGTGGAAAGTCATGGTGTTGATCTTACTAGCTATTTGTTAATGCAAGATCTTGATATGTATTTTCGGATGTTGAATGGTCCAACATATGAGGAACTTGTGAAGTATTTATGGGTAAGGGCCGAACTCTATGACAAGGAAACTATTAGGAGAGAAGGTTAATGAAGATCCTATTTTGAAAGGGAAATCAACAACAGAAATGGGTTTGAAGGAGTTTACTGGAATGAGATTCGTTCAAGTATAATGGGAATCCCTATTACCATTAATTAACAAATTAGTGGAAGAGTAGAAAGACGTGAGGTTGACGGAAAATTTCAATGGAACTTGAACAGGAAGACCAGTTCCTGGATAAAAACGTCATATAACGTTTTGTACAAGAATAATGCTTCCGATAAGTACAAAGACATGCAAAAAGAACACAAGGTTCGTCATAAGCTCATGCAAGAATGCTTCTTACCCAAAGGAGGAGGAACAAACACTTTATCTTTGGAACATAAAATGTTTCTCTACTATCTGGTGAATTTTGATAACGTAAACTTGCCTAGATACATCTTCCACCACATGTCTTGGGCACTCAAGTGCAGTCAAGAAGATAAAAGGAAATTCATTCTCTATGGTAGACTGTTATCAGAAATCTTCTACCAAGATGGACTTCTAATTGCTCTCTGAACTTCTGGTGTTTTGTATGATAAGCACCTGGGAACAGTTACAGGAAAATACATCCATGGACATACTCTGAGAAGTATGAGGATCATAAAGAAGGTTGATAAGCTTGAAACTGATTTGAAGGAATTACATATCTTATCTTATCTGATGATTGATTTTCCTCATATCTCAAAGGAAGACAATCTAGTGGTTCTGGTGGAGTATGTGACAATGCACTACAACAAAACTGGGGAGATCATCAATCTTAACTTCATTCCAAACACCATAGTTGGAGCTCCTATCAGAATTTCCAGAAAGAGGAAGTCAAATAAGTCATCTTCAGAAGCTGATGATGATATTGAACCAAAACCGAAGAATTAGAAGCAACCAAGAAAAGCACCTCAACTGAATGTGGTTCGATCATCTCTTCCAACCATTCAAGAAGAAGTTGCTAATCTAGAACCTCGTAAGATTCTGAGCAAAAGGACGAGAGGTGGACCTTCAGTTGGATCTTCAGAAGCTGGTTTTTCTCAACCTAAGGTCAAGGTTCTAAAGAAAAGAAGGGGTGTAAGAAAGATGAAGGTTTATGAATATGTTCAGAAAGAAGATGCTGAAGTTGAAGCTTCATCTGATCTGGTTTCAAGGGTTGAAAGAATGAAGAAAGCTAATGCTGATCAAGAAACTTCACTTGTTGAACAAGCTTTAACAGTAGCAAATCCAATTTAGATACCTCCTGCTACTTTAGTGAAGGAATCCTCAAGGAAAGATACTTTTAAGGTTGTTGAGTTTGCAGAAGTTGTTAAGAGTTTAGCTTCTGTGGAAACTGGTGAGCTACTGAAGGCTACAATGGAGGTTAAGAGGGAAAACGTTGCTTGTTCAAAAGTTGGCACTTCAGAAGCTGCTACTTCAGAAGCTGCTGAAACTAGAGGTAACAGTCCTTCTTACATTATCTCAGATAAGGTAATAGATCTAGACTCATCCTCACCCTCAACTTCACATAATGCCTTTACCCCATCGCCATCTAACCAAACTATTCAAAAGCCTGATGATGTTGGTACATCAGAACCAAAACAACTGATGAAAGGATTGATGCTTTGATGGTCAAAGGCTTGGGTTATGTAAGAACCTTCCCGCTAATCATTGGTTTCTACCCAGCTTTTCTAGGCCTTTGCAAGTAATAGCTCCTAGTGAACCAGATCAGGCAGCTTCTAAAATTCCAACATCAACTTTCATACTATTGTTGAATCAGGATAATCTGATGATGAGATGCCTGATGCAAACAAAACCAGTGATTCATCTATTCTTGATCAACTTTCAAATCACTACAAAGGTGAGTTACCTGGTTTCAAGCCAAACTCAGAAAAGCCTCTAAGACAGAACCTAGTTCACATGTCTCAGAAAGCCAACAACAACAACAACAACCAAACTCACAAATGGCTGCAAACATTTGCACTAAACTTGTCATTCATTCTGATTACAAGGCATAATATCTTAGTGTCACTCACTCAAATATATCTTGTGAACCCACTCAACCTGATTGTCAAGACACAGCCTCTGTCAATCATACTATTGTTGAATCAGGATAATCTGATGATGAGATGCCTGATGGAAACACTGACAGTAACCCCATTATCTCATCTCAACATTCTCCTAACATACATTCCTCATCATATTCTCAACCAATTCCAGAGAAAGCTATCTCTCTTGAACCTCTAACCACAAATGTCTCACCCCTCCCGACCATTTTGCTAGAGTCTGTTATCTTAAAAGAGGTATATGAGAATATTCTTGAGGGTCTGACCAAGTTAGTGAAGGTTAGGAACCATATCATTCACACTGAGAGTTATGAAGATCAGTGGACTGCTCTTAGAGAAATAGTAGACACAATCATGTGTGAACTTCAGATTCTATCTTTAGAAGCTCAGGATCGAACTCTTAACAACTGGTTCAAGGATGTGGTGAACAGTATGAGAGAAGTAGAAGCTAATAAAAATAGAGCCAGAAGCATATTGTAACTCTCAGGCTCTCCTTTCTACTTGGATGCTTCATCAATCATTACTTCTACTATTCATGAAGATGTTAATTTGGCATGGTTAACAAGATTAAAGATGCAAGCTGATACTCCAATTTTTGAGAAGCTGAAGCATGATTCTATACAAGAGCAAATAATCAAGAAGCTGGAAAAGGATCTCTTTGAGAAGAAGATGATGTATGAGAATCTTAAGAGGAATATGGCTGCACAAAGAGAAGAATTCAAAGCCAGAGAATAAGCTCAAGCTAGAGGTTATGAGGAGCTAAGGGAAGCTATGAATAACCAATCTGAGGATATGACCAAAATGATGAAAGAAATGACGGAGATGATGATGAAACAAGCCAAACCTTAAATTACACATAATTTATCTTGTTTTCAAATCATTTCTGATATTTCTTATCTTTAGCTTCTAATAATTCCTTCTCTATTTTTGGCTTCTCTGATACATTATTATGTGCTTCTGACAATCTTCTATATGATATTTCATAAGTTTATTCATATTATGTTATCAGAATTATCTCATGATGTTTTGTTGGGTATTTGTATTGGCTACATTATTGGTAAAACAAATATCCACTTAATGTGTAGTTGGATGTTATGTTCCAACATGCTTTAGGCATCCATGTGAGATGTTGGACACGATGTTCCAACATCCTGGCACGGTTCAGTCTGCCTGAGTTCATGCCTATTTGTACGCGCACCTTATCGTTAAAAGGAAACTACTTTTCCGTATCTTGATGTCAAGCAACGTACATATCTGTACAGAATCAGTTGAGCTTTTAATCTCAAAAGAGCAACAATGTTTTAGCGAATAAAGTGATACGATTGGAAGTTCTGAAAGACGTTCCTAGTTCTTAGGACTTTCCGTATTTGTTACTGATTCATGTTTTGTAGATCAGCTGGATGATCTACTTTGTTATGAAGCTCAACAAGGTTTATTAGCCCACTTTGCTTCAGTATAAAAGGGAGACATCAAGACCAAATTAGGTATTCAAGTCGTCATACTAAAAAGTTTAGCTATTAGAGTTTTGAGTCTTTGTGTGTTCTACTATTGTATCGTTTAATGCAAGTTTAGTCCTATTTTATATGTGAGCCTTTCATGTATCATCTTGATACATGCTAAGGACTGAGTGTTGAGTTGTAAATTCTTTGTGCTATACCAAAGCTTTTAAGCAAGGTCGTAGTTGTTTGTGTTTGAAGGTAAGTTCACCGTTTGTTTGTTTTGAGTCTGATAAATCACAGGGGATGTGATTAAGTGTAGGATAGTGACTTAACTTGCGCACGTTATTAGTTCTGCGCAACTTAAGTTGCACTGCGCATGTTAAGTTGCGCAGCGTGACTTAAGTCATATAACAGCAAAACAGAGACCCATCTCCCTCATTTCTCAAACTTCCAAACTTCGAATGTTTTCACCCCAAATCCGAATTTCATCAATCTTGCGTCATTCAAAGCCAATTTCTTCCACAATATCAAGTAAGTGATGATTATCCCACTTTTTTGCATTTTTGGGTTGAAATTTTAGATTTTTTTTAAGAAAATTGACATTTTTAGGTTTTTAAAATTTTTTCTTGCATGTTAGTTTTTATGATTGTTAGTGATGATTTAACTTAGGAATTATCCCACTCCTTGATAAAATGTGTCAATGAAAATTTGTGTGTTTTTTGGATTGTTATTGATGAAATTAGTTAGAATATAATATGTTTGAGAACAATGTGGTAAATTACGGATTGAAATGACACTGTCAAAACTTTCGTGTTGTTCTTGAATTGTTAGAAATAACACAATGTCCGTGTGAAAATGTGTCATTAATTTTGTGCTTTTTAAAATGTTGTGTTTTGCAGATATGTCTCAGAGGGAGAGGACTGACAGACTTAGGTTAAGCAAGCCTACCTTTACTATTAGTGCAAGGAGGGAGAAGCAAGCAGTAGTCCCTCCTTTACATGGCCGAGGTCGAGGAAGAGTGGGGGGCACAAGACTTGCCAGTGATGATGATACTGGGCCTGGGCCCTCTTCATCACAGACTAGTCCATCCCAGGCGATGGACACGACGCAACATCACCATGATTATCAGGCTTATCAGGATCCTCAGCCTCATGTGTATCATTTTGAGGAGCCTCAGCCTCACCAGTATCAGTTTGAGGCGTATCAGCATCAACAACATCATCATATGCAGCCTGTTGTTGAGTAGGAGGAGCAACCTCATATTGAGGAGCCTGAGCAGCAGGAAGATATTGCGCAACCTCAGGCTCAGGCTCAGCAGGATGTTGATGTTGGTGCTCATTTTCAGGGGGTGCCGAGGGTGGTGTACGAGGCCGGACCAGACGGCTATGCAGGGGGGACTTCTAACCTCTCGGTTTTGTAACGCCCACTTTGATTATTTAATTATTTTATTAGAGTATATAGTATATTATTATATATTATATGATTTTGATGATGTTTGTGACGTATGAGACCATGTTATATGTGACGCTTATTTTATTGTTTAATAAAAGAAGATATGTGATGCTAATATATATTTTTATATGAAAATTAAGTTGTGCTATAATAACAATAATTTTGAGAAGTGGGGTTGTTTTTATAATAAGATAGAGTTTTGGGGATAAGTGAGATTAGAAAGAGGTATAAGAAGGAAATTAGGTTTAGAGAAAGAGTCAGTACGTATTACAGACTTTTGCAAAAAGGGAGAAAAGTGGCCAGAGAAAAGGGAACCCCAATTCTGCAAACATACCAGGTAAGGGTGAGCCTAGCTTCGATTATATTACTGTAATTCAAATGTTTATGATTACCTAAGGAATTGGGAAAGAGTTTGAGAGAGTTCATAGGTTAGGGTTATTGATGAATTTTGATGAATTGATGAAAGAATGATGCAATCTGATGTAGGAACGTGTTACAGAACCTAGGTTAATCACTAGGATCATAATTCTGAAAGATTAAGGCCATAGCATGAGAGATTGGACGAGTTTTGGCGAGAGATTGAGTGAACCTGTACCCTGCTCTACGATAGCTCGCCGTGGCGAGCAGAACAACTTCACTCGCGAGGCAAGCAACTTAACTCGTCGTGGCGAGCGACCCTTTGATGCACGCGAGGCGAGCAGAACCACTCGCTGTAGCGAGTAGTAACAGTACGCTAGACAGCAACTCGCGAGGCGAGCAGAACCACTCGCCATAGCGAGCAATGTGGTCCCAAACCACTATAACTTGAGTTTTATAACTCTGTTTTGAGCGAGGCTTTGAGGGTAGACCTTGGGTAGTATTAGAGATGATTTATGACCTAAAATTACAATCTGTAATGATGTTTTAAGATGATTTTAATTGTTGGTGTTAATCTATGATTATGTGCATATTAAGCGAGTTATATGAATGATGTTTAAATGATATTTGCGACGATGATTATATGCTGTGAAAATGTGCTGAGCTGCTGCCATGTATTGTATAATTGCATGTGTCGATAAAGAGTCGTAAATGATGTTAAGATGTTGTGTTAACTTATTTAAATATAAAGAGTCGAGTTCATGCATTTGCATAATTTGAGACGGTGGAGCTTATGCTCAAAGCGACGGTGGAGCATTTGCTCAAAGCGAATGTGAAGCTTATTTAAGCTTAAATATTGGTATCACATGCATGATGTTTAAGATGTTAGAGTTGCATTTGTCGAGTCTTGTGCCTAAGACATTATGAGATGATTTGTTATGTGAAGATGTTTTAAGATGACCTATTATATGTAGATGTTTGAGATGTTTCCGTTATATGCGATGATTGTTGTTGTGGTTAAGTATAAATGTTTGAATTATATGTTAATATAACTGTTGTGAATCTCACCCCTTCTGTTGGAATTGCCGCCTTGTGGGCAAGTGCAGGTGACCAAGCTTAGGTTCGATGATGTGAGAGGTCCTTGTGGTGTCGTAGGAAATGCTCTGATATGTAACGGGATGGGGTTTTTATTGAATTCTATTCCTTTATGTATCATGTTGAACTAATTATGATGTTTACGACTTACCTTTGAATTTTGAGATGTTTGTGAGGCCTTTGTGCCAAGAACTAATTATTTTAAGGATTTTGAAATTATGATTCCGCTGCTACGTTTGAATATTTCTATGATGAAGAATTATTATTCTTTTTATTAAAGAGATTTTTACGAAATGTGACATCCTGAATATGATATACTCTGATTATATTATGGATTTTTAAGTTGGGATTTTCGGGGTGTTACAGGTTTTACCTCGCTTTGGTGGACATGTGGCATGCGGGATATGGGTCGATGCCGATGTAAGTATATTTTAATGTTTATTTTACTTTTTTTTTTATTATTTTAATGGTAATTTTACAACTTATTTATTTAACTGTGTTGTTTGTTGTTTTGTATTTTTGTATTTCAGTTTCGGAGAAAGCATAGGGTGAGAGGTATATCCCACGGGAACAAGCTGAGCCTGAAAAACTTGACGGTTCCTCAGTCGGGAGCACAAAATAATTGGTTTTGGGATGTACTGAATGCGTCCAGTCTAACTCCGCTCCTGAATAGTGGGTACGAGAATATTTTTCACGAGCTCGTTTGTGCGATGTCAGAGAGATGGCATGAGGAGACCAGCAACCTCTATGTACCCATTGGGGAGATGACCATCACACTGGATGATGTTGCATGTCTCCTAGGCATCCCCATCACTGGGAAGCTCCTTTCTGATAGAGAGGTAACCCGTGTCGAGGCGATGGAGATGGTGCAGGTGGACCTGCTTATTTCCGAGGAGGATGCCGCTAGGGAGCTGAACATGCAGGGTGGTTCGTATATCAGTTTTGGTGTACTGAAGAGGTGCTATGAGGAGCTCCTGAATAGGTCTAATTAGCTGGTTGAGATTAACACAGCAAAAACATTAATCTGATGTGGCTGCTTGCGCTGCAAAATATGGACGACTTGGACGACTGGTCATGGGGTGGGATGAGGCTAGCATTCATGTACGAGCAGCTCTCTCTGACCTTCGATTCATCAGTGGCCTCCTGTGGTGGTTACATGACCCTGCTTGTGGTAAGATTTGTTTTTCTTCTTTTTAACTTATTGGATCGTAAATTTGTGCGTTGTTTAACTTGTTTTTCTTCTTTTTTACCTTGTTTGTATAATACTTGTGTTATATATATTAGGTTCTTTGTGTTTGCAGGGATGGACTTTGGCGCACTTCACGAACCTCATTTCGAGGGTTCTTAGTGATGTGTACGACCCGGCAGTAGCCCCGCTTGTGAGCCGGTGGAGACCTCCTAGGGGCTTTACGGACCCTGGACGCTACAGAGATGTCATTGATGCGATGGATCACTCTCATGTCATCTGGAGGCTGGCGACAAATCACGCCATTTCATGACGTATGATGGTACTCCGGATGGATCATGGCCGGCAGAGACAGGATGGTCCGTCACTTGTCTGAGCGGGTTCTGAGGCAGTACGGGTATGTCCAGAATCGGCCCAGGTCTCCTACAGATGTTGAGCTTACTGCGGCAGATGACGTGGCCCAGACTTTCTTGGAGTTTGCTCTACATGTCCTCAGCCAGCAGCAGAGGGGTGAGGGGTGATCTGGTGCCAGAGGACGAACCGTGGGCTCATAGTAGGGGGTACATGAGATGGTTCTTTAGAGTGTCACATCCTATTGTGAACCCTCATGCGGCCATTCCTGACTACGCAGCTCAGGCACCTCCTCGTCCTGTCCTTCCTTACGAGGAGGTTATTATTGACCAGCAGTGGGCCAGACATCCTCCCGACCCATACCAGATCATCGCCAACATCAGAGCCAGAGTGGATAGTGCTATGGGTCATCCTAATGTGTTTGGTAATCCAGAGGTACTTCGCATGATGCAGGGTATACAGTTTGAGTGGAGCATGCTGGAGCAGATGCAGGTTCCACGACGACGGAGCAGGAGTCCACAACAGTAAGGTTTAGGCATTATGACTTGTGTAGTTTTGTGTATGATATTTTGTCAGATTAGGATGTATATTACATTTCCTCTTTTTTAGCATTTTTATGACATTTTCCCTTATCTTGGTCCTTTATTTTTTTCGTAATTTGTTAATGAGTTAACACGTGCTTGAATGAATAACGAAAAAAAAATCTTGATTATTAACATAGAGATCAAAAAACCGGTTTAAGAAATATAAGGATTATAATTTAAAGAATATGTAAATAGAGGGATCAAAATTACATTTAAGAGGCTAAAAACAAAATAGATTTAAAAAATCGCTTCTAAACACAAGGTGTGTCTAGAAGGGATCAAAGAGAGCAAACATTACATACATGCTAGCAAAAATGCCAAACAAAAACAAAATACAAAACTACCTCTGTGCGCTAGTTAACTCATGCACGTGTAAAACTGTGCGTGAGTTAACTTGCGCAGTGTCTGGCTTAAGTCACGCAATGTTTAACACATGCGTGACTTAAGTGACGCAGCGCATGGTAACTAACGCACAATTTTACACGTGCGTTAGTTAACATGCGCAAAGGCAAAATCGTCTTGCCTGCAGGACATGGGTGTATTTTGCAGGGCGGAGAGCAGTATTCTAATAATTATTATAATGAATTTTGGCTATATAATTCCAAAGAAAATATAAAATAATAATATAAATCAATAAATCAAAAATTCAACTATTTTAATGTCAAATCAAGATAAAATAATTTAGAATAAAAATAAGATAAAATATCGGGAACTTACAAAAATCCTCAGATCTCTACCTAAGAGGTTTTACATGAAGGTAACTGCCATTGAGGAAGCTCAGGATATCTCAAATGTGAAGGTTGATGAATTGATTGGGACTCTGCAAAACTTTGAGATAACCATCAATAGTAAGACTGATAAGAAAGGCATGGGCATTACTTTTGTCTCCAATGTTGAAACTGATGAGACACAAGAAAGTCATGAAGATGATGAAAATCTACGAGAGTCTCTAGTGCTGCTGGGAAGACAATTCAAAAAGATTTTCAAATAAGTTTGTCGCGTCATTTTTCGGAGATCAATGCTATTTGATTAGTGTTTGACTAACTTTTTATTTCACGACTAAATTTTTTTATTTTTTTTAAAGAAAGAGGAAAAAGTTCAAAAAGTCACCTTAAAAATTTAGGTTTCGGGGGTTAGTTACTAAAGGGAAGGTATTAGAACATTTTATGTTTGTAGTACTCTACGAGAACCTGGTTTTATTCATATTATTGTGCTATAGCTTGCTTGTTTAAAAGGAAGTGAATAGTGAATAAAGAAAAGAAAGAAGCATATTATCTACTGTTTTTATTAAATTTGAAAGAAAAGAAAGAAGCCTATTATCTACTGTTTTTATTGATTTGAAAGGACAAGGTCATTTGCCTACGTAACCGTGAGAGATCAAAACCTCGTAGTTCAGCGTAGAAATTGACGTTTGATTTGTTATGTTTTTTATTAGTTTTGAAAAAAGTTTTAAAATAAAAGCCATGTGGTAAATAAGGATTGGTTTGTATTTTTTAATTTAAAAGAAAATAGACTCAAGGTATAATTAAATTGATTAAAATCTAAATATGAAACTTAATGTCTACCAAAAATACAATCTTACCCCTTCTTAATTTTTGACATGTCATCAAAATTATATCCTTTTGTGTCTTTTGCTTCAACCCCCCTATAATTTCTTTCCTAAAAACAAATTAAAACAAACTCAGTTGATAAAATACCCTAATTTAATCTTTTTTAAAGAACAAACAAATTTAATCTTAATCCCAATCAAAACAAATTTTTCAATAATTCAACTTCTAAATATTTAAAGAGTTAAAAAAAATTACAATCTTCTATTCTCTAATCATGAAACTTTGTACCAAAAAATTATTATGAAACTTAATGTCTACAAAAAATACAATCTTACACCTTCTTAATTTATTGACACGTCATCAAAATTATATCTTTGTGTCTTTTGCTTCAACTTCCCATTTTTTCTCCTAAAATCAAATTAAAACAAACTCACTTGATATTACACACTAACTTAATCTTTTTTTAAAGAACAAACAAACTTAATCTTAATGCCAATCAAAATAAATTTTCCTATAATTCAACTTATAAATATCTAGAGTTAAAAAAAATTACAAAATATTAATTACAAGGCATATACCTAATTTTCAAAAAATTACACATCCTCATGATTGCTTTTTGTCTAAAATTAATTTGCCTTTGTTTTTTTCTTTATCTTTTTTTTAGTCAAAAGAAATTTTTTATTAAATAAAAAAAAATTAGATAAAGAGTCTGAGGACGGACATGGTACAACAAAATCAGACCAAGTGGATCGACCAAAATCTATCTTTACAAAAATTCAATAATCAGTAAGCGAACCCCGTATACGGGCGTGAAACTAAGTTTAAAATAAATATGAAAAATGAACCTCTACGAAAAACAATTAATAAATCCACCGTCATCGGTATCAAAATCCAAGTGTCAACAGACAAGCATAAAAGCTCTTTCAAGCTTGAAGAATCGAAGTATAGACAAACAAGAAATATTAAACCTGTAGATCTCAACATATTTCAAAAACAACAGAGAATAAAAAAATTAAATTCTGGCCACCGTGTCATATTATAAAATATTATTTTTTATTTTTGTAGATTATTAATTATAATATCTTTTAGAAATATGACTATAAAAAACACTGAAAATATGATATATGAGTCACAAAATAATATTGTTGTACAATTCATACACGAGACTCATAAATGCATCTTTATCAATAATGAAATCCTTACTATTTTTAATATTTTTACATATTTTTAGTTTACCATTTCATAATATTTAATAATAAATATTTCAATGATTTTATCATAGCAAATTACACTAACCTCTTAAGGTCTTCTTAAATTACACAAACACCCATTCTATTTTTTAATTAAACACTAATCTCCTTTTTTTTTTATCATATTGACAAGCATTTCACTTAAAATATAACACGGTTTAAACTTTGTAGATTCCATTTATTTTGAGCAATTAACTTCTTCATACGTGTATAAACTCATTTAATTTTCGACCATTTTTTCTTTCCATTTTTCAGTTAGGTGATTTTTCTCAATTTATTGTTACTCAGTCAAGGCGGATATTTGATTTTATTTGATGGTAAAAACGGGTTATTATTGAAAACGGATTTTGATTTTATTTGATGGTAAAAACGGGTTATTGTTTTTCCATTGTGAAAAAAAAAAAAAAAAAAACCTCAAAAGAGAAAACAGATAAAAACAAACAAAAATGATTGAAATTAAATTGTATATTAACAAGATTATTGAAATGGATAAAATAAGGGGAGATTGACGTATTATTTAAGAAAATCCTAAGGGAATCCAAAGTAATCTGCCCTTTTATCATTAATGTCAGTTTTCTTACCTTTTTCTTATTTCCTCCATTCATATAGCATTACAATGCGCTATAATGCATATCCCCATTCGAATTTGCCTGTGGGATCACTTGATTGAAAATCAAGTTTTATTATGAAAATATTAGTGTTTTTTTGGTTATTTGGAATTTTTTGTTCTTTTTTTGAATTAAAGCGGAAAAATAAATAAAATGCAGAAAGATAAAGTTAAACTAACAAAGAAATAAGAATGCAAAACAAAAATAGAAAATAACTTACTCTATATGATACGAAAACCACTTGAAACATGGAGGGAGAATAGAGAAAAAGCACAGAAAGCATCGACTGTGAATTTCGGTGTCCAGAATGCACTATGTGAGCTCTCTATTTATAGAGAAAATTCACAACTAATAAGTGAGAAACTTTGGATACAAGTAATTAGATCTAGTACAAAAATATCTCAATTAAGTATCAAAATATTATATTGAGTACAAAAATATGTTATTCAATACATAAATATATATTATTGAGTATCAAAATAATATTTCAGATCAAACACTAAAATATATCAGATTGTTTACCAAAATATTTCAGATTGTGTTCCAAAATATTCTAAATGGCGTTCTAAAATATTTTAGCCAGACTTGGGGACAAAGAAAACACTTTTTAATAATGATCGAATTTAATATTTAATTTATCATTTCCAAATAATATTTTCTAGCGCTTACTTCGTTCACACAATTATGTATCCCCATTAATTAAATGTACACCCCCCACTATATAATCTTAGGTCAAAAACTAGGGTATGATAAAGTTAACAGAAGATCCTGATTTAATGGTCAGAACATTGGTCAGAATATTAGGTCCAACATTGACAATCAACCTAATAAAGAGAAGATGGTGAGGACTGGTGAGATGAATACTCAATACAAGGGTGTCCAATGCCATGAGTGTGAAGGGTATGGCCATATCAGAACAGAGTGTGCCACTTTTCTTAAAAGACAAAAGAAAAACTTGGCAGTTTCATGGTCAGATGGAGATGATTTTGATGATGAAGTGGAGAATGAGTCTGGCAAACATGTCTCTTCATTTGCTGGAAGGGTTATGTCAGATAAACAGTCATATGATGAAGAACTTAGTTATGATGAGTTAGTTGTCTCTTACCATAAGTTGATTGCTAGAAATACTGACTTTGACTAGATGCTTGAAAAACAAGAAGAAATCATCAGTCAACTACAGTTCAAAAGGAGTGAGAATCTATTTAAAATCTAAGAACTCAATGATGAGGTAACTCAATTGAACTCTCAACTAGAACATGTTAAGAAGCAGGTCAAGATGATGACTATTGGAACCAATGTGTTAGATGAAATCATTGTAGCCAAGGACACAGTGAACCCTAAAGACACAAGTTTTGTGGAATTGTGACAAAACATTAGCTTGGTCAAAAATCAGCAGTTGATGCAAGATCTGATGACTTAACAGAAAGTAAACCGATGTTGGCACATCCCAAGGAACATAAGAGACCAAGAACCAAGAAGAAATCCAGCTATTGGATTTGTCATCACTGTAAGGGGATAGGTCACATTAAACCATATTGCTTCAAGTTGCAGGGGAAATCTGAGAAATATCAATAGAAACCAACCAAGAAGAAGTGGATTCCCAGATATGTTAATATTGGGTTGATTGCTCACACCTCTCTAAGAGCATCATCCAAAGAGGACTAGTACTTTGATAAAGGGTGTTCCAGATACATGACCGATATAGATAAATACCTTGAGGATGTGAGACCTTATGCTAGCAATTATGTCACTTTTAGTTATGGAGCTAAAGGAAAAATCCTGGGAATTGGTAACTTGATCAAACATGGTATGCCAAGACTTGATAATGTTCTTCTAGTAAAAGGACTAACTGCCAACTTAATTAGCATAAGTCAAGTATGTGATTAAGGACTCGAAGTGAATTTCAGCAAGCCTGAATGTCAGATTACTGATAAGGAAGGTGAAGTTCTTATGAAAGGAACCAGGTCTAAAGACAACTGTTACTTGTGGGTATCTCAAGAAGAAGCACACCTCACCACCTGTCTTATGAGTAAAGAAGAAGAGGCTAAGTTATCGCACCAAAAACTGGGGCACTTACACTTTAAAGGGATAAAGAAAGCTCTATCTTTAGAAGCTGTCAAAGGTCTACCTGATCTCAAGATTGTTGAAGGAAGCATATATGGTGAATGTCAGATCGGTAAACAGACAAGAGTGTCCCATCCAAAGTTGGAATATCAAGTAACCTCTAAAGTCCTTGAACTTCTGCACATGGATCTGATGGGACTTATGCAAGTTGAAAGCATTGGTGGTGAAAGGTCTGTATTTGTTGTTGTTGATGACTTCTCAAGATTCACTTGGGTGAAATTTATTAGAGAAAAATAAGACACTTTTGATATATTTAATGATTTGTGCACACAACTGCAAAGAAAAAAAGACAGTGGCATTGTGAGAATCAGAAGTGATCATGGAACTCAGTTTGAGAATGCTAAATTTAATGAATACTACTTTGGTGAGGGAATTAAACATGAATTCTAATCTCCTATAACACCTCAACAAAATGGTGTTGTGGAAAGGAAGAACAAAACCCTACAAGAGTTAGCAAGGATTATGCTCCATGGAAAGCATTTGCCTTATCACTTCTGGGTTGAAGCCTTGAACACAACCTGTCACTTACACAACAGAGTTACTTTGAGGTTTGGCACCACCACAACCTTGTATGAGATATGGAAAGGAAGAAAACCAACTGTTAAATATTTCCATGTCTTTGGAAGCAAGTGATACATATTAGCAGATAGAGATCACAAAAGGAAAATGGATCCCAAGAGTGATGAAGGAATTTTTCATGGATACTCAACAAAAAGCAAGGCATATAGAGTTTTTAATTCCAGAACCAAGGTGGTCATGGAATCTATCAATGTGGTAATTGATGATGTTCTTGAAGACAGAGTTCCTGATGTTGACTCTGATGTTGGAACATCTGTTCAGGAAACAAATGTTCCCATCCAGTTGAATGAGTCTGAACCAGAGAAATAAGAAATTGAGGAAGTTGAACAAGATCAAGAATTCACAAGAAAAGGACATTCCATAAGAGTTCATAAGAATCGTCCTCAAGACCTAATTATTGGGAATCCTTATCATGGAATCACAACCAGAAAATCAGTTGGAGTCATTTCCAATTCTTGTTTTGTGTCCAAGGTTGAAACTAAGAATGTCAAAGAAGCCCTTACTGATGAGTTCTGGATTGAAGCAAAGCAAGAAGAATTGAATCAATTCAAGAGAAGTGAAGTGAAGTGTGAGATCTGGTTCCAAATTCAAGCTATTTCAGATGGATGTAAAGAGTGCCTTACTAAATAGTTACTTAAATGAAGAAGTCTATGTTGAACAACCAAATTGATTTATTTATCCTAGCATTCCCATGTTGATATGAGAGACTCACACAGTTTCTTGTAAATCAAGGGTACAGGAAAGGAGGAACAGACAAAACCTTGTTTGTAAAGGATGATGATGGAAGACTAATGAATGCACAAATTTATGTTGATGACATTGTCTTTGGTGAGATGTCGGATAAGATGGTTCAACATTTCATTCATTAAATGTAGTCTGAGTTTGAAATGAGTCTAGTAGGAGAGCTGACCTATTTTCTTAGTCTTCAAGTCAAGCAAATGGAGGACACTATATTCATATCTCAAAGCAAATATGCCAAGAACATTGTGAAGAAATTTGGTATGGATAATGGTTGCCACAAAAGAACTCCAGTTGCTACTCATTTGAAGGTGACAAAAGATGAAAATGGTGTTACTGTATATCAAAGCTTGTACAGAAGCATGATTGGAAGTCTGTTGTACCTCAATGCAAGCAGACCTTATATTTCCTTTGCAGTAGGTGTTTGTGCAAGGTATCAAGATGAACCTAAAATGAGTCATCTTACTCAAGTAAAAAGGATACTAAAGTACATCAATAGCACCAGTGATTATGGGATCTTGTACTCACACAGTGAGAACTCTATGTTAATTGGTTATTGTGATGTTGACTAGGCTGGAAGTGCAAATGACAGAAAAAGTACTTCTGGTGAATGTTTCTTCCTAGGAAATAATCTAATTTCTTGGTTTAGTAAGAAAGAAAATTATTTCTCTATCTAGTGCTGAAGCTGAGTACATAGCAGCTGGAAGCAGTTGCTCACAACTTGTGTGGATGAAGCAGATGCTGAAGGAGTACAATGTTGAGAAAGATGTTCTAACATTGTTCTGTGACAATTTGAGTGCAATCAATATTTCCAAAAATCCTATTCAACATAGCAGTACAAAGCACATTGACATACGACATCACTTCTTCAGAGACTTTATTGAGGAGAAGATTGTGACACTTGAGCATGTTGACACAGAGGAACAACTGGCAGACATATTCACCAAGGGCTTGGATGCTAAGCAGTTTGAAAAACTAAGGGGCAAATTGGGAATTTGCCTACATGAGGAGATGTAATGAGGGAGTAAAATGGTATATATATATATATATTCTCTATGCCTGAAGTGTGTATGCTATAATGCATTTATTATGCATACTTATCTGTTGTTGCATTTATTTTTTGCAACTATTTCATGGTGCTTGTGAGTGTTGTTTCTGTTGTTGCAACATCCTGATGCTCTTTTGAGAATGAGCTTAAGTTCTCAGTAATTTTAAAATGTACATGTTCCCTGCTAATGTTCTATAAGATGTTGGAACATGTCTATGTGACCTTAATAGGTCTGCTAGTTGATGAATAACCTTAATAGGTCTGCTAGCTGATGAATATTCCTTGAAGAATTATCTGACCAGGCCCTGAAGGTTCTCTATGCATTAGGAGTTTTGGGTTTTCAATTTCTTCCATATGCATGTATCCCGGGGGAGTAGTGGAATATTTTTGTAGTCACTCATAAGGTGTTCTATTAAGGGGGAGTGCTACTATGATGAGTGCTTGAAACTGATCAAGTTATCTGACATATGTGGAGTATGATTTGCCAAGCATCTAACTGTCAGCTATTTGTTTGTAAGGGAAATTTATTTTCCTTGATGATCTGTGACAGGTACTACTATCTGATGTGGTGAAGGATGTTGAAACATCCAAACCTATGTATGGGAAATTTATTTTTCCCTTCCTGATTTGTGACAGTTACTTCTGTTTGATGCAGTGAAGGATGTTGAAACATCCAAACCTGTTTGTAGGAATTTATTTTTCTCTGAGTGTAGCATAGAAATTTATTATTCCTCTACTCTTGTGAGACTATCCGCTGCTGCATGTCTTTGACATATGTAATACCTATTGTTTTTGAATATCTTGAGAGGTATTCCTTTATTGCATTCACGTGTTCAAAATCTCTTTAGTGATACTGTGCTTTCTACTGCTTCTTCATGGATATAAGTAAATGATGATTTAAAGAAGTTTAACTAAGGTATCTCTTTAGACTTTATGTGCTTCTAGGTTTCTTCATAAGTGTGTTCATACTGACTGGAGAAATGGATTTTGTATCCCTCTGTTTTATGTAAAGTGGCCTTAATTTGTTTTAGCCAAAAATTTACCAAAAGGGGGGATTGTTGGGTATTTGTATTGTCTGCATTATTGGTAAAACAAATATCAACTTAATGTGTAGTTGGATGCTATGTTCCAACATGTTTTAGGCATCCATGTGAGATGTTGGACACGATGTTGGCATGGTTCAGTGTGCCTGAGTTCATGCCTATTTGTACGCGCGCCTTATCTTTAAAAGGAAACCATTTTTCCGTATATTGATGACCAAGCAACGTACATATATGTACAGAATAAGTTTAGCTTTTATTCCCAAAGGAGCAACAATATTTTAGGGAATAAAATGATAGGATTGGAAGTTCTAAAAGATGTTCCTACTTCTTAGGACTTTCCTTATTTATTACAGATTCATGTTTTCTAGATCAGCTGGATGATCTACTTTGTTCTGAAGCCCAACAAGGTTCATTAGCCCACTTTGCTTCAGTAAAAAAGGAAGACATCAAGACCTAATTACGTATTCAAACCGTCATACTAAAAAGTTTAGCTTTTAGGGTTTTGAATCGTTGTATGTTCTACTATTGTATCGTTTGATTTATGTTCAGTCATGTTTTATTAATTAGCCTTTCTTGTTTTATCTTGATACATGCTAAGGACTGAGTGTTGAGTTGTAAACTCGTTATGCTACACCAATGCTTTTAAGCAAGGTCGTAGTTGTTTGTGTTTGAAGGTAACTTCACCGTTTGTTTGTTTTGAGTCTGATAAATCACAAGGGATGTGGTTGACTGTAAGATAGTGAGATGTGATCTCAGATCTAGGAGTTCCTAGGTTGAAATCTAGACGGGTAGGTCCTAGGTCATAAGTGTAAACGAGGAGTTTGCTGAGAGCTTATGAATAAGGACTACACTAGTGGATTTCCTTCCTGGCTTGGTAGCCCCCAGAGTAGGTGTGTTTGTCACCGAACTCAGTCAACAAACTCACTGTACCTTTTACTATCTTGTCTTTTATTTTCTTGTTTTTACTTTGTTCACTTCATGATGTTGAAACATTAAACGGAACATTACTAACGTTGAAACATCGCATTAAACATCTTAAAACAAGTACGCTAGAATTTCATGTTTTTCTCACTTCTCTTCTTTGCCCTTCTATTTAACTTTTTGTCGATGAGAAACGGGGGAGTATATATAGTAATAAGGCTCTGAGCCCCACTAATTTGATTCTAAAATTGAATTAGGAGAACCTGCTTCTCATCTCTTAGTCTTTAACCTCGTTTGAGATTATTCTGAGTGACTTTATTAAGTTTTTAAGAATGAATTTAATTAACTTGGATAGAACTCAGGGGGAGCTTACAAACCTCAGACCCTAGAAGTCAACTTGTTAATTAGATTAACAACAATTGAGAATTTTAATACTAGTGTTTGTCATCGTCAAAAAGGGGGAGATTGTTGGAACAAAATGTGTTTGACAATACCACTGAGTTTTGATGATATCAAGGTATTAAAAATGTCAATTGAAAATGCTAATATTATTTTAAGTGTCCAGAACCATAGACAAAAATTTAAGTGTCTTTGAATTGAAGCATAGGTTCTGGAAGAACAAATGAGAGCAATGAAATTTACTAAAAGGAAGCTTGTGTTGCAAGAAAGCATCTGAAGATAATCATAAGCTGAATACTGGAAGCTAAAGTTTGCCAAAAGTTGTTATTATGAATGCTTATGATTGCAGAAGCAATGGAAGCCTAGAGCAACGGCTAATTCAATGGAATTTCAAGGCATTGGATGCTTATCCACTGAAGAGCGCAGGAAAAAGACAATAATACAATTGTACAACCACTACTCCACTCTTCATGTATGAAATAGTACAAGAATACAATTGCACCTACACTGATTATGCTCTATACATGGAATGAATTTGAAATTGTTCCCTCATAGGACATTAACTAAATCAGGAAACAAATAATTGGTGATATGATCAAGCTTCTCAACGACTCTTTTGATGTGTTGGCAATTTCCAACGTATCTTTCACACCTCTATATAAAGGAGTGAAGACTTGAAGAATGGCAAGACTCTTACAACAATTTAAGAAGTGCCAAAACCTCTGTTGAATTTTTTTTACATCAAAGTTCACTTAGAATTTCTTAACAACTTTCATATCTTAGAAATTCTAGAGTCTTAAGAGTCTTATCTAATTTGTAATGTGAACCCTTAAACATATTTCTTTGTAATTCTGCTTGAATTAGAAGTCTCTTGCAGTTGTGCTTGAGCATATGAAGTCTCTTGCAGTTATACTTGAGAATAGGAAATCTCTCGCGTTTGTGCTTGAGTAGTTTGAAGTCTCTTGCTTTAGTGCTTGAGCAATTGTAATCAGATATTGTTTTTAGTGAACTCTCCATGTAAGTGCAAGAAGGAGTGAACTACTTCCGGATTGTGGAAGGAACCACTATAATTTCTTTGTGGCTTTCTTCTTTTTCTCTCTCTTTACTTATCTGCTGAACTTAGGCAACAGAACCTGAACTCTATCAGCTTCTAACCAGTGAATTCAATTTTTAGAGAAGAAAAAGCAAACACAATTCAACCTCTCACCCCCTTCTCGTGTTTTTCTCACTTTCAGGGTCTAAGTGCTATGATGGTGATTTTTGTTTGAAGTAAGAATGAAGATATCAAGAAACTACATCATTTTACCAAATTCTTTCAAGCAAAACAAAGGTTTGTGCCTTTTAACAAAGAAACTATGAAGCAACATTGAGAGCTTAAGGTTTTTCTTCATTTTTCTATGCTTAATTCATTATTATCTAAGGATTAACAATGAACCCAAAGAGAGAGAATGAAAGAGAGGGAAGAACAAAAAAAAGAAATAAAAACATTAATGATTATAACTTAATCACACCTTTGTTCCTTCCTTTTCTCGTTCTCAAAAAGCTAAAATATGGATATTTATGTCAAATTAAAAAGGTGCACTTTACTTAAATAAACCTTCATGAAAAATGATGGGTCGATTGTAAAAAAAACCCATATATATACCAGTGAAGCACGAAGAAAATACGATTGGATTTAACCAATCGACCAAATTTGTTAGAAATAAAATTGAGAACATGCATCTATATTTGTTGACACACAATGTTTTCCAACATCTTTTCTTCTCCTTCTATCACGCTGATCTTCCATCACCCCACCCTTCATTTTTATCATATCAGAGAACCTCTAGCCCATTCCAAGAAAACTGCAGAATATAGCATTCCAACTTTGAGTTCTTTTCTTTAAAAAAAAAAAAAAACTTTTGAATTGAAGTTTGCTTGGTTTAAAATAAGGATGAATTCAGTTCAATTAGGTAGTTAGTGTTGTTGGAACCTCTCAACCTTTAATTCCATTCTATGCCACATATTGCTAAGCATAGAAGATCATTGAGTGATTAAGTTATCGTCTTCATTTTTCTTGTTCTATGCAAAAATATCTTTTAGTAATCTAAAAGAGTGATAAATTGGACTGAGGGGAAAATAGATAAACAATCAATGGAATAATGGGAAAATGAAGGGTGGGTGTGATGGTAGCGTGACAGGAGAAAGGAGAGGGAAATAGGTAGGACTAAATTGTGTGTGAACAAATCTAACTGTTCTCATTTTTATTTCTAACGATTCTAATTCATTGATCAAATTCAACCGTATTTTTTGTGTTTCGTCGATGAAGGGTTTAATTGATCATTCATTCTAGAATCCACCATATATATAGGAGCACTAGTAGTTGTTGATTATATTTTAATACCATATTGCATCAATAATAAACTTCCTTCTATTGAAAAAGCAATCATGTTAAGTCTCATAAGTCTTAGCTCAACTGGTAAAAATGCCGAAATTGTTAGGTCGGACGTCATGACCGAGGTTCGAACCCCGGTACCTCCAATTTGTGTGTGTGACTTTATGATGGCTTTGTCATCTCTTCTACCTACCAAAAAAAAATAAGCAATCACATTCTGTTGCAATTTGTAGAGGTGTCAAATGGGTTGGCCTGGCCTAGCCCGGTCCAAGATGCTCCAATAAAAAACTTGGTTAGTTCAGCCCAGGTCATTTATAATTGGGCCGCATATTCTAGTGTTCGGCCCCATCTGTGTGGGCAATGGGTCAGCCCGACCCATTTTAGTTTTATTTTATTTTTTAAAATATGATTGGCTGGAGATAAAATTGTAAATAATTTTTACATTAATATTGAATATTAAATCAAATTAATAATTTTAAAATTTTAAAATTTTAAGCTAAATTCATTCATTTTTATTAAGTTTATTTATTTAAATATTTTTTATTAATAAATTTTTAAATTAGTTGATAATTTTATTAAAAAATATACTGTGTTTTTAACAAAAATCAAATGAAAATTTTGATAATGGGTTGGCCCGAAGCCAAATAGGCCAGCCGGGTCTGACCCAATTTTTATATGGGACAAAAAATCCTGATTGCATTTTGGGTTAGATTATTTTAGGCCCGGCTCAAATGTGGGCTAATGGACCAGCTCATTAGTTCGAACCATTTTTGACGGATAAGCATAAACTCCACTCTAGTAGAAGTTGAACCTGTCACTATAGATTTTTGATTATGAAAAATAAATAAGTAGAATAATGAATTACATAGGATAAATGAAGAATAACATTAAGGCTTAATTGCATAAATGATCCCTTAAATAATTTGTTTTTTACATTTTGGTCTCATAAATCTTAAAACTAACATTTTGGTCCCCTTAGTTTTGCTCGGTCAGTCAAAAAGGTCAACGCCATTAGTTTTTTAATGTCTAAATTTTTTGATATGATTTTATCCATTTGATTGCATGTCCATTATATTTAATGGTGAACCCTCAACACCTAATTTTTTTTCACTCTTCATCATCTTCTCTCAATTTCTTCATCTTCTCCATCTACTTCACCATTTTCTTCATACATCTTCATCAATCATGCCAAGAAAAAAAAATCATAATCATCTACAAATCAATTACACAACTTTTCATCATCTCATCATCTTTGAGATGTTTTTCTAAAGAAAAAATATTCACTGGTTTATTGCATGCATGTCTGCAAGCTCCAAAAAGTTCAATCCCTACACATATTTCTTATATCAAATCAACATCCAAACACAACATCACATAATTGTTGACTCTGCAGGTACATATTCAAATGAAACCTTTTTTTATTTAAATTATAAATTTTCTTCTATGTCATGCTCTTCAATAGACTCCTCAATGAGTTCTCTAAGGCTCTTTTTGACAACAAAAGATTGGTTACAATGAGCTTTATCTTAAAAAGCTATTGCTTCATCAACGTCAAAATTTTCTTAATACATTTTGGAATACTGATCATAACGATTCCATTGCCATATTATGCTTGATTTTGACTCGTCGAGATTCAAAAAAAGTTTGTACCTTATGTCTTCCAAAAAACATATTGACATCCATCGATTCCTCTTGAGATATTCTAATCTCTTACATGTAACTCATCCACATTTGAGAGAATATGTGGCTTTGCAATATATCCTTCCTTGCCCATAACTTAATTGTACTACTTAATGGAAAATTTTCAAAGTTTATCTGTCAAGATTCAAGAACATTGTAAATGATGGCTCCCAAGGACAAGATTGAATTATTCGTATCTACATCAACCTGTCAAATAAACAAAACAAAAAAATGAATGATATACATTATCACACTTATTCCCACGATTAAAAAATTAATGAAAATCTACTTTTTTCTTAATTAAGACTATCTTGCATTAAAATTATAAGTTCTAAAAGATACAGTCAGAAACATGAACATATATTGAACACAATCTATAGATATTCTAGTGCGTGTTTGAATTTACGACAAAATCATCAATTTAAAAGCTTCAAAAAGTGTAAATTTTAATTTAACAAAATTACTTCGACACACAAATATCAAATAGTAATTCACCGTCAATCTAAACATGCAGGTGGATAAATAGATGGTAATTTATCTGAAGAGGAAGAAGTGCTGGAAACTCCATTAGGATAAAAGTTGTAACTGATAAAGCAATTAAAAAGATAAATCTGAGCAGAAATTGAATCACCACACTCTTGATGTTATTTTTCTAGACATATAGTATTGCTCTTTCCCAAACTACTCTCACACTCTCCCAAAACATACAAAGACGAATAACTCCCTGTATAGAATGAAGTCCCACCACTCTTGACACCATTCTCCACCATTCCAAACGCTGAATCTCTCTTAGCTTCAAACCCAACACCATCATTCACCTTCTTCGTACCACATACCTTGTTCAACAATTGTGTCTGCGGAACTTGCCTGAACCCATCAACCTCGTACCTTAAATAACATCCATTGAGCTTGAGTCCTCGCCGCCGCGACATCAACACAAAGCTTGCTTATCTTGCTTGGAATCTTGCTGATACAAAGATAACAATCAGAAGCTGAAAGATCACCAATCTATGTTTTTTAAAGAAGATATATGATATTGTTTTCTTTTATACACCAATCTATGTTTTTTTAAAAAGGTTGTGTTCAACTTCTTAATGGATCTAGTACATCAGTAATTAAATTGATTTAGGAATCAATATGCAATATTTAAGGTTAATTTTAAGCATAGGGAACACATCATAAATAAACATTCAGATTATAATTATTACTTTTAAAAAAGATATTGATTTCTTATGATACTCATTTTAGAGTAAATAAAATTATAAATCAAAATTCATAATAAATGTTTTGATAGCAATCCAAAAACCAAAATAAATAAATTCAAAATAAACAATAATGAGTACTAGGCATACCTTCACCATAAAGACAAAAATTTATCCTCTTTATTATCTGTGTTCCACATTTAATCAAAGAAATTACACTTGGAGGAAAATTATCTTTGACTTTGCCAAAATCAACCACTGGGATAAACATAACAAGGCTTTGATATATATATAAAATGTTGATGATAAGTATATGATCAGATCTGAAATTGCAATCTTTAAAGCGAGTTTTGTTGTCATGCTCGTAGATCTGGTGGATACAAAACAAGATAAGATTAAAAAACTTGAAATTAATTAAAAAAAATGTAGATGCAAATGATGAGAAAAAACATGAATGACTTTAGATTTCTACCCCTCCCTACCATAATCATTTTAATCAATTCATATATACAAACATATTTGCATCATCAATGAATCACAGAGATAGAGTGAATGGCTACCTTTGCAAACAAAAGGTAATGAGGGTTCATTGAGCCATAAAGAAATATAGGAATCGAGCTTTGACGAAGCGCAACCGACCTTTGCTTGTATTATCTACCAAAGTAAAATCATACATTTATATAGAGTTTACTAGATGAGTTAGGGTTAAATAAAGTTTTGGGCTTTGTGATAATATAAGGTTAGTTCCACAAACTATAGAGGAGAATGCTACTAGAAGTGGACCAACGAGATTCTAATATTTCAGAGTTAATAAAGAGTCTGGTAAAGGGAGGTGTAATCAGCAACAAACACAAGTCTTTGTAAAGAAGAAAAGGTGTTCAAGATTGGGTGATACAAGATTTTTATCTATGGCCGATACGGTGTTGGGGAAAAATGGAAAGGGTGGTCATCGAATAAATGGGGTGTAGGGGGAAGAAATTCGAAGGGTGATTTTAAGGCTGCAACGCCCTACTTCTATTAAAGCGATAAAACACATGAATAATACAAATATTCAAGAAATAGACATCACGGCTTCAATAAAACTCAACAACATATATAAAATTATTTCGAAACATCGCAACGAACAAATAACATACATCTCCAAATTGCCATGTCATAAGCATCATGATACATCAACAAAATAAACTTCCCATCTCAATCAATATACTTAATAGACAACATCAAAATAAAAGATAAACCGACATCCTAAATCAGAGCCTAAGCTAAGACTCCAAAAACCGTAAATAAGGTAGCTCCAAAGCTAGCCTCTAGCAACTCACCAAGCAACAAAAGTTAATCATGCACGCCGTCTACATCATATTTAAATATAGTGAGGGGTGACCAAACAACCATTGGGGGGATAGTTCACATTAACAAACATAAGCATAATCGTATGAAGTTTAAAACATCAAAATTAAGTTCACAAAGATTAAGCATTCTAAACATCAATAGATATTATTTAGCACTTGTATATTCACATCATCATTCACCAAGTATATTCACATCATCATTCTCAACAAGTTCGTCAACAATCGACAAATATATCATTCACCAAGTATTATAATAACCAAAGAAAATATTCACCAAATATGTATTCATCAATACACTTTCATCAACACATAGAAAGTACGACTCATGTCAAATCATGCAATTCCCCTAGACTCGACACCCATATGCATGTGGTATCATTCTTCTCCAACAAGGTCGTCACCTCATGATGCAAACATAACATCATAATCACATTCATTTTGAATACAAAGTATTTGATCACCCTCATTAGATATAAATATCCTACGACTTATGATGCATGAACATATGACATACTATGCACATGTTCAACAACAAATTCACCATCATTTAACATGTTCATTAATCAACATCAACAACATCAACATAAAACAACAACTTTATCTAATTTCTCATAATTCAAGTAAACGAGAAATGTATATCATACTATGATAAATGACATGTTCACACCCATTAATCATTCAATCATCCTCATTTAATCATATTAACATAATCACAAATTTTTTTGCAAGATATCCGGTCTTAAAAATCAATTTCGACAAAGTTCCTCCATTTCAGTAAAAATCCACATTTTCCAGTTAACTAAAGAAAACAAGTAAACAAACTCATTTGCCTCATCTATTCATATACAATAATCACATTTATGTGCAGTTTCCTATACATGTTCGTCTCATCGGCCAATTATGATTTAAACGCCAATTCGACAACTTTCGGGTCAAAACAAAGTAAATTCGACACAAATGAAAACCAATACATTTTCAAAACGAAACCAAGTTAGGTCCATCATAGCATAGGTTAAATACCCTTAAACATCATAATTGAACTCTTAATACTCAAGTTTTGAATTTTGGAAACAAACCATAAGGTTAAGGTTGACTTAAAAATAATTATGCTAAATTTTCGTAAAAATTCACCAAGACATACTTGGAGTATTTACATCATAACTCAAAATATACATATTATTTTCAAGTCAAACCAAAACTATTGGAAATCCAACATCCATATCTACAACTTTCATGTTTACACCAAAAGTCATCTCAAAGCAGAAACGGGTGAAAAAGCACAAGAACGCAAAAACTGAAGTCCGGACAGCACGCACGGTCGTGCCGTGCACACACACGGTCGTGCCACAATAGACAGAAGCACACGCATGACCTTTGCCTTGCACACGCACGGTCGTGCTCGTCTGATAGCACATATTTTCCAATATTTCTGTTTTCACCGTTTCGCGTATAAAATTCAAACAGTTAATCCGTTTTCGATGTCGTTTTAGCCTATGTGCTCGTGACACTTAGCTCTATCATATTCTACAGAGAAATTCTAGTTTCAACTTTCCCTAAATAGTTTTCCACACCCTCATATAATCACTTATTTTCAATAACGCTTAACATCGATTTATCACACACAAAATCCCGTTTTCTCCCAAACAAATCGACTCACATATAATTCAACAACAACAACATCTCCCAACAACAACAACATCATTAAACCATAAATATATCAACAATTACAACAACAACAACATCACTTTACACCAATTTGAGAAAAAATCAACAAAGTTTCAATAGCCACAATTCAAGTATGCAAATTCAACAACAACATGTTTAGCATCAATTTTACATACATAAACTTAGTATCAAAGTGGGTACACGAAATTCATCCTTTAAAATTCACAAAATCACAATTCACAAAATAAGCACTTATTGAATTAAGTTGAAAAAGTGATTAAAACTTAAGTTGTAAATGTACATTATCCATCTTACCTCAATTGAGCACAATCCTAGCTTGAAGCTTCACTTTAGCTCCACAAATCTCTACCCACTTCAAGCTCTCCTAGCTTTTTTTCTCCCAAAACCATTTTTCTCCTTCTCCAGCTCTTTCTCTCTACCTCTCTCAAAATTGTGAAAGAGTGTGTAAGACCTAATTCTCTTAATGACTAGAGTTTATATAGTATCTACACAATTGGGATAAACCCTCAAATGTCTTAATGGGCTCCAATTTCACACTAATTAATCCACAAAGTTTCTACTCAATTAATGGGTAAAATCACGAATAGTAACCGACTCTTATTGTATTATTACAACTTACTAGTAACTAGGTAAAAATAATTAGTGCCACTAAAACTACTAAATTAACTCTTATAACCAAAAGACTATTTTTACCCTTGCTCACCAAATGACCTAAATACCCATAAGTTCAAAAGGACTAAAATACCCTTCCGACACCAAATTCCACTAATGCCAACCAAAATACGCACAAAGGCAATAATCACATAAAAGCACATATAAACACACATACAAATTAATTAAAATAAAACTAGCAAAAATCGGGTTGTTACAAAGGTTGGTGGTAGCAAAGAAGTGACAATTTTACGGAGGAAGATGGAAGTCGAAATCATGTGGGAGAGTAATAAAGTAGGTCAGGGTGTTCATCAGTTTTCGGGTGGAAGACAATTGGAGGTGTTCATACCTAAATGATCGAGTGTGCTTAGGCGTAATTATAAGTGATTACCTCAAAATAATAGCGAGTCTAAAAAATGGACCGGTGATAGTGGCCTATAAGAATTAATGATGTTAAATATGACTTAACAATAGGAAGAGAAAGACAATGATAGGAGAAGACATGGAGGAGTTGTTTCAGATAGATGACTATGATAAACATATGTTCCTCAAATTAGTAATGAGCCTAAAATTGAAGTAGTTTAAGAAACATACGGTGAAGCCAAGAGAGATATAGATGTGCAGTTCATTGTAGATGGACATTGTCGAGAGTAATTCCTTGCAGTATTTAAAGAGTCTAAAGTTGTAAGTTAATTAAGAGGGTATAAACTAGAATAAACCAAGAATACGATGGTAGCAGTTTCAATGATCGATGATATTAGAAGCATTTGGAAGTATGATACTAGGGCATAAAATATGAACGAGTTAAAGAAGTGAAAAAGACGTTGATAAGAGGGGATATGGAGTAGGTGTTTTTGGGTAGGTGATGAGGTTAAACATAATCTCCTTAAACCAATAATGAGCTTATGAACGTTGTTAGGTTGAAGAGTAAAAGAGTCAAAGTAAATGGTAATGTTAAGGAAGCGATGAGGCGTATGTAAATGAGGATAAGAAGAGGTGGGTTAAATAAATGGATATGGTGAGAGATGATAATTGCGGTAAGGATAAATATCACGTTACTTAATATTAATAAGACGAGACTATAACAGTGTAAATAACGGGGTCACCTTGTGAGTCTAAAACAAGAGTTAAGATGAGAATAATCTCTCAAAATAAAATAAAATAAAATAAAATAAAGGAAGAACAATTAGTACTTTGTAGGTTATGAAAATAATCTACAGGAAAACGACCGGTCCTTTTTTATTTTTTATACTTAATTTCGATTGTTTTTTAATTTTATATTCATATATGTGTGTGTGTGTCGAAGACAAAAAAATATAGAATATCAAACAACCAGTCATTTTAATTTTTTATACTTAGTTTCGATTTTATTTAATTGTGATTTAAATGTCATTTGAATGTCACATTATTAAAAATAAGTCACCCCAATTTGAATGACTTATTTTTAAAAAGAATAATTTTTTTTTGATTGAATGGTTTGCAAAGAGGAGGACATGTGGCAATTGCTTTGCTAGAAACATTCTTGAATGCTATGTGGATTGGCATTTTGATAATGTTCAAATGTATGTATAGGAGATCCGAGATAGGAGAAGCCGCCAAACTTATTTTCAGTTGTGAACGATCTTGAAAACGAAATCAAC
Source organism: Medicago arabica (assembly GCA_946800305.1). NCBI lineage: Eukaryota > Viridiplantae > Streptophyta > Magnoliopsida > Fabales > Fabaceae > Medicago > Medicago arabica. The sequence goes on from OX326966.1 coordinate 47,994,567, forward strand.
CAAAGCAAAGATAGAGAGATCAATCATTGAGTATTGCATGATGTTTGCACTGATACACAAACTGAAGAAGAATGATTTCAATTTGGTCAAGCAAATAAAATTAGAGAAAGAACAAACAGATTGCTAGAATCCGCTGATGAGACTATTTGAAGGTTCTCCGCAGTTGTGTTTTTGGGTGCACCTATTACAGTTAAAGAAGAGAGAGTTGGTGCAATTAAAGGTTCAAGATATCTAAACCAAACTAACAATGCAACCCTAAAAGCAAAACCCTAATCATTCTAAATTTGTGGTCAAAGAAAGAAGAATGTAATGTAAGTTAAGAAGCTGGAAACCCAATTGAAGGAGAATCGACAGATAAACTTTTGGCGCCAAATTCATGCTGACCGTCGCAAAAGTTCTTCAAATCCAAAAACATTCCCATGTTAGGAGTATTACTGGTCTCCTTGCTTCTTTTTTTATCATATTTGCAACATTTGATCATATTTTTAATATACATTTGAAGTTTTCTTTTGTTTTCCTTTTGAATTACATGAAAGTATATATGTTTATGGCTGAAGTTTGATTGAATGACTGACATTTCCTCATAAGAAATCGTCGTTGATAGACCAGCAATGGAGGATCCGGGTTTCAACAAAATAGAGACACAACGAAGATATGCATCTTTCGTTGACCGGTACACCTCTTTGATGAAGGATTAATCCTACTTCATTATTTTTGGTGAGCCATGACGGTATTAAGTTTACAAATGTATATTCAATTGCAAATATTGTTCTTAGTATACTCACTTTCAATAGAGTCAAATTCTGAAAAAGGATTGAAAAATGTCATGTCGGATTACTTGACAATCAGAATCTAATGTATTGTTGCTGCCTTATTGACTAATCACAATCTCTCAATTTATATATAATAGATCTGTGAACGGTTTAATCGACATGTATAGCTTTTGAGACGGTCATTGTTATTAGATCTGCGAACTGTTTAATCGACTATGTAACAAATGTTGGTTAGTGTGTGAACCATCAATATATCTTAATTGCCTTCAAAGCATGATATAGTCTGCTTTTTTGCAAATTTGGAAATTTCTCTTGATAGGTTCATGTTGGTTCGAAACGATTGCAAATTTGTGTGAAAGCATGTTATGCGAGTCTTTCTTTTTAATTTGAACCTTTCTTTAACAGCTGTTTTTTGTTCCCACTATGTGTTTTTTGCTGATTCGCATATGGTGTGCAGCAACAGGTTTGTTAATAACCATAAACTTCGATGTAATAGAAGTAGAAACTTCCAAAATAGAATCTTGAGTATGAAAAATAAATAAGTAGAATAATAAACGACCTAGAAACATTCAAGAGTTGCATTTCCAAAGGTTCTATAAAATAATGGTTTTCTTAACTTGGTTTTAGCCTTCTAATCGAACGACCTAGAAACATAGAACGAGGAATTACATCAATAATTGTTGATTTTGCAGGATTAACACTAGACTTCCATCTTTTAATTCTAAATTTTCTTCTAAATTCTTTTTTAAATTCTAAATTTTCTTCTAAATCATGTTCTTCAATAGATACTCGTCTTAGTTCTCGGCGCTCTCTTTGACAAAAGATGATTGGTCTCCATGATTATTTTATTTTTGATATGATTCATCATCCATATAAATTTCTGTAGTTTGTTGAAAAAACATTGCATCTTCAACGTCAACAATTTCCTGCTACATTTGCCATAAGGATTGTAATAATTCCACTATCATATTATGATGGTAGCAATTCTGCACCTCCCAACGAAGCCTCTGCTGGGCCTATTAGTTCCAAGGATGTGAAGCCCAAAAGAAATGTCTTAAGGCCACAAGATTGGATGATTATGGAAAATTGTTGTTGACACACTAAAGAAGGTTAATACACACTAGTAAATTTCTTAAATGCCCCCATCGACAGTTAACTGACGCGGAAATTAATCGGCGGCAGTTAACTGCCGAAATTCAATTTAATCCATCAAAACTTAAGTGTTGTGGAAATCAAGGAGCGTTATTTTCCTATCCATCGGCACTTTTTTTTTTGTTCACACTTAGAAGATGGCTAAAAAACACCAGTAAAAGATTTAAATATCTCTCGGTAGTTAACTGCTGCCAACGTTACATTCATCGGCAGTTAATTGCTGCCGGAACCATTGACAATTAACTCTTGATGCTTTGTAGACAATAGGTTCTGCATAATGGATTTCAAACTATTTTTCGTCCTACTTTTATGTAATTCAACCACATCATTTTCAAAGGCAATACAACTCATACACCATTTATAATAAGTCATAAACAAAAGAAATACATAATCTTTTGAATTGACCATAATTAAATCAATTTGGCATTTCGTTAGAATTACACGAAAGTTTGAAATTCATCAAAACATTAGAGAATGTTTGAAATTAAACAACATATTACATATCATTACATAAAATCTCTATTGACATATTCTACGCACATACAGATTGAATGAACACAAAGATATAATATATTATCTTCAACCATATTCCTAAACATAAATCTTACATCACTATCGTCACGAATATGTTGGAACAAAATGTGTTTAACATTACCCTTTTAGTTCTTTGATTGTATTCTCTTTATTTTATTTGGGCAATGAAGTTTATTTGAATGTTAAAATCAAATCTTATTCAAATTCTCTACATTGCCGGAAAAAAGATCTCTTCAGCTGATCTGAAGACAGCAGCATATTGGAAGACAAGGTGGTGACTTCATCATCCATCGGTGGAGGTAAATTCAGATCAATAGCAAACACCTGAGCCTGAACCGGAGCTTGAATCGGAGCTTGAACCGGATCATGAGCTGGAGCTTGAGCCTCGGATAGCAAAATTAGTCTTTGCTTTCGAGCCGCAAAATTTAATCGCGGATGAATCATAAGCATGATCTGCTTGTTCACCGGTATCAAAAGTCCCCAACCAGACACGGGTTTTCTTCGACAAATCTTGAATTCTGATCTATTTCCACTGAGAATCATCCTCCTAATTATATATCATTTACACATTAAATATATTTCTAATTGTTTGATCTATGATTTCTGTTTCATTAATAATTTTAACATTTCTTTTAAAAATTAACAATTTTTATTAAGTTCTAGAAAATTTGAATTGATGAGCATACAATTTCAGTACTAAAATTGATAAAAAGGATTTAGATATAAAAATTGATTAGGAATCGATATGCAATTTTTTTTAACAATTTAGGTTGATTTTGTTCATGCGAGAACGCATCAAAAATTAAAATTAAAATTATAATTATTACTTTTAAAAAATATATTGATTTCTTATGATACTTGTTTCAGAGTAAATAAAATATTAAATCAAAATTAATAATAATTCTTTTGATAGTAATCCAAAAAGCAAAATAGACTCATTGAAAATAAACTATAATAATATTGTCCATACCTTCTCAAAAAGACATATTTTGTCTTCTTTATTTCAAGTTTAATCAAAAAAATCACACTCGAAAAAGATTTATCCGGGACATCGCCAAAACAAACCATCGGGAAAATCATAACTAGGCTTCGAAATATACAAAAGATTGATGATAGCCATTCAATTAGATATGAAATTACAATCCTTGAAGGGAGTTTTGTTGTCATGCTCGTGGATCTGATGGAGACAAAACAAGAAAAGATTCAAAAATTGGAAATAATTAAAAAATAAATAAAAAATAGATGCAATTGATGATAAAATAATATGAACGAGTTGAGATTTCTACCTTTCCCTACCAATCATTTTAATCAATTCATAAATACGAACATATTCAATACATCAATGAATGATAGAGAGATAGTGAAAATCTACCTTTCCAAACAGAAGGTAGTGAGGGTTCAATGAGCTGCACAAAGATAGGGATTGATCTTTGGCAAAGCGCAGCCGACCTTTGCTCATATTATCAACCAAAGTAATATCGTACATTTATATAGAGTTTACTAGATGTGTTAGGGTTAAGTTAGAATGTAATGGACTCTACTAGGTTAAAAACATAAAGGCCCAATAGCATAAGCCCAATCTTATTATTTATGACCTCCCATCAAATTCATCATGTAACAATAGTAAGCATCAAGTTTTTGTAAAACAAAAAAAACATACTAAATAATATAAACTTCTAACACTACCCCTTAAGATAAAGCTTACTAAGTTTTAAGCTTGTTATAAATTAACCCTGAAAATAAACCAAATCAGCTCATGACATAATCAATGGAGAGCAACACCCAAAGTGAGTTATCATATAAAACAGTAGAAACAATGGGAGAGAAGACCAATAAAACAAATAGAAGAACCAATCAAACAACCAAATTATGAGCACTCGACTCAACAAACAACCAAATTGTAAGCATTTGATTCACCAACCAAACAAACAAACCAATTGTGAAATCAAACTAAAACGAAGGAAACTAAACTAAGACAAATAGAAGAACCAATGCGAACCAAAATGAACTAACCAAAACCAAACGAGACAAAATCAAACCAAACTAAAGGAACCAAGGCAAACTATCTCTTATCTGATATGAGACTCTTTAACAGGTTTTCATATTAAAAATAAATAATAATTATAATATTTAGATCCAAAACTTTCATTAAAAAATATTTAATTTTTTATAACCAAAAAATCTATATGTTTATTTAAGGTTAATTGTTGAAATAATTCGTCTAATATATGTGAAGTATGAAAAAGTGCATGTGAAAAAAAAAGCACAAAGAGAGTAACACATAAGGTGTTGATGTGGCGAGGAATCTTGTTTCATTGCACATGACATGACAAAAATATTCCTCAGAAAAAAATATTTGCCTAAAAACTTTTTTTTTTTTTCACTTGTTTTCCTTCCAACAGGGAGAGATCCTACTTCACCACAACCTGCCCCTGATGATACAAGGACATAAATCAAAAATGTTTTAGAAGTTGAATGTATGGAATTTGAACAGCAAGTTCTTAAGCCTATAGATTATGAGAACCCACATTCACCACAAACCATGTTTTAGGTGGGAAAGTAAAAATATAAAGTTAATAATTATGTAGAGACTTTGAAAGTGTGGAAGGAAATTTGTGTATTTATACTTACTTGAGTATCATGAAAATGCCAGTGCACTTTGAACTGGTTATTTGTGGAAGGTAACTGTGATTGCCAAAATGCCAGTGCACTTGTAAACAATTTTAATTCTAAGTATGTGGAACATCCAAATTCAGAGATTTGAAATTTATAATTATGATAAGTTGCTGTCACCCTGTCTGGAATCTTTTTTGCTTGATTTTTTTTAATCAGCCAATTTAATTAATGCTCACTGCCGGTACAAGATGTACAGGCGAGCACAGAAGTGAAAAACAACAGGAGCACAAGTGTTGTATGTAACAGCCCGATTTTATTTAGATTTATTTTAATTTATTTTTATGTGTGTATATGTGCTTGTATGCGATTAATTGTATTTGTGTGTATTTTGTGGGGATTAGTGGAATTCGGTGTTAGAAGGGTATTTTAGTCATTTTGGACATATGAGTATTTTGGTCATTTAGCGAATAAGGGTAAATTACTAATTTCACGGTGAGAATTATTTTCAGTGTTTCAACTGGGAATCATTATTTTTACTAAGTTATTAAGTGTGTTGTGGTAATTAGTTAGAAGTCATTATTTATTCGTTATCTTTTTACCGCGAGTGAATAGAAACTTTATGATTAATGAATTAGAACCTTTGTGAGTTAGGCCCATTAAGTGGTAAGGCTTTGTAAACCCGTGTCATGAGAGAATTAGGGTTACATCAGTCATACACATAATTTTTGAAAGAGGTAGAGTGAAAAAGTGCAAGAGAAGAGAGTTAGAGAGAGAAGCTTGTAGATCAAGAGGAGATTAGAGCTTCAAGGAGCTTAAATGAGGCCAAAGCTAGGGTTGAGATTCTCTAAGGTAAGGGGGATAGTTTTCTATCATAATATTTTAAGAATAATCTCTTTTTCTATCCCAATTCAAAAGTGTTTAATTGTGTAAAGTGATTATTGTGAACTTATTTGATGAAATTCGTGCTCTTATGTTAATGCTATGTTTGAGTATGTGAATTGATTGTTAATTGAGTTGTTAATATGAAAATTACATGCTCAAGTGATATAGAATTGATTACTTTGTGAATTTGAATGAAATTGGTGAATTATGATGTTATGTTGTTGAATTATGGATGTATTCATGAATTATGAGTTGTGATTGTTGTTAAGTATTGTAGTTATCATCATTACATGGATTGGGTATTGATGAAGTGAATTGTCGTTGATGATTGTTGTTGTTGATTAAGTTGTTTTGGAAGAAATGAATTGTTGTTGTTTAAGACTTTGTTATTTTGAGAAAAATCATTTTCAATTGTTTTGCAAATTGCGTTGAGTGTCGAGAAATGGATGTGTTCAATGTGTTTGAGCCTTGGGTTGAGCCTTTGATTATTTTGGGTGAATGGGGGATCTAACTAATCGATTTTGGGGTGAAAATGGCGAAAACCTGCGGCCAAAAACACACGAAACGTGTATTTCCTGGCGCTGCGCCCATCTTACAGAGAGCTAGCGCTAGGCGCGACCCTCCAGGTGCTAGGCGCCAGAACAGGGACAGCACGTTGTGTTGTTCCACGTTTGGGGTGCTTAGGAGCCGACGGGTAGGTGTCCTATGCATTCGTTTAGGCTTGTTTCTTTGCTGTTTTCTATAATATACTTGCTGGAACATGAATTACATACTCAAACTTTGCCTTTTCAAAATGGATTGAAACTTGAGCTTGTGACGTTTTTCGGTTCCAGAATTTGTCAGAAAGTAAACTTTTGTAAATGAAAGCGACTACATGATCTAGCTACAGTTCATATGGACTTAGAGAAACATGTAGGATTAGTGTAAAGTCTTAATCATGTGAAAACTGGTTTTTGGGAAAAATGGTGGGATAGACGAACTTGGGATTTACTATGTGGACTTAGGCTAATCTTTGAACTAATGTTTGATAGTTTGTAAGTGGCCTATGTTCATGCTTACATGATTGATTAAGATTGAATTGTAGGTTTTCAAACTTGGATGAATTGTGTTACTTTGAAAAAGTATATATTGGTCGTTTTGCTTAATCTAAGACAAACTTTGTCGAACTTGGTCTTTAAGACCGAATATCTCGAAAACCTTTTGTATATAGTTTGGTATGATTGTATGACGATGTATGAATACTTGATAGGTGTTGAATATGATGTCAATTCATGATTGGTGTGCTTTTCTCCTATATTTGATTGTGAGAAATTGTATGAAATGTTGAAATTGTTTGGTGATGACTCTTATGTGAATTATGACTTGTTGAATTGTGTGAACGTAAATACTTGATAATGAAATTGTTGGTAAACTAATCAATGTAAATGGAGGTGTACTTTTACATAGGTGATTTTTAAGAGGATGTGTACTCTTACATATGATGTGTTTGTTGGATCATGAGGTGACGACCTTGAGGTGATTGGTACCACATGCATATATGTGTCATGTATAGGCGCATAACATATTTTGCATGAGTCATAATTGCTATGTGTTATTGATTATTATTTGGTGATAAGTATAATTGATGAATGCATACTTGTGATAATTGGACTTGTTGGGTTGATGTATGTGTTGAGAATTGAATGCTTTGTTAATTAATTGAAGCTTGATTTGAATTATTTATGTTCAATTATTCGTATCTGATTATGATTGATGTGAAGCTAACCCCCAGTGGTTTGTGGTGGACCGCCTACCTATTTGTATGAATGGGTAGACAGCATGCAGGAGTAGTTTGATTAGCTTGCTTGGTGAGTACTTGAGGATAGCGGGAGCTACCTCTGTTGGTCGTTTCTAGCGTCTTAGATAGGCTCTGATCTAGGATGTTGCCGTTTACGTTTATTGGATTTATCGTTGTTGTTGAGAGTTGTCCATGTGTCGGGTTTTGAATATTATGTTGTTGATGTATTTACGAGTTTATGACCTGACTATTATGGAGATGCATGTTATTTATATATATATATATACACGCTGCGACTTTGAGAAATTTTATTATGCATGTTTGTGGATTTTGAGACGTGACGTCTATTTCTTGAATATTTAGATTATTCGTGTGTTTTATCGCTTTAACATAAATAGGGCGTTACATTGAATAAAAGCGGAACAACACAGAATAAACTAACAAAGAAATTGCAGAAACCCCCCAACAAACAACATATCTCAAAACAGCAGGGAGTAGAACAGTGTAAAAAAAGGTGAAGTGAGGATTGTTCTGCTGTTAAATCTAATACAAAACCAGCGAAGGCACCCGTAAGCCTCTTACAAAAACCAATACTCACACACTGTTAAATTATAGTCGCTCGCACGAACAACAACCGAGCTACATGGCACACTGCTAGATCGAGAATCGAAACTGCCTCGCACTAGTAGAACAACATAACATAAGTTCGAAGAAACAACCCAAACCTTAGCCATCCCACCAACCAAACAACCCATGTCCCCTAAATTACCCCTATAAACAATAGACGGGTTCCCAAAACCACTCAAAATATAAACAAGGTGCACATTTTAATTCATTCAAATACCATCTCAAATATAGAACTTTAATTTCCTCAACAGATTCATTAGTCTCCTTTGACCAATTATTGATAGTCTTATCATATCAAGATTTCAAAAGCACACAAATTACCGCATGCCAAACAAGCTAAAATCCCTTCCTCAATTTCTTTCCTCTTGCCTCCATGCTCCATCATTCTAAATAAGCAGATAAACTCTGGGTTACAAAATTGAATCCTAGCCTAGACATTACTTTACTCTGAACCACAGACATTACACAATAATGCAAAAAAAGGAGAACCAAGGATTCTTCTGCTGCATCACACAAAACACAATTAGTAGAGTCTTCCGGGTTCAATAAAAAGAACCAACTGCTTGAAAGAAAAAGAACCTTCACTACAATTCAACAAATTACAAGCCATATCCATGAACTCCCTTTGCATATTATCAACACTAACCAACTTTCAGACTGCAAAGAGCTATATAGTTTTTCTCAATTGAAGAACTGCTCTTTGTAGTCTCAATCTCTTCTGGAACAAGAGCTTGAGACATCAAAGAGTAGTTCTTCAATTGAAAACATGTATAATATATGTCCGGTTCTTATGTATTAAAGGTGAAACAAAATTAAATTAAAAAAAATGCACTTGCGGTAGTTAAGTATCAGATGTGTTATTAAGGGCATTTTTTTAACTTTAGGGGGCCTAAAGAGATACTGGGAGGCCTAAAAAGCAATCCTAATTCCCAATTCATTGGGTAAAATTCAGAAAATCCCATTACAAATAACAGGTCTAGCAAGAGAGTAGCCCAAGTTCATAACTAACCCTAATTTCATCTTCTTCCTTCACTTGAAACAACCACAGCCGCCGCCTACTAGACTTGTTTTCTTCAACCAAGTTTATTCTCTCTCCACTCGTTTTCTCGTGTTCTTCTCACTTCCAAGATACGACGTTTCTCAACTCACTATTCTCCCCCTCACTCTCACAACGCTCGTTTTTACGGCGACCCATTTATTGCTGGTTTCGACAAATTTGTTCACGAATTTGCGCGAACCAATACACGAAAGTACCATGAATCGGTTCACGCAAACCAATTTTTGGTTCTCTAGTCAATGCAGCGAATTATGTGATTGTGCAACAAAGCATACTCATGTGATTTTTTTAAACTTGATCATAAAAATGAACACTACACCTCAACAGTTTGAATTGAAAAAGGACAAAAATCCAATCTAAATTCAGGAAATTTAAAATAGTCTAAAAGTAGAAGAAGAAAATTAACAAAGAAAAAGTATTACATCAGTATAGTATTGTAGAGTTCGGCGACATGTTGTTAACTGAAACCAAAATGCAAACAACTCCACGTTGATATCAATCGTTTAAGTTGCAGTTGTTGGGAGGAAAGCATCTATTACACATATAAAAATTGCAATAATAAAATTAAACTGAGTTAAAATGCTTTGAACCCGGAAAAATCAAGAGAGAAAAAAAAAAGGACCGTAATAGTTTTTTTAGTCATAAAATTGTGGCAATATTCTCATCGTGATGTGCGATTCCACTTACTCTTTTGCCACGAAGGTTGTCATAATTAGGATTCCACTTACTCTTTTGCCACGAAGGTTGTCATAATCAGGATTTTGCTTAGGTCTGAAAAGAAGAGCAAAATCGACAATCGTAAAATCGCAACCAAAATCGAAGGATTTTACTAAACTACTTTTGTATAATCGATATAAGAAATTGTAAAATCGGAATCAAAATTGTTGGATTTTACAAAAAAACTAATAATAATACTAAATGTATGTTATAAATGATATACAGTCATAAATGACTTAGTTTATAAGAAATCATAAAATCGCATTCAAAATCGATGGGTGTTGCCTATTTTAGGATTCTACTATGGATTTGAATCGTTGAAGGTGAAGAAAGTCGCAAAATCCTGGACTTTAGGATTTCAGTCTGGATTTTGACAACCATGTTTGCCACTACATATGGCTCTTTTCTCTTTATCTTGGTACAGTGTCTCATCTCGTCGAAGTCTGTTTCACCGTTTCTCGCTATGTTTTGTATGGCTTCTGGTTCCACCTTTCCCTCTCATATATTCTACTACCCCTTAATCACTCCTCTTCTGTTCATTTTACCATCGATGTATCCTTTTTTATGCCCTTATGTATGTTTTCCTTTCTATCTTTGGATGAAATGTCTCTTGAAATTGGAATGTTGGAACGTCCCTGCACCCTTTTCTTCGATATTTTGTCATGAAAACACAATAGAAGAGCTCAATCCTCAGTTTTCATTAGCCACCGGAAAATATAGCTAGAGAAACTGCCATAAATTAGTTTTTTTTTTCTCCAAACATACATGCCTATAACAAAATAAATTACCAATAAATTTCCTTAGAATTTAGTAACCATAGGCTGATGAGAGTCACAGCTTCATTTGTTTATTATAAATCTCGTTCATATTTTCCTTTACCAATTTCTCCACTGTTAAAAAAAAAAACCACACAGCATAAAACAAAATAAATAAATCAAAAGTAACAAAAATCTATTGAGAAGAAATCAAAAGACACAAAAAAACAAAGACATGTAATGGAAGAGACGTAGATATAGAAGAAATAAGAGAGTTTACCCCAGACTCGAACTATCATGGTCTTAGAGTCCTTTTATTCTCCACTGCTCGATGATTCTTGCGACCATTGTTGTTGTGTGATAGTGAGCGTTGCCGCCAGTATTTTCTGCTCCCATAACGAACATGATGCCCTCATAGATCCCAATTTTTCCCGGGTTCCCTACTATCTTCTCCCATACCCAGGTTTCATATCCATGTTCTCTTCTAGAAACATGGAATTGCCGATGGCCAATGTGTGCCTGGGAACATGTAATTTGTTTTGTTATAATTTAGGAGTGGTATGGTTTATGGCATAATTGATTTGATATTCATACAATATCTTTTCTTTGAGTAGTGCGGTTACATATTGTATGTGGTGTATTTTGTGGAAAATTGTGGAACATTGCGGTTACAGTATTCTATTTATATATAGTATAAATTATTGAAGTTGTTTGAAGTCTCGCATTTATGCTAAATTTTAGAATGAAATTCAAGTCTGTTTATCACTTATTATCAATATGAGGAATGATAGCAACACACTCTTTTTAATACACTCTCATTGGTAGAAATTCAATAGATAATCTTTGAAAACAAATAATTTAGCATATTCAACTTCCAAGTGCAAAGTCATCTCCAATCTAAACCTTGATCCATTTATGTTTGTACCTGCAAAAAGGTTGATGCTTTACTTAGAATCATGATTGAAAACATCAAATCTTTTGTTCGAAAGGAGCTTGCAACCTCTTTGGGTGCTAGAGAATTGACCCAGGAGCTACGTGGAAATCTCACTACGAGTCGGGTTGTCCTCAACGATGGCGAAAAGAAGAAAATAACATGTCATGTTGCGAAAGACCGGCTGCAGAAACTGGTTGATGCTTCTTATGTACTTGATGATATATTGGATGAATGTTCAATAACCTCAAACGCACATGGAGACAACAAGTGCATCACCTATTTCCATCCCGTGAAGATTTTGGCTCGTCGCAACATTGGACAGAGAATGAAGGTGGTTGCTAAAGATATTGCTGAAGAAAGGATCAAGATTGGATTTCAATAAGTAGGAGTCACAGAGGAGCGCCAACAAGGAGATAATGAATGGAGACAAACTACTTCTGTCGTCACTGAACCAAAAGTATATTGAAGAGACAAAGATAAATAGAAGATTGTTGAGTTTCTTACAAGGCATGCAAGTAGCAATGAAGATCTCTCTGTCTATTCCGTTGTTGGTGTTAAAGGAGTAGGAAAAACAACCCTCGCTCAAGTGGTATTCAATGAAGAAAGGGTTAATACTCATTTTCACTTGAAAGGGTTAATCCATCATAGAATCTACCGTTGGAAAAAATCCCGATCTATCACCTTTTGAATCAATGCAAAAAAAGGTTCAAGAAATTTTGAAAAACAAAAGGTATCTAATTGTTCTTGATGATATGTGGAGTGAAGATCAAGAGAAATGGAATATGTTCAAGTATTTTTTGCAACATGGAAATGCAACGACAGGTGTATCAATTTTGGTCACTACCAGACTTGACATTGTTGCATCCATCATTGGAAATTATCCTGCTCATCATTTGGTAGCTTATCTGGGGTTGACATTTGGTCTTTGTTCAAACAACAAGCTTTTGGAGAAACTAGATAAGAGTGTGCATAGCTTGTGGCAATTGGCAAGAAGTTAGTGACAAAATGTGTGGGTTCACCTCTTGCTGCTAAAAGTGAGGAACATCAATGGATTTCTGTATTGGAAAGTGAGTTTTGGAATTTAACTAAGGTTGATCATATCATGTATGCTTTGAGACTAAGCTACTTTAATTTGAAATTATCCTTAAGACCATGTTTTACTTTTTGTGCTGTTTTTCCTAAGGATTTTGAAATGGTGAAGGAATATCTCATTCAACTTTGGATGGCTAATGGACATGTTACATCTAGAGGACACTGACAGATGGAGGATGTTGGTAATGAGGTATGTAATGAATTATACTAGAGGTCATTTTTTCAAGAAGTTAAATTAGATTGTGTACGTAACCTTACATTCAAAATGCATGATTTGATCCATGATTTAGCTCAGTCCATTGCGAGAGAAGAATGTGTGGCTTCTGAGGTTTCAAGGCTTGTCTAATTTGTCAATTAGAGTTCACCATATGAGTTTCTTAGATAGTAAAGAAGAGTTTAACTACAACATGATTCCCTTCAAAAAAATTGAATCCTTGCGAACATTTCTTGAGTTTAAAAAACCCTTCAAAAGTTCATTTGCGTTGCCATCGACCGCACCTCTCCTAGTTTTACGTACAAGTTCTAATCAACTCTTGGCATTGAAGAATTTAATGCATTTGAGGTACTTGGAACTTTACGCTAGCAGGATCACAACCTTGCCTGGATCTGTTTGTAGGCTGCTGAAATTGCAAACACTTAAACTTGACAATTGTAATTATCTTTCTAGTTTTCCCAAACAATTGACACAATTGCAGGAACTTAGTCACCTTGTTATTATTGGTTGCAATAGTTTGGTATCAACTCCTTTTAAAATTGGGCAGTTAACTTATTTGAAAACATTGAGCACTTTCATGGTTAGTTCAAAAACTAGGTTTGGTTTAGCAGAGCTACACAACTTACAATTAGGAGGAAAGCTACACATCAGAGGCCTTGAGAATGTCTCGAATGAAAAAGATGCTAGAGAAGCTAATTTGATGGGCAAGAAGGACTTAAATCGCTTATATCTTTCATGGGGTGATTATGCAAATTCACAAGTTAGCGGTGTCAATGTTGAGCGAGTATTGGAAGCTCTTGAGCCTCATTCAAGTCTTAAGATTTTTGGGGTGGAGGGTTATGTGGGAACACATTTTCCTCCTTGTATGAGAAATACTTCTATTCTAAAAGGTTTATGTTGTATTATTCTCTACGACTGTAAATACTGCAAGCAACTTCCTCCATTTGGTAAATTACCATGTTTAACTTCTATTTATATATCCAGAATGGGAGATTTAAAGTACATTGACGATGACCTATATGAACCTGCGACTGAGAAGGATTTTATGTTATTGAAAAAATTGATGTTGTGCGACCTGCCAATTTTAGAGAGGGTGCTGGAAGTCGAAGGAATAAAGATGTTACCCCAACTTTTGCGCTTACATATACGAGATGTCCCCAAACTTGCATTGTCGTCCCTTCCATCTATTGAGTTTCTTTATGCTAGTGTAGGAAATGAAGAGTTATTTAAGTCCATTTTTTCCAAGACTTGCAATGAAGATGTGGCTTCCCACCCACAAGAAATGGCTGGTAATAATATGTATGATCTTAAGTCACTTTACATATTAAATTTCGCCAAACTCAAGGAGTTACCTATTGAACTCAGAACTCTTGGTGCCTTAATAACTCTTAGAATTCATTATTATGAGAAATTTGATTCATTCTCGAGCACTTGTTGCAAGGTTTGAGTTCTCTTCGAACTTTGTCAATTTATAGATGCCATAGATTTAAATCCCTGTCTGACAGTATAAGACACCTAACTTTTCTTGAGACACTTGAAATCACTAGCTGTCCACAGTTCGTTTTTCCACATAACATGAACAGTCTAACTTCCCTTCATCGACTGAAAGTGCCATCGCCTAATGAGAACATACTAGATGGCATAGAAGGCATCCCCTCACTGCAATATTTGTCAGATTGGTTGGGTGCAATGACTTCTCTTCAAGTATTTGAAATCAATGAGTTTCCAAAGTTAAGTTCACTGCCAGACAACTTTCGGCAACTCCAAGACTTGCAAAAGTTAAGTATTGTTTATTGTCATGTGTTGGAAAAGCGATGTAAGAGAGGAATAGGTGAAGATTGGCATAAGATAGCTCACATTCCTGAATTTGAATTGAATTACCAATTGCAATCTGATGCAAAACCAACAATTTGTGGTAATTTAATTGAATGAATCTCTTTGTTTTATTCCTTTCTCTTTTTTCTTACTATATCAAATTATATGGTGTGATTTTAAACTTATATTGAACAATGTGTGCAGATAATATCATATCAGCATGGAATAAGGGGAAGCAAATATGGCATCGCTCTCAATACCCTCACACAATCCCTTATGTTGATTTCGACTGTTTAGACTTATATTGAACAACTTTCAATTTTATTGTATTTAATTGTATCATACATTCTTTCTTATTAAAGGAAAGACTTCTCTATTTCGAAAAATGTGAAATATTTCTCCAATTTTTCCTATATTTTCCACCCTCCCTCCCCTCCAAACTCGCAAACAAAGCTAAAGATTATGTTTTAATTGTTTCTAAATATAAATTTCGAGCATAAAATATGGATTGTCCAATGAAATTCAAGCATAAAACCCTTGTCTTGAATTTTGTCTTTTCGTGGCAGCCTACGTTGTCTTGATGTACTTTTATATTCATCTAGTTAAACATATGATTGAATTGTTGCGTGGAATAATTCTTCGGTTAGATCCACAATGAATCTGCTATACTCCGTTTGAGCGAGAAATTCTTTAGTTCTTATGATCATTAGTATGTTATGTACAAAGATTTTTGAAGAATAACTGTCTAATCATTCATTAGATTCAATCTTCTATTTGAAATGACATAAAACAAAGTCTGTTACTGAAGTACAAAAGGAAACTATTACTGAGTAATGACATGAAAAACTATTTTACTGATACTTCAATATTTTCTTGGACAAATAATTGGTTGAGCAAACTAAACTTGATATTTTTTAATGTTGTGGATCTCTAGATACATGCTAATGTTTCTGATTTGGTGATGGTAATCGTATAATTCCCAGTTACTTGTCAAACAAGTTTCCTCAAATTGTCGATAAATTGATAAAGTAACATTGCCTTATTCGCTTCCTGACCGTAATAAGCTTGTTTGGTAAAACTCAACTCAAAATTAGACTTCAGAAGAAGTTTTTCTCCGCATCAAGACTAACTCAAACACTAAACTAGGAAACATTGAATTGGACAAATTGTTTTCTCCTTCGAGTATCTTTATACCGTGGAAGTTCCTTCAAGTACCTTTGATACATATTCATGATAGGATCAAGCTCAGATTCAACAACACTAATCTTTCCTCATCATAGTTCAATTTCTATGATCATATCTTATGTTAATTTAAGTGCGATCTTTCAACTAGTACCATGTCATCATCTATTGTGGATTTTCAAATTCTGTATAAATATGTGGTAATTACCTAGGAAAAGTCCTTCAATTGATGAAGTTATGTGGAAAATACCTTCTGCATGATGGATTAAAGCAAATACCGATGGTTCAACTTAAAGACAGAGCTAAGAGGGGTATCCGACAGAGGCCACGGCCCCTCAAACTTTTTATTTTAGAAAAATATTTACACTAGTACGTATTTTTGAAAACTTTACATGATGTTGCATAATTGACTTTTGGTTATTCAATACAGTGGAATTCTTAAAATAAAAAAATAAAAACTCAAACAACACTGTTTAAATACAATGTTCACATATTTTTAGAGAGGATATTAATTATGCTGATAGTTTGACACGTGATGGTCATAGTATTGGAGATCAAATTCCTAAGAGAAATATAATAGTACGATTTCACATTAAGAATCAGGAGATTGGAGACTCGAAATTGTCGACTACTTATAAGAAAACAAAAAAACAAAGTTTTGATGTTTACTATACTTACAAGATGTTAAGGTGAAGAAAATTCTCACAAAGCATTAGCTAGGCTATAGGAGGGTATTTAATAGTATTTATTATGCATATATTTAGTGATTTATTTCTTTTCAAAAATGTGCTGGGTTTTGAAAAGGAAAACCTTATTTTTGCTTACAATGACTATTTAACATTTCTTAAGGGTTGTGAAGAATGTCAGTAACATGTCAACTTCAACATATGTGTCAGTGAGTTACATTAGACGGTTACTTTTCCTACTCTAATCATTACTCACGTGACTTGTTTCTTTATAAAAATGTCCATAGGTTTTAGGATTATATAATTCAAATACAGTTTGGATGAGTTCAGATTAAATAATCCGAAATATGTTTATATATAAGCCGCAATCAACATCTCTTCCATTTCAACATTAGTTTTGAACTTTACTTTGAAAAAAACAAAGAAAAAAATGATAAACATGTCAAATAAAATTTAAAAATACCACCAAAGAATTCTAAAAATCAAATAAAACTAATGCAAATTTTTTCGGATTTTTCTAAGAATATGAAGAATTAAAAATGGGTCTAAACGATGGAATTTTGAATTTTGAATTTTGAGAGACGGAGTCCCGTAAGAAGTCCCTTCTAGGGAGTCATGATCCATGACTTTTTACTGATTTTATGGCCAACTTTCGAAGTAATCAGGTCAAATAGACCGATTGTCGTTTTTTTTTTGAATAGATAGATAACAATGACATAAAACAGAATGATGAGAGTTATGCGGATTAATATGGTCCTTAAAATTATCCATGTTATAAGATGTTCAAAATTTGTGCTGACATAGTTCGGATTATATAATTCAAACTGATTTTCCCTTGAATAAGGGTGGTTAGGGGGGTGTTTGGATTCTATAATCCGAAAAAAGCAATGAACGCACCCTATTTTCGGGTTATAAAATCCAAATTGGTGAAAACTCATTTTTTTTCACCCCATAACAAAGGAAAATCTTAGTTCGGATTCTAAAATCAGAAAATCACATGGGTATTTTCGAAAGAAAAAATAGGGCATTGGGAAATGAGTAGGGTGGGAAAAGTAATAGTCATTACATTATATAATCAAGGCTTATTCCTTTTAGGCTAAAATATGGTTTTGGTCCCTGCAAATATGCCTAGTTTTGGTTTTAGTCCCTGTAAAAAAAAAATTGTTTTTGGTCCATGCAAATATGTCTCGTTTTGGTTTTGGTCCCTGGCCCCACTTTTGTGATGATTTGCACACGTGGCACATGATGATTGAACCTATTTATTAGATAAATAGTCCCTGCAAAATCTTTTGATTTTGAAAAAGGTCCCTGCAAAATATTTTACTTTTGGAAATAGTCCCTCCAGGGACCAAAACCAAAACTAGGCATATTTTGCAGGGACAAAAACAAATATTTTTTTACAGGGACTAAAACCAAAACTAGGCATATTTGCAGGGACCAAAACCATATTTTAGCCTTCCTTTTAAAGATAGGCTTTACATTTAATTGGTCAAGTCCATGTAGCTTCTTGAAAAAGTCTCACGCGCGCGCACACATATATATATATGAAAATCTCTCATGTGTTTTTCCTTAAAAACTTGTGGAAAATACTCTTTTGCCACCAACAATACTTAATTGTAGTTGGTCCCAAACTGCAGTCAGGTACCGTTGCTCATTTGCTTTCTCCATAACATTTAAAATCTAAAACTTATACAAATCAAACAAATCAAATAATAAAAAAAATCTAATCAAACTTATAAATTTCTTCTAAGTCATGCTCTTCAATAGACTCTCAATTAGTTCTCTAAGGCTTTATTTGACGACAAAAGATTGGTTGCAATGAGCTTTATCTTGAAAAGTTATTGCTTCATCAATGTCAAAATTTTCTAAATACATTTTGGAATACGGATCAGAACGATTCCATTGCCATATTATGCTTGATTTTGACTGTCGAGATTCAAAAAATGTTTATACTTGGCTTAATTGCATAAATGGTCCTCTAAATAATTTCAAGTTTACATTTTGGTCCTATAATCGTAAAACCAACATTTTGGTCCCCTTGGTTTTGCTCCGTTGGTCAAATTGATCCCCCACCGTTAGTTTTTTAATGTCTAAAATTTTTGATATGATTTTAACCGTTTGATTGCATGTCCATTATACTTATAGTGAACCGTCAGCATCTAATTATTTTTTTCATCATCTTCTCTCTTCTTCTTTCTCAATCTATAAACTTTTTTCTAGAATTATTTTTCTTCCAAAATACAAATTCAAAGAAACACAATATAACACACAAATTACAACAACCTTCAAGAAAAATTCACCACCATCATCTCATCACTACACATAAACATAATGAAAAAAAAAAACCCTTAAACGTCTGCAAATAAAGAGATGAACACGACTGGATACGCGGCGGCACCGATGGTTGAACAACCCATATGTCGAGGCTGGTTTAATGTACATCATTAAGTGTCAAGATCCATTTTCATCATTTAATTTTCTGGTAATTTAAAGTCACATTGAAGCATACCCATATGTTTGTTTTCTTCAAACTCAGACCCATTTGGTTTGTTGTTTGTTGGGGTTTTTATGGTACAGTAGTAAGAATGGGAGGTTGCACGTTTTTTGGTTGAAATTGGAATTGGGTGTTGATTGATTTTTTTAGTTTTGGAATGTGATTTGAATTGAGTGTTTTTATATTTTTTTGATTTTGTGTTTGTTGTTGCTATACGAACAGAGGGAGATGTTAGATCTTCTGCAGGAGTGAGGGAAATTAAATTGAAGTGAAAATCATAGGAAAAGCTGGATATTCTTCCGGTGATGATCATTGTTGATGTTGAATGTTGTGGAATTGTTGCAGAATTGATTTTTTTTTTTTGGATTGGTGAGGATTGTTGTTGTTTTGATTCTGCAAATGGTGTTGAATTGGTGCAGAATTGATTTTTTTATGAATGTTAGTGAAAATGATATGAAGATGATGGAGTAGAGTGAGGAAGAAGATGAAGAAAAAGAGAATTAATTAGTTGTTGTTGACTCACCGTAAGATAAAATACATATGCGTAATTCAATGGCCCTTCTTTTAAAAAAAATCAAACGGTTTAAATTAGAATAATTAATAGGATCTATGGTGGACCACTTTTAAAGTTGGTCCACCATAGACATTTGATGGTTAAAGTTAACCGTCAGGACCTTTTTGACCGAATGAGTAAAACCAAGAGGACCAAAATGTTGGTTTTACAATTTATGTGACCAAAATGTAAACAGGAAATTATTTAAGAGACCATTTATGCAATTAAGCCTTTACACTTTATGTCTTCCAAAAAACATATTGACATTCATCAGGTATAAACATTATAAAACATGAATGTTTAGACATCTTGTAAAAGATGGCTCCCAAGGACAAGATTGAATTATGAGTATCTAAGTGACGTTTAACCTGGGAAAGCAAAGTTCTTTCCCATGATGGTGCAGTTCAACTATCCACCGTTGATATATTGATTATTTTATTTAATGGTTGGGATTAATTGTCATTAATGAAGGGAAACCTACCACTTGAGATCCCACAATTAAACTATTTTAATGGAAAATGCAAGTTGTTTATTTCAATTAAAGATGCCCATCAGGAGCGTCTCACTCACTTCTCTCTATGAAATTACTTTCTTTCTCTTTGTTTTCTCCTTTTTACAAATCGAATCCCACTGTAAAAATAAGGAAAAGTACAAACAATGACCTATGTGAACAAAGAAGCATACTGGAATGAAAAAGAACTCTAATAATTGTAAAGAAAAAGAAAAGATGAATTTTGTGAAGAATGGTGAAGTGAGATTGCCACCAGGTTTCCGTTTTCATCCAACAGATGAAGAACTTGTTGTTCAATACTTGAAGCTTAAGGTCTTCTCTGTCCCTTTACCTGCTTCCATCATTCCTGAAGTTGAAGAAAACTCTTGTTTTCTGCAGAGGCAAACCACTTTATGGTTTAAGAACTGATTGGATCATGCATGAAGATCGCCTCACTTCCTCTCACTCTAACCCCTTGAATGAAAATTGGGTTTTGTGTCGTATATTTCTGAAGAGGAGAGGTGGAGTTAAAAATGGAGAGGAGACAGTCAAAGGGACAAACGGTTTAAGGAAAACTGAAGCTTCCAAATTTTAAACGTGTAGAGTCGCTTGCGGTGCATTTTGTGGTCGAATGAATTTTATCATGCACAGAAAATAAAACAGAAGTGGGACCACTGAAGAAAATTACCGATGGCAACTGCCACGTGTTAGTGAAAAACTTAGTTTCCCATGTTAAACGCCGCCTTGTATCTACATCAATCTGTCAAAAGAAACAAAACAAAAAAATGAACGATTTTATAAACCATGCTTCCAAAGTATATTATTGCCACTTAACAAGGGAATTCTAGCACAAGTTTGAATGTTGAAAAATACTTAGAAGATATGGAATGAAGATTGTCAATGAATAAGGCTTTGAAGACATCATAAGATGGGAAAATTTTGTCCCAAGATCAATTCGCATAATAAAGAAAACACTCAAGATCTTGCTCTCTGTCTGTTGATATGTGTCGTGCACATTTTGCTCTAGAAAAAAGCAGCTTTCTACTACCTTTTCCCCGTGGGTTAGGAGAAAAAGTCCATAATTTCAGCCCAAAGTTAGCAAGAGATATGACTAACTATATAGAGTTCATTTCAGGAGGAGTCTCATATCTCCTCAACTTCTCTACCATGAATAAATAGACACCTTTTGATTAGGGTTCTAAGATGAACATCTATTTATTTATTGGATTAGGGAGTGTGACATACCTAGCCAGCGTGATTGAACTTAGATTAATTTCTAACTGATTGATCGATGCTTTGGATACAATTAATGTGATTTGCATTTTTTTTGTAGGAATATTCACATTTGTTAAAAAAAAAAATCAATTTTCTTATCTATCTCTATAAAAATTGAATTTACAAGCATGGATTTTTAGTCCAATAATTGATAAAAAGGGATTTAGATTTAAAACAGGGAGACACTTTTGGTGATTGTGGTTTAATTCATTTGAATGCCCAATAATTTTACTGATTTCAAAAGTAGATACATGATATTGTTTTCCTTTATACACCAATCTATGTTTTTTTAAAGAGGTTGTGTTCAACTTCTTAATGGATCTAGTACACCGGTAATTAAATTGATTTAGGAATCAATATGCAATATTTAAGGTTGATTTTATGCATACAGGTTTTGATAGCAATCCAAAAAATAAAATAAATAAATTCAAAATAAACAATAATGAATACTAGGCATACCTTCACCATAAAGACAAAAATTTGTCCTCTTTGTTATATCTGTTCCACATTTAATCAAAGAAATCACACTCGAATTTTTTTTATCTTTGACATTGTCAAAATCAACCACTGGGATAAACATAAGAAGGCTTTGATATATATAAAAGGTTGATGATAAGTGTTTGATCAGATCTGAAATTGCAATCTTTGAAGTGAATTTTGTTGTCATGCTCGTGGATCTGGTGGATACAAAACAAGATAAGATTAAAAAACTTGAAATTAATTAAAAAAAAGTAGATGCGAATGATGAGAAAAAACATGAAAGACTTCAGATTTCTACCTCTCCCTACAATAATTATTTTAATCAATTCATATATACAAACATATTCGCTTCATCAATGAATGTCAGAGATAGAGTGAATGGCTACCTTTGCAAACATAAGGTAATGAGGGTTCATTGAGCCAGAGAGAAATATAGGAATCGAGCTTCGACGAAGCGCAGCCGACCTTTGCTTGTATTATCTACCAAAGTAAAATCATACATTTATATAGAGTTTACTAGATGAGTTAGGGTTAAATAAAGTTTTGGGCCTTGTGATAATATAAGGTTAGTTCCATAAACAATAAAGGGGAATGGCCTACTAGAAGTGGGCCAACGAGATACTAATATTTCAGAGTTAATAAAGAGTGTGGTACAGGGAGGTGTAATCATCAACAAACACAAGTCTTTATAAAGAAGAAAAGGTGTACAAGATTGGGTGATACGATATTTTTATCTATGGCTTATATGGTGTTGGGGAAAAATAGAAAGGGTGGTCGTCGAATAAATGGGGTGTAGGGAGAAGAAAGTCAAAGAGTGATTTGAAGGTGGGTGGTAGCGAAGGAGTGACAATTTTACGGAGGAAGATGGAAGTCAAAAACATGTGGGAGAGTAATAAAGTAGGTCAGGGTATTCATCAGTTTTCAGATGGAGGACAATTGGAGATGTTGCTGCATGTATGTCCTCTAACTCCAACGTCTGATACCCAATTATTTATGAAAGCGATTGTTGGCAGATATGATAGTGACAAGAGGAAGTTAGAGGAGGCTGAATAGATTTTTTGGTTAAAAGTTTACCAAGCGTGCTTTTGAAAATTCTTTGTAAAAACGTATGATATTGAATTTATGCACACGATTTGAATGATGAGAATTAAACAATGTGACATTAACAACTCAATATGAATTAGAAATTCAACTCTAAATTAATTACGATTAAAAAAAATTGATACACTTAATCAAAGCACAAAACTATGACTATTTCAATCCAACCATATTATAAAACAAAAATACACTACTCAAGAGAATAACTACTTGATATATGAATGAATTATTGACAAGTCAATTCATGATGAAATGTGATTGAATTGTGGGTTTATAGATCTCAATCGGTGAACAATTGAGATTAGATTTATAAAATATAATCAATCACTATCATATGGTAACTAAATTATTCAATAACTTCATGTATCAAAGTAAAATGTTGGAAGTAAAAGGATAAGAGAAAGAAGAACACCGAAGTTAGCAACGACAGTTGGCCTTGATATCACCTTGTTATCAACATTTATAATTAAGTGGAGGTTGTAACACCCCAAATTTCTATTTAATTAATTTTATGAGATTAAATAGGTGGTGTTGTAAGTATTTTAATTATGATGATGCATGTTGTTTGAGTATTATGTTTTTTACGAGGGAATTTAGTTTGATGATAAATGATATACTATGAAGACTAATATGAAGAAGAGAAGAATTAAATAAAAATAATATAGAGGGGTAAGGTGTAGAAGAGAAGTATTGAATAAGTGGGGGAGGGGGAAGTAAAATTATAGTAAGTGGAGGAGAAGAGAATAATAACAAGTAACTAGCCCAAGTATAAATAGAAAATTAAGAATCAGAATTGTCACTTTTGCTGAACATATAAACGGGAGAAGAGAATAGAGGAGAAGGAGAAAAACCTAGTTGCGGAAAAGAGAGCCAAAAGCTGCGATTCCAGAGATTCAAAGTAAAGGGAGAATCCTTTCACTCTAGTGTATCCTAAATTGTAAAGGTGGGGTTGTTTAATCTTAAGTGATGTTATGATGATGGCTATGATGAAATAATGATGATGAACATATGTAATCATGTAGTTGAAAGATTAGTATTTAGGGAACCTAGTTTAGGGTTTTTTGAATTGAGGATTTGACCATGAAAAGAGTGTGTGATTCGGTAGGTTAATGGAAAATTGGTGTTAGAATGATAGAGTAAACTTAGGGTGATGATTAGAGACGAGTTTGGTGAGTTTAGGGTCGAAAAATGAAGTTTAGGAAGGTCTCCCAAGATGAAATAGGAGAAAACTGCGATTCGAGACACCTTGGGTCAAGCGCAAGACCTTGCGTGTTGGGTAAAACTGCGATCCTACACACCCTTAGTTCTTTTCAAAACGCACGATCATGCACTTTGAAGGTGTTTACTTTTCACAGTCTTGTGAAAACCAAGTTTCCAACCCCATTTTGTTTCAAATTGGGTTTAGGTGTCTTCATGAAAGTTGTAGATATGAATGTTAGCTTTCATTTTCCTTTGGTTTAACTCCATTTTGACATCTACAACTTGACATATGATCAAAGTACTGCACATGGGTCATGCCATGTTTTTCATGAAATTTCAGAACAACCTTTCAGTGTACTCTAAAACATCTTTGAAAACAATAGTGAGTTTAAGGAAGTCGTTAGACTGAAAAATAAAAGTAAGGGTCCTAAACTTCATACCTAAATGATCGAGTGTGCTTAGGCGTAATTATAAGTGATTACCTCAAAATAATAGCGAGTCTAAAAAATGGACCGGTGATAGTGGCCTATAAGAATTAATGATGTTAAATATGACTTAACAATAGGAAGAGAAAGACAATGATAGGAGAAGACATGGAGGAGTTGTTTCAGATAGATGACTATGATAAACATATGTTCCTCAAATTAGTAATGAGCCTAAAATTGAAGTAGTTTAAGAAACATACGGTGAAGCCAAGAGAGATATAGATGTGCAGTTCATTGTAGATGGACATTGACGAGAGTAATCCCTTGAAGTATTTAAAGAGTCTAAAGTTGTAAGTTAATTAAGAGGGTATAAACTAGAATAAACCAAGAATACGATGGTAGCAGTTTCAATGATCGATGATATTAGAAGCATTTGGAAGTATGATACTAGGGCATAAAATATGAACGAGTTAAAGAAGTGAAAAAGACGTTGATAAGAGGGGATATGGAGTAGGTGTTTTTGGGTAGGTGATGAGGTTAAACATAATCTCCTTAAACCAATAATGAGCTTATGAAGGTTGTTAGGTTGAAGAGTAAAAGAGTCAAAGTAAATGGTAATGTTAAGGAAGCGATGAGGCGTATGTAAATGAGGATAAGAAGAGGTGGGTTAAATAAATGGATATGGTGAGAGATGATAATTGCGGTAAGGATAAATATCACGTTACTTAATATTAATAAGACGAGACTATAACAGTGTAAATAACGGGGTCACCTTGTGAGTCTAAAACAAGAGTTAAGATGAGAATAATCTCTCAAAATAAAATAAAATAAAGGAAGAACAATTAGTACTTTGTAGGTTATGAAAATAATCTACAGGAAAACGACCGGTCCTTTTTTATTTTTTATACTTAATTTCGATTGTTTTTTAATTTTATATTCATATATGTGTGTGTGTGTCGAAGACAAAAAAATATAGAATATCAAACAACCAGTCATTTTAATTTTTTATACTTAGTTTCGATTTTATTTAATTGTGATTTAAATGCCATTTGAATGTCACATTATTAAAAATAAGTCACCCCAATTTGAATGACTTATTTTAAAAAAGAATAATTTTTTTTTGATTGAATGGTTTGCAAAGAGGAGGACATGTGGCAATTGCTTTGCTAGAAACATTCTTGAATGCTATGTGGATTGGCATTTTTGATAATGTTCAAATGTATGTATAGGAGATCCGAGATAGGAGAAGCCGCCAAACTTATTTTCAGTTGTGAACGATCTTGAAAACGAAATCAACCAAAGCAAAGATAGAGAGATCAATCATTGAGTATTGCATGATGTTTGCACTGATACACAAACTGAAGAAGAATGATTTCAATTTGTTCAAGCAAATAAAATTAGAGAAAGAACAAACAAATTGCTAGAATCCGCTGATGAGACTATTTCAAGGTTCTCCGCAGTTGTGTTTTTGGGTGCACCTATTACAGTTAAAGAAGAGAGAGTTGGTGCAATTAAAGGTTCAAGATATCTAAACCAAACTAACAATGCAACCCTAAAAGCAAAACCCTAATCATTCTAAATTTGTGGTCAAAGAAAGAAGAATGTAATGTAAGTTAAGAAGCTGGAAACCCAATTGAAGGAGAATCGACAGATAAACTTTTGGCGCCAAATTCATGCTGACCGTCGCAAAAGTTCTTCAAATACTAAAACATTCCCATGTTAGGAGTATTACTGGTCTCCTTGCTTCTTTTTTTATCATATTTGCAACATTTGATCATTTTTTTAATATACATTTGAAGTTTTCTTTTGTTTTCCTTTTGAATTACATGAAAGTATATATGTTTATGGCTGAAGTTTGATTGAATGACTGACATTTCCTCATAAGAAATCGTCGTTGATAGACCAGCTATGGAGGATCCGGGTTTCAACAAAATAGAGACACAACGAAGATATGCATCTTTCGTTGACCGGTAGACCTCTTTGATGAAGGATTAATCCTACTTCATTATTTTTGGTGAGCCATGACGGTATTAAGTTTACAAATGTATATTCAATTGCAAATATTGTTCTTAGTATACTCACTTTCAATAGAGTCAAATTCTGAAAAAGCATTGAAAAATGTCATGTCGGATTACTTGACAATCAGAATCTAATGTATTGTTGCTGCCTTATTGACTAATCACAATCTCTCAATTTATATATAATAGATCTGTGAACGGTTTAATCGACATGTATAGCTTTTGAGACGGTCATTGTTATTAGATCTGCGAACTGTTTAATCGACTATGTAACAAATGTTGGTTAGTGTGTGAACCATCAATATATCTTAATTTCCTTCAAAGCATGATATAGTCTGCTTTTTTGCAAATTTGGAAATTTCTCTTGATAGGTTCATGTTGGTTCGAAACGATTGCAAATTTGTGTGAAAGCATGTTATGCGAGTCTTTCTTTTTAATTTGAACCTTTCTTTAACAGCTGTTTTTTGTTCCCACTATGTGTTTTTTGCTGATTCGCATATGGTGTGCAGCAACAGGTTTGTTAATAACCATAAACTTCGATGTAATAGAAGTAGAAACTTCCAAAATAGAATCTTGAGTATGAAAAATAAATAAGTAGAATAATAAACGACCTAGAAACATTCAAGAGTTGCATTTCCAAAGGTTCTATAAAATAATGGTTTTCTTAACTTGGTTTTAGCCTTCTAATCGAACGACCTAGAAACATAGAACGAGGAATTACATCAATAATTGTTGATTTTGCAGGATTAACACTAGACTTCCATCTTTTAATTCTAAATTTTCTTCTAAATTCTTTTTTAAATTCTAAATTTTCTTCTAAATCATGTTCTTCAATAGATACTCGTCTTAGTTCTCGGCGCTCTCTTTGACAAAAGATGATTGGTCTCCATGATTATTTTATTTTTGATATGATTCATCATCCATATAAATTTCTGTAGTTTGTTGAAAAAACATTGCATCTTCAACGTCAACAATTTCCTGCTACATTTGCCATAAGGATTGTAATAATTCCACTATCATATTATGATGATAGCAATTCTGCACCTCCTAACGAAGCCTCTGCTGGGCCTATTAGTTCCAAGGATGTGAAGCCCAAAAGAAATGTCTTAAGGCCACAAGATTGGATGATTATGGAAAATTGTTGTTGACACACTAAAGAAGGTTAATACACACTAGTAAATTTCTTAAATGCCCCCATCGACAGTTAACTGACGCGGAAATTAATCGGCGGTAGTTAACTGCCGAAATTCAATTTAATCCATCAAAACTTAAGGGTTGTGGAAATCAAGGAGCGTTATTTTCCAATCCATCGGCACTTTTTTTTTTGTTCACACTTAGAAGATGGCTAAAAAACACCAGTAAAAGATTTAAATATCTCTCGGTAGTTAACTGTTGCCAACGTTACATTCATCGGCAGTTAATTGCCGCCGGAACCATTGGCAATTAACTCTTGATGCTTTGTAGACAACAGGTTCTGCATAATGGATTTCAAACTATTTTTCGGCCTACTTTTATGTAATTCAACCACATCATTTTCAGAGGCAATACAAATCATACACCATTTATAATAAGTCATAAACAAAAGAAATACATAATCTTTTGAATTGACCATAATTAAATCAATTTGGCATTTCGTTAGAATTACACGAAAGTTTGAAATTCATCAAAACATTAGAGAATGTTTGAAATTAAACAACATATTACATATCATTACATAAAATCTCTATTGACATATTCTACGCACATACAGATTGAATGAACACAAAGATATAATATATTATCTTCAACCATATTCCTAAACATAAATCTTACATCACTATCGTCACGAATATGTTGGAACAAAATGTGTTTAACATTACCCTTTTAGTTCTTTGATTGTATTCTCTTTATTTTATTTGGGCAATGAAGTTTATTTGAATGTTAAAATCAAATCTTATTCAAATTCTCTACATTGCCGGAAAAAAGATCTCTTCAGCCGATCTGAAGACAGCAGCATATTGGAAGACAAGGTGGTGACTTCATCATCCATCGGTGGAGGTAAATTCAGATCAATAGCAAACACCTGAGCCTGAACCGGAGCTTGAATCGGAGCTTGAACCGGATCATGAGCTGGAGCTTGAGCCTCGGATAGCAAAATTAGTCTTTGCTTTCGAGCCGCAAAATTTAATCGCGGATGAATCATAAGCATGATCTGCTTGTTCACCGGTATCAAAAGTCCCCAACCAGACACGGGTTTTCTTCGACAAATCTTGAATTCTGATCTATTTCCACTGAGAATCATCCTCCTAATTATATATCATTTACACATTAAATATATTTCTAATTGTTTGATCTATGATTTCTGTTTCATTAATAATTTTAACATTTCTTTTAAAAATTAACAATTTTTATTAAGTTCTAGAAAATTTGAATTGATGAGCATACAATTTCAGTACTAAAATTGATAAAAAGGATTTAGATATAAAAATTGATTAGGAATCGATATGCAATTTTTTTTAACAATTTAGGTTGATTTTGTTCATGCGAGAACGCATCAAAAATTAAAATTAAAATTATAATTAATACTTTTAAAAAATATATTGATTTCTTACGATACTTGTTTCAGAGTAAATAAAATATTAAATCAAAATTAATAATAATTCTTTTGATAGTAATCCAAAAAGCAAAATAGACTCATTGAAAATAAACTATAATAATATTGTCCATACCTTCTCAAAAAGACATATTTTGTCTTCTTTATTTCAAGTTTAATCAAAAAAATCACACTCGAAAAAGATTTATCCGGGACATCGCCAAAACAAACCATCGGGAAAATCATAACTAGGCTTCGAAATATACAAAAGATTGATGATAGCCATTCAATTAGATATGAAATTACAATCCTTGAAGGGAGTTTTGTTGTCATGCTCGTGGATCTGATGGAGACAAAACAAGAAAAGATTCAAAAATTGGAAATAATTAAAAAATAAATAAAAAATAGATGCAATTGATGATAAAATAATATGAATGAGTTGAGATTTCTACCTTTCCCTACCAATCATTTTAATCAATTCATAAATACGAACATATTCAATACATCAATGAATGATAGAGAGATAGTGAAAATCTACCTTTCCAAACAGAAGGTAGTGAGGGTTCAATGAGCTGCACAAAGATAGGGATTGATCTTTGGCAAAGCGCAGCCGACCTTTGCTCATATTATCAACCAAAGTAATATCGTACATTTATATAGAGTTTACTAGATGTGTTAGGGTTAAGTTAGAATGTAATGGACTCTACTAGGTTAAAAACATAAAGGCCCAATAGCATAAGCCCAATCTTATTATTTATGACCTCCCATCAAATTCATCATGTAACAATAGTAAGCATCAAGTTTTTGTAAAACAAAAAAAACATACTAAATAATATAAACTTCTAACACTACCCCTTAAGATAAAGCTTACTAAGTTTTAAGCTTGTTATAAATTAACCCTGAAAATAAACCAAATCAGCTCATGGCATAATCAATGGAGAGCAACACCCAAAGTGAGTTATCATATAAAACAGTAGAAACAATGGGAGAGAAGACCAATAAAACAAATAGAAGAACCAATCAAACAACCAAATTATGAGCACTCGACTCAGCAAACAACCAAATTGTAAGCATTTGATTCACCAACCAAACAAACAAACCAATTGTGAAATCAAACTAAAACGAAGGAAACTAAACTAAGACAAATAGAAGAACCAATGCGAACCAAAATGAACTAACCAAAACCAAACGAGACAAAATCAAACCAAACTAAAGGAACCAAGGCAAACTATCTCTTATCTGATATGAGACTCTTTAACAGGTTTTCATATTAAAAATAAATAATAATTATAATATTTAGATCCAAAACTTTCATTAAAAAGTATTTAATTTTTTATAACCAAAAAATCTATATGTTTATTTAAGGTCAATTGTTGAAATAACTCGTCTAATATATGTGAAGTATGAAAAAGTGCATGTGAAAAAAAAAAGCACAAAGAGAGTAACACATAAGGTGTTGATGTGGCAAGGAATCTTGTTTCATTGCACATGACATGACAAAAATATTCCTCAGAAAAAAATATTTGCCTAAAAACTTTTTTTTTTTCACTTGTTTTCCTTCCAACAGGGAGAGATCCTACTTCACCACAACCTGCCCCTGATGATACAAGGACATAAATCAAAAATGTTTTAGAAGTTGAATGTATGGAATTTGAACAGCAAGTTCTTAAGCCTATAGATTATGAGAACCCACATTCACCACAAACCATGTTTTAGGTGGGAAAGTAAAAATATAAAGTTAATAATTATGTAGAGACTTTGAAAGTGTGGAAGGAAATTTGTGTATTTATACTTACTTGAGTATCATGAAAATGCCAGTGCACTTTGAACTGGTTATTTGTGGAAGGTAACTGTGATTGCCAAAATGCCAGTGCACTTGTAAACAATTTTAATTCTAAGTATGTGGAACCTTTATGATTAATGAATTAGAACCTTTGTGAGTTAGGCCCATTAAGTGGTATGGCTTTGTAAACCCGTGTCATGAGAGAATTAGGGTTACATCAGTCATACACATAATTTTTAAAAGAGGTAGAGTGAAAAAGTGCAAGAGAAGAGAGTTAGAGAGAGAAGCTTGTAGATCAAGAGGAGATTAGAGCTTCAAGGAGCTTAATTGAGGCCAAAGCTAGGGTTGAGATTCTCTAAGGTAAGGGGGATAGTTTTCTATCATAATCTTTTAAGAATAATCTCTTTTTGTATCCCAATTCAAAAGTGTTTAATTGTGTAAAGTGATTATTGTGAACTTATTTGATGAAATTCGTGCTCTTATGTTAATGCTATGTTTGAGTATGTGAATTGATTGTTAATTGAGTTGTTAATATGAAAATTACATGCTCAAGTGATATAGAATTGATTACTTTGTGAATTTGGATGAAATTGGTGAATTATGATGTTATGTTGTTGAATTATGGATGTATTCATGAATTATGAGTTGTGATTGTTGTTAAGTATTGTAGTTATCATCATTACATGGATTGGGTATTGATGAAGTGAATTGTCGTTGATGATTGTTGTTGTTGATTAAGTTGTTTTGGAAGAAATGAATTGTTGTTGTTTAAGACTTTGTTATTTTGCGAAAAATCATTTTCAATTGTTTTGCAAATTGCGTTGAGTGTCGAGAAATGGATGTGTTCAATGTGTTTGAGCCTTGGGTTGAGCCTTTGATTATTTTGGGTGAATGGGGGATCTAACTAATTGATTTTGGGGTGAAAATGGCGAAAACCTGCGGCCGAAAACACACGAAACGTGCATTTCCTGGCGCTGCGCCCATCTTACAAAGAGCTAGCGCTAGGCGCGACCCTCCAGGTGCTAGGCGCCAGAACAGGGACAGCACGTTGTGTTGTTCCACGTTTGGGTGCTTAGGAGCCGACGGGTAGGTGTCCTATGCATTCGTTTAGGCTTGTTTCTTTGTTGTTTTCTATAATATACTTGCTGGAACATGAATTACATACTCAAACTTTGCCTTTTAAAAATGGATTGAAACTTGAACTTGTGACGTTTTTCGGTTCCAGAATTTGTCAGAAAGTAAACTTTTGTAAATGAAAGCGACTACATGATCTAGCTACAGTTCATATGGGTAGACAGCGTGCAGGAGTAGTTTGATTAGCTTGCTTGGTGAGTACTCGAGGATAGCGGGAGCTACCTCTGTTGGTCGTTTCTAGCGTCTTAGATAGGCTCTGATCTAGGATGTTGCCGTTTACGTTTATTGGATTTATCGTTGTTGTTGAGAGTTGTCCATGTGTCGGGTTTTGAATATTATGTTGTTGATGTATTTATGAGTTTATGACCTGACTATTATGGAGATGCATGTTATTTATATATATATATATATATATATATATATATACGCTGTGACTTTGAGAAATTTTATTATGCATGTTTGTGGATTTTGAGACGTGACGTCTATTTCTTGAATATTTAGATTATTCGTGTGTTTTATCGCTTTAACATAAATAGGGCGTTACATTGAATAAAAGCGGAACAACACAGAATAAACTAACAAAGAAATTGCAGAAACCCCCCAACAAACAACATATCTCAAAACAGCAGGGCGTAGAACAGTGTAAAAAAAGGTGAAGTGAGGATTGTTCTGCTGTTAAATCTAATACAAAACCAGCGAAGGCACCCGTAAGCCTCTTACAAAAACCAATACTCACACACTGTTAAACTATAGTCGCTCGCACGAACAACAACCGAGCTACATGGCACACTGCTAGATCGAGAATCGAAACTGCCTCGCACTAGTAGAACAACATAACATAAGTTCGAAGAAACAACCCAAACCTTAGCCATCCCACCAACCAAACAACCCATGTCCCCTAAATTACCCCTATAAACAATAGACGGGTTCCCAAAACCACTCATAATATAAACAAGGTGCACATTTTAATTCATTCAAATACCATCTCAAATATAGAACTTTAATTTCCTCAACAGATTCATTAGTCTCCTTTGACCGATTATTGATAGTCTTATCATATCAAGATTTCAAAAGCACACAAATTACCGCATGCCAAACAAGCTAAAATCCCTTCCTCAATTTCTTTCCTCTTGCCTCCATGCTCCATCATTCTAAATAAGCAGATAAACTCTGGGTTACAAAATTGAATCCTAGCCTAGACATTACTTTACTCTGAACCACAGACATTACACAATAATGCAAAAAAAGGAGAACCAAGGATTCTTCTGCTGCATCACACAAAACACAATTAGTAGAGTCTTCCGGGTTCAATAAAAAGAACCAACTGCTTGAAAGAAAAAGAACCTTCACTACAATTCAACAAATTACAAGCCATATCCATGAACTCCCTTTGCACATTATCAACACTAACCAACTTTCAGACTGCAAAGAGCTATATAGTTTTTCTCAATTGAAGAACTGCTCTTTGTAGTCTCAATCTCTTCTGGAACAAGAGCTTGAGACATCAAAGAGTAGTTCTTCAATTGAAAACATGTATAATATATGTCCGGTACTTATGTATTAAAGGTGAAACAAAATTAAATTAAAAAAAATGCACATGCGGTAGTTAAGTATCAGATGTGTTATTAAGGGCATTTTTTTAACTTTAGGGGGCCTAAAGAGATACTGGGAGGCCTAAAAAGCAATCCTAATTCCCAATTCATTAGGTCAAATTCAGAAAAGCCCATTACAAATAACAGGTCTAGCAAGAGAGTAGCCCAAGTTCATAACTAACCCTAATTTCATCTTCTTCCTTCACTTGAAACAACCACAGCCGCCGCCTACTAGACTTGTTTTCTTCAACCAAGTTTATTCTCTCTCCACTCTTTTTCTCGTGTTCTTCTCACTTCCAAGATACGACGTTTCTCAACTCACTATTCTCCCCCTCACTCTCACAACGCTCGTTTTTACGGCTACCCATTTATTGCTGGTTTCGACAAATTTGTTCACGAATTTGCGCGAACCAATACACGAAAGTACCATGAATCGGTTCACGTAAACCAATTTTTGGTTCTCTAGTCAATGCAGCGAATTATGTGATTGTGCAACAAAGCATACTCATGTGATTTTTTAAAATTTGATCATAAAAATGAACACTACACCTCAACAGTTTGAATTGAAACAGGACAAAAATCCAATCTAAATTCAGGAAATTTAAAATAGTCTAAAAGTAGAAGAAGAAAATTAACAAAGAAAAAGTATTACATCAGTATAGTATTGTAGAGTTCGGCGACATGTTGTTAACTGAAACCAAAATGCAAACAACTCCACGTTGATATCAATCGTTTAAGTTGCAGTTGTTGGGAGGAAAGCATCTATTACACATATAAAAATTGCAATAATAAAATTAAACTGAGTTAAAATGCTTTGAACCCAGAAAAATCAAGAGAGAAAAAAAAAAGGACCGTAATAGTTTTTTTAGTCATAAAATTGTGGCAATATTCTCATCGTGATGTGCGATTCCACTTACTCTTTTGCCACGAAGGTTGTCATAATCAGGATTCCACTTACTCTTTTGCCACGAAGGTTAAAATGCTTTGAACCCAGAAAAATCAAGAGAGAAAAAAAAAAGGACCGTAATAGTTTTTTTAGTCATAAAATTGTGGCAATATTCTCATCGTGATGTGCGATTCCACTTACTCTTTTGCCACGAAGGTTGTCATAATCAGGATTCCACTTACTCTTTTGCCACGAAGGTTGTCATAATCAGGATTTTGCTTAGGTCTGAAAAGAAGAGCAAAATCGACAATCGTAAAATCGCAACCAAAATCGAAGGATTTTACTAAACTACTTTTGTATAATCGATATAATAATACTAAATGTATGTTATAAATGATATACAGTCATAAATGACTTAGTTTATAAGAAATCATAAAATCGCATTCAAAATCGATTGGTGTTGCCTATTTTAGGATTCTACTA
The DNA here is from genome assembly GCA_946800305.1 of Medicago arabica. Taxonomy (NCBI): domain Eukaryota; kingdom Viridiplantae; phylum Streptophyta; class Magnoliopsida; order Fabales; family Fabaceae; genus Medicago; species Medicago arabica. Next base: position 48,029,863 of record OX326966.1, read on the forward strand.
TGGATTTGAATCGATGAAGGTGAAGAAAGTCGCAAAATCTTGGACTTTAGGATTTCAGTCTGGATTTTGACAACCATGTTTGCCACTACATATGGCTCTTTTCTCTTTATCTTGGTACAGTGTCTCATCTCGTCGAAGTCTGTTTCACCGTTTCTCGCTATGTTTTGTATGGCTTCTGGTTCCACCTTTCCCTCTCATATATTCTACTACCCCTTAATCACTCCTCTTCTGTTCATTTTACCATCGATGTATCCTTTTTTATGCCCTTATGTATGTTTTCCTTTCTATCTTTGGATGAAATGTCTCTTGAAATTGGAATGTTGGAACGTCCCTGCACCCTTTTCTTCGATATTTTGTCATGAAAACACAATAGAAGAGCTCAATCCTCAGTTTTCATTAGCCACCGGAAAATATAGCTAGAGAAACTGCCATAAATTAGTTTTTTTTTCTCCAAACATACATGCCTATAACAAAATAAATTACCAATAAATTTCCTTAGAATTTAGTAACCATAGGATGATGAGAGTCACAGCTTCATTTGTTTATTATAAATCTCGTTCATATTTTCCTTTACCAATTTCTCCACTGCTAAAAAAAAAACCACACAGCATAAAACAAAATAAATAAATCAAAAGTAACAAAAATCTATTGAGAAGAAATCAAAAGACACAAAAAAACAAAGACATGTAATGGAAGAGACGTAGATATAGAAGAAATAAGAGAGTTTACCCCAGACTCGAACTATCATGGTCTTAGAGTCCTTTTATTCTCCACTGCTCGATGATTCTTGCGACCATTGTTGTTGTGTGATAGTGAGCGTTGCCGCCAGTATTGTCTGCTCCCATAACGAACATGATGCCCTCATAGATCCCAATTTTTCCCGGGTTCCCTACTATCTTCTCCCATACCCAGGTTTCATATCCATGTTCTCTTCTAGAAACATGGAATTGCTTATGGCCAATGTGTGCCTGGGAACATGTAATTTGTTTTGTTATAATTTAGGAGTGGTATGGTTTATGGCATAATTGATTTGATATTCATACAATATCTTTTCTTTGAGTAGTGCGGTTACATATTGTATGTGGTGTATTTTGTGGAACATTGTGGAACATTGCGGTTACAATATTCTATTTATATATAGTATAAATTATTGAAGTTGTTTGAAGTCTCGCATTTATGCTAAATTTTAGAATGAAATTCAAGTCTGTTTATCACTTATTATCAATATGAGGAATGATAGCAACACACTCTTTTTAATACACTCTCATTGGTAGAAGTTCAATAGATAATCTTTGAAAACAAATAATTTAGCATATTCAACTTCCAAGTGCAAAGTCATCTCCAATCTAAACCTTGATCCATTTATGTTTGTACCTGCAAAATGGTTGATGCTTTACTTAGAATCATGATTGAAAACATCAAATCCTTTGTTCGAAAGGAGCTTGCAACCTCTTTGGGTGCTAGAGAATTGACCCAGGAGCTACGTGGAAATCTCACTACGAGTCGGGTTGTCCTCAACGATGGCGAAAATAAGAAAATAACATGTCATGTTGCGAAAGACCGGCTGCAGAAACTGGTTGATGCTTCTTATGTACTTGATGATATATTGGATGAATGTTCAATAACCTCAAACGCACATGGAGACAACAAGTGCATCACCTATTTCCATCCCGTGAAGATTTTGGCTCGTCGCAACATTGGACAGAGAATGAAGGTGGTTGCTAAAGATATTGCTGAAGAAAGGATCAAGATTGGATTTCAATAAGTAGGAGTCACAGAGGAGCGCCAACAAGGAGATAATGAATGGAGACAAACTACTTCTGTCGTCACTGAACCAAAAGTATATTGAAGAGACAAAGATAAATAGAAGATTGTTGAGTTTCTTACAAGGCATGCAAGTAGCAATGAAGATCTCTCTGTCTATTCCGTTGTTGGTGTTAAAGGAGTAGGAAAAACAACCCTCGCTCAAGTGGTATTCAATGAAGAAAGGGTTAATACTCATTTTCACTTGAAAGGGTTAATCCATCATAGAATCTACCGTTGGAAAAAATCCCGATCTATCACCTTTTGAATCAATGCAAAAAAAGGTTCAAGAAATTTTGAAAAACAAAAGGTATCTAATTGTTCTTGATGATATGTGGAGTGAAGATCAAGAGAAATGGAATATGTTCAAGTATTTTTTGCAACATGGAAATGCAACGACAGGTGTATCAATTTTGGTCACTACCAGACTTGACATTGTTGCGTCCATCATTGGAAATTATCCTGCTCATCATTTGGTAGCTTATCTGGGGTTGACATTTGGTCTTTGTTCAAACAACAAGATTTTGGAGAAACTAGATAAGAGTGTGCATAGCTTGTGGCAATTGGCAAGAAGTTAGTGACAAAATGTGTGGGTTCACCTCTTCCTGCTAAAAGTGAGGAACATCAATGGATTTCTGTATTGGAAAGTGAGTTTTGGAATTTAACTAAGGTTGATCATATCATGTATGCTTTGAGACTAAGCTACTTTAATTTGAAATTATCCTTAAGACCATGTTTTACTTTTTGTGCTGTTTTTCCTAAGGATTTTGAAATGGTGAAGGAATATCTCATTCAACTTTGGATGGCTAATGGACATGTTACATCTAGAGGACACTGACAGATGGAGGATGTTGGTAATGAGGTATGTAATGAATTATACTAGAGGTCATTTTTTCAAGAAGTTAAATTAGATTGTGTATGTAACCTTACATTCAAAATGCATGATTTGATCCATGATTTAGCTCAGTCCATTGCGAGAGAAGAATGTGTGGCTTCTGAGGTTTCAAGGCTTGTCTAATTTGTCAATTAGAGTTCACCATATGAGTTTCTTAGATAGTAAAGAAGAGTTTAACTACAACATGATTCCCTTCAAAAAAATTGAATCCTTGCGAACCTTTCTTGAGTTTAAAAAACCCTTCAAAAGTTCATTTGCGTTGCCATCGACCGCACCTCTCCTAGTTTTACGTACAAGTTCTAATCAACTCTTGGCATTGAAGAATTTAATTCATTTGAGGTACTTGGAACTTTACGCTAGCAGGATCACAACCTTGCCTGGATCTGTTTGTAGGCTGCTGAAATTGCAAACACTTAAACTTGACAATTGTAATTATCTTTCTAGTTTTCCCAAACAATTGACACAATTGCAGGAACTTAGTCACCTTGTTATTATTGGTTGCAATAGTTTGGTATCAACTCCTTTTAAAATTGGGCAGTTAACTTATTTGAAAACATTGAGCACTTTCATGGTTAGTTCAAAAACTAGGTTTGGTTTAGCAGAGCTACACAACTTACAATTAGGAGGCAAGCTACACATCAGAGGCCTTGAGAATGTCTCGAATGAAAAAGATGCTAGAGAAGCTAATTTGATGGGCAAGAAGGACTTAAATCGCTTATATCTTTCATGGGGTGATTATGCAAATTCACAAGTTAGTGGTGTCAATGTTGAGCGAGTATTGGAAGCTCTTGAGCCTCATTCAAGTCTTAAGATTTTTGGGGTGGAGGGTTATGTGGGAACACATTTTCCTCCTTGTATGAGAAATACTTCTATTCTAAAAGGTTTATGTTGTATTATTCTCTACGACTGTAAATACTGCAAGCAACTTCCTCCATTTGGTAAATTACCATGTTTAACTTCTATTTATATATCCGGAATGGGAGATTTAAAGTACATTGACGATGACCTATATGAACCTGCGACTGAGAAGGATTTTATGTTATTGAAAAAATTGATGTTGTGCGACCTGCCAATTTTAGAGAGGGTGTTGGAAGTCGAAGGAATAAAGATGTTACCCCAACTTTTGCGCTTACATATACGAGATGTCCCCAAACTTGCATTGTCGTCCCTTCCATCTATTGAGTTTCTTTATGCTAGTGTAGGAAATGAAGAGTTATTTAAGTCCATTTTTTCCAAGACTTGCAATGAAGATGTGGCTTCCCACCCACAAGAAATGGCTGGTAATAATATGTATGATCTTAAGTCACTTTACATATTAAATTTCGCCAAACTCAAGGAGTTACCTATTGAACTCAGAACTCTTGGTGCCTTAATAACTCTTAGAATTCATTATTATGAGAAATTTGATTCATTCTCGAGCACTTGTTGCAAGGTTTGAGTTCTCTTCGAACTTTGTCAATTTATAGATGCCATAGATTTAAATCCCTGTCTGACAGTATAAGACACCTAACTTTTCTTGAGACACTTGAAATCACTAGCTGTCCACAGTTCGTTTTTCCACATAACATGAACAGTCTAACTTCCCTTCATCGACTGAAAGTGCCATCGCCTAATGAGAACATACTAGATGGCATAGAAGGCATCCCCTCACTGCAATATTTGTCAGATTGGTTGGGTGCAATGACTTCTCTTCAAGTATTTGAAATCAATGAGTTTCCAAAGTTAAGTTCACTGCCAGACAACTTTCGGCAACTCCAAGACTTGCAAAAGTTAAGTATTGTTTATTGTCATGTGTTGGAAAAGCGATGTAAGAGAGGAATAGGTGAAGATTGGCATAAGATAGCTCACATTCCTGAATTTGAATTGAATTACCAATTGCAATCTGATGCAAAACCAACAATTTGTGGTAATTTAATTGAATGAATCTCTTTGTTTTATTCCTTTCTCTTTTTTCTTACTATATCAAATTATATGGTGTGATTTTAAACTTATATTGAACAATGTGTGCAGATAATATCATATCAGCATGGAATAAGGGGAAGCAAATATGGCATCGCTCTCAATACCCTCACACAATCCCTTATGTTGATTTCGACTGTTTAGACTTATATTGAACAACTTTCAATTTTATTGTATTTAATTGTATCATACATTCTTTCTTATTAAAGGAAAGACTTCTCTATTTCGAAAAATGTGAAATATTTCTCCAATTTTTCCTATATTTTCCACCCTCCCTCCCCTCCAAACTCGCAAACAAAGCTAAAGATTATGTTTTAATTGTTTCTAAATATAAATTTCGAGCATAAAATATGGATTGTCCAATGAAATTCAAGCATAAAACCCTTGTCTTGAATTTTGTCTTTTCGTGGCAGCCTACGTTGTCTTGATGTACTTTTATATTCATCTAGTTAAACATATGATTGAATTGTTGCGTGGAATAATTCTTCGGTTAGATCCACAATGAATCTGCTATACTCCGTTTGAGCGAGAAATTCTTTAGTTCTTATGATCATTAGTATGTTATGTACAAAGATTTTTGAAGAATAACTGTCTAATCATTCATTAGATTCAATCTTCTATTTGAAATGACATAAAACAAAGTCTGTTACTGAAGTACAAAAGGAAACTATTACTGAGTAATGACATGAAAAACTATTTTACTGATACTTCAATATTTTCTTGGACAAATAATTGGTTGAGCAAACTAAACTTGATATTTTTTAATGTTGTGGATCTCTAGATACATGCTAATGTTTCTGATTTGGTGATGGTAATCGTATAATTCCCGGTTACTTGTCAAACAAGTTTCCTCAAATTGTCGATAAATTGATAAAGTAACATTGCCTTATTCGCTTCCTGACCGTAATAAGCTTGTTTGGTAAAACTCAACTCAAAATTAGACTTCAGAAGAAGTTTTTCTCCGCATCAAGACTAACTCAAACACTAAACTAGGAAACATTGAATTGGACAAATTGTTTTCTCCTTCGAGTATCTTTATACCGTGGAAGTTCCTTCAAGTACCTTTGATACATATTCATGATAGGATCAAGCTCAGATTCAACAACACTAATCTTTCCTCATCATAGTTCAATTTCTATGATCATATCTTATGTTAATTTAAGTGCGATCTTTCAACTAGTACCATGTCATCATCTATTGAGGATTTTCAAATTCCGTATAAATATGTGGTAATTACCTAGGAAAAGTCCTTCAATTGATGAAGTTATGTGGAAAATACCTTCTGCATGATGGATTAAAGCAAATACCGATGGTTCAACTTAAAGACAGAGCTAAGAGGGGTATCCGACAGAGGCCACGGCCCCTCAAACTTTTTATTTTAGAAAAATATTTACACTAGTACGTATTTTTGAAAACTTTACATGATGTTGCATAATTGACTTTTGGTTATTCAATATAGTGGAATTCTTAAAAAAAAAAAAAAACTCAAACAACACTGTTTAAATACAATGTTCACATATTTTTAGAGAGGATATTAATTATGCTGATAGTTTGACACGTGATGGTCATAGTATTGGCGATCAAATTCCTAAGAGACATAGTATTGGTCTAAAATTTTTGATATGATTTTAACCGTTTGATTGCATGTCCATTATACTTATAGTGAACTGTCAGCATCTAATTATTTTTTTCATCATCTTCTCTCTTCTTCTTTCTCAATCTATAAACTTTTTTCTAGAATTATTTTTCTTCCAAAATACAAATTCAAAGAAACACAATATAACACACAAATTACAACAACCTTCAAGAAAAATTCACCACCATCATCTCATCACTACACATAAACATAATGAAAAAAAAAACCTTAAACGTCTGCAAATAAAGAGATGAACACGACTGGATATGCGGCGGCACCGATGGTTGAACAACCCATATGTCGAGGCTGGTTTAATGTACATCATTAAGTGTCAAGATCCATTTTCATCATTTAATTTTCTGGTAATTTAAAGTCACATTGAAGCATACCCATATGTTTGTTTTCTTCAAACTCAGACCCATTTGGTTTGTTGTTTGTTGGGGTTTTCACTACTAGAAAAAGCAAAATTGGAGAGGGAAATTAGTGACGGAAAAAATAAAATTCCTCACAAATTCCTTGGTCGCAAAATTTAGTGACGGAATTAACGAGGGATTTCACGTTTCCCCTCTCTAAAATTTCCTCACTAAATTTTGCTTTTTTAGTAGTGTTTTATGGTACAGTAGTAAGAATGGGAGGTTGCACGTTTTTTGGTTGAAATTGGAATTGGGTGTTGATTATTTTTTTAGTTTTGGAATGTGATTTGAATTGAGTGTTTTTATATTTTTTGATTTTGTGTTTGTTGTTGCTATACGAACAGAGGGAGATGTTAGATCTTCTGCAGGAGTGAGGGAAATTAAATTGAAGTGAAAATCATAGGAAAAGCTGGATTTTCTTCCGGTGATGATCATTGTTGATGTTGAATGTTGTGGAATTGTTGCAGAATTGATTTTTTTTTTTTGGATTGGTGAGGATTGTTGTTGTTTTGATTCTGCAAATGGTCTTGAATTGGTGCAGAATTGATTTTTTTATGAATGTTAGTGAAAATGATATGAAGATGATGGAGTAGAGTGAGGAAGAAGATGAAGAAAAAGAGAATTAATTAGTTGTTGTTGACTCACCGTAAGATAAAATACATATGCGTAATTCAATGGCCCTTCTTTTAAAAAAAAATCAAACGGTTTAAATTAGAATAATTAATAGGATCTATGGTGGACCACTTTTAAAGTTGGTCCACCATAGACATTTGATGGTTAAAGTTAACCGTCAGGACCTTTTTGACCGAATGAGTAAAACCAAGAGGACCAAAATGTTGGTTTTACAATTTATGGGACCAAAATGTAAACAGGAAATTATTTAAGAGACCATTTATTGGATTAAGCCTTTACACTTTATGTCTTCCAAAAAACATATTGACATTCATCAGGTATAAACATTATAAAACATGAATGTTTAGACATCTTGTAAAAGATGGCTCCCAAGGACAAGATTGAATTATGAGTATCTAAGTGACGTTTAACCTGGGAAAGCAAAGTTCTTTCCCATGATGGTGCAGTTCAACTATCCACCGTTGATATATTGATTATTTTATTTAATGGTTGGGATTAATTGTCATTAATGAAGGGAAACCTACCACTTGAGATCCCACAATTACACTATTTTAATGGAAAATGCAAGTTGTTTATTTCAATTAAAGATGCCCATCAGGAGCGTCTCACTCACTTCTCTCTATGAAATTACTTTCTTTCTCTTTGTTTTCTCCTTTTTACAAATCGAATCCCACTGTAAAAATAAGGAAAAGTACAAACAATGACCTATGTGAACAAAGAAGCATACTGGAATGAAAAAGAACTCTAATAATTGTAAAGAAAAAGAAAAGATGAATTTTGTGAAGAATGGTGAAGTGAGATTGCCACCAGGTTTCCGTTTTCATCCAACAGATGAAGAACTTGTTGTTCAATACTTGAAGCTTAAGGTCTTCTCTGTCCCTTTACCTGCTTCCATCATTCCTGAAGTTGAAGAAAACTCTTGTTTTCTGCAGAGGCAAACCACTTTATGGTTTAAGAACTGATTGGATCATGCATGAAGATCGCCTCACTTCCTCTCACTCTAACCCCTTGAATGAAAATTGGGTTTTGTGTCGTATATTTCTGAAGAGGAGAGGTGGTGCTAAAAATGGAGAGGAGACAGTCAAAGGGACAAACGGTTTAAGGAAAACTGAAGCTTCCAAATTTTAAACGTGTAGAGTCGCTTGCGGTGCATTTTGTGGTCGAATGGATTTTATCATGCACAGAAAATAAAACAGAAGTGGGACCACTGAAGAAAATTACCGATGGCAACTGCCACGTGTTAGTGAAAAACTTAGTTTCCCATGTTAAACGCCGCCTTGTATCTACATCAATCTGTCAAAAGAAACAAAACAAAAAAATGAACGATTTTATAAACCATGCTTCCAAAGTATATTATTGCCACTTAACAAGGGAATTCTAGCACAAGTTTGAATGTTGAAAAATACTTAGAAGATATGGAATGAAGATTGTCAATGAATAAGGCTTTGAAGACATCATAAGATGGGAAAATTTTGTCCCAAGATCAATTCGCATAATAAAGAAAACACTCAAGATCTTGCTCTCTGTCTGTTGATATGTGTCGTGCACATTTTGCTCTAGAAAAAAGCATCTTTCTACTACCTTTTCCCCGTGGGTTAGGAGAAAAAGTCCATAATTTCAGCCCAAACTTAGCAAGAGATATGACTAACTATATAGAGTTCATTTCAGGAGGAGTCTCATATCTCCTCAACTTCTCTACCATGAGTAAACAGACACCTTTTGATTAGGGTTCTAAGATGAACATCTATTTATTTATTGGATTAGGGAGTGTGACATACCTAGCCAGCGTGATTGAACTTAGATTAATTTCTAACTGATTGATCGATGCTTTGGATACAATTAATGTGATTTGCATTTTTTTTGTAGGAATATTCACATTTGTTTAAAAAAAAAAATCAATTTTCTTATCTATCTCTATAAAAATTGAATTTACAAGCATGGATTTTTAGTCCAATAATTGATAAAAGGGATTTAGATTTAAAACAGGGAGACACTTTTGGTGATTGTGGTTTAATTCATTTGAATGCCCAATAATTTTACTGATTTCAAAAGTAGATACATGATATTGTTTTCCTTTATACACCAATCTATGTTTTTTTAAAGAGGTTGTGTTCAACTTCTTAATGGATCTAGTACACCGGTAATTAAATTGATTTAGGAATCAATATGCAATACTTAAGGTTGATTTTATGCATACAGGTTTTGATAGCAATCCAAAAAATAAAATAAATAAATTCAAAATAAACAATAATGAATACTAGGCATACCTTCACCATAAAGACAAAAATTTGTCCTCTTTGTTATATCTGTTCCACATTTAATCAAAGAAATCACACTCGAATTTTTTTTATCTTTGACATTGTCAAAATCAACCACTGGGATAAACATAAGAAGGCTTTGATATATATAAAAGGTTGATGATATGTGTTTGATCAGATCTGAAATTGCAATCTTTGAAGTGAATTTTGTTGTCATGCTCGTGGATCTGGTGGATACAAAACAAGATAAGATTAAAAAACTTGAAATTAATTAAAAAAAAGTAGATGCGAATGATGAGAAAAAACATGAAAGACTTCAGATTTCTACCTCTCCCTATGTGCTCGTGATTTTCGGGTATCAAAATCATTGATTAGATTCAAACCTTGAATCATTGAACTCTCAACTTTTATTCGCGGGAAGGGAAAAAAAGTGAGTAAAAAACCCTTAAGACCTTGGATTCGGAGGTTGGTTTCGATTGGGGAAGGTGTTAAGCACCCTAACCGACTATGGTATCCCATAGGAACCTTCTACCTATTCTCTAATCTTGCGCTAAATTGATTTTACTTATATTAAAAAGTTAAGAGTTAAAGTGAAAGAAGGGAGAAAGAAGAAGCATGTTTTTGGTTATTTTTATTGATTTGGAAGGGTCGAAACCCTTTGCCTACTTACCCAAATAAATCGGGATCAAAATCAAGTAGTTCGGCTAAAGAACTTATTTGATGAGTTGAATTGATTTTAACATTTTTGAAAAAAAGATTTTAAGAAGAGATGAGAGGCCTCAAGGCATGAGAAGAAAATACGATGAAGTTGGTTAATTTTAATTGCACGAAATCCATGTCTAATGTGGATATTAAATTAATTAACATTTGATTAAGGAAAATAAAAGAAAAGACACTTGGATTACATACCAAGGTTTGCTTAAAAGAAATTTGAATTTGATTTTTTTGATTTTTCTGAAGAAAATACTTTTCTAAAACTAACGACGAAATAGCGTAACGGCGGAATAAAAATAGCGTAAAGCGATAAATAAAGTGGTGTGTCGGTGCGCGTGTCAGTGCGTGTGCCGATTACATATTACATACCCTAAATACATTCTATGGTCTCAAAAAAAAGAAAAATAACGCAAAAATAAATTACATCAATTCCCTAATTATACACACTAAGCCAAGAATAAAAACAATAAAATAAATGACAAGAAATTTAAATATGCATGCAATATTTCTAATGAGAATTATTTCTATAAACTAAAATGCAATTTTAAACACATTAAAGACAACAAGGCCCTAAAATGCAAATATATGAAATGACCCTAAATGCCGAATAAAAAAATTAAAAGAAACAAAAGTACATGAAATTTTTTAGCATATTTAAATGAATAAAATTTATATGAATGGGAGAATTAACTATGAACTAAGCAAAAGATATGCATGATGTTAAAATTAAGACATAAAAAAATGCATGAATTATGGTTTAAAATCATATGAAATAACTAATTAAAATAAACGCATGAAATTATAACATATTCTATTACGCTTACTACAAAAATAAAGACAATCAAAAAATAACAATAAAATATGCATGAGATGGTGATTAAACAATTAAAAGATAATGCATGCATAATAATTAAAACATTAAGCCAAAATGAAAAAAATATGAAATGTTACTTCATAACCTAAAATGCATTAAACATAAGTGATAAAATAAAATAAAATGCATGATGTGAAAATTAAAATACTAATGAAGATGCATGAAAATACAATATAACACTTAAATGAAATAATTAAAGAGGCAAGCACATGAAATTAAAAGAAAGAACAAAAAAAAATTACTACACCAAGCAGGGGGGTGCAGACAGCATCAAAGGGGGGTGAAAATAGCAAATGAGTAGAAACATAGTGGGCTGGGCATGGGTATGGAGCTGGGCATGGGTACTGGGTCGACCCACCCAGCTCCCATTAATGAATACAAATGGGGTTTCTCTTGTTTTTCTTTCATTTCCTTCACATCTCTCTCTCTCTAAAAAAAACATAAGAATTTGCTCTCCCCTCTCTCTAGAAAGCTCCTCGCCGGAGGAGGAAAAGCTGGCCGGAGAAAACGGCTGTGGGGGGTGGCCGGAGCAGCTCCGACGCGGTGGTCGGCCGGAGCGCCGCCGCGTCGGAGCACCCCCTTTTATTTTTTTTTAAAAATTTTTTCACCCACTTCTTCTCCTCCTTCTTCTCTTCCAAGATCCGGCTTTGGATTTTTCAAAAGACTTACAAAAAAGCCTAGATCTAAAAAAGAAAATCACAAAGAAAAACACACAAAACACAAAAAGAAACTACCTTATCTTCTTGCTTCTTCCTTTGTTCACTTTCGGATTCGGTTTCTTGCCTTGCCTTTGTTTTGTTCCGATTCGGTTTTTCTTCTTCTCCTTGTTATTCGATTTTTGTGTTAATGCCTTGCTTCTCTTCGATTTTCGGTTCGGTTGTGCCCTATGGTTTGGGTTCGGATTTTGTTGTGTTTTGCCTTGCCTTGTTCTTGGCCGAAAATGAGTTATGGTTGTGGTGTTTGGCTTGGCCGAAAATAGGTTTTGGTGGTGTTGAGAGATTGGCCGAAAATGGATTTATGTGTGGTGTGTTTATCTTGGCCGAAAATGGGTTTGTTTGAGGTGATTTGTTGCTGGAAATTTTTTTGTGTTTATGAATGTTCATGAATGTTCATGAATGTTCTTGGTGTTCTTGAGTTTTTGGTGGTTTTGATCCAAAATTTCGGAGAGAGAAAGTAATTTGGTGTTAGTGATGATTTATGACTTGATTCTGACTGATTATGACCTTTTCTGCCTTGGGGGACCAAACTGACGCGTGAACAGTACTTTTATAGTACTGTTCACTGATGCAATAACAATGACCAAATTACCCCTGCAATTTCTTGGAGGAAAAGTTGGACTGGACCAATGATACCATGACATGTGGACAAGGACTAAAAATAAATAATAAAACTGATAAATAAATAACAATAAATAAGTAAATGGAAAAAATAAATAACTAAATAAATGACTAAAAATAAAAAACGAAAATTAAATAAATAAAAATGTCCCGTCGGAACCAAAAAATGAGGTATTTTAAAATACCTCTCTGCCGAAATTTCGTCTGATACGACTGAGATCACGCGGCTTTTTACGCTAATTAAAACGATAAATCAACGACGTGAATAAAATGAACTTTACGAACGCAAACAATACGCTACGCTAAAAAAAACGCACAAAACGCGAGTAAAAAAAATTACGAAAATAAAACGCGAGCGACAATAAAAATAAACGACGAACGAAAAGTAAATGCGACCACAAGTACGGACAAAAGCAGACATTACGGGAATTAGCGCGCGAACGGACGACTGAAAAACGAACAACGTACGAATAAAATAAAATAAATCGGTCAAAAATTAGGGTACGACACCCTACAATAATTATTTTAATCAATTCATATATACAAACATATTTGCTTCATCAATGAATGTCAGAGATAGAGTGAATGGCTACCTTTGCAAACATAAGGTAATGAGGGTTCATTGAGCCAGAGAGAAATATAGGAATCGAGCTTCGACGAAGCGCAGCCGACCTTTGCTTGTATTATCTACCAAAGTAAAATCATACATTTATATAGAGTTTACTAGATGAGTTAGGGTTAAATAAAGTTTTGGGCCTTGTGATAATATAAGGTTAGTTCCATAAACAATAAAAGGGAATGGCCTACTAGAAGTGGGCAAACGAGATTCTAATATTTCAGAGTTAATAAAGAGTGTGGTACAGGGAGGTGTAATCATCAACAAACACAAGTCTTTATAAAGAAGAAAAGGTGTACAAGATTGGGTGATACGATATTTTTATCAATGGCTTATATGGTGTTGGGGAAAAATAGAAAGGGTGGTCGTCGAATAAATGGGGTGTAGGGAGAAGAAAGTCAAAGAGTGATTTGAAGGTGGGTGGTAGCAAAGGAGTGACAATTTTACGGAGGAAGATGGAAGTCAAAAACATGTGGGAGAGTAATAAAGTAGGTCAGGGTATTCATCAGTTTTCAGATGGAGGACAATTGGAGATGTTGCTGCATGTATGTCCTCTAACTCCAACGTCTGATACCCAATTATTTATGAAAGCGATTGTTGGCAGATATGATAGTGACAAGAGGAAGTTAGAGGAGGCTGAATAGATTTTTTGGTTAAAAGTTTACCAAGCGTGCTTTTGAAAATTCTTTGTAAAAACGTATGATATTGAATTTATGCACACGATTTGAATGATGAGAATTAAACAATGTGACATTAACAACTCAATATGAATTAGAAATTCAACTCTAAATTAATTACGATTAAAAAAAATTGATACACTTAATCAAAGCACAAAACTATGACTATTTCAATCCAACCATATTATAAAACAAAAATACACTACTCAAGAGAATAACTACTTGATATATGAATGAATTATTGACAAGTCAATTCATGATGAAATGTGATTGAATTGTGGGTTTATAGATCTCAATCGGTGAACAATTGAGATTAGATTTATAAAATATAATCAATCACTATCATATGGTAACTAAATTATTCAATAACTTCATGTATAGATGTGCAGTTCATTGTAGATGGACATTGACGAGAGTAATCCCTTGAAGTATTTAAAGAGTCTAAAGTTGTAAGTTAATTAAGAGGGTATAAACTAGAATAAACCAAGAATACGATGGTAGCAGTTTCAATGATCGATGATATTAGAAGCATTTGGAAGTATGATACTAGGGCATAAAATATGAACGAGTTAAAGAAGTGAAAAAGACGTTGATAAGAGGGGATATGGAGTAGGTGTTTTTGGGTAGGTGATGAGGTTAAACATAATCTCCTTAAACCAATAATGAGCTTATGAAGGTTGTTAGGTTGAAGAGTAAAAGAGTCAAAGTAAATGGTAATGTTAAGGAAGCGATGAGGCGTATGTAAATGAGGATAAGAAGAGGTGGGTTAAATAAATGGATATGGTGAGAGATGATAATTGCGGTAAGGATAAATATCACGTTACTTAATATTAATAAGACGAGACTATAACAGTGTAAATAACGGGGTCACCTTGTGAGTCTAAAACAAGAGTTAAGATGAGAATAATCTCTCAAAATAAAATAAAATAAAGGAAGAACAATTAGTACTTTGTAGGTTATGAAAATAATCTACAGGAAAACGACCGGTCCTTTTTTATTTTTTATACTTAATTTCGATTGTTTTTTAATTTTATATTCATATATGTGTGTGTGTGTCGAAGACAAAAAAATATAGAATATCAAACAACCAGTCATTTTAATTTTTTATACTTAGTTTCGATTTTATTTAATTGTGATTTAAATGCCATTTGAATGTCACATTATTAAAAATAAGTCACCCCAATTTGAATGACTTATTTTAAAAAAGAATAATTTTTTTTTGATTGAATGGTTTGCAAAGAGGAGGACATGTGGCAATTGCTTTGCTAGAAACATTCTTGAATGCTATGTGGATTGGCATTTTTTATAATGTTCAAATGTATGTATAGGAGATCCGAGATAGGAGAAGCCGCCAAACTTATTTTCAGTTGTGAACGATCTTGAAAACGAAATCAACCAAAGCAAAGATAGAGAGATCAATCATTGAGTATTGCATGATGTTTGCACTGATACACAAACTGAAGAAGAATGATTTCAATTTGGTCAAGCAAATAAAATTAGAGAAAGAACAAACAGATTGCTAGAATCTGCTGATGAGACTATTTGAAGGTTCTCCGCAGTTGTGTTTTTGGGTGCACCTATTACAGTTAAAGAAGAGAGAGTTGGTGCAATTAAAGGTTCAAGATATCTAAACCAAACTAACAATGCAACCCTAAAAGCAAAACCCTAATCATTCTAAATTTGTGGTCAAAGAAAGAAGAATGTAATGTAAGTTAAGAAGCTGGAAACCCAATTGAAGGAGAATCGACAGATAAACTTTTGGCGCCAAATTCATGCTGACCGTCGCAAAAGTTCTTCAAATCCTAAAACATTCCCATGTTAGGAGTATTACTGGTCTCCTTGCTTCTTTTTTTATCATATTTGCAACATTTGATCATTTTTTTAATATACATTTGAAGTTTTCTTTTGTTTTCCTTTTGAATTACATGAAAGTATATATGTTTATGGCTGAAGTTTGATTGAATGACTGACATTTCCTCATAAGAAATCGTCGTTGATAGACCAGCTATGGAGGATCCGGGTTTCAACAAAATAGAGACACAACGAAGATATGCATCTTTCGTTGACCGGTAGACCTCTTTGATGAAGGATTAATCCTACTTCATTATTTTTGGTGAGCCATGACGGTATTAAGTTTACAAATGTATATTCAATTGCAAATATTGTTCTTAGTATACTCACTTTCAATAGAGTCAAATTCTGAAAAAGCATTGAAAAATGTCATGTCGGATTACTTGACAATCAGAATCTAATGTATTGTTGCTGCCTTATTGACTAATCACAATCTCTCAATTTATATATAATAGATCTGTGAACGGTTTAATCGACATGTATAGCTTTTGAGACGGTCATTGTTATTAGATCTGCGAACTGTTTAATTGACTATGTAACAAATGTTGGTTAGTGTGTGAACCATCAATATATCTTAATTGCCTTCAAAGCATGATATAGTCTGCTTTTTTGCAAATTTGGAAATTTCTCTTGATAGGTTCATGTTGGTTCGAAATGATTGCAAATTTGTGTGAAAGCATGTTATGCGAGTCTTTCTTTTTAATTTGAACCTTTCTTTAACAGCTATTTTTTGTTCCCACTATGTGTTTTTTGCTGATTCGCATATGGTGTGCAGCAACAGGTTTGTTAATAACCATAAACTTCGATGTAATAGAAGTAGAAAATTCCAAAATAGAATCTTGAGTATGAAAAATAAATAAGTAGAATAATAAACGACCTAGAAACATTCAAGAGTTGCATTTCCAAAGGTTCTATAAAATAATGGTTTTCTTAACTTGGTTTTAGCCTTCTAATCGAACAACCTAGAAACATAGAACGAGGAATTACATCAATAATTGTTGATTTTGCAGGATTAACACTAGACTTCCATCTTTTAGTTCTAAATTTTCTTCTAAATCATGTTCTTCAATAGATACTCGTCTTAGTTCTCGGCGCTCTCTTTGACAAAAGATGATTGGTCTCCATGATTATTTTATTTTTGATATGATTCATCATCCATATAAATTTCTGTAGTTTGTTGAAAAAACATTGCATCTTCAACGTCAACAATTTCCTGCTACATTTGCCATAAGGATTGTAATAATTCCACTATCATATTATGATGGTAGCAATTCTGCACCTCCCAACGAAGCCTCTGCTGGGCCTATTAGTTCCAAGGATGTGAAGCCCAAAAGAAATGTCTTAAGGCCACAAGATTGGATGATTATGGAAAATTGCTGTTGACACACTAAAGAAGGTTAATACACACTAGTAAATTTCTTAAATGCCCCCATCGACAGTTAACTGACGCGGAAATTAATCGGCGGCAGTTAACTGCCGAAATTCAATTTAATCCATCAAAACTTAAGTGTTGTGGAAATCAAGGAGCGTTATTTTCCTATCCATCGGCACTTTTTTTTTTGTTCACACTTAGAAGATGGCTAAAAAACACCAGTAAAAGATTTAAATATCTCTCGGTAGTTAACTGCTGCCAACGTTACATTCATCGGCAGTTAATTGCTGCCGGAACCATTGACAATTAACTCTTGATGCTTTGTAGACAATAGGTTCTGCATAATGGATTTCAAACTATTTTTCGTCCTACTTTTATGTAATTCAACCACATCATTTTCAAAGGCAATACAACTCATACACCATTTATAATAAGTCATAAACAAAAGAAATACATAATCTTTTGAATTGACCATAATTAAATCAATTTGGCATTTCGTTAGAATTACACGAAAGTTTGAAATTCATCAAAACATTAGAGAATGTTTGAAATTAAACAACATATTACATATCATTACATAAAATCTCTATTGACATATTCTACGCACATACAGATTGAATGAACACAAAGATATAATATATTATCTTCAACCATATTCCTAAACATAAATCTTACATCACTATCGTCACGAATATGTTGGAACAAAATGTGTTTAACATTACCCTTTTAGTTCTTTGATTGTATTCTCTTTATTTTATTTGGGCAATGAAGTTTATTTGAATGTTAAAATCAAATCTTATTCAAATTCTCTACATTGCCGGAAAAAAGATCTCTTCAGCCGATCTGAAGACAGCAGCATATTGGAAGACAAGGTGGTGACTTCATCATCCATCGGTGGAGGTAAATTCAGATCAATAGCAAACACCTGAGCCTGAACCGGAGCTTGAATCGGAGCTTGAACCGGATCATGAGCTGGAGCTTGAGCCTCGGATAGCAAAATTAGTCTTTGCTTTCGAGCCGCAAAATTTAATCGCGGATGAATCATAAGCATGATCTGCTTGTTCACCGGTATCAAAAGTCCCCAACCAGACACGGGTTTTCTTCGACAAATCTTGAATTCTGATCTATTTCCACTGAGAATCATCCTCCTAATTATATATCATTTACACATTAAATATATTTCTAATTGTTTGATCTATGATTTCTGTTTCATTAATAATTTTAACATTTCTTTTAAAAATTAACAATTTTTATTAAGTTCTAGAAAATTTGAATTGATGAGCATACAATTTCAGTACTAAAATTGATAAAAAGGATTTAGATATAAAAATTGATTAGGAATCGATATGCAATTTTTTTTAACAATTTAGGTTGATTTTGTTCATGCGAGAACGCATCAAAAATTAAAATTAAAATTATAATTAATACTTTTAAAAAATATATTGATTTCTTACGATACTTGTTTCAGAGTAAATAAAATATTAAATCAAAATTAATAATAATTCTTTTGATAGTAATCCAAAAAGCAAAATAGACTCATTGAAAATAAACTATAATAATATTGTCCATACCTTCTCAAAAAGACATATTTTGTCTTCTTTATTTCAAGTTTAATCAAAAAAATCACACTCGAAAAAGATTTATCCGGGACATCGCCAAAACAAACCATCGGGAAAATCATAACTAGGCTTCGAAATATACAAAAGATTGATGATAGCCATTCAATTAGATATGAAATTACAATCCTTGAAGGGAGTTTTGTTGTCATGCTCGTGGATCTGATGGAGACAAAACAAGAAAAGATTCAAAAATTGGAAATAATTAAAAAATAAATAAAAAATAGATGCAATTGATGATAAAATAATATGAATGAGTTGAGATTTCTACCTTTCCCTACCAATCATTTTAATCAATTCATAAATACGAACATATTCAATACATCAATGAATGATAGAGAGATAGTGAAAATCTACCTTTCCAAACAGAAGGTAGTGAGGGTTCAATGAGCTGCACAAAGATAGGGATTGATCTTTGGCAAAGCGCAGCCGACCTTTGCTCATATTATCAACCAAAGTAATATCGTACATTTATATAGAGTTTACTAGATGTGTAAGGGTTAAGTTAGAATGTAATGGACTCTACTAGGTTAAAAACATAAAGGCCCAATAGCATAAGCCCAATCTTATTATTTATGACCTCCCATCAAATTCATCATGTAACAATAGTAAGCATCAAGTTTTTGTAAAACAAAAAAAACATACTAAATAATATAAACTTCTAACACTACCCCTTAAGATAAAGCTTACTAAGTTTTAAGCTTGTTATAAATTAACCCTGAAAATAAACCAAATCAGCTCATGGCATAATCAATGGAGAGCAACACCCAAAGTGAGTTATCATATAAAACAGTAGAAACAATGGGAGAGAAGACCAATAAAACAAATAGAAGAACCAATCAAACAACCAAATTATGAGCACTCGACTCAGCAAACAACCAAATTGTAAGCATTTGATTCACCAACCAAACAAACAAACCAATTGTGAAATCAAACTAAAACGAAGGAAACTAAACTAAGACAAATAGAAGAACCAATGCGAACCAAAATGAACTAACCAAAACCAAACGAGACAAAATCAAACCAAACTAAAGGAACCAAGGCAAACTATCTCTTATCTGATATGAGACTCTTTAACAGGTTTTCATATTAAAAATAAATAATAATTATAATATTTAGATCCAAAACTTTCATTAAAAAATATTTAATTTTTTATAACCAAAAAATCTATATGTTTATTTAAGGTTAATTGTTGAAATAACTCGTCTAATATATGTGAAGTATGAAAAAGTGCATGTGAAAAAAAAAAGCACAAAGAGAGTAACACATAAGGTGTTGATGTGGCAAGGAATCTTGTTTCATTGCACATGACATGACAAAAATATTCCTCAGAAAAAAATATTTGCCTAAAAACTTTTTTTTTTTCACTTGTTTTCCTTCCAACAAGGAGAGATCCTACTTCACCACAACCTGCCCCTGATGATACAAGGACATAAATCAAAAATGTTTTAGAAGTTGAATGTATGGAATTTTAACAGCAAGTTCTTAAGCCTATAGATTATGAGAACCCACATTCACCACAAACCATGTTTTAGGTGGGAAAGTAAAAATATAAAGTTAATAATTATGTAGAGACTTTGAAAGTATGGAAGGAAATTTGTGTATTTATACTTACTTGAGTATCATGAAAATGCCAGTGCACTTTGAACTGGTTATTTGTGGAAGGTAACTGTGATTGCCAAAATGCCAGTGCACTTGTAAACAATTTTAATTCTAAGTATGTGGAACATCCAAATTCAGAGATTTGAAATTTATAATTATGATAAGTTGCTGTCACCCTGTCTGGAATCTTTTTTGCTTGATTTTTTTTAATCAGCCAATTTAATTAATGCTCACTACCGGTACAAGATGTACAGGCAAGCACAGAAGTGAAAAACAACAGGAGCACAAGTGTTGTATGTAACAGCCCGATTTTATTTAGATTTATTTTAATTTATTTTTATGTGTGTATATGTGCTTGTATGCGATTAATTGTATTTGTGTGTATTTTGTGGGGATTAGTGGAATTCGGTGTTAGAAGGGTATTTTAGTCATTTTGGACATATGAGTATTTTGGTCATTTAGCGAACAAGGGTAAATTACTAATTTCACGGTGAGAATTATTTTCAGTGTTTCAACTGGGGACCATTATTTTTACTAAGTTATTAAGTTTGTTGTGGTAATTAGTTAGAAGTCATTATTTATTCGTTATCTTTTTACCGCGAGTGAATAGAAACTTTATGATTAATGAATTAGAACCTTTGTGAGTTAGGCCCATTAAGTGGTAAGGCTTTGTAAACCCGTGTCATGAGAGAATTAGGGTTACATCAGTCATACACATAATTTTTGAAAGAGGTAGAGTAAAAAAGTGCAAGAGAAGAGAGTTAGAGAGAGAAGCTTGTAGATCAAGAGGAGATTAGAGCTTCAAGGAGCTTAAATGAGGCCAAAGCTAGGGTTGAGATTCTCTAAGGTAAGGGGGATAGTTTTCTATCATAATCTTTTAAGAATAATCTCTTTTTCTATCCCAATTCAAAAGTGTTTAATTGTGTAAAGTGATTATTGTGAACTTATTTGATGAAATTCGTGCTCTTATGTTAATGCTATGTTTGAGTATGTGAATTGATTGTTAATTGAGTTGTTAATATGAAAATTACATGCTCAAGTGATATAGAATTGATTACTTTGTGAATTTGGATGAAATTGGTGAATTATGATGTTATGTTGTTGAATTATGGATGTATTCATGAATTATGAGTTGTGATTGTTGTTAAGTATTGTAGTTATCATCATTACATGGATTGGGTATTGATGAAGTGAATTGTCGTTGATGATTGTTGTTGTTGATTAAGTTGTTTTGGAAGAAATGAATAGTTGTTGTTTAAGACATTGTTATTTTGAGAAAAATCATTTTCAATTGTTTTGCAAATTGCGTTGAGTGTCGAGAAATGGATGTGTTCAATGTGTTTGAGCCTTGGGTTGAGCCTTTGATTATTTTGGGTGAATGGGGGATCTAACTAATCGATTTTGGGGTGAAAATGGCGAAAACCTGCGGCCGAAAACACACGAAACGTGCATTTCCTGGCGCTGCGCCCATCTTACAGAGAGCTAGCGCTAGGCGCGACCCTCCAGGTGCTAGGCGCCAGAACAGGGACAGCACGTTGTGTTGTTCCACGTTTGGGGTGCTTAGGAGCCGACGGGTAGGTGTCCTATGCATTCGTTTAGGCTTGTTTCTTTGCTGTTTTCTATAATATACTTGCTGGAACATGAATTACATACTCAAACTTTGCCTTTTCAAAATGGATTGAAACTTGAACTTGTGACGTTTTTTGGTTCCAGAATATGTCAGAAAGTAAACTTTTGTAAATGAAAGCGACTACATGATCTAGCTACAGTTCATATGGACTTAGAGAAACATGTAGGATTAGTGTAAAGTCTTAATCATGTGAAAACTGGTTTTTGGGAAAAATGGTGGGATAGACGAACTTGGGATTTGCTATGTGGACTTAGGCTAATCTTTGAACTAATGTTTGATAGTTTGTAAGTGGCCTATGTTCATGCTTACATGATTGATTAAGATTGAATTGTAGGTTTTCAAACTTGGATGAATTGTGTTACTTTGAAAAATTATATATTGGTCGTTTTGCTTAATCTAAGACAAACTTTGTCGAACTTGGTCTTTAAGACCGAATATCTCGAAAACCTTTTGTATATAGTTTGGTATGATTGTATGACGATGTATGAATACTTGATAGGTGTTGAATATGATGTCAATTCATGATTGGTGTGCTTTTCTCCTATATTTGATTGTCAGAAATTGTATGAAATGTTGAAATTGTTTGGTGATGACTCTTATGTGAATTATGACTTGTTGAATTGTGTGAACGTAAATACTTGATAATGAAATTGTTGGTAAACTAATCAATGTAAATGGAGGTGTACTTTTACATAGGTGATTTTTAAGAGGATGTGTACTCTTACATATGATGTGTTTGTTGGATCATGAGGTGACGACCTTGAGGTGATTGGTACCACATGCATATATGTGTCATGTATAGGCGCATAGCATATTTTGCATGAGTCGTAATTGCTATGTGTTATTGATTATTATTTGGTGATAAGTATAATTGATGAATGCATACTTGTGATAATTGGACTTGTTGGGTTGATGTATGTGTTGAGAATTGAATGCTTTGTTAATTAATTGAAGCTTGATTTGAATTATTTATGTTCAATTATTCGTATGATTATGATTGATGTGAAGCTAACCCCCAGTGGTTTGTGGTGGACCACCTACCTATTTGTATGAATGGGTAGACAGCGTGCAGGAGTAGTTTGATTAGCTTGCTTGGTGAGTACTCGAGGATGGCGGGAGCTACCTCTGTTGGTCTTTTCTAGCGTCTTAGATAGGCTCTGATCTAGGATGTTGCCGTTTACGTTTATTGGATTTATCGTTGTTGTTGAGAGTTGTCCATGTGTCGGGTTTTGAATATTATGTTGTTGATGTATTTATGAGTTTATGACCTGACTATTATGGAGATGCATGTTATTTATATATATATATATATATATATATATATATATATACACGCTGCGACTTTGAGAAATTTTATTATGCATGTTTGTGGATTTTGAGACGTGACGTCTATTTCTTGAATATTTAGATTATTCGTGTGTTTTATCGCTTTAACATAAATAGGGCGTTACATTGAATAAAAGCGGAACAACACAGAATAAACTAACAAAGAAATTGCAGAAACCCCCCAACAAACAACATATCTCAAAACAGCAGGGCGTAGAACAGTGTAAAAAAAGGTGAAGTGAGGATTGTTCTGCTGTTAAATCTAATACAAAACCAGCGAAGGCACCCGTAAGCCTCTTACAAAAACCAATACTCACACACTGTTAAACTATAGTCGCTCGCACGAACAACAACCGAGCTACATGGCACACTGCTAGATCGAGAATCGAAACTGCCTCGCACTAGTAGAACAACATAACATAAGTTCGAAGAAACAACCCAAACCTTAGCCATCCCACCAACCAAACAACCCATGTCCCCTAAATTACCCCTATAAACAATAGACGGGTTCCCAAAACCACTCATAATATAAACAAGGTGCACATTTTAATTCATTCAAATACCATCTCAAATATAGAACTTTAATTTCCTCAACAGATTCATTAGTCTCCTTTGACCGATTATTGATAGTCTTATCATATCAAGATTTCAAAAGCACACAAATTACCGCATGCCAAACAAGCTAAAATCCCTTCCTCAATTTCTTTCCTCTTGCCTCCATGCTCCATCATTCTAAATAAGCAGATAAACTCTGGGTTACAAAATTGAATCCTAGCCTAGACATTACTTTACTCTGAACCACAAACATTACACAATAATGCAAAAAAAGGAGAACCAAGGATTCTTCTGCTGCATCACACAAAACACAATAATCAGGATTCCACTTACTCTTTTGCCACGAAGGTTGTCATAATCAGGATTTTGCTTAGGTCTGAAAAGAAGAGCAAAATCGACAATCGTAAAATCGCAACCAAAATCGAAGGATTTTACTAAACTACTTTTGTATAATCGATATAAGAAATTGTAAAATCGGAATCAAAATCGTTGGATTTTACAAAACACTAATAATAATACTAAATGTATGTTATAAATGATATACAGTCATAAATGACTTAGTTTATAAGAAATCATAAAATCGCATTCAAAATCGATGGGTGTTGCCTATTTTAGGATTCTACTATGGATTTGAATCGTTGAAGGTGAAGAAAGTCGCAAAATCCTGGACTTTAGGATTTCAGTCTGGATTTTGACAACCATGTTTGCCACTACATATGGCTCTTTTCTCTTTATCTTGGTACAGTTTCTCGCTATGTTTTGTATGGCTTCTGGTTCCACCTTTCCCTCTCATATATTCTACTACCCCTTAATCACTCCTCTTCTGTTCATTTTACCATCGATGTATCCTTTTTTATGCCCTTATGTATGTTTTCCTTTCTATCTTTGGATGAAATGTCTCTTGAAATTGGAATGTTGGAACGTCCCTGCACCCTTTTCTTCGATATTTTGTCATGAAAACACAATAGAAGAGCTCAATCCTCAGTTTTCATTAGCCACCGGAAAATATAGCTAGAGAAACTGCCATAAATTAGTTTTTTTTTCTCCAAACATACATGCGTATAACAAAATAAATTACCAATAAATTTCCTTAGAATTTAGTAACCATAGGCTGATGAGAGTCACAACTTCATTTGTTTATTATAAATCTCGTTCATATTTTCCTTTACCAATTTCTCCACTGTTAAAAAAAAAACCACACAGCATAAAACAAAATAAATAAATCAAAAGTAACAAAAATCTATTGAGAAGAAATCAAAAGACACAAAAAAACAAAGACATGTAATGGAAGAGACGTAGATATAGAAGAAATAAGAGAGTTTACCCCAGACTCGAACTATCATGGTCTTATAGTCCTTTTATTCTCCACTGCTCGATGATTCTTGCGACCATTGTTGTTGTGTGATAGTGAGCGTTGCCGCCAGTATTTTCTGCTCCCATAACGAACATGATGCCCTCATAGATCCCAATTTTTCCCGGGTTCCCTACTATCTTCTCCCATACCCAGTTTTCATATCCATGTTCTCTTCTAGAAACATGGAATTGCCGATGGCCAATGTGTGCCTGGGAACATGTAATTTGTTTTGTTATAATTTAGGAGTGGTATGGTTTATGGCATAATTGATTTGATATTCATACAATATCTTTTCTTTGAGTAGTGCGGTTACATATTGTATGTGGTGTATTTTGTGGAACATTGTGGAACATTGCGGTTACAATATTCTATTTATATATAGTATAAATTATTGAAAATGTTTGAAGTCTCGCATTTATGCTAAATTTTAGAATGAAATTCAAGTCTGTTTATCACTTATTATCAATATGAGGAATGATAGCAACACACTCTTTTTAATACACTCTCATTGGTAGAAATTCAATAGATAATCTTTGAAAACAAATAATTTAGCATATTCAACTTCCAAGTGCAAAGTCATCTCCAATCTAAACCTTGATCCATTTATGTTTGTACCTGCAAAATGGTTGATGCTTTACTTAGAATCATGATTGAAAACATCAAATCTTTTGTTCGAAAGGAGCTTGCAACCTCTTTGGGTGCTAGAGAATTGACCCAGGAGCTACGTGGAAATCTCACTACGAGTCGGGTTGTCCTCAACGATGGCGAAAAGAAGAAAATAACATGTCATGTTGCGAAAGACCGGCTGCAGAAACTGGTTGATGCTTCTTATGTACTTGATGATATATTGGATGAATGTTCAATAACCTCAAACGCACATGGAGACAACAAGTGCATCACCTATTTCCATCCCGTGAAGATTTTGGCTCGTCGCAACATTAGACAGAGAAAGAAGGTGGTTGCTAAAGATATTGCTGAAGAAAGGATCAAGATTGGATTTCAATAAGTAGGAGTCACAGAGGAGCGCCAACAAGGAAATAATGAATGGAGACAAACTACTTCTGTCGTCACTGAACCAAAAGTATATTGAAGAGACAAAGATAAATAGAAGATTGTTGAGTTTCTTACAAGGCATGCAAGTAGCAATGAAGATCTCTCTGTCTATTCCATTGTTGGTGTTAAAGGAGTAGGAAAAACAACCCTCACTCAAGTGGTATTCAATGAAGAAAGGGTTAATACTCATTTTCACTTGAAAGGGTTAATCCATCATAGAATCTACCATTGGAAAAAATCCCGATCTATCACCTTTTGAATCAATGCAAAAAAAGGTTCAAGAAATTTTGAAAAACAAAAGGTATCTAATTGTTCTTGATGATATGTGGAGTGAAGATCAAGAGAAATGGAATATGTTCAAGTATTTTTTGCAACATGGAAATGCAACGACAGGTGTATCGATTTTGGTCACTACCAGACTTGACATTGTTGCATCCATCATTGGAAATTATCCTGCTCATCATTTGGTAGCTTATCTAGGGTTAAAATTTGGTCTTTGTTCAAACAACAAGCTTTTGGAGAAACTAGATAAGAGTGTGCATAGCTTGTGGCAATTGGCAAGAAGTTAGTGACAAAATGTGTGGGTTCACCTCTTGCTGCTAAAAGTGAGGAACATCAATGGATTTATTTATTGGAAAGTGAGTTTTGGAATTTAACTAAGGTTGATCATATCATGTATGCTTTGAGACTAAGCTACTTTAATTTGAAATTATCCTTAAGACCATGTTTTACTTTTTGTGCTGTTTTTCCTAAGGATTTTGAAATGGTGAAGGAATATCTCATTCAACTTTGGATGGCTAATGGACATGTTACATCTAGAGGACACTGACAGATGGAGGATGTTGGTAATGAGGTATGTAATGAATTATACTAGAGGTCATTTTTTCAAGAAGTTAAATTAGATTGTGTATGTAACCTTACATTCAAAATGCATGATTTGATCCATGATTTAACTTAGTCCATTGCGAGAGAAGAATGTGTGGCTTCTGAGGTTTCAAGGCTTGTCTAATTTGTCAATTAGAGTTCACCATATGAGTTTCTTAGATAGTAAAGAAGAGTTTAACTACAACATGATTCCCTTCAAAAAAATTGAATCCTTGCGAACCTTTCTTGAGTTTAAAAAACCCTTCAAAAGTTCATTTGCGTTGCCATCGACCGCACCTCTCCTAGTTTTACGTACAAGTTCTAATCAACTCTTGGCATTGAAGAATTTAATGCATTTGAGGTACTTGGAACTTTACGCTAGCAGGATCACAACCTTGCCTGGATCTGTTTGTAGGCTGCTGAAATTGCAAACACTTAAACTTGACAATTGTAATTATCTTTCTAGTTTTCCCAAACAATTGACACAATTGCAGGAACTTAGTCACCTTGTTATTATTGGTTGCAATAGTTTGGTATCAACTCCTTTTAAAATTGGGCAGTTAACTTATTTGAAAACATTGAGCACTTTCATGGTTAGTTCAAAAACTAGGTTTGGTTTAGCAGAGCTACACAACTTACAATTAGGAGGCAAGCTACACATCAGAGGCCTTGAGAATGTCTCGAATGAAAAAGATGCTAGAGAAGCTAATTTGATGGGCAAGAAGGACTTAAATCGCTTATATCTTTCATGGGGTGATTATGCAAATTCACAAGTTAGCGGTGTCAATGTTGAGCGAGTATTGGAAGCTCTTGAGCCTCATTCAAGTCTTAAGATTTTTGTGGTGGAGGGTTATGTGGGAACACATTTTCCTCCTTGTATGAGAAATACTTCTATTCTAAAAGGTTTATGTTGTATTATTCTCTACGACTGTAAATACTGCAAGCAACTTCCTCCATTTGGTAAATTACCATGTTTAACTTCTATTTATATATCCAGAATGGGAGATTTAAAGTACATTGACGATGACCTATATGAACCTGCGACTAAGAAGGATTTTATGTTATTGAAAAAATTGATGTTGTGCGACCTGCCAATTTTAGAGAGGGTGCTGGAAGTCGAAGGAATAAAGATGTTACCCCAACTTTTGCGCTTACATATACGAGATGTCCCCAAACTTGCATTGTCGTCCCTTCCATCTATTGAGTTTCTTTATGCTAGTGTAGGAAATGAAGAGTTATTTAAGTCCATTTTTTCCAAGACTTGCAATGAAGATGTGGCTTCCCACCCACAAGAAATGGCTGGTAATAATATGTATGATCTTAAGTCACTTTACATATTAAATTTCGCCAAACTCAAGGAGTTACCTATTGAACTCAGAACTCTTGGTGCCTTAATAACTCTTAGAATTCATTATTATGATAAATTTGATTCATTCTCGAGCACTTGTTGCAAGGTTTGAGTTCTCTTCGAACTTTGTCAATTTATAGATGCCATAGATTTAAATCCCTGTCTGACACTATAAGACACCTAACTTTTCTTGAGACACTTGAAATCACTAGCTGTCCACAGTTCGTTTTTCCACATAACATGAACAGTCTAACTTCCCTTCATCGACTGAAAGTGCCATCGCCTAATGAGAACATACTAGATGGCATAGAAGGCATCCCCTCACTGCAATATTTGTCAGATTGGTTGGGTGCAATGACTTCTCTTCAAGTATTTGAAATCAATGAGTTTCCAAAGTTAAGTTCACTGCCAGACAACTTTCGGCAACTCCAAGACTTGCAAAAGTTAAGTATTGTTTATTGTCATGTGTTGGAAAAGCGATGTAAGAGAGGAATAGGTGAAGATTGGCATAAGATAGCTCACATTCCTGAATTTGAATTGAATTACCAATTGCAATCTGATGCAAAACCAACAATTTGTGGTAATTTAATTGAATGAATCTCTTTGTTTTATTCCTTTCTCTTTTTTCTTACTATATCAAATTATATGGTGTGATTTTAAACTTATATTGAACAATGTGTGCAGATAATATCATATCAGCATGGAATAAGGGGAAGCAAATATGGCATCGCTCTCAATACCCTCACACAATCCCTTATGTTGATTTCGACTGTTTAGACTTATATTGAACAACTTTCAATTTTATTGTATTTAATTGTATCATACAATCTTTCTTATTAAAGGAAAGACTTCTCTATTTCGAAAAATGTGAAATATTTCTCCAATTTTTCCTATATTTTCCACCCTCCCTCCCCTCCAAACTCGCAAACAAAGCTAAAGATTATGTTTTAATTGTTTCTAAATATAAATTTCGAGCATAAAATATGGTTTGTCCAATGAAATTCAAGCATAAAACCCTTGTCTTGAATTTTGTCTTTTCGTGGCAGTCTACGTTGTCTTGATGTACTTTTATATTCATCTAGTTAAACATATGATTGAATTGTTGCGTGGAATAATTCTTCGGTTAGATCCACAATGAATCTGCTATACTCCGTTTGAGTGAGAAATTCTTTACTTCTTATGATCATTAGTATGTTATGTACAAAGATTTTTGAAGAATAACTGTCTAATCATTCATTAGATTCAATCTTCTATTTGAAATGACATAAAACAAAGTATGTTACTGAAGTACAAAAGGAAACTATTACTGAGTAATGACACGAAAAACTATTTTACTGATACTTCCATATTTTCTTGGACAAATAATTGGTTGAGCAAACTAAACTTGATATTTTTTTTAATGTTGTGGATCTTTAGATACATGCTAATGTTTCTGATTTGGTGATGGTAATCGTATAATTCCCAGTTACTTGTCAAACAAGTTTCCTCAAATTGTCGATAAATTGATAAAGTAACATTGCCTTATTCGCTTCCTGACCGTAATAAGCTTGTTTGGTAAAACTCAACTCAAAATTAGACTTCAGAAGAAGTTTTTCTCCGCATCAAGACTAACTCAAACACTAAACTAGGAAACATTGAATTGGACAAATTGTTTTCTCCTTCGAGTATCTTTATACCGTGGAAGTTCCTTCAAGTACCTTTGATACATATTCATGATAGGATCAAGCTCAGATTCAACAACACTAATCTTTCCTCATCATAGTTCAATTTCTATGATCATATCTTGTGTTAATTTAAGTGCGATCTTTCAACTAGTACCATGTCATCATCTATTGAGGATTTTCAAATTCCGTATAAATATGTGGTAATTACCTAGGAAAAGTCCTTCAATTGATGAAGTTATGTGGAAAATACCTTCTGCATGATGGATTAAAGCAAATACCGATGGTTCAACTTAAAGACAGAGCTAAGAGGGGTATTCGACAGAGGCCACGGCCCCTCAAACTTTTTATTTTAGAAAAATATTTACACTAGTACGTATTTTTGAAAACTTTACATGATGTTGTATTATTGACTTTTGGTTATTCAATATAGTGGAATTCTAAAAAAAAAAAAAAACTCAAACAACGCTGTTTAAATACAATGTTCACATATTTTTAGAGAGGATATTAATTATGCTGATAGTTTGACACGTGATGGTCATAGTATTGGCGATCAAATTCCTAAGAGAAATATAATAGTGCGATTTCACATTAAGAGTCAGGAGATTGGAGGCTCGAAATTGTCGACTA
Organism: Medicago arabica; assembly: GCA_946800305.1. NCBI lineage: Eukaryota > Viridiplantae > Streptophyta > Magnoliopsida > Fabales > Fabaceae > Medicago > Medicago arabica. The sequence goes on from OX326966.1 coordinate 48,060,540, forward strand.
CTTATAAGAAAACAAAAAACAAAGTTTTGATGTTTACTATACTTGCAAGTTGGTTAAGGTGAAGAAAATTCTCACAAAGCATTAGCTAGGCTATAAGAGGGTATTTAATAGTATTTATTATGCATATATTTAGTGATTTATTTCTTTTCAAAAATGTGCTGGGTTTTGAAAAGGAAAACCTTATTTTTGCTTACAATGACTATTTAACATTTCTTAAGGGTTGTGAAGAATGTCAGTAATATGACAACTTCAACATATGTGTTAGTGAGTTACATCAGACGGTTACTTTTCCTACTCTAATCATTCCTCACGTGACTTGTTTCTTTATAAAAATGTCCATAGCTTTTAGGATTATATAATTCAAATACAGTTTGGATGAGTTCAGATTAAATAATCCAAAATATGTTTATATATAAGCCGCAATCAATATCTCTTCCATTTCAACATTAGTTTTGAACTTTACTTTGAAAAAAACAAAGAAAAAAAATGATAACCATGTCAAATAAAATAAAATAAATTAAAAATACCACCAAAGAATTCTAAAAATCAAATAAAACTAATGCAAATTTTTTCTGATTTTTCTAAGAATATGAAGAATTAAAAATGGGTTTAAACGATGGAATTTTGGATTTTGAGGGATGGAGTCCCGTAAGAAGTCCCTTCTAGGGAGTCATGATCCATGACTTTTTACTGATTTTACGGCCAACTTTCGGAGCAATCAGATCAAATAGACCGATTGTCGTTTTTTTGAATAGATAAATAACAATGACATAAAACATAATGATGAGAGTTATGCGGATTAATATGGTCTTTAAAATAATTATCCATGTTATAAGATGTTCAAAATTTGTGCTGACATAGTTCGGATTATATAATTCAAACTGATTTTCCCTTGAATAAGGGTGGTTAGGGGGGTGTTTGGATTCTATAATCCGAAAAAAGCAATGAACGCACCCTATTTTCGAGTTATAAAATCCAAATTGGTGAAAACTTATTTTTTTCGCCCCATAACAAAGAAAAATCTTAGTTCGGATTCTAAAATCAGAAAATCACATGGGTATCTTCGAAAGAAAAAATAGGGCATTGGGAAATGAGTAGGGTGGGAAAAGTAATAGCCGTTACATTATATAATCAAGGCTTATCCCTTTTAAAGATAGGCTTTACATTTAATTGGTCAAGTCCATGTAGCTTCTTGGAAAAGTCACACACGCGCGCGTCCACACACACACACACACACACACACACACACATATATATATATATATATATATATATATATATATATATATATATGAAAATCTCTCATGTGTTTTTCCTTAAAAACTTGTGGAAAATACTCTTTTGCCACCAACAATACTTAATTGTAGTTGGTCCCAAACTGCAGTCAGGTACCGTTGCTTATTTGCTTTCTCCATAACATTTTAAATCTAAAACTTATACAAATCAAATGATAAAAAAAATCTAATCAAACTTATAAATTTCTTCTAAGTCATGCTCTTCAATAGACTCTCAATTAGTTCTCTAAGGCTTTATTTGACGACAAAAGATTGGTTGCAATGAGCTTTATCTTGAAATGTTATTGCTTCATCAATGTCAAAATTTTCTTAATACATTTTGGAATACGGATCAGTACGATTCCATTGCCATATTATGCTTGATTTTGACTCGTCGAGATTCAAAAAATGTTTATACCTGGCTTAATTGCATAAATGGTCCTCTAAATAATTTCTAGTTTACATTTTGGTCCTATAAATCATAAAACCAACATTTTGGTCCCCTTGGTTTTGCTCCGTCAATCAAATTGATCCCCTCCGTTAGTTTTTTAATGTCTAAAATTGTTGATAACTATTTGATTGCATGTCCATTACACTTATAGTGAACCGTCAGCATCTAATTATTTTTTTCATCATTTTCTCTCTTCTTCTTTCTCAATTTATACTTTTTTCCAGATTTTTTTTTCTTCCAAAATACAAATTCAAAGAAACACAATATAACACACAAATTACAACAACCTTCAAGAAAAATTCACCACCATCATCTCATCACTACACATAAACATAATGGAAAAAAAAACCTTAAACATCTGCAAATAAAGAGATGAACACGACTGGATACGTGGCGGCACCGATGGTTGAACAACCCATATATCAAGGCTGGTTTGATGTACATCATTAAGCGTCAAGATCCATTTTCATCATTTAATTTTCTGGTAATTTAAAGTCACGTTGAAGCATACACATATGTTTGTTTTCTTCAAACTCAGACCCATTTGGTTTGTTGTTTGTTGGGGTTTTTATGGTACAATAGTAAGAATGGGAGGTTGCACGTTTTTTGGTTGAAATTGGAATTGGGTTTTGATTGATTTTTTAGTTTTGGAATGTGATTTGAATTGAGTGTTTTTATATTTTTGATTTTGTGTTTGTTGTTGCTGTACAAACAGAGGGAGATGTTAGATCTTTTGCAGGAGTGAGGGAAATTAAATTGAAGTGAAAAATCATAGGAAAAGCTGGATTTTCTTCCGGTGATGATGATTGTTGATGTTGAATGTTGTGGAATTGTTGCAGAATTGATTTTTTTTTTTTTGGATTGGTGAGGATTGTTGTTGTTTTGATTCTGCAAATGGTGTTGAATTGGTGCAGAATTGATTTTTTTATGAATGTTAGTGAAAATGATATGAAGATGATGGAGTAGAGTGAGGAATAAGATGAAGAAAAAGAGAATTAATTAGTTGTTGTTGACTCACCATAAGATAAAATACATATGCGTAATTCAATGGCACTCCTTTTAAAAAAAAAATCAAACGGTTTAAATTAGAATAATTAATAGGATCTATGGTGGACCACTCTTAAAGTTGGTCCACCATAGACATTTGAGGGTTAAAGTTAACCGTCAGGACCTTTTTGACCGAAGGAGCAAAACCAAGAGGACCAAAATGTAAACAGAAAATTATTTAGGAGACCATTTATGCAATTAAGCCTTTATACTTTAGGCAAATTCTATGGTACACTCAATAATTTGAGTGTATTGGTACACCAAATTCTTAAATTAATAGTTAAATGAGTTATTTTTTGTAGGAAAAAATTATTTTCTATCACCTATAATTATAATAGTTAAATCTTATTTACCAAAAACATCAACGCAGTAAAATTTAATTTTTCTAAATTTTTATTACTCATAATAGAGAATTTTGATTATTTTTTACAATAAAATGTAAAAAAATTAGTATGATTTTTATAAAAAATGAAATGATGTTTTTTTTCTTATAAAATTATATTTTCTAAAATATAAATGTCAACGAACACCTATTTTCTTCATAAAAATGATAGTTAATTTATAAAAAATTTAAGCGAGAGTACCGATACACCTTAATTTGCGGGTGTACCGTAGAAACTCCCTATATTTTATGTCTTCCAAAAAAACATATTGACATTCATCAGGTATAAACATTATAAAAGATGAATGTTTAGACATCTTGTAAAAGATGGCTCGCAAGGACAAGATTGAATTATGAGTATCTAGGTCACGTTTAACTTGGGAAAGCAAAGTTCTATCCCATGATGGTTCAGTTCAACTATTCACCGTTGATATATTGATTATTTTATTTAATGGATGGGATTAATTGTCATTAATGAAGGGAAACCTACCACTTGAGATCCCACAATTACACTATTTTAATGGAAAATGCAAGTTGTTTATTTCAATTAAAGATGCCCATCAGGAGCATCTCACTCACTTCTCTCTATGAAATTACTTTCTTTCTCTTTGTTTTCTCCTTTTTACAAATCGAATCCCACTGTAAAAATAAGGAAAAGTACAAACAATGACCTATGTGAACAAAGAAGCATACTGGAATGAGAAAGAACTCTAATAATTGTAAAGAAAAAGAAAAGATGATTTTTGTGAAGAATGGTGAAGTGAGATTGCCACCAGGTTTCCGTTTTCATCCAACAGATGAAGAACTTGTTGTTCAATACTTGAAGCTTAAGGTCTTCTATGTCCCTTTACCTGCTTCCATCATTCCTGAAGTTGAAGAAAACTCTTGTTTTCTACAGAGGCAAACCACTTCATGGTTTAAGAACTGATTGGATCATGCATGAAGATCGCCTCACTTCCTCTCACTCTAACCCCCTTGAATGAAAATTGGGTTATGTGTCGCATATTCCTGAAGAGGAGAGGTGGTGCTAAAAATGGAGAGGAGACAGTCAAAGGGACAAACGGTTTAAGGAAAACTGAAGCTTCCAAATTTTAAACGTGTAGAGTCGCTTGCGGTGTATTTTGTGGTCGAATGGATTTTATCATGCACAGAAAATAAAACAGAAGTGGGACCATTGAAGAAAATTACCGATGGCAACTGCCACGTGTTAGTGAAAAACTTAGTTTCCCATGTTAAACGCCGCCTTGTATCTACATCAATCTGTCAAAAAAAACAAAACAAAAAAATGAACGATTTTATAAACCATGCTTCCAAAGTATATTGTTGCCAACATAAGTACTGAATATAGCTCATATTAAAAAAACAAATGGTAGTTTTAGGTATGTTCCTCTGCCCCCAAGCACAAATGCGTGGCGAGGTCTATAAAGAGGGAGTTTTAGCACAAGTTTGAATGTTGAAAAATACTTAGAAGATATGGAATGAAGATTGTCAATGAATAAGGCTTTGAAGACATCATAAGATGGGAAAATTTTGTCCCAAGATCGCATAATAAAGAAAACACTCAAGATCTTGCTCTCTGTCTGTTGATATGTGTCGTGCACATTTTGCTCTAGAAAAAAATAGCTTTCTACTACCTTTTCCCCGTGGGTTAGGAGAAAAAGTCCATGATTTCAGCCCAAGCAGCTTTCTACTACCTTTTCCCCGTGGGTTAGGAAAAAAAGTCCATAATTTCAGCCCAAACTTAGCAAGAGATATGACTAACTATATAGAGTTCATTTCAGGAGGAGTCTCATATCTCCTCAACTTCTCTACCATGAGTAAATAGACACCTTTTGATTAGGGTTCTAAGATGAACATCTATTTATTTATTGGATTAGGGAGTGTGACATACCTAGCCAGCGTGATTGAACTTAGATTAATTTCAAACTGATTGATCTATGCTTTGGATACAATTAATGTGATTGGCATTTTTTTTGTACGAATATTCACATTTGTTAAAAAAAAAATCAATTTTCTTATCTATCTCTATAAAAATTGAATTTACAAGCATGAATTTTTAGTCCAATAATTGATAAAAGGGATTTAGATTTAAAACAGGGAGACACTATTGGTGATTGTGGTTTAATTCATTTGAATGCCCAATAATTTTACTGATTTCAAAAGTAGATACATGATATTGTTTTCCTTTATACACCAATCTATGTTTTTTTAAAGAGGTTGTGTTCAACTTCTTAATGGATCTAGTACACCGGTAATTAAATTGATTTAGGAATCAATATGCAATATTTAAGGTTGATTTTATGCATACAGGTTTTGATAGCAATCCAAAAAATAAAATAAATAAATTCAAAATAAACAATAATGAATACTAGGCATACCTTCACCATAAAGACAAAAATTTGTCCTATTTGTTATCTCTGTTCCACATTTAATCAAAGAAATCACACTCGAAATCTTTTTATCTTTGACATTGTCAAAATCAACCACTGGGATAAACATAAGAAGGCTTTGATATATATAAAAGGTTGATGATAAGTGTTTGATCAGATCTGAAATTGCAATCTTTGAAGTGAATTTTGTTGTCATGCTCGTGGATCTGGTGGATACAAAACAAGATAAGATTAAAAAACTTGAAATTAATTAAAAAAAAAGTAGATGCGAATGATGAGAAAAAACATGAAAGACTTCAGATTTCTACCTCTCCCTACAATAATTATTTTAATCAATTCATATATACAAACATATTCGCTTCATCAATGAATGTCAGAGATAGAGTGAATGGCTACCTTTGCAAACAGAAGGTAATGAGGGTTCATTGAGCCAGAGAGAAATATAGGAATCGAGCTTCGACAAAGCGCAGCCGACCTTTGCTTGTATTATCTACCAAAGTAAAATCATACATTTATATAGAGTTTACTAGATGAGTTAGGGTTAAATAAAGTTTTGGGCCTTGTGATAATATAAGGTTAGTTCCATAAACAATAAAGGGGAATGGCCTACTAGAAGTGGGCCAACGAGATTCTAATATTTCAGAGTTAATAAAGAGTGTGGTACAGGGAGGTGTAATCATCAACAAACACAAGTCTTTATAAAGAAGAAAAGGTGTACAAGATTGGGTGATAAGATATTTTTATCTATGGCTTATATGGTGTTGGGGAAAAATAGAAAGGGTGGTCGTCGAATAAATGGGGTGTAGGGAGAAGAAAGTCAAAGAGTGATTTGAAGGTGGGTGGTAGCGAAGGAGTGACAATTTTACGGAGGAAGATGGAAGTCAAAAACATGTGGGAGAGTAATAAAGTAGGTCAGGGTATTCATCAGTTTTCGGATGGAGGACAATTGGACATGTTGCTGCATGTATGTCCTCTAACTCCAACGTCTGATACCCAATTATTTATGAAAGCGATTGTTGGCAGATATGATAGTGACAAGAGGAAGTTAGAGGAGGCTGAATAGATTTTTTGGTTAAAAGTTTACCAAGCGTGCTTTTGAAAATTCTTTGTAAAAACGTATGATATTGAATTTATGCACACGATTTGAATGATGAGAATTAAACAATGTGACATTAACAACTCAATATGAATTAGAAATTCAACTCTAAATTAATTACGATTAAAAAAAATTGATACACTTAATCAAAGCACAAAACTATGACTATTTCAATCCAACCATATTATAAAACAAAAATACACTACTCAAGAGAATAACTACTTGATATATGAATGAATTATTGACAAGTCAATTCATGATGAAATGTGATTGAATTGTGGGTTTATAGATCTCAATCGGTGAACAATTGAGATTAGATTTATAAAATATAATCAATCACTATCATATGGTAACTAAATTATTCAATAACTTCATGTATCAAAGTAAAATGTTGGAAGTAAAAGGATAAGAGAAAGAAGAACACCGAAGTTAGCAACGACAGTTGGCCTTGATATCACCTTGTTATCAACATTTATAATTAAGTGGAGGTTGTAACACCCCAAATTTCTATTTAATTAATTTTATGAGATTAAATAGGTGGTGTTGTAAGTATTTTAATTATGATGATGCATGTTGTTTGAGTATTATGTTTTTTACGAGGGAATTTAGTTTGATGATAAATGATATACTATGAAGACTAATATGAAGAAGAGAAGAATTAAATAAAAATAATATAGAGGGGTAAGGTGTAGAAGAGAAGTATTGAATAAGTGGGGGAGGGGGAAGTAAAATTATAGTAAGTGGAGGAGAAGAGAATAATAACAAGTAACTAGCCCAAGTATAAATAGAAAATTAAGAATCAGAATTGTCACTTTTGCTGAACATATAAACGGGAGAAGAGAATAGAGGAGAAGGAGAAAAACCTAGTTGCGGAAAAGAGGGCCAAAAGCTGCGATTCCAGAGATTCAAAGTAAAGGGAGAATCCTTTCACTCTAGTGTATCCTAAATTGTAAAGGTGGGGTTGTTTAATCTTAAGTGATGTTATGATGATGGCTATGATGAAATAATGATGATGAACATATGTAATCATGTAGTTGAAAGATTAGTATTTAGGGAACCTAGTTTAGGGTTTTTTGAATTGAGGATTTGACCATGAAAAGAGTGTGTAATTCGGTAGGTTAATGGAAAATTGGTGTTAGAATGATAGGGTAAACTTAGGGTGATGATTAGGGACGAGTTTGGTGAGTTTAGGGTTGAAACATCTTTCAGTGTACTCTAAAACATCTTTGAAAACAATAGTGAGTTTAAGGAAGTCGTTAGACTGAAAAATAAAAGTAAGGGTCCTAAACTTCATACCTAAATGATCGAGTGTGCTTAGGCGTAATTATAAGTGATTACCTCAAAATAATAGCGAGTCTAAAACATGGACCGATGATAGTGGCCTATAAGAATTAATGATGTTAAATATGACTTAACAATAGGAAGAGAAAGACAATGGTAGGAGAAGACATGGAGGAGTTGTTTCAGATAGATGACTATGATAAACATATGTTCCTCAAATTAGTAATGAGCCTAAAATTGAAGTAGTTTAAGAAACAAAAGGTGAAGCCAAGAGAGATATAGATGTGCAGTTCATTTTAGATGGACATTGACGAGAGTAATCCCTTGAAGTATTTAAAGAGTCTAAAGTTGTAAGTTAATTAAGAGGGTATAAACTAGAATAAACTAAGAATATGATGGTAGCAGTTTCAATGATCGATGATATTAGAAGCATTTGGAAGTATGATACTAGGGCATAAAATATGAACGAGTTAAGGAAGTGAAAAAGACGTTGATAAGAGGGGATATGGAGTAGGTGTTTTCGGGTAGGTGATGAGGTTAAACATAATTTCCTTAAACCAATAATGAGCTTATGAAGATTGTTAGGTTGAAGAGTAAAAGAGTCAAGGTAAATGGTAATGTTAAGGAAGCGATGAGGCGTATGTAAATGAGGATAAGAAGAGGTGGGTTAAATAAATGGATATGGTGAGAGATGATAATTGTGGTAAGGATAAATATCACGTTACTTAATATTAATAAGACGAGACTATAACAGTGTAAATAACGGGGTCACCTTGTGAGTCGAAAACAAGAGTTAAGATGAGAATAATCTCTTGTCAAAATAAAATAAAATAAAATAAAGGAAGAACAATCAGTACTTTGTAGGTTATGAAAATAATCAACAGGAAAACAATCGGTCCTTTTTTATTTTATATACTTAATTTCGATTGTTTTTTAATTTTATATTCATATATATATATATATATATATATGTGTGTGTGTGTGTGTGTGTGTGTGTGTGTGTGTGTGTGTGTGTGTGTGTGTGTGTGTCGAAGACAAAAAAATATAGAATATCAAACAATCAGTTATTTTAATTTTTTATACTTAGTTTTGATTTTATTTAATTGTGATTTAAATGCCATTTGAATGTCACATTATTAAAAATAAGTCACCCCAATTTGAATGACTTATTTTAAAAAAGAATAATTTTTGTTTTGATTGAATGGTTTGCAAAGAGGAGTACATGTGGCAATTGCTTTGCTAGAAACATTCTTGAATGCTATGTGGATTGGCATTTTTGATAATGTTCAAATGTATGTATAGGAGATCCGAGATAGGAGAAGCCGCCAAACTTATTTTCAGTTGTGAACGATCTTGAAAAAGAAATCAACCAAAGCAAAGATAGAGAGATCAATCATTGAGTATTGCATGATGTTTGCACTGATACACAAACTGAAGAAGAATGATTTCAATTTGGTCAAGCAAATAAAATTAGAGAAAGAACAAACAGATTGCTAGAATCCGCTGATGAGACTATTTGAAGGTTCTCCGCAGTTGTGTTTTTGGGTGCACCTATTACAGTTAAAGAAGAGAGAGTTGGTGCAATTAAAGGTTCAAGATATCTAAACCAAACTAACAATGCAACCCTAAAAGCAAAACCCTAATCATTCTAAATTTGTGGTCAAAGAAAGAAGAATGTAATGTAAGTTAAGAAGCTGGAAACCCAATTGAAGGAGAATCGACAGATAAACTTTTGGCGCCAAATTCATGCTGACCGTCGCAAAAGTTCTTCAAATCCTAAAACATTCCCATGTTAGGAGTATTACTGGTCTCCTTGCTTCTTTTTTTATCATATTTGCAACATTTGATCATTTTTTTAATATACATTTGAAGTTTTCTTTTGTTTTCCTTTTGAATTACATGAAAGTATATATGTTTATGGCAGAAGTTTGATTGAATGACTGACATTTGCTCATAAGAAATCGTCGTTGATAGACCAGCTATAGAGGATCCGGGTTTCAACAAAATAGAGACACAACGAAGATATGCATCTTTCGTTGACCGGTAGACCTCTTTGATGAAGGATTAATCCTACTTCATTATTTTTGGTGAGCCATGATGGTATTAAGTTTACAAATGTATATTCAATTGCAAATATTGTTCTTAGTATACTCACTTTCGATAGAGTCAAATTCTGAAAAAGGATTGAAAAATGTCATGTCGGATTACTTGACAATCAAAATCTAATGTATTGTTGCTGCCTTATTGACTAATCACAATTGCTCAATTTATATATAATAGATCTTTGAACGGTTTAATCGACATGTATAGCATTTGAGACGGTCATTGTTATTAGATCTGCGAACTGTTTAATCGACTATGTAACAAATGTTGGTTAGTGTGTGAACCATCAATATATCTTAATTGCCTTCAAAGCATGATATAGTCTGCTTTTTTGCAAATTTGGAAATTTCTCTTGATAGGTTCATGTTGGTTCGAAACGATTGCAAATTTGTGTGAAAGCATGTTATGCGAGTCTTTATTTTTAATTTGAACCTTTTTTAAGAGCTGTTTTTTGTTCCCGCTATGTGTTTTTTTGCTGATTCGCATATGGTGTGAAGCAACAGGTTTGTTAATAACCATAAACTTCGATGTAATAGAAGTAGAAACTTCCAAAATAGAATCTTGAGTATGAAAAATAAAGGCTTAATTACTCTTTTGGTCCCTTAACTTAATTTTTGGTTTCGTTTTGGTCCCTTAACTTATTTTTTGGTTTCGTTTTGGTTCCTTAACTCTAATACATTCATCCTAACATAAAGGACCAATGTGGTTGACGGAGGAAGAGTTAAGGGACCAAAACGAAACCAAAAAATAAGTTAAGAGACCAAAACGAAACCAAAAAATAAGTTAAGAGACCAAAACGAAACAAAAAAGTAAGTTAAGGGACCAAAACGAAACTTTTAATAGTTAAGAGACCAAAACGAAATCAAAAAATAAGTTAAGGGACCAAAAGAGTAATTAAGCCAAAAATAAATAAGTATAATAATGAACGACCTAGAAACATTCAAGAGTTGCATTTCCAAAGGTTCTATAAAATAATGGTTTTCTTAACTTGGTTTTAGCCTTCTAATCGAACGACCTGGAAACATAGACCGAGGAATTACATCCATAATTGTTGATTTTGCAGGATTAACACTAGACTTCCATCTTTTAATTCTAAATTTTCTTCTAAATTCTTTTTTAAATTCTAAATTGTCTTCTAAATCATGTTCTTCAATAGATACTCGTCTTAGTTCTCGGCGCTCTCTTTGACAAAAGATGATTGGTCTCCATGATTATTTTATTTTTGATATGATTCATCATCCATATAAATTTCTGTAGTTTATTGAAAAAACATTGCATCTTCAACGTCAACAATTTCCTGCTACATTTGCCATAAGGATAGTAATAAATCCACTATCATATTATGATGATAGCAATTCTGCACCTCCCAACAAAGGCTCTGCTGGGCCTATTAGTTCCAAGGATGTGAAGCCCAAAAGAAATGTCTTAAGGTCACAAGATTGGATGATTATGGAAAATTGTTGTTGACACACTAGGTTAAAACACACTAGTAAATTTCTTAAATGCCCCCATCGGCAGTTAACTGCCGCGGAAATTAATCGGCGGTAGTTAACTTCCGAAATCCAATTTAATCCATCGGCACTTAAGTGCCGTGGAAATCAAGAAGCGTTATTTTCCAATCCATCATCACTTGTTTTTGTTGTTCACATTTATAAGATGGCTAAAAAACACCAGTAAAAGATTTAAATATCTCTCGGTAGTTAACTGCTGCCAGCGTTACATTCATCGGCAGTTAATTGCCGCTGGAACCATTGACAATTAACTATTGATGATGTGCAGACAACAAGTTCTGCATAATGAATTTCAAACTATTTTTCGGCCTATTTTTATGTAATTCAACCACATCATTTTCAGAGGCAATACAACTCATACACCATTTATAATAAATCATAAACAAAAGAAATACATAATCTTTTGATTTGACCATAATTAAATCAATTCAACATTTCGTTAAAATTACACGAAAGTTTGAAATTCATCAAAACATTAGAGAATGTTTGAAATTAAACAACATATTACATATCATTACATAAAATCTCTATTGACATATTCTACGCACATACAGATTGAATGAACACAAAGATATAATATATTATCTTCAACCATATTCCTAAACATAAATCTTACGTCACTATCGTCACGAATATGTTCGAACAAAATGTGTTTAACATTACCTTTTTAGATTTTTGATTGTATTCTCTTTATTTTATTTGGGCAATGAAGTTTATTTGAATGTTAAAATAAAATCTTATTCAAATTCTCTACATTGCCGGCAAAAAGATCTCTTCAGCAGATCGGAAGACAGCAGCATATTGGAAGACAAGGTGGTGACTTCATCATCCATCGGTGGAGGTAAATTCAGATCAATAGCAAACACATGAGCCTGAACCGGAGCTTGAACCGGATCCTGAGCCGGAGCTTGAGCCTGGATAGCAAAATTAGTCTTTGCTTTCGAGCTGCAAAATTTAATCGCGGATGAATCATAAGCATGAGCAGCTTGTTCACCGGTATCAAAAGTCCCCAACCAGACACGGGTTTTCTTCGACAAATCTCGAATTCTGATCTATTTCCACCGATAATCATCCTCCTAATTATATATCATTTACACATTAAATATATTTCTTATTGTTTGATCTTTGATTTTTGTATCATTAATAATTTTAACATTTCTTTTAAAAATTAACAATTTTTATTAAGTTCTAGAAAATTTGAATTGATGAGCATACAATTTCAGTACTAAAATTGATAAATAGGATTTAGATATAAAAATTGATTAGGAATCGATATGCATTTTTTTTTAACAATTTAGGTTGATTTTGTTCATGCGAGAACGCATCAAAAATCAAAATTCAAATTATAATTAATACTTTTAAAAAATATATTGATTTCTTACTATACTTGCTTCAGAGTAAATAAAATATTAAATCAAAATTAATAATAATTCTTTTGATAGTAATCCAAAAAGCAAAATAGATTCATTGAAAATAAACTATAATAATATTGTCCATACCTTCTCAAGAAGACATATTTTGTCTTCTTTATTTCAAGTTTAATCAAAAAAATCACACTCGAAAAAGATTTATCCGGGACATCGCCAAAATAAACCATCGGGAAAATCATAACTAGGCTTCGAAATATACAAAAGATTGATGATAGCCATTCAATTAGATATGAAATTACAATCCTTGAAGGGAGTTTTGTTGTCATGCCCGTTGATCTGATGGAGACAAAACAAGAAAAGATTCAAAAATTGTAAATAATTAAAAAATAAATAAAAAATAGATGCAATTGATGATAAAATAATATGAATGAGTTGAGATTTCTACCTTTCCCTACCAATCATTTTAATCAATTCATAAATACGAACATATTCAATACATCAATGAATGATAGAGAGATAGTGAAAGTCTACCTTTCCAAACAGAAGGTAGTGAAGGTTCAATGAGCTACACAAAGATAGGGATCGATCTTTGGCAAAGCGCAGCCGACCTTTGCTCATATTATCAACCAAAGTAATATCGTACATTTATATAGAGTTTACTAGATGTGTTAGGGTTAAGTTAGAACCTAATGGACTCTACTAGGTTAAAAACATAAAGGCCCAATAGTATAAGCCCAATCTTATTATTTAAGACCTCCCATCAAATTCATCACGTAACAATAGTAAGCATCAAGTTTTTGTAAAACAAAAAACATACTAAATAATATAAACTTCTAACACTACCCCTTAAGATAAAGCTTACTAAGTTTTAAGCTTGTTATAAATTAACCTTGAAAATAAACCAAATCAGCTCATGGCATAATCAATGGAGAGCAACACCTAAAGTGAGTTATCATATAAAACAGAAGAAACAATGGGAGAGAAGACCAATAAAACAAATAGAAGAATCAATCAAACAACCAAATTATGAGCACTTGACTCAGCAAACAACCAAATTGTGTGCATTTGATTCACCAACCAAACAAACAAACCAATTGTGAAACCAAACTAAAACGAAAGAAACTAAACTAAGACAAATAGAAGAACCAATGTGAACCAAAATGAACTAACCAAAACCAAACGAGACAAAATCAAACCAAACTAAAGGAACCAAGGCAAACTATCTCTTATTTGATGTGAGCTCTTTAACAGGTTTTCATATTAAAAATAAAAAATAATTATAATATTTAGATCCAAAACTTTCATTAAAAAATATTTAATTTTTTATAACCAAAAAATCTATATGTTTATTTACGGTTAATTGTTGAAATAACTCGTCTAATATATGCGAAGTATGAAAAAGTGCATGTGAAAAAAAAAGCACAAATTTTACTACTATAATTTGAGATTCTTTCCCATAAAATATTTGAGATTCTTCATATTTTAATCCTCTAACAAGAGAGTAACACATAAGGTATTTTAATCTTGATTATTTTAATCCTCTAACAAGGAATCCTCAAAAAAAAAATATTTGCCTAAAAACTTTTTTTTTTTTTCAATTGTTTTCCTTCCAACAGGGAGAGATCCTACTTCACCACAACCTGCCCCTGATGATACAAGGACATAAATCAATAATGTTTTAGAAGTTGAATGTATGGAATTTGAACAGCAAGTTCTTAAGCCTATAGATTATGAGAACCCACATTCACCACAAACCATGTTTTAGGTGGGAAAGTAAAAATATAAAGTTAATAATTATGTAGAGACTTTGAAAGTGTGGAAGGAAATTTGTGTATTTATACCCACTTGAGTATCATGAAAATGCCAGTGCACTTTGAACTGGTTATTTGTGGAAGGTAACTGTGATTGTCAAAATGTGGAACATCCAAATTCAGAGATTTGAAATTTATAACTATGATAAGTTGTTGTCACCCTGTCTGGAATCTTTTTTGCTTGATTTTTTTTAATCAGCCAATTTAATTAATGCTCACTGCCGGTACAAGATGTACAGGCGAGCACAGGAGTGAAAAACAACACGAGCCGAGGTGTTGTATGTAACAGCCCGATTTTATTTAGATTTATTTTAATTTATTTTTATGTGTGTATATGTGCTTGTATGCGATTAATTGTATTTGTGTGTATTTTGTGGGGATTAGTGGAATTCGGTGTTAGAAGGGTATTTTAGTCATTTTGGACATATGGGTATTTTGGTCATTTAGCGAGCAAGGGTAAATTACTAATTTCACGGTGAGAATTATTTTTAGTGTTTCAAGGGGGAACCATTATTTTTAGTAAGTTATTAAGTGCATTGTGGTAATTAGTTAAAAGTCGTTATTTATTCGTTATCTTTTTACCGCGAGTGAATAGAAAGTTTTTGATTAATGAATTAGAACCTTTGTGAGTTAGGACCATTAAGTGGTAAGGCTTTATAAACCCGTGTCATGAGAGAATTAGGGTTACATCAGTCATACACAAAACTTTAGAAAGAGGTAGAGTGAGAAAGTGCAAGAGAAGAAGGTTAGAGAGATAAGCTTGTAGATCAAGAGGAGATTAGAGCTTCAAGGAGCTTAATTGAGGCCAAAGCTAGGGTTGAGATTCTCTAAGGTAAGGGGGATAGTTTTCTATCATAATCTTTTAAGAATAATTTCATTTTCTATCTCAATTCAAAAGTGCTTAATTGTGAAAAGTGATTATTGTGAACTTATTTACTGAAATTCGTGCTCTTATGATAATGTTATGTTTGAGTATGTGAATTGATTGTTAATTGAGTTGTTAATATGAAAATTACATGCTCAAGTGATATAGAATTGATTACTTTGTGAATCTGGATGAAATTGGTGAATTATGATGTTATGTTGTTGAATTATGGATGTATTCATGAATTATGAGTTGTGATTGTTGTTATGTATTGTTGTTATCATCATTCCATGGATTGGGTATTGATGAAGTGAATTGTTGTTGTTGATTAAGTTGTTTTGGAAGAAATGAATTGTTGTTGTTTAAGACTTTGTTATTTTGAGAAAAATCATTGTCAATTGTTTTGCAAATTGCGTTAACTGTCGAAAAATGGATGTGTTCAATGTATTTGAGCTTTGGGTTGAGCCTTTGATCATTTTGGGTGAATGGGGGATCTAACTAATCGATTTTGGGGCAAAAATGGCGAAAACCTGCAGCCGAAAACACACGAAACGTGCATTTCCTGGCGCTGCGCCTGAGGTAGGGCGCTAGGCGCCCATCTTACGGAGAGCTAGCGCTAGGCGCGACCCTCCAGGAGCCAAGCGCCAAAACAGGGACAACACGTTGTGTTGTTCTGCGTTTGTGGTGCTTGGGAGCCGACAGGTAGGTGTCCTATGCATTCGTTTAGGCTTGTTTCTTTGCTGTTTTCAATGATATACTTTCTGGAACATGAATTACTTACTCAAACTTTGGCTTTTCAAAATGGATTGAAACTTGAACTTGTGACGTTTTTCGGTTCCAAAATTTGTTAGAAAGTAAACTTTTGTAAATGAAAGCGACTACGTGATCTAGCTACAGTTCATATGGACTTATAGAAAGCATGTAGGATTAGTGTAAAGTCTTAATCATGTGAAAACTGGTTTTTGGGAAAAATGGTGGGATAGACGAACTTGGGATTTACTATATGGACTTAGGCTAATCTTTGAACTAATGCTTGATAGTTTGTAAGTGGCCTATGTTCATGCTTACATGATTGATTAAGATATAATTGTAGGTTTTCAAACTTGGATGAATTAATTTACTTTGAAAAAGTATATATTGGTTGTTTTTTGCTTAATCTTACACGAACTTTGTCGAAGTTGGTCTTTAAGACCGAATATCTCGGAAAACTTTTGTAAATAATTTGATATGAGTGTATGAAGATGTATGAATACTTGATAGGTGTTGAATATGATGTTGATTTATGATTGGTGTGGAATTGATGATCCTTCTTCTGTTCTTGTTATGTTTCCGGTTCAGATTTGGCAAGTTGATGCTTTATGGCTTACCCTTTACTTCTACCTCATTTTTCTTCAGATCTAACTTTTCTGGTTTGGATTTGGCTCTTCTTACTTCCTATGGAATCGGCTTAGATCTTCTACTTCTTCCACGAACTGGCTCAAATTCCTTCTACTGTTTTCGTTCGATTTGGCTTTGTAATGCTTGTTGCCGGTTGTTGAGGTTTGAATTTGTTTCCTATACTTCCTACTACTTCGATTCCGGACACGTTTCGTTGAAGCTTGTTGTTTGATTTGGTCCCTGGAGTGTGATTCGAATTTGTGCTGTGGTTTGTTATGGTGCGTGGCTAGGATATTGGTTTATGTGTGTTTTTAGTTATTTTCGAAATTTTGCTCGTGGTTGTGTTGAAATCGAAAAATGGTGATGAAGTTTGGTGTCATGTTGATGAATGTTATGATTTGGTGTTCTTGAGATTTTCTGGAAAAATAGATGAATGTTCTTGAGGGAATTTGAATTTGATTCTAAATAAATTTCAGATCTGGAATTTAAGGTTTATGATTTAATTGGTGGGGTTGCTATGTGACAGTGATTGGAATGTGTGTCAGCCTCCCTTGAGCCAATGATTGGCAGGTGTTATATAGTGACCAACTAGGGTTAAGATGAATTTTCACTGGACCAAAATGCCCCTGACTTGGACAACAAGAACCTTAAGGACAAAATGACTAAAAGGACCAAGAGAACAAATAATTATATTAATAATAAAAATCGAAATTAAAACAAATAAAAATAAAAAGGACTAAAGAGAGCACATGTAATTAAGAATGCGAAAGTGATACTACTAAAATAAAAATAAAAGTGGAAAAATAATAAAGAAATAGATACTACTAAAATAAATAATAAAAGATTTAAAATTGTCCCTTCAGAACCAAAAATGAGGTATTTCAAAATACCTCTCTGCCGAAATTTCGTATGAAACGACGAAACTTCTCGGCTTTAAAAAACAAGTAAAATTTTTAAAATGGTCAATAAATGGGGTATGACAGATGCCCCTATTTAAGTTTCTCCGTCACGGAGATTTAGAAGATGAATCTTTTAAATCAACGGGTCGAACAGACCTAAATATTAAGTATGCCAATTTTTGACCAGTTGAAATGCTGAGAATGCAATGCTTATGAACATAATGGTATGAATGTTTGCGATGCAAGTACGAATACAAAGATGACAGAGATAAATTGACTGGGGATAAAATGAACATAAGGTAAAAGATCCAATTCTACTAGGGCTAACACGGGTTTACAGGGGCATGAAATGATAAGTATCTCCTACGAAAGAAAACCTGTCTATTACCGTTACTTTGGAAAAGACGGACATACGAAATAAAACTGTCAATTATTGTGACATTGGTAAAGACGGACACACGAAAGGTAAATACGGACATACGAAATAAAACTGTCTATTAACGTGACATTGGTAAAGACGGACACACAAAAGGTAAAGACATACATACAAAATAAAACTGTCTACTACCGTGACATTGGTAAAGACAGACACATGAGAGGTAAATACAAACATACGGAATAAAATTTTCTATTACCGTGACTGGTAAAGACGGGAATGCAGGAAATAAATCTGATTCAAAGTTATTGGTAGGGTATTAATCTGGTCCAAAAGGATCTGACAGGGTATGAACTTGGTCCAAAAGGTATTGGCAGGGTATTACCCTGGTTCAAAAGGCATTGGCAGGGTATTAACCTGGTCCAAAAGGCATTGGCAGGGTATTAACCTGGTCCAAAAGGAATTGGCAGGGTATTATCTTGGTCCACAATGTATAGGCAAGGTATTAACCTGGTCCAAAAGGAATTGGCAGGTTATTAACCTGATCCAAAAGGCATTGGCAGGGTATGAACCTAATCCAAAAGGTATTGGCATGGTATCATCCTGGTCCAAAAGGTATTAGTAAGGTATGAACCTGGTCCAAAAGGTATAAAAGGTTTTAACAGTATTCACAGACAGACTAAATGGTGGGACCTGCCACTTGAAATAAACTTGAGTGGTGACACCTCGGATTTAGACACAACTGGGGATGACACTTCTAATGAGATACAATTAAAATAAGACACATGGTAATAATGCAAACATGTATGAATGATACTAGTATGCATGCTATATATGCATGAATGAATGAATGTATGAATATATATGAGACTTTTATGACAGTATATTTGTTAAGACTGATGAGGCAAGATTGGGCAGGTAAAGTAGGAAGTGGCCCGAATTTACAATACAAACACTCGGCAATCCACAATATGGATTTCATTACTAGGGATGAATCAAAACACTATCAGGGTAAAATCCAACAATCAAAACCTCTGTTGGGGTAAAACTCCATAATCAAATCACTGATGGGGAAAACCCCAATAATCAAACCACTGATTGGGGAAAAGCCCAATAATCAAACCACTGATGGGAAAATCCCAAAAATCAAACCACAGAAGAGGTAACAATCTATTAATTAAACCACTGAAGGGGTAACAACCCATCAATCAGTCATTCCGGCAAAAATTGTCACCAATCAAAAGAATTGTAGAAGTCGTCGTTCCTTAGGATAAAATCCATCAACCAATCAATCTGGCAGAAGTAGCCATCAATCAAACCACCGGCAGAAGTCTCCGTTCCTCGGAAACAAAGTCGCCATTCACTTGGAACAAAGCCCATCAATCAAAAATATGGAAAGAAACTCCATTTTTGGGGATAAAACCCATCAATCAGGAGTCTAGAAGAAGTCACCATTTCTCGGGATAAGGCCCACCAATCAAAAGTCTGGAAGAAGTTGCCATTTGAAAACCATCATAAGGTGCATCCTTCCATTTGGCCCACTTGAATTGTGATGCCTCTGTCTTTGTTTTTTCCTTTTTTTTTTGTATTGTTTTTTTTTGAAAAATCCCTAACTTTAGCATGGACCTCCCTTTTGGGTTTTCAATCCACCGGGAATGTATTTTTTTTTATATACCCCTAATTTGTGTGTGTTTTGGTTTATTTGAATTTTTTTGGAAAATTGGTTTTTTTCTAAGTCAACGGTAAACTAAAAAACTAAACGCAACGACGTAAAGTAATAAAAAACGAGCAATTTACAAAGCACGTTGGATCCCAAGCAAATTCTCAAGTTCTTGAAATAAGCTTAAGATTACTAATAGTTTGATTTTAAGAAAAAATTTAAAGTCCAATAATTAACCTAATTTGTCACTAATTCATTTTGGTCCTCAGTTACAATTGTGACATAAAGCGGTAAATAAAGTGTGATAATGTCGGTGCGAGTTCTCATTTATAGGTATTTACAATGGTTCATAAATACATGCTAAAGCTTCAAGAAAATGAAAATAACAAGAAAAGTAAAATGCATGAATTATATTCCATCATTTCCTATATACACACTAATAAAATGATAAGAAATAAATATGCATGAAAAGTAATGTGCATGAGATAAAAATTTAGCCGTTAGATGAACAAGATAAAAAAATGCATGGTATGAAAATTAAAACACTAATTAAAAATACATGAAATAAAGTTAAAGCATTATATAAGTTAAAAATAAAGATGCATGAGTTTAAAAAAGTTACTAAAAATATGTACAGGGATGGGGTGCAGCAAGCAGCATGGGGTGTTTAAATAGTAAATCAGTAGAGAAGCAGAAAATCCGGAAGAAAAAAGGGAATGGGCTTAAGCAGCAAAATAGAATGGGCTGAAGAGAGTGAACCGGTTCGGTTCACCTGGATCGGTTCAGGATAGAACTGAACCGGTTGTAATGGTATAAAATGGAATATGCTGGTTTTCTAAACATTTTTCTTCAACCATTCTCTCTCTTCTTTCTCTCTCTCTCTCTCTATCTCTCTCTCTCTCTCTCTCTACAAGCTTTGAAATTCTAGAAAAAGGAAGAACAGAGGATGAGTCTTCATCCTCTCCAACCAGCCACATGGACGCTGGCATGGCAACCCCACCGTGCCGCCCGATCCAAACTTTAGATTTTTCAAAATATAACACCGATCCAAACTTCCTTTTTCACGTTAACGTAAAAAATGGCCTTGGATTTAAATAAAACAAAATGGTTCAGCCAAGATCAAGCTTCAAAGTCGAATGCAAAAAAAAACAAACTACCTTCCTTTACCTTTTCGATCCGATTCGTTTCTGGACGTTGATGCTTGAGCCGGTTTGGAGTTGATGATCCTTCTTCTGTTCATGTTCTGTTTCCGGTTCGAATTTGGAAAGTTGGTGCTTCGTGGCTTACCGTTTGCTTTTACCTCATTTTGCTTCAGATCTAACTTTTCAGGTTCGGATTTGGCTCTTCTCACTTCCTATGGAATCGGCTTGGTTCTTATCCTTATTCCACGATCTGGCTCGAACTCCTTCTATTGTTTCCATTTGGTTTGGCTTTGTAATGCTTGTTGCCGGTTGATGAGGTTTGAATTTGTTTCCTTCACTTCCAACTGTTTCGATTCCGGACCCGTTTGGTTGAGGCTTGTTGTTCGATCTGGTCCCTATAGTGTGATTCGAATTTGTGATGTGGTTTGTTATGGTGCGTGGCCGTGATTTGGTTTATGTGTGTTGTTAGTGATTTTTGAAATTGTGCTTGTGGTTGTGTTGAAATCGAAAAATGGTGATGAGGTTTGGTGTCATGTTGATGAATGTTATGATTTGGTGTTCTTGAGATTTTTTGGAAAAATGGATGAATGTTCTTGAGGGAATTTGAATTTGATTCTAAATAAATTTCAGATCTAGAATTTAGGGTTTATGATTTAATTGGTGGGGTTGCTATGTGACAGTGATTGGAATGTGTGTCAGCCTCCCTTGAGCCAATGATTGGCAGGTGTTATATAGTGACCAACTAGGGTTAAGATGAATTTTCACTGGACCAAAATGCCCCTGACTTGGACAGCAAGAACCTTAAGGACAAAATGACTAAAAGGACCAAGAGAACAAATAATTATATTAATAATAAAAATCGAAATTAAAACAAATAAAAATAAAAAGGACTAAAGAGAGCACATGTAATTAAGAATGCGAAAGTGACAAAGAGAGCACATGTTACTTATATTGTCTTGGACAACCTAGAGGGACAAAGATCCTTCAAAGTTGCAAGACATATTTACACAAATCAATTACGTTTCCTTTGGCTTCCAACACAAGTTGGAACCTTGGAATGAATTTCATGAGAAGTAACTTTAGGCACCCACATCATCACCCCTTTAGGAACTTCAACTCTCCTATTGTGGCAATGAGGTGTGGTGTGGCCACTTATACCACAATAATGACATCTAATTGTAGGAACATAATTTTTGCTATGATACTTGTTTTTCCTTACATAAGAGTATTTAATGTAAGTTCTTTTAAAAGGAACTCTCTCATCTTTTGAGTTCATAGCAAAAGTCATGTTACCTTTAGAGACACGCTCTCGTTTCATATTTAGAGAATTTATCTCTGCATGAAGATTAGGGTAGGTCTCACAACTAGCAAAGTCTATCCAATTATATTTGGGTGACTTTGTCTTATGTGATTCAATTGTGGGATTTACAATTTTCTCATTGACATGTGATGCATGCTCATCTCTTAAGCTTTCAAATGCTTCCTTAAGTTTAGAAATTTTGAATTCTAGTTTCAAGATAGTTTTACTTTTGAGCAATTAGCTTCTCAAAAGCATTTAGAGCTTCGGCATGCATTTCCTCAATGGAATCTTGTAAGTCCTTATAAGTGGGTTTAAAATCGGAATAAGAATCTAAGTCGGAGTCCGAGAAGATTACCTCATTTTTAGCTTTCTTTGTTTGACCCATGAAGCATAGGTCGTCTTCATCCTTGTTTTTGGCATCACTAGTATTGGAGGAAACTTCTTCTTCTTCCCAAGCAATGTATCCAGATCTTTCTCTTTCTTTGGCAAGTTCCGGACATTCATTCTTGTAGTGTCCTACTTTGCCACAACCATAGCAACTAACCACCTTCTCATCATTATCCGATTCTCTTTCTTTTGATGAGTCCTTTCGAAAGTTCACCAAATTCTTGTCATTGTGCTTTAACCCATTTCTTTTAATGTAACGGTTGTACCTCCTAACAAACATGCTCATTTCCTCTTCATTTATAGCATCATCATCATTTAGAACCGAAGAGGTAGAGAAGGACGAGGTGGTGTTTAAAGCAATTGACTTCCTTTCCTTCTTCTTAGAGTCATCCTCACTTAACTTGAAGCGATTAATCTCATGCTCATGTTCTTTTAATTTTCCAAATAGTGTAATCATACTAAGAGCATTGAGATTTTGTGATTCCTTGATAACGGTAACTTTGGGATGCCATTCCTTTGTCATACATCTCAAAATCTTATTAGTGCAATCTTGGTTTGAAATTGTTTTACAAAGGTTTTGCAACTTGTTTACAATATGAGTAAATCACATTTGCATTGAAGATATGTTTTCACCATCTTTCATACAAAAAAGCTCATATTGTTGCACAAGGGTATATATATTTGATTGTTTAACTTCATATGTTCCTTTGTGGAGAGTTTCCAATGTTGGAGTAAGCCCTAATAGCCAATCTATATTTATTGAGTTTGGCTTTGTATCATGATATTGATATAAATATATATTGTGAATATATAATAATAATAATAATAATAATAATAATAATAATAATAATAATAAGGCATTTCTTTGTTGATTTTGTTTTGTTTCAAAATAACAAAGTCCTTAGAATATTAGTCCGTTTAATGGAACATTAAGTATAACTTAATTGTGAGACACCATTAAACATAAGGACACTATTCTAAAAGTATCCGTAGTCAAGCTTTATTGTGAAGTGGGATAACATTAAAGCATAGAGACTATTATGTGGATAGACTGATGATCACATCTCACAGATCATGGATAAAGAGTTATTAAGTCTTCACGTAGATATAAATCTTAGGAGTAATATTTATATTGGATTGACCCACCATGAGAATACTACATAGTAAAAGTTATGAAAAGTGTCATAAGATATTCTCATAGTGATAGTGGTGTATTCCACCCTTTGACCTGAAACCACTATGTACCCTAGATGTTGGAGTCGAGTGCTTTGTCACCATTCAAACGTTGTCTGTAACAAGATAACTATAAAGTTGGTTGATGGGTACTCCACAAATCATGCTAAGGGACATGAGTGACCTAGATGGAATTTGCCCCTCCTACATAACAGGAGAAATGTCTAAGGGCCCAATATTGAACTGGACAAGGGTGACATGTTATGCCTTGTGTTCAATATAGACATGAGGGCAAAAGGGTAATTATACACATGAACATTATCACAGAAAGGTTTCGTCAGATCACATGACACTCTCGTCACTTGGGTAGCAGTGATGTGTTGCTAGATACCGCTCACTGTTTATAATATTATAGATGTGATTTAATATTATTGCCAACGTTACGAGAACCTATAGGGTCACACGCAAAGGACAGATAAATGAGAGAAATAAATAAGTAAGACTTATTTATAAAATAATAAGTGAGACTTATTTATAAAATAATAAGTAAGACTTATTAGTAATTAAATAATTTAATATGACTTCATTATTTAATTTACAAAAGGAATAGAGAAACGCGGTACACCGTAAGGTGCGGTGTACTTAAGTGTTGTCTTGCTGGCCACACAAGTGATTCTATAAATAGAAACCTTGTGCTGAAGCATTACTAACTTTTTGTGAGTGCTTAAACTAATTCACAAAAGTTGTGAAACCCTAGCCGCCGCTCTCTAAACCTTGTTCTCTCTGAATCTTCGTTGAAATTGGCTAGCACCGGTCATCGAAGAAGTTCTGTTCGTGTGGACTAAGTAGAGGCATCGCTACTTTGCTTTGCTCGTGATCAGAAACAATTCTACTACAAAGGTTCTTCTCTTCAAGAGGTAAACACATGAATCCTTAAATTGTTTAAGTATGTGTTTGATTTGTGATTAATGATTTAATCAAGATCCGTTTCAATGGGATTTCTTCCGTAAAGAGGATTAAAATTTTGAAAAACCCCTCTTAAAATCCTTTCATCCAATGCATCCCACTTATCTTTGGAGGTCTTACAATGAGATACGTAATGATACTCATTAAGCCCAAGAGAGGAGATAATGATATTCCGTGCCTTCAAATCGTATTGGACATTCTTTTTATCATCATAATTCCATTCCGATTTAGGCTTATCTTGTGCTACACTGTCGGCAACAACTTGCGGTTGAAACCGCCCGTTGGCCACGACCTCCCACACTTCCATATCCACCGATTGGATGTGAACGCTCATGCATTCCTTCCAATAGTCATAATTTTCTCCATCGAAAATAGGTGCTCTATTGTACGCCTCCTTGGGCTCCTTACTAGCCATATGGATCAACTCTTCCAAGAGTTAGCCGTAAGAAGAGACCAAGCTCTATGATACCACTTGTTGGTATTTATGGCTAGATAGTTACCAAGCTAGATTGGGGATAAATAGTTTTTCAAAAGATTTTTCGGAGATTGGATAAAAACATATTTTAATGAAATTGACTATTGGAATTTTGCTTGAACAGTCTCAATCAACGATTCAACAAAAAGCAAATATATGTGCAATAAGATTTAATCTTAGAATTGAGAGATTCACAATAAAAATCTTATTATCCAATCAAATATTAATAGACCTTTAACAAAGTGCAAAACAATACACAATTTCAAACCAAACCTATATGAACAAAAATACTATACTATCAAATCAAAAACACAATGCAAGTGTAATTGAAGAATTGAATAGACAATTGATCTAAGCATATAATGTGAAACCTAACTCAATGAATTAGGTTAATTTTCAATGAAAAACTACTTAGATCAACACTAGAAATTATCCTATCAATTGTTCAATTAATTACAAGCAATATCAAAAGTAAAAAGGATAGGGAAAGAGAGATAACACCGATGTTTATAGTAGTTCACCCTTTTTCATTCTCACTTTGGACTACGTCTACTCTACTTGATGAAGTACGCCTTCAACAAGGTTATCCACTATGTAACATAAGTTTATTACAATGTTTACAAGAGTTCCTTCAAATTAAAACCCTAATTCTTCAACTCCTATGTAAAACACTCCCCCAAACTTCAAGTACCTCTTGAATTTGGTGCTTCTTGAATCTTCGGATCCTTGAATTACCCGTACACTCCTTCGAACTCTTCGCTCGAGTCTTCAAAGCTACATCCAGTAAACGAACCCCCTTCGACTTCAAGAACGGTTAGAAAGACCCCCAAGCCCTTTGGAGGTAGAATGAGATTATTCACTTCCTTTCAAGCCTTGATTTAGCTCAATCAATCTTCTTGAGAAAACCAACTTACAATCCTTACTAGCACCCTAGAGAATCTATACACTCAAAGACAAAGTGATTCTAAGAAAAAGTGTTTAATCTTGAAGAATGTATGAGCAATGAGTTTTTGAGACCTAGAGAGAATAGATGCAAATGATTCAATAGTTTTGGAGTTATGAGGAGAAGACAATATATAGAAGGTAGAAATACTAAATTTTCATCTAAACAACTGTATGAATCGATTCACTTAATAGTTGAATTGATTCAAACCATATAAGACCAAATGGGAAAGGGGAAAATGTGATGAAGAATGAGGCGTGTCAAGAGATATTTGAAACGACTCAATTTTCCCAGAAAGTGTTTGATACGATTCATAACAAGTTTGAATCGATTCAAGCTAAGTCAGAGAGTTTGTTGAATCGTTTCAAACAAAGAATGATACGATTCATATATGAATTGATTCATTATATAGGTGATACAATTCATACAAAGTCAGATAGTATCCTTTTTTGTTCGAAGAGATAGATGAATCGATTCAACCATTGTTTGATACAATTCATCACTAGTCAGAGAGCAATTTTGGCTTTTCTAAGACACATGAAATGCACTTTTAAAAGAGTGAACAAGTTGAACCACAACAACCATGAATGCCTGATTTCTAGGGTGATATTACATATACTAAGGACCTAACTTAATTAACAATAGAAATCAATATACAAAGAACATCGTCAAAAACCCTTTATTGAGCTAGAGACTTCAAGAAACATTTCATTCTCATAATAAAAGTTAGAGAGGCTAGAGACGGAAAGTAGAGAAGAATAGAAGAGGAAGAACTTAGAGAAGAGAAAAGCTAAAGATTGGGAGCTAGAAGAGGAGAGTGAAGCCATAGCTAGAATATTTTGAAGGTATGAGGTAAGGGGGATAGTTATGCTTCGTTAAATAAGCTATAATCTTCTTTTTCTACTTATGGGTCATAAATGATTTTGTGTGTATTATGATTATTTTATTCTTTTTGATGTTGATTTTCATGCTTTTAATAATTGATGGGTAATTATAGGTATGTTGAATTTTATGGAATTGATGTGTTTATATGTTCAAGTTATTGGTTGATGTTTTAAATAAGTTGTTTTAGAGATTATTGCTCAATTAAGTGTAAACCATGAATTTGTAAGTTATTATTGTTCAAACATGTCTAAATTTGCTTGATATATAATTACATATGTTTGTATGTGTGTTGGGGTTTGAATTGTTGGTGTTGTTTGAGAAATTTGGATAGAATTGTGAAAATATGAGTTTTTCGTGAAAAATGAGTTTGATGTGATTTGTGAAGAAACGATGTTATTAATTCGTGTTTGTAAGTGTTTTGATTGATTTTTGATGAATGTTAACTAATAACAAAGTTTGGGTATTGATTTTGGGTCAATTGGGATCAAAATCGGGGTTTTAGTGAAAAATTTGTATGAGTTCCCGAGAGGAACCCAAAAATATGGGTTCTCTATACTTGTGAGCTCGCCTGGCGAGCTAGGCTGCGCCATGGCGTGTCGCCCAGGACAGAACCCATGATTTTGGGTGTTCTGGACACTTAGGGTTGTGT
This sequence comes from Medicago arabica, assembly GCA_946800305.1. Taxonomy (NCBI): domain Eukaryota; kingdom Viridiplantae; phylum Streptophyta; class Magnoliopsida; order Fabales; family Fabaceae; genus Medicago; species Medicago arabica. Next base: position 48,088,353 of record OX326966.1, read on the forward strand.
CCGGACATCCCTAAAAGCTACTTTTGATGTGTTTGATTGATGTTTTCACTTAGAAACCTACTAGAATATCAATTGGATAAAATTAAAATGGTTTTTTATGAAATTGAAATGAAACTTGGTTGAAAACAGTCAAGTACATAGAATTTTTTTGAAACTTGTTTTTCTCAAATAAAATGATGGAGTTATAATTTGATTTATGTACAAATGAGTTTAGAATGATTATGTAAGATATATATGAGCTTAGGACTTGGTCTTACTTTGAAAATGATTCCTATTTGAAAAATGAGAAAATGAGACGAACTTAATGAATTTTTGAAAATACCAGGAATTAAGCTATGATGTCGATATGTATGAACTATTGTGATGTTATGTGATATGTGCAAATTATTTGTTTGAGCGTGAATACTTTATTTTGGTGGATTACTTAAAAAATAGATGAATTTCCAAAATGAGACGATCTTTGGTAAAATGATAGGATAAGTTGTGATAACTTGCAAATGGCTTTGTAAAATGATAACATGGTCAAGTAAGAGTGAATCAATGTTTGATTGGTATATTTAATGTTTTTTTATCATGATGTGGTGAAATATTCGTCTTTATGCAAACAAAGTGTTCCTTTATGGTGATAATCGTTGATGATGATTATGATGATATTTATTTGGTGATTTTAACTTGATGATATGATGAATCATGTTTAATTATGACTTGTTTATTGTGTGAATGTAAATACTTGATGATGCATTTGGTGAAGATATTATATGATGGTGTAAATTGGATAATATGGAATTAGTGATATGTGCATTGTCTAGTTTTTACTTGAGAGTCCATGCATTTATAGTCATATCGATTCTTTGGTGAAACGTGTCATACTTGACTATGTAAATTGGTTATTATGTGCATCAGTGAAATTTGGTGAATGTTGTGAACATGTAAAAAGGATGAATTTGTACATGTTGTTTTATAATGCTTGTATGCTTAATGATTAATGTAGATGTGGAATTCATTGTGAATAATTTAATTTATTGTCTATTGATCATCTGAAAATGAATATGTTGCTTTACTTTCACTTGATTATATATTATTTGTGGAATATAATATATACCCCAATGGTCGTTTAGTTGACCACCGCGTAATTTCTTTGAATGGCATAGGTGATTTTCAGGATTGAGGTGATTTCTTTTCTTTGATGCTTTAGGAATAGCTTGAATGCTTCCTCGTTTTATTTGTTTTCGCTTAGAATCTAGACCTTGTCTTTTGATACCTTTTGACAACTTATGTTAATTATATGATGAGGATGATTGTATCATGGTGATGTATTTATGTGGAGTGACACATGGCATGTTTATATTTATTACTCTTGATTTTGAGAATTATTACTTGGTGATGAAATATTGTATGTTGAATGTCCTCCTTTGTAAATTTTTATGGAAACCAAGTTACGCATATTTTGGAAAAATGCAGACGTATCATCTGGATCTCTTAAATTATTGAATTTATTGCATGATTATTGCTTTCGGGATTTATAGTGTTACATACACCACATCTTTCCACCGTCATGAAGAATTATACCACAAAGACACACTACCCATATCTATCAATGTGGAAATGTAACTCCCATACCTACCCTCTAACACCTCCTTACAAAGAAATTCACCTTGTTGAATTAACCTCTATTTCCAACTTTCCAAAAGACTTAAATTAACCACTCGAGTGTATCTCGCCCGAGATCTCCCTTACTCTTCGGATAGTATGAAATATTAATCAAGGTAGAGATCTAGTAACACTCCTTAGCGTCTAGATACTATGAACAATTATTTTACATTCAAGAATTAGTTAGAACAAAATAATATTTTTCTTCCGTCGTTACAACTTTTGTTAACTCTAAAGTCTGGTGAAATTGTCAAACTCTAATAAGTTAACATATATGACTTAAGAAACTCATTTCTTATTTTATTCATTTTTCCTGGTCAAAGTTTTTAATTTTATCATAGAGTTCAAACTCATTACCAAGAGTTGGATAGAGGAAATCCCTCATGTTGTTGTAAATGAGGTCCTTTTTGACCAAATTCATTAATAATATCATTGCATTTCAAGAAAAAAAAACTCATCACCAAAAGTTGACGGATCTCATATTGATTAATCACTAATTATACAAGTATTAAATCATATCTAATATCCTTTCAACTAGAACCTTGAGGTATTAGATGTTCAGAATCAAAATACAATAAATAACATGTTAATTACCATGACAATATCAGGTCAAAGAAAATCATTATATTCTTTCTTGAGAATTTCTCTATTGACATTTTAAGTTAATATCGACCATTATAAATTCTCAGTTGAGTCAGTTCAATGATCACATCACTATATGCATCATCTATATATGTAATTTAATAAATTAGACTTATTAATCTTTATCCAATAAAAACTATCGCATATATATTGATCTATCTGAATTATTGATGTCCTACTCACAATAATCATACGATCAAGAACAATTTAGATAAAAATAATAAAAGACTTGTTTCTCATTATCATAATCTCTATCATGATAAAAAAGTCTATAGTTTTAATCAAGGACATTATCAAGTTAACTATTTCACTAAACAATAAACAAGATAATGAATATTTATTAGTCTAAAATTGGTTACATAATTGATTGGATCTTGGGCATCTCCAACATGTTGGTTTTCCATTGACAAGAATGGACATATTGCCACAAAAAGTACACGCCCTCATCCAAGCAATCCATTTTATACAAAAACCCACGCCGCCCAACATTTATTCTAAAACGTCCAATCGACTAAGTAATAAACCTTTATAAAATCTACTTCAAAAATTACGCATTTCCGGTTTGGCTTCCTCGACAATCGACCACATCATTTATCACCAACACGCCATCTACTAGAGTTCTACCTTTTTAAGGGGCGAACCTTTTAAAGAGTTCAACTCCCATGATAGCAACACTAATTACAAATAATTGTTTTGGATATCTATTTAAATTTTGGGATCAACCTTCCCAACTTTGAAATGTTAAATTGGGTTCTATCAAGTCTCTCACCAATGGAACACCAAGAAATTACCATTACATTTAATCAAGGGTACAAAGTTAATGGAAATAAAATAGAAAATATTTACATATATCCACACACAATTCTGTCTCGATTTCTTCCCTACTCACTCATATTCTATAGAAAGTGGTTGCTTTGCATTCATCTAAATAACTTATAACTTACGCGTCATGGAAAGGATGAATTTTGACTTGTTGGCATTTAAATTTGGCTACATAATATTCCAATTTATGCAATAAACAACTAAAAAGATGAAAATCGGTCGTTGTTTGTGTTACTTCTATAAAACATGAATTTTATTCATATATGGATTGATTGATTTGAAAAAGTATAAGTACTTTTAATTCCATAAAAATTGTGTATATTTTCTTCTCCTTCACATTGTAATTAAAACCATTATTTACACTTGAATAAAAGGCAAACGGGCAACAAGTTGCGCCGCTAGACCTTTTTGGATGGTAAAATCAATCCTCGTAAACACAACATGTTGGAACAAGGGTGTTCAACAATACCACATTTTGAGTTTTGATGATAACAATGTATTAAAAATTGTCAATTGGATATGCTAATATTTGTTTAAGTATGCAGGATATTAATCAAGATTTTCATCTTAGAAAGTATTCTGTTTAAACAAATTGAGAGCAAGACCAAGAGAAGCGTGTTGCTTGTGATTCTGAAGATCTGAAGAGTCTGAAGAATCATCAGAAGCTGTGTCAAGAAGTCCTGAAGACTAAAAGAATCTGAAGTTCATATAAGTCTGAAGATGATCAGAACCTAAAAGTTCAAGAGAGTCTGAAGACTATCAGAACCTGAAGACCAAGAGAGTCTGAAGATCATCAGAAGCTGAATTGCTACAGTGAGTCTGAAGCCTACAATCTGAAGATCTGCTTAGAAGGATTTCTAAAGGCATTGCGATGCATAAGAAACACTCTATTGGAGTAACGACTAGCTTCAAAGTCAACTTGAGCGTGGGATGCTCAACGACAAAGAATGCAGAGTAGTACAGAGTACGTGTGTACGAACTCTGTTTCCACTACTCCACTACCTCGTACAGTTTGGCAACTGTGTCTACCGGTATTAAGCTTCAAAAGGAATGAAATTCAAAATATGCATTTGAAGGACTATTACCATATCAAGCAACAGATCAACAGCTATTGATCAAGCTTCCAGAATTCTCTTGATGTGCTGGATTGTCTCAACGTCTCTTTCCAACGCCTATATAAAGGATAGAAGACTTGAAGAATATGTTGGACTCTACAACTGAAAAACTACGCTGCTAAGCTATTGTATTCTCACTGAGTCAAACCAAAAACACATCAACAACTTAGATTATTCTTACAAACTGTGTATTCTAGAATCTCTAAGTTTATCAGAAAAACAGAGTCTGTCTTCGTAATTAGGCTATCTCATTATGATTAGGAATAAAATGATTGTAGTTCCTTTTGCATTTTGTATAACTTGCTTATATTGTTGCTTGAATCAATGAATAATCGGAGGATGGATGAGGATGACCAGTTTAAATTGATTTGATTGGTTGGAACGGTTCAAGGTGAAAGAGATTTTTGGGTTTTCCACTATAGGGATTTTTTTTTTTTGGGGGTGTTGACTCTTTTAGATTGTGTTGTCTTTCTTTCTTTTATGTAGGTTTGATTTGTGATGTCTTGAATCCTCATTGCAAATGTGATAACAATTAAGTATTGAAGATCTTTAATTTTAAGACTCCCTGTTTCATTTCAGATATGATTCAGTATTTATACAAATTGGATGTACGTTTCCTTTCTAAATTTGAATGTTTCTAATTTTTTTTCGAGACATATTCTTTCCTTAATTTTATCAAGAAATAATCTTTCCTAAATTGACGAGAAATCTGAAATGTAATTTGCATTTGGTTCTGAGCATCATTTGCTTAACACCATTTTTATGATGACTTTAACATTCCTATAATGTTTCATTTTGCTTTGAACTTTTAAGCATGTTAACTGCTTTGCTTCAGATGTATTAAGGTGAATTATGGATGAGTTCTTTTTTCTTCATCATAAGTTGACATAATGGTTGAAAATGAGTAAATGACACAATCATAAGTAGTATGAGTCATTTCTTAGATATCATGTCCTTGAACGTAACCTATTATTCCTTTTTTTTAATGGAAATCTGAACCTTTAGGATTGCCTCAAAGAGTCTTAACTAAAATGTGATTTCAAGTGTTCATTTGATAAAAGATTAATTACAGTTAACTTAGAGCTTCTTCATTCTTGAGTGTGGGATTCACATTGTTATTTGTATTGATATAGTTTTTTGCTCTTTGATATATATTCCTTCAATGTTGCAGCTACTTCATGCAGATTTCTATTGAGGCATATCCTCAAAATTGTTGCAAATTTATCTTGGTGGATGAGTGTGGAGAACGAGTTCCTTACACGTCCAGTGTTGCTTAACATTTGATGGCTTTAGTCCCTATCTCCTAAAGAATTACCAGAAACGGCTGCAAAAAGAGTGAAATCTGTGGTTTCAAGATATAGTGGACAATTGATTGTATGAGGCGTTGTCAACGAGAATGTCCACAACCGATTTTTTAAGGACAAAATCGGCTAATGTTTATGAACGAGTTTAACACGATTGAATTCAGTCCAGACCAAGTTACCAGCCCAGTCAATTATATCAGGAAACTTAAGGAGATTCAACAATTTCTAGGAAACTGGACTTCCTATATGGCTCACTGAAAGTAGTGTGGATTCTAATCCAAATCAGGTATTTCCTAAACTTTAAAAGTAATAACTTCTGCTTATTACACTAGAGGAACTCATACAACCATATCAGACAATAGAGGAATCGTAGATATTTCACTACATCATGGAGATTATGATGTAACTGTTACACATCCTCTAATCCAAAAAGCTGAATATATAGTGTAAGGAAATGATTTTCACTGGAACCTATCTATGTAAAAATGCATGCCTAAAGAGCAACCAACTATTATAACTTCTACTGAAGCTAGCTAGCAATATTTAACTGTGTCAATTTTGAAAGATTATTATTGTAATAAAAGGGTTTTGAAAGATTATAGAAACATTTTTTTGTTAATAATACACTTTTCATCCAAATCAGAAATGAACTCTCTTTGTTAAAAATCTACCACAAAATGAACCAGAATTTTGAAATCTATATAAACTCGTGGAAGAGACATTTCAACAAATAGTTAAAGGGCATCATTTACGGTAAAGGCCATATATTCAATAAAAGGAAAATTAATTAAATAAAACCTTTTGCATGTTGAGGTTAAGAATGAGCTTTTTTTTAGGTACATAATACTGCCTCCGTCCCAAATTTTATGTTTTAGGGGGAAAAATTTGTCCCAAATTTTATGTCATTTTACAATATCAATGAAACATTAATGTAATTTTTTCTATTGTAACTTTAACTATATATTACTCTCTCTTCTTTCAATTCTTTCATTTATCTTTTCCATATTATTTATTAAAGACAATTTTGTAAAACAACTTATAATATCTCTTTTAAACACAATATTAATTGTATTTCTTAATATGTGTGAAATGCCCAAAACGTCATACAATTTGGGACGGATGGAGTATAACATTAACATATAATTTTTACAAAAATAATGAAGTAACATACCAATAAAATAACATTGACATATAATTTTAACAAAAGAATATAGTAACATACCAATTATGTTTTTTTTTTCTGAGTATTATGTGGACAAAAATTCATATTTTAAAGGTGAATAAGTGCGATGTGTAGGGTTCGAATTTCAGCATCTGCATATATTAGGGACTACATATTTTATTCTCTTTGATATGCATTGAGATTTGCTTTTGTCTACTATATCTACAATCTATATGACCCGTGCGGCAGCACAGGTGGATGGTCTAGTTATTATAAATATCTTGAATCAATAGTGAGGATAACCCTTATTGAAAGACATATGCTTTTCTAAATGGTTTACTAAACGAAAAAGTTTTTATGTCACAACCACCGGGACTTGAAGATCTTGAGTTTTCGGATCATGTTTTCAAGTTAAAAAGAGCTCCCTATGGTCTCAAACAAGCACGTAGAGCTTGGTATGCGAGGTTGAGCAAGTTTTTTTTAGAAACAAGGGTTTTCCCGTGGAAGTGTTGAAACTACTTTATTTCGTAAGCCCAAAGGAAAGGATGTTTTACTTGTTCAAGTGTATGTTGAAGATATCATATTTGGGTCTACTAATGAAAGTATGTGTAGAGAATTTTCGAAGGAAATGCATGGTGAGTTCGAAATTTCTCTCATGGGGGAGCTCACCTTCTTCCTACGTTTGGTTTGAGATTTGCTTTGTTTTGTAACTTTTGTGAAAATTATTAATAATGGATTGTGTTAAGATTTGACTTTGAATCTCTCAGTTCCAAGTGAATCTTATCATTTGAACATAGTCATATTAATTTCGTCACTGCCATTAAATCAAGCATAAATCTAATATGTCGTCAATTGTTTTAAAAATTCGCTAGAACCATGTGTTGAAGCAAGAGCACACTTTTAACCTAATTCCCCCTTATCTCTAACCCTTCATTTGGAAGCAGCTAGCATTGTGATTGATGAAATTTGTTCATGAAAACTTAACAAAGATGTAGTTATTGAGCAGTACTTGTGATCATTCACATTTTTAGTTTGACTATAAAGGATCTTTGCTTAAATAGGTATAAAAACCCCTCTTGAAATACCAACACTCTCTTCATAGTTGTGTCGATGAACATTAGTCATTCGTATATGGGAAAGTTTTTTAATGGTGTATAGTTTATTCCTTTTTATACAAAAATAAGAAGGGGTTATTATTTTCCCACATACGGCGCCACTGATCTTACATGATAAGAAGAACAGTGGAGGGGTATACCTGCAGACACCCCGACCCTTACGTTAGTATTTTAAGCAAGAAAATAGAGTTACGAGTAAATTAAATCATACATTTATGAATTATTTTTATTTCCAAAATATAGAGTGGGGAGTTACATGTGTCGTTTTAAATATCTAGTAGTTAATGGGGCCGTTATGATTTTGTGTTTGGATCAACGTCTAATATTGCTACAAACGCCGCCCCTTACGGGGAAGGGGTGTGAAGCAAGTAATTGTCCCAATGTTAAATTGGGCTTGTTTGTTATTGGGATTGGACTCAAATGGGCTTAACTAATTTAGGCAGTCCATAATAATAACCTAACTTAACCCTAACCCATCGTCTGGTAAACTCTATATAAATGTATGATTTTACTTTGGTTGATAATACTAGAAAAGGTCGGCTGCGCTCTGCCGAAGGTTGATTCCTCTCATTCTTTTTGGCTCGATGAAATCTCGCTACCTTGTATTTGCAAAGAATAATAAAGGTAGCCTTCCACTATCTCTCTATCATTCAATGATGAAGAGAATATGTTCACATATATGAATTGATTATAATGATTATGGTAGGGTGAGGTACAAATCTCAAATCATTCATATTTTTCTTATCAATTGCATCTATTTTTTTGGATCATTTTCAATTTTTAATCTTATCTTGTTTTGTCTTCACCAGATCCATGGACATGGCAACACAACTCGCTTCAAATATTATCATTTTAGATCTCATCAAATGGTTATCATCAAGATTTTATGTATTTCGAAGCATTGTTATGGTCTACCTTATTATTTGCTATGGTGATATCCAAGATAAATCTCATCCAACTGTGATTTCTTTGATTGAATTTGGAAAAAAAAAAGACAAAATTTTGTCTTTTTGAAGAAGGTACACCTATTATTCACTATAGCTTATTTTGAATTAATTTCTTTGCTTTTACTTAATATTATTTATTTTACTGAATATTTCATTTACTCTTAAACAAGTATCATAAGAAATCAATATATTTCTTTAAAAGTACTTATTATAATTTGAATGTTGATTTGATGTTTTTTCGTATGTATAAAATCAACCTTTTTTATAAATTTAATTACCGGTGTATTAGATCCATTAGGAAATTGAACATGACCACTTTAAAAAAAACCCAATTTTTTGTGTAAAAGAAAACAACATGGAGTATCTTCTTTTGAAAACATTGTACCCAGATTGGTGTACCCAAATAAACTAACCAAAATCACCAAAAGTTTCTCTCGATCTTCAATGTCGATAAAACTTAGGACAACACCTTTTTTGGCTAAATGAAGTTTAAATTGGTTCATACCATTTGTTATTTATGGAACAAAATGGCCCAATTTGAACTTTTAATATAGTCTTATCCATGACTTTATGATGTGGTTTGAAAAATTAGTACTGAATTACATAAATGTGATCATGTGTGTTTGTCATTTGACATACAAATTGAAATGTAGAGCTTAATGGAATAAAATTATGATATTTCCATGAACATGTCTTTCTCCTTAATTGTTACACAAGGATTTAGAGGAAAATTGTAAGAGAAAACTAGCTAGATTACACCTCTTTAATGCATGCAACTTATCATTAATCAATGACAATCAACCTTCCGTCCACACTGCTTTGACCTCTTTTATGCTTTTATAAAAGTTTCCTTCAGGGTCGTAGAAGTAATGCACAACAAAATTGATAGCATTATATAATTATGACAAATAGTTTATCAATTCTAATCTTTTACACTTTCATCCTCGCACATTATTTTTACAATCCTTATTCATGGTGAATGCATTTTATAAATGTTTTGCAAAGGGAAATGAAATAAAAGATTAAAGCAAAGACAATAAGTAGAAGGGTGAATATATACTATAACAAAATAATTTTTGCATGTATCATGTAATATTAATAAATTAAATATTTCAATGAATTATCTTTTGTTTTGTTTTACCAAAATTAAACTCATGGCCTAATCTTATCTAATCCCTTAGTTTTTGATTATAAATCCTTGGTTTTGTCTTCAATTGATTTTTTTTAAAGTTAATTATAAAAATATATAATAAATGTATAAAAATACATAAAAAAAACATAAGAATGTGAAAAGAGAGCTTATATGAAAATTAAGTTAATAATATAAACTAGAAGGGTGTAACTATTACCTTATATACCCTTTCAGACTTCATATGACGTTTCATATGGCGTTCTTGTGCCAACCATGCTGGAAGTAGCCACTCATAGCCTGGTCAAGTATTGTCATGAAAAGAAACCGATTCTATGTTTTGGGGCAAGGTTCGATTCTGTTTCTGTTGTTTGAGTTTTATTTTTGAAATAATGACTTTGGTTTCTTGTGAGAAATTTTATATTCTTGATGTTTTCATTGTGTGATATCATGTTTCAAGTTTATTTGTATTATATTACACAATGAAAGTTTCGAGTATCGAAAATTTCTCAAAAGAAACCAAAATCACTATTTCAAAAATAAAAACTGAAACAACGAAAACGAAATCAGACCTTGTCCCAAAATTTAGAATTGGTTTCTTTTCATGACAATACTTCACAAGGCTAGTGGCTACATCCAGCATGTGTAGCACAAGAACGCCATATGAAACGTCATATGAAGGCTGACAGGGTATATAAGGTAATAGTTACACCCTTCTCGTTTATATTATTAACTTAATTTTCATGTAAGCTCTCTTTTCACATTCTTATGTTTTTTTTATGTATTTTTATACATATATTATATATTTTTATAATTAACTTAAAAAAACAAAGAGATCAACTGAAACCAAGGCTTTGATAATCATAAACTAAGGGATTAGATAACATTAGGCCAAGAGTTTAATTTTGGCAAAACAAAACAAAAGATAAATTCATTTAAATATTTACATGATACATGCTAATTTTTGTTGTTATAGTATATATTTACCCTTCCACTTATTGTCTTTGCTTTACTCTTTTATTTCATTTCCCTTTGCATTACATTTATAAAATGTGTTCACCATGAATAAGGACTGTAAAAATATTGTGCGAGAATGAAAGTGAAAAAGATTAGAATTGATAAATTATTTTTCATAATTACACAATGCTATCAATTTTGTTGTACAGTACTGCTACGACCCTGAAGGAAACTTTTATAAAAGCATAAAAGAGGTCAAAGCAGCATGGGCGAAATCCGAGTTGATTGTCAACGATTAATGATAAGTTGAATGCATTAAAGAGAAGTAATCTAGTTAGTTTTCTCTTACAATTTGCCTGTAAATCCTTATGTAACAATTAAGGAGCAAGACATGTTCATGGAAACATCACCGTATTATTCCATTATGCTATACATTTTAATTTGTATGTCAAATGGTAAAAATACATGATCACATTTAAGTAAAAGGTAGTAGAAATATACATGTTGAATGATTGGAGAATTGTGTGTGTTGAAATATACATGTATTTTTACTTAAATGTATAGTCATGGATCACATTTAAGTAAAAGGTAGTATCAATTTAACCATATTTTTGAAATGACGGAGAATTGTGTGTGTTGAATGCAAATACAAGGAAAAGGTAGTAGAAATATACATGTTGAATGATTGGATATGTCCAGAGTGTACAAGCATTTGCAACAGCAGACGTTTGCAACAACAGACGATAAGTTATAATTATAATGAAATTTTAGTTTCTCATATTTTCATGTTGTATCATTTTGTTTTTAGTTTGAAACAAGAGTAAACTTATAGGATAAAAAAAATGTCAACAACCTACTAGTGTTCTAGCTCATACATTCAAGCCAATTGGTTTTAAGTATATGTCTGAAATGCTTATCAAGAAGACTTTAGAAGATTTAGAACTAAACAAGGTCAATAATACTGCTACTTAGTCTCCAAAGTAATCTACTTTGAAAACTGTGTTACCTTTCTCCCATTTTATGTATTTAACATAATAATTTCATTTTGCTTCATGCTTATTAACGCTCTCCTTCATGTATTCAATTCATACATGAGAGGAGAAAAATGTGTTATATTTTTAAAAAAAAAATAATACATGTGTTTGTTGTTGATGAATTAGGGGAACTTGAAAAAGAAAACTCCTAAGTGAAAATCAAGGTTTAAAGTTTGAAAACGAGAAAACTGAGAAAATGAAGCAAGAAAAGTTAAAGGAAACATCTAATTGCAATAACATTGACGAGGCTTGCAAAAACAATAGGGTAAAAGGACCTTAATTTGGTAATGAATTTTGGATGGTCAGATGGACAGTCCAGAGGCTTAGGCAAAAAATAAAGTAAAAAGAAAGGAAAATGATTACTTAAAAAAATAATGGATTGTTCGAAAATGATTTTTTTCTCTAATCCTAGTACTTTTTCTTCGAATATGTATTTGTCAACCTTATTGCATTGTTGCTCAAAAAAAAAAACCCTTCTTGCATTGGGTGGTAAACGAATGCAACAAATAAATTGGTGTGCACTGTCACAACTAGTGATAGTAATAACAATAGTGTTAATTCCCACATAGCTATGCTACCTTTTACATCGGTGAACTTTTTATATTTATGTTGAAATTAAGCTTTTATGAATTAAACCAATCAAATGAACATGTTAATTTTGAATCATAATTGTATGAAATGGGGATATATGAATAGATTAGTCCCAATGTTTATTGGTCTAAATCGAGAAGTTTAAGTCTTTGATCCATTATCTAAATTTATCAATTTTAAAATGCTGTGAATTTGGACAAAACTCACGGCATTACTTTGATATATGGAGCAACATTAGGAGAAACCTAATATTTAAAAAAAAGAAAAGACAATGAACTAGAAAAATATTTTAGGACTCTTTTTAAAACTATTTTTAAATTAAGTAAAATCTATTATCACATAAAATGTACGAGATTCTTGTTCCTTGAATGTTTGGAAGGTGTGTTTATTGTTCAATATGTCTTAAATGGACATAAAGTAGAATATGACGACAGAGCATCATATGATATTAAAGTCTAGTTTTTTAGTTACTTTCTTTACATCTGAAGACAAATAAGAGGTCATTTAGAGGAGTTGTCCATGGTTTGAGTCTTTTTAGAGAGAAATCACATAAATCGGAAAAACAAGACATTGCATCAAGGATCAAGGATATGAAGAAACAAAATCTATGGTTCTTATAAGGTTTTTAAAGACAAAACAAGTTGGGGTAAATTCATCCCAAGTTCCAAGGCATTTTAAGACAAGATCGAACACTCGAAAAAGGGACGAAAACTGCAAAATTTGCATCCAGGCTACTGCCCCATGTGGCCCTCCATATGGTACAACTCTGGATGTTATCTCATGCACCCATGCTTGTGCGTGTATCCACCTTGCACATTAATACGGGACACATACTTATTTTGCTTGTTTTTTAAGCAGTATAGGAGGAAAAATTCCAGTTATCATCTCTTTGTCGCAAGTATAACATTTCACTCAACATAAATATTCGAAATTTCTACTGTTATATCATGAGGTCATGTGATACTCTCTTAAATAAAGACATTTCATAAACTAATAACAAACCAAATTAATTCCAACAAAGAATGTAGAGGGGATTCAAGAAAACACTAACTGTCGTCAAACATCTGAATCAAACAACATAATCTCATATTGTGCCGGACAATTAAAAAAACATGCAATTCATTAATCTCTTTTAATGTTTTTATTTTAACAAATTCCGCTAATTTCTAAGTTGGACGAAAATCCATGTGGACAAGATAACATAATACTTTATTATTGTTATAATTTGGTGATCTTACCAATTTGTCCATCAAGTTTTTGGTGTCGTGTCGAGAATTGTCGATATTTCGACAAGGCAATTAGTTGAATTTATTTTGTAAATATATTGTTTCATTTTTTGTATTAAAATTACAATAGTTTTTTTAGTATCAATTTTTTAGGTCATTACTAATATTTTTTGTTGAAGAAAGGTCATTACTAAGTTTATTTTTTTGAAAGGTCATTACTAAGTTAGATACTAGAAATTAGGATTGGTTCTTACTTTCTAATTTAGGTTTAACTTTCTAGATTAGAATTAAATCTTTTTAGATTAGGTTAGTTTTTATTTCCTTGGCTTTAGGTTAGATTAAATTTGTTTTATTCTATTATGTTAGTTTTCTTTTCTTATCTTATTCAAAAAGAACAAAAAGATTTAGTTTGTTTTTCTTGTTTCTAGATTTAATTTTAGGATAATATTTAGGCTATATTTAGTTTGTTTTTATTTTATTTTTATTTTTTATATAAAAAACTGGAGAAAAAAATATATATTTTATTTTCTTTTGTGTTGCTATAGTTTAATCTACTTCCTCAAGCCCTTCTTAAAATCCTTGAAAGTTGTTCTATGTGTAGTGCAGATACATGTGTCTTGCTATTAAACTCTGATATCAATAAAACGGAATAGAGAAATCTAAAAGTCATCCGAGAAGAAAGAGAAGCAGCACTTGTTCCACTACCATACCTAAAAGAAGACAAGGTGGAAAATGAGGAACGCATGGAGACCATGGAAGACAGGACAACCTCGATGAAGTTGTCCAAAGGTTCCAACTGGCAAACCCTGTTTTCTTTGACATAAACATGTAGTTCTCACCGCTCAAACTAAGAACCAACTCTCATGTATGGAATCAAAAGATTGCGGTTCTTATCTGACCTATTTCTTAAAAGCTGATGACGGGTCATCGTACGTTTGCAACAACCCAATATTTTATATGCATTATATAAATTTTCCATAATAATTTTATCGATTTATTGTATAAGTAATAATTTAATTTATAAGGATTTTTAATCTAAGTTATTTTAGTCAGATTAGAAATTTAAAATAATGCAAATAATAAATCGGTTTAGTTCGGTTAGTGAGTGTTTGGTTAGTGACTTAGTGGTAAAAGTCAAATACTTGGTTTTGGTTTTATAATGCACCTAGTGAGCAGTGATATGAGCGATCAAGAGGAATATGAGAACTTTATTGGTATTTATTTCTTCTGACCAAAATGTAACTCAGTTGATCCTTATACCTTAAACACTAATTAGAGCCATTCCATCCTTGTTGGCTCACGCCTACATCAGCTCATTTACCCCCTCATTACATGCTACTTCCACCTTTCAGCAACATCGGTTTATTTTTTTATTCTAAGGTGAGGGTTCAATTAAGTCCTTCACAAATGGATTATCAAAAAATTACCTTTAGAGTTTTTGAAGGGTCTAGATTTGTTAGTAAAATTTCTATACACTTCCACACACAATAGTGCCCCTATCTCCTTCCCCATATATGCATCCCTATCTCTTTTGTATTCATCATCTTCCAATCACAAAATCTGCAGAAAATTGTTTCCGAAATCTAGAGCTCTTGGCAATATTTTACACTCCCCAATTTGCATGTTAACACGCATATGTCCACACCGATCAAAATAGTCTCTATACCGGGAAAAACTTCTTGATTAAAGATCAACAACCTCTTATTTACTTTCTTTTAGACCCTTATTTATTCAAAAAATAAATAAGGTGTCTTGAATTGTAGATCTTGGCTGTTGTCTTTTTCGTATTTGGTTCTCCCAATAGGTGTCGTGCAAAGTCTAAAACATAGTGTTCTTCAATGAACAATTATTTAATTGATTTAAAAAGTGTTCTTCAAACATTTGTTTACAAAACTCATATATATTCTTTTAGGTGAATCATAACAAAATAGAAACCAAAGATATTTTGATCTTAAAGTTAAAATGAATTGTTCCCGTGAGCATAATTCAGTTGGCAGGGACATGTATTATTATATGTAGATGTTCAAGTTCGAACATCAGACATCCCACTTATTCATCATGAAAAAGGTGAATTCTAACCACTAAGCTACTTAAAAAAAAAGTCAAAAGAAATTATTATAAAGGAATATCCGTTGATGCTAAACCCACGATTGCATCTTACATCTACCATCCAAATCCTGGGTGTGGTTATCATGCATAAGCCATAACTTATGCACCATGCATAAGCCTGCATTAGTCCAGCCCATTATGCAGCTAGCCCAATAAAATTACTTCCTACACACCAAAGAAAAACAGGTGAAGAAAGCAAATTTACAAAAGAAAAACAAAGCATCACGCGCGTTTCTCTCCATTCCCAACTTCAACCACCACCGGTAACAAACTTCCACCACCGGAAACCGTCTTCGTCGCCGTCATTCAACTCAACAACACCGTCGTTCACCACCGCATTCACCACAACCGCATTCACGTCGGAAACTGCATTCACCACCGCAAGCAAATCACGACGGAAACGTTAACAATCACGTCGCAAACTTCCACCACTGCAAATCACGTCGGAAACAAACTTCCATCGCCGGAAATCGAATTCAACATAACGGCATTCATCATCTTCATCATCATCGCCGCAAGCATCTTCATCATCTTCAACAAAACAGCAAAATGATGAAAAGAAAACAGGTTTGAAATTATCTTGTGCTTTCAAGTAATTACAATCAGTTTAATTTCATCTGCTAGTTGGAAATGGTTTCTGGAAAGTAATTGCATTTGTAATCCTAAATCACAGCTTAATTTCGAATTGGGGAAAATCAACTAAAATAGTTTAATTTCTGGAAATGGTTTCATAGTGTGATTAGTATGTTTTGTTTAAAAATCATATAGAAAAACAATTTACTATGAAAACCAATATGTTGTGTAAATGGTTTTCGCAAGTTTTACTCTGAAACCATTTTGCTCTGGAAATGGTTTCAGAGTGTTGATTTGCTTTGGAGCTGTTTTTAACAATTTTTTTGTTTAGTTTAGAATCTAACTTGTAAAATGCGTTATTTTGCTCTGAATTTGAAATGGTTCACATGTAATCCATCATATGATAAGACTTGATATGAATCAGTTTAATTGCGAAATCAAACTAATTGTCTAATGGTTTTGATAGACTTGTATGTGAAAGATAATTGCAGGATTCTGTTATTAGCATTTTTAAATTGCAGGATTGAACATGGTTAGAACAATGCACTTTGTTAGAACATTGTTAAACTCTAAAAACTATGTCAAAACCATTGTTCTGTGGGAATGGTTTTGGTGAGTTGTACTCCAAAACCATTAGATGTATTTTATGGTTTTCTTTGATCATGCAGGTGAAGAAAACTAAAAAGCTAGAGACGTTGCCATCATTTAGTATTGGGCTAACACAAATGGAGGAGGAGGAAAGGAATGACACAGCTTCATCATCTGATGGTGGTAAAAATAAGGAGCAGATAACAAGAAAGTCCAAGGGTAAAGAAAAGAAGCATCAAATAAAGAAACAGCAACATGATGCACAAGATTATGATGAAGGAAATTCAGATGATGACAATGTCAAGCAAAGACTGAGGCACAAGATGAGCATACCTAAGGTATATGAGCTTATGAATTCAGTAAATAGAAAACAGGATATAATTGATGAATTGAATGACAGTGACTTTGGAGGATTGTTGCATATCTGCAACTGGAAAAGAGTCCACACTTTCTTTGTGGATTGGGTTGTTAGAAACTTTGACAAAGAGAACATGTGCATTGTATTAAGCAAGACTGAGGTGCTTCCATTGAAAGAGGAAGATGTACATAGGGTGTATGAGCTCCCAATGGAAGGGAAGCAGATTAACGTTGATCTCTGCTCTGAGGAAGCAATAAAGAGATTGAGGAAATAATTGGGACTGAATGGAAATTATTCAGCTTCTGTGAGAGTGACAGATTTGGAGATAATATTGAAGACACTAAAGAAACCAAAAGCTTGGGTGAATGGTGCAATTTGTTTTATCATTCACAAAATTTTGTGCCCTACTTATAGTAGCTTTGTATCTCTCCAATATGCGCTTATATTAGAAGATCCAGCTGGGGTATCATCTTATAATTGGTGCTCACATGTTCTTGAGTATATGAAAGAGGGCCTTCATACTCCGGAAGTTGCAAATCCATTAGCGGACTTCCACTTCCTAATGGTGATCATTCTATATATATATATATATATATTTATTTTTTTTGTTTTTTTTCTAAAACAAGTAAATGATGGATTTTTAATTTATGTATGTGAATGTTTTTATTGTGCAGATTAATTACTTGGAGAAAATGGGGAAGAAAAGTCCATTCCTGACAGGAAAGTACAAGCGGCCATCACTTCGTGATTGGGATGTCAAGGCGGCAAACCAAGACCTTCAGAAGGTCCATGACCTTATGGGACTCGAGCATGGACTAACAGCTGGGGTAACCAAATTGTACAACATCAACGAAGGTCCGCTTGTATTGTGTTTTGATGCAGATACATGTCCACTTTCAAAGGTGAGAGGAAAATAATGATATAACTACTATGCATGCAATGTTATGGTTTTGAAAATCTTAATAATAGATATAAATAAAAAAAATTGCAGGCACAGATGCATCTAGCTCATTGTAGGTCTTGTATACAAATCTACACTACAGCCGCAGACACCTTGGAAAGAAGAATAGTTGAGGGAAATGTTGGAACTTCTGTGAAAAATGGTGAAGTTCCAACAGAAACAAACACAACCAAGGAGAACCCGATTGAAGTGCAACCTGAACGCGATGAGAATAGAGGTTTGGGTGCCGGAACAGATGCAAGCCAAAAAAGAAAAGAAAGAAGTCCTGGTGTAGATAATGAGAAAAACATTGATGGTGATAATGAAAATGAAGAAGATGAATTTGATGCCAAAAGCCTTGATGACTCAGTGAGGAAAGCATGCAACATTGATCTTTCTTTTACACAGGAAACAATCTTGAAGTTTCCAGAGTATTTTGATAGGGGAGAACCTTCGAATGCAGGGTAAGTAATGGTGTTAATGGATTTTAATTTGTGATGTGTAAAACTATAAGAATGAACTAATGGTTTTCTATATGATATGTTTGCCAATAGTGAATCAGTTAAGCCACATTGTGAAGCAAGCAATGTGAAGCAAACAAATGTGATGGAGGAGGAGAAATTAGAGGAGCAGAAGAATGAATCAAAGTTTTTTGATGGGGGAGAAGCTTCAAATGCAGGGTAATAAATGAATATATATGAACTAACTAATGGTTTATCATTTGTGATGTGGAAAACTATAAATACTAACTAATGGTTTCCTATATATGATGTGTTTGTCAATAGTGATAAAAGCAATGTGAAGCAAGGAAACTTGATGGAAGACAAGAATCCGAAGAAGCAAGGAACATTTGATAGAGACACTGTTATAGAGTAAGAATAAACCAATGTGACATGCCAATTCTACTTTTCAATTGATTCATTAAAATCTACAAATTATTAATTCTGCAAACTAACAATTATGTAATTTATTTGACAAGGAAACTCCATTAAGGTCGGTGTTACCGGATGTAATAATCAAAATGGATAATGTCCAAACTGTGCAGACAAGGAAAAGAAAGAAGCATGATATGCTTTATTCTGGTGACATATACCCTGAGCGTAGGAGAGCAGTGAAGAAATCAAAATACCTTGAAAGCCCTTATGATGAAGCTGTCTACGAGTCAAATGCAACTAAGATGAAGAAGGATATATCAACATTTGTATGGAGCATTTCACTTGATGAGTAAGCAAAAACCATTTTAAATATCTATTGGCAAATTATATGAATACTTAGGAATGGTTTGAATTCCAAAATAGAGTGTTTAAATGTGTTTATTATAGTATGTTTTGTTTAAAAATTATGCCAAAACCAATGTGCTATGTAAATGGTTTTTGCAAGTTTTACTCTGAAACCATTTTGCAGTTGAAATGGTTTCAGAGTGTTGATTTGCTTTGGAGCTGCTTTTAACATAAATATGATGTTAAAGATGATGTCAGACAACTCTAACATCTGAAGTAATTTAGATTTTGTAAAACCAGCCGATTGTCAAATTCATGTGTTCCGATTTAAGTAGGGATTTTAATTCATGATATAAATTGATCAAGTAGATCATGCTACTATTGCTTTAATTGATATATGATTTTATTGTTATGTCCTTTCTTAAAGAGTAAACATACTATCTCGTATTTACACGGTTGGTATATAATTATATCACATAAGCATGCGGTTGTAGAAAACCATCTGTTGAGATATGTTGGACTCTTAGTAGCCCTAAGAATTGAGTAGCATTTCATCGTAAGATTAGCATATTTGTTCTTCCTTTTTCCCTATATAACTGGATAGCACCAAACTGAGTGTAAGTTCAAAATCATAAGATGTCCTGCCATCGGTTGTTTTCTTTCAATGGTTTTGCCGGATTTCACTTACTTGCTCCGTCCTTATGAAGCTTGACACTAATATATTTGGTTTTATTGCATGTGTGTGTGAATACTACATGAATAATTTAGGGAGGAGATTTTGTACTGCTCAGATAAAAAGGCTCATGCTTTCAGTCTACAAAGGTGAGACTTGTGGTCACTTCAAAAAGATGAATGGGTGTCATGATTTGTGATAAATGTCTGGGTCAATTGCTTGAATTGGAATCAACCAATTGGAAAAATGACAAGACTGGTGTCGCGTCATTTTTTGGAGAATGAATTAAAAATTAAAATTAAAAAGACTAAAAAAAAAGTGAGAAGAGGGCCCGACTCGGAACCAAAAAATGAGGTATTTTAAAATACCTCTCTGCCGAAATTTTTACCGAAAAGTCAGCGATTGATCATGATCGAACGGCGTACGAGTGTAGGGTCAAATGACACGTGTCGGTGGTGTCTTAGGTCAAAAATTGGGGTATGACAACTGGTTACACCATTCATAAATTATGTATGCATTACATTCAATTAATGTTTAGAGTTTACAGACTGTTTGGTCTTTTTGGAATTGATTTTAGTCATTTTATATAAACAGGTTGAGTTGGAAAAACCTGATGCCCTAAAAATAACAAACCCAGTTGCATGCAAAAGATTCATCGAAAGACTGAAAAAGTTCAAATATATAAATGTGAAGGCTATTGACTCTACATGTCTAGAATATGTAAGACTCAATTCATTATAATTTTGGAAATTTCTACATATTGGTTGTTTGAATTATATGGTGTTGATTATTTTACTGATGAAATAGGTAATGACGCCAGCACTAGTTGGAAATACGGGTTATCATTATGTCTGCTTCGTTGTGAATCTCAAGAGCCAAACATTTCAATTCCTGAACAACTTAAAAGGAGAGACATTGCACATGAAGAATGGCGAAGCGACTGCTTACAAGAACATGTTTGATGTATGGCTGAAGGAGGTGGAAGCATTTGTGACAGAATTGTACAAGAAAAGAAAAATCACAATGTCTTTCAAATTTAGCACATTTAAGTGGGAAACCCCAAAGATGCCTAATAAATGTGATAAAAACAGTTGTGGAGTCTTTTGTATGAAATTTCTAGCTGAATGGGAGGGTGGCAATAAAGAAATGGAATCTTTCAAAGATTGGTCAAAAACAAGAAAGCATGGGAACAATGGCAAGGCTGCAAAAACTATGGATTTGAGAATTGGAATCCGTTCATCAATATTAAGCGACTCAAGCAATTGCAAAAGAAACTATGTGGAGAAGGCAGCAACTTCATACTATGAAGAATTGATTCAAAAGCTAGCACGTTAATGTTTCTTGTTAATGTTTGTATCAAGTTTATGAATTTCTGGATTTGTATCAAATTTATGGTGAATTTTTGTATAAAGATATTTACAAAGATGTTTATTAATTGAAACATATTTACTAGAATTAGATGTATGGAATACTGAAACCATAAGTACGTTTAAATGGTTTTGATAGTGTTCTATGTGAAACTATCAAAATAAAAGAATAGTGAAAATCATTATTGATAAATGGTTTAAAATAAAAACTATTATTGATGGAAAAAAATAGTTTTGATAGTTAGGTGTGTCTTTTTATAGTATCTATCATATTATACTATTAATTTTATTTAATTTTACTAGAATTAGATGTATGGAATACTGAAACCATAAGTACGGTTAAATGGTTTTGATAGTGTTCTTTGTGAGACCAAAATAACTGCCTAATGGTTTTTTAATAAAAAAACAAAACAATCAAATAATTTTAAAGCTATTATTGATGGAATAGAATATCATATTATACTATTAATTTTATTTATTTTTGGCCCAATAATGTTCAATTTAATTTAATTTTACTAAAATTAGATGTATGGAATACTGAAACCATAAGTATGGTTAAATGGTTTTGATAGTGTTCTTTGTGAAAACAAAATAACTGCCTAATGGTTTTGTAATAAAAAAACAAAACAATCAAATAATTTTAAAGCTATTATTGATGGAATAGAATATCATATTATACTATTAATTTTATTTATTTTTGGCCCAATAATGTTCAATTTAATTTAATTTTACTAGAATTAGATGTATGGAATACTGAAACCATAAGTATGGTTAAATGGTTTTGATAGTTGTCACACCCCAGTTTTTGACCCAAGATCCCACCGACACGTGTCATTTGACCCTACACTCGTACGCCGTTTGATTTTAATCAGTCGTTGACTTTTCGGTAAAAATTTCGGCAGGGAGGTATTTTAAAATACCTCATTTTTTTTGGTTCCGAGTCGGGCCCTCTTCTCACTTTTTTTTGTTTATCATTCATTTTTAATTTGCATCTTTTATTTTAATTTCATAATTCTTATTTTTGATTAGTCGTCTTATTTTATTTTAATTACTTTCATTTTATTTTGTTTTATTTAATTGTCCAAAAGTCCAAAATCAATAGAATCTGATCCAAATCCAGCCAAATCCAGTTCACACGTAGGCATAATCAGTCCCCAAACTCAGGAACAGATACATCAACTTTCCCCAAGCCAAGGCAATTTTCTTGTTCTTCTTAACAAACCCTAACCTCAAAACCTGTTACTATAAAAACATAAGCCAACAATCAAAGAAGGGGGCGGAATTTCATCAGTCAAACACTAAACCAATTTCCACCAGAACACAAATTTTCCAATTCAATAACCTGCGAAAATCAACAACATCACACCAAAACCACAACAAAGATTCAGCCAGACAGCAAAACAACTGACGATCCAAACAACCCAACACGGAAGATCTCAACCACAATAGCATATTACAACCGTACTGGAACAAAAAGCAACAGCCGTATCCAAATCTAAGGCCACATCACAGATTCGAAACCAAAAGATCAAAGAGAAGGTAGTATTGTTTTTATCTTGTTTGAATCATAGATCTAGGCTTTTGAGTATTTTTGACTGTAAATATTGAAAACGGAAAAGGAAATAAAAGAAAAACGAAAAGAAACAGAAGAAGTAGGAGTAGAAGAAGAAAACGAAAAAAATAAAAAATAAAATATATGTTTAGGGTTCCGTTGCGGCGGCGGCGCCGTCAAGGCCGGCCAACCGCCGTCGGAACCACCTACCTGCTGGCCGGAGAAGACAACCGGCGTTGGCCGGAATTCTAGAGAGAAGGAAGAGCCTCTCTCTCTCTCTAGAATGAGAGAAGAGAGAGAAAGGAGTGTTAAAAATGAGAGGAATTAGGGTTACAGCCTTTATATAGGCTCCCCTATTCCCCTGTGGGAAGGTCCACAATCCTCCCATGCGCCCAAGCTTCCTGCGCGTCTGATCCAGATCAAGGGCCCCTGATGCCCTGATTCTTGGTTTGATCTGGGCTGTTTGATTTCGATCAGACGGCCCTGATCCAATCCCCTAAGCCCAGCGCCTTCAGCCTGTTCCTTAGGCCCAATCACCTTTTATTTATTTCTGCACCCCCCTGTTTATTGCTTACACCTCCAGCCAGCATCTCTTTTTTATCGTTTTCACGCATTTTAAATTTCCCTTGCGTTTTTTACGTTTTTTTGTTTATGAGCATTCGCATATTTATATTTTTTTAGGTTTATTTATTTATTTATTTTGCACGACATTAGAATGTAATTTAGGCGTTGATGTAAATTATTTATTTTCATTTATTTCTCGCAGACCATAGCATGTATCATAGGCTTTGATGTAATAGCTTTAGGTGCATGTGTGTGCGTGTGTGTGTGCTTGCCCTATTTTATGTTCGGTAACTTAGGTAAAAGGTCTTCGTGGTGGTCCAACGCCACCATAAGATACCGACGATTTATTTTCCCGCTTCGTTAGTTTATATTATAGTTTAATTATTCAAAAAAACAAAAAAACAAAAAACATGCAAATAATCACAAAATCACAAAAAATATTTTCATAACAAACCTTGATCCAAGATCAAGGGATCCTCTTTTATTTTTATTTTTTTTAATCAAATGTCTAAACGATTTAACTTTATTTCAAGTAGTTTCTTTTAAATATTAAAAAACACAAACAAATTTATTTTTGCCACTTGGCTTTTTGTATTTTAAAACATTTTTTCAAAACTAATAAAAAACACACAACCAATCAAACGTCAATTTTTACCCCGAACTACGAGGTTTTGATCCCTCACGGGTACGTAGGCAAAGTACCATGTCCTTCCAAATCAATAAAAAATGTAGATAATTAGGTTTCTTTTCTTAATCATTTTTAATTCCCTCTTTTTTCATATTAAGTAAGTTATAGCACAATAAATTAAATAAAACCAAGAGGTTCCCGTAGAGTACTATGGACATGAAGGGTGCTAATACCTTCCCTTTATGTAATTAACCCCCGAACCCTAAATCTCTTCAAATATGGGTCTTTGAACTTTTTTCCCCTTTTTTTAAAAATTAAACGTTCAGTCGTGAAATAATTAGTGAGTCAAACGCTAATCAAATAGCCTTGATCTCCGAAAAATGACGCGACAATAGTGTTCTTTGTGAAATCAAAATAACTGCTTAATGGTTTTAAATGAAATTATTAATTTGTTTTAAACAATTTATCTTCTAGAAAAACAAAACATACTTTTGCTTTATTTTATGTTTGTTATTGCAAAATAAAAAAATCAGTGTCTTAATTACTATTTTAAAATTTTTAAATATTTTTAAATAAAATTCTTTAAGTCATTGGAAAATGCAATTACTTGAAACCGGTTCAGTTCCCCTTCAATGTCCCTTTGCAAAACACTTCAACTTACCATTCCTTTGAAACCCCTTCAACTTTCTTTTGCAACCCCTTCGACCATTTCAGTTTTCTTTGTTGTATTTAGTTCTTCCTTTGCAACCATTCACTCTATCTGTTCAAACCTCTATCTGTTGCTATGGCTCCAACAATCGAGAAAGAGGTTAATAGTAACTATATACATCATGATATTGCTTTCTCTATTCTCTCTAAACTTCCTATTAAATCTATCAAGAGGTTTTCTTGCGCCTGCAAATCATGGTCTTTGTTATTTGAAAACCCCAATTTCATAAACATGTTCCACACCAATCTATTGTCCAAATCTCATCTAGTTGTACGATGATGCATATCTTATTCTAAACCA
Organism: Medicago arabica; assembly: GCA_946800305.1. NCBI lineage: Eukaryota > Viridiplantae > Streptophyta > Magnoliopsida > Fabales > Fabaceae > Medicago > Medicago arabica. The sequence continues at coordinate 48,113,628 of OX326966.1, forward strand.
TTTTCCACAACCATTTCATGCAAATATTTATGTACTTTCTAGTGATAGGTTTGAGAATAAAATGAAATTGGATTTGTCCCCTTCATTACCCTTCGAAAATGGTTATGATCATATACGTATATTAGGTTCAGCAATTAATGGTACTCTTTGTATGTATGATTATGGTGGTAATACAAATGTTGCATTATGGAACCCTGCTACTGAGCAAGTTAAGGCCATTCCTCCTAGCTGTGGAGTGATTCAAAATGTTACAAATGAATATCAGCTTCATGGATTTGGCTATGACCATGTTAGGGATGACTATAAAGTCATTCAACATGTCGATTCATCTACATTTAACGATAATGTTCTGCTGAATGAGTGTTTCTGGAAAATATATAGTCTAAACAGCAACTCATGGAAGAAAATTAATTTTGATATGCCAAGTCGTTACCAGGATTTTGATACTGAGGTGTATTTGAATGGGATGTCTCATTGGTGGGTAGGAACACATATTGAGGCGTATACGGTGTCATTTAACTGGTGCAATGAGGACTACTATATTACACCTTCGCCCATAGATGATCTACCTGGTTGTCTTGATGTTAGCTTGGTTGTGTTATATGGGTGTTTGGCTATAATATATAATTATAAAGAGACTAATTCATTCCAAATTTCAATTTTGGGTGAACTTGGTGTCAAGGAATCATGGATTAGACTCTTCAATGTTGAACCCTTGTCTTGCATATCATGTATCGGAGCATGGAAGAATGGCAACATATTCTTCATAAAAGAAAATGGCGAACTGGATCTTTTTGATTTAACTACTGGAGTGACGTATTCAATTGGTGTCAAAGAAGAAAGCTTTCGGTCTCAGATAGTAATGTACAAGTGAACATGAAATATCGAACCTGTCATGTTCTACTTGTTTAAGGATCTGAGTATTTGTAAGGCTTGGTGTGTTGGTGTAATCGTGTTGGTGTAATCTGATTTAGGTCTTCTTATCTTATTTTTGTTGTTGAATCCTTTTATGTATTACAATCTAAACCTTCTGATTTAGGTCTTCTGGATATTTATGTATTAGTTGCATCACTTTTGTTAAATATATTAATCTCGGTGTTTTAATCTTCATGGTTGGTGAATTTATGTTGCTATTTGATTGATGTTTATTTAAGATCAATTATATGTATTGATGTTTATCTGGCTAACACACTTTGAGTTGATCTGGTGCGCCCAGATTATATTCATTGCAGTGCCCAGATTACTGAAACCATAAGTACGATTTAATGGTTTTGATAGTGTTCTATGTGAAACCAAAATAACTGCCTAATGGTTTTGTAATAAAATCATTATTAAATAACCACTCAATAAGCTACTTGTATGTGAAAAAAAATTGTCAAATAGTAAATAAAATAAAAGAATAGTGAAAATCATTATTGATAAATGGTTTTGTGTTAAACCTATTGTTGAAACCATAAGTATGGTTTAATGATTTTGATAGTGTTCTATGTGAAACCAAACTAATTGTCTAATGGTTTTGTAACAACCAAACTAAGCATCAATATCAAAATAAAGAATGTTATAAAGAATGTGAAATGTATAATTTTCATTACATCATATCAAAATATTCTCAATAAAATCTAGTACAAAACTTATAATAGTACAAACTTATAACATAAAAATAATCAATCAGTGACAACTTTTGGGTTTAAAGCTTCATCATCTCTCTTTTGTTTCTTCCGATTTATAATGAATTTTTGCCTTTCTCTAGCTTTTTCATAATCACTTTTAAGTCGATTCTTTGACTTAATTGGATTTGGTCTCTCTTTGAACTTTGGTGCAGAGGTCTTCACCCAAGCAGATGTTGTAACGCCCATCTCAATTATTTAATTAATTTGTCGAGTTAGAGTATATTTAAGTGAATTGTGTGTTTTGTTGTGATTATATTAGGTGGTCTATTTTATTATTTAATAGAATAAGGGTTCGAATAAAATAAATATTAGGTTGTGGGGCTGTTTTCGAATTAGGTAGAATTATGAGGGATTAAATGAAATAAGATAAAATAGAATAGAAGTGGTTTAAAAAGGAAAATTAGGTTTAGAATTGTACAGTACGTACAATTCAGCTTTTGGGAGAAAAAGGGAGAAAACAGGAGAGAAGAACAAGAGAGGCTGCTGCTCAATTTTCTAAGGTAAGGGTGAGCCTAGCATTGCAATTCATTAAGCTAATGATTCATGATTAAAGTTAACATGTTTAGGAATTGTTCATGAGAATTTAAGAACTAAGAATTAGGTTAAAAAGTGATGAATTGGTGATTAGATGATGGGAAACTGTACCAATGACGTAGAAAACTGTTTACAGACCTTAGAATAACCCTAGTACATCATTATAGTCGAAACTTGGAAGGTTTAGGATGAAATTTGGGGTTTTGGGTGAAAACCCTCGTAACCCCGTAACTGTTCTGTCGCAGCTCGCCACAGCGAGCAACCAACTCGCCACGGCGAGTGCTCTTCATCAGCTCGCGAGGCGAGCAACCTACTCGCCATAGCGAGTTAACCCTAGTAGGCTCGCGAGGCGAGCAAACCCCTCGCCATAGCGAGCAACCTTTGAGAAGGCTCGCAAAGCGAGCAACCCCCACTCGCCATAGCGAGCAACCCGTGATGTCTCGCCAGGCGAGCAACCCTACTCGCCATAGCGAGTAGTACCCCTGAAGCTCGTGAGGCGAGAAACCCAACTCGCCACAGCGAGTTATCCCTGATGGTTCGCGAGGCGAGGATTCCACTCGCCATAGCGAGTAGTCCCGTATCAGACTACCTTCTTGGAATAATGCGACTCTTGTCGCACAATTGATTATGAGATTACCCCTGGATTAGATTAAGTACTGAAATATTAAGATGACCTATAGAGCTGCTAGTTGATTAGTTACAGTGATCTATACATTAGTATATGCTTCTTTGAATTATAAGAGATGATGTAAGTGAATGCTTGTGATGATTCGTTGCTGCCATGTTGCTATGTTTTATTAAATAAAAGCTGCATGTATTGTTATAAGATTTACGATGTTGTAATCCAATTATTGGAATTTATTTGAGAGGTCTAAGTTTAAGAAGTTGAGTCCATGCATATGCATCCAGAGACGAGGGCTCATGCCCTAGGAGCTTTTGCTCAGTAGCGACGAGAGCTTATGCTCTAGGAGTATCTTTATGCTCAATAGCGACGAGAGCTTATGCTCTAGGAGTATCTATATGCTCAATGGCGACGAGGGCTTATGCCCTAGGAGTATATTTATACTCAATATGGTACCACATACATGATTAAGATGTCTAAGTTGCATTGTTGAGTTTAAGTTGCATAGTCGAGTCGAACTAAGATTGTTGATTAAGACGTTGATTTATGATGATGACTATGGCGTCGTTTATGATTAAGGTGTTACTTGACTGTTGTGGTGATATTATGATGATGAAGTTATGTTGTTAAATATAATTGTTGAATTATATGTTTAATGTTTTGTTTTGTGAATCTCACCCCTTCTGTTGGAATTGCCGCCTCGTGGGCAAGTGCAGGTAACCAAGCGTTGGATTGACGATGTGAGAGGTCCTTGTGGAGTCTTAGGAGCTCTGATACGTAACGGGATGGGGTTTATCATTGTTTCTATTCCTTTATGTATCGTTTTTGAATTAATTATGACTTTGGTGCGAAGAACTAATCTTTTTAAAGAGTTTGTATTATGATTCCGCTGCTACATTTTGAATAAAGATGAGGAATAAATTATTATTCATTTTGTTTAAAAATTGTTTTGAAATCTGACATCCTGATTATGTGCTATACTCTGATTATATAAAAGAATTTTTAAAGCTAGGATTTCGGGGTGTTACAATTGGTACCAGAGCAGGTTGGTCCGTCCGGCCAATTAGAGAGTCGAGTGGCGATGTCTTAGAGTTAGAATACTATAGTTATATTATTCTAACTTATGTTTGCTTGTAGAGGAATAAGATGGCTGGGAGAAACGATGCTGCACTCGCTGCTGCTTTGCAAGAAATGGCTCAAGCTGTTGGGCAACAACCTAACGCTGGTGGTAACAATGGAGTTCGAATGTTGGAGACGTTTCTGAGGAACCATCCACCTACCTTCAGAGGCAGATATGATCCCGATGGAGCTTAGACTTGGCTCAAAGAGATTGAAAGGATTTTCCGAGTCATGGAGTGCACTGCACCTCAGATGGTTCGTTTTGGTACGCACCTCAGAAGGAAGATGCTCCCGCAGAGGTCGTCTGCTATAACTGTGGAGAAAAAGGCCACAAGAGTAATGCTTGTACGGGAGATGTGAAGCGGTGTTACCGTTGTGGTAAGAAAGGACATGCTACTACGGCATGCAAACATGATGACATCGTGTGCTTTAACTGTAATGAAGAAGGTCATATTGGTTCGCAATGCAAGAAGCCGAAGAAGGCTCAGACTACTGGGAGAGTTTTCGCTTTGGCTGGTACTCAGACCTGAACAAGGTAAATTTTCGAGGACGAAAATTCTATAAGTTGGGGAGAGTTGTAACGCCCGTCTCAATTATTTAATTAATTTGTCGAGTTAGAGTATATTTAAGTGAATTGTGTGTTTTGTTGTGATTATATTAGGTGGTCTATTTTATTATTTAATAGAATAAGGGTTCAAATAAAATAAATATTAGGTTGTGGGGCTGTTTTCGAATTAGGTAGAATTATGAGGGATTAAATGAAATAAGATAAAACAGAATAGAAGTGGTTTAAAAAGGAAAATTAGGCTTAGAATTGTACAGTACGTACAATTCAGCTTTTGGGAGAAAAAGGGAGAAAACAGGAGAGAAGAACAAGAGAGGCTGCTGCTCAATTTTCTAAGGTAAGGGTGAGCCTAGCATTGCAATTCATTAAGCTTATGATTCATGATTATAGTTAACATGTTTAGGAATTGTTCATGAGAATTTAAGAACTAAGAATTAGGTTAAAAAGTGATGAATTGGTGATTAGATGATGGGAAACTGTACCGATGACGTAGAAAACTGTTTACAGACCTTAGAATAACCCTAGTACATCATTATAGTCGAAACTTGGAAGGTTTAGAATGAAATTTGGGGTTTTGGGTGAAAACCCTCGTAACCCCGTAACTGTTCTGTCGCAGCTCGCCAAAGCGAGCAATCAACTCGCCACGGCGAGTGCTCTTCATCAGCTCGCGAGGCAAGCAACCCACTCGCCATAGCGAGTTAACCCTAGTAGGCTCGCGAGACGAGCAACCTTTGAGAAGGCTCGCAAAGCGAGCAACCCCCACTCGCCATAGGGAGCAACCCGTGATGTCTCGCCAGGCGAGCAACCCTACTCGCCATAGCGAGTAGTACCCCTAAAGCTCGCGAGGCGAGCAACCCAACTCGCCACAGCGAGTTACCCTTGATGGTTCGCGAGGCGAGGATTCCACTCGCCATAGCGAGTAGTCCCGTATCAGACTACCTTCTTGGAATAATGCGACTCTTGTCGCACAATTGATTATGAGATTACCCCTGGATTAGATTAAGTACTAAAATATTAAGATGACCTATAAAGATGCTAGTTGATTAGTTATAGTGATCTATACATTAGTATATGCTTCTTTGAATTATAAGAGATGATGTAAGTGAATGCTTGTGATGATTCGTTGCTGCCATGTTGCTATGTTTTATTAAATAAAAGCTGCATGTATTGTTATAAGATTTACGATGTTGTAATCCAATTATTGGAATTTATTTGAGAGGTCTAAGTTTAAGAAGTTGAGTCCATGCATATGCATCCAGAGACGAGGGCTCATGCCCTAGGAGCTTTTGCTCAGTAGCGACGAGAGCTTATGCTCTAGGAGTATCTTTATGCTCAATAGCGACGAGAGCTTATGCTCTAGGAGTATCTATATGCTCAATGGCGACGAGGGCTTATGCCCTAGGAGTATATTTATACTCAATATGGTACCACATGCATGATTAAGATGTCTAAGTTGCATTGTTGAGTCTAAGTTGCATAGTCGAGTCGAACTAAGATTGTTGATTAAGACGTTGATTTATGATGATGACTATGGCGTCGTTTATGATTAAGGTGTTACTTGACTGTTGTGGTGATATTATGATGATGAAGTTATGTTGTTAAATATAATTGTTGAATTATATGTTTAATGTTTTGTTTTGTGAATCTCACCCCTTCTGTTGGAATTGCCGCCTCGTGGGCAAGTGCAGGTAACCAAGCGTTGGATTAACGATGTGAGAGGTCCTTGTGGAGTCTTAGGAGCTCTGATACGTAACGGGATGGGGTTTATCATTGTTTCTATTCCTTTATGTATCGTTTTTGAATTAATTATGACTTTGGTGCGAAGAACTAATCTTTTTAAAGAGTTTGTATTATGATTCCGCTGCTACATTTTGAATAAAGATGAGGAATAAATTATTATTCATTTTGTTTAAAAATTGTTTTGAAATGTGACATCCTGATTATGTGTTATACTCTGATTATATAAAAGAATTTTTAAAGCTGGGATTTCGGGGTGTTACAGATGTTTCACCAACAGCAGATGTTTCACCAACAACATATACATTTGAAGACTTAGATGGTGTCACAGACGATGGGTCTGTACGTATACCTTTGGAAAGAAGCAACTCCTCTGCTTTTTTTCCAGCTTCAAGAACACCGTATAGAAAAATTCCAGATGCCTAAGGATCTGCACAAAAACGTGTAGAAAGCTGAACTGTAACAACACAAATTTGTTAATATCGTTGTGCTTGAGTGGTGTCTTCAGAGCCAACATGGATGGTCGATTTCAGCTTATCGACAGACGAATGCACATCTCTAGTCCAACGTTTTAAAACATATTGTCCAGGTATTGTCTTCAAAGAATGATATTGCACATGACCACCTAAAAACTCCAAGATCCTCAAAACATGCCGACATAAGAAGCCCCTGTTCTTAAACATACGACATGAACAACTAAAACTTTTCCTTTTAATGTCAACTGTGACAACCCTTTCATCAAGTCGATCATGATCTTCAAAACTTAGGGAAAGGTTTTCTTGAAGTTCTGCATCCAAAACATCAACATTGGAAGGCCCGTCATTATCAGCATCATCATAATTATCATCAACCTTTTCAATTGTGAAAACTTTGAAAAACTTCTCAAAAGCAGACCCTTTTGTTGTGTCCTCCTCATAATAGTATTTGAATGAAAGGTCATACTGCCTGTGAATAAATGCAAAGCAAGAAGGTGTGTACTTGTTTACAACAGACCGCATCAGCTGACTGTTGGGATAATTATTTTTTGTTTTAGTGTTTGCAGCCTTGAAGTCTAACTCAGCATGATTTCCCTCATTCTCTGAACCATAATGTTGAAAATGACTAAAGAATCGAACAAGTGAATGGTCTGGCTGCAGAAATCCACGAAGAAAAGCATTGAAAGACTCATTTAACTGAGTCGTTTTCAAACCAGCTGTAAAATGTGACTTGACCCAAGCTGAAGACCAATGCATACGATTTGCGTAAGTTTGGACAAGCCACCTAAAGTCTGAAGTAGGCCTTCCATTAAAACAATTTTTCATCATTTGATCCCAATTATAGTGAAAATCGGATTCATCATCTACATTTGAAACCAAATTGGGTAACTCATCAAAAAATGCACTGTTTGCACGAGAGCCAAGACTTTTCTTTGCATTCTCTGCCATGTGCCATGAACAAAGCCCATGAAAAACACCTGGAAAACTATTTGGAATTGAACACAATAACGCACTAGCCTGGTCTGTATATATGCTCTGTGGTTTCTTATTGGACATACACTTCAAATATGTTTTAAACAACCAATCAAAGGTAGATTGATGTCTCATCGTACAATAGCGCAGCACCAAATAAAACACTCTTACGATGATTGTCAAAACCAATAAAGGCAGCTGAAATTTAAATGACCCATATCAGAACAAAATAACTTACACTAAATAATGATAGCAATCACTAATTTAAGTCCAATCCAACCCTAAATTAGTCATTGCTAGTCTAATCAAAATATCAGGCTGACTTGCAATGTACATGGTTTTAACATGCCAAAACAACTTAATGAAAAGCAAACACTAATTTAAACCCTGAGAAAAGTAAAAAACACTAACCTAATGGCCGATATTTATTGTTTGTTCGGTAAGTTGTATCAAAACTGATGACATCGCCGAATAGAGAATAATCTAGTTGCATGATTCCATCTGCCCAAAAAATACTAGCTATGTCTTCTGCAGCATCAACTTGGATATCATAGTAAAAAGATGGTTTGGAGAGAGCTTCATTTCTAAAGAATTCTTGAATTACAGTTGCTTCACCAACCACCATCTCCTTTTGACGAATTGTCATTAGATAGTTCTTTAAGTCCGAAAACCGAAAAGGAAGATTCTCCGTGCCTCCAACTCCTTGACCCATAACTTCATAAGACGTTCTCATCGACATTCCAGCTTTAGAATTTATTAAAGCAAGTTGTCCTTGAACTTCATTTACTTCTCGAAATGATCTTAGGTAGCACAAATGCTCTGGTTTATGTAATGGATGACAGTGATCCACATCCCATCTATATATCTTATAGACATTCAAAACTTCATCCAGTTTCAAAAATATTCTAGCTTTACAACCAACCCTTTCCTCAGGTTTTTCTTTCACTTTCACAAACTCAATAACCACTGGACTGTCTGATATTGGCCTGTTGTTGGGATTAAGCAGACTCCCCTTCTTGAAACCTTGTTTGTTACAAACATAACACATATAATGTACCTTATCCGATTTCTTATTTTGTGAATTGATCTTCGACTTCAACATGCACCTAATAGAGAATCCAGTGTTATACGAATAATTACCATAAAAATCTCCAATCTCTTTAATAGATTGAAAGACTAAAGACTTCCATGATTCTTTATTGCTGAGGGAGTAACATTGAGAACTATCAGCATGAATCAGTGATGATGAAGTTTCAAAAGTCAATTGTCCACTCTCAGATGAAGTTGATATCAAATCCATGAAAACAGCAATAACACTATTAAGAACAAAAAACCATTAGATATGATAAATTGAAGCTAAATTATTCATTTACATATGATAAATTGAAACTACAACTGAAGCTAAATTTACTGTGAGTTGTACTCCAAAACCATTAGATGTACTAAATGGTTTTCGAGTACAAAACCAAAACTCATAATGGTTTCTTGGTTGCATTTGGTTGGAAACATTCCATCATTCATCACTAGTCTCAAGTCTCTTAAATATCTATCTCTCTTTGATAAAAACTTTGATGGACTTTTCTCACTAAGTTCTTTGACTAATCATTCTAAACTTGAAGTTTTCCTATTATGATCAATGACAAATAACTTGTATGTGGAAACTGAAGAAAGTCCATCATGGCACCCTACTTTTCAATTGAAAGTCCTCCAACATAGAAATTGCATTGTGAATTCAAGAAGAAATGGAACTTTTCCTAGTTTTATGCTTTATCAGCATGAGCTACAACTACTTGTAGTAAATTTGTTTCAAAATTGAAATAGGAGGAATTCATTCTATTTCATATCTTTGTTATCTAACTGAACTGATTGTATTTGCTGATTTATTGAATTTGAAGGAAAAATTCGAAAACTTATAACATGAAGAATCTGAAGGTTAAATTCAATCATAGAAAACCTGAAGGTTAATAGGAGTATGAGATGAGAGGCGAGCGCCGGCAAGGATTGAGAGGCGAGCGACGAGCGACGGCGGCGGCAGCGAGCGGCGAGCAGGGAGAAGACGAAAATGAGAAGGAGAAAATGAGAATGAGATGTGAAGGAGAGTGTGGTTGAGATTATTACACGTGTAATGCTAATCTGAAGGTTGAAAATAGCTTATGCAGGGTGCATAAGGAAAGTCCTTATGCACAATAACTTTTGGCCAAATCCTTGGCCTTGACAACTTAACATAGCCTATTTTTTTAGGAAAACTTAACATAGCCTTGATTCAACTTCGAACTTATCTCTTCCTTTAATAAATGAGATTAATTGTTTTACGTTCAAAAGCATTTTATTTTATTTTTTTCAAAGACAAAATAAAATTATATACCACGAAACAAGTTCTCTTCAGGAAGAGGAGTGCAAGAGAAAACGAACAACTCAACAAGAGTTAACATTTTACAACCAATGCCGTTTTTGAGATTTTGGTGGCTTACGGTCGAACCTACAGTTGGACCCTAAGTAATAAGTATATACAAAAAAACTGAATTTTTAAAGTGTGAAAATAATTTTCTTAAAGATAATAGTTTTTATTACGTTAGAAAGTGTGGTATTCAATTCCCTGATATGTCATTTTTCAATTAAAATGTACGAGATTTTAGCATTTTCAAATATTTTTTTACTTAATCAATCCCTGAATTTTTTATTTTGGAGCCCAAATTTTGAACTTATTTTTTGGGACCTAGGGCGGTCGCCCTCCTCGCCCTGCCTCAGATACGACCCTGGTTACAACAAACAATAAATAACGAATGCGTCTCACTAAAATGTATCACAATTTGTAAATAAAAGGTGCAACTTGTTGCACGCTTGCCTTTGTTTTTTCGGTAGATAGCATGCTTGCTTTTTATTCATGTGTAAAAACACAATTTATGACTCCAAAATTCTATTAGCCTCTTAAGTGTCCGGTGTTAGATTTGACCGTTAACTCTAAAAAAAATTGAGATGACGATTTTTGGAAACAAATAAGCATGATTTGGGTGATTTTTTTCTCGAAAGGCGGTGATTTTTTTCTAAACCCTTATTGAAGGGTTCCAAATAAGAACACAATCACCATTTATAGCAAAACAAAGCAAGCTATTACAAGTACCAACAATACCATCATCGCGAAACCTATTCTTAATAGGGTCATGGTAGTTAAGGTATTGTAAAATTGTTCGAGCATGAGTTCTTCAGGGAGCAGGATCAGCCTAAGGGTAGGCCTATCAATGCCCTCGCATACGGACCACCAACCAGAAATTATATTTTTCAATATATTTTACAACCAAAACGGTCTTATATTCTAACAAAAAAAAAAGCCTCATATATTAAACTTTTCATTAGGATCTATTTATTTTTAAGAATTATTAGGACGACCAAGAAAGGATAATGGAAGAAGGGAAATATTTGGTGTCATGATACTGTTTTGATTCATCAAAAGCTAAGTTGGTATTTTGGCTCCTACTACCCCCATCATCTCTTGTCTCTAAAAAAATGGCAGCTCAGGTTTTTGTGTGGATTTAATGGCCAAATTTGACGTTAGTCAAGAGTGGCGAACATGAGCAGGGCCGTTTTTAGGAGAGCGCAAAGAGCTCAATCAAGCTGGGCCTCTTAAAGTGATGGGCCGCAAGAAAAAATTATTGCTCAATATCTCCACCCTCCACTCATAAAAGAAAAATAAACATGTTTCATGTTTCAATTTCTAAGTAAAAAATCATGTTTCATGTTTCTATTTCTAAGTTAAAAAACATTTCTTTAGAAAAAAATTATTGCTACTTTTGATTTCGGTGGTTAATAATCATTATACGTGTGATATTTTCAATTTAAATAGAAGATTAATCTTTTAAAAAATCATTTAAAGATAGGGACAGCCCAGAAAGAGATCCCAATGAGTTACCCAAAAATCATTTGATGATGATTCCAATCAAATTAAAAAGTAATTGTTGGGAGAAACTGATGGAGAATATATATGGTTTTTCTAATAAACACCCAATTAAAAAATAGGTGTGTTTTAGCAAACTACAGGAGAAAAATACCCCTTCTCTTTTTTTAATTATGATTAAATTTAGATTCCTTAAAATAATTTTCCAAAACTAGACCCATCCCATCAGTCTCTCTCTTTCACCCAAATAAACCTTCATGTGATCCACCCAACAAAACCTTCATGTGGCTGTTTAAACGTGACTTGACTCTTTAGTAAGTTTCTCCTTTCAATATTTTTCCTATCACATTGGTTCTTTAAATTATCTAATTATATTTTTTAAGTCTAGAATAACTTATATTTGATACACTTATATTTGATACGTTATTGAGATACAACAAGTTTAATGGTTTTATATAAAAATGTATAGACTGTTAATTTTAATTTATCTCAATAACATATGAAATGATTTTAGATTTTCGTAAAAATTTATTTGGACAATCTCTGTGATATAAACTTACAATCTAACGGTCAAATTTAAAAAAATATTCAATGAATAAAATGGTATTGAACGGTGTAACATTGATGTAACTTTTAAACAGTGTAATTTCATCTCTCCTCATATATATATATATATATATATATATATATATATATATATATACACTTCTTCCTTTTTTAAACGGTGTAACATTTTGATGTTAATTACTTCTTCCTTCTAAATTTTTTGTTATCTATACTTTTATACTATATATAAAGAAAATAGTATCTTTTGCCTCTTTTGGACTGACTTTTTCTTCTTCCAAAATTACCCTCTACTTTCAATACAAATAACACTTATAACAAATAAATAAGAGTAAATTCAAATATTAAAACAAAGTGTAACAAACTCAACATTTATTGTCCACGGTATATTAATTTTTTTCCTTATCATTTATTCTTTAAAAAAAAGTAATTGTTGGGAATGAATTCAAAATTACAAAAAAAATGTAACGAACACAATATGAATATATGTTTTTTTTTCCTTTATGCTTTAAAAAAGGTAACAAACTAAATCGAGTATATGTGGGGTGTCCAGGGTTCGAACCCCCGACTCCTGCATATATTATGTAATGTCCCGACCGACCAACTGAGCTAAGCTCACATGGACTAAATCGAGTGTATTTTTTTTTTTTTGGTTCAATAGCCTAGTGGCTAGATCACACACTTTAAAGTGTAGAGAAGTGAAAAATTTGGGGTTCGAGCCCAGGCCCTTACAAACATTATCCCTGATAGCTACAAACTGAGCTACACTCACGGGATAAAATCGAGTATATCTATACTATATATAAAGAAAATATAAGATTTTGGGTTGACTTTGTCATTATCCCAATTATACCTGAAAACCATTTTTTCTACAATAATGATTGTTGTTGGTATCATTAAAAAGATAAGAATCTAGATTATATTTATTTTGTTATATTGTTGGTGTCATCGAAATGGGTGAAGATCCGCTCAATTTCCTAAATAAAATAGAATTGCCAATTACTATAGTTTTGAAGTAAATATATGATATAAATGCACACATTTCAAGAATTGAAGACATTAATTGCACATTTATACACCAAGACTTTGGTATTGGAACAATCATTTATATTTACATTTTTAATCAAAATCAAATTTTCATATGAAAACACTATTTATAATTTTCAAACTTTAGTATAATAAAAAGAGCGAAAAGACGGGCACGTCGTGCCCGTCTTTTCGCTAGTTAAAAATAAACGATATTTATTCATTCAATTTGATAGAGTATATCGATAAAATATGATAAATCTTCAAACAAACTCACATGATTTATTTTTTTTAAATAAAACTCACATCATCCTTGTAACTATCATATACACCACAATACACAATCCTACAAATACATTCAAGTGTTTGGAATTCTCATATATCGGGATCTACAACGTTGAAGATATCAAAATTATTGATTGGATCTACACTTAAGCAAAATTGATCCGACAATCTACACTAAATAAACACTTTAACAATACGGCAAAGGAAAACAGCTCTGCAAATTAGTCACGAACAAAACAACAATGCACTGTAACGACGAAATCACGAAAGAAAAACTAACATATGTGAAAATCATTTACTTAAATAAAGAAAATGAGAAAAACAAAACGATCAAGACAGATGATTCAGGTATAAAATTGACTTTAAATCACCCCCTCTTTATCGAACGAAGGAGAAGAAAGCAATTTCCTTTTCTTCACATGTTTGGGGAGAGAGAGTAAAAGAATTTGGAAATTGAATCATAAGGATATGTATGCACGCAAGAGTTTTTCAGTCAAAAAGAAAATAATGCATGGCCTACCAAGAAAACTACACTATAACCAACCAATAACTCAAAGTTAACTTGATCATCCAATTACAACTAATAAATAGGTCACACGTCCTTCCTAACTTTCTCATTCTACCATAAACCCATTACTTTGATTCATCTCTTATTAATTACTCATTTCCCTAATTCAATCCATCATGGCTGAGGAGAAGCACCACCACCATTTCCACCATGAAGATAAGTCTGGCTATGTTGAAGAGGTTGACTATAGAAAAGAGGAGAAGCACCACAAACATCTTGAACACCTTGGTGAGCTTGGTACTGCAGCTGCTGGTGTTTATGCCATGGTAATAATATTATCTTAATGTTTTGCTACTCATTTTTTATAAATGACTTTTTAAAAAAAAATATTTTCATCCAAGTAAACAAACACAAAACATCCTATGCTATTTTTAAAAATCTCTAATTTCTAAATTATTGAACTCTTGCACAAATTGCAAAATTTTGATGCTTTCATAAGATTAATTAGTAAAATAAAATTAATTTATAATATAATACAAAAAAGGGAAGATATGTAATAGTTTATTAAAATTTGCTAAAAATAGTTAAGGTCCACCTTTGGACCATTTGTTAGAGGTTCACATTAGACGGACATGACCCTTTCATGTATTATTTTTCCTTAGTAAACATAAATATAATATATTTTTCTTGAAAATTTGGATTAAAACAATTGTGTGTTTTGATCATTGATTTGAAAGTTGATCAGGAAATCCGTTGCTAAAGAAACTGCATTTTTTTGTCAGGAAGTGGCCATTAATTTTTTGTTAATATTTTCCTCCAAAAAAAAAAATTATTGTTAATATATATATTTTAGAATACACTAAGCATAAAAAATGGCTTTTTTAAGAATAGAAAAAAAATATTATCCACTTTTACATTCTTTACTTTTTTTTTCTTAAATTATCCACTTAATTTTATATTTTTTATAGCAAGTAAAACATTTGAAAGAAATGAATTCATAGATTTATTTTTGACTGAAAAAATATAAAATAACTGAAGTGAATAATTAATGAAAAAACTTAGTATAATTTAAAAAGTTATCATATTCAACTTGGTGTCGAACACGCTAGATAACCCGATTACACAACAATAAAATTGATTTTGTTTGGTTCACAAGTCATGGTTCGACAGGTAAAAATATCAAAATTGTTAGATTAAGATCCGAACTCTGACACCTTCATTTTTGTGTGTAAATTTATAACAACTTTGTCATTTCGCCTATCTACACAAATAGATAAATTGATTTTCTTTGAATGCTGGAATTGGTTTGATTTACGATAGCACGAGAAGCACGAGTCCAAGAAAGACCCAGAACATGCTCACAAGCATAAGATAGAAGAGGAGATTGCGGCTGCTGCAGCTGTGGGATCTGGTGGTTTTGTCTTCCATGAACACCATGAGAAAAAAGAAGCTAAGAAAGAAGATGAGGAAACACATGGAAAAAAGCACCACCATCTCTTTTGAAGAATATGATGAATATAATCAAGCTCATCAAGATCACCCCGTTATATTTATCTTCTGGACTCTAGTTAATATATGTGTATTTGAAGGGTGTCTAAATAAAGTCTGAGCTATAGTTTGGAGAGTGTTTAATTCTCTATAGTTGCTTTAAATATTTACATATAAAATGTGTACTGCGTTTGAATATATAATTTATAGCTATAAAGTAACATAAGGGATTGCTTCTTGTAAATTTTCTGCTAGGTTATGTAAATTTGCGTGACGTAATTTTTATTAGTGACAAAATAGTATTGATAAATCCCAGTGTAAAGAGTCCTCAAAACTCATTTCAAAAGCCTTGTACCATAAAAAAAGAGGTTGTACCCAAAAAAAAACACTCATTTCAAGGGCCTGAGCCCTGAGGAGGAGCAACATACTACTAAAAAAAAAATTATGTGATTTCCTTTTGTTTTTTTCCTTGATAAATAAAAGAAAAGAAAAAACAAAATAAATTGGCACCATATATAAATTAGAATTATGTCTTGAAACTTTAGGACAGTGTTAAGAAAAGTTTGAATGGTAGTTGGTGGGTTATATACGTCAACGAGGAGCAGTTGAACTCATTATTACCTCCCTCATCCACCATCTATTCTATTTCACTTTTTTCCTTTCCTTTTAACTTTTAGATTAAAAAGTTTAGGCAAGTTGAATTCCTAAGGATTATCAAGACCAGAACATCCTCAAGCTTTATAAAATGATTACGCAAGTACTTTTAGTTCAATTGAGATGGTTGTATTCAAGTTTGGTCTAATATAATCGTGGACAATTCCATGATTAACTTGTGCATAAATAGTTTACTAAATAACTTCATTTAGACTGGCGACAAAAAGAAAAGGGAAATGTTGAAGAATGTTTCCAGAACATTTGTTAAAGAAACCGATTTATGATTTTTATTTCAAAAAGTTGTATATTCAATTTAAATCAAGTTTTAAGAGTTCAATTTTTTTTTTTTAATGCAATTTTTTTTTCATTTCTTAACTAGTGCCTTTGAAGTATTTGATGGCATGATTCTTAACTAGAGCCCTTTGTTTAGTTTTTATAATTTTTCCCACGAAATCTAAATTCAACCAAAGGAATGAAGGAAAGTTCCATACACCCGTTGTTAGTTAAAGTCAGGTGTTGTAGGAAGATTGGTTGCGCGTATTAACGACAAAGTGAAATGTAAGAAGGGTTCAATGAGAATAGTGTAGATTTGACATCCAATGTCTAATAAACTATTAATATACCGATCTTAAGCCATCCAAATTCATCTAGAGACTCAAAACCGGATTTTATTATTTCAGTCCAATTTTATTATTTTTCTGTTTTTTTTTTATTCTGATTGGATTTTCGACACATTAGGATTTTGTCATTTCCCTTGTTTTTAAACTTAACATTTGTAGTCTAAGAGACAATTTTTCATTCAATAAAGTTACATAGAACTTTCTCAATTTTATGGTGGATTCCGTAAACCAATTTGACAGGTTTGTTGTTGTTTGCAACTTGTTTGATTATCATTATAGGTTTAGCGCTGCTGAACATTGTTTCCGTCTGCATCATGAAGTTACATTCCTTTTGGTGGATGAAGGCAACTCATGTTAACTTTGGTTTAAGCTATCATTTATGGTGGTTGAACTCGTTTGTTTGTTTGAGCATCAACTAATTTATCTTTGTCTTTGTATGACTTTTTATATTTGGTTTCTTAACTTATGCCCTAAGGGCACAATATATATATATATATATATATATATATATATATAAGGGAAAAGGTTCTGACATCTTTAAAAGAATTTCTAGCTTTCAACCAAAGAAACAACAAATACAAACCGTTCAAATTTGCAACTAACACCTCCCCACAAGATCACTTGAGGAAGAAAAGAATATATACTTTTCCCATTTTCTGAAACTATTTTGAGACTAAGATAGAAGAATTGATATTTCCTCACATTTTCTCCTTCTAATTATTCATTTAACATTCATAACGTTCACCATTTTGACCACCTTTTTAATCCCTTTTTTTTTTTTGGGTAAGAAAACAATATAGTAACAAAAGATGGAGCTGGAATTGGGACTCAAAATTACTAAAACTAAAGATGACATTGATTCCATTTCTGAGTATCAACTTATGAAGGATACAGGACCAATCTTCAAATCAAGAGAAACAAATGCCATGTTCATCCTCATTGCTCACCTTAAAGGTAATTTGCTTCTCTCATTCTTTTTAATAATGAATCATCAACTCTTTCATGTATGATCAGCCAAAATTCAATGAGTCAAATATTGTATATTTATGCATTTCTCTCTTTCTTGTAGAAATGCTTCGTATGAAATAAGCATAACTTGCTTTTTTTTATTTTTGGAATATATCTATTTTTTATCCAAATAAAATTGACAAATTTTGATTTCAATTGTTGTAAAATTTTTAATGGACTTCAGTCTAATGAGTTTCAAATTGGTTTTTATTATGACTAAAAACAAATTCAATTTTTACAGGGACTAAATCAAATTATGTCAATTTTTTAAGGCCAAAAATAGATGTAAATTTTTTTATTAATTTATTTTTGGCTTTTATTTCTCGCTTTATATACTATGCTAAATATCCATGCAAAATAGGTTATAAGAGGAATTGCATTGACATTAAGATTAGTAAAGATGGGAGTAAGATATCAATTAGTGGAGAGAAACCAATTCAAGAAATGGTGATGATGGGGTGGGTAATGCAAAGGAAAGTGGTTGATGTCAAAGACTTCAATAAGGTTTTCAAAATTCCTTATGGTGTTAATTTGGATAAGATCAAAGGAAATTACAATGAAGAGGAATGGATTTTGAATATTTACATGCCAAAGTTGGTAAAAGGGATTTGTGGTCATAAGATTGAGGAAGTCAAGGAACAAGAGTTTGATAAAAGAAGATTAGAGGTAGAGAGAGGTAAAATTGATCATGTTTCTAGTAGTGTTGGTGATACAAGCCAAAAAGGGTCAAAAGATTCTGATTTGCAACAAATGGTAGGAAGTGAAAATAACATAGAGAAGATGATTGATAATAACCTTAAGGAAATTAATAAAGAGACAGTACAAAAAGAGGTTGGAGAATCTAAGTTGAGAAGTGAATATGGAAATGGAAAGAAGGATGATGATGACATTAAGAGGGACAAAGCTAAATGCACAGTAGAAAAAGAAAAAGAAGAATCTAAGTTGAGGATTGAGGATAGTAAGGTTAAAGATACAAGAGATATAGAACAAGAAGTTGGTAAAGGTATCTCACAAAAATTTGTAGATACAAGCCAAAGAGTTTTTGAAGGGTCTATGATTCAACAAAGTGGAGATCCAAAAGAAAAGGAAGTTGGAGAAGAAAAGGGTGACTCTAAGGGTAGACTAAAAGAAAATGTAGCTGATCATATTCCTAACAACATTGTTTCTAAAGGCCCAAATGAATTTGGAGAACCGATGGTTCCACAAATGGAGAAAACTAAAAGCGATGAAGGGAAGATGAATGGAGGGGAATCTAAAAAGTTACCTTCTGAAGCCAATGAAGATGTTCAAAAGACCAAGTTTGGAGATATCATCCAAAAGGGTATCATAAGGCCTAAGCTGGAAAGTGGAGATGAAGATCAAGAATGTGTTAAAGAAAAACTTGCTAAGGAAGGATTTGATGATGCAAAGATAACTATAAATGAAGAAGTTGATAAGTACTTACCTAAAAAGGGGTTTGAGGCAAGGGAAGGATTAAATGTTCAAAAGATGCAAGAAACCGAAGTTGTCAAGGAAAATGTGGCCAAAAGAAAGGGCAAAGAAATTGAATATCTTGTGGAGAAGGATGCCGATAAAAGACTCAAAAGGATGCATGTGGAAGCAAAGAAAGGCAACACAAAAGAGACAACGCAAAAGGAAATTGAAGAGATTCGTGAGAGTGGAATTAAGGAAAGTGGTAAACAACCGGTTCTGGAGATCGAAGGAAGTAAAGGATTCAATGTTGCGAAGGAGGAGGATCAGAGAGAGTTCATGAAAGAAGCATTTGTTAAAACTCAAAGTTTTATGGAAAAGGTGGAAGGGGAGGAATCCAAGGAGAGAACTAAGGTGAATAGAGTCCAAGATGAGGAAGATAAAATTGATTATGGTTTAGTGAAGTTGAAAGGACAGGGATCTAGAAAGTTAAAGGTTGAACCAAATGAGCCTTTTGAGGAAGACACAAACATGGACAAAAATGAGAAAGAAATTAGAAATCCAAAGTTTCAAGAGAATGTTGATATTGGAATATTTGATGGAAGGAAAACACAAAAGTTTCAAGAGATGGGACAAAATGATGATTTTAAGGAAAATGGGGAGAACATTGAAAAGTGTATGAAGAAATTGACTGAAGACAAATATCAGAAGATACAAAATGAAGAGATTGGAAATTCAAAACAAAAGGAATTTGGAGAACTAGAGTGTGAAACTAAGGATAGACTTGAAGAAAGTAGCATCGAACCATTTGATCCAACGAAGGCATCAAAACATGAAGAAAATGTAGTTAATCATATTCCTAGTAACATTGGTTGTATAAACCAAAATGAATTCAAAGAGGAATATGAAAATCCACCTTTTGAAGCCAAGGAAGTTGTTCAAAAAACCTTGTTTGGAAATATTATAAAGCATAAGATGGAAACTGAAGATGGAGTTCAAGAGTGTGTTGGACAAAAGCCTCATAAAGAAGGATTTGATGCAAATATAACTACAAATGAAGAGTTTCCTAAAAACTTACATAAAAACACTCATGAGGAAAGTGGAGGATTGAATGTTCAAAAAATGCAAGAAACCAAAGATGTCATAGAAAATGTGGTCAAAAGAAAGGGCAAAAAAATTGAATATCTTGTGGAGAAAAGTGAAGGTGAAAGACTCAAAAGGAAGCATATGGAAGGAAAGAAAGGAAATAATACAAGAGAGGCAATGCAAGAAGTTGAAGAGATTGAGAATGGAAATAAGGAAAGTGGTCAACAACATTCAAAGGAAAATATTGTAAAAGAAAAGTCTGAAGTATCGGAGAAAATGACCGAAGAGTTGCATGATCCAGTTGAGAATGTCAATAGAAGTATTGAATTCAATGTTGCAGAGGGGGAAGAACAAAAGGAGGTTATCAAAGAAGCATCAGTTGAAAGTGAAAGTTTGAAGGAAAATGTAGAAGAGGAAGAATCCAAGGAGAGAACTATTGCCAAAAGAGTCGAGGATGAGGAAAATAAAATTGAATATGCTATAGTGAAGTTGAAAGGAGAGGGATCTACGAAGCTAAATGTTGAACCAAACGAGCCTTTCAAGGGAGACACAACTGGGGACAAAATTCAGAAGGATATTATAAATCAAAAGGTTCGTGAGAATGTTGATATTGGAATATTTGATGGAAGAAAAACAAATAAGTTTCAAGAGATGCAAGTGACTGAAGTGGTCAAGGAGAAGGGTTTAAAAGATGAAAAGCTTGTGAAGACAGTGAATGGAGACAAATATAAGAATATACAAAACGTAGGTTTCAAGAAAAACATAACAAAGGAAAAGGATGATTGTTATTTGCAAGAACAGAAGAGTAAAGATAGATCAAAAGAAGATTTTCCGATGAAAATGTTAGACTCACCAGGTGATACATTAGAGGGACTAAAGAGTAGAAATATTGAGAAAGCAAAAGGTATTAAAGAAGAAAGTGAAAAATTTGTACCAATTGTGAAGAGAGAGAAATATGAAAAGTTACAAGTGGAATCAAATGAAGGGTTCAAAAATGATACAAAAGAAAAAGAAAAAAGAAAAAGTGAAGAACCTAATATTCCAATGAAGATTAAAGATCAACAATGTTTGCAAGAAGAGGAGCCGAATGATCATGAAATAGAGAAAGCAAAGAAGGTGGAAGAACAAGTGGCAAAAAGAAAGAGTGATGAATTTCCTTTTGTGGAGTCTACAACAAAGGAAGAACCTCAAGGATCAGAGATTGAAAGAAATACTCTAAATATTTTTGAAGTACCAAAGGCAAAAGATCCAACAGGAATAGAAGCAAGAACTCCTCAAAGAGAATTGCAATCTGCAAGAGGCCTTACTACATATTCAACAGTAGAAAGTATTGGATTTAATGAGTTTGAATATAGGAGTGCAAAGGATAAGAAGCATAACACAAAGGTGTTACCTCCAAAATTTCAAAACAAGGAGACACGAGAATCAAAAGATGAAAGTTTGAGTTCAAAGAAATCACAAGTAGGAGAAAATTGCACTCATGACATAACAAGTACAAAAGAGGTTGAATCTATAGAAGATAAAGTGGTTAAACCCTTATCAACACTATGGTTTCAATCAACTCAACAATCTGAAGTTGAAGAAAGAGATAAATTTTGTGAAGGTGACAAAGAAAATTACAAAGGTTCCATAGAATCAAGAAAGGAAGATCCTACAAAAGATATCCAAAATTTGATCGAAATGGAGGAAACTTTGAATTCAAAAATCCGTCTAGAAAAAGAGCTCAAGAAAGGAGAAAAAGGTGAATTTCAAAATGGAGAAGTGGGGGAAACAATGCAAATGGAAACTGATGAGCCTAAGAATAAAATTGATACTAAAGAGAAACAACATGTGGCGAAAGTTGTTACTGAAAAGATGGATAAAGGAAAATGCTTTGATGAAAAAATGAAAACATCAGAAGAGAAAGAAGCGGAATCCTTGGAATCAAGCCAAAAGAATGATATTGCAAAAATGAAACCTAAAAGGCCTCTTGAACTAGAGATGCCTGATTTGCAATGTGAATTTCCAAAGACAAAAGATCATGTTCGAGCACAAGAAGTAAGAGACAGAGAACAAATTGGTCACTATAAAGAAGGAACAAAAGAGATTAAAGCATCGAAAATTGAAGCATCTGAAGGCGCTAAACCATCAAAGTTACAAAGTCCAAGGTTTAATCAACAATCCGCAGATAAAATAAACAGAAAATCAGAATTTTCCATTGAAGAACATAAAGCAACAAAAGAATTACCAAAGTTAGACATTGTGGAAGCTGAAAAAATTGATAGTTTGCAGCCACGAATCCTTGATGAGCAAGAAGTACCTGATATGCCCAATTTTCAAACACAAAAGACTCTAGAAGAAGAAAAAGTTGTGAAGAGAAGAGAAGAACCAAAGATTGCAAACAGTGAAGAAACTAAAGATGCTTCCACATTCAAAAGAGAGAAGGGAAAAACAACACAAACCACAGAAGAAAAGAAGCCTAAAATAAAGGAAACAACTCCGCAGTTTGACATGGCTAGTGGATCCAAAAGGGTATCAGAAAAAGTGCACGAGGCCCCAAAGAGAGAATGTCAACGAGAATCAGAACAAGTTGCTTCGACAATGGAGGTTGAACCACGAACTACAGTTGAAAAAACTCCAATAAAAAAAGTTCAACGAAAAAAGGCTCATGAATTATCAAGTGCACCAAACATGGACAATGAAATTTCCAAGCTAGAAGAACAAAATGAAAAGGAGGGCCAAAAGAACAATCAAGTACTAGAAGCACCAGTTTCTAAAGAAAAAGAAGATAGAAGTCAACAATATGTGCAAGAGAAGAATGATAAGAAAGGATTTCAAAGACTAAACACTGTTGAAGAAGAGAAAGTTATGAAGAAAAGGGAAGGGCCAAAGGTCACAAAGAGTGAAGAAAGGAAGCCTAAAATGAAGGAAATAACTCCACAGTTTGACAAGGCCAGTGGATCCAAAAGGGTAGCAGAAAAAATTCATGAAACTCTAAAGAAAGAACATCAAAGAGAAATAGAGCAAGTCACTCCTAAAATTGGAGTGGAACCACCTACTTCAGTTGTTAAAACTCCAACAAAGAATGTTGAAAGAAAAGAGCCTCATGTGTTCACAAAGCCACCAAACATAGACAAGGAAATTCCAAAGGTAAAATAATTTAGAAAAGAAATAGGGAAAAGCCACTTTCATGTACTAGAAGCAATAATTTCATGCCATATTTTTTTTTTTTATATTTGATCAAATTGAAGTGAATTTAAATTTGAATTGATTTTTACTGCAGGGTATTGGTACCCAAAAAGACTCTAGGGTACCAAAGAAGTCTCCACCAAGAGAATATTTTCATTCCTTGGAGAGCACTACAACATTAGAAGCAATAGCAGATAAAGTGGTACAAAAATCAAAGGTTCCAAGCTTATCATGCACTCAACAATTTGAAGTTGAAGAAGAAGAAAAAACAAAGAGAAAAGAATCCAAAATGGATGTTCAAGATTCAAGAATAAGTAAAACAGGCCAAGAAGTTGAACAATGCACAAACAAAGATGAGGAAGCTAAACATGTAATAGAAGATAAAGTGGTTAAACCAATATCAGCACAAAGGTTTCAAATATCTCAACAATCTGAAGTTGAAGAGAATGATAAATTGTTTGAAGGCAGTGAAGCAAAGCACAAAAGTTACCTAGAATCAAGAAGGGAAGATATTGCAAATGATATCCAAAATTTGATTGAAGTGAAAGTGAATCAAGAGGCTAAACAAAAGGAAACTTTTAAGCCGGAAATTCCTCTAGAGAAAGAGCTAAAGAAAGGCGAAAAAGGTGAATTTTACAATGAAGAAAAAACAATGCAAGAGAGAAATGATGAGCGTAAGAATAAACATCATGGCAGAGAGACTAAAGAAAGAGATATGTACAATGAATTCAAAACAACTCAAAATGTTATTGGTGAAATTATAAAAGCTGCTATTGGAAAGGTGGATAAGGAAAAATGCATTCATGAAACAACTAAAGCATCACAGGACAAAAAGCACCCTCTAAAATTAGAAGTTGATGAGAAAGAAGCAGAATCCTTTGAAACAAGCCGAAATAATGATTTTCCAAAGCCAAAAGATCATGTACAAGTTCCAGAACTAAAAGACGACAAACAACATGGTTCCAGAACAGCATATCAAGGAGCTAAACCATCAAAGTTACAAAGGCCAATGATCAATCAACAATCAACTGATGAAATAAACAGAAAGCAAGAATTTGTTATTGAAGAACATGAAGGAACCAAAGCATTTTCACCGATGTTAAACATTGTGGAAAGTGAAAATATTGCTGGTTTGCAGCCACAGCTCCTTGAATCTCAAGCAATAGAAGACGAGGAAGCTAAGCATGGAATAGAAGACATTGAAGAAGAAAAAACCTATGAGCAAGTGTTAGAAGAAGAAAAAGAAGGGGATGAAACAATTGAAGGGGAAAAGGACAATGCTAAAATACCAAAGAAATTATTTGTTCCAATGGTCTTAGCAGGATCTGCAGGACTTGTCACTCTAGTAGCTATCTTTGTTCAGCATAGAAGATCTAGGAAAAGGTAAAATTTGAGATCACAAAAATCTAGTTATCCATTTTTTATTAGTTAGAAACTATTTTGTCCCACAATTATATTGTTGGCTAAGTTTGGCTATCAAATTTATGAAATCAAAGCTAGGTTTGGTACTCAAATAGAAGATTGTCTATTTAGTTATTTTGTCAATCAGTTATAATAAATTTATATATTTACACACAAATTGGTCTCAGCCTAGTCATCCATTTTTTCTATCTTTAAATTAATTAAGTTCATCATTTACTCAACAACTTGAAACTGAAGGAGTTAAAAAAACAGGCCAAGAAATTGAGCAATGCATAAACAAAGACGAATAAAAAGATGCCAAAGATGAAACATGTGAGGGAAAAATATTAAGAGCACTAGTTGCTCTTTTAAGATTTGCTTTAATAATTTTTTCCTAAACATGTATATTTTCACCACAATGATATTTAAACACCTTTAATTTCCAACACTTATTCAACTGTTCATTTTCTTCTCATTTTTCTCTACATATCACATAACTAGAGAAATGATATTTATACCACCATTTTAAAATAGCTTTTGTAACAACTCTCTCATACTCACATTGTGTTCTTGCTCTATCTATTCCTCTTTCATTCTCTATCAATAACTTTCATACACAAAGTAAAAAAACTAAGTGATTAGGTTCAAGTGGTAAATGAGCTCAACGAAAGGACGAATCATTCTAGAGAATCCGAGTTCTACTCTTAGGTAGAACAATTCTTGGTTAAGTTTTACTTATCTCGGGACCGAACTCTGGATTACTAAATCCCTCTTCTAACTATCTGCATATGGTTCTAGACTCACCATATGCTTCCATGCATGGTTGTTCCTATGTAATTGGAGGCTCTGCTCTGGTTTAAAATAGGCCTTTAATAAAATAAAAACATTTTTCTAAAAAGTGCAATTATTGATTTAAATTGAAAATAAGATCCGTACCAAAAAAAAAAAAGAAGACATTATTGTAACTAACCCATAAAAGATCAATATTATAAACAATAATTAAACAATACAACTCCAAGTGAATATCTTTATCAATCTTCTATACTATTTTTTTTTTACCTTAATTTGTACAAAAGCAAAAATAAAAAGTTTATAATGTTTTTATGAGAGAATAATTATAATTTTTGTTCTTTCAAATAAAAAATAATAATATTTGTTGTTAGCGTTTTGCTATTTTATACGACAAGTATGAGCCAAAAATTATAAGATGTGTTCTAACAAAAATAAAATGAAAAAAAAAATTATATTGTGTTTTTATTTGTAAATATATGAATATCTTAAGGTGAATTTGAGAGAGGATTGGGGATAGATCAGCCTCAAAACCATAATAATTTTGTCCAAATCAAAAAGTCCTCTCATACTAAAAAAATAATTTAAGAAGAAAAAAAGGAAAAGGAAAATTTATTGAAGAAGAACATAAGTCCTTGGTTAATTAAAGAAGAAAAAAGGAAAAGAAAAAGAAGAAGAAAAGGAAATGTGTTATAAAACTATTAGAATAAGAACAAGAATAAAGAGAAGCAGAGAGAATAGAGAGAGAAGAAAGAGGATTAAATTATTCTCTTGTGATCTTCAATATGTTACATGTGGTCTCTATTTATAGAGATGTATAACGAGATGAGTTAATAGTTAAGTACATAAGGGATAAGTACAAAAAGATGGGACTTAAGAGATAAGCAAAAGGGTTATGGACATCCACTTATAATATTCATAACACTTTCCCTTGGATGTCCATCGAGGATATGCCTCATTAAAACCTTACTAAAAAAAACCTAATAGGAAAAATTCTAGGAAAGAAAAACAGTACAATATCCTTTTTGTTGTGAACTGCCTTGTTAAAAACCTTACTAGGAAAACCCAATGGGATAAAACCATGGTGAAGGAAAAAAGAGTGTTGAGCATTTATTTCTCCCCCTTATGAAGACAAATATCTCTGAGACGGTGAAGGCCAATCTTTTGTACTAGTTTCTCAAAAAAATTACTTGGGAGTGACTTTGTGAAAAGATCTGCAAGATTATCACACGAACAAATTTGTTGGATTTAAAAATCACCATTCTTCTGAAGATCATGAGTGAAATTTTTTTTTTGGTGAAATATGTTTTGTTCGATCTCCTTTAATGTATCTCTCTTTCAACTAAGCAATGTTGGAACAAGGGTGTTGAGCAATACCACGTTTTGAGTTTTGATGATAACAAGGTATTAAAAATTGTCAATTGGATATGCTAATATTTGTTTAAGTATGCAGGATATTAATCAAGATTTTAATCTTAGAAAGTATTCTGTTTGAACATTTTGAGAGCAAGACCTAGAGAAACTTGTTGCTTGTGATTCTGAAGATCTGGAGAGTCTGAAGAATCATCAGAAGCTGTGTCAAGAAGTCCTGAAGACTAAAAGAATCTGAAGTTCATATAAGTCTGAAGATGATCAGAACCTAAAAATTCAAGAGAGTCTGAAGACTATCAGAACCTGAAGACCAAGAGAGTCTGAAGATCATCAGAAGCTGAAGTGCTACAGTGAGTCTGAAGCCTACAATCTGAAGATCTGCTTAGAAGGATTTCTAAAGGCATTACGATGCATAAGAAACACTCAATTGGAGTAACGGCTAGCTTCAAATTCAACTTGAGCATGGGATGCTCAATGACAAAGAATGCAGAATAGTACAAAGTACTTGTGTACGAACTTTGTTTCCACTACTCCACTACCTCGTACAGTTTAGCAACTGTGTCTACCGGTATTAAGCTTCAAAAGGAATGAAATTCAAAATATGAATTTGAAGGACTATTACCATATCAAGCAACAGATCAACAACTATTTATCAAGCTTCCAGAATTCTCTTGATGTGCTGGATTGTCTCAACGTCTCTTTCCAACGCCTATATAAAGGAAAGAAGACTTGAAGAATATGTTGGACTCTACAACTGAAAAACTACGCTGCTAAGCTATTTATTCTCACTGAGTCAAACCAGAAACACATCACAACTTAGATTATTCTTACAAACTGTGTATTTTAGAATCTCTAAGTTTATCAGAAAACAGAGTCTGTCTTTGTTTAAGTTATTGGAACACATTTGATTGTTTATCAAGTGTCTCCAACTTTATTCAATTTTTCTGTAAATTGTGTCAGAAGTCTCTTGCTTGTGTGCTTGAGCAAAGAAGTCTCTTAGTTGTGTCTTTGAGCATTGGAAGACTCTTGCCTGCGTGCTTGAGCAATTGGAAGTCTCTTACTGTGTGTTTGAGCAACTTGTAATTGAAATTACATTTTAGTGAAACTCTCCTTGGAAGTGCAAGGGGGACATGACTACTTCCGGTTTGTGGAAGGAACCTGTATAATTGCTTGTGTTCTCTCTTTCTCTCTATCTCTTGTTATTTTCCGCTGCAACAGATTCTTACTCTTCAAGAGTTTCGAAAAAGAAAACACAATTCAACCCCCTCTTCTTGTGTTTTTCTCACCTTCAGTTGGTATCAAAGCTCTGACTCTGTTGTCATAGCACTTAACCGTGTAACAGAAAAGATCTAGAGAAAAAATGTCTTCCAGTGAACCTTTTTCTTCTGGTGCTAATTCTGGTGCTGCTATACCATACGACTATGGATCCAATAACAGCAGCAAGAAAGCTGATTTTGGGAAAATTCCAAAGTTCAATGGTGATCCTGAAGAATTTTCTTGGTGGAAAACCAACTTCTATAGCTATGTCATGGGTCTTGATGAAGAACTCTGGGACATACTTGAAGATGGTGTTGGTGACTTACAACTTGATGACGAAGGTGCTGCCATTGACCGTAAACTTCACACTTCTGCTCAGAAGAAGATCTATAAGAAACATCATATCATCAGAGGAGATCTTGTCACTGCTATTCCTAAATCTGAATACATGAAGATGAGTGACAAATCTACTTCTAAAGCCATGTTTGCTTCTCTTTGTGCAAACTATGAAGGGAGCAAGAAGGTCAGGGAAGCTAAAGCTCTTCTATTAGTTCATCAGTATGAATTATTCAAGATGAAAGAGGATGAAAGTATTGAGCAGATGTACTCAAGATTTCAAACTCTAGTATCTGGACTTCAGATACTAAAGAAGAGTTACATAGCTTCTGACCATGTTAGCAAGATTCCAAGGAGCTTACCCTCTAAGTGGAGACCAAAGGGTACTGCAATTGAGGAAGCTAAGGATTTAAACACTTTGAGTGTTGAAGATCATGTCAGCTCTCTCAAAGTTCATGAGTTAAGTCTCAATGAACATGAATCTGCAAGAAAGTCTAAAACCATTGCTTTAAAGTCAAAGGGAAGATCCTCAAAAGCTCTCAAGGTTGAAGAGTCTGAAAATGAATCTTCTGCTTCTGAAAGCTCTGAGGAAGATCCTGATGTTGCTAAAGAAATGGCTATGCTTTCAAGCAGAATGCAATACCTTGCTAAAAAGAACAAGAAGTTTCTGAGCAAGAGCAGTGGTAAGGGTTTCAAAAAGGTTGCTTTAACTGCAAGAAGCCTGAGCACTTTATTGCTGATTGTCCAGAGTTGCAAAAAAAGAAATCCAAATCAAAAAGGCCAACCTTTAAGTCAAGCAAGTTTAAGAAGCAAATCAAGAAAAGTCTGATGGCTACCTGGGAAGATCTTAATAATGAGTCAGGGTCTGAAGATGATGATGCTGATGGTGAAGCTAATGTAGCTGTTGGATTAATGGCTACAACTGAATCAGTAAAGGAGGCACCTGAGGCAGAATCAGATGCAGACTCTAAAAGTGAGACTGAGGTATTTTCTAAACTCACAAGATCTGAATTAGTAGATTCTATCAAAGAACTTCTTGGTCACTTTAAAGTTAAATCCACTAAGTTGAAGAAAGTCAAACAGCAGCTTGATAAGCTGTCAAAAAGGCATAATTCAACTCTGTTGGAGTTAGAAAGTTTAAAAGAAGAAAATGATTCTTTATTGATCAAAAAGTGTAGTTATAAATACTTGAGTGAGCAAGATGTTGCTCTACAAGAATTTATTGCTACTGGAATTGATAGATCTAGGGTAGCATCCATGATCTATAGCACATATCAGAACAGAGGACAGGGTCTTGGATTCATTGGAGGAAGCTCAAATGAAGTGATTCTGAAACCTGGTCCTGATGGCGCCAGAGAAGCATTGAAAAATCACTTTGTAAGTGAGTCTGATGAAGTCAACATAGTGATTCATTCAGAACCTATAACTTCATGTTCTAAAGTTTTGACTAAGTCAAAATCTCAGAATGCAAAGTCAAAGGTTCTGAAAAACTTTGAACCTAAGGCTTCAATGATTCAGATTCTAAAAATTTCAGAGTCTGATAAACAAACTCTGAAGAAGCCAGAGTCTGAAAAACAAAAGCCTAAGTTTCAAAGAAGAGAAACTGTGAAAGGTAAGTTCAATCCTAAACTGAACGGTTCTAAACCCAAAGTGTGGAGGAAAACAATGCCAATGACTTCAAGACACACCTTACAAAAGGAATTTAATGGTTCAAGGACTAACCCAAGAGAACCCATGAGAATATGGGTACCTAAGTCTGAAATTGTTGATGCTGCAGGTATTTCTAAAAGGACAAGAAAAGCAGAAGGCTTGGTACCTGGACAGTGGCTGCTCGCGACACATGACAGGAGAAAAGTCTATGTTCCTAACCCTAACCATGAAAGAGGGAGGAACTGTGGGATTTGGAGGAAACCAGACTGGCAAAATCATTGGTACTGGAACCATTGGTAACTCTCTAATCTCTATTAGTAATGTGTGGTTTGTTTATGGGCTTAGACATAACCTACTGAGCATAAGTCAATTGTGTGACAGTGGTTATGATGTTTTGTTTAATAAGAACAACTGCACTGTAGTTAACATGGATGATCAATCCATAGTCTTCAAGGGAAAGAGAAGAAACAATGTCTACAAAATAAAGTTCTCTGAACTGACTGATCTGAAGGTAGTTTGCCTTTTGTCAATGGGTGATAAGAAATGGCTGTGGAATAGACGGTTGGGACATGCAAACTAGAGGTTAATCTCTAAGCTTAGCAAGTTGCAACTAGTCAAAGGTTTACCAGACATTGACTATCATTCAGATGCTCTTTGTGGAGCATGTCAGAAAGGGAAAATTGTTAAGAGTTCCTTTAAACCTAAAGAAATTGTTTCTACCTCCAGACCCTTGGAGTTACTTCACATTGACTTATTTGGACTAGTTAGCACTGCATCCTTATATGGAAGTAAGTATGGACTAGTCATTGTTGATGATTACAGCAGATGGAGTTGGGTTAAGTTTCTGAAAACTAAAGATGACTCATACTCCGTGTTTAGCAAATTCTGCATCCAAATTCAATCTGAAAAAGAATTGAAAATTTTGAAAGTCAGAAGTGATCATGGAGGAGAATTTGAAAATGAGCCTTTTGAGGTTTTCTGTGAAAAACATGGAATTATTCATGAATTCTCTGCACCTAGAACTCCACAACAAAATGGAGTTGTAGAGAGAAAGAACAGAACCTTACAAGAAATGGCTAGAACCATGATCCATGAGAACAGACTGGCTAAACATTTTTGGGCAGAAGCAGTAAATACAGCATGTTATGTTCAGAACAGGATCTATATCAGACCTCTGTTGAACAAAACAGCATATGAACTCTTTAAAGGAAGGAAACCTAACATATCTTATTTTCATCAGTTTGGATGTACATGTTATATCTTGAACAATAAAGTCTATCTAAAGAAATTTGATGCCAAAGCTCAGAAGGGAATCTATTTAGGTTACTTTGAACGATCTAAGGCATACATACTGTATAATTCAGAAACACAATGTGTTGAAGAATCTATACATGTCAGATTTGATGACAAAGTGCCTGGAAGTGAAACTCCAGAGATAGATGAAAGCTGTGCAGGATCTCAAGATTCTGATATCAACTCAGAATCTGATCAGATTCCAGAATCTGATCAGATTCCAGAATCTAAAGATACTCCAGAAGATGGAGCATCCCCTGAAGTTCCTAATGAAGAAGATTCTGAAAAGCTCAAGATGGTTCTCAGCAAGCTAGTCAATCCAAACA
Organism: Medicago arabica; assembly: GCA_946800305.1. NCBI lineage: Eukaryota > Viridiplantae > Streptophyta > Magnoliopsida > Fabales > Fabaceae > Medicago > Medicago arabica. Next base: position 48,145,455 of record OX326966.1, read on the forward strand.
TTCGTTCAAATACAAGTCTTCACATCCTGAGGATCAAATAATTGGCAATAAAGATAGTCCTAGAAGAACTAGATCATATTTCAGACAAGAAGAGTCTGCCTTGGGATTATTATCTGTTATTGAACCAAAAACTGTTGAAGAAGCACTTGGAGATGAAGGATGGATTCTGGCAATGCAAGATGAACTTAATCAATTCAAACGGAATGAAGTGTGGGATCTTGTAGCTAAGCCTGAACACAAGAACATTATTGGAACTAAATGGGTGTTCAGAAATAAGCTTAGTGAACAAGGAGAAGTAATCAGAAACAAAGCCAGACTTGTTGCACAAGGCTACAGTCAACAAGAAGGCATTGATTACACTGAAACATTTGCTCCAGTTGCAAGATTGGAAGCAATCAGGCTACTTCTTTCCTATGCAGTCAATCACAACATAATCTTGTATCAAATGGATGTTAAGAGTGCGTTTCTTAATGGTGTCATTTCTGAAGAATTCTATGTCAAACAACCTCCTGGCTTTGAAGATTTAAAACATCCAGAGCATGTTTATAAATTGAAGAAATCACTATATGGCTTGAAACAGGCTCCCAGAGCTTGGTATGAAAAACTAAGTAATTTCTTAATTCAAAATGATTTTGAAAGAGGTTAAGTTGACACTACACTATTTAGAAAGACTCTGAAGAAGGACATTCTTATCGTTCAAATCTATGTTGATGATATCATTTTTGGTTCAACTAATGGTTCACTTTGCAAAGAGTTTTCTAATGTAATGCAGGATGAATTCGAAATGAGCATGATGAGAGAATTGAAGTTCTTTCTAGGAATTCAAATCAACCAATGCAAAGATGGAGTCTATGTTCATCAGTCCAAATACACTAAAGAGCTCATGAAGAAGTTTAATCTTGAGGACTGCAAAGAGATGAACACTCCAATGCATCCAACCTGCACTTTGAGCAAAGAAGATCAAGGAACCAAAGTTGATCAGAAGCTGTATAGAGGTATGATAGGTTCTTTGTTATACCTAACTACATCCAGACCAGATATTTTATTCAGCGTATGTCTGTGTGCAAGGTTTCAATCAGATCCTAGAGAGTCTCATTTAACAGCTGTTAAGAGAATCTTTAGATATCTGAAAGGAACTACTAATCTTGGACTTCTGTATAAGAAATCTTCTGATTATAAGCTAGTTGGATTCTGTGACGTTGACTATGCTAGAGACAGGATTGAAAGAAAATCAACCAGTGGCAATTGTCAATTTTTGGGAGAGAATCTGATATCCTGGGCTAGCAAGAGGCAAGCAACTATTGCTTTGTCTATAGCAGAAGCAGAATACAGCTCAGCTGCTAGTTGTTGTACACAGCTACTCTGGATGAAACATCAGCTTAAGGATTATCAAATAACTGAAAATTGTATCCCAATTTATTGTGATAATACAACTGATATATGTTTATCTAAGAATCCAATTCTGCATTCAAGAGCAAAGCACATTGAGATTAAACATCATTTTATAAGTGACTATGTTCAAAAAGGAATTCTAGATATTCAATTCATTGATACTGATCATCAATGGGCCGACATATTTACTAAACCTTTGTCTGTTGAAAGATTTGATTTTATAAAGAAAAATTTGAACATGTGTTATGTCTCTGGTTAATGTGCGCTTCTGAAAACAGAATTCAGACTCTGAAAGATACTCAGAAGCTAATTGAGAATCAAACTCTTATTTGGAAACTCTGATGAACATAAGCTTCTGAAGACACTCAGACTCTGTTAAGGAAACTTAGACTCTCAAGAAGCTCGTATTAGTGGAAGCATGACTGTTGAGTTCAGTAACACCTGCCCCACTACGGTGACAGTTACTTTTTTAGTTCTCAGACGTGGCCTGTCTGTATTGGGTAAGAACTCAAAGGGAAATGATTTTATTACGTTTAACAAGTAACCGTCGCATCTTCCCAACACTTTTACGGCTGCATGCTCACTAGTCTTTATTACTTATGTTTGTTTGTCCCCTTCTCTTTCCAAACGGTTTTCCATTTTTTCACTATAAATAGCAATCACACACAACCCACTTCACTTTTTACACTTTTATTTTTTCTCTGAACATCTCTTTCGCTTTCAGTTTCTGAAAATTTTTGTTCTCTAAATCAAAAACCTAGAAACCTTACAAATGGCAAGTGATCTCATTCAATCTGATGTGATAATCAAAACTGGAAAATCCTATCTGATTAAACCTAGAACTATGAATATCATCAAAGAGACTCTGGAAGTTCAAGTTGAATCTCCAGTTGATTTCGGTTCGCTGATAAGGCATCGTATCGACGTCTCTTCTTATTTCTTATCACAAGAGATGATGAGTTACTTTGGTATGTTGAATGGACCAACATATCAAGAGTTGGTTAGAGACCTTTGGGTAAGAGCAACTGTTTTTGACAAGGACGACGCAACCATCGAAGAAACTGCTGCAATCATGAACAACCCCTCTTTGGCTGGAAAGAGTAGAAAGCAAATGGGTATGAGACGGTACAAAGGTCTAGAGATAAGGTCTGCTGTGATGGGGATTCCAATCCTTATCAATGAAGAAATAGTTGCCAGGGCATGCAGGGTAACTAATGAAGGTAAATTTCAGTGGAATGTGGACAAGAAGAGTGAGTGGATGGGCCTCTGCAACAAACTCTTATTTGAAGGAAGACCCTCAAATAAGTTGGTTGATATGCATCTTGAACATAGGATGCTTCTGAAGATCATACTGAATAGTATGCTTTAGAAAGGTGGAGGAACAGACACTCTGTCTGTTGATCATAAAGTGCTTCTGTACTTTTTGATTAAAAAGAAGAAAATCAACTTTCCAAGATACGTGATGCACCACATGTGCTGGGCCATCAGGGAAGGCCAAACGAAATCCAGAAGACAAGTTACTTTTGGAAGATTGATCTTTGAGATTCTGTATCAGGGAGGCCTCTTGAAGGTCTTGACAGAATCTGGTGTTGTATCAGACGTCCAGCTTGGAACAGTAACAGGGAGAATCATCAATGGCAAGACTCTTCAATACATGAAGATTTTCAGGAAGTTCAACCCTTCTAATCTAGATATGAAGGAATCTTTTGTACAATCAGATCTGATGATGGAATTCCCCCCTATTTCCAAAGAAGACAATCCTGAAGTCCTAGCAAGATTTGTAGTAGACTACTACAATGAAACTGGTAGAATAATCAACTATTCTGCCATTCCTGAGACTGCTGGAGGAGGACCTCTTAAGGTCAAAGGCAAAAGGACCAAGGAAGTCAATCTAGAGGAAGAGGAAGAGAAGCAAGAACCTCCTAAAAAGAAGAAAAAGTCTACAGCTCTTCCAGGAGTGACTATTGGTGCCTCTGAAACCATAGCTCATATGCCTCTGTCTATCTCTTCTGCATCCAAGGAAATTAAGGAAAGGATAAAGAAACCCAAGGATGAGAAGAAAACAAAGGACGAGAAGAAGGCAAAGAATGAGAAGAAAGCTAAGAAAGGTAAAGCTGACAGAGATCACAAGAGGCTGGTTGAAGAAATTGTTGAATTTCTTGATACTGATTCTGATGAAGAAGAGAGTCAGGTCAAGAAAAGGAAGATGGAAGATGTTCCTGTGGCTAAGGATGTAGCACAAAAAATAGGTACTTTTGTATCTATGATTGAAGATGAACATGTTGCTGGCAAGGCAATGGCAGCAGAAGTTGTGACAGAAAGACTAAAAGATGAGACTGTGAAGGAAGCTGCTAAATTGCTTGCAGCATCTTTGATACAGAAGAGTCAGGTTGCCCCTGCAGAAGCTGATCAATAAGAAGCTACTCTGTCTGATGCTTCTGACCAACAAGCTTCTCAAGAAGATGGCATTGGCACATCAGGTAACATTTCATTTGACTCACCTATCTCTTCTACGAATCAAGAGTCTTCATCCTCATCTGAAACTGAATCAGATAACATACCCCTGAGCCAAGTCCTTCCATCCCTTCGAAATAAAACCCCCTCTCCAATCAAACCTATCTCATCATTTGATCCACTTGACCCAAGAATTGGTGAATATGTTGATTCAACTATTGACTGGGTTATTCAAGACACCATCACAGTGTCTCTGAACTTACCCTCTGACCATCCTGCTCAACCATCTTTTCTTAAACCACTTCAGGCAATTCAGCCTACTGAAGAACCTTAAGAACCCATTCAATCTGCTCAACCATCCCTCCAACATGAAACAATCTGTGTAGACTCTCCAGACACCCTAGATTCTCTTGAAAGACACCTAGGAGGAGAACTACCAAAGACCCCCGCAAAATCCAAAACAACAAACACTACAAAATCTGTTTCAAAATCAGACTCTGTACCCCAACCTGAACCAGAAATTCTAACCTTAGCTTCATTTGAACCAGTTACTATAACTGTAGAGGAACCAGTCTCTGAGACTCTGGAACAAGTTTCTAGTGTCATACCTGACCCAGAACCTGTAACAGAATGCATAGCAGAGCCAGTGTCTGAAACAGTTATTGAACCCCTTAACAAAACTGTGGAAATTGGCCTTGAAACCTCACAAGCTATCATAACTTCTGAACCTTCAACTTCATCTGAGCCAAATCAAACTCTTATTCCTCACAATATCTTTGATTCGTTGAGAATAGATGAGTTTTATGGAGTGTCCAACTCAAAGCTCAAAAATATTATTGAGCAAAGATTTGTGCCAATCCTCAATGTTAACTATGAGGATAAATTTTCTACTCTGAAGAATGAATTTGTGGATTTTGTCACCAAAATTCAGAAGGTTGCTGTAAAAGAACAAGCTGGTGTTCTTGCCAAACATTTGGAAGAAATTAAGAAAGCTGAGACAACAAAGGCTAAGAAGAAAGCTCCTATTCTGCAGTTGGAATATAAACCATTCTTTGATGCTGATCAATACAATCCAAGGGAAACAGTGGTTTATGATTCGCTGAAGAAGAGGCTTCACAGAGTTCAAGAAGAAGCTAGACTTGAAAGAGAAGCTCATCTCAGAAGAACAGAAGCTCTCGAAGAAATTGTCAAGAAACAGCAAGAGGATCTCCAAAAATTGACGGATCACATTGCCAAACAAAACCAACCTTAGTTGCACACCTAATGTTTAATCTGTTTTGTTTGGCTTGTACTCTTACTTTGCTGATTTCTATTATCTTCTGAACTTTCACTTTATGATTATTCAATGTTTTACTTCAACTATATGTGCTTCTGATATATCTTGCTTTATTTATCTTAGTGCATCTGAAGTCTAACTACCGAATTCTACTTAGAATTTGTCCTGTTTCAGACTCTAATATGTTTTTGCTCTGAATCTTTTTTCTCATTTTCTTTAAAAAAAAAATTTCCCTCACTTGAAGTCATATAAAAAGGGGGAGAAACTTGTTTTTTAAACCTTTTTGTTGATGACAAAAGGGGGAGAAAGACCAGTGAGTACTATGTAAAGTTAAAGGGAAATTTGCGAAAGGTACTTCGTTAGATTTTGAGCCCCATTAAAAAAGAATATTTTCTCATATTCGTTTATTATTATGAGATTTGATTCAGCTACTTGCTTAACATGAATTTAATTAACTTGGATAGAACTTAGGGGGAGCTTACAAACCTCAACTTAATGACTATCAGACTCAGGGGGAGTCAGAGCTTACAAACCTCAGACTCTGAGCTTACAAACCTCAGACCCTTTAAGTCAACCTGTTAATTAGATTAACAACAATTGACCTTTTAAATACTGATGTTTGTCATCATCAAAAAGGGGGAGATTGTTGGAATAAGGGTGTTCAGCAATACCACGTTTTGAGTATTGATGATAACAAGGTATTAAAAATTGTCAATTGGATATGCTAATATTTGTTTAAGGATATTAATCAAGATTTTAATCTTAGAAAGTATTCTGTTTGAACATTTTGAGAGCAAGACCTAGAGAAGCTTGTTGCTTGTGATTCTGAAGATCTGGAGAGTCTGAAGAATCATCAGAAGTTGTATCAAGAAGTCCTGAAGACTAAAAGAATCTGAAGTTCATATAAGTCTGAAGATGATCAGAACCTAAAAATTCAAGAGAGTCTGAAGACTATCAGAACCTGAAGACCAAGAGAGTCTGAAGATCATCAGAAGCTGAAGTGCTACAATGAGTCTGAAGCCTACAATCTGAAGATCTGCTTAGAAGGATTTCTAAAGGCATTACGATGCATAAGAAACACTCAATTGGAGTAACGGCTAGCTTCAAAGTCAACTTGAGTGTGGGATGCTCAAAGACAAAGAATGCAGAATAGTACAGAGTACGTGTGTACGAACTCTGTTTCCACTACTCCACTACCTCGTACAGTTTGGCAACTGTGTCTACCGGTATTAAGCTTCAAAAGGAATGGAATTCAAAATATGCATTTGAAGGACTATTACCATATCAAGCAACAGATCAACAACTATTGATCAAGCTTCCAGAATTCTCTTGATGTGTTGGATTATCTCAACGTCTCTTTCCAACGCCTATATAAAGGATAGAAGACTTGAAGAATATGTTGGACTCTACAACTGAAAAACTACGCTGCTAAGCTATTGTATTCTCACTGAGTCAAACGAGAAACACATCACAACTTAGATTATTCTTACAAACTGTGTATTTTAGAATCTCTAAGTTTATCAGAAAAACAGAGTTTGTCTTTGTTTAAGTTATTGGAACACATTTGATTGTTTATCAAGTGTCTCCAACTCTATTCAATTTTTCTGTAAATTGTGTCAGAAGTCTCTTGCTTGTGTGCTTGAGCAAAGAAGTCTCTTAGTTGTGTCTTTGAGCATTGGAAGACTCTTGCCTGCGTGCTTGAGCAATTGGAAGTCTCTTACTGTGTGTTTGAGCAACTTGTAATTGAAATTACATTTTAGTGAAACTCTCCTTGGAAGTACAATGGGGACAGGACTACTTCCGGTTTGTGGAAGGAACCTGTATAATTGCTTGTGTTCTCTCTTTCTCTCTATCTCTTGTTATTTTCCGTTGCAACAGAATCTGGTCTCTCATCAGACTCTCAATCCATTCAGACTCTGATTCTGTAGAAACAGATTCTTACTCTTCAAGAGTTTCGTAAAAGAAAACACAATTCAACCCCCCCTTCTTGTGTTTTTCTCACCTTCAAGCAATGCATGTCGTATTATCTTCATAGATGACTGTTGTCTCCATTCTTCTAGAAGAAAAACCACAATTATTTTGTATATGTTGAATCAAGGACCTTGACCAGACATATTTTCTGCTTGCCTCATGTAGTGCAAAAAGTTTTGCATTTGATGATGTTGTTGTTATGGTATGCTTTACAGATCTCCAAGAAATGCCTCTCTCTCCACTTGTAAACAAGTAACCTGTTTGTGATCTACCATGATGAGGATCTGACAAATAACCTGCATCTACATAACCAATTAATTCTAGTTTGGGTACTTTGGGATAAAACAATGTCATATCGATTGTACCTCGAAGGTAACGAAGTATATGTTTGACTTCATTTCAATGTCTTCGTGTAGGTAAAGAACTATATTTGGATAATAAATTGACAGAAAATGATATATCAGGACATGTATAATTAGCAAGATACATCAATGCTCTTATAGCACTGAGGTATGGTACTTCAGGACCAAGTTGTTCTTCACCTTCTTCTCGAGGTCTCAAAGGATCTTTGTTTACGTCCAATGATCTAACGACCATTGGAGTATGTCATACCCCAATTTTTGACCTAAGATCGTACATTCATACACCGACACGTGTCATTTGACCCTGCACTCGTACGCCGTTCGATCTTGATCAGTCTCTAACTTTTTCAGTAAAAATTTCGGCAGAGAGGTATTTTAAAATACCTCATGTTTTGGTTCCGAGTCGGGCCCTCTTCTCTCTTTATTTATATTTACTTTTATATTTTTAATTTCCATCTTTTGTTTAATTTCCTTATTTTTAATCTTTAATTTTAATTCCTATTTTTAATTAGCCATTTTATTTTCTTAGTATAATTACTTTCACTTTATTTTATTTTTAATTATTTATTATTAATTGTCCAAAAATTCCAAAAAAATGTCGATAAGTCCAAATAGTATCCAAAGTCCAAGTCTGCATAATTATCCTTTCTTTTTATTTATTTTTATTTATATTATTAGATGATAAGTCCAAAAAAGAGTATAAATCCAAAATATGCAATCTGTAACAAACACGCTTTCCTCCTCCTCAAGCCCCAAATTTTTTGCATCTTTTTAACAAACCATAACCCTAGTCCTAATGCTATAAATACCAGAAAATGGGGCCTAAATTCACAACCTGCAAGGAAACCATTCTCGAAGGCTCACTCTCATTCATAACCCGCATGAACATCACAAATACCAATTTTTGCATAAAACAGTCAACCAAACACCAATTTTCGCACAAACAGCAAACCAAACACCAATTTTCGCACAAACAGCAAACCAAACAGAAGTTTCTTCACGCAGACAGCAAACCAAACAGAAGTTTCTTCGCACAGACAGCAGACCAAACAGAAGTGTTTTCTCACAGACAGCATACCAAACAGAAGGTTCTTCTCACAGGCAGCAAACCAAACAGAAGGTTTTTTTTTCTCTCACAGACAACAAACCAAACAGAAAGGTAGTACTTTTTTCTTTTCCCTTTTAAAAAATTAGATTTAGACTGCATATTTATCATTCACTTATTTATTGCGTATTTATTTTACAGCAAAGATTTTAGAATGTAAATAGATGTTCATGTAATTTATTTATCTATTTTCCGCATACCTTAGAATATATTAATAGGTTTAATGTAATAGTTGTAGGTGCATGTGTGCGTGTGTGGGTGTATGCTTTATTTTCCCGCTTCTAGTTTAGGTTAGAGGTCCTCGTGGTGGTCCAACGCCACCACGTGGTACCTGCGCTTTTATTTTTATGCTCCGTTAGTTTAGTTTTCAGTTTTAACTATCATTCAAAAACAACAAAAACATGCAAATAACAAAACACAAAAAAACATTTTCATAACAAACCTTGATTTTTAAATCAAGTGATCCTTTTATTTTACTTCTTTCATAAATCAAAACTGCAATCAATCCTAATTATATTTTTTAGTCATTTTCCTTTAAACATAAAAAACACAAACAAATTCTTTTTGCCACTTGGCTTTTCATTTTAAAACCTTTTTCAAAACTAATAAAAAAACACCAAACAAATCAAACGCAATTTCTACCCCGAACTACGAGGTTTTGATCCCTCATGGGTACGTAGGCAAAGGACCATGTCCTTCCAAATCAATAAAAAATGTAGATAATAGGCCTCTCTTTTTCTTTTTCTTTTAATTACTTTAAAACCATTTTCAAAAAGCAAGCAAGTTTATAGCACAAAAATTAAATAAAACCAAGAGGTTCTCGTAGAGTACTACGAACATAAAGGGTGCTAATACCTTCCCTTTATGTAACCAACCCCCGAACCCTAAATCTTTTAAAGTGGTATTTGAACTTTTTTCCACTTTCTTTCAAAAAATTAAATGTTCAGTCGTGAAATAAAATAGTGAGTCAAAAGCTAATCAAATGGCCTTGATCTCCGAAAAATGACGCGACAAAAATGGCGACTTCACTGGGGACACCCTAAGAGGGTTGAGCCTAACTTGGCTTTATTTAAAATTTTGTGCTATAACTTGCTTAAAAAACAAAAACAAAATGGAAATACGTGTATATATGCTCTTCCTTCTTCTTTCTCCTTTCTTAACGTGTGTGGTGAGATAAGTCCCCCACCCGGACTTGAGGGAAACATAAGATAGGACGGTGGTATAATCATAGTGCTTTGCCAAGAGTGATTTTTGGTTGTGGTACATGTGATAACCCCACTCAATGGAGGAATCTTGGAAGTATACAATGTTGACATGAGTATTCGTGTTTGACATACTATTTTCGAGTGACCGTCGAAGTTGAGAACCTTTAGTTACCTTTAACCCATCTAAGCCTTTTAGGGCGTAGTGCGGTGGCTATTCAAGAGTAAATCTTGATCTAGTTGATACGCGATACTACACTTGAGCGAGACTCTCGTACGAACATTTTTTTGGACCGGAAGTAAATTCCGCTGTGCAATAATCTTCGAAAGAGGGTTGTAGACCTTGAGAACTTGGTAGAACCCGTGATACAGGTACAAATGAAGCCATAGTCCCTACCAAATGGCACGCTCACCCTTGACTCCAACATCGTGGACTTAACCTCATCATGTTTTCTCTGTTCTTTAGCATAATCATGCATACATGCATTCATTCATAAACCTTTTTACATTAAACAATCGAAGGACTTATATAATTTTTTTTGTAAAACATCATAGATGGAGATTGCAAGAAGAAACACTAAGAAATACACTTTCCAGAGATCGGGTTTGCTGAAATTAAGGGAGTTAGGGAAGAAAGTAGCTAGTACAGAAGATTTTCATACTCGCCATGGGAGATTGCTTGGTATCCTTAAAACGGATGTCGCGAAGGGAGTCTTGGAAACTTTAGTCCAATTCTATGATCCTCTTTACCACTGCTTCACGTTCCCTGATTATCAACTTGTCCCCACCCTCGAAGAGTACTCTTATTTGGTTGGTCTACCAGTGCTTGACAAAATACCATTCAGCGGCCTTGAACCCGTCCCTAAACTCTCAACCATTGCGAACGCCCTCTACCTGGGAGCCTCTGTCATAAAATCAAACCTTATTATTAAAGGAGGTCTTCAGGGCCTTACGACAAAATTCCTCTATCAACAAGCCTCCTTTCTCGCTGATGTAGCCAGTAACGAGGCCTTTTACTCCATTCTAGCCCTACTCATATATGGCCTTGTACTTTTCCCAAATATTGATAACTTCGTGGACATCCGTGCCATTCAAATCTTCCTCACCAAAAATCCCGTCCCTACCCTGTTGGCCAACACATACCATTCCATCCATGATCGGACCTTAGCAAGTCGTGGAGCTATCCTTTGTTGTGCACCTTTACTCTACAAATGGTTTACCTCTCATCTACCTCAAACCCATTCCTTTCAAGCCAATCTCGAAGGTCATTCATGGTCCCAAAAAACCATGTCTCTGACCCCATCTGATATAGTCTGGTACCATGCAGCTTGTAACAACGGAATCATCATCGTCAGTTGCGGTGAATACCCCAACGTGCCTCTTCTCGGTGTGTATGGAGGAATTAGTTACAATCCTATCCTTGCCCGACGACAATTCAAGTATCCAATGAGAACCCAACCAGATAACCTCCCTTTAACCAGAGAATTCTACTACAACGACAAAGATTACTCGAACAAGAGAGATAAGTTTGTGCAAGCTTGGAGTGGCATCCGTAAACTTAATAGAAGCCAGTTGGGGAAGAAAGGAGACTTTGTGCATGGATCTTATACTCAATGGGTTATTGACAGAGCTACAAGCTTTGGGATGGCTTACACCCTACCGAGGTACTTATCCTCGACTACCCCATCATCATCTCTACCCATACCCATCAAGACTAAGGAGGAGTATCAGGAGCGATTGACTGAGTAAACCCTTGAAAGTGTCACTTGGAAAAGAAGATACGATGAAGCTATGCGCGAGATGGAAACAATGAGTGGAGAAATAGAACAGCACAAGCATAAACTCCTCAAACAAAGCCGAACAATTGTCGCACAAAATATTGACATCTAAGTGAAGAACAAGCTTCTCAAACGACATATTAACAAGAAAGAGCATATGGATTTCTTTGCTGGCACTCATCCAGATTTCGAGGAGTAGTCCACCTCAGGAGTTGGGGAACTTCACAATTGTTTTTATCATCTATGTCATTTTCTAGCCTCTCTGTGATGTATTTTAGAGTCTATCCGTTGGCTCAGTTGGTTAAAAAGGGGGAATTATCTTGTGGTGCTTTAAATTATTATTCAATGAAATTTTCAACTACAATGTTTACGTAAATGCTTTTATAAGTCCTTCAATAAAAATGTCTATTTTTGCATGAACATACCATGCATCATTCTGCATTCATGGTTTCAAATCTGAGTCTCACACTATGTCTTTTCAATAAGAGGTCGATCCATCATCAAGTGGTTAGATGTCTTCGTTCAACTTCAACTCGCACATGCAAACACTCGTGCAAACACAAAAGACGGATCAGCTTGAACAAGAGGTCCACGAGCTTCGTGAAGAGGTGACAACGCTTCGGGCCAAAGTAGAGAAGTTAACTAACCTGGTATCTTCGTTGATGGTCACGAAGGATCGGCCACAATTCCAACAATATCCTCAGCAACAGTATCCTCATCAACATTGTCAGCAAATCTCAAGAAAACAATTTATCCCAATCCCTGTGAAATACGGAGACTTTCTTCCACAGTTGCTAGAAAAGAATCTGGTTCAGACTAAAGCGCCTCCTCTAGTACCAACAAGATTGCCAGCATGGTATAGACCTGACCTTTTCTGTACTTTCCATCAAGGGGCGCCCGGACATGACGTCGAACATTGTAACGCACTAAAGAAGGCAGTCCAGAACTTGATCCGGACCAACCGCCTGACCTTCTAAGACTCTCCGATCGCGCAAGTCAATCCGCTACCAGATCATAATACATAGTGCTTGTGACACATGGGATGGCTAGCCGCAATCAGATCTTTGTTGATGTTTTCTTCCGCTACTTATCCGTTCAAATAATGTGTTTGTTTGCTGTTTACTTTTTTCAAAAATATCCTTTTGTTCCGCCCGAGACAAAAGTGAACTTGTGTAGGGCTTTTTGCTTTAAGTATTGTCATCATTAATAAAAATGTCGTTTTGATCACGACTTTGTTTTTATTTTGTGCTTTTTCTGGAAAATGGTAACACAAAAAAACCAAAAATCTTCTTCTTTAATCATTTCCAAATGTCTGCATACAATCATTTATCCTCTAAAATCAAACATAAATGCAGATTAAACATAAATAAGTCCGTTGAACACATTAACCCTATACTCTTTTTCGACTTTGAATTTCATGTGTCCGAAGATGAAGAAGAATGAAGTGATTCCCGACAAAACCTCTCACATACTGGGGCATCTTAGCCGTCAAAGCTGCAAACAAAATCAAGAAGATCGCCAAGAGGATGGCAGTCATTTACAAAGACCAGCATAAGATGGCACTGTTGCCTCACATGGGCATCGTGTTTCAGTAAAACATTTGAACAGGGGCAACCCCCTCTTTCCCTCAGTATACGACATGAAGGTCGTACTTCTCATGGAGATCAAAATCCCGGCAACAGGAGTTCTGCTGAAATCTCAAGTTTTGTTTGAACTTACAATGCATGACGACCCTGTACAACTACACCAAAAGAAGTTGAAACAAGCTTCCAAGAAGAAAATTCGTTCCCGTGAATTTCAAGAGAAGATGTAGAACCCCGTTGTGTTGGTTTGAGTCGGGTGAAAGTGTGGTTTTAGGACCGGAGATTGTGCAACAAACCACTGAGAAAGTAAGAATGATCCAAGAGAAGATGAAAGCGTCGCAGAGTCGACAAAAGAGTTATCATGACAAGCGTAGGAAGGACCTTGAGTTCCAAGAGGGAGATCATGTGTTCTTGCGAGTTACTCCAATGACCGGTGTAGGTCGTGCCTTAAAGTCGAAGAAGTTGACTCCAAAGTTTATTGGTCCGTATCAGATATCAGAGAGGATTGGGACGGTGGCTTATCGTGTTGGATTACCACCGCATTTATCGAATTTGCACGATGTTTTTCATGTGTCGCAGCTGAGGAAGTACGTTCCGGATCCATCTCATGTGATCCAAAGTGACGATGTGCAAGTAAGGGACAACCTTACGGTTGAGACTCTACCCTTGAGGATCGATGATCACAAAGTGAAGTTGTTGAGAGGCAAGGAGATACCTCTGGTGAGAGTTGTTTGGAGTGGAGCGACCGGTGAAAGCTTAACTTGGGAGCTTGAAAGTAAGATGCTGGAGTCATATCCAGAGTTGTTTAATCGAGGTAAGATTTTCGAGGACGAAAATCCTTTAAGTGGGGGAGAGTTGTAACGCCCACTTTATTTATTTAATTATTTTATTAGAGTATATAGTATATTATTATATATTATATGATTTTAATGATGTTTGTGACGTATAAGATGATGTTGTGGTGTGACGTTTATTTTATTGTTTAATAAAATAAAATATGCGATGAAAATTAAGATGTGATATAATAACAAATATTTTGAGAGATGGGGTTGTTTTCATAAATAAGATAGAGTTGTGGGGATAAGTGAGAATAGAAAGAATTATATAAGGGAGTTAGGTTTAGAAAGAAGCAGTACGTTACAGACTTTTGCAAAAAGAAGAGAAAAGTGGCCGGAGAAGAGAGAACCTCAATTCTGCGAACATACCAGGTAAGGGTGAGCCTAACTCAATTATATTATGCTGTAATTCATCTAGTTGTGATTAACATAGGGATTGAAAGAGAGTTTGAGAGATTTCATAAGTTAGGGTTTTGTAGATTTTAAGAGGAATTGATGAGAGGATGACGTGAATTGATGTAGAAACCTGTTACAGAACCTAGATTAATCACTAGGACTATAATTCTGAATGATTAGAGCCTTAGTATGAGAGATTGGACGAGTTTTAGCGAGTTTATGAGCGAACCCGCAGCCTGTTCTGCGACCGCTCGCCGTGGCGAGCAGACCTACTCGTCGTGGCGAGCAGAACAGTTTAACTCGCGAGGCGAGCAACATCACTCGCCATGGCGAGCAACCCTTCAGTGCGCGTGAGGCGAGCAACATCACTCGCCGTGGCGAGCAACCCTTAGTGCACGCGAGGCGGGTAACATCACTCGCCGTAGCGAGCAAGTGGCAGAATGCAATTTTAGTAGCTCGCCGTGGCGAGCATTCCCACTCGCCACAGCGAGCAATGTGGTCTCAAACCATTATAACTTGAGTTTTAGAACTCCATTTTGAGCGAGACTTTGAGGGTAGACCTTTGGATAGTATTAGAGATGTTGAAGACCTAAATTAGAACCTGTAATGATGCTGTAAGATGATTTTAAGACGTTGGCGTTAATCTATGATTAAATGATTATTAAGTGAGGTTTATGAACGAAGTATAAATGATGTTTGTGATGATAACTATGTGCTGTAAATATATATGTTAAGTGTGCTGAGCTGCTGCCATGTATTGTATAATTGCATGTGTCGATAAAGAGTCGTATTTGATGTTAAGACGTTGGGATATCTTGTTTAAGAATTAAAGAGTCGAGTCCATGCATTTGCATATTCTGAGACGGTGGAGCTTATGCTCAAAGCGACGGTGGAGCATTTGCTCAAAGCGACGGTGAAGCTTATTAAAGCTAAATTATTGGTACCACATGCATGATGTTAAGATGTTTAGAGCTGCATTGTCGAGTCCTGTGTCTGAGATGTTTTGAGACGTTTGTTTTGTGAAGATATTCTAAGATGATTTATTATATGTAGATGTTGAGATGTTTTTCAAGTTATATGTGACGAATATTGTTGTTGTTGTTAAGCATGATTATTTGAATTATATGTTAATATAATTGTTGTGAATCTCACCCCTTCTGTTGGAATTGCCGCCTTGTGGGCAAGTGCAGGTGACCAAGCTTAGGTTCGTCGATGTGAGAGGTTCTTGTGAAGTCTTAGGAGCTCTGATACGTAACGGAATGGGGATTATTATTATTTCTATTCCTTTTATGTATCATGTTGAGTAATTATGATGTTTGCGACGTAACTTGATTTGAGATGTTTTATGAGGCTTTTGTGCCAAGACTTATTTATTTAAGATTTTGAGAAGTTTATGAATTCCGCTGCTATGTTTGAATATCGTTTAAGAATAAATTATTATTCAATTTGATTTTAAAGATTTTATGAAATGTGACATCTTGATTTATTGTGATATACTCTGATCATTTGAATGAAATTTTTAAGTCGGGATTTCGGGGTGTTACAATTGGTATCAGAGCAGGTCGGTCCGTTCGGCCAATTAGAGAGTCGAGTGACGTTGTCTTAGAGTTAGAATATTATAATTATATTATTCTAACTTATGTTTGCTTTGTAGAGGAATAAGATGGCTGGAAGAAATGATGCCGCTCTTGCTGCCGCTTTGCAAGCAATGGCCCAAGCTGTGGGAAATCAGAACAACGCTGGTGGGAACGATGGGACGAGGATGTTGGAAACTTTTCTGAGGAACCACCCGCCTACCTTCAAAGGGCGATATGATCCTGACGGGGCTCAGACGTGGCTCAGGGAAGTTGACCGGATCTTTAGAGTGATGCAGTGTGAAGATGGTCAGATGGTACGGTTTGGTACCCATATGTTGGCGGAGGAGGCTGATGACTGGTGGGTTGGTATTCGACCTATCCTTGAAGAAGGAGGTGCTGCTGTGACTTGGGCGGTGTTTAGGAGGGAATTCCTGAACCGTTACTTTCCTGAGGATGTCCGGGGAAAGAAGGAGATCGAGTTCCTTGAGTTGAAGCAAGGGAATATGTCTGTGACTGAGTATGCGTCGAAGTTTGTGGAACTGGCAAAGTTCTACCCCCATTATACTGCTGAGAATGCTGAGTTTTCCAAGTGCATCAAGTTTGAGAATGGCTTGCGTCCTGAGATTAAGAGGGCAATTGGTTATCAGAAGATTCGGAATTTCTCTGAGCTGGTGAGTAGTTGCAGGATTTATGAGGAGGATACCAAGGCTCACTACAAGGTAGTGAATGATAGAAAAGCGAAGGGTCAGTAGAGTCGTCCCAAACCTTATGATGCTCCTAGAGATAAGGGTAAGCAAAGAGTGAATGATGAGAGGCGACCACAGAAGAAGGATGCTCCTGCTGAGATTACCTGTTATAATTGCGGGCAGAAAGGCCACAAGAGTAATGCGTGCCCTGTTGATGTGAAGAGGTGTTACCGATGCAGACAGAAAGGGCATATTACCCCAGACTGCAAGTTTGATGATGTTGTGTGTTTCAACTGTGATGAGCAAGGACATATTGGCTCGCAGTGCAAGAAGCCAAAGAAAGTTAGGACTACTGGAAGGGTTTTCGCGTTGACCGACACTCAGACTGAGAACGAGGATCGCTTGATCAGAGGTACTTGCTATATTAATGATATACCTTTAATTGCTATTATTGATACTGGCGCTACGCATTGTTTTGTTGCTTTTGATTGTGCCGTTAAGTTGGGTCTTGTTATGTCTGATATGAATGGAGAGATGGTTGTCGAAACTCCAGCTAAGGGTTCGGTGACTACTTCTCGTGTGTGTTTAAGTTGTCCATTGTCTATGTTTGATCGTAATTTTGAGATGGATTTAGTCTGCCTACCTTTGACTGGTATGGATGTAATTCTCGGGATGAATTGGTTAGAGTACAACCGTGTGCTTATCAACTGTTTTCGCAAGACGGTGTATTTCTTGTCTGAAGAGGAAGAAAGTGGAGCAGAATTTTTATCTACCAAGCAGCTGAAACAATTAGGACGAGATGGAGTTTTGATGTTTTCTCTGATGGCATCCTTATCTATTGAGAATCAAGAGAAGATTGACGAGTTGCAAGTGGTGTGCGAGTTTCCTGAAGTATTCCCTGATGAAATTCCTGATGTGCCTCCTGAGAGAGAAGTTGAATTTGCGATTGATCTTGTTCCTGGAACGAAGCCTGTGTCTATGACACCTTACCGTATGTCAGCTTCTGAGTTAGCTGAGTTAAAGAAGCAATTGGAGGATCTACTTGAGAAGAAGTTTATAAGACCAAGTGTTTCACCTTGGGGAGCGCCTGTATTGCTAGTGAAGAAGAAAGATGGAAGTATGAGGTTGTGTATTGACTACCGTCAGTTGAACAAGGTAACTATAAAGAATAGGTATCCACTTCCGAGGATTGATGATTTGATGGATCAGTTAGTGGGTGCACGTGTGTTTAGCAAGATTGACTTAATGTCGGGTTATCATCAGATAAAAGTGAAGGATGAAGATATGCAGAAGACGGCCTTTAGAACTCGTTATGGCCATTATGAGTATAAAGTGATGCCTTTCGGTGTTACGAACGCGCCAGGAGTATTTATGGAGTATATGAATCGGACCTTCCAGGCATTTTTGGATCGTTTTGTAGTGGTGTTTATTGACGACATTTTGATATATTCCAAATCCGAAGAAGAACATGTTGAACATTTGAAGATTGTCTTGCAAGTATTGAAAGAAAAGAAGTTGTATGCTAAATTGTCCAAGTGTGAGTTCTGGTTGAAGGAAGTTAGTTTTCTTGATCATATTATTTCTGGTGATGGAATAGCAGTTGATCCATCTAAAGTTGAAGCAGTGTCGCAATGGGAGACACCGAGGTCGGTTACTGAGATTAGAAGCTTTTTGGGATTGGCTGGTTACTATAGAAGGTTTATAGAAGGGTTTTCTAAGTTGGCACTTCCGTTAACGCAGTTGACGTGCAAAGGTAAATCCTTTGTGTGGGATGCTCAATGTGAGAGTAGCTTCAATGAGTTGAAGAAGCGGTTGACGACAGCTCCAGTTTTAATTTTGCCAAAGCCTGAAGTACCTTTTGTGGTGTATTGTGATGCGTCTAAGTTGGGTTTAGGTGGTGTACTGATGCAAGACGGTAAAGTGGTTGCTTATGCATCCAGGCAGTTGAGGATTCATGAACGAAATTATCCTACCCACGATCTTGAGTTGGCTGCAGTGGTGTTCGTGTTGAAAATTTGGAGACACTATTTGTATGGTTCGAGGTTTGAAGTGTTTAGTGATCACAAGAGCTTGAAGTACCTGTTTGATCAGAAGGAATTAAATATGAGACAGAGGAGATGGCTCGAGTTGTTGAAGGATTATGATTTTGATTTGAATTACCATTCGGGTAAGGCTAACGTAGTTGCTGATGCCTTGAGTAGGAAAACGTTGCATATGTCTGCTATGATGGCGGAAGAGTTCGAATTATTGGAACAATTCAGAGATTTGAGTTTGGTTTGTGAAAGATCACATCAGAGTGTAAAGCTAGGAATGTTGAAGATTGACAATGAGTTTCTGAAAAATATTAAGGAAGCGCAGAAGGAAGATGTTAAGTTTGTAGATTTGCTTGTTGCGAGTAACCAGACTGCAGATAGTGATTTTAGAGTAGACGATCACGGTGTGTTGAGGTTCCGAGGTAGAATCTGTATTCTGGACAACGACGAGATGAAGAAGGCAATCCTTGAAGAAAGCCATAGAAGTAGCTTGAGTATTCATCCAGGAGCTACGAAGATGTATCATGATTTGAAGAAGTTGTTTTGGTGGTCTAGATTGAAACGTGATGTGGCACAGTTTGTGTATTCTTGTCTAGTTTGTCAGAAATCGAAGATAGAACACCAGAAACCTGCTGGTATGATGGTACCGTTGGATGTGCCAGAGTGGAAATGGGATAGCATATCCATGGATTTTGTGACGAGTTTGCCAACTACTCCAAGAGGGAACGATGCTATTTGGGTGATTGTTGATAGGTTAACCAAGTCAGTTCATTTTCTACCGATCAATATCACTTTTCCTATGGTTCGGTTAGCAGAGATTTACATTCAAGAGATAATAAGATTACATGGTGTTCCTTCGAGCATCGTGTCAGATAGAGATCCAAGATTTACTTCTAGATTTTGGAAAAGTTTGCAAGAAGCTTTAGGGTCGCAGTTGAAGTTGAGCTCGGCGTATCATCCGCAGACAGATGGTCAATCCGAGAGGACGATTCAATCGTTAGAAGATTTGTTGAGGGTGTGTGTACTCGAACAAGGAGGAGCTTGGGATAATCATCTCCCGTTGATAGAGTTCACTTACAATAACAGTTACCATTCTAGTATTGGAATGGCACCTTTCGAGGCTTTGTATGGAAGAAGATGTAGAACCCCGTTGTGTTGGTTTGAGTCGGGTGAAAGTGTGGTTTTAGGACCGGAGATTGTGCAACAAACCACTGAGAAAGTAAGAATGATCCAAGAGAAGATGAAAGCGTCGCAGAGTCGACAAAAGAGTTATCATGACAAGCGTAGGAAGGACCTTGAGTTCCAAGAGGGAGATCATGTGTTCTTGCGAGTTACTCCAATGACCGGTGTAGGTCGTGCCTTAAAGTCGAAGAAGTTGACTCCAAAGTTTATTGGTCCGTATCAGATATCAGAGAGGATTGGGACGGTGGCTTATCATGTTGGATTACCACCGCATTTATCGAATTTGCACGATGTTTTTCATGTGTCGCAGCTGAGGAAGTACGTTCCGGATCCATCTCATGTGATCCAAAGTGACGATGTGCAAGTAAGGGACAACCTTACGGTTGAGACTCTACCCTTGAGGATCGATGATCACAAAGTGAAGTTGTTGAGAGGCAAGGAGATACCTCTGGTGAGATGTTTGTGACGTATAAGATGATGTTGTGGTGTGACGTTTATTTTATTGTTTAATAAAATAAATTATGCGATGAAAATTAAGATGTGATATAATAACAAATATTTTGAGAGATGGGGTTGTTTTCATAAATAAGATAGAGTTGTGGGGATAAGTGAGAATAGAAAGAATTATATAAGGGAGTTAGGTTTAGAAAGAAGCAGTACGTTACAGACTTTTGCAAAAAGAAGAGAAAAGTGGCCGGAGAAGAGAGAACCTCAATTCTGCGAACATACCAGGTAAGGGTGAGCCTAACTCAATTATATTATGTTGTAATTCATCTAGTTGTGATTAACATAGGGATTGAAAGAGAGTTTGAGAGATTTCATAAGTTAGGGTTTTGTAGATTTTAAGAGGAATTGATGAGAGGATGACGTGAATTGATGTAGAAACCTGTTACAGAACCTAGATTATTCACTAGGACTATAATTTTGAATGATTAGAGCCTTAGTATGAGAGATTGGACGATTTTTAGCGAGTTTATGAGCGAACCCGCAGCCTGTTCTGCGACCGCTCGCCGTGGCGAGCAGACCTACTCGTCGTGGCGAGCAGAACAGTTTAACTCGCGAGGCGAGCAACATCACTCGCCATGGCGAGCAACCCTTCAGTGCGCGTGAGGCGAGCAACATCACTCGCCGTGGCGAGCAACCCTTAGTGCACGCGAGGCGGGTAACATCACTCGCCGTAGCGAGCAAGTGGCAGAATGCAATTTTAGTAGCTCGCCGTGGCGAGCAGTCCCACTCGCCACAGCGAGCAATGTGGTCTCAAACCATTATAACTTGAGTTTTAGAACTCCATTTTGAGCGAGACTTTGAGGGTAGACCTTTGGATAGTATTAGAGATGTTGAAGACCTAAATTAGAACATGTAATGATGTTGTAAGATGATTTTAAGACGTTGGCGTTAATCTATGATTAAATGATTATTAAGTGAGGTTTATGAACGAAGTATAAATGATGTTTGTGATGATAACTATGTGCTGTAAATATATATGTTAAGTGTGCTGAGCTGCTGCCATGTATTGTATAATTGCATGTGTCGATAAAGAGTCGTATTTGATGTTAAGACGTTGGGATATCTTGTTTAAGAATTAAAGAGTCGAGTCCATGCATTTGCATATTCTGAGACGGTGGAGCTTATGCTCAAAGCGACGATGGAGCATTTGCTCAAAGCGACGGTGAAGCTTATTAAAGCTAAATTATTGGTACCACATGCATGATGTTAAGATGTTTAGAGCTGCATTGTCGAGTCCTGTGTCTGAGATGTTTTGAGACGTTTGTTTTGTGAAGATATTCTAAGATGATTTATTATATGTAGATGTTGAGATGTTTTTCAAGTTATATGTGACGAATATTGTTGTTGTTGTTAAGCATGATTATTTGAATTATATGTTAATATAATTGTTGTGAATCTCACCTCTTCTGTTGGAATTGCCGCCTTGTGGGCAAGTGCAGGTGACCAAGCTTAGGTTCGTCGATGTGAGAGGTTCTTGTGAAGTCTTAGGAGCTCTGATACGTAACGGAATGGGGATTATTATTATTTCTATTCCTTTTATGTATCATGTTGAGTAATTATGATGTTTGCGACGTAACTTGATTTGAGATGTTTTATGAGGCTTTTGTGCCAAGACTTATTTATTTAAGATTTTGAGAAGTTTATGAATTCCGCTGCTATGTTTGAATATCGTTTAAGAATAAATTATTATTCAATTTGATTTTAAAGATTTTATGAAATGTGACATCCTGATTTATTGTTATATACTCTGATCATTTGAATGAAATTTTTAAGTCGGGATTTCGGGGTGTTACAGGTTTCACCCTGCAAATGGCTCGATTAGTTCACGATAGTATCATCTTCAAGGAAGTTTGTCGAGTGTTTGTACTGCGATGTTAGTATGCCTCCCATCTTACCTGTCTTGTCTCGTTTCGTCGAATTCACCTATCACAATCCAGTCTACACACTCATACATTCATTCACACATGCATACATCCACGCATTATTACTTTCACTCACACACAGTATATACACAACATCATTCAAACATGGTTGCATCAGTCACCCGAAATCTTGTTTTGGCCACATCCTGTCGTTTCAAGTCCTCAATCGTTTCAAGCCGACAGTCCTAGACAACGGACCGCTTACACTTTACTGCTTTCAAGCCGACAGTCCTAGACAACGGACCGCTTGCGTTTTTTACTACTTTCAAGCCGACAGCCCTAGACAACGGACCGCTTACAATTTATTGCTTTCAAGCCGACAGTCCTAGACAACGGACCGCTTACACTTTATCTGCTTTCAAGCCGACAGTCCTAGACAACGGACCGCTTACACTTTACCGCTTTCAAGCCGACAGTCCTAGACAACGGACCGCTTGCGTTTTTTACTACTTTCAAGCCGACAGTCCTAGACAACGGACCGCTTACGTTTTTTACTACTTTCAAGCCGACAGTCCTAACAACGGACCGCTTACATTTTTACTGCTTTCAAGCCGACTGTCCCAGACAACGGACCGCTTACACTTTACTGCTTTCAAGCCGACAGTCCTACACAACGGACCGCTTACACTTTTCTTACTGCTCTCAAGCCGACAGTCCTACACAACGGACCGCTTCCACTTTACTGCTTTCAAGCCGACAGTCCTAGACAACGGACCGCTTACACTTTATCTGCTTTCAAGCCGACAGTCCTACACAACGGACCGCTTACACTCTTATCTGCTTTCAAGCCGATAGTCCTACAAAACGGACCATTTACATTTTTACTGTTTTCAAGCCAACGGTCCTAAACAACAGACCACTTAAGTTTACCTTTTGCCTTGTTTCAAGCTGTTAGTCCTAAACAACGGACACTCCGCATCTATCTGTCATTCCCTCGAGTGTCATCCCCAGTGCGTCTAGCCCAGAGATGTCATCAAAAGTTTTGTCTTCGTTAAACCATCGCTCCAAATTAATACAATAATAGACAATTATTTCCCCAGCGAAACTACATTTCTCCAACGGAGTCGGATCCTTTTCTTCGACAAATTCAGGCAGCCTGTCGCCATTACTGGTCCCAGTCGAGTCATTCATACCGTCTTGCATTCATCATCGTGTCACATGCGTTCACACAGTATCTTAGGGTCAAAAATAAGTGTACTTTGTATTTAAGTCCCTTCGATCCGTCAAATCAAAGATTTCATCTTCAAATCTTCGGACGAAGAAACTTAAATAGGGGCATCTGTCATACCCCAATTTTTGACCTAAGATCGTACATTCATACACCGACACATGTCATTTGACCCTGCACTCGTACGCCGTTCGATCTTGATCAGTCTCTAACTTTTTCAGTAAAAATTTCGGCAGAGAGGTATTTTAAAATACCTCATGTTTTGGTTCCGAGTCGGGCCCTCTTCTCTCTTTATTTATATTTACTTTTATATTTTTAATTTCCATCTTTTGTTTAATTTCCTTATTTTTAATCTTTAATTTTAATTCCTATTTTTAATTAGCCATTTTATTTTCTTAGTATAATTACTTTCACTTTATTTTATTTTTAATTATTTATTATTAATTGTCCAAAAATTCCAAAAAAATGTCGATAAGTCCAAATAGTATCCAAAGTCCAAGTCTGCATAATTATCCTTTCTTTTTATTTATTTTTATTTATATTATTAGATGATAAGTCCAAAAAAGAGTATAAATCCAAAATATGCAATCTGTAACAAACACGCTTTCCTCCTCCTCAAGCCCCAAATTTTTTGCATCTTTTTAACAAACCATAACCCTAGTCCTAATGCTATAAATACAACTTGCAAACACACAGAAAAGGGGGCCTAAATTCACAACCTGCAAAGAAACCATTCTCGAAGGCTCACTCTCATTCATAACCCGCATGAACATCACAAATACCAATTTTTGCATAAAACAGTCAACCAAACACCAATTTTCGCACAAACAGCAAACCAAACACCAATTTTCACACAAACAGTAAACCAAACAGAAGTTTCTTCACGCAGACAGCAAACAAAACAGAAGTTTCTTCGCACAGACAGCAGACCAAACAAAAGTGTTTTCTCACAGACAGCACACCAAACAGAAGGTTCTTCTCACAGGCAGCAAACCAAACAGAAGGTTTTTTTTCTCTCACAGACAGCAAACCAAACAGAAAGGTAGTACTTTTTTCTTTTCCCTTTTAAAAAATTAGATTTAGACTGCATATTTATCATTCACTTATTTATTGCGTATTTATTTTACAACAAAGATTTTAGAATGTAAATAGGTGTTCATGTAATTTATTTATCTATTTTCCGTATACCTTAGAATGTATTAATAGGTTTAATGTAATAGTTGTAGGTGCATGTGTGCGTGTGTGGGTGTATGCTTTATTTTCCCGCTTCTAGTTTAGGTTAGAGGTCCTCGTGGTGGTCCAACGCCACCACGTGGTACCTGCGCTTTTATTTTTATGCTCCGTTAGTTTAGTTTTCAGTTTTAACTATCATTCAAAAACAACAAAAACATGCAAATAACAAAACACAAAAAAACATTTTCATAACAAACCTTGATTTTTAAATCAAGTGATCCTTTTATTTTACTTCTTTCATAAATCAAAACTGCAATCAATCCTAATTATATTTTTTAGTCATTTTCCTTTAAACATAAAAAACACAAACAAATTCTTTTTGCCACTTGGCTTTTCATTTTAAAACCTTTTTCAAAACTAATAAAAAACACCAAACAAATCAAACGCAATTTCTACCCCGAACTACTAGGTTTTGATCCCTCATGGGTACGTAGGCAAAGGATCATGTCCTTCCAAATCAATAAAAAATGTAGATAATAGGCCTCTCTTTTTCTTTTTCTTTTAATTACTTTAAAACCATTTTCAAAAAGCAAGCAAGTTTATAGCACAAAAATTAAATAAAACCAAGAGGTTCTCGTAGAGTACTACGAACATAAAGGGTGCTAATACCTTCCCTTTATGTAACCAACCCCCGAACCCTAAATCTTTTAAAGTGGTATTTGAACTTTTTTCCACTTTCTTTCAAAAAATTAAATGTTCAGTCGTGAAATAAAATAGTGAGTCAAAAGCTAATCAAATGGCCTTGATCTCCGAAAAATGACGCGACAGAGTAGATAACGGATAAGATTTGTCCATATAGAAACGTTTTAATATTTTTTTTCTATATAAGCTTCTTGATGTACAACAAATCCATTATTCAAATGCTCGATTTGCGATCCAAGACAAAACTTTGTCTTTCCCAAGTCTTTCATCTCGAACTCTTTCTTTAAGAAATCTATGGCTTTTAGAAGCTCTTCAAGAGTTCCAATAATATTTATGTCATCAACATAGACATCAATTTTAGCAAATTCATTTCCAGACCTTTTCATAAAAATACATGGACAAATGGAATCAATTTTATATCCTTCCCTAAGAAAATAGTCATTGAGGCGATTATACCACATGCACCCCGATTGTTTTAGTCCATAAAGAGACTTATTAAATTTTACATAGTAGTTTTCTCGAGATTCTGAACTATTGCCATCATGCAAATTATATCCTTCAGAGAGCTTCATGTAAATGTCACTATCAAGTGAACCATACAAGTAGGCTGTGACAATATCCATCATGTGTAAATTTAGCCATTCATGTGCTAATTAAGTATCGAAAAGTAGTTGCATCAACTACCAGTGAATATGTCTCATTAAAATCCATTCCTGGTCTTTGTGAAAATCCTTGAGCAACGAGTCTTGCTTTGTACCTAGCAATTTCACCATCCTCATTCTGTTCTCGAAAAAAAAACCCATTTATATCCAACTGCCTTTACGCCTTTAGGTGTTCGAACAACAGGACGAAATACATTTCTCTTGTTAAGCGAGTTTAATTCTGCTTCAATTGCATCTTTCTATTTTGGCCAATTCTCGCTTTGTTTACAATCTTTAATAGTCCTTGGTTCATGATCCTCGTTATCATTTATCATGTTTAGCGCCAAATTATATGCAAAAATATCATCAATGTGGATTTCACGTAGGTTCCATTGTCTTCCATTAGTGACATAATTTATTGAGATTTCTTTATTTTCGTGAATTTCAGGTACCTGGTCAGTTTGGGTCATCTTTACTTTTAGCTCCTTTTCTTACTCGAGGATTTTTATCTTTAGAATCGATTGGTCTACCATGCTTTATGCGCGGTTGAGACTCATTCGCCATATTAGATTGTCCAACACAGACATCCATTTTTATTGGAGCATTAGCAGCTGGTATATATGATTTAGTAACACTTTTTGGATCAGTGAATGCATTTGGTAATTGGTTTGCCAATCCTCAAATGAATTATCTTTTGAACTTTCAGTTCACATTGTTTAGTCTAAGGATCAAGATGAGACAATGAATGTTCATTCCAACTAATCTCCCTTTTCAACTGCATTTTCTCTCCCCCTAATGTTGGAAAATTTGATTCATCAGAATGACAATCAACAAATCGAGCTGTAAATAAATCTCATGTTGTTGGTTCAAGATAATTTATAATAGATGGAGATTCATATCCAACGTATATTCCCAACCTTCTTTGAGGACCCATCTTAGTGCTTTGTGGTGGAGGAATTGGAACATACACCGCATATCCAAAAGTTCTTAGATGGGAAATATTAGGTTCTTGACCAGAAACCAATTTCAAAGGGGAAGAGTTGTGATAACTTGTTGGCCTGATGCGAATTAATGTTGCAGCATGCCAAATTGCATGTCCACAAGTGAAAATTGGAAGTTTTCTTCTCTTGAGAAGTGATATGTTGGAACAAAATGTGTTTAACATTACCCTTTGAGAGTTTTGAAGATAACAAGGTATTAAAAATTGTCAATTGGATATGCTAATATTTGTTCAAGTTTACAGGACCGTAGACAAAAATTTGTCATCTTAAATAGGTTCTGAAAGAACAAAAGAGAGCTAAGGAATCAACAAAAAGGAAGCATCTGAAGAGAAGCGCTCCTGAAGAAAAGTTCTCCTGAAGTGATGATGTCATCAGAAGCAAGTTCGTCAGAAGCATCTCATCAGAAGCAAGTTCAAAGGTTGTTCAATGAATTTAATCTCGTCTAAGCATTGCAGAAGACCAGAAGACTAAAGCCACGACTACTTTGAAAGGATTGGAGAGCATTGGATGCTTATTCTTTTAAGAGCGTTGACAAAGTACAATTGTACGAAGTGTACAACCACTACCCTGTTTTTGTCTCTGCTACAAGACAAGAATAACAGCTCTGCCTGCAACGATGTTCCTTCACATTTGGAACGAATTTGAAATTGATCCTTCATAAGACAATAACCATATCAGGCAAAAGATCATTGGTGATTGATAAAAGTTTTTAACGACTCTTTTCTGGAATGCTGGCAAATTCAACATCTCTTTCACACCTCTATATAAAGAAGTGAAGACTCAGAGAATGGTAAGGACTCAACAACAAATTTACAATTGCCAAAACTCTGCTGGATTTGTTCTGGATTCAAAGTTTCACTTAGAATTTCTTAACAACTTTCATATCTTAGAAATTCTAGAGTCCAAGAAAGTCTGTATCTGATTTGTATTGTGAACACTACTGATTGTATATCAAGTGTTCAACCTCAAACATTTTTCGGTGAAATTCTGTTTGAATAGAAGTCTGTCGCAGTTGTGCTTGAGCATAGGAAGTCTCTTGATAGTGTTCGAGAGCATAGGAAATCTCTTGTAGTGTCCTTGAGTAATTTGAAGTCTCTTGCTAGTTTTAGCAGTGAGCATTTGTAATCAGATATTACATTTTAGTGAACTCTCCTTGGAAGTGCAAGGGGGACATGACTACTTCCGGTTTGTGGAAGGAACCTGTATAATTGCTTTGTGTCTTTATTCTCTCTCTTTCTCTGTTTTATCCGTTGCGTATAGTTTTGAACATCAATTCAGAAGCAGTACACTAATTGCTTATGATCAGTGTTTTCAGCTTAGGAGAAAACCAAGAAAAAGCAAACACAATTCAACCCCCCCTTCTTGTGTTTTTTTCTCACCTTCAGAAGTTACTTAGCGCGCAAGTCATTTAGTTACATTTGTAATTTCAGATGCATTTACATTTAATTTGTACTGCATTTAGTTAGTTAGAGATCTTAGCTTTTATATAAGCAACTCTTGTAACCGTTATGATCAATTCAATCAATACATTTCTCTTTCCTCCTTTCAATTTCTAGAGCTTCAAGCTTTATCCATGGCGGTTTTAATCTAAGAGTATCGTATCCCCTGTGTATCCTACACCGATACCTGTCCAATACTTCCCGATACGTATCAGGAGAGTATTTGAAGATTAATTTTTTTTTTTTTGAAAAAAAAAACAAATATCCGATACTTTTCAGATACATATGGGATACGAGCGATAGGAGGTGGAAAACCAATATGTGCGGGCTACCTAATGTTTCTATTATATTTGGTATATATGTAATTGACTAAGTAATGATGTTTTCTATTTAGGATATATCATATATGTAACTGACTAATTGTCGCTTTCTTTATTATCAATATTACTTACATTTATATTTCTATTGTTGATGCCGTCTGTTTTATGTCTTTTTGTTTGTTTGAGAACGATGTTATTGTTGATTTTTGTGTGAAAGCAATTTCATTGTTGTGCCATATCGTTTTTATATGTCTGTTTGATCTAGGTTTTGCCCCAATTTTTTTTCTTGAGTTTTAGTCCATATTTTGTATTTTGATTTTTGAGTTTTAATATGTAGTTTAAATTTAATTTTTTATTGAAGTATCACAACCGTATCGTATCTTGAATTTTAAAAAAAATTCGTATTGATGCCGTATCGTATCATGTATATGGGGCTTCATAGCTAAAAACTTTGAAGAGTTCTTAGAGGTCTGAAATGTTATTATATATACACACATGCCATGAAATGAAATTAGACTCAAACTGTCAAACATGGTAAGGTGGATGTCATTGAAAGCATTGTTGGCCAAAGTTATTGCCAAAGATCATGACAAATTTGAGAAATTGAGTATTGAATTCTTGGTGGAGACATGGATTTATGATTCAGCCATCTAATTTTGTTATACTAAGCATGAAATTTTGTTATACTAAGGATTCTAAATTTTGGGATTTTGGTTTTTTAGGTTTTAAATTAATGATTTTGGGAGTGGAAAGATGATGAATATGTTGATCTTTGGTTTACTCCCTCCGTTTTTTTTTGTCAAGTAGCCTAGTGGCTAGAACTCACAATTTAATTATGGAGAAGTGGAGTGTTCGGGGTTCGAACCCCGGCTCCTACATATAATATACAATATCCCTACCAATTTAGCTAAACTCACAGAGATTACTCCCTCCGTTTTTAATTATAAACAAATTTTATTTTTTAGGTTCATTTAATTAATGATGTATCTGGTTCATAACGGAGAGAGTATTTTTCTGGGTTATGTCGGGTTAAATGGAGGAAGATCGAAGAAGATGAGATGAATGTTGTTGTTGGAAGAGATGAAATGTGTTCTTTCATTTTGG
Organism: Medicago arabica; assembly: GCA_946800305.1. Taxonomy (NCBI): domain Eukaryota; kingdom Viridiplantae; phylum Streptophyta; class Magnoliopsida; order Fabales; family Fabaceae; genus Medicago; species Medicago arabica. The sequence goes on from OX326966.1 coordinate 48,175,265, forward strand.
TTTATGTTGCCACCTCACAACTTACAGGTCTTCAAAAAAATGTCAATTCAACTTTTTTTTTTTTTGGAGTTAAAAGATAAATCTAATGTCAGATACTAAAATGACCGACTTTTTTTTTTTTTGGAATCAGAGACTTTTGCGTTTGCTCCAAAGTCAAGGCCAAAATAGATATTTAAAGACCAAAATAGATGTTACCCAAAAAAAAAACCATATATATATTGGAGCTGTACCCAAAAAAAAACCATATATATATTGGAGCTGTAAATGATGCATACAATGTTCAGAAAAGAAAATCAAAATTGGATGGATGAGTTGGTGCAATAAATGATGCATTGTCTTCCGAAAAGAAAGTCAAAATTGGATGGATGAGTAGGTAGAAGACCAAGTAAAGGTCAAACATTCTAATAACATCGACTTTTTCTTTTTTTTCTTTCTTAAATTTTCAAGAGCAATGTTATATTGCATAACTCCACTGCGTAATTTTCTTAGGGTGCGTTGGACAGAGGGTTTATGAGAGGAAGAAAGGAGAAGGTTTACTTTTCTTTTTTAAATTACGTATATTATAAAATAATTTTTAGAAAATGATTATATAATACTTCAAAAACACTTAATTTATTTTTAAAAAAACATTTTATATTAATCGTAATTTAAAAAATAAAAGTAAGTCCTCCCTTACTTTTCCCTCCTAAACCCTCAATCCAAACACACCCTTAAAGTCATACTAAGGTAAAAATTAAAGAGCATAGTCTTATGTAAGTCCTAGTTGCAAAAATATTGAAATTGTTAGGATGAACATTATGATCGAAGTTCGAAGTCCAATACCTTCAATTTATATATGTAAATTTAAGATGGTTTTGTCATTTCGTCTGTCAAAAAAATATCAAACAGTATAGACCACAAAGGTCTAATTCAAAATCTGAACTCTATACATTTTATGTATGCTAAATTTATACAAAAAGTAAACCCTTTCTTTTACATACCCAATTTTTATGTTTGTTCTCTATAAAGTATTTGGCATCAAAATCTTATGTTTTTATTACTCTGAACCTAAGGAATCAAGCCCTTCCATTCTACCACGAACAATTCTATGAAACACTTCTCTAACTTTTCTTTTCAAAGGATCCAATCCATCTTTCAAACCTTCACAAACATTCACCACATCTTCAACTTTAACCCTAACTTCCTCTTCTTTCTCTTCACTCAAAGGAAACTCCAAAGAATTAGCCAATTCATTCATCACCATAGCACACTTCTCAATCTTCTGAATCTCCCTCAAAAGTCCACAACAATTCTTCCTCTCCCTCTTCTTCGACTCCTCCAAAATCCGCTCGTGCAATGACATCACTGGAGCAGCCCATGGAAGCTGCCGTGGAACCGAATAGTTGAGATGTAATCCCCTATCTTGACAAGGAATTGCAGCCACAAGTGACCACATTGTAAAACACAAAATTGAATTCATTGTATAAATAGCCAATGCAAGACCATTTGTAGCAACAAGTTCATTACTCTTAGGAAAAAGAAGATTGTTCCCTATTGCTTGTAGTTGTTTTGCAGCTGACCAATTTCTTGATACACTCCAAGAAAGTGATCTAAAATGACCAAATTGAGATGAACCTTTATCTCTATTAACATTGTTTCTACCAAATGATCTATTTCTATAACCAAATGAAGAAACATTATTAGAATCTTTACTACTAGCATCAACCATACTAATTTCTAAATCAACAAGAGCTTTCTTAGCGCGACAAAATTGGCCTTCACCAATGATTCTTTTATGATCCAATGCACAAAGAACAATCTCTAACATCTTCTCCCAATGTCGAATTTGTTCAACACCATCTCTAATAGCATTGCATACATCCAATGCCTTCACACTCCTCTCATAAAACTCATTCACCAATCGATCCAATGGAGGTTTACAAACCATTGATCTATGGTTGTGTAAAATCATCTTGAATTCTTCTTGGCAACAAAGAAATGAATCTAGAAGCTTGCTAACCCAAGAAAGAGATAACAAATTATCATTTGAAATAGATAATAGTTCATTGAACCTATCAGTTACATGTTTTTGAAACAAACTAAGCTCTTTAGCTAAGCTTGAATATTCCATTGAATGAACTTGGGTGGCACGTAGATTCAGAATTGAAGAACCTTTATATTTTGTAGCAAAACGCATTTTTGAGAATGGATTGAAAAGAAAGGAAAAAGTGAGAAAGCAAAGAAGGAAGAAGTGAGGTGAATTTTGAAAAAAGAGTTATAATAATGATTGGTTTTATTGGGGAAGATTGGACCGCGTTTAATAACAGTTGTTGGATAATTTAAAAGGAAAAGCAATAAAAATACAAGTACTACTGCTACAAGTCTAACTAACGAGTACGGAAACTCGGTGGGAAAAAGTAGTTGGAATTTAGAGAACGATATTTAGAAAAATAAGTAAAGAAATATATCCGGAAAAAAGATATATAGAAAGAGATGGAATTTAGTGAGAGATTCTAGACAGGGGCCCCATCACAAAGAGGGTCATGCCATCATAAAAAAGATAATTAAATTAAAGTTGTTGAGAAAAGGTAGAAAAAAAAATCATATTTATTTTTGATAGGAATTAAATAATATTTATTGTTTAAATAGTAAAATAAAATATATTTTTATGAGTGAGTGCCTAAATAATTTGCCCAAAAGTTTGTGATCATGTAAGACTTTCACCTATCTCTACAAGAAAGGAAAAATAAGGGTCATATAATATTATTTTGTCTCTAAATAAATTGTTGGAAATTTTTTTAACAATAAAAAATGGAATATATATACCACAAAGCAAGCAGTTCCAATGCATATTTTTTAAACAATATTGGCACATTATTGGAGATGATAGTTTTAAGATGGTGCAGTCCGTTTTCCAAACAGGTACCTTTGACCCACAAATCTCAGATACTCTCATTGCTCTCATACCCAAAATTGACCCGCCCAACACTTACAAAGACTTTAGACCTATCAACCTTTGCAATATTGTGTATAAGATCATCACCAAAGTCTTGGTTCACCGTCTCAGACCGATTCTTAATGCTATTACTGGCCCCTATCAAAGCAGCTTTCTGCCTGGTAGGGGCACTACTGACAATTCAATTGTTTTGCAGGAAATTGTCCATTACATGAGAAGATCAAAAAAGAAGAAAGGTTATGTGGCTTTTAAGCTGGACCTAAAAACAACCTTTTGATAATGTCAACTGGGACTTCCTTCATAATTGTCTTAATGATTTTGGCTTCCCTGACATAACCATAAAACTTATCATGCATTGTGTTTCCTCTCCCACTTTCTCTGTTTTATGGAATGGTAACAAGCTCCCGCATTTTAAGCCTACGCACGGTCTTCGTCAAGGTGATCCGCTCTCGCCGTATCTCTTCATTTTGTGTATGGAGAAACTCTCTATTGCCATCAACAATGCAGTGACTCAAAGAATTTGGGAGCCTATCCAAATCAACAACACAGGACCTCAACTTTCTCACCTCCTCTTTGCAGATGATGTCCTTCTTTTTATCAAGGCTAAAAGTTCTCAATTCAAATTAGTATCAGAGTTATTTGATGAGTTCAGCAAGGCATACGGATTAAGGATAAATCTCTCCAAATCTAGAGCTTTTTTTTCGTCAGGTACTCTCCAAGCTAAAATCCAAAAGCTTACCGCCATTTCCGGTATCCGCGGCACATCCTCTCTTGATAAATATCTCGGCTTCCCAATCCTTAAGGGGAGGCCAAAGAGAAGTGATTTTTTGTTCATTATTGAAAAAATGCAAAATAGGTTGGCATCGTGGAAGAGTAGATTTCTCAACAAAGCAGGTAGACTAACGCTTGCTTCATCAGTTTTATCATCCATTCCAACTTATTATATGCAACTTAATTGGCTTCCTCAAAATATTTGTGATAGCATCGACCAAACCACTCGTAATTTTATTTGGAGGGGCCACAATAGTATAGGTGTCCATTTAGTGAATTGGAAAAAAGTCGCAAGGCCAAAATAGATGGGGGGTCTAGGAATTAGAGCAGCTAGAGAAGCTAATACATGCCTCCTAGGGAAGCTTGTTTGGAATATGGTGCAAAAAACTAACAAACTGTGGGTGAATCTCCTCGCTAGTAATTATTCAAGTGGGTCTCATTTTCTTTTCAATGCAACAGCTCACCGTAACAGTTCGCCAACCTGGTCCTCTATAATTCGAGCAAAAAATGTCCTTAAAATTGGCTACAATTGGAGAGTAGGCTCGGGTAATTCCTCCTTCTGGTACAACATTTGGAGTCCTCTTGGCATTCTAGTCACTCAGGTTCCCTATGTGGACATCCATGATATTCATCTCACCGTTAAAGATATAATCACAAATGAGGAAACTCACACTCAAGCTCTTTGCACCATCCTCCCAACTGCCTTGTCTAAAGCTATCAACAATTACCATTTAAGCTTCAATGACTTAGTTGAAGATGCTTACATTTGGCCTCACAATAAATCGGGTGTTTACTCCTCAAAAGTGGCTACAATTGGTTACTTTCTCATCATGATATTGACAACTTTGTGCACGTTTCTTGGAACTGGATTTGGAATTTGAAGGTCCCTGAAAAATACAAATTACTGATTTGGTTAGCATGCCATAATGCAGCCCCCACATTAAAATTGTTGAACCACAGGAACATTAGTACTACTGCAACCTGTTCAAGATGCGGTGAGGATGATGAATCTTTCATCCATTGTGTGTGGGACTGCCGTTTTTCGAGGTGTATTTGGTATAAGGTTGGATTTTCTTCGCAAGCTTTCTTCTCCTCTCTCTCAGCGGCTGAATGGATAAAAGAGAGAGTAAACTGCTCCCGTTCGACAACATTTCTTGCTGACCTATGGTGGATATGGAGGCACCGCAATCAAATGTGTTTTAATAATGAAGTTATGTCTACTTTCCGTGTCAGCCTCAATATCTACAACTCTGCTAACACAATCAGTACCTGCTTTTTGAATCATGGCAGCGCCCCCTGCTAGGCTAATTCGTTGGAATAACAACAATCACGTTGGCACCGTACTGAACGTTGATGGTAGCTGTATCGGAGACCCCATTCGAACTAGTTTTGGTGGTGTTCTACGCAATCATTCCGGCAACTACATATCAGGTTTTTCAAGTTTCATAAACAATTGTAATGACATTCTGTTTGCAGAACTCACGACTCTTCATCAAGGTTTAATTTTGGCTACGAGCTTAAGCATTGATGAATTTTTTTGCTATTCTGACTCCCTTCTCACCGTCAATCTCATTAAGGAAGATATCTTTCAATACCATGTTTATGTTGTGCTTATTCAGAACATCAAAGACATCATGAGCTCTAGAAATATCTCTGTCGAGCATACGCTTAGAGAAGGCAACTAGTGCGCGGATTATATGGCTAAACTTGGGGCCTCCACTGATGTTGATCTATCAATCCACTCTTCTCCTCCGGAATTGCTGCTCCCGTTGTTAAGCACAGATGAGATAGGATCTATTTTTATAAGGCGCTAGTGTCTTTTTTCTTTTCTTCTTCTGTTCTGTTGTTGTTGTTATTTTGCTTCTGTTTTCTTTCTTTAATTTGCTTTGTTACCCAAAAAAAAAAAGCAAGCAGTTCCATTAGCACAAGGTTCGCCAAAGAGATTACTAAAGATACACAGAGTGAGTCAAGCAAAACAAAAATCATTAGCCGATCGATGCCCATACATTGAAAAGGGCTCCACCATCACCTATATATGCCAAACATAAAGGCCTAAAGACAAATATTTTACTTTATTCAATAACCTACGAATAGGAGTTGCATAATTATTAAAAGAAAACCTATTATTACGCATAATCCATAAAACATAGACACAAAGAAGTCAAATAAGTTGTAGGAAAGATCTTGCAGCTTTACCACCACCTATTGAGTGAACAAACTGTAAAAAAAATGATCGGACAAAAAGTTGGAGTCCACCCCTATGAAACCGATCCAATCACGCAAAGAGATGCAAAAGTAGAGCACGATAAAAATAAATGTTGCGCCGTTTCTATAAAACCACAATCAGACACACACATAGAGGTTTCTGATTTTGTTGGAATTAATTTAGTAAATCATCAAAAACAACATGGTATATAAAGATTTAACAAAAAAAATTAATAAATCATCAATGAACAAGTCTTCTATGCTAACAAGACCAAATATATAACGTTTAGGTACACATAAAAAGAGACATTTTTTTTAATTATAAAAAATAAAGTAAAATAAACATTTTGGGGTCAAGTGCATCAATGTGTGCGTCTAAACACTATGCATTTGGTAGTGTGACCAAGTAAGTATTTCTCATCATCAAAACCAATAAATGTTCTATAAAGATTTAAAATTTTGCGAAATAGACAAAAATGGGCATGCATATAAATAGGGATCTGCGACATGTTTGATAGTAGTAAGACATAAATACTAATATGTGGATAGATTGATGATTATTTATCACAGGTCATGGATAAAGAGTTATCATGTCTTCACGAAGGTATAAATATTTGGAGTAATATTTGTTACTGGATTGGCCCACTACGAGAATACCACATAATGAGTTAAGTAATATGACATAAAATATTCTCATAATGATAGTGGTGTATTCCTGCCTTTGACTTGAAACCACTATATGCCCTGATGGTTGAATTTAGGCAAGTGTACCAAAACGTATACAAAGTAATAAAATGCAAGTAGAGTATCGTATTCAAATGGATTGTCATTTTAGTTATACAATTCTCCTTACTTATTTAAGAACAGAAAGCAAATAAATAAACAATAAAATAAAATAAAAGATAAGGGCGTTGTGCAATTTGATCTGTTTGCTCTTAGCGAAAGTTTTGATTGAATTAATTAATAGTCAAACATTATTCAGATATTAGTTATTTGTTTTCCAATTGAGTGGCAGCGACATATTACTAAATGTTTAAAACTAATTAGAATATTAGATATATGATTTAATATTATTACCAACATAAAAGGAACCTACAAGGTCAAAGACAAACGACAAATAAATGAGAAAAAAATAAATAAGTATTATTTACAAATTAATTAGTATAACTTATTTTTAATTAAATTAATAAGTATGACTTCTTATTTAATTTATGAAATTAGAGAAACGCAGTACACTGTAAGTGACGGTGTGTTTAAATGAAACTGAGCACACCATATATGATATGGTGGCCATGATTGAGTCTATAAATAAGACTTTCAGAGGTGGTGGTCAAGCCCGTTAGCATGCTTGGGCGTTGGCTAACCTTGTCATCTTTGTCTTGTGTTTTGTCTGTATGTAACTCTGTAACTTGGTAGTGGTATCCTAGGTACACCTTGTGCTTGGGTACCGCTTGTTGGTTTGGTAATATAATTTCATTTTGGTTTCTTAAAAAAAAAAAAAATAAGACTCTCAAGAGAGCTAAAATATTATCCTAAAACTTCATAAATCCTAGCCGCTCTCTAAACCCTAGTCTTTGGATTTAACTAAGCACCGGTCATTTGAAAAAAAATGTTTCTGTGGACAAGTAGAAGCATTGCTAGAGTAGCTTTACTCATGACCATCCTTTCATCAATTCTCCTTGACGCTTCAAGAGGTATACACTAAAATCTTAAATTGTTTTAGTTTGTGTTTGATTTATAATTAATGATTTAGGGGATATTCACCATGACTGCTTCTTCAGTTTGCTTTAGAGGTGTTTTTGTTTGAAGTTTATTTTCAGGTGTTCCTCTATATACGACACATTTAGTTTGTATTCTCTGAATCACTGATCTCTATACGCCGTAAGTAATGCATAGATTTCAAAAAAGAAAGTCTAATTTAACCATATCTTATGCAGTACAAGGCCAACCATTTGAATCACTTGACTTTATTTCTTCAATTTTTCAATCGTACATACTAAAACTCAAACTAAACGGATTTATCTCTAGTGAGGGTTATATTATTTTCACACCTAAAATAACATCTACTTCATTTCTTTTACGTCATATTAGCAAATGTACATGACACAATAAGCCAAGGGACAAAATTAAAGAGCATAGACCACGAAGGCCTAATTCCAAACCTAAACTCTACACATTTTATGTATTTTAAATTAATAAAAAAGATTAAAAAAAACCTCCTTTTACATAGATACCTATATCTTTTATATTATATGGTTGTTCCATCAAATTTATGGCATCTAAATCTAATGTTTTTAATACTCTCAAGCAAGAGAATCAAGTCCTTCCATTCTACCACGAACTATTCTATGAAAAACTTCTCTAACTTGTGTTTCCAAAGGATCCAATCCATCTTTCAAACCTTCACAAACATTCACTACATCTTTAACTTTAACCCTAACTTCCTCTTCTTTCTCTTCACTCAAAGGAAACTCCAAAGAATCAGCCAATTCATTCATCCCCCTAGCACACTTCTCAATCATCTGAATCTCCCTCAAAATTCCACAACAATACTTCCACTCTGTCTTCTTCGACTCCTCCAAAATCCGCTCACGCAATGATATCACCGGACCCGCCCATGGAAGCTTCCGTGGAACCGAAAAGTTGAGACGTAACCCCCTATCTTGACAAGGAATTGCAGCCACTAGTGACCACATTGTGAAACACAAAATTGAACTCATTGTATATATAGCCAATGCAAGACCATTTGTAGCAACAAGTTCATTACTCTTAGGAAAACAAAGATTGTTCCCTATTGCTTGTAGTTGTTTTGCAGCTGACCAATTTCTTGATACACTCCAAGAAAGTGATCTAAAATGACCAAATTGAGATGAACCTTTATCTCTATTAACATTGTTTCTACCAAATGATCTATTTCTATAACCAAATGAAGAAACATTATTAAAATCTTTACTACTAGCATCAACCATACTAATTTCTAAACCAGCAAGAGCTTTCTTAGAGCGACGAAATTGGCCTTCACCAATGATTCTTTTATGATCCAATGCACAAAGAACAATCTCTAACGATTTTTCCCATTGTCGAATTTGTTCAACACCATCTCTAATAGCATTGCATACATCCAATGCCTTGACACTCCTCTCATAAAAATCATTCACCAATCGATCCAAAGGTGGTTTACACACTCTTGATTTATGGTTGTGTAGAATCATCTTGAATTCCTCTTGGCAACAAAGGAATGTGTCAAGAAGCTTCGAAACCCAAGAAAGAGATAACAAATCATCATTTGAAATAGATGATAGTTCATTGAACCTATCAGCTACATATTTTTGAAACAAATTAAGCTCTTTATCTAAGGATGAAATTTCCATTGAGTGAACTAGGGTGGCACGTATATTCAGAATTGATGAACCTTTATATTTTGTTGCAAAACGCATTCTCAAAGAGAAATTTTCTAGAATATATAAGTGATTCAAGACTCAAATTTAGGGAATGGATAGAATAGAAAGTAAAAAGTGAGAAAGCAAAGAAATAAGAGAGTTGAATTTGGAAAAAAGGTTATAATAGTGATTGGTTTTATTGTGGAAGATTGGACCGCGTTTAATAACGGTTGTTGGATAATGTAAAAGGAATAGAAATAAAAAATAATAACTACTACTACATGTCTAACTAACGAGTGTGGGTACTCGGCAAGAATGAGATGGAATTTAGTGAGAAATTCTAGACAGGGGTCCCATCTCAAAGAGGGCCATGCCACATTAAAAATATATATTTAAATTAAGGTTGTTAAGGGTACTACTCGGTGAAGCTATCTATCTCTACAAGAAAGGAAAAATAAGGGTTATGTAATATATTTCTTTGTCTATCAATAAATTGTTAGGATTAAATTAATAAATCATAAAAAGCAATACATGTTTTTTCTACGTCCCTATATATTAGACCCTTTTGATAATATCACAAGAATTAAAGATATTATTTATGCATTAAAATTGTCAACAATGTACATTCTCTTTTGAAGATTATCCATGTCATTCGCACTCGGTGGTGCCAAGAGCTTGGAGTTTGGATTGGTTGTGTCATCAAAATCATGGTAAAACAGGTGTTATTTTTTCATTAAAAAAAGGCACAATTCTAACATTATTCCTAAAGAGCGGCAATAGGTTAATAACAAGAAAAAAGCGAATCCGAATTTGCGACATCCTAGGTCAAATCTCAAAAAAATTGTTAGGATACCGTCTAAAGATAGGACAACCGTCCTTAAGGAACTGAAACAACATGTTTGTAAGCGTCGTGAAGGTTTTGTTGGTAATGGTTTGCGGGTTATTACAAGGGAGGAACACAACTCATCTGACTATTCTCAAGCTTCTGTTAACAAAGATTGGCAAAACCGGGTTGTATTGCATGGTAATGAGGAAGTTGCAGTGGAGGATGTCTGGAGTAGTGGGAAGTTGATTGATGTTAATTTTAATGGGGACAAGGCTAACATGTTTAGTGTGTTGTCACGAGGTGGGAGTAAGAAACATAAGGAAGAGGGAGGGAAGGCGCATGAGGGATTATGAGGGAGTTTGGAGGTGGTGGTAAGGGGTGGTTACGGTGATAATGAAGATTATTACATGGAATGTTCGTGGGTTAGGTGAGTTTGAAAAAAGGAAGGAGGTGAGGAAGGTGGTGGGAGAAAAAAAATTGTTTATTCTTTGCCTGCAAGAAACTAAACTTGTGACTGAGGATGATTTTTTGTGTTCAACGTTGTGGGGTAATTCTCATCATGCTTTCTCTTTTAGACCCTCGGTTGGGGCCTCTGGTGGCTTAATTACTTTGTGGGACAGCAACACGATTGGGATTATTTCTTCTTTCTCTTTTGATCATGTGCTAGAGGTACGTGGTCGCTTTGTGCAGTCAAATGAAGATTTTGTGCTCTTTATTGTTTATACTCCTTGTGATGTAGGAAGTCAAAATATTTTGTGGGGGACTTTATCGGCGAGGTTGGCTAGTTATGTTGGGTTTAATGTTTGTGTATGTGGTGACTTTAATGTTGTGCGGGTTGTGGAGGAAAGACGCAGTGTAGGTTCTTTGTCTCAAGTGTTGGGAGCGTCAGCATTTAACGACTTCATCGATAATAATGTGTTCGTCGACCTTCCTTTATTGGGCTGACGGTTCACTTGGTACCAAGGTGATGGGTACTCTATGTGTCGTCTTGATGGATTTTTGTTGTCTGCAGTGGCCGAATTGTATTCAAGTTGCACAATTACGTGGGATGTCTGATCATTGTGTTGTGGTTCTTTCAGTTTATGAGCAAAATTGGGGTCCTAGACCGTTCCGTATGTTAAAATGTTGTTCAGATGTTCCAGGGTATAAAGATTTTGTGAGAAAAAAATGGCGGTCACTTCAGGTAGAGGGGTGGGGTGGTTACGTGATGAAGGAAAAATTAAAAATGATTAAAGTGACACTCATAATATTCCAAGTAAAATTTCAAAATTGAAAGAGCAGATTTTTGTGTTGGATGAGAAAGGGGAGATCTCTTCCAAGTAAAATTTCAAAACTGAAAAAAGATGCATAACATGACGGAATCTCAACGACGACCATATCAATGTACTTGATGATATAAATCGATATTGATTAGTGGCATGCAAGTTTTATGTAATGTGATATCTAAAGCATGTCTATTTCTAACCGGTTCAACAAAAACTTAAGTGGGATCAACTGAATTTTACAAATTCAATATTCGCATAAATGATAAAGAAATAGTTATAAGAATAATAATCTCAAGAACTTTTATTTCTTCAGAAAATTATATATAACATAAAGTATTAATCGATAACAAAACAAAATATAAAACATAAAAGAAAAGAGACTCTCACTAATCCAATACATCATTAATTACAACAACCATATAAAAGATCTTAGGTGTCAAGTTTTTGATTAGTGGGTCAACTATCGTAAAATGTGTCTCTATATGTTCTATCATTTAACAACAATAATCTATAAGGTAATGGACGTTATAAATTTTCTTGTTGAAGCATTATATGATTAACTTATGTAACTATATAACTTAAGTGGTCTTTCAATACATTTTTACTATATGCAACCAAGTGACATAAATACTTACATTCATTTTCTGAGTTAGGATGTGTATTATATATACAGACATCTGAAAGTCATAGTATGACACAATAATGATCTCCAAATTGTCAGATCTCTAATGTGAGCATAAACTCTTTTGTTTTCTTTAAAAATCTTTATGGTTGCATTTTCAACAATTCAAGTTTTGAATTGATCAAGTATCTACCAAACAATCTGACTATATATGTTATTTTCAAATGCATATAAATAAGACTATACAAAATATTTCTATAGCCAAATTATAGAAAAATATTTTATTTCCAGAATTTATTAATTTCCTAATGGGATATATGTAAGACTAAATAGTCTCTCATGGTGATTGAGGTCACCCATAATTTATTATCTTTTATGTCAATTTATTTTCAACTTTATTGATATAACTCTTTTGTACGATCTGAATGATATCTTGATAATAATATCTAAATATCAAAATGCATAATACAAAAGCGGTGTCCACAAAATCTTTCATTGCTAAAATTTTGTTAGAGATTTTATTGATTTCACATAATTGACATATATCATAGCTGACTAAATAAAATAAATTTGAACGTTAAATTGGGAATATAAATTCACCATCACTTTGCTAAATCAACAACTCTCCATAACATTATCTCAAAACCAAATGAGACAATTACTTAATGAGAATTTATGGTAACACTAAGGAGACAAATTTCTTAACTTCGTAAGTTGATTTCATGACTTTACAAATGCTTTGTATCTATTGACACAAAGGTTCTCTTCTGTTACACAATATTGTATCATTAATGTTGTTGTTAAGAAACATTGTATTAACATTCATCTTATGTAGCTTCAAAAATATGTAAGCAAACTAGTATATATCATGATTGTCCGAATAGATTATTTCAATTACAATATATAAAATTTATCTTTTCAGTCAATTCTTTACGACACTAGATGCCCTTAACTTGAATGAGGGTGTTAAGTTTGATTCTTACGAATTGATTTCTTAACTTGAATGAGAGGAAGAACAATAATGTCCTCATGAGGATCTAAATATATTATAATAATAGTAATATATGAATTAGTTTAGAACCCGTTCTTCTTCATTCAATTTTGTTCTACTACCATGTCTCTTCCCAAACTCAATATCCTCAAAGAAACTTAACAATTTAACTTATAGTTTTCAATCCATTAAACGGTTATAGTTTGTCACAAGTCATAAGTGAGTTGACTTTAATAATGTTTGAATTTAAAAAACACATTGAATCACCGTTTCAAAAAAAATATCTTACTCGTTCAAAGATAACTTAAAACAAAAAATCAATTAAAATAATGATTCAATAAATTGTCTTTTAAATACAAAATAAGCTAGTAGCGACAATCTAAAATTAGTTAAAAAAATAAGGGTTAAATATGTTATTGATCCCTACATTTTTCTCAACTTTGAAAAATAGTCCTTATATTTTAAAAAATGTTTATAAAATCCCCATATTTTCACGCCGTTACTACAATTGGTCCCTCGCGTCAAATTTTCTTGCTTGGACAAACATAAGTTGCCACATAGACGACACTAGGATGCGACGTGGCCTAATCAATGACATAGGATGACACATGCCAAAAATATTATTTAAATTAAAATTTTAATATTTTTTTGTTTATTAAATAAAAAAATCAAAAATACTCATAAAATCGGTAGTCTTCACATTCCTTCTCCTTCCTTCACATTTCCTTTGCATTACTTCAACATCAGCTGCCACCACCACATCACTCCCTCATTTCCACCTTCAAAATCTGCAGAAAAAACCCAGAAAATGAAGAGAGAAAAACCCTAATTACCCTTTACCCCCCTTCCTTTCCATCACGTTCAGCCACTATTTTTTCCTTTGTTCTTGCTATTTCATAATTGTTCAGCCATCAAATTTAGAAAGGCATCATACAAAAGAAATCAAAGTTGTTGAGATTTCTGATTGATTTATGTCTTTAAAGGTGTGCGTTTTAATGTATGTTTACATTTGGAAGTTGAACTTTGTACAAAATGATATTAGATTTACAAGTTATTACTTGTTTATGGTACAAGTTGTATTTAGTTTTATAAATTATTACTCGTCATGGTTAGACTTGGTGATTCTCTAACTTTTATGGTTAGACTTTCTTCCACCCTCCACAAAGGAGATTCACTTATTTAATATTAAACTGTGTAATGTAATGTTTAGTAAGATGTGGAGGTAAAATCCATTGGAAGAATATAAATTTGAGAGGCTGTCAATGATTTTCTTTGATCAATATTTCTTTCTTTCTCCTTTGCACAAGTTATGAAGGGTGAAGTCCTAAAAAATGGGTTCTTTGAAATGGTTTGATCCATGGGTCGGTCCTATTTTACCTATTATTTAGGTCCAATCCATTTAAAAAGTAAAATAAAAATAAAAAAAATTGCCACATCACCATTCCGTTTGGTGACTGGATACAAAATTGACGTCAGGGACCAATTGTAGTAATAGAGTATAAATGTATGGATTTTAAAAATATTTTTTTAAATGTAAGGACTATTTTCAAAATTGCGCAAAATGTAGGGACTAAACATATTTAACCCTAAAAAAAATAATTAATAGAGCATTTTATCAATCTTGTTCATTTCAAATTGATATATCTTTCAACATTATTGGACCTAATCAGTTCAGACTATCTTTCTTTATTTCTACTTATTTTTTAAGGTGTTTTCTAAATGAGCACTATTTTATTTTCTCTTGCTTCAAATATTCTTCATTTGCACACTTTATGAATTCATCCTTTAAGGAATCATTTCTAAACTTAATTGTGCAAAGAGAATATTAAATGCTGAATTTTCGAACAAGTCATCTGATAGTCGAAATCATATTGCCCTAATAAGATTAAATATTTACATAGCGTGTTCCCAACATTTTCTTTGCTTAATAAACTTAAAGAAATACTCACTCTCGTAATGAGAGTTTGTCTTTCACTTTATTTGCTTTAAAAAAACTTTAATTCAAACAAAGAAAATATGATAAAAAAATTTGTCATCTTAAATAACACCTCTAAAATTTTGCCATCAGAAAATAAAACTGGTAAGATGTTCTCTAGAGCGTTGACCGTTGACTTCATCCTTTAAAGCTTGCCATTAGATTAAAGTTTGTTTTGATGTCTTGATGCATACTGATTAGATCTTTGATTTAAGCTGACCATTAGTGTCTTGTCACCGGAGCTTGTTTTGAGTACCAAAAATGTTCTTCTTCATTCAGACCACAATGTGTCAGAGCCAGAATGTTACTTCAGATTTAAAATTTAATTATATGGTCCTGCACAGATAAACAAAAATTAGAGTTCCTAATTTTCCTTACATACAATATTATCATCAAAACCATAGAGACATTGTTCTAAAATTCAATTGGTTGAACAATATCCCCGTTTTTTATGATGACAAACTTATGTATTTAAAAGAATAATTGTCCTCCATGTGTTTATGATCTCAGGCAACCGATTTCGTGCAATTTTCTATATCAATAGTTAAAAAGGAAGTTTGCCATATTCATAATGTCAAAAAAAATTACATAAGATATCTGATAGTTACAACCATCAAAGAAAATGATATGATCATTAACCTCAATGCAAACTACATGATGAGATAAATAGTGTATGCTTGCTAAGTAGATGAACAGTGATAAAAATAAAAATAATTTGTTCCATTTTCGTGAGTAAAACAAACACGGTTGCTGAAAAGGAAAGCAATCATTTCAAACATTGAAAAGAAAAACTGCTAATGCCTTATTAAAGAGTTAAAATCAAAGAAAAAAGTAATACAATCTCTTCATACATCTTGTTATAAAAAGTTAAATTTTCTACGTCTGCATTGCAAGTATATGACATTAGATGTTAATATCATATTTGTTATATATTTATAGTTTTAAGAAATAGGATATTAACTATAAGTGAAGTCCACTCACGTTTAAAATGGACCAATTCTTTCATTGCTTATAGGAGCTTTTGCTTGGACTGAAATTTAATCTCGGTATGAAATCAAATAATTATTATTAAATTATATGTAACTCATAATCTTGAGCGAGATGTCAAATTCTTAGTTAATCTCTATATTTTCATTAATGTACCATCTATTATCTTCGATTTGATTTATAAATGAAGTGTTATAAGTTTATTAGAAATGTTAAAGAGCGTTCTTATTACATTGGTTAAAATGATAAAAATAGAAATATTGTATTAAAAAATAGTAAAAAGTGATGAATTTAATATTTTTTAAAAGTTGAAATGTTGTTAAATCTAATGCAAACCCACTACTTTTAATTTCTTTAACAAGTGCTCTTAGGACTTGTTAGCATAACCCTAACTTTATTCCCTTAAGAAAATAATTTCAGAGACATTCTCTTTTTAACACTATTTTCAACATTCACTTTTGTTTTTTAATGGAATAATATTATATATATATATATATATAGATATACATAAAGGGATTAGATCCTAAGTATTACACCAAAAAGAAAAAATAAAAACACCAAAAACCCCCAATGAAAAACCACCGGCTAACCCCTCAAACATGCTGAAACCCCTAACAAACTCCTAAAGGAACACCACCAACAAAGTTCAATTAAGCACCCGATAATGATTTTTGCTTCAAATATTCAGCTAGGACCACCAATCAACTTCCGGTTTGTCGTAGGAGACATCACAAAGCCTAAAAGGATCTGATTCAAAAAAAACTAGCTCTCGCTCTCGAATCAAAAGTGATCGGTCCACTAGACTCCCGACACAAATCATTTAGGCACCCCTCAACTCACGAACCACCAGAGCAAACACCTTAACTTGTCCAAAAACTCGGCCCACCATAATTCAAATGCCAAATTCATAAGACAGAGAAAAGGTGGAGTAATAGCGCAAAGCGAACCAGCTCGAACACAAACAAATAAAAACAAGCCACAAAATCAACATCCATCACCACCAGTTGAACAACACACACGAGCACCGTTACAATGCCACCCATTAGCAACCCAGCGAAAACAAACCACCAACTCTGGAGGGAGACTACCACCCAAATGAGCACATGAACCTGAATAGACCGACACATACCCCAACCCTCAGATAGAAAACCACAAACCACCGTGATTCTTAGAACAACGAACAATCCGGGAGTTGCGAAGAAGAAAGATTAATCGTGAAGGACTTGCGGCCACCGACAACAGAACGGTCATGTAGGCTTAAGGTGTGACAAACGACTACTCCGTCAACACGAAGCATCTGCACACCTAGCTCTTTCGAGCAACAACAACCAAACAACCAAATCTTAAATCCAAGAGTACAAGAGGCCCGTCGGCGGCAAGGCTGCGGTGACACAAAACGACAACACATACAAAACACAACCCCGTCAACTCACGGAAATCGTCCTTGCACCACGTAAACGCAACAAAAACAAAACATAACTTAAGCCTAGAAAAACGAGATCCAAGCCAAACAAAACTTCAATCCGCACAGGTAACCACCAAACTTGAATCGTGACTCCAAAGAGATTCTCACAAAACCATATCTACAAAGAGCTCATATTTGCAAAAAACGCTTCAGATAACACAATCAAATCGAAGAAAACGCCGCTGCTATAGGCCGACGACGCGAAGGGTGGTGCAGCCAAAACAGATTAAAATGTATTGACGCCGTCAATAATGCATAGGTTTCAAAAAGAAAGTCAAATTTGACCATATCTTATGCAGTGCAAGATCTAGTCAAGGTCAAACATTTGAATCACTTGACTTATTTCTTCAATTTTTCAATCGTACATCTACTAAAACTCAAACTAAACGGATTTATCTCTAATAAGGGTTATATTATTTTCACACCTAAAATAATATCTACTTCATTTCTTTTAGGTCATATTAACAAATGTACATAGAAAATTAATTATCCAATAACCATGATCATGGGTTAAAAGCCAAGGGACAAAATCAAAGAGCATAGACCATGAAGGCCTAATTCCAAACCTAAACTCTATACATTTTTTATGGTTACATATCTTTTATGGTTGTTCCATCAAGTTTATGCCATCTAAACCTAACGTTTTTATTACTCTCAACCAAGAGAATCAAGTCCGTCCATTTTACTACGAACAATTCTATGAAACACTTCTCTAACTTTACTTTTCAAAGGATCCAATCCATTTTTCAAACCTTCACAAACATTCACCACAATTTCAACCTTAACCCTAACATCCTCTTCTTTCTCTTCACTTAAAGGAAACTCCAAAGAATTTGCCAATTCATTCATCACCGTAGCACACTTCTCAATCTTCTGAATCTCCCTCAAAAGTCCACAACAATTCTTCCTCTCCCTTTTCTTCGACTCCACCAAAATCCGCTCGTGCAATGACATCACTGGAGCAGCCCATGGAAGCTGTCGTGGAACCGAATAGTTGAGATGTAATCCCCTATCTTGACAAGGAATTGCAGCCACAAGTGACCACATTGTAAACAATAAAATTGAATTCATTGTATAAATAGTCCATGCAAGACCATTTGTAGCAACAAGTTCATTACTCCTAGGAAAACAAAGATCGGTCCCTATTGCTTGTAGTTGTTTTGCAGCTGACCAATTCCTTGAAACACTCCAAGAAAGTGATCTAAAATGACCAAATTGAGATGACCCTTTATCTCTATTAACATTGTTTATACCAAACGATCTATTTCTATAACCAAATAAAGAAACATTATTAGAATCTTTACTACTAGCATCAACCATACTAATTTCTAAATCAACAAGAGCTTTCTTAGCGCGACGAAATTGGCCTTCACTAATGATTCTTTTATGATCCAATGCACAAAGAACAATCTCTAACATCTTCTCCCAATGTCGAATTTGTTCAACACCATCTCTAATAGCATTGCATACATCCAATGCCTTCACACTCCTCTCATAAAACTCATTCACCAATCGATCCAATGGAGGTTTACAAACCATTGATCTATGGTTGTGTAAAATCATCTTGAATTCTTCTTGGCAACAAAGAAATGAATCTAGAAGCTTGCTAACCCAAGAAAGAGATAACAAATTATCATTTGAAATAGATAATAGTTCATTGAACCTATCAGTTACATGTTTTTGAAACAAACTAAGCTCTTTATCTAAGCTTGAATATTCCATTGAATGAACTTGGGTGGCACGTAGATTCAGAATTGAAGAACCTTTATATTTTGTAGCAAAACGCATTTTTGAGAATGGATTGAAAAGAAAGGAAAAAGTGAGAAAGCAAAGAAGGAAGAAGGGAGGTGAATTTTGAAAAAAGAGTTATAATAATGATTGGTTTTATTGGGGAAGATTGGACCGCGTTTAATAACAGTTGTTGGATAATTTAAAAGGAAAAGCAATAAAAATACAAGTACTACTGCTACAAGTCTAACTAACGAGTACGGAAACTCGGTGGGAAAAAGTAGTTAGAATTTAGAGAGAGATTCTAGATAGGGGTCCCACCATAAAGAGGGCCATGCCATCATTAACAAAAAAAAAATTAAGTACAAAACTATTAAATTAAAGTTGTTGGGGACCCACTGATGAGATGGCTATGTTTTCACCATTTAAAACCTGGTACATAATAGATATTTTCATTGAAGAATTTTTTGGGTCTTTTAAATCTCACTTAGGATCAATTCTTAAATGGACCATTTCTGTGCTCGTGATTTTCGGGTATCAAAATCATTGATTAGATTCGAACCTTGAATCATTGAACTCTCAACTTTTATTCGCGGGAAGGGAAAAAGTGAGTGAAAACCCTTAAGACCTTGGATTCGGAGGTTGGTTTCGATTGGGGAAGGTGTTAAGCACCCTAACCGACTATGGTATCCCATAGGAACCTTCTACCTATTCTCTAATCTTGCGCTAAATTGATTTTACTTATTAAAAAGTTTAAGAGTTTAAAGTGAAAGAAGGGAGAAAGAAGAAGCATGTTTTTGGTTATTTTTATTGATTTGGAAGAGTCGAAACCCTTTGCCTACTTACCCAAATAAATCGGGATCAAAATCAAGTAGTTCGGCTAAAGAACTTATTTGATGAGTTGAATTGATTTTAGCATTTTTGAAAAGATTTTAAGAAGAGATGAGAGGCCTCAAGGCATGAGAAGAAAATACGATGAAGTTGGTTAATTTTAATTGTACGAAATCCATGTCTAAGGTGGATATTAAATTAATTAGCATTTGATTAAGGAAAATAAAAGAAAAGACACTTGGATTACATACCAAGGTTTACTTAAAAGAAATTTGAATTTGACTTTTTGATTTTTTTGAAGAAAAATATTTTTTCTAAACTAACGATGAAATCGCGTAACGGCAGAAAAATAAATAAGCGTAAAGCGATAAATAAAGTGGTGTGTCGGTGCGCGTGTCAGTGCGTGTGCCGGTTACATATTCCATACCCTAAATACATTCTATGGTTTTAAAATAAAAAAATATAAAATAAATTACATTCATTCCCTAATCACATACTAAATATAATACATAACAAAAAAATAAACGATGCATGGGATTATACTAGAGATGATACAAAATGAGATATAATGAAACATTAAGCATAAAAAAGAACATCACATATAAAAAATAACTACCAACTAAAATGCATGATATCCAACGTATTTTTTTTTTTTTTAAAAAGTATGAAAAGCAAGTGTTCGAGAAAAAGAAAATATTAGTTAGAAAAATGCATGAGTTTGAAATTAAATTAATAAGTAGATTATACTATGCATGATATGAGATGCTAATTAAACACAATGCATAAAAATAGGAATTCAACTATTAAAAAGTAATATATGCATAAAATTAAAATATTAATCAAAACTAGGAAAAATATAAAATGTTACTTCATAACTTAAAATGAACTAAACATAAGAGATAAAAAAATAAAAGTGCATGATATGAAGATTAAGATACTACTGAAAATGCATGAAAATATAATATAGCATTTAAATGAAATAATTAAGAAGATAAACACATGAAATTAAAAAAAGAACAAAAATACTACACAAGGCAGGGGGGTGCAGACAGCATTAATGGAGGTGAAAACAGCAAACAGGTAGAAACAATGGGCTGGGTACTGGGTCATGGAGCTGGGGCGGGTACTGGGTCAACCCATGGGTGACCCGCCCAGCTCCAATAAGTGAGTATATAAGGGTTTCTCTCATATTTTCCTTCATTTCATCACTTCACTTCTCTCACTAAAAACACAAACAAAAATTGCTCTCTCCTCTCTCTACCATCAAAACCAAAAAAAACATAAGAACATGAAGATGATCTTCATCTTCTCCGGCAAGCCTTGCCGGCTCCGGCGCGGTGGCCGGCCACCCTAGGGTGGTGGCGCCGCCGCCGGAAACCTCTTTTATTGCCTTTTTTCAAAAAAAAATTTACTACCCTACCCCTATTTCCTCTTCTCTTCTCAAATATCAACTCAAAAAAACCAAATACCAAACACAAAGTCCTAGATCTAGAAACCAAAAATCATCACAAAAACATCAAAAAAACAAAAGGGGTACCTTGCTTTCACGTTCTGAAATTTTCTTTCTTCTTTGGGTTATGGTTCGATTTCCTTCTTTGTCTTTTGTTTTTGCTTCGGTTCCATTTTTTTACTCCTTCCTTCTTTTCTTCCGATTCGGCCTTATAGCCTCTTGGTTCTTCTTTGTTTCTTTTGGATTCGGCCGTGTAGCCTTGTGTTCCTTTTGGGTTCGGATTTGATGCTATGTATTTTCGGATTTGGTGTTTTTCTTGTTGTTTTTTCGGATTTGTGGTATTAAGTTGTTTTTTGGCCGAAAAATGATGTTATGGTGGTTATGAGTTATGGATTTGAGGTTATGGGTTATGGATTTGTGATTTTTGAAGGTTTGGGTTTGTGGTGTTCATGAATATTCATGAGTGTTCTTGAGGATTTTTGATGAAAGAGGGTTTTTGATCCTCTTTTTTGTGATTGTGAATTTTTTTCTGTTTGTACTCGAAAACTGTGCCTGGCCTGACTGACTGACTCTGACACACTAAGTACCTGATGCATGGAATGGACCAAAATGCCCTTGGCTGAAACTTGGGGAAAAAGTTGAACATGACCAATAACAAAGTGACATGTGTACAAGGACTTAAAAATAAATAAATAAATAAAAGACTGATAAATAAATAACAACACATTAAATAAATGGAAAAATAAATGACTAAATAAATAATTAATAATTAAAAACGAAAATTTAAATAATAAAAATAAAAAATGTCCCGTCGGAACCAAAAAATGAGGTATTTTAAAATACCTCTCTGCCGAAATTTCGTCTGATACGACTGAGATTACACGGCTTTTTATGCTAATTAAAACGATAAATCAACGACGTGAATAAAATGAACTTTACGAACGCAAACGTTACGCTACACTAAAAACGCACAAAATGCGAGTAAAAATTACGAAATTAATACGCGAGCGACATTAAAAAAATGAACGACGAACGAAAAATAAATGCGACCACAAATACGAACAAAAGCAGATATTACGGGAATTAGCGCGCAATCAAACGACTGAAAAACGATCAACGTATGAATAAAACTAAAATAATAATAATAATAAAAAAAATAAATTGGTCAAAAATTAGGGTACGACAGATGCCCCTATTTAAGTTTCTCCGTCGCGAGGATTTAAAAAAGACGAAGATTTTTGAAACAACGGGTCGGAGAGACTTAAATATCAAGTACACCAATTTTTGACCAACTCAGAAATCGAGAAAACTCTATGGATGTAATGATATGAGTTGTCTGTTATGCAAGTACGCATGCAATGACGACGAAAATACTAACTCGAGAACCAAATAAAGTGTTACTGGGGAGAAAAAGATGTCAATTACCTTTACTGAGGTAATGACGAACATACGAAATGAAATACAGTCTATTACCTTTACTGGGGTAAAGACAAACATACGAAGGGTAAAACTGTCAATTACCTTTACTGGGGTAACGACGAACATACGAAGGGTAAAACTGTCAATTACCTTTACTGGGGTAATGACGAACATACGAAAGGGTAAAACTGTCAATTACCTTTACTGAGGTAATGACGAACATACGAAAGGGTAAAACTGTCAATTACCTTTACTGGGGTAACGACGAACATTCAAGCATTTAACAAAGGACACTTTTGGAATAGTCATTCGGGAAGATTGAAAAGACATTGGTAAAATGGTTGTTTGACACACAAGTAATTGCAAGCTATTATCCTGATTCAGAGCATTTGCAGGGTATTAACCTGATTCAAAAGCATTAGGCAGGATATCAAACCCGACTTCAAAGGTATTGCAAACTATTCGCTTGACACATGTAACAAAAGTGGTCTGCAAGCTATTCGCTTGACACACACGGAACCAAAAGAGGTTTGCAAGCTATTCGCTTGACGCACACATAACAAAAGTGATTTGCAAGCTATTCGCTTGACATACACGTACCAAAAGAGGTTTGCAAGCTATTCGCTTGACGCACACATAACAAAAGGTGTTTGCAAGCTATTCGCTTGACATACACGTACCAAAAGAGGTTTGCAAGCTATTCGCTTGACGCACATGGAACAAAAGGTGTTTGCAAGCTATTCGCTTGACATACAGGTAGCAAAGGAGGTTTGCAAGCTATTCGCTTGACACACAAGGATGAAAAAGGACCAAACTGAAGGATACAACCCATCAAGACTAGGGGTGACATCACTGATCAGACACATCGGGGATGACACTTTTCTGCGATGCACTTGAAATAAGACACAAGATGGTCAATGCAATAATGTATAAATGATATTGTGCATGAAAGTTTATATGCATGAATATGTATATGAATGAAGGTATGAATATATGCAGGAAACTTGTACGACCATATGATTGTATATAACTTGATGAAACAAGACTGGACAAGTAAGATAAGAGGTGGACCGACATCGCAGTACAAACACTCGGCAATCTTCAATGGGGATATCATTACTAGGGATGAATCAAAACATTATCGGGGTACAGCCCGCTAACCGAACCACTGATGGGGTAAAGCTCCATAATCAAATCATTGAAAGGGGAAGACCCAATAATCAAACCACTAAAAGGTAACAACCCGTTAATCAAACCACTGAAGGGTGACAACCCATTAACCAATCATTCTGGCAGAAGTCGTCATTCACTGGGAACAAAATCCATCAATCAAACAAATCGGCAGAAGTCGCCATTCACTGGGAACAAAAATCCATCAATCAACAAATTGGCAGAAGTCGCCATTTGTAAACCAGCATGAAGTGCATTCTTCCATTTGGCCCACTTGAATTGTGATGCCTCTGTCTTTGTTTTCTTTTCATCATTTTTTGTATTGTTGTTTTTTTTTTTGAATCCCTAACTTTTGCCTGGACCGCCCTTTCGGGTTTTCAATCCAACATGAATATTTTTTGCATGTCCCTAATTTTTGCCTGGATCGCCCTTTCGGGTTTTCAATCCACCGGGACGCTCATTTTTGGCTTAAGCCGCCCTTTCGGGTTTTCGACTTAGCGAGCTTTTCTTTTTTTCACTTTTTTTTTTGTTGACAGAGGTCATCTCATAGCCTTTGGTCACACTTAACTTGCAGAGTTTAACTGTTCTTGAGACGGATATTGATGTATGCTTCAACTACTCATAAGTTCAAAGAAGATGTACCTGTTGTTTATGCATTTCAAAAGACATGGAAAATATATTTTTTGAATTTTTTGCTTTAAATATTAACATCAAAAATGAAAGAAAATTTCGCAAATAAAGAATAAATGAGAATTTCAAATAAATTAGCACAGGCTCAAATTAATGTAAATGGAGTGGTGGCCCGCCAAAAGCGTGGCTCCACAGATTTTGAAAATTTTGGAAAATGGTAATTATATGAGAAAGGTACATTGAACACAATAACCACGGTTCTCCCTAACAACTTTGAATTTCACTGTTCCAAGTTTTGATTTGTGGACACTCCATATCGAAGGTCTTCTGACAGTTAAGATGCCCCAAGTGAACTATATATGATTTGATGCAGTTGCTTTGCCACAAGTTGGAGATCTTTTGATGGCTAACATGCCCCAAGTGAAACCTGTCTAACCAGATGTCGTTACTTTGCCATAAGTTGAAGATCTTTTGACGGCTGAAATGCCCCAAGTGAGTCATGTCTAACCAGATGCAGTTACTTTGTCACAATCCTTAACTTTTGCATAGATCGCCCTTGCGGGTTTCAACCTATCAGGATAAACATTTTTCATTTTTCATCATTCTCTCTTTTTTTTTACATGTCTCTAACTTTTGCGTGGCCCGCCCTTTCGGGTTTTCAGTCCACCGAGACGCTCTTCTTTTGCCTAAGCCGCCTTTTCAGGTTTGCGACTTATCAAGCTTTTTCACTTTAACAAAGTATTTCTTGACTGCATCAGTATTCAATGGACGTACAAGTTCATCACCATTCTTTACAATTAGGCATTCTTTTGCCCCTAGAGTCTGGTAAAAATCAGATAACATATGTTTGAGCACAAGGCCACTTTTTGACATTCATGGCGACGAGCCTTCTTTGTCGAAACTTGCTTCATCCTTTTGATATAACCGTCCATGACATAAGACCACAATGTATTTAAGTGCAACAAGCTTAACCTTCATCAGAACTTCCATTGACGGGACTCTAAACTTCACGTTGTATACTGAGGGATGGTGGGAGGGGTTGCCCCTGTTGAAGTGTGTACTGGAGTACAATTCTTTTATACAAGGCAAATGCTAACATCTCATTGCCAATTTTTGCAACTGAATGTCATCTTTTGGACAGTCTTTCTTGATACTTCTTTGTAGCTTCAATGGCTGAGATACCCCAGTAGGCAAGATTTCTCATTGGGAATCCATCCTCCTTTTCTTCAGTTTCAGACACAAGGAATTCAAAGTCGAGAGAGAATACAAGATTAAGGTGTTCAACGGGCTTATTAATGCATGCTTTGATTATTGATTTTGACAAATAATGGAAAGTTATGATTATGCAGATATGATTAAAGAATTTTTTTGGTTTTTTTTTTTTGTATTACCATTTTTCCAGAAAAAGCACAAAATAAAACAAAGTCGGGATCAAAGCGACTTTTTAATTAATGATGAAAAATACATAAAGCAAAAAGCCCTAAACAAGTTCACTTTCGCCTCGGGTGGGACAAAAGGATTTTTTTGAACAACATAAAACAGCAAACAAACATATTAATTGAACAAATGAGTAGTAGAAAGAAACATCAGCAACGACCCAAGTGCAACTAAACATTCCACGTGTCAACGAATATCATGATCCGGTTAACTTCCATGTCAGAGTTCAAACTTTAGAATGACCAGAGGTTCTTTTGGACCAGCTTCTGCACTATCTTCTTCAAAGCAAAGCAGTCTTCAATATCGTGACCTGGTGCTCCTTGATGGAAGGCACAAAAGCGATCGGGTCTGTATCGGGCTGGCAATTTTGCTGGCAACGGAAGAGGTGCCTTGGTGTAGACCAAATTCCTTTCAAGCAATATTGGAAACAAATCTACATATTTCATGGGAATAGGATCAATCTGTGTTCTTAGAGCCTGCTGTCGAAACTGTTGTTGAAACTGGGGTCGACACACTGGATTTGAAACAGCGTTTGTGATTGGCATAATAGAGGCAACAGGGTGATAAGCCAAATACTGTTGTTGAGACCAACCTTCCACCATACTCGCTTCCTGGTCTTCATCCTCTGATCCATCAGTGGGAACACTTCCTTTGATCAAACGTCCTTTTCAGACCAATTCTTCAATGCGCATACCCACGGTTATCATCTCTGCGAAGCTGCCGGATGCACTTGTCAACATACGCTCATAATAGAACTGATCCAGAGTATCAAGGAAAATCTCGGGCAACTCTTTCTCTTCCAGAGATGGACGGACTTGTGCGGCGAAATCTCTCCAACGTTGGGCATAAGCTTTGAAGGACTCGTTATCATCTTGGGTCATGGCCTGCAATTCACCTCTTCTTGGGGCCGAGTTCAAGTTGTAGTTGTATCGCTGGACGAAA
Source organism: Medicago arabica (assembly GCA_946800305.1). Classification (NCBI taxonomy): domain Eukaryota; kingdom Viridiplantae; phylum Streptophyta; class Magnoliopsida; order Fabales; family Fabaceae; genus Medicago; species Medicago arabica. The sequence continues at coordinate 48,202,294 of OX326966.1, forward strand.
GCCTCGCACAAATCATTAAAAGTTTTGATATCAACCTTGTTCAGACCCATGTACCATATCAGTGCGGTATCAATCAAACTCTCTTGGAAACAATGGATAAGAAGTTCATCATCCTTGATATGAGCAGACATCTTCCTCACATACATCACCAGATGATCCTTAGGGCAAGTGTTCCCTTTGTACTTCTCAAAACCAGGGACCTTAAATTTGGGTGGTATCACGACATTGGGAACCAAGCAAAGGTCATAAGCATCCTGGCCAAATAGTTCTGTCCCACGGAGAGCTTTCAATTCCAGCCGTATTTTATCAAACTTTTCTTCCAGTTCATCTATCCGGTTACATGCAACCACACCTTCTGAGTGATGAATGGGTTCGTGGTTTTGCTTAACAGTGTTGACCAAAAGAGATGAGTAGGTCATAGCAGCTTGAGGGAACAAAGGGCCCGATTGAGGGATAGGCGTTGTCATTTGCACAAAAGGATCTTGAACCTCAGAGACAACAGGACGGAATACTTCATCAGAACTTAAAGGTGTGCTCCAGAGATAACCTTCCAGCATAGCATTTTGAGGAGTACTAGCGAACACCGTTGAAATCGGGGTAGTGGAAGCAACCGGCTGAGCTTGAGTGCTGACAATAGGAAGAGTTAATGGCTGACTTTGTGCAACCGTCATCAAAGATACTAAGTTCCTCAAAATCTCATTTTCGGCCCGGAGGGTTGTCACGTCTTCATGAAGCTTGTGGTTCTCTTGTTCAAGATGATCCATTCTGATTTGCCCGAGTGTTGTAGATGCGAGTAGACTGATGGATTGACCTTTTATTGAGAAGACACCAAGTGAGACACGGACTAGAAACTATGAATGCCGAATGATGCATGATATGCTTATGCAAAAATATACAATTTTTGTTATCGAAGGATTTATCAAAGTGAATTGTAAACAACGTAGAGGAACATGGTTTCAGTTGAAAACTCATAAAGATATTGCAATCAGTTCCTTTTCAAAAGGTAAGAACGAAATTAAGGAAGAAGTTCTTATCAAAAGCAAAAGCTTAGTTAAGATTTTTGAATGTTGGATTTCTTATTGTTCGTTCTTACAACGTCATACCTTTGATGTTTACAAGAAGACTTGTCTAAATCCTTTGATTTTTGGATGAAAAAGAAGTTTATGGATGAATGCATGTATGCATGATTATGCTAAAGAACATAGAAATCATGGTGAGGTTAAGTACACAAAGTTGGAGCTGAGGGTAAACACGCCATTTGGTAAGGACTATGGTTTCGAATGTACCTGTATCACGGGTTCTACCAAGTTCCCAAATTACAACCCCCTTTCGAATATATTGGGGCCCAAGAATACTCCTAGTCCCATAACATTCACAAGGAAGTCTAGTTTGAGTGTAGTATCGCATAATGACTAAACCAAGACTGACTCATGATTTTAGCCACCGCACTACATCCTAAAAGGCTGAGATGGGTTAAATGTAACTCTAGGTTCTCAACTTCGACGGTCACTTGAAAATAGCATGTCAAACATGAATACTCATGTTAACAAATTATACTTCCAAGATTCCTTAGTTGAGTGGGGTTATCACATGTACCACAACCAAAAATCACTCTTGGTAAAGTACTATGATTATACCACCATCCTATCCTAATTTCCTCTCAAGTCCGGGTAGGGGGACTTATCTCGCTACTCACGAAAAAGGTAAACAATTAGGCACGTATTTACAAAAGTATAAGCAAATAAAGCGCAAAAGTAAAGAAAGATAAAATAGGCTTAACCCTCAAAAAGATCCCCAGTGAAGTCGCCATTTCTGTGCTCGTGATTTTCGGGTATCAAAATCATTGATTAGATTCGAACCTTGAATCATTGAACTCTCAACTTTTATTCGCGGGAAGGGAAAAAGTGAGTGAAAACCCTTAAGACCTTGGATTCGGAGGTTGGTTTCGATTGGGGAAGGTGTTAAGCACCCTAACCGACTATGGTATCCCATAGGAACCTTCTACCTATTCTCTAATCTTGCGCTAAATTGATTTTACTTATTAATAAGTTTAAGAGTTTAAAGTGAAAGAAGGGAGAAAGAAGAAGCATGTTTTTGGTTATTTTTATTGATTTGGAAGAGTCGAAACCCTTTGCCTACTTACCCAAATAAATCGGGATCAAAATCAAGTAGTTCGGCTAAAGAACTTATTTGATGAGTTGAATTGATTTTAGCATTTTTGAAAAGATTTTAAGAAGAGATGAGAGGCCTCAAGGCATGAGAAGAAAATACGATGAAGTTGGTTAATTTTAATTGTACGAAATCCATATCTAAGGTGGATATTAAATTAATTAGCATTTGATTAAGGAAAATAAAAGAAAAGACACTTGGATTACATACCAAGGTTTACTTAAAAGAAATTTGAATTTGACTTTTTGATTTTTTTGAAGAAAAATATTTTTTCTAAACTAACGATGAAATCGCGTAACGGCAGAAAAATAAATAAGCGTAAAGCGATAAATAAAGTGGTGTGTCGGTGCGCGTGTCAGTGCGTGTGCCGGTTACATATTACATACCCTAAATACATTCTATGGTTTTAAAAGAAAAAAACATAAAATAAATTACATTCATTCCCTAATCACATACTAAATATAATACATAACAAAAAAATAAACGATGCATGGGATTATACTAGAGATGATACAAAATGAGATATAATGAAACATTAAGCATAAAAAAGAACATCACATATAAAAAATAACTACCAACTAAAATGCATGATATCCAACGTATTTTATTTTTTTTTAAAAAGTATGAAAAGCAAGTGTTCGAGAAAAAGAAAATATTAGTTAGAAAAATGCATGAGTTTGAAATTAAATTAATAAGTAGATTATACTATGCATGATATGAGATGCTAATTAAACACAATGCATAAAAATAGGAATTCAACTATTAAAAAGTAATATATGCATAAAATTAAAATATTAATCAAAACTAGGAAAAATATAAAATGTTACTTCATAACTTAAAATGAACTAAACATAAGAGATAAAAAAATAAAAGTGCATGATATGAAGATTAAGATACTACTGAAAATGCATGAAAATATAATATAGCATTTAAATGAAATAATTAAGAAGATAAACACATGAAATTAAAAAAAGAACAAAAATACTACACAAGGCAGGGGGGTGCAGACATCATTAATGGAGGTGAAAACAGCAAACAGGTAGAAACAATGGGCTGGGTACTGGGTCATGGAGCTGGGGCGGGTACTGGGTCAACCCATGGGTGACCCGCCCAGCTCCAATAAGTGAGTATATAAGGGTTTCTCTCATATTTTCCTTCATTTCATCACTTCACTTCTCTCACTAAAAACACAAACAAAAATTGCTCTCTCCTCTCTCTACCATCAAAACCAAAAAAAACATAAGAACATGAAGATGATCTTCATCTTCTCCGGCAAGCCTTGCCGGCTCCGGCGCGGTGGCCGGCCACCCTAGGGTGGTGGCGCCGCCGCCGGAAACCTCTTTTATTGCCTTTTTTCAAAAAAAAATTTACTACCCTACCCCTATTTCCTCTTCTCTTCTCAAATATCAACTCAAAAAAACCAAATACCAAACACAAAGTCCTAGATCTAGAAACCAAAAATCATCACAAAAACATCAAAAAAACAAAAGGGGTACCTTGCTTTCACGTTCTGAAATTTTCTTTCTTCTTTGGGTTATGGTTCGATTTCCTTCTTTGTCTTTTGTTTTTGCTTCGGTTCCATTTTTTTACTCCTTCCTTCTTTTCTTCCGATTCGGCCTTATAGCCTCTTGGTTCTTCTTTGTTTCTTTTGGATTCGGCCGTGTAGCCTTGTGTTCCTTTTGGGTTCGGATTTGATGCTATGTATTTTCGGATTTGGTGTTTTTCTTGTTGTTTTTTCGGATTTGTGGTATTAAGTTGTTTTTTGGCCGAAAAATGATGTTATGGTGGTTATGAGTTATGGATTTGAGGTTATGGGTTATGGATTTGTGATTTTTGAAGGTTTGGGTTTGTGGTGTTCATGAATATTCATGAGTGTTCTTGAGGATTTTTGATGAAAGAGGGTTTTTGATCCTCTTTTTTGTGATTGTGAATTTTTTTCTGTTTGTACTCGAAAACTGTGCCTGGCCTGACTGACTGACTCTGACACACTAAGTACCTGATGCATGGAATGGACCAAAATGCCCTTGGCTGAAACTTGGGGAAAAAGTTGAACATGACCAATAACAAAGTGACATGTGTACAAGGACTTAAAAATAAATAAATAAATAAAAGACTGATAAATAAATAACAACACATTAAATAAATGGAAAAATAAATGACTAAATAAATAATTAATAATTAAAAACGAAAATTTAAATAATAAAAATAAAAAATGTCCCGTCGGAACCAAAAAATGAGGTATTTTAAAATACCTCTCTGCCGAAATTTCGTCTGATACGACTGAGATTACACGGCTTTTTATGCTAATTAAAACGATAAATCAACGATGTGAATAAAATGAACTTTACGAACGCAAACGTTACGCTACACTAAAAACGCACAAAATGCGAGTAAAAATTACGAAATTAATACGCGAGCGACATTAAAAAAATGAACGACGAACGAAAAATAAATGCGACCACAAATACGAACAAAAGCAGATATTACGGGAATTAGCGCGCAATCAAACGACTGAAAAACGATCAACGTATGAATAAAACTAAAATAATAATAATAATAAAAAAAATAAATTGGTCAAAAATTAGGGTACGACAGATCTCATATTACTTTTTATTAAAATAATTATTGTATTGTTGGAATGTAAATGATGTAGATTTAGTAGTAGGATCGATTTAGATCTTTTGTTAGAAGATCTACATTGAAGTGACTGAGTGCTTATTAAGTATTATTATTAAAAAATTATAAAAGAGTGATGTGTACACGTGAGTTCCATTTAAGAACTGAACTCTAAATTGAGGGTCTCCATTGCGGATTCTTAAAGGGATTTAAACGATATTTGTGAGGATAAAAAAAATTGTTGATCGAGTAGATTCAGTTGGTAAAAACTAGACCTTGAAGTTTGCTATTCTTATCATATCTTGAAGTCTAATTTAAAGGCAAATACTAACTTGTGTCCTCAAGGGATTCTTTAACATGTGCCCTTAATGTACAAGTTAACATTACCCTAATATAATAAAAAATGTTTATTTTCTCACAAAATCATAATTTTGTTTACTACCCTTCTCTTTTTAAAGATAATTGAATTACACTTTACTTCTCTCTTATGTTAAAATATACAATTTTTCCCTCTTATTCAAAACATTAAAAAACATATCATTCTTCTCCTTTGAGAGAAGCTTGAATTACATTCTCTTCCTATATTATATTAAAATCTACACTTTACGCTCTTATTAATTTTTTTTATTTCTAATAATCTAGCAAAAAAAAAATAATATATAACCCACTCTAAAAAAGTAGTATTGCGGGTCAATTCAATATAATAAAAATTTGAACATATATATTTTTCGTTATTTTATTCACACTTTCATTAGTATATATATATAGTTTTAAACCCTATTTTAAAATAAAAAACATCACAAATTAAAATTGAAATATGTACGTTGACATATTTTTCTCCTTTTTTAATATATTTATGAAGTAGACAACAAAGGATAGGAGTTTCAGTGGAGTGCTTGAAGGTGAGAAAAACACAAGAAGGGGGGGTTGAATTGTGTTAGCTTTTCGCAGCTCTTGAAGAGTGAGAATCTAATTCCTTAGTATCAGAGTCTGAAAGAGATCAGAGTCTGATGGGAGATTAGGTTCTGTTGCAGCGGAAATAATCAAGAGAAAGAGAGAAGAGAGAACACAAGCAATTATACAGGTTCCTTCCACGAACCGGAAGTAGTCTTGTCCCCCTTGCACTTCCAAGGAGAGTTCCACTAAAATGTAATATCTATTACAAGTTTCTCAAACACACAGTAAGAGACTTCCAATGCTCAAGCACGCAGGCAAGAGACTTCCAATGCTCAAAGACACAACTAAGAGACTTCTTTGCTCAAGGACGCAGCCAAGAGACTTCTTTGCTCAAGCACACAAGCAAGAGACTTCTGACACAATTTACAGAAAATTGAATAGAGTTGAAACACTTGACAAACAGTTTGTAAGAATAATCTAAGTTGTTGATGTGTTTCTGTTAAGACTCAGTTGAATACGATAGCAATGCAGCATAGTTTTTTTCAGTAGTAGAGTCCAACAATTCTTCAAGTCTTCTATCCTTTATATAGGCGTTGGAAAGAGACGTTGAGTCATCCAGCACATCAGGATGATTTCTGAAGCTTGATCAATAACTGTTGATCTGTTGCTTGATATGGTAATAGTCCTTCAATTGCAAATTTTAAATTCCATTCCTTTTGAAGATTAATACCGGTAGACACAGTTGCCAAACTGTATGAGGTAGTGGAGTAGTGGAAACAGAGTTCGTACAACGTACTCTGTACTGACCTGCATTCTTTGTCGTTGAGCATCCCACGCTCAAGTTGACTTTGAAGCTAGCCGTTACTCCAATTGAGAGTTTCTTTTGCATCGTAATGCCTTTAGAAATCCTTGTAAGCAGATCTTCAGATTGCAGGCTTCAAACTCACTGTAGCACTTCAGCTTCTGATGATCTTCAGACTCTCTTGGTCTTTAGGTTCTGATAGTCTTCAGACTCTGATAATCTTCAGACTCTTCTTCGATACAGTCTTCAGACTCTCTTCGATACAGTCTTCAGACTCTCTTCGATACAGAATCACAAGCAACAAGCTTCTATAGATCTTTGCTCTTAAAATGTTAAAACAGAATACTTTCTAAGATATAAATCTTGATTAATATCCTGCATACTCAAACAAATATTAGCATATCCAATTGACAATTTTTAATACCTTGTTATCATCAAAACTCAAAACGTGGTATTGCTGAACACCTTTGTTCCAACAATCTCCCCCTTTTTGATGATGACAAACATCAGTATTTAAAAGGTCAATTGTTGTTAATCTAATTAACAGGTTGACTTAAGGGGTCTGAGGTTTGTAAGCTCAGAGTCTGAGGTTTGTAAGCTCTGACTCCCCCTGAGTGTGATAGTTCTTAAGTTGAGGTTTGTAAGCTCCTCCTAAGTTCTATCCAAGTTAATTAAATTCAATTTCATAAGCATTTGAATCAATTCTCAGAATAACAGACGAAATAGAGAACAGATTCTTTAAACGGGGGCTCAGAATCTAACTAAGCACCTTTCGCAAATTTCCCTTTAACTTTTACATAGAACATGCAGATTCAACATTTAACAAAAAGTCACAAATCTCACAAAGCTTTCCTTCTCCCCTTTTTGTCATCAACAAAAAGGTTTAGAAACAAGTTTCTCCCCCTTTTTAAATGACTTCAGGTAAGGGTAAAAACAAATTTTAAGGAAAAACAAGATTCAGAGCGAAAAACATATAAGATGCAAAGCACAAAATATATCAGAGGCACAAAGATTAAATAACAACTTGAATAATTTTAAAAAAGATGGTTCAGAAGATAAAGAGAACAGCAGAAATAAGTTACAAGCAAAACAAAACACAAAGAATTTAAACTAGGGTTGGTTTTGTTTGGCAAGGTGATCCATCAATTTCTGGAGATCCTCTTGCTGCTTCTTAACAATTTCTTCCAAAGCTTCAGTTCTTCTCAAATGAGCTTCTCTTTCAATTCTTGCTTCTTCTTGAACTCTATGCAGTCTCCTTCTCAAAGAATCAAAAACCATTGTTTCTCTTGGATTGTATTGATCTTCATCAAAGAATGGTTTATATTCCAACCGCAGAATAGGAGCTTTCTTCTTAGCTTCAGCTATCTCAGCTTTCTTAACTTCTTCCACATGCTTGGCAATAACAACAGCTTGTTCCTTGACAGCAACCTTCTGAATTTTGGTGACAAAGTCCAAAAATTCAGTCTTCAAAGTGGAGAACTTATCCTCATAACTTACATTGAGGATAGGCACAAACCTTTGCTCAATAATGTCCTTGAGCTTAGAGTTTGATGAAGCATAGAACTCATCTATCCTTAGAAAATCAAAGAGGTTGTGAGGTTCAGAAGTTGAGGGTTGAGAGGCTCTTAATGCTCGAAAGGTTTCAATACCAGTTACAATAGTTCTGGATTCAGAAAGAGGTTCAGGAACCGTTTCAGACACAGGCTCTGCTATGCATTCTGTTACAGGTTCTGATAGGATATCATACGCTTGTTCCAGAATCTCAGAGACTGGTTCTTCTACAGGTTCTGAGGGTTCAACAGAAGCTATGGTGAGAATTTCTGTAGGTTTGGGTACAGAGTCTGGTTTAGAAACAGATTCTGTAGCTTTTGTTGATTTGGATTTAGCAGGGTTTTTGGTAGTTCTCCTCCTAGATGTTTCTCAAGAGAATCTAGGGTATCTGGAGAGTCTACACAAATAGGCTCATGTTGGGGGATGGTTGAGTTGAATGAATGGTTACTTCAGGTTCTTCAGAAGGTTGAATTGCCTGAAGCGGTTTGATAAAAGATGGTTGAGCAGGGTGGTCAGCAGGTAAGTTCATAGACACTGTGATGGTGTCTTGAATAACCCTGTCCATAGTTGAATCAACATATTCAACTATTTTGGGGTCAAGTGGGTCAAAAGATGATAAGGGTTTGATTGGTGAGGGGGATGAATTTCTGAGGGAGGGAAGAATTTGGCTCAAGGGTTTGTTATCTGATTCAGTATCAGATGAAGACTCTTGATTCGTAGAGGAAGGTGAGTTAAATGCCACATTACCAGAGGTGCCTATTCCAGCTTCTGCAGAAGCCACCTGACTCTTCTGTTTCAGAGTTGATGCAAGAAACTTAACAGCTTCTTTAACAGTTTCTTCCTTAAGTTCTTCAGCAACCACTTCTGCTGCCATTGCCTTGCCAGCAACATGTTCATCCTCAATCATAGATACAGAAGTACCTATCTTCTGTGCTACATCCTTAGCCACAGGAACCACTTTCATCTTTCTCTTCTTGATCTGACTTCCTTCACCATCAGAGTCAGTATCAAGGAATTCAACAATCTCTTCAGCTAGTTTCACATAATCTCTGTCAGCCTTGCCTTTCTTCGCTTTCTTCTCATCTTTCTTTGCCTTCTTCTCGTCTTTCTTAGCTTTCTTCTCATCCTTGTGTTTTTTTATCCTATCCTTGATTTCCTTGGATGCAGAAGATACAGACGAAGGCATGGGAGCTATGGTCTTAGGGGCACCAATAGTTACTTCTGGAAGAGCTGTAGATTTCATCTTCTTCTTGGGAGGCTCTTGCTTCTCTTCATCTTCCTTTGGAATCACTTCCTTAGTCCTTTTCCCTTTAACCTTAAGAGGTCCTCCTCCAGCAGTCTCAGGAATGGCAGAATAGTTGATTATTCTACCAGTTTCATTGAAGTAATCCACCACAAATCATGCAAGGACTTCAGGATTGTCTTCTTTGGAAATAGGAGGGAAGTCCATCATCAAGTCTGATTGCACATAAGATTCCCTCATATCTTGCTTAGAAGGATTAAATCTTTTGACAATCTTCATGTATTGAAGAGTTTTACCGTTGATGATTCTCCCAGTAACTGTTCCAAGATGAGCGTCTGATATTACACCAGATTCTGATAAGACCTTCAAGAGGCCTCCTTGATACAGAATCTCAGAGATTAGCCTTCCAAAAGGAACTTGTCTTCTGGATTCAGATTGGCTTTTCTTTATAGCCCAGCACATGTGGTACATCACGTACCTAGGAAAGTTTATCTTCTTTTTATTTATCAGAAAATAAAGAAGAACCTTGTGATCAACAGACAAAGTGTCTGTTCCTCCACCTTTCTGAAGCATACTATCCAGTATGATCTTCAGAAGCACCCTATGCTCAGGATGCATGTCAACCAACTTATTTGAGGGTCTCCCTTCAAATAAGAGTTTGTTGCAGATGCCGGTCCAGTCACTCTTCTTTTGAACATTCCATTGGAACTTTCCTTCATTCACCACTCTGCAAGCTCTGGCAACCACCTCTTTAGTGATAAGGATTGGAATCCCCGTCACAGCGGACCTGATTTCAAGACCATTGTACGGTCTTAAACCCATTTCCTCTCTATTTTTGCCAGCCAGCTTAGGGTTGTTCATGATTGCAGCAGTTTCTTCAATGGTAGCTTCATCCTTGTCGAAAACTTCTGCCCTAACCCAGAAATCTCTTACTAGCTCCTGATATGTTGGTCCATTCAACATACTGAAATAACTCATCATCCCTTGTGATAAGAAATGAGAAGAGACGTCTACTCCGTGACGAATGAGAGAGCCAAAGTCTACTGGAGATTCAACTTGAACTTCCAGAGTTTCTTTAATGAGGTTCATTGTTCTGGGTTTAATCACGTATGATTTTCCAGTTTTGACTAACACACCAGATTGAATAAGATCACTTGCCATTGAGAGGTTTCTAGGTTTTGATTTTGAGAACAAAAAGTTTTATAGAGATTGAAAACAAGAAGATTGTTCAGAGAAAAAATCAAAGAGTGAAAAGAGAAGTGAGTTATGTGTGATAGGTATTTATAGAGAAAAGTTGATAACCGTTTGGAAAGAGTAGGGGACAAACAGACACGATCAATAAATACAGAGAGCATGCAGCCGTAAAAGTATTGAGACAATGCGAAGGTAACTTGTTAAACGTAATGAAATCATTTCCCTTTGAGTTCTTACCCAATACAGATAGGCCACGTCTGAGAAACTAAAAAGTAACTGTCACCGTAGTGGGGTAGGTGTTACTGAACTCAACAGTCATGCTTCCACTAATACGAGCTTCTGAGAGTCTAAGATTCCTTAACAGGGTCTGAAGGTCCATAAGAGGCTTATGTTCACCAGAGTCTCCAAAAGAGAGTCTGATTCTCAATTAGCTTCTGAGTGTCTTTCAGAATCTGAATTCTGTTTTCAGAGGCGCACATTAACCAGAGACATAAAACATGTTCAAATTTTTCTTTATAAAATCAAATCTTTCAATAGATAAAGGTTTAGTAAATATATCAGCCCATTGATGATCAGTATCAATGAATTGAATTCCTTTTTGAACATAGTCTCTTATGAAATGATGTTTAATCTCAATGTGCTTTGCTCTTGAATGCAGAATTAGATTCTTAGATAAACATATAGCTTCTGTATTATCACAATAAATTGGGATACAGTTTTCAGTTATTTGATAATCCTCAAGCTGATGTTTCATCCGGAGTAGCTGTGTACAACAACTAGCAGCTGAGATGTATTCTGCTTCTGATGTAGACAAAGCAATAGTTGCTTGCCTCTTGCTAGCCCAGGATATCAGATTCTCTCCCAAAAATTGACAATTGCCACTAGTTGATTTTCTTTCAATCATGTCTCCTGCGTAGTCAGAGGATTTCTTGTACAGAAGTCCAAGATTGGTAGTTCCTTTCAGATATCTAAAGATTCTCTTAACAGCTGTTAAGTGAGACTCTCTAGGATCTGATTGAAACCTTGCACACAGACATACACTAAATAAAATATCTGGTCTGGATGCAGTTAGGTATAACAAAGAACCAATCATACCTCTATACAGCTTCTGATCAACTTTGGTTCCTTGATCTTCTTTGCTCAGAGTGCAGGTTGGATGCATTGGAGTATTCATTTCTTTGCAGTCCTCAAGATTGAACTTCTTCAGGAGCTCTTTCGTGTATTTGGACTGATGAACATAGACTCCATCTTTGCATTGGTTGATTTGAATTCCTGGAAAGAACTTCAATTCTCCCATCATGCTCATTTCAAACTCATCCTGCATTACTTTGGAAAACTCTTTGCAAAGTGAACTATTTGTAGAACCAAAAATTATATCATGAACATAAATCAGAACTATAAGAATGTCTTTCTCCAGAGTCTTTCTGAATAGTGTAGTGTCAACTTGTCCTCGTTCAAAGTTGTTTTGAATTAAGGAATTACTCAGTCTTTCGTACCAAGCTCTGGGAGCCTGTTTCAAGCCATATAGTGATTTCTTCAATTTATAAACATGCTCTGGATGTTTTAAATCTTCAAAGCCAGGAGGTTGTTTGTCATAGACTTCTTCAGAAATGACACCATTAAGAAATGCACTCTTAACGTTCATTTGATACAAGGTTATGTTGTGATTTACTGCATAGGAAAGAAGTAATTTGATTGCTTCCATTCTTGCAACTGGAGCAAATGTTTCTGTGTAATCAATGCCTTCTTGTTGACTGTAGCCCTGCGCAACAAGTCTGGCCTTGTTTCTGATTACTTCTCCTTGTTCACTAAGCTTATTTCTGAACACCCATTTAGTTCCAATGATGTTCTTATGTTCAGGCTTAGCTACTAGATCCCACACTTCATTCCTTTTGAGTTGATTAAGTTCATCTTGCATTGCCATAATCCATCCTTCATCTCCAAGTGCTTCTTCAATAGAGGTTGGTTCAATAACAGCTCCGACTCAGACCACACTTTGAGAAGTTGAAGGAAGTCCCCCCTTTCGGAGCGAATAGGGACTGCCCTGACCGGCGTGATCGGCTCTTTACAGGGAGTGCCCATCTTCTGCTTCTTTGCAGGCTCCTCTCCCAGCTCTTCACCTTCCAAGTCCACTACATGACTAGAGGTAGAGCCGGGGCCAGAACCGACTATTAGGTGCTCCAAGGAATGGACATTCTTGCGCCGCTTCTTGGCAGAGATTTTCTTGCTCGCTGCGCTCACAAGGGCCTCCAAATCTTTCATTTTTCCTGCAAAACATAGAAAGGGAAATCCGTCAGATAAAGGGAACAAGACAAGAAAGCAAACAGATAAAAGGAAAAAAGAGAAGTGTAAACTACCAAGGCAATCCTTATGATCCTGTGATGTCAACAACTCGTGGGTATTGATGAGGCAAGGCTCTGTTTCCTGTGTCCCGTCCGCGTTCATCAATGGGTTCCCCCGTTTGTCGATTTTTACCCTCCGTGGGATAGATGGAACAAACACCCAAAGTTGTTGGCGCACGTCCATCACCTCATCCGTGAGACCGGAGGGGATGCGGCCAAAATCCATTGGCTCGTAACTAAAGTGGTCCTGAGACCAGCAAAGAGGAAAAAGGGGACAACGCTCCTGAGTGCTGCCATTCACCGCCCCCAGAAGGGTAGCCAAAGCCGCCTCACTTTTTGGCCTTACCAGGAAGAAGCATTCTTTGAAACTCCTTACTTTCCCAGCAAAGATCTCAAACATCTTTTGGGTCTGACGGAAAGAAACCCAGTCCGAACCCCGTTGTATGGTGAAGAAGGAGAAGAAAACGTTCTTAGAGGCAGGAAGGTGGGGATAGTAGCACAACAACTCGAAGGCCCACATAAAAGCATGGGAGTTAGGATGGAGTCGGGAGGGCGACAACTTGGTCCATCGGAAAACCTCCCTTTGAAAGCCAGAGAAAGGAAGCCGAAAACCCATATCTTTGAAAACCACTTCATACATGGGAAAGACATAGTTCCCGTACGCCGAACACACTCTATCAGAAGTGCTTGGAAGAACCAACTCCCAATCCTCAGCGTTTCTAATCTGACCAAAGGGAACTTCCCCCACGCCAGTTGGGGCAAACTACGACACCGTCTCCAGGGGTTCTTCCCCCAACCAAGAAAAGACTGGCACAACAGCTTCCTCATTCGCCATAAGACCTGAAAAAGAAAAGGGAAAAGTGAATCCAACATTCAGATCCACCCTTCCTTCACCCATCAGGTCGACCACGACGAGGAAGGGATAACACATCACTCCTAGAGGTCAAGCGCCCTAACGAAACGACGGATCTACTCCAATCCACGTCGAGGCGAACAAGGTTGTAGCCTATGGATTAAGTTAAAGTTTGTCGTCAATGTTTCTCTAACACATACAGAAAACAGACAACAAATCATCCTAAGTTACTCATCACACACGGTGGGAACCACTGTAACCAATGATGGAAACCACCAAGTCAGGAATAACTTAGCCCTAAAAAGCATGCATTCCTACAGTTTCTAAAACTAAGGAAATCAAAAAGCACAAAAAGGAAAGGAGTCATATGAGCGTTACTTGTTATGATGGATGAACTGAACTTGAAATGAGAAGTTAGAAGTTCAGAAAGACTTCGCCTTTGAAAGAACTCTGGGAAGAAACTCTCTAAGTTTGAAAGAACTTTGGGAAAAATTCTCTAAGCTTCTGAAAAATTAAAATGTAGTGATGTTCCAAACAACGTTTGGAATATTTATATCCGTTTCATAAAACCTCTCAAAGGTCGCGAGGCTCTATCCAACACAGCCCTTCACGTACAACTCTCCCTTCAAGTGACACATCTACGGTCCAGATCAAATCAGACCATTCATCCAAGGGCTCTGATCACTCGTAGCGATTCTCCAAACGACAGGATAAAATCAATGTTGATGATAACATCTTGGAAACATCAGCCAAGAGCACCCTGCAGACTATAAGTACTCAAGTACTACAATAGCCTTCGCACGTGTCATACAGAAACCAAAGGTCATGTATCAGTTTTTCCCTCGAGACGTGGGCATTAATTACAGAATGATATTCAACCAAACTTCCTGATGAGGGAATCTTTCCACCTGATCCTGTTTCACCGAATACTCGAAGACCAAACACGGCTCATCTCGTGGGCGAACTACACGACTAAAGGATAAAGGGAGTTATGAGGAGGGCGAACGCGTTCGCACATCTGCACGCCCAAACCTCGAAGACTCTCTCAACCATCCATACAAACAGTTCCCTACTTTGGTAACACCTTCATGTCTGGCGAACAAGATCCACCCTACTATCGACAAGAGAGCACATCCTCTTCCAAGGCCGACCATGAATGCTCAAAACGACCGCCCTTAAGTCATCACTCTTCGACAAGAGTAACGACTTGGGGGGCTACTGTTCTGGACCGGCCAAAAGGATCTTTAGCCCATTTACTTGGGCCTAATACAATCCAAAGCCCAAACTCCACGTTTGGCCATATTACATGCGACACACCCCCTCTCCGCGAGAGGGGTGCACGGAGCGAGCGAGACCAGTTCAAACGAACCACAACGTCTCTCTTCACGTTCCCGCAATAAACTCTCTGGCGGTAACACTTCACACGATTTCATAACCGCCAGAGCTAGGTGTGCCATTAAAACGGCTCTGCAGCCCTCCACCTCTATAAATAGGGGACTACATGTAGTCCCCAAGGTAGAATCTATCTCATCCTCTAAACCCTCACTCTCTGATCTCTACTTACTTAAGCGTCGGAGCGCCTGCAGGTACACACCCCCCCTCTGTCCAAGGAGGCGTTTGACGTATTTCACCACCACTCAAACCACTGCATTCAAAGCACCGGCAGTCACCTTCTAATCAGGTACGATCAAATATTAAGCCCTATCACAACCTACGCTCCTTTGAAATAAATAATTCCTAAATAAAACTAAATAGCGAACAAAAGATAAATAATATAAATCGACATTAAATTAAATAAAGATTCAACAAAAATAAACAGAGGTTCATCTTAGAACTCTAACCTAAAAAGATTTAGTTACACATGGTAACTAAAAGGAAATTACTAAAGATAAAAACATAACCTAGAAAATCAAGGAGAAGATAAAAAAATTCCTAAATCTCCAAAGTGGCCTTCCTCTTGAACTGCGACAGTTCTGACTAAAAATTATGAATGAGGAAGACTGATATTTAGAGTGGAGATTTCTAACTGGGTTTGGGCTAAAAACGCGGGCTAAACCCACAACAACGAATAAAATTTCGCCTGCGCACCTTGCATTTCAAATGCTTCGGGCGCATCGAGCATTTCCTAGGCGCACCAAGTGTAAACTTGGAGGTGCATAAGGAGCATGCAAGATGCCCTAGGCACATGGTCTGTTTTTTCCATGCCCCAGACGCATCCCACGTGCTTTAGGCGGATGGTTTCTCTCTTGGGCATAGTTTCTCCGATTTTCGTCGTTTTTAGATCTTCGTCTTCAAATAACTTACCTCAGAACTTAGAAACAGAAATCCTCCCATTTGTAAAAGTCTCCTGAAGCCTCTTGAATATTCATTCTTGGTCTTCCCAAAGTCTTGACAATTCTTCAGATATTCTTGATTTGCCGATTTGCATGATTTCTTCGTGAATTACTTCAAAAACCCCTTAACATTGCTATGTTTCGGGAAACCCCCTATTATGCGATGTTTCAACAAGAGACACAAGTGATATGTTGAGATTAATGTTTAAACATCGAGCTAACGATAAACCAACAGAGCAAGGAAAATATAAAAGACAGAATCGTAAATGGCACATGATGTTTGTTAACCCAGTTCGGTGACAAACACACCTACTTTGGGGGCTACCAAGCCAGTAAGGAAATCCACTAGTGTAGTCCTAGTTCTAAGTTCTCTGTGTACTCTAAGTTTACAACTTATCACCTAGACATTACCCGTACTGACTTCAGCCTAAAATGTTGGAACCAAATAAAAAATTTCCTAAAAAGTTGGAACATCTTTAGGAAATAAACACAAAGTTGATTCGGGTCAAACAAAACACGTCTTTTCCCACAAGTAAAAAGGCGTGGATTCCTCAAATAATTAAAGCACGTTAATTATAGCACGAAATCAGGGCACACTAAAGTCGTACCCACATGTTGAAACATTGGGTCCAACATCTTACTTGTATATTTGTTTTAGCAATAATGAGGCCAACATACAAATATCCACCATTTATGATGGGATAAAATAGAAATACTAATAATTAACCATAATTGGGTTCCATAAATAAAGAGGTCATGGTCCCTAGATAACACATACTAGTAGTTGTTGTTCTTGTTGACATCCCATCATCACAGATAGGGAGAATAACAAAGGGTTCTCTCATTGAGAATGTGTATTGATCTAGAAAGACATATCACATCAACGTTATCCGATCTTGAATTTAGGTATGCTTACGAATATTGATCTACTATTTTTTTTATTAACATGATTTCCTTTTAGAGTTTAAAATTAAGTTTGATTCTAACTGCCAAGGAAGTGACTCATTCATATCTAGTAATATAGTAAGAAGTAAAATCATTTCACAATGAAATGTTTATTGTTTTATTTGGGCAAACAATGTTAAGATACTTAGGAATTGAACACATATTATAATAAAGATTTGATTAAATAGACAACCATTGAATTAACTACAGTGACAATTCTTATGAGAATGAAGATAAATATGGGAGAATTATCAATTCTCACTTCATTTATCTAGAAAGGAATACAAGCAACATTGTTTATTTATAGAGAATGTATGATGAAAACAATTACACACAAAACTAAATGTTTCTACCAGAATTTAGAGAATAACAAACTAGTAAACTAAGCATTGCCACATGTGATTCCAGCTGACCATTCATTTTCTTAACCAAAGACCATTATGTTGCATAACTTCTCTTTCCACAAATGCCTTAGAAATTTTGTTCAAAACCTGAAATTAAAATCAAGAAGGTCGTTATTACCATTATAATTTCTAGTTTGAGAATTTTGAAATGCACAATAAGATGATAAAAATAAAATTCTAATTCCATATGCAATTAATGAGTTAGTTATGATTCAAATAAACATATAAGAATATCAGTTCATCTCACCAGATAGAAACACCTTCTGGATTGTGCTAAGCTCTCTAGTGACATCCAAAATATTCATTCTTTCTTTTGGTGATTCCAATGAACAAAAAAGTCCAATCCTAAGAAGTGAAACTAAGCACTCCTCTACGGTTCGAATAAGAATCTCATGATTTCCATCTTCTATTGCTTCTTCTTCTGCTCTTGGTAAAAGATGTGGATCCAAAATCTTTATAAGATTATCAGGAAATGAACTTGTAACAAAGTTATGCAAATTTTGACCATCTTCAAAAAGTTCATCGGTGGGTCTTCTTCCGGTAAGCATTTCCAACATAAGGATTCCAAAGCTATACATGTCACCACAAGTGGATACTTCTGAACCCATCCCATACTCTAAAATATGTAACAAAAGGTATTATATATATCTACGCTAAAACATATAAAGAATTAAAAGAACAATGAAAGATTCAAGAATGTAAAACGTACCCGGAGGAGCATAACCAATGGTTCCTTTTATTCCAATTGTACTAGTATTCTTATGAGAGGTACCACAAATGGTTGACACAAGTCTTGCTATGCCAAAATCACTCACATGAGCAACCATGTCATCATCAAGAAGAACATTGCTTGGCTTTAGATCACAATGGAGGATTAACTGCTCACATTCTCGATGAAGATAATGTAATGCAGAAGCAATATCGACGATGATGTTTAATCTATGACCAAGGTTCAATGTTGTTGGAGGATTTGCATTCAAAGTCTCAGGATGTAACCACTGTTCTAAGCTTCCATTTTTCATGTATTCAAAAACTAGAGCTTTAAATTCTTGACCATTGTAATTTGTGCTAGAACAACATGTTAAAACCTTAACCAAATTTCGGTGTCGAATATTTTTGAGTGCATTACATTCAACAATAAAACTCTTGTGAGCACCCTTTTTTTGGAGATTCAAGACCTTTACTGCAACAACATTATCTTCTGAAACAATATTTCCTCTGTATACGGAACCAAAACTTCCTGATCCAATCATGTTTCTATCCGAGAATCCATCGGTTCCTTCGTGTAATTCTTGGTATGAAACCTTAGCTAGTTGATCAATTGTTGGCGAGTCAAAAGACCTCTTTTGATTTCTTTTCCTCATCATATAGATAGTTATGATAAATGAAAGTATGAGAATAAAAGAAACCACACTAACAATCACTGCTATCAACCTGAACTTGTGTTGTTTTGCATGTTTCCTACCCTTGATAGGGCATGGTGGTAGATGCAGGTGGGAAATACCTCCACAAAGCTTTTTGTTTCCAATCACTTCTATTTGGGTTGCATTTCCAAATACACCATTTTTCGGTACCTCTCCATCCAACATGTTAAAAGAAACATTCAAATATTCTAAAACGGAGATATTTTGCATACCATCAGGAATTGATCCAGACAATTGATTTCTTGAAAGGTCTAAATATTGAAGACCTTTGAGAGATGCCAAAGAGGATGGTAATGTTCCGTTGAAGGAGTTCCTTTGCAAAAGAATATATTCTAAGCTTGTACACTCACCAATTTCTCTCGGAATATCACCAAATAGATGATTCTCAGAGACATCTAATACTTCAATATTTTTTAACATACCCACTTCTCTTGGTAAGGTACCACTCAAAGAGTTATGTGACAAGTTCAATAAGATTGATAAAGCAAAAAGATTTAAAACCTCTATAGGTATGGTTCCTCTAAGCTTATTATGAGAAAGATCAAGAGATTGTAAATTTTGACAGTTTCCTATGCTTGGAGGAATACTTCCTTGAAACATATTATGATTTAATTCTAAATCATACAATTGACTGAGATTCCCTATGAAGGGTGGAATATCTCCTGACAACTTGTTTTCCCTCAAATATAATCGCTGCATCTTTTGGAACTTCCCAAAAGTAGTTGGAATAATTCCTTCAAAGTAGTTAGAGTCCATGGTCAAGAGAATTAAGCCAACTAGACATCCTAATTCTACAGGAATTTTTCCTGATATCTGATTATCCCCCATATATAGTTGTTTAAGTTCAGTGGATAAATTGCCTATGGAATTTGGCAATTGACCTCCAAAATTATTTCCAACTATCGAAAGCTCGTGTAGTTTACTGCAATTTGTCAAATATTTTAAAAACTCTAAATCCATAGTTGAAATGTCACCTAAATTGTTTCCTTGCAAATTTAGAATGGAAAGGTCTTGTAAATTCCCTAGACTTGGAACTTGTCCAACCAAATTCATGTTGTCTCCTAAGTCTAATATTTGTAGGGCAGAAGCATTTGCAATCGAAATAGGGATTGGACCTGAGAATTGATTTAGTGCAAAATCGAATATTTTAAGATTGGGGAGTGTGTGGAACATGTTGGGTGGAAAAGAGCCATGAAGGTTATTCTGAGTTACCCCAAGGCCAATAAGTGATGAGATATTATAAAGACAAGAAGGAATCTTACCGGACAAATTGTTCTCACCCACAAATAAAATTGTCAAGTGTTTGAGGAAACATATTTCTTGTGGAATATCTCCCTTAAAATTGTTACCAGAAACTGATAGACGTGTTAAGCTTGAAAGATTTCCTATCAATGAAGGGATTCCTCCGGTTAAATTGTTATCCGAAACAGTAATATCTTGAAGCTTTTTCAAAGAGCCGATTTCAGTTGGTATTTTACCAATGAGATGGTTCCCACGCAAAACCAATAATTTGAGATTCGAGCAATATGTCAGGCTTGTAGGAATCTCACCTACAAAAGAATTATTGATGAGAAAAAGTTGTTGAAGATGTAGCAACTGACCCAACTCCTGTGGAATTTCTCCGAAGAAGTTGTTGTCTCCAATGTCGAGAGTTTTCAGAAAAGTGAGATTGCAAACATGGGGTGATAAAGATCCATGTAACTGATATCTTTGTAGGCTCAACTCTGTAACTCGTTGATGCATGGGGCTGCATGTGATTCCATGCCACTTGCAAAAATGGATGGAAGAATTCCAAGATTCAAGAGCTTTGTATGGGTCACTAGTTATTGATTCTTTGAATTTGAGCAATGCCAAATGATCAGTTTGGTTTCCTATTGCAGTCACGGCCCTAATTTTGTTTGGTCCAAACCATATTAAATTAAAGGTAAGCAGAAAAAGGAGATGAAGGTATAAAAGTGTAGGTGACAACAAAGAAAAAGACTTCATTTGGTTTAGAAGAAAGTGGTTTATGATATTGATAATTTATTATGTTGGAATAGAGAGGGAACATGCATTTAAATACTGGTGTGGCAAGAGAAAATTAAAGAAAATATCTTTCAAAGTTCACAAGTCAAGTCAATTGAACAAACAGACAGAGAAGAACGGCACATGGGAGCCAAATTTTTATGCAAAAGTCAGTCGAACAAAAGTTTTTTTTAGAGAAGAGGTTGTTTCCAGAACTTGAACCCGTGACCCTTCAGTCACATGACAACAATTTTACAATTGACGTCAAGGTTACCAATTCAAATAATATGTGCAGTTTAGTTTTAATTAAAAATATAATTTTATAAAAGTATTACTATG
Organism: Medicago arabica; assembly: GCA_946800305.1. NCBI lineage: Eukaryota > Viridiplantae > Streptophyta > Magnoliopsida > Fabales > Fabaceae > Medicago > Medicago arabica. The sequence goes on from OX326966.1 coordinate 48,223,410, forward strand.
ATCATTAATTATGTCCTGTTTAATACGTTCTTGATGATGTTTCTATAATAAAAACAAATACTACCCTTTCAACATGACAATCGTTTCTTTTGGGGTAGAAAACTGGAAGATAATGCCATCGACAAACTATGTGGACAACAGCCGATGATGAAGCACTTATCTTATCCACACATTTTATAGCATTACTCTTAAGTAAATTTATCATCATTTATATATTATATTCTAATAAATAATTAATTAAAATTAGTGTTTGTTTAACATAAAAGTAAGAAGCTATTGGAATATTTTCTTTTCATGTTGTTTAATGTAAGTTTTATTTTTTCTTTTCAGTGTTTTTTTTAATTGAGTTTCTAAAGAAGCTATTGGAACGTATAATTCATTCAAGAGAAAAATATTTATCACAAATCAATTATTTAAATATATTTTGCTTTTTCTTCTAAATAAAAATGAGAGTGATTTTAATATATGATTTATATCTCTTCTACATTGAATCTCATAATTGATATATAAAAAAGAATAGTAATTATATATAATTTTTATAAAATCATGCACTAGACAAATGCTTATTACTAAAATTTTCTTAGCAACATAGATGTTTTCATGAATCTCGCAACCATTTAAAAGAGAAATATTTGGTTGTATCGACATTGTTTCTATTAATCTTTTTTGGAGCTATCTTTCTGTCACTATACCATACACTTTGAGCCTCTTTCAACCAATCCAACATGAATTCATGCAAATAAAACTCCAATGTAAGTAATATGATAATGAACTAGAGGAGAACTCCAATGTAAGTAACATGAATTCATGACCATGTTGGCTAAATAATTAATCATGCTAGTCCAAATCACCATATCATTATTTCCAAACTATGCTCAAAAATCTTTTGTGCCCTTCCTAGTTAACCATTCATGGCAAACATTTTGCATACATTTCAAAAAGGAAGTTGCAAGAATGAGACTACAATTAGATGTGACCATAAAAGGATTATAAAAGGCATGATGTTTTGAATTTGATCAAAAAGCAGCGACCTTTGGTTATGTGCTTTCAAGAAACTAAGTTAGAATTTATCAATGAATATGTTTGTGTTTCCTTGTGGGGTTCGAAATATTTTGGCTATTCTTTTATACCTTTTATGGGTGCTTTTGGTGGTCTCTTTGACTTTATGGGATGCTTCCACCGTGGCGGTCTGGTGTTTATGAGTTTGCCTCATGTGCTGATTAGCAAAGGTCGGATTCTGAATAATGGTGCTGATTTTTTTATTGCCAATGTTTATGCTCGGTGTGACCCAAATGGAGGCAAGACTTTGACGTAGGACGATTTCATTGGTATTTTTAATATTTCATCCCAATTTTATTATTTGTTTGTTTTTGTTTTAGTTTGTTATTTTCGACTCATAAGTGTTTTGTTATTTTCTTATTTAAGCTTCACAGTTATACGCTAAGAAAAACTTTTATTTCATTCAATAATATTCTAGAGAGTTTTCTTAATTTATGGTGGATTCCGGAACCCTATTTTCATAAGTTTGTCCTTTGCAAGCTTGTCTATTTTCTATATAGGTTTAGCGCTTGCTATCCTACGCTTTTGACTGCGCCAATTGGTATCAGAGCAGGTTTCTTCTGAAGTTTATCTTGTCCTCTCTTCCGGTCTACTTTCTTTCCTTCTTCAAGACTCTCACATCTATCATTTCTTCTATCAAATCTTCATTTAATTTTTTTTTCTGGGATGGAGGGGGGAGCAAGGAAGTTAGTAAACTATCTTGGATTAAGTGCGATAGAGTTTGCTCTAATATGGTAAAAGGTGGCTTGGGGTTAGGAGGCTAAGGGAAGCGTCGAAGCGTGTGTCTGTTTTGTAGTTATCGTCGTCCACCACGGTAACTGTCATGGAAAACCTCATCAAAGCATCTCCTCTATTATATCGGTTCAACAAAACACGAGTATAGTAAATAAATCATCCTTGAGATCTGTTCCCACATAAATAACTTTTCGATGATTAGAACTCGTTCCTTCCGTTTTGAGAATGTCGTCACATATCCCTATTTTGAAGTACAAATCTTGCAAGATTGTGCTGCTCTAAGTCTCTCTCCTTTGTTAAAAGATAACAGGAACACAATTCTTTCTCCTGCTACTGGAGAAAGCGCCACCATTGTTCTTTCCTCATCTCACAAACATTTCATTGTTGTCGCTCCACCTCTACAAAACATGTGATTCCACAACCACCAGACGTTGAACGGGAAGTGTCTCTCAGTAGGATCAATTACAAGAGGACTTCCTCTTCCTAAGGAGCAAGGGCGGAGCATGTGTCATGAGAGAACTATCCTAGGGTTTGACAACGACAAAATGGTAGAACTATCCTCTAGCGATCATAGCTGCAATGCCCGTCTGTGCTCTCGATTTTCGAATATCAAGCCATTGGGTTGGCTTGAATCATCAATCATTGAACTTTCTATTTTTATTCTTGGGAAGGGAAAAAGAGATAAAAACCCTTATGAGATCGAAGTTCGGGGGTTGGTTACGCGAAGGGAAGAGTCTAGCATCCTAAGCGTCTATGGTATCCCATAGGAACCTCTTACCTATTCTTAACTTGCGCTAAATTTTACTTACTTTTGAAAATAGTGTTTAAAAGTTTAAAATAAAAGAATGGAGGGAGAAGTAGTAAGTTTGTTGTTTATTTTATTGATTTGGAAAGGTCAAAGCCTTTTGCATACTTACCCAAATAATTGGGATCAAAATCAAGTAGTTCACCTCATAAACTTTATTTGGTGAGTTGGTTTATTTTTAGAGTTTTTGAAAATAGTTTTAAGAAAGGAAAAGAGGCCTCAAGGCATAGAATAATGAAAGAAGTGAAGTTGTTTGCTTTTAATTAAAAGAAATCTAAGTCTAATATGGATGTTAAAGTTGATTAAAAATTTGATTAAGAAAATAAAAGGAAAATAAACTCTTGGGTTAAAGTCCAAGGTTTCTTAAGAAAATATTTTTGGAGTTTTGCATATTTGATTTTTTGGAGAAAAGAGATTTTTTTCTAAGTTAAATGAAGTAAATGCAATGACGTAACTTAAAAAAATGAGAAGTTTACGACGGACGTTGGATCCCAAATAAACTCTCGAATAAGTGAACCTAAAGTTACTAGTAGTTCGATTTTAAGAAAATAATTTGGAGTCCAATAATTATCCTAAAGTGTCACTAATTCATTTTTGGTCCTCGTTCGTGATTAAGACATACATAAAACGATAAAAATAAAATGATAGTGTCGGTGCATGTGTTATTACATATCCTCCTAGGTACATTCTATGGTCTTTATGCAAGAAATAAAACACATTACATTAATTCCCTATTATACACACTAGACAAAAAAATGAATATGCATGCAATAATTCTAAGCATAAATTTAAATAGAAATAAGCAAGAGATGAAATATACCATAATTGATCAAAATAAACAAATTAAAAGTAATAATAGAAAAAAAAGTGATGAAAGTACATAAACAAATACACATATTAAAAGCTAGAAGCTAAAAAAAATGAGAAAGTAAAGTTATAAAGAAAATAAAAAAAACAATAGTGTAAATAAGTAAAAAAAAAGTAGTAAAAAGAAATAAAAGAAAATAGGCTCAAAATTGGATAAACCTAGACCGTCTGATAAATCAGAGGTTCCAAATTTAGTCACAGTGGTTTCATTACAGCCACTTGATCTAAGATTAAGAGTTTAAAAAAAAACAAGAATACAATGAGGAGTAAAAGATCAACAACATGTGAATCCTCCCAAGAATATCATGGGCCGTCAGATCTGAGATCTGACGGTCTAGTCTTGAGGTCGCATGGCAAGATCATAGTTGCATACATATCAGATTAGGCAAGGAAAAGAGGTATAAAAAGCAATTTTCACCAAAAAAAACACAAAAACACACATAAACATCTCTCTAAGAAAAACTAGTGAGATAAGTTCTCCCCTCTCTTAAAAGTGTTCGCCGGAGAAGAAGGAGGGAGACGACTGGGGTACTTTCCGGCGCGGTGGTCGGCTGGCCTTCACGGCGGCGCCACTGTGCCGGAATTTTAGGAATCAATTTTTTTTTTAATTTTACAGCAATAGCTTCGCCTGCTTCTTCTCTTTTCTTTTCCAAAAGTAGTTTTTCAAAAGAAAGCCTCAAAAACAGTAGATCTAAAGATTAAGACATGAACAAATACTTTCTACTCTCTTTTACCTTTTTACGAGTTCGGTATGAGTTCTCCTCTCTCTTTCTCGTCTGTTTTGCTGCGATCTCGTCCTCGCCATTGATTTCGAACTCCTATGTGCTTTTGGTGTGAAATTCGAAAACCTTGATGTTGTGTTACTATCGTCGGATCTGAGATGTGTTGAACTCTAAAGTGCTTGAATGAAGGTTGGGTTCGGATATCATGTGGTTGATGCTTGAATCCGTTTTGAGGATGATGAACAAGTGTTGGATTTGGAATTTGTGATGTTTTGGTAGCCTATGAGTGATTCTGGAAATTTTGATGATGAATGTTGTTCATGTGTTCTTGAGGTTGTTCTTCATTTTTTTGATTTTTATGGTTTGATCCAGAAGAGAAGATAAACGAATTTTTGTGTTTTGTGGTTGATGAATTTTCTGACTGATGGGACCTCTGGCACAACAATCAATGTTGGCCTTAAATAGTAAATAAATTAGGGTTTCTCTGGTACAGAGAAAAGACCAAAATACCCATGTTGGGTCAAACTTGGACCGAAAGACACAAAGGACCAATGAGCATAAGACACCTGGACCGGACTAAATTTGGACTAAAATACTTAAAAAAAACTAACTAAATATTAAAAGAGGCATAAATATATAAAAACAAAAATTAAAAAGAAACAATAAAAGAAAAACAAAAATAACTAATTAATTAAAAAGAGTAAATAAAAAAAATAATGTCCCTTCGGAACCAAAAATGAGGTATTTTAAAATACCTCTGTCGAAATTTTGTCTGAGACGACAAAATCACGACGTTTAAAAATACGAGTAAAAGTTTTTAAAATGCGAATAAAAATGAGTTTTGAATTGCGAACAATGCTGAATTAAAATACGATTAACAGTGAGTTTAAAAATGCGCGCAAAGATGAATTAAATACGAATGAAAAGAGTTTTAAAATGCGAACAAGAATGAATACGAATAAAATTAACATACGACTAAAATGGATTTTAAAACGCAAAATACTATGATAAATAAAGTACCAGTGAAATGCGAACAAAGAATTGAGAATTTAAAACGTGAGTGAAATTGAAACCCGGACGTAATTAAAGTTAAAATACGACATGATGATTAAAAATGCGAAATTAATGCACACAAAATGCAAATGAAGTGCGAATGAAAACGAATAAAATACAACTGGACGTGCAAATAGAAGCGAAATAAAACACAGATAAAATATAAATAAGATACGAATTAAAATGGCGAATGAAATACGAATTAAAATACAAATAAGATGCAAATGAAATACGAATTAAAATACAAATAAGATGCAAATGAAATACAAATTAAAATGCGAATAGAATGCAGATAAAATGAAAATAAATGGGATTAATTTCAATTTCAAATCCGTTCCAAATTTGAAGGAACATCATTGCAGACAGAGTTGTTATTCTTGTCTTGTAGCAGAGACAAAAACAGAGTAGTGGTTGTACACTTTCGTACAATTGTACTTTGTCAACGCTCTTTAAAGAATAAGCATCCAATGCTCTCCAATCCTTTCAAAATAGCCGTTGCTTCAATCTTCTGCAATGCTTAAACAAGATTAAATCCATTGAACAACCTTTGAAGCTTTAAGTCTGCATCTCCTGATGAACTTCAGCTTCTAGTGATCTTTAGATTCTAATGAGATGCTTCTGACGAACTTGCTTCTGATGACGCCATCACTTCATAAGCACATTTCTTCAGGAGCGCTTCTCTTCAGATGCTTCCTTTTTGTTGATTCCTTTGCTCTCTTTTGTTCTTTTAGAACCTATTTAAGATGACAAATTTTTGTATGGTCTTGTACACTTGAACAAATATTTGTATATCCAATTGACAATTTTTAATACCTTGTTATCATCAAAACTCTCAAAGGGTAATGTTAAATACATTTTGTTCCAACAGATCATTCACCTTAAAACGAAGTACAACAATGTCAAGGATGAGGTCGTGGCCTTATGCACGGATCTCTTAAACATATCTTCTCATTGAATGATAACATAAACATGTTCAATTTATATTGCAATAATGGTCCGGTCTTGTTTGTAAACCATAAAATACACTCAAAAATAGACAGTAACCTGAGAAACTGACACAACCACGGATTTGGCGAAAGAAAGAGAAAAAAACTATCATGTTTAGTCAAAAAAGAACCGTTTATGTGAGATTTAAAGTGGATAAATATAAGCCTTTGGATAAACAAAAATGGGCGGATAAGATTTAGTGTCAACCAATCCGTTGACACTGGTGTCAACGAATCCTAACTCTACTTAAATAATTGAAATGTCATAATAGGAACATGAAAAAGCATTATAACATGAACTCACATTCTGTGGCTAGAAATGCATTATAACATTTGGCACATTGATTTTCTTTTTCCTATCAAACATGAACTATACCATGGTTAAATATACTGAACCAACGAAAAATATACATAGTTGGAATGATTACAGGACAGACCAATTTGTCAATATCACTTAAGCAACATCAGCTACAAATATGCTACCCGAATCACACCATCCACCCAAAACATCTTTGTTGGAGCACTGCAAAGTAAAAGACAGTAATATTAAAAAGTACACAAGTTTGAGACAACAAATGTTAAAAATAAGAATAGAAAAAGCTCCAAAAAAACAAAATAGAATTCTGCCAAGGTTAGTGGTAGAGTTGTCCCTAAGTTTGACATTATCTAACACTAACGAAAGAACCATGATCCTTGAAGAATTCCAAATTCAATAGTTTAACTAAAGAATGTACGAATAAGAAAACCACTATCTAATACTTGGAGAGCAATGATTTGCAAATCATGCCTACTACAGACTTTCCTGAATGCTTAAGATGCTAGGTGAATTGGTTTTATCTTTCCCATACCTTTATTGAAGAGTAATTTTGTAAACTAAGTCATAATTTATCGTTCTCATACAAAATTAACTGAATTTTTTTAATTCATGTGCCATGTGCTAAAGTAACATATATTTTGGGACGGAGGTAATAGAAGAAAGAAGGGAAAAAAATGTATGTAAAATAGATACAAAAGCAAGATTCAGTTCAATATTAACAAGTTATGAACAGGGTACAAACAGACCTGAAATATGCAAATTAAACAAACCCAAATGAGAAGAATGAGACGAAGCCTTTTCATAGAGTAACAAACCCAAAAGCATTCACATCTGAAATATATATATATATATATATATATATATATATATATATATGAGCTTTGAAACACAGTACCTTACTAAAGCCAAGCCAGTTCGAGTCTCCTCTAAATGAAAATAACTTGTTGCGTTCTTTCCATTGTCCGCAAAAGACCTTAATTCGTTACACAAAATTGTAGAAAGATTATAAGTATCTACATGAATATAAACCAGAAATATAATCTAAAAAGGATTTTGCTAAGGAATAAAACTAGCATTTATCACTCATCTTAATCTCGTCAAATGTGTTTTAGATTTTTATGATATGTAATGCATGCATACTAGTCATATAAACAATTGTATTTTCAAGTTCTTAATATGCAGATTGTACAATTTCACAGACCCATTAAAACATTTACCAGTGGCGATTTAAAGAAAACGTTGTGAAACAACTATCAGAAAAAAAGCTTAATCAGTTTAGATGAAAACAAAAACGGTTAACGTGTTATAATACTAACATGCTACCTAGTGCAAAAGTCCTTTTGGTCTTGAAACACAGATAATACAAAAGCTGACATATGTTGTGTTCAAATTAAACTTCTTATTGGTCAACTGGGCATGACGAAGATTTAACTCTATACCACTTGGTCATAAATCAATGTGATTAATGAGATAAATCCCTTTGTAGATTTCACATTCATCCTTTATTTTCCTATGCGTCGTTATCTTATTGAACTTAAAAGTTATACATAGGTTAAATTCATAAAAAATTTAACCTCATAATCCACCCCTTGAATATAGATATAGTCAGGATCAACTGTTGAGAAAGCTAGCCCTGTTATCTGCAGTACTCATGAAAACACAGTCAATTACATTCATAAATAGAAGCAATAGTAAACATGCAAAAAAAAATTAAATTTTCTAATTGAACAGAGGAAATCAACTGAAGCATACTGAGGATTATTAACTGTAAGTAAGTTTTATTGTTTCCTTGTATTCCATGACATGTTTCATTGTTGCTTTAGATTGATTAGGTAGATGACGATTTTAATACCTCAAATTTTGTGATCATTGACTCTGTTCTTTGTTTATATATTTGTACATCGTGTAAAATTAACACAGATAATATAGGTTTGAAGTAAGCAAATCTAGAATTAAGATAAAATTAAAACTACAATATACATTCCATAAGAAAAATCATCAAAAGCAGTAATCAAAGTTGTGTAGAAAGATCAAGGATGAATGCATTTTAAAACTGACCTCAAATTTTGAACAATGCACCCATCTAGACAATGACGCCCATCTATGTGAAGTAAGTTATGAAGTTAGGAAAATGTTAAAGTAAATTGAAAAACAATTTTCATAGGCATACACCATGTTTACATATGTTAAATATGTATACAGATTCACAAAAAATAATGGCAAGTCATGATAGCAGACATTACTTTTGAAGTGTTATTCATGAAATGATGACGGAAGCTAACCTGCGAGGATCATAAATAGTCACAGTACGATCAACCCCACCAACGGCAATATTCCCAGTGGAAGAACTGCAAACAGAATATAAAGTATCACCAGGGGTACCACTAATCCGATGTACACAACCACCGTTTTCTTTCACTCTCAAGTCCCACATGGTAAGCTGCAAGTGAAAAACAGATGAGGAAAGCACAAAGCAGAATCCTTTATAACCTATGAAGTACAAGCGTTGAAACAGTATGTGACACGGCACACATGTAGGACAGACATATGTTGGACGCATGTTGTGTCAAACAAGATTTCTAACAAGCAGACACAATACCAAACTGTGTCTCTATGCTTTTATAATTTATCACTATAAATCTTAAAAATTACCTGGCTTCCTTCAGTAATAGCTAACAGAGAACTTTGATCTCCATTTACAACATTTTGCATGAAGCATACTGAAGTAGGGTCCCAGAGCCTGCAAGATGACAAATTAACTAAGAAGAATAAAGGGCAGCCCGGTGCACTAAAGCTCCTGCACACACAGGATCCGGGAAGGGGTCCCACCGTTTAGGTGTATTGTCCGCAGCCTTACCCTGTTTTTAACACAAGAGGCTGTTTTTAGGACTTGAACCCGTAACCTTTCAGTCACATGACAACAACTTCGCCGTCGCGCCAAGGCTCCCCCTTTAAATTAACCAAGAACAATGCTTGCATAAAAATGTAAACAGATAAGGAACTTATCAGGCATTATTACTTCTACTTTTGGTGCATAGGTTCAAGTAACTCAAAATTTAAAGTATCAAATAATTTATGTTCCAGGAAAGTCAAAATGAAGAAACAGGAATAAGAATTCAAACTTCGTAAATTGTCTACACAAAAAGCAATGCAAAACATAGGCAAACCAGGTTTCATCAGAAAGAGTAAAAGGGAAACTCTTTCAGACCTTCCATTATATAAAAATCAGTAAAAAGGGCTGTTCAGTGCACGAGTCTCGTACCAAGTATGACTTTGAGAGGGTAAACATATGCAGCCTTACCCCAGATGTCAAAAAGGTTGTTTCTAGGAATTGAACTCGTGATCTCTGGGTCTTAGGGACTGTTCAATAGATTCTCTACGCATATATTTGTACAAACTTCAGTGTCAAGCTAAATCAACAAACATTATACAATCAAGTATTCAGTTTCAAGTCTTATCAATTATCATTATTGTAAATGTAAAATATACTTGTACTTAAATTTGTTTATGTAATTATTGTGTAGAAATATCAAGGATGATGATTCCAAGGTGCTTGTCATAAAAAATCACAAGTCACATGATAAAAATCAGAATAAGAATGAATGACAGAGAGATAAACAAAGATAAATGCAAATTTTCAATTGCCTATAATTTAACGCAAATAGATAAATAAAATCACTTACGGTCGTAATCTGCGAACATGCATGTCCTGGTCAAAAATATCAATAGTTTTGCAAAAGCCACGAGCAACAGCTGCCTGGGTAAATGAACCGCTCAACACAATTAGGCAAAACCCATACATGAAACAGTGAGAAATCAATAAGATCTAAGATGGAGATAAGTAGATTTTCTGTTTGTCTTCTTTAAATTGAGGCTCTCCAAGATGGTATTAGAGCCTCCAAGATCCATTAGGCCAGCTGCTATCAGGTTTCTGCTATTGGGCCACCCACCATTTATGTGCACGAACCAAGCCCAATAGTGCTGGTCGTGAGGGGTGTGTGTTAACGAGTTCCACATAGGACAAAATATGGAATGAACATGTGTTTATAAGTGAGGGCAATCCTCATCTCACAAGCCGGTTTTGTGGGGTTGTGTTAGACCCAACCACGATTTCTAAGTGTCTTCTTTAAATTGAAAAGACAGTAATACTAAATTTATTGAGAAAGCATGACAAACTGAAGTTCTGGCCCGTGACACGGCTTCTATTGCTTTTTTTATTGATTTTCTTATAAGACCAAAATCTAGAAATTAAGATTCACTATGCTTGTATTAAAATGTCAACAGTGAATTATCAACGTGAGATTTAAAATGACAGAGATGCTTAAAATTTATCTAAGAATTTACTAAATGTAAAAGTTTAGCTTTTCCAGAAAAAGTTTACATTTTTCAACATGAAAAATAAATGTGTTGAGGGAACCAACATTAATGGTACTGAAAGAGCTCACCATAGAAATTTGATATGGGCTAAAGCTGAGTCCTGACCAACTTCCTTCCCCAATACCACTATCAGGCGGCAATGCTGAATACGTAAGTCTGTCAATGCCTGCAAATTTGTGGAAATACATCGAACTGAAGTTAGTCAGTGATAGCATTTCGTGTTGTATTTAGAATCTCAGCAGGAAAAAGCTAGAGTTAAGATTAAAGTGACAAATTAGATTTGTTCAGGTGCTACAGATATGATATGAAATACGACACTGGGTTAAGGTGTTGGAAAATTGATTTACAAAAATAACGCTTTTGTGAGTCAGCACGCCTCAGACCAAAAGAACTGGGATGCTAAACATATAATGGCTTACAATTCTCATGCTAAATTTTTGGAGGTATAGGAGATTCCTCATTTTGGTTGGATTTCCAACATCTTTATGTTTGATGTGTTAAGTGAAAGCACAGATGCAACTACACAATTTTCTGTATCATTATGTTTATGGAATTCATTGTTTGGCAACTATTCTTTCCTTCAAAACAAGAACGGACAAACAGCCAGATGAGTTGACCAACGTAGAATTTCAGATAAATTATTAGCCGCTGCCACTTTGCCTTATCCAACGACCACGTGTGAATCAGGTTACATTCTGGTAGACAATTCAGAACATGTTTTTTCTAATTGCCAGGCACAACCTCTCAAAGAACTTACTAAGAAAATGAATATCAAAACTGCAGTTTATTTTTCAACCCAATTATATTTTAAAATAGGACATTTTTGTGTTTGTTGTGATAAAAGTGTAGTGAAGAACCCTTTGACAAGTTAGTTGCCAAAACACACGAGTTCAAGCAATAGTTTGCCAAAGCGCTGCAGTTGAAGACAGTAAAATTAGTGTTAAATCAGGTACAAATAAAAAAATACCTCTACCACCAGACGCATCAATTTTTGATACAATAAGATGACCGTATGAATCCACACTTCCCAACAGGAAGTAGCCAAGGCCTGGAAAGCATCACAAGTGAAAATATTACAATTGTTCTATCCATAACCATTATAACAGCAGAAACATCAAACATTTTAATCTAAAGTTGAACCAAAAATTAAAAGAAAATTCTTGACGCAAAATTACATACTCTCTGCATCAGCAAGAATAATACTCTGAATTTCTGAGCGATGGGGACAGCGTTTGACTTGCGAAGGGTCAATAACCTACAGGTAACTAATGATAAGAAACCAAGCGTACTAAAACTCTGATGTATCATTTAGCATAATAAGCAGAGAATCAAACACGTTTATTAGCTTTACAAGACTATATACCTCATTCTTCAAAAAAAAAAAAAGACTATATACCTCAGTGGGCAAAGGTATTAAGAGACTGTCTTTTCCTTTGGTAACTGAAGTTTCTCGAAGAGCAATCTAGAGAGTAAATATAAATTATAGTTAGTAAACGGAAATCATTATTTGTAGAACAAATCAAAATAAACCAGCGAAGTGATGTTTTTGTGTTCTAAATCAAAAGAAATAATCACACGACAAATGATAGGACAGTTGATTCTATAATTTCTAGGGTTGAATAAATAAGGGGAGAAGGCCAGGTTTTGGGCCAGTAACAAAAAGGGTCCATACTATGAAAACATTATTTTAGAAGGAAAAATAAAGATCTAAGAATGAGTAACTGTGTAATCCCTGTTATTCCTCCCGTATTAGTCTACGCTTCAAATGTACAGTCCTAAGCATGAGGGAAGTGTTGACAATCCCACATCGACAGAGATATGGCCTAGGTAGTGTTTATATGATGTGGATAGTCCTCATTTTATATGTTGGTTTCGTTAGTTGAGTTACATCCAAAACTTAAGAGGTTCCAAACCAAGGACTTCTGCGCCATAGCCCGGTTTATCGTAAATATATGTTTATTCCACAAGCACTTGCCCACACTCTGAATGTTCAGTCCAAAGCGAGAGGGGGTCAGAGTAATATTGGAAGGAATGAGTTAGTGACAAAGCTGAAATTTCGGGGGCAGATAATGATTACAGTTTGTTCTTTCTTTAGGTTATATTTTCACTGTATCTTCTCTGAACACTCTTTTAATAAATTTTATTTAAGAATACCTATCAACAAACAATAAAACTTATTCAGTTGCAAATACATCTCAAGTCTCACACATCTTTTGTTTGTAAATGTGTGAGCCACTATCATCATAGTCTCTGAATGTATCATCATAGTCTCCAAATGTATCATCATTTACTTAAATGTGAGGCGCTATCGTTATTGTCTCTAAATGTATCAAAAGTGCAAAGATATCCCAAGTCTCTCTTTTGTTTGTAATTTTATAGACGAAATTTACTAACAAAAAACACATCCAAAGAGAAAACAACTAACTAAAAAGACGCTAAAATATGTTTTTCCGATTTTGATACATTCCGAACTATAATGAGAATGCCTCACACATTCAGAGACCAAAATGGTGGTTACTCATAGTTTTCATATTGATTGATTCCAAAGTTCACAACTTTGTATTGCAGTTTTTTAATCTTAACCCTCCACTTATCAAAGGAAGGACTGATAATCTCGAGTTCACTGAAAGGTAAGTTAAGTCTGCCCATGTATTGTTTCGGCCGAAATTTGAATTCGGGTTCTCCCAAACAATTCATCATCAATCACTTGGTTACAACTTTGTAATTATGACAATTGATTTTACAAAAAATTATAAAAAAAATGATCCATGCAAGTCTTAAAAATCGTGATTGGGCCTAACACAACCCCACAAAACCGGCTTGTAAGATGAGGATTGCCCCCACTTATAAACACACCCACAACTGACATCTGGAACGTGGACATAAATGGAGGGTGGCCAGATAACGGAAACCTGGTAGCAGGTGTCCCAACGGATCATGGAGCAGGCTCTGATATCATCTTAGAAGTCGTGGTTAGGCCTAACACAACTCCACAAAGTAAGATGAGGATTGTCCCCACTTATAAACACAGTGTCATGCATCATCTCTTATCCGACGTGGGACTCATCCTAAGAATCTAAGTGATTGTGCTCAAAGTGGATTACTAGGCTTGTGAGGTGAGGATTGCACAAATTACCAGGTTATCTCATATCCGATGTAGGACTTTTTAACACACCCTCTTAAGCCCACGAGAGAACATTCGGAGCATGGACATAAACGGAGGGTGGCCCGATAACAGAAACCTGGTTACAGGTGGCCCAAGAGATCATGGAGAGACTCTGATATTAAATCGTGGTTGACTAGCATAACCCCATAAAACCGGCTTGTAATGTGAGGATTGTTCCGACTTATAAACACATTGTCAGTACATCTCTTATAAACAACATGCTACTAATCAAAGTGATAGTACTCAAGTAAGCTTCACCTAATCAAAGTGGTTTAACAGAGTAACACCGAAACAACAACATGCTACTATTTATATTAGCATCAATAACAAAAAAATGTGTTAACAAATTGAAAATTTAAAAAGGAAGTTACATAAGAATAAACCTGAAACTTATAAATGTTAGACCCAGAGGCAATGTAGAGATAACAATAACGTCGTAATTGGGTAACATGAAGAGCAAGGCGAGTTGATTGAATGGTTCCAGGAGATGGATTGTTGATCAGAGTTGAAGGAATCACTGCTTTCTTCAGACATTTTGGCTCCAACATTGCTCGTTTTGGAGTGCCTCGAAGGTGTTTGTGATAATGTTTCTGTGTCAATAGTCGTTAAAAGATGCTGAAGAAGGGTTTATGATTTGAAAATAGTTGTAATTTCTAGATTTTAGCTTGGGAGCTCCTCTTGGATATCAATATTTAGGTGGGTTTAGGCCCCGTTTGGTTTCAGTTTATTTCGAGCTTATCAAAAATAGCTTATGTAAATAAATAATCTTTTGTTTTAATTTATAAACTCTTGTTAACGAAAATTGTATCTTAATAAACAGGTTTTTTCATGAACTACCTTAAAAACTTATAAATAATATATAAAAACTTATTTATTTGCATAAGCTGTTTTATATAAGCTCGAAAATAAGCTAATCCAAACGAACCCTTAATTTCTTAACAAAAAATCTAGATTTTGGTCCCCTATTTTTAGGTACAGTTTGGCCAGGCTTTTTTTACGGTCTAAACACTACTTTGAAACAAAGTTAAAATAAAGGTAAAAATAAAATAAAATAAAATAGAAATATAATATTAAAAAATAAAAGAAAAGGTTGTCAGCGTGAGTTAAAGATAGGTGATTGTGAAATAAATTGCCGAGAAGTAGTTTTTTGAAATAGCATTCAACAACTTTTGCTCAAAGTTCATTCCATTCAATTTTATGCATTCTTAAAAAGTACTTTTTTTATAAGTTACTTTATTGATATTGTGTTTGGCCTAACTTCTCCTTAAAAATATAGAGAAGCTGAAAAAAAAAAGTCAGCCCAAACGGTACCTTAAATCCACAATTTTGGTGCATTGATTTTTCCAATTTCTTAAATTGAATCCAACATTTCAACATGGATGCCACATCTGATTAAATTTTAAGTAATATTACTTCTTTTTTATAAGCAAAAATAATATTACTTTTTTTAAGGAAAAAATAATATTGCTTTAAACTCAAATAACTATTTTCAAATTATACGTTTACTTTAAGGTGGATTCTAGGGTGAGGGTGAAAGTGAGAAAACACAAGAATGGATATTGAATTGTGTTAGTTTTTCTTATTTTTAAACTAAGTTCAATATTCAAAGTCTGATTTTGTTCAGAGTCTGAGACAAAATTCAGAGTCTAATGCAGCGGATAATGTAAGAGAGAGAAGAGAAAGACATAAAACAATTATACAGGTTTCTTCCACAATCCGGAAGTATTTCTATCCCCCTTGCACTTTCAAGGAGAGTTCACTAAAATCAATATCTAATTACAACTGCTTAAGCACAAAAGCAAGAGATTTCCAAATACTCAAGTACAAAAGCAAGAGATTTCCTATGCTCAAGCACAAAAGCAAGAGACTTCTAAACAAACAGAATTACACAAAAAAATGTTTAAGGTTGAACACTTGATATACAATTAGCGTTGTTCACAAATACAAATCAGACATAGACTCTTAAAACTCTAGAATTTCTAAGGTATGAAAGTTGCTAAGAAATTCTAAGTGAACTTGGTGTGGAACAATTTCAGCAGAGTTTTGGCACTTGTAAATTGATTTTGAGTCTCTTACAATCTTCAAGTCTTCACTCCTTTATATAGAGGTGTGAGAGATACGTTGAGGATTGCCATCACATTGAAAAGAGTCGTTGTTGAATCTTGATCATCCCTAATGATTTGTTGCTTGATTTGGTCATTGTCCTAGGAGGGAACAATTTCAAATTCATTCCTTGAATAGAGAATAACCAGCGTAGTCATAGTTGCTGCTTGTACTATTGCAGACATGAAGAGTTGAGTAGTGGAGTAGTGGTTGTACAATTGGACTATGTCTTTTTTCCTGCGCTTTTCAGTGGATAAGCATCCAATGCCTTCTAATTTCTATGAAATAGTTGTTGCTCCAAGCTTTTATTCCTTCTGCAATGATATGTCTTCATAATAACAAACTTTAACTAACTGCAACTTCCAGTCTTCAGACTCTGATGAACTTCAGCTTCTGAGGATCTTCAGACTCTGATGATGTCAGCTTTTGGTAGTCAGCTTTTGATGGTCTTCAGACTCTCTTTGTATTCAGACTCTGTTAGTCTTCAAATTCTATCTTGCAACATAACTTCCTTTGTAAATTACATTGCTCTCTTTTGTTCTTTCAGAACCAATACTTGAATTTAAGACTTATAAATTTTTGTCCATGGTTTTGGACACTTGAACAAATATTTGCATATCCAATTGACTTTCTAATACCTTGTTATCATCAAAATTTAAAGGTAATAACGTTAAACACATTTTGTTCCAACAGTCTTCCCCTTTTTGATGATGACAAACACTAGTATTAAATGTCAATTGCTGTTAATCTAATTAACAAGTTGAATTTAGGGTGTGAGGTTTGTAAGCTCTCCCTCGGTATGATAGTTCTTAAGGTAAGGTTTCTAAGCTCCCCCTGAGTTATATCCTTGTTAATTAAATTCATTTTAAACTTAAAAACGTCATTCAGAATTAACTTCACATGAAATCATAGACTAAGAGATGAGAAGCAGGTTCTCCTAAATTAGTTTTACATTTAATTTAGTGAGCTTAGAGCCTAAACGTACTATATCTACTCCCCTTTTGTCATCAACAAAAAGTTTAAAACTTTAAAAGAGACGTAAGAAAAACATGAATTATTTCTAAGTAAAAGACTGTATCATGGTTGAAATATAAAAAATAAAAAACATAAAGAACCAGAATATTGCAGCCAAAATATTATCAGAGCAAAAATGATAGAGTCCAGGAAATACAAGTATCAGAGCATATAGTAAGAAACATAATATCAGAAGCATAGACAAAACAGAGACAACAAAGAAATGGTGTGCAATCTAAGGTTTCTGCTGCTGCTGAAGTTGTTTCATCATATCCATCATATTTGCCATCATAGCCTTAAGATCCACTGATTGCTTGTTCATGGTTGCTTCCAAGGCTTCAGATCTTCTAGCTTGAGCTTCTTCAAGTGCTTTTTACACTTCTTTCATAGCAGTCATATGTCTTCTCAAGGATTCACACATCAGCTTCTGATCAAACAACTCTTGTTCAAGTTTCTCAACCCTCTTGTCTTCTTCAGGGTCCTTCTGCTTCATCTTCTCATAAACTGGTTTCCGAGGCTCACAAAAACTCGAGGAACCAAGAAGCGTCCAGATCTTTGATAGCATGAGTGATTAGAGAAGAGAGATCCAGGAAGAATGGAGAGTCTGAGATATACAATCTTTTCCTTCTTACTTCCACTGCTTAAATACTTTTGATGGCATTTTGGAAACATTCATTAATTGCTTGATTCTGAGCTTCAACTGACAGTCTCAGCAGATCATTGAAGACTCTGTCTACAACTTCCCTTAAAGCAAACCAATTATCTTCATAGTTCTCAGAGTGGATTGGATCATTCCTTGTCTTGACAAGTTGCATCAGATCCTTGAAAATGTTCTCATAGACCTCTCTCAAAATAATGGAATCAAATAATAGGTTAGGAGGTGGTGAAACATTGATGGCTTGAGGTGTAGAAGTTGAGGGTAAGTCTTGATTGGTTTGAGATGTGGAGGTTGAAGGTGTGTTAGGATTTCTGTCAGCATAAATGACTATGACACCTTCATCTTTAGAATCAGATGTTAGCATCTCTAAGTCATCACTTGAGTTACTGACAGAGGCTTGATGTGCAGTTGGTTCAAGAACAGGTTCAAGAGTTGAGGGTTTGTTAAGCAAAGTATCAAATGCATTTTGTAAGGTATTCTCAGGTTTTGTAGCATTGATAGGTTGAATAACATATGTTGAATCTTATGATACTAAAATACTAGCATCAGAAGTTGTATGTTCAGTTGATGTCGTTTCCATGAAAGATTAAAGGGGAGAGTCCGACTTGAAATCAGGATGAATAATCATTTCAATACAAGTTTCAGGGGCCATTTGTGGTTGGATTTCAGGTTGATGTTGGACTTCTGAAACAACAATATCAAGTGATGTCTTAAGAGCTATATCTGAGTTAGGTTGATAACCAAGTAATTCACCATCTAAATGTTGAGACAAATTCAACAAGTACAGGTGAATTAGTGGTTAAGGATTGAGAAAGAAAGGCAGACTGATAAGCTTGAGTCTGTACTATCCTAGAGATAACTTTCTCTTTTTGCTTGAACAGACTCTCTATCCTAGCATCTACATCTAAGTAAGGAGGACAAACTACAATGACTCCTTTAGAATGTATAGCATGGATAGGTTTAACAAAGAAAGAGTCAAACTCTTTATCTTGGAAGTTATCAGACTCTGGTTGAGGTTTGGTGTATGATGATGGGGGTAAAGCTTTTTCTAGATTTGTGTATCCTCTACTCAAAGGAATATTGTGTGAAAGTGAAGGTTGGTCAAGGATGATTGGGTCTGAGAGAAAGTTGTGAGAAACATTACCTTCTGAGACTCTAGCATCTGAAGTAACAGCTTCTGAGCAGCCTTGCCCCATCTTCACTTGCATTGTAGACTTCAGAAACACACAAACTTCCTTAGCAGCTGAGATTTTAATGGTTTATGTGAACTTCAGAGCCTTTTGTGCATCTCAAGTAACATTCTTCTTAACAAGATAAGCAACAGAAGTTCCTAATTCTTTGGTTATACTCTTAGCAGTTCGAATCACAAAGGCTTCTTGGTTGACATCAACTTCCTGATTTTGCAGACTCTCAGCAGCAACAAATTGGGCATCTGTCTGAGGGTCCGAAGATATTTTAGGAGCTTTCTCAGCATCTTCTGATTGCTTTCTTCTAACCATTCTTGAAACCAGGGTAGAAGCTTCTTCTACTTCTGCATTTTCTTATTTTTATATTCAAAATGTTTTTTGGTATCGATTGTGATTTTCGTTTATAAAATTTTAGTTTATAAAATTTGAAATAAAAGAGACATTAAAGACGTGTTTGCAATTTCGATACATTTATGATTTTGTTTTTGAATCTTTGAATTCTAGGTCAAAGACCGATTAATTTAGGGGATTAATCTTATCGTCCACTTGCGGTGGGGTGGGGGGTCCATTTGAAGTCATATAAAAGTTGTATGGATTGACACTAAGGGTTGAAAATAGGTTAGATCGAGCTAGGTTTAAGGCCTAATCCTTACATTCGACATGCCATAAGATTGTTTTCTAGTCTTGAGTTTGGCTTTTTAAAAGGCTTGTATTACCTGCTAGCATGTTTGAAAGTCTTATTCATATGAACATATTTGAATAAGTAATTTGATAGAAGTTTAAATTGACTAGCAAACTAATATATAAATGAGACCCAGACTCCACGTCAGATTTGTGGTCTTCTGCAGTTGTCTCTAACAAGGATCTGATAGTACAATTTTGTCTTATTCTGACCACATAACAAACAAAGAACTTTAAGGACAAAAATAATGAACGGATAATTCCAGTTTCAACAAAGGAATTTCAAACGACTATTCAACGAAATTATCCATATCAAGAAATGGTCTAACATCCTTGATTCAAAGCTTCTTAACGACTCTTAATACATTGACACTCTTCTCCAACGTCTCTCAATTCTTTGCCTGTAAAAGGAGTTGAATACTTCAAGAAGTATAACAAGACTTTGCTATTTTACTGTGTCATTACTCCTTCAAAATCAAATATCGCAAAAACAATTAAAATTTCTTTTCAAAGTTTGTACCTTAGAAATTCTAAAGTCTTAAGAGTTTGTTATGTATAGTTCAGTTTACACCTCTTTCAGTTGTGATGCATTAGAAGTCTTTTGACTGCGTGCTTGAGAATTAGAAGTCTCTTGGAGTTGTCCTTGAGAAATAGAAGTCTTTTGGTAGTATCCTTGAGCATTTGGAAATCTCTTGCAAGTGTGCTTGAGCATTTGGCAAACCATCAGCAAAAGCATTTCCCGTGAACAATATAATACGATTAAAGCTTAATCCTTCATTAAAAAGGATTTTTATTTTTTAGAATTATTCTCAATACAATAATTAACAAAATAATAATAAAACATAATAATATCATTGAAAGATTTTTTTTTTTGGATTAATTAAGTAATTGGTCCCTATAAATTTTTAGAATTTCGTTTTTAGTCTCTATAAAATTCTCCGTCAACATTTTTAGACCCTGTAAACTTTTCCATCAGCATTTTCAGTCCCTATAAAAAATTTCCGTCAACATTTTTGGTCCCTAAAATGCTTAAGCAAAATGTCACACGACTAAAAAATGTGATTTTATTTTGTAGAAACTAAAAACAAAATTCTGAATATTTATAGGGATCATTTACTTAATTAACCCTTTTTTTTATAAAAAAAAAAAAGGGTTCAAGGACCATTACTAAAGTCTAGGGACAATTATAAAAAAGTATTGAAAGTGTACGGACTAATGATATTTTTAATGCCGACAAATAATGAATAAAATATTTTTAGTGTTCTACGTGGCGTGTAATAATTGATCCACGTGGCACACCGTTAATTCTGCATTTTTTAAACATGGACTTAATAGAAGGACCAACTGCAATTTTTTTAGAAAATGCAAGAACCAATGTCAAATAAAAAAAAGTGGAAGGACTAATGCCAAAATATGGTCAAAATGTAAGGACCAATACATATTTAATCCTTATTATTATTATTATTATAAATTATTATTATTATTATTATTATTCAAATTTACCCTGTAATATGCCTGAAATTTGAAAAATAATCCTGGAAAATAAAATGAACATATTTTAACCCTTTAATTTGATATTCTACCTTTTTTTTGACCTAGTAATATACACGAAGTCCAAAAAAGAGATATTAATTTATTCTCGATTTTTTTGCTGAAATATTTAGAAGGTTAAATTATATCATTACAAAAAATTGTTTCGACAAGGGACAAATTAATTATTAATTTTGCCATAATTATGAATTTCTTAAATAATTCATAATTAATTTGTCCCGCGTTTAAAAACACTAAAATTTCATGGTGAAGGTATTGATGATGTTCAAACCATGTCTAAAAAAATAAGAGAACGAAAATTTGATCTGTGAGTATATGCTTACTCGAAACAAATAACAATCACATGTTTCGGTCGAAAAATAAAAATAAATCGAGCATATTTGAAATGCTATTAAACTTTGGAGATCATTCATATGTATTTTTTTTATAGATTTCTCTACAAGGTCAATTTGAACAATTAACCCTAAAATATTTAATAATTGAAATGTGTGAATTATGGAGGCCAAGTAAACAACAAAGTTCATAGAGATGGAGGCCAATACATTGCAACATCTTTAATACCTTCTCCATAAACCCTAAACTCAATCTCTTCAATTCCTCCTTCAAAAATATCATATGCCATCATCACTTTCATCATCATAATAATGATACTCATCCACATCACTATCATCATATTATGAGTTAGAAGAATCCGAGATATCCAAGAAATCGTCCAACATCTCATAATATCAAAGAACTTGAAGCCCCAAAACCATAAGTTTCGTAAAATTCTTCTTCACAAACATGGAGTCATGTTTAATACCCCCAACAACCCCTGAAATCCAACTTTCAAATTTAGGAGATGATGAGAGGGTTTGAAAAACACCTTCATTGATGATGACATTGTAAGCCATTTTGCATATGCTTGAGCTTCAACGTAGTAGTGGCAATTGTGAATTCTTAAACATCTTCAACATCCATTCATCACTATCATTATGAATGGATGTATAACGGTGCCACTTGCCTTCTCATGTGGATGGCTAGTCATACACTTCAGTCTCTTCTCCCGTCAAAAGACCAAATCAAAATCAAGTAATTGTGTTGTAAAAGTTAAGGGACAACATTTATGCTTTTGACAACATCACAAACCATAATGAGGTCTTCTTGTGTGAGAAATATCTCAAAAATCTCCTCAGTAGTTTTTCCTTTAAATCTCAGAGAAAATGCATTACAAGACTGATTAAGCAAATGATTAAGTTGAAGCCTTGTAACAACAACTGCAAACCCACAAAACGTCTTCATATCTCTTCGAATGGAATTACTCATCAAAGTTTTATACTCCTACAATAGTATAAATCAAATGTATATTAGACTCAATAACCAACCCTTATTAATAAAGAAAGTTGAATCAACACAAAAAAATCTAGAGGCAGAAAATGATTTTTTTTTTTTTTTTAAGAATGAGGTAGAGAAATAAATTTTCTCAAGTTTTGATTTTTTTTCTCTATCTCTAATTTTTGTTGATAATTTAACTCTATGGTTTTTAAATTGGAGGAATGAAAAAAAATCGAAAAGCAATTTATGTACAAAGTTTCAAATGTGAGTCGAAATTACTATTTCAAACCTTATCAGAATATCCAATATCTTGGTGGAATCGAGAATAACCAACAATCAAATCTAAGATATCAGGAGTGACACAATCCGAAAGAGATAATGGCACTTGTACGATTCTTCATGTATGTGATAATATTGTATTACTAAATTTCTCTAAGTAAATGTTTTTTTATTCAATTAACTAAATAAATGTATTATTTGGAAGGAAGGAACTCTAGAGCTGAGACCAAATCTTCTATAACTGGGCGCATATTAGACTGCTCTAGAACACACCTAGAAAAAAAATAAAGAGCGTAGCGCAAACCCCTTGCTGGGTATTGAACTTGAAGCAATGGATCCACCATCATTGAGAATTTTTTTTGGTCTTTGAATAACGGAGTTGCCCACGAGACTAGATATTATTCTTTAGAAGGTTTACTATCGTCGAAGACCTTTTTGCCTGTGATGAGCTCCAAAAGAGCAACTCCAAATCTATAAAAGTCAGACTTGGACGTCAATTGACCTCTCGTTCCGTACACCGGAGCACAGTGGTCATATGTTCCCATAACTCTTGTTGAAACATGAGTCTTATCACCTACTAGGCCAACTTTTGCCAAGTCAAAATCAGATAACTTGGGATGATAATTGTCGCCTAACAAACTGTTGGATCATTTGAGGTCACGATATATGACAGGAGGCTTCATTTCATCATGCAAATGATTCTTCAAAGATCCCAAAGGCATGTACTCAAGATGAGAAACAAAATGACCTAAAAAAGTTAAGAAGGAATACAAGGAATTAAATAGATGCATCATAATATGTTTTTCTATACATATATATTTATGGTATTAATATAAAACAGACGAGTCTAATTAAATTTAAATAAAAGTGAAAAATAAAAGATAGTCCAAAAATTAGAAAGTTTAATTATTATTCAGTTTTTCTAAAATCAATCCCAAATTCAGTATATATGTACAAAATGATATAGGAAATGAACAAATATGATCATAGTTCTACCTAACATATAAGTTTTCTAGAAGGACAAATTAAAAATGATAACTTTTAGGAACACCGGTGATTAAAGGTGCATATCTGAAGCATACAAAATAGAAACTTCAATCTATGCAACTTCCATTACAATTTTCAAACTAATTGCAACATACTTCAAGAATTTGGTTAATAATTTACTTATAGAATTTGTATAATCCTTCAAGCCTCTGTACTCTAAAACCATTTGAGCTAATTCAAGATAGATCGAACTTAGTCCAAAGTAAAGGGTTATAAAATACCTCATTTCAAGATTTTCATGAAGATTCTAATAGTAATATCAGAGGACAAAAATTCGATGCATATTTCACAAGTTGATCTTTTTGTTTAAATATTTTCCGCATCAAATAGTATTAAGGACATTTAATAGTTTAGAAGATAATAAAATCAAGTGGAGTAACAACCGCATATTTCCCAGGATCATAATTCATGGGAGTGAATGCAAGTATTTGTTGAAAATTTGCCACAATAATATTATATGATTTATACTAGTATGATCTTAATTGAATGATCTTAATCTCTAACAACGTATTTGCGTAACCTTAAGAAAACTTAGGCACATATCATATATGCAATCAAGATAACTATAAATTCACGCATTCCTATGGTCAATCTTAACATAAACTCTTAAAATTCAGTTTAAAATCGAATCTAAAACACAAAATCAAAATTTACACTATCAACTCTAAATCAGATCAACAAAATTATAAATTTAACAAAAAAAATATAGATAGTACATATACATCATGTGAGGAATTACTCCTTTTAAACTTATCCTAATTTCTAAAATACTCAGCAAAAGATGAAAAACATAATGAAGAATACCAAATAAATAAATTATATAAAATATTACTCATCAAAATAAAACAATTAATTCACAAACAGTAAAAAATTATATTAATTAAAAATTAAATGAAAATTATGTTTCTTCCAAGCTTACCTGCTCTCCATATTTAATCAAAGAAATTACACCCGTCACAAATTTGTCGTGGACATTGCAAAAACTAAGTGTGTAGCAGTAAATCATGATTGATAATGTGTTGAAATCCAAAACAAAATCATTGATTTGAATTTGAGCAAGTATGGAAGGATATTCCATGGATCTGGGTTTGTTGCCTCAATGTAGATCTAGTAGAAGAAAAAAACAAGATTAAATAAGAGAAAAGAACCCAACGACAAAAAGAAAATATTGATATATGACGAAATAATATAAAGTATATAGACTGAAGACAAAAACACACATGATTAATTTGACTAAAATGATACAGAAAGGATGTATCCCCCTTACATATCATAACCACTTCAACCGTACGGGTAGATACGTGTGAACTTGTATTATATAATGATGAGTGATAGAAAGACATTTGAAAGCGATATGAAAGATAGCATGAAAAAATACAGAGATACAAAGAGGAAGAATTGAAGCGGCGACGTCTGTTAACTTCTAATAGTTAACCTAATAACACATTTATAAAGAGATGACATGAGAATTTGTGGATGTAATTAGGTTAAGTTTCATTGTTGGGCTTCACTAGTCCAAGAAGTATATATGAAATATGGACTTCTTCACTGAACCTTGTTTGGACAAGGCCCACCTTTTTAAGTACATATCCAATGTAAAACCCCCCAAATTGCTTAATATTGTATCTTAGAATTATTATAATATCAGTAATAAATTTGTATTATTTGAAGGGTAATATTTTACTATTAGTATTTATTAGTATTTATGAATATCTCATATTCAACAATATTTTAAGGGATTATTGATAAGGTCATGATTGAGGTTAGACATAGTAGCACTATATCTAAAGGTTGTATGTCCTCTAGGATGGAGGGTTTTGTGGTTCTTCGTTTTTTTCGAGGTGACCGAGAGGCACAAGAATTCAAATTTAATAATCGAGTTGTATTGGAATTCCTCTCATATGGAGTGGATAAAAGTCAATACCGATTGATCTTCAATTTGTTCTCCTAATGTTGCATATACAGGGGTAATCCTTATGGATCGTAAATATTTAGCTGTTAAGTACTTTGCTATCATTTATTCTTTGAAAAACACTAGATAAATAGGATAGTATAACTTGCGGGTGGAAGTGATTTTCAGGTAATTATCTCCATGGAAAAAATCAATACAAAGCTTGTACTAGAGGAAAAATCGAAAAGCAATTTATGTACAAAGTTTCAAATGAGAGTCGAAATTACTATTCCAAACCTTATCAAAATATCCAATATCTTAGTGGAATCGAAAATAACCAACGATCAAACCTAAGATATCAGTAGTGACACAATCCGAGAGAGATAATGCCACTAGTACGATTCATCTTGTATGTGATAATATTGTATTACTAAATTTCTCTAAGTAAATGTTTTTTTATTCGATTAACTAAATAAATGTATTATTTGGAAGGAAGGAACTCTAGAGCTGAGACCAAATCTTCTATAACTGGGCGCATATTAGACTGCTCTAGAACACACCTAGAAACAAAATAAAGAGCGTGGCGCAAACCCCTTGTTGGGTATTGAACTTGAAGCAATGGATCCACCATCATTGAGAATTTTTTTTGGTCTTTGAATAACGGAGTTGCCCACGAAACTAGATATTATTCTTTAGAAGGTTTACTATCGTCGAAGGCCTTTTTGCCTGTGATGAGCTCCAAAAGAGCAACTCCAAATCTATAAATGTCAGACTTGGACGTCAATTGACCTGTCGTTCCGTACACCGGAGCACAGTAGTCATATGTTCCCAAAACTCTTGTTGAAACATGAGTCTTATCACCTACTAGGCCAACTTTTGCCAAGTCAAAATCAGATAACTTGGGATGATAATTGTCGCCTAACAAAATGTTGGATCATTTGAGGTCACGATATATGACAGGAGGCTTCATTTCATCATGCAAATGATTCTTCAAAGATCCCAAAGGCATGTACTCAAGATGAGAAACAAAATGACCTAAAAAAGTTAAGAAGGAATACAAGGAATTAAATAGATGCATCATAATATGTTTTTCTATACACACATATTTATGGTATTAATATAAAACAGACGAGTCTAATTAAATTTAAATAAAAGTGAAGAATAAAAGATTATCTAAAAATTAGAAAGTTTAATTATTATTCAGTTTTTCTAAAATCAATCCCAAATTCAGTATATATGTACAAAATGATATAGGAAAGGAACAAATATGATCATAGTTCTACCTAACATATAAGTTTTCTAGAAGGACAAATTAAAAATGATAACTTTTAGGAACACCGGTGATTAAAGGTGCATATCTGAAGCATACAAAATAGAAACTTCAATCTAAGCAACTTCCATTATAATTTTCAAACTAATTAGAACATACTTCAAGAATTTGGTTAATAATTTACTTATAGAATTTGTATAATCCTTCAAGCCTCTGTACTCTAAAACCATTTGAGCTAATTCAAGATAGATCGAACTTAGTCCAAAGTAAAGGGTTATAAAATACCTCATTTCAAGATTTTCATGAAGATTCTAATAGTAATATCAGAGGACAAAAATTCGATGCATATTTCACAAGTTGATCTTTTTGTTTAAATATTTTCCGCATCAAATAGTATTAAGGACATTTAATAGTTTAGAAGATAATAAAATCAAGTGGAGTAACAACCGCATATTTCCCAGGATAATAATTCATGGGAGTGAATGCAAGTATTTGTTGAAAATTTGCCACAATAATATTATATGATTTATACTAGTATGATCTTAATTGGATGATCTTAATCTCTAACAACGTAATTGCGTAACCTTAAGAAAACTTAGGCACATATCATATATGCAATCAAGATAACTATAAATTCACGCATTCCTATGTTCGACCTTAACATAATCTCTTAAAATTCAATTTAAAATCGAATCTAAAACACAAAATCAAAATATACACTAACAACTCTAAATTAGATCGATAAAATTATAAATTTAACAAAAAAATATAGATAGTGCATATACATCATGTGAGGAATTACTTCTTTTAAACTTATCCTAATTTTTAAAATACTCAGCAAAAGCTGAAAATTATAATGAAGAATACCAAATAAATAAATTATATAAAATATTACTCATCAAAATAAAATAATTAATTCACAAATATTAAAAAATTATAATAATTAAAAATTAAATGAAAATTATGTTTCTTCCAAGCTTACCTGCCCTCCATATTTAATCAAAGAAATTACACCCGTCACAAATTTGTCGTAGACATTGCAAAAACTAAGTGTGTAGCAGCAAATCATGATTGATAATGTGTAGAAGTCCAAAACAAAATCATTGATTTGAATTTGAGCAAGTATGGAAGGATATTCCATGGATATGGGTTTGTTGCCTCAATGTAGATCTAGTGGAAGAAAAAAACAAGATTAAATAAGAGAAAAGAACCCAACGACAAAAAGAAAATATTGATATATGACGAAATAATATAAAGTATATAGACTGAAGACAAAAACACACATGATTAATTTGACTAAACTGATATAGAAAGGATGTATCCCCCTTACATATCATAACCACTTCAAGCGTACGGGTAGATACGTGTGAACTTGTATTATATATTGATGAGTGATAGAAAGATATTTGAAAGCGATATGAAAGATAGCATGAAAAAATACAGAGATACAAAGAGGAAGAATTGAAGCGGCGACGTCTGTTAACTTCTAATAGTTAACCTAATAACACATTTATAAAGAGATGACATGAGAATTTGTGGATGTAATTAGGTTAAGTTTCATTGTTGGGCTTCACTATATCAAGAAGTATATATGAAATATGGACTCCTTCACTGAACCTTGTTTGGACAAGGCCCACCTTTTTAAGTACATATCCAATGTAACACCCCCCAAATCGCTTAATATTGTATCTTAGAACTATTATAATATCAGTAATAAATTTGTATTATTTGAAGGGTAATATTTTACTATTAGTATTTATGAATATCTCATATTCAACAATATTTTAAGGGATTATTGATAAGGTCATGGTTGAGGTTAGACATAGTAGCCCTATATCTAAAGGTTGTATGTCCTCTAGGATGGAGGGTTTTGTGGTTCTTCGTTTTTTTCGAGGTGACCGAGAGGCACAAGAATTCAAATTTAATAACCGAGTTGTAGTGGAATTCCTCTCATATGGAGTGGATAAAAGTCAATACCGATTGATCTTCAATTTGTTCTCCTAATGTTGCATATACAGGGGTAATCCTTATGGATCATAAATATTTAGCTGTTAAGTACTTTGCTATCATTTAATCTTTGAAAAACACTAGATAAATAGGATAGTATAACTTGCGGGTGGAAGTGATTTTCAGGTAATTATCTCCATGGAAAAAATCAATACAAAGCTTGTACTAGAGGAAAAATCGAAAAGCAATTTATGTACAAAGTTTCAAATGAGAGTCGAAATTACTATTCCAAACCTTATCAAAATATCCAATATCTTATTGAATCGAAAATAACCAACGATCAAACCTAAGATATCAGTAGTGACACAATCCGAGAGAGATAATGGCACTTGTACGATTCTTCATGTATGTGATAATATTGTATTACTAAATTTCTCTAAGTGAATGTTTTTTTATTCGATTAACTAAATAAATGTATTTTTTGGAAGGAAGGAACTCTAGAGCTGAGACCAAATCTACTATAACTGGGCGCATATTAGACTGCTCTAGAACACACCTAGAAGCAAAATAAAGAGCGTGGCACAAACCCCTTGCTGGGTATTGAACTTGAAACAATGGATCCACCATCATTGACATTTTTTTTTGGTATTTGAATAACGAAGTTGCCCACGAGACTAGATATTATTCTTTAGAAGGTTTACTATCGTCGAAGGCCTTTTTGCCTGTGATGAGCTCCAAAAGAGCAACTCCAAATCTATAAATGTCAGACTTGGACGTCAATTGACCTCTCGTTCCGTACTCCGGAGCACAGTAGCCATATGTTCCCATAACTCTTGTTGAAACATGAGTCTTATCACCTACTAGGCCAACTTTTGCCAAGTCAAAATCAGATAACTTGGGATGATAATTTTCGCCTAACAAAATGTTGGATCATTTGAGGTCACGATATATGACAGGAGGCTTCATTTCATCATGCAAATGATTCTCCAAAGATCCCAAATGCATGTACTCAAGATGAGAAACAAAATGACCTAAAAAAGTTAAGAAGAAATACAAGGAATTATATAGATGCATCATAAAATGTTTTTCTATACACACATATTTATGGTATTAATATAAAATAGACGAGTCTAATTAAATTTAAATAAAAGTGAAAAATAAAAGATAGTCTAAAAATTAGAAAGTTTAATTATTATTGAGTTTTTCTAAAATGAATCCCAAATTCAGTATATATGTACAAAATGATATAGGAAATGAACAAATATGATCATAGTTCTACCTAACATATAAGTTTTCTAGAAGGACAAATTAAAAATGATAACTTTTAGGAACACCGGTGATTAAAGGTGCATATCTGAAGTATACAAAATATAAACTTCAATCTAAGAAACTTCCATTATAATTTTCAAACTAATTACAACATACTTCAAGAATTTGGTTAATAATTTACTTATAGAATTTGTATAATCCTTCAAGCCTCTGTACTCTAAAACCATTTGAGCTAATTCAAGATAGATCGAACTTAGTCCAAAGTAAAGGGTTATAAAAGACCTAATTTCAAGATTTTCATGAAGATTCTAATAGTAATATCAGAGGAAAAAAATTCGATGCATATTTCACAAGTTGATCTTTTTGTTTAAATATTTTCCGCATCAAATAGTATTAAGGACATTTAATAGTTTAGAAGATAATAAAATCAAGTGGAGTAACAACCGCATATTTCCCAGGATCACAATTCATGGGAGGGAATGCAAGTATTTGTTGAAAATTTGCCACAATAATATTATATGATTTATAGTAGTATGATCTTAATTGGATGATCTTAATCTCTAACAACGTAATTGCGTAACCTTAAGAAAACTTAGGCACATATCATATATGCAATCAAGATAACTATAAATTCACGCATTCCTATGTTCGACCTTAACATAATCTCTTAAAATTCAGTTTAAAATCGAATCTAAAACACAAAATCAAAATATACACTAACAACTCTAAATCAGATCAATAAAATTATAAATTTAACAAAAAAATATAGATAGTGCATATACATCATATGAGGAATTACTCCTTTTAAACTTATCCTAATTTCTAAAATACTCAGCAAAAGATGAAAAAATAATGAAGAATAACAAATAAATAAATTATATAAAATTTTACTCATCAAAATAAAACAATTAATTCACAAACAATAAAAAATTATATTAATTAAAAATTAAATGAAAATTATGTTTCTTCCAAGCTTACCTGCTCTCCATATTTAATCAAAGAAATTACACCCGTCACAAATTTGTCGTGGACATTGCAAAAACTAAGTGGATAAATGGCACTTGTACGATTCTTCATGTATGTGATAATATTGTATTACTAAATTTTTCTAAGTGAATGTTTTTTTATTCGATTAACTAAATAAATATATTATTTGGAATGAAGGAACTCTTGAGCTGAGACCAAATCTTTTATAACTGGGCGCATATTAGACTGCTCTAGAACACACCTAGAAGCAAAATAAAGAGCGTGGCGCAAACCCCTTGCTGGGTATTGAACTTGAAGCAATGGATCCACCATCATTGAGAATGTTTTTTGGTCTTTGAATAACGGAGTTGCCCACGAGACTAGATATTATTCTTTAGAAGGTTTACTATCGTCGAAGGCCTTTTTGCCTATGATGAGCTCCAAAAGAGCAACTCCAAATCTATAAATGTCAGACTTGAACGTCAATTGACCTCTCGTTCCGTACTCCGGAGCACAGTAGCCATATGTTCCCATAACTCTTGTTGAAACATGAGTCTTATCACCCACTAGGCCAACTTTTGCCAAGTCAAAATCAGAAAACTTGGGATGATAATTGTCACCTAACAAAATGTTGGATCATTTGAGGTCACAATATATGACAGGAGGCTTCATTTCATCATGCAAATGATTCTCCAAAGATCCCAAAGGCATGTACTCAAGATGAGAAACAAAATGACCTAAAAAATTTAAGAAGGAATACAAGGAATTTCATAGATGCATCATAATATGTTTTTCTATACACACATATTTATGGTATTAATATAAAATAGACGAGTCTAATTAAATTTAAATAAAAGTGAAAAACAAAAGATAGTCTAAAAATTAGAAAGTTTAATTATTATTGAGTTTTTCTAAAATGAATCCCAAATTCAGTATATATGTACAAAATGATATAGGAAATGAACAAATATGATCATAGTTCTAACTAACATATAAGTTTTCTAGAAGGACAAATTAAAAATGATAACTTTTAGGAACACCGGTGATTAAAGGTGCATATCTGAAGTATACAAAATATAAACTTCAATCTAAGCAACTTCCATTATAATTTTCAAACTAATTACAACATACTTCAAGAATTTGGTTAATAATTTACTTATAGAATTTGTATAATCCTTCAAGCCTCTGTACTCTAAAACCATTTGAGCTAATTCAAGATAGATCGAACTTAGTCCAAAGTAAAGGGTTATAAAAGACCTAATTTCAATATTTTCATGAAGATTCTAATAGTAATATCAGAGGAAAAAAATTCGATGCATATTTCACAAGTTGATCTTTTTGTTTAAATATTTTCCGCATCAAATAGTATTAAGGACATTTAATAGTTTAGAAGATAATAAAATCAAGTGGAGTAACAACCGCATATTTCCCAGGATCATAATTCATGGGAGGGAATGCAAGTATTTGTTGAAAATTTGCCACAATAATATTATATGATTTATACTAGTATGATCTTAATTGGATGATCTTAATCTCTAACAACGTAATTGCGTAACCTTAAGAAAACTTAGGCACATATCATATATGCAATCAAGATAACTATAAATTCACGCATTCCTATGTTCGACCATAACATAATCTCTTAAAATTCAGTTTAAAATCGAATCTAAAACACAAAATCAAAATATACACTAACAACTCTAAATCAGATCAATAAAATTATAAATTTAACAAAAAAATATAGATAGTGCATATACATCATGTGAGGAATTACTCCTTTTAAACTTATCCTAATTTCTAAAATACTCAGCAAAAGATGAAAAACATAATGAAGAATAACAAATAAATAAATTATATAAAATTTTACTCATCAAAATAAAACAATTAATTCACAAACAATAAAAAATTATATTAATTAAAAATTAAATGAAAATTATGTTTCTTCCAAGCTTACCTGCTCTCCATATTTAATCAAAGAAATTACACCCGATACAAATTTGTCGTGGACATTGCAAAAACTAAGTGGATAAATGGCACTTGTACGATTCTTCATGTATGTGATAATATTGTATTACTAAATTTTTCTAAGTGAATGTTTTTTTATTCGATTAACTAAATAAATATATTATTTGGAATGAAGGAACTCTTGAGCTGAGACCAAATCTTTTATAACTGGGCGCATATTAGACTGCTCTAGAACACACCTAGAAGCAAAATAAAGAGCGTGGCGCAAACCCCTTGCTGGGTATTGAACTTGAAGCAATGGATCCACCATCATTGAGAATGTTTTTTGGTCTTTGAATAACGGAGTTGCCCACGAGACTAGATATTATTCTTTAGAAGGTTTACTATCGTCGAAGGCCTTTTTGCCTGTGATGAGCTCCAAAAGAGCAACTCCAAATCTATAAATGTCAGACTTGAACGTCAATTGACCTCTCGTTCCGTACTCCGGAGCACAGTAGCCATATGTTCCCATAACTCTTGTTGAAACATGAGTCTTATCACCCACTAGGCCAACTTTTGCCAAGTCAAAATCAGAAAACTTGGGATGATAATTGTCACCTAACAAAATGTTGGATCATTTGAGGTCACAATATATGACAGGAGGCTTCATTTCATCATGCAAATGATTCTCCAAAGATCCCAAAGGCATGTACTCAAGATGAGAAACAAAATGACCTAAAAAATTTAAGAAGGAATACAAGGAATTATATAGATGCATCATAATATGTTTTTCTATACACACATTTATGGTATTAATATAAAATAGACGAGTCTAATTAAATTTTATTAAAAGTGAAAAATAAAAGATAGTCTAAAAATTAGAAAGTTTAATTATTATTGAGTTTTTCTAAAATGAATCCCAAATTCAGTATATATGTACAAAATGATATAGGAAATGAACAAATATGATCATAGTTCTACCTAACATATAAGTTTTCTAGAAGGACAAATTAAAAATGATAACTTTTAGGAACACCGGTGATTAAAGGTGCATATCTGAAGTATACAAAATATAAACTTCAATCTAAGCAACTTCCATTATAATTTTCAAACTAATTACAACATACTTCAAGAATTTGGTTAATAATTTACTTATAGAATTTGTATAATCCTTCAAGCCTCTGTACTCTAAAACCATTTGAGCTAATTCAAGATAGATCGAACTTAGTCCAAAGTAAAGGGTTATAAAAGACCTAATTTCAATATTTTCATGAAGATTCTAATAGTAATATCAGAGGAAAAAAATTCGATGCATATTTCACAAGTTGATCTTTTTGTTTAAATATTTTCCGCATCAAATAGTATTAAGGACATTTAATAGTTTAGAAGATAATAAAATCAAGTGGAGTAACAACCGCATATTTCCCAGGATCATAATTCATGGGAGGGAATGCAAGTATTTGTTGAAAATTTGCCACAATAATATTATATGATTTATACTAGTATGATCTTAATTGGATGATCTTAATCTCTAACAACGTAATTGCGTAACCTTAAGAAAACTTAGGCACATATCATATATGCAATCAAGATAACTATAAATTCACGCATTCCTATGTTCGACCATAACATAATCTCTTAAAATTCAGTTTAAAATCGAATCTAAAACACAAAATCAAAATATACACTAACAACTCTAAATCAGATCAATAAAATTATAAATTTAACAAAAAAATATAGATAGTGCATATACATCATGTGAGGAATTACTCCTTTTAAACTTATCCTAATTTCTAAAATACTCAGCAAAAGATGAAAAACATAATGAAGAATAACAAATAAATAAATTATATAAAATTTTACTCATCAAAATAAAACAATTAATTCACAAACAATAAAAAATTATATTAATTAAAAATTAAATGAAAATTATGTTTCTTCCAAGCTTACCTGCTCTCCATATTTAATCAAAGAAATTACACCCGTCACAAATTTGTCGTGGACATTGCAAAAACTAAGTGGATAAATGGCACTTGTACGATTCTTCATGTATGTGATAATATTGTATTACTAAATTTTTCTAAGTGAATGTTTTTTTATTCGATTAACTAAATAAATATATTATTTGGAATGAAGGAACTCTTGAGCTGAGACCAAATCTTTTATAACTGGGCGCATATTAGACTGCTCTAGAACACACCTAGAAGCAAAATAAAGAGCGTGGCGCAAACCCCTTGCTGGGTATTGAACTTGAAGCAATGGATCCACCATCATTGAGAATGTTTTTTGGTCTTTGAATAACGGAGTTGCCCACGAGACTAGATATTATTCTTTAGAAGGTTTACTATCGTCGAAGGCCTTTTTGCCTGTGATGAGCTCCAAAAGAGCAACTCCAAATCTATAAATGTCAGACTTGAACGTCAATTGACCTCTCGTTCCGTACTCCGGAGCACAGTAGCCATATGTTCCCATAACTCTTGTTGAAACATGAGTCTTATCACCCACTAGGCCAACTTTTGCCAAGTCAAAATCAGAAAACTTGGGATGATAATTGTCACCTAACAAAATGTTGGATCATTTGAGGTCACAATATATGACAGGAGGCTTCATTTCATCATGCAAATGATTCTCCAAAGATCCCAAAGGCATGTACTCAAGATGAGAAACAAAATGACCTAAAAAATTTAAGAAGGAATACAAGGAATTATATAGATGCATCATAATATGTTTTTCTATACACACATATTTATGGTATTAATATAAAACAGACGAGTCTAATTAAATTTAAATAAAAGTGAAAAACAAAAGATAGTCTAAAAATTAGAAAGTTTAATTATTATTGAGTTTTTCTAAAATGAATCCCAAATTCATTATTTATGTACAAAATGATATAGGAAATGAACAAATATGATCATAGTTCTACCTAACATATAAGTTTTCTAGAAGGATAAACTAAAAATGATAACTTTTAGGAACACCGGTGATTAAAGGTGCATATCTGAAGTATACAAAATAGAAACTTAAATCTAAGCAACTTCCGTTATAATTTTCAAAATAATTACAACATAGTTCAAGAATTTGGTTAATAATTTACTTATAGAATTTGTATAATCCTTCAAGCCTATGTACTCTAAAACCATTTGAGAAAATTCAAGATAGATCGAACTTAGTCCAAAGTAAAGGGTTATAAAATACCTCATTTCAAGATTTTCATGAAGATTCTAATTGTAATATCAGAGGAAAAAAATCCGATGCATATTTCACAAGTTGATCTTTTTGTTTAAATATTTTCCGGATCATATAGTATTAAGGACATTTAATAGTTTACAAGATAATAAAATCAAGTGGAGTAACAACCGCATATTTCCCAAAAGCATAATTCATGGGAGGGAATGCAAGTATTTGTTGAAAATTTGCCACAATAATATTATATGATTTATACTAGTATGATCTTAATTGGATGATCTTAATCTTTAACAATGTAATTGCGTAACCTTAAGAAAACTTAGGCACATATCATATATGCAATCAAGATAACTATAAATTCACGCATTCCTATGTTCGACCTTAACATAATCTCTTAAAATTCAGTTTAAAATCGAATCTAAAACACAAAATCAAAATATACACTATCAACTCTAAATACTATCAACAAAATTAGAAATTTAACAAAAAAAATATAGATAGTGCATATACATCATGTGAGGAATTACTCCTTTTAAATTTATCCTAATTTCTAAAATACTCAGCAAAAGATGAAAAACATAATGAAGAATACCAAATAAATAAATTATATAAAATTTTACTCATCAAAATAAAACAATTAATTCACAAACAGTAAAAAATTATATTAATTAAAAATTAAATGAAAATTATGTTTCTTCCAAGCTTACCTGCCCTCCATATTTAATCAAAGAAATTACACCCGTCACAAATTTGTCGTGGACATTGCAAAAACTAATGTGTAGAAGTCCAAAACAAAATCATTGATTTGAATTTAAGCAAGTATGGAAGGATATTCCATGGATCTGGGTTTGTTGCCTCAATGTAGATCTAGTAGAAGAAAAAAACAAGATTAAATAAGAGAAAAGAACCCAATGACAAAAAGAAAATATTGATATATGACGAAATAATGTAAAGTATATAGACTGAAGACAAAAACACACATAATTAATTTGACTAAAATGATACCAGAAAGGATGTATCCCCCTAACATATCATAACCACTTCAACCGTACGGGTAGATACGTGTGAACTTGTATTATATATTGATGAGTGATAGAAAGATATTTGAAAGCGATATGAAAGATAGCATGAAAAAATAGAGAGATACAAAGAGGAAGAATTGAAGCGGCGACGTATGTTGTCTTCTAATAGTTAACCTAATAACATATTAATAAATAGATGACATGAGAATTTGTGGATGTAATTAGGTTAAGTTTCATTGTTGGGCTTCACTAGTCCAAGAAGTATATTTGAAATATGGACTCCTTCACTGAACCTTGTTTGGACAAGGCCCACCATTTTAAGTACATATCCAATGTAACACCCCCCAAATTGCTTAATATTGTATCTTAGAACTATTATAATATCAGTAATAAATTTGTATTATTTGAAGGGTAATATTTTACTATTAGTATTTATTATTATTTAAGAATATCTCATATTCATTAATATTTTAAGGTATTATTGATAAGGTCATGGTTGAGGTTAGACATAGTAGCATTATATCTAAAGGTTGTATGTCCTCTATGATGGAGGGTTTTGCAGTTCTTCGTTTTTTCGAGGTGACCGAGAGGCACAAGAATTCAAATTTCATAACTGAGTTGTATTGGATATCCTCTCCTATGGAGTGGATAAAGGTCAATACCTATTGATCTTCAATTTGTTCTCCTTATGTTGCATATATAAGGGTAATCCATATGGATCATAATTCTTTAGCAGTTCAGTACTTTGCTATCATTTAATCTTTGAAAAACACTAGATAAACAAGTTAGTATAACTTGTGGGTGGAAAGTGTTTTTCAGGTAATTTTCTCCATGGAAAAAATCATTACAAAGCTTGTAGTAGAGGAAAAATCGAAAAGCAGTTTATGTACAAAGTTTCAAATGAGAGTCGAAATTACTATTCTAAACCTTATTAGAATGTCCAATATCTTGGTGGAATCGAGAATACCCAACGATCAAACCTAAGATATCAGTCTTGACACAATCTGAGAGAGATAATGGCACTTGTACGATTCATTATGTATGTGATAATATTGTATTACTAAATTTCTCTAAGTAAATGTTTTTTTATTCAATAAACTAAATATATGTATTATTTGGAAGGAAGGAAATCTATAGCTTTGACTAAATCTTCTATAACTGGGCGCATGTTAGAGTAGTCTAGAACACACCTAGAAGCAATATAAAGAGCGTGGATCAAACCCCTTGCTGGTTATTGACCTTGAAGCAATGGATCCACTATCTTTGAGAAATTTTTTTGGTCTTTGAATAACGGAGTTGCCCATGAGACTAGATATTATTCTTTAGAAGGTTAACTGGCGTCGAAGGCTTTTTTTCCTATGAAGAGCTCCAAAAGAGCAACTCCAAACCTATAAATGTCAGACTTGAATTTCAATTTGCCTCTCGTTCCGTGCTCCGGAGCACAATAGTCATATGTTCCCATAACTCTTGTTGAAACATGAGTCTTATCACCCACTAGGCCTACTTTTGCCAAGCCAAAATCAGATAACTTGGGATGATAATTGTCGCCTAACAAAATTTTGGATCATTTGAGGTCATGGTATATGACATAAGGCTTCATTTAATCATGCAAATACTCCAAACCGTTATCTACACCAGCAGCTATTCTCATTCTTTTATTCCAATCCAATAGTTTTTTCCCGTGAGGAAGATCATGCAAATGATTCTCCAAAGATACCAAAGGCATGTACTCAAGATGAGAAACAAAATGACCTAAAAAAGTGAAGTAGGAATACAAGGAATTAATAGGGGCATCATAAAATGTTTTTCTATACATACATATTTATGGTATTAATATAAAATAGATGAGTCTAATTAAATTTAAATAAAAGTGAAAAATAAAAGATAGTCTAACAATTAGAAAGTTTAATTGTTATTCAGTTTTTCTGAAATGAATCCCAAATTCAGTATATATGTACAAAATGAGATAGGAAATGAACAAATATGACCATAGTTCTATCTAACATATAAGTTTTCTAGAAGGATAAATTAAAAATGATAACTTTTAGGAACACCAGTGATTAAAGGTGCATATCTGAAGTATACAAATTAGAAACTTAAATCTAAACAACTTCCATTATATTTGTCAAACTAATTACAACATACTTCAAGAATTTGGTTAATAATTTACTTATAGACTTTGTATAATCCTTCAAGCCTCTGTACTTTCAAACCAATTTAGCTAATTCAAGTAAGATTGAACTTAATCCAAAGTAAAGGGTTAGAAAATACCTCATTTCATGATTTTCATGAATATTTTAATAGTAATATTAGAGGAAAAAACATCGATGCAAACTTCACAACTTGATCTTTATGTTTAAATATTTTCCGCATCAATAGTGTTAATGACATTTAATCGTTTACAAGATAATAAAATCAAGTGGAGTAACAACCGCATATTTTCCTGGATCATAATTCATGGGAGGGAATGCAAGTATTTGTTGAAAATTTGCCACAATAATATTATATGATTTATACTAGTATGATCTTTATTGAATGATCTTAATAACAATGTAATTGCTTAACCTTAAGAAAAATTAGGCACGTATCCTATATGCAATCAAGATAACTATAAATTCACGCATTCCTATGTTCGATCTTAACATAAACTCTTGAAATACAGTATAAAATCGGATCTAAAACACAAAATCATAATATACACCATCGACTCTAAATCAGATCAACAAAATTATAAATTTAACAAAAAAAATATAGATAGTACATATACATCATGTCAGGAATTACTCCTTTTAAACTTATCCTAATTTTTAAAATACTCAACAAAAGATGAAAAACATTATGAAGAATACCAAATAAATAAATTATATAAAATATTACTCATCAAAATAAAAAAATTAATTCACAAAATCAAAAATTATATTAATTAAAAATTAAATGAAAATTATGTTTCTTCCAAGCTTACCTGCTCTCCATATTTAATCAAAGAGATTACACCCGTCACAAATTTGTCGTGGACATTGCAAAAACAAACTGTGTAGCAGCAAATCATAATTGATAATGTGTAGAGGTCCAAAACAAAATCATTGATTTGAATTTGATCAGGCATGGAAGGATATTTCATGGATCTGGGTTTGTGGCCTCAATGTAGATCTAGTAGAAGAAAAAACAAGATTAAATAAGAGAAAAGAACCCAACGAAAAAAAGAAAATATCGATATATGACGAAATTTTCTAAAGTATATAGACTGAACCCAAAAACACACATAATTAATTTGACTAAAATGATATCAGAAAGGATGTATCCCCCTTACATATCATAGCCACTTCAACCGTACGGGTAGATACGTGTGAACTTGTATTATATATAGATGAGTGATAGAAAGATATTAGAAAGCGAAATGAAAGATAGCATGAAAAAATAGAGAGATACAAAGAGAAAGAATTCAAGCGGCGACGTCTGCTTGTCTTCTAATAGTTAACCTAGTAACACATTTATAAAGAGATGACATGTGTAACATGTTGGAACAAAGGTGTTCAGCAATACCACATTTTGAGTTTTGATGATAACAAGGTATTAAAAATTGTCAATTGGATATGCTAATATTTGTTTAAGTATGCAGGATATTAATCAAGATTTATATCTTAGAAAGTATTCTGTTTGAACATTTTGAGAGCAAAGATCTAGAGAAGCTTGTTGCTTGTGATTCTGACTATCGAAGAAGAGTCTGAAGACTGTATCGAAGAAGAGTCTGAAGAATGTATCGAAGAAGAGTCTGAAGACTGTATCGAAGAGAGTCTGAAGACTATCAGAATCTGAAGACTATCAGAACCTGAAGACCAAGAGAGTCTGAAGATCATCAGAAGCTGAAATGCTACAGTGAGTCTGAAGCCTGCAATCTGAAGATCTTCTTAGAAGGATTTCTAAAGGCATTACGATGCAGAAGAAACTCTCATTTTGGAGTAACGGATAGCTTCAAAGTCAACTTGAGCGTGGGATGCTCAACGACAAAGAATGCAGAATAGTATAGAGTACGTGTGTACGAACTCTGTTTCCACTACTCCACTACCTCGTACAGTTTGGCAACTGTGTCTACCGGTATTAATCTTCAAAAGGAATGGAATTCAAAATATGCATTTGAAGGACTACTACCATATCAAGCAACAGATCAACAACTATTGATCAAGCTTCAGAAATCATCCTGATGTGCTGGATGACTCAATGTCTCTTTCCAACGCCTATATAAAGGATAGAAGACTTGAAGAATTGTTGGACTCTACAACTGAAAAAAACTACGCTGCTAAGCTATCGTATTCAAATTGAGTCTTAACAGAAACACATCAACAACTTAGATTATTCTTATAAACTGAGTATTCTAGAATTTCTAAGTTAAGCAGAAAAACAGAGTCTGTCTTTGTTTAAAGCAGAGTCTATCTTTGTTCGTAATTGGAACACGTTTGATTGTTTATCAAGTGTTTCAACTCTATTCAATTTTCTGTAAATTGTGTCAGAAGTCTCTTGCTTGTGTGCTTGAGCAAAGAAGTCTCTTGGCTGCGTCCTTGAGCAAAGAAGTCTCTTAGTTGTGTCTTTGAGCATTGGAAGTCTCTTGCCTGCGTGCTTGAGCATTGGAAGTCTCTTACTGTGTGTTTGAGCAACTTGTAATAGATATTACATTTTAGTGGAACTCTCCTTGGAAGTGCAAGGGGGACAGGACTACTTCCGGTTTGTGGAAGGAACCTGTATAATTGCTTGTGTTCTCTCTTCTCTCTATCTCTTGATTATTTCCGCTACAACAGAATCTGATCTGCCATCAGACTCTGATCTCTTTCAGACTCTGATCCTACGGAATTAGATTCTCACTCTTCAAGAGTTGCGAAAAGCTAATACAATTCAACCCCTCCTTCTTGTGTTTTTCTCACCTTCAGTTGGTATCAGAGCTCTGGCTCTGTTGTCATAGCACTTAACCGTGTGACAGAAAAGATCCAGAGAAAAACATGTCTTCCAGTGAACCTTCTTCTTCTGGTGCTACTTCTGGTGCTGCTATACCATATGACTATGGATCCAATAACAGC
Source organism: Medicago arabica (assembly GCA_946800305.1). Lineage (NCBI taxonomy): Eukaryota > Viridiplantae > Streptophyta > Magnoliopsida > Fabales > Fabaceae > Medicago > Medicago arabica. The sequence goes on from OX326966.1 coordinate 48,265,894, forward strand.
AGTAAAAAGGCTGATTATGGAAAAATTCCTAAGTTCAATGGTGATCCTGAAGAATTTTCTTGGTGGAAAACCAACTTCTACAGCTATGTCATGGGTCTTGATGAAGAACTCTGGGACATACTTGAAGATGGTGTTGGTGACTTACAACTTGATGACGAAGGTGCTGCCATTGACCGTAAACTTCACACTGCTGCTCAAAAGAAGATCTACAAGAAACATCATATCATCAGAGGAGCTCTTGTCACTGCTATTCCTAAATCGGAATACATGAAGATGAGTGACAAATCTACTGCTAGAGCCATGTTTACTTATCTTTGTTCAAACTATGAAGGAAGCAAAAAGGTCAGGGAAGCAAAAGCTCTTATATTAGTTCATCATTATGAACTATTCAAGATGAAAGAGGATGAAAGTATTGAGCAGATGTACTCAAGATTTCAAACTCTAGTATCTGGACTTCAGATACTAAAGAAGAGTTACATAGCTTCTGACAATGTTAGCAAGATCCTAAGGAGCTTACCCTCTAGATGGAGACCATAGGTTACTGCAATTGAGGAAGCTAAAGATTTAAACACGTTAAGTGTTGAAGATCTTGTAAGCTCTCTCAAAGTTCATGAGTTAAGTCTCAATGAACACGAATCCGCAAGAAAGTCTAAAGCCATTGCTTTAAAGTCAAAGGGAAGATCCTAAAAAACTCTCAAGGTTGAAGAGTCTGAAAATGAATCTTCAGCTTCTGAAAGCTCTGAGGAAGATCCTGATGTTGCTAAAGAAATGGCTATGCTTTCAAGCAGAATGCAATACCTTGCTAAAAAGAACAAGAGGTTTCTGAGCAAGAGCAGTGAGAAGGGTTTCAAAAAGGAGGAACATAAAGGTTGCTTCAACTGCAAGAAGACTGGGCACTTTATTGCTGATTGTCCAGAGTTGCAGAAAGAGAAATCCAAGTCAAAAAGGCCAACCTTCAAGTCAAGCAAGTTTAAGAAGCAAATCAAGAAAAGTCTGATGGATACTTGGGAAGATCTTGATAATGAGTCAGGGTCTGAAGATGATTATGTTGATGGTGAAGCCAATGTAGCTGTTGGACTAATGGCTACAACTGAATCTGTAAAGGAGACACCTGAAAGTATTAAAAGGGGTATTTTCTGAACTCACAAGATCTGAATTAGTAGATTCTGTCAAAGAACTTCTTGGTCATTTTAAAGCTAAAACCACTAAGTTGAAGAAAGTCAAACAACAGCTTGGTAAGCTGTCAAAAAGGCATAATTCAACTCTGTTGGAGTTAGAAAGTTTAAAAGAAGAAAATGATACTTTATTGATCAAGAAGAGTAGTTGTAAATACTTGAGTGAGCAAGATATTGCTTTACAAGAATATATTGCTACTGGAATTGACAGATCAAGGGTTGCATCCATGATCTATAGCACATATCAGAATAGAGGACAGGGTCTTGGATTCATTGGAGGTAGCTCGAATGAAGTGATTCTGAAACCTGGTCCTGACGGCGCCAGAGAAGCATTGAAAAATCACTTTGTAAGTGAGTCTGATGAAGTCAACACAGTGACTCATTCAGAACCTATAACTTCAACTTCTAAAGTTTTGACTAAGTCAAAATCTCAGAATGCAAAGTCAAAAGTTCTGAAAAACTTTGAACCTAAGGCTTCAATGATTCAGACTCTAAAACATTCAGAGTCTGATAAACGGACTCTGAAGAAGCCAGAGTCTGAAAAACAAAAGCCTAAGTTTCAAAGAAGAGAAATTGTGAAAGACAAGTTGAATCCTAAACTGAACGGTTCTAAACCCAAGGTGTGGAGGAAAACACTGCCAATGACTTCAAGACACACCTTACGAAAGGAATTCAATGGTTCAAGGACTAACCCAAGAGGACCCATGAGAATATGGGTACCTAAGTCTGAAATTGTTGATGCTGCAGGTATGTCTAAAAGGACTAGAAAAGCAGAAGGCTTGGTACCTGGACAGTGGTTGCTCGCGTTACATGACGGGAGAAAAGTCTATGTTCCTAACCCTAACCATGAAAGAGGGAGGAACTGTGGGATTTGGAGGAAACCAGACTGGCAAAATCATTGGTACTGAAACCATTGGTAACTCTCTTATCTCTATTAGTAATGTGTGGTTTGTTGATGGGCTTAGACATAACCTACTGAGCATAAATCAATTTGCGACAGTGGTTATGATGTTTTGTTTAATAAGAACAACTGCACTGTAGTTAACAAGGATGATCAATCCATAGTCTTAAAGGGAAAGAGAAGAAACAATGTCTACAAGATAAAGTTCTCTGAACTGACTGATTAGAAGGTAGTTTGCCTTTTGTCAATGGGTGATAAGAAATGGCTGTGGCATAGACGGTTGGGACACGCAAACTGGAGGTTAATCTCTAAGCTTAGCAAGTTGCAACTAGTCAAAGGCTTACCAGACATTGACTATCATTCAGATGCTCTTTGCGGAGCATGTCAGAAAGGGAAAATTGTCAAGAGTTCCTTTAAACCGAAAGAAATTGTTTCTACATCCAGACCCTTGGAGTTACTTCATATTGATTTATTTGGACCAGTTAGCACTGCATCCTTATATGGAAGTAAATATGGACTAGTCATTGTCGATGATTACAACAGATGGAGTTGGGTTAAGTTTCTGAAAACTAAAGATGACTCATATTCTGTGTTTAGTAAATTCTGCATCCAAATTCAATCTGAAAAAGAATTGAAAATTTTGAAAGTCAGAAGTGATCATGGAGGAGAATTTGAAAATGAGCCTTTTGAGGTTTTCTGTGAAAAACATGGAATTATTCATGAATTCTCTGCACCTAGAACTCCACAACAAAATGGTGTTATAGAGAGAAAAAACAGAACCTTACAAGAAATGGCTAGAACCATGATCCATGAGAACAGTCTGGCTAAACATTTTTGGGCAGAAGCAGTAAACACAGCATGTTATGTTCAGAACAGAATCTATATCAGACCTCTGTTGAACAGAACAACATATGAACTCTTTAAAGGAAGGAAACCTAACATATCTTATTTTCATCAGTTCGGATGTACATGTTATGTCCTGAACAATAAAGTCTATCTAAAGAAATTTGATGCCAAAGCTCAAAAGGGAATCTTCTTAGGTTACTCTGAACGATCTAAGGCATACAAACTGTATAATTCAGAAACACAATGTGTTGAAGAATCTATGCATGTCAGATTTGATGACAAAGTGCCTGGAAGTGAAACTCCAGAGCAAGATGAAAGTTATGCAGAATCTGATCAGATTCCAGAATTTGAAGATACTTCAGAAGCTGGAGCATCCCCTGAAGTTCCTAATGAAGAAGCTTCTGAAGAAGCTCAAGATGGTTCTCAGTAAGCTAGTCAATCCAAACATTCATTCAAATACAAGTCTTCATATCTTGAGGATCAAATTATTGGCAATAAAGATAGTCCCAGAAGAACTAGATCGTATTTCAGACAAGAAGAGTCTGCTTTGGGATTATTATCTGTTATTGAACCAACCTCTATTGAAGAAGCACTTGGAGATGAAGGATGGATTCTGGCAATGCAAGATGAACTTAATCAATTCAAAAGGAATGAAGTGTGGGATCTAGTAGCTAAGCCTGAACACAAAAACATTATTGGAACTAAATGGGTGTTCAGAAATAAGCTTAGTGAACAAGGAAAAGTAATCAGAAACAAAGCCAGACTTGTTGCGCAGGGCGACAGTCAACAAGAAGGCATTGATTACACATAAACATTTGCTCCAGTTGCAAGATTGGAAGCAATCAGGTCACTTCTTTCCTATGCAGTGAATCACAACATAATCTTGTATCAAATGGACGTTAAGAGTGCGTTTCTTAATGGTGTCATTTCTGAAGAAGTCTATGTCAAACAACCTCCTGGCTTTGAAGATTTAAAACATCCAGAGCATGTTTATAAATTGAAGAAATCACTATATGGTTTGAAACAGGCTCCCAGAGCTTGGTATGAAAGACTGAGTAATTTCTTAATTCAAAATAACTTTGAACGAGGGCAAGTTGACACTACACTATTCAGGAAGACTCTGAAGAAAGACATTCTTATTGTTCAAATTTATGTTGATGATATCATTTTTGGTTCAACAAATAGTTCACTTTGCAAAGAGTTTTCCAAAGTAATGCAGGATGAATTTGAAATGAGCATGATAGGAGAATTAAAGTTCTTTCTAGGAATTCAAATCAACCAATGCAAAGATGGAGTCTATGTTCATCAGTCCAAATACACGAAAGAGCTCCTGAAGAAGTTCAATCTTGAGGACTGCAAAGAAATGAACACTCCAATGCATCCAACCTGCACTCTGAGCAAAGAAGATCAAGGAACCAAAGTTGATCAGAAGCTGTATAGAGGTATGATTGGTTCTTTGTTATACCTAACTGCATCCAGACCAGATATTTTATTCAGTGTATGTCTGTGTGCAAGGTTTCAATCAGATCCTAGAGAGTCTCACTTAACAGCTGTTAAGAGAATCTTTAGATATCTGAAAGGAACTACTAATCTTGGACTTCTGTACAAGAAATCCTCTGACTATAAGCTAGTTGGATTCTGTGACGCTGACTATGCTGGAGACAGGATTGAAAGAAAATCAACCAGTGGCAATTGTCAATTTTTGAGAGAGAATCTGATATCCTGGGCTAGCAAGAGGCAAGCAACTATTGTTTTGTCTACAGCAGAAGCATAATACATCTCAGCTGCTAGTTGTTGTACACAACTACTCTGGATGAAACATCAGCTTGAGGATTATCAAATAACTGAAAACTGTATCCCAATTTATTGTGATAATACAACAGCTATATGTTTATCTAAGAATCCAATTCTGCATTCAAGAGCAAAGCACATTGAGATTAAACATCATTTTATAAGAGACTATGTTCAAAAAGGAATTCTAGATATTCAATTCATTGATACTGATCATCAATGGGCTGATATATTTACTAAACCTTTGTCTGTTGAAAGGTTTGATTTTATAAAGAAAAATTTGAACATGTGTTATGTCTCTGGTTAATGTGCACCTCTGAAAACAGAATTCAGACTCTGAAAGATACTCAGAAGCTAATTGACAACCAGACTCTCTTTTGGAGACTCTGGTGAACATAAGCCTCTGATAGACTTTCAGACTCTGTTAAGGAATCTTAGACTCTCAGAAGCTCGTATTAGTGGAAGCATGACTGTTGAGTTTAGTAACACCTGCCCCACTACGGTGATAGTTACTTTTTAGTTTCTCAGACGTGGCCTGTCTGTATTGGGTAAGAACTCAAAGGGCAATGATTTTATTACGTTTAACAAGTTATCTTCGCATCTTCCCAACGCTTTTACGGCTGCATGCTTACTGTATTTATTACTCTTGTTTGTTTGTCCCCTACTCTTTCCAAACGGTTTTCAACTCTTTTCTATAAAAACCAATCACACACAACTTACTTCTCTTTTCACACTTTGATTTTTTCTCTGAACATTCATCTTGTTTTCAGTCTCTGTAAAACTTTTTGTTCTCAAAATCAAAACCTAGAAACCTTAAAATGGCAAGTGATCTTATTCAATCTGGTGTGATAATCAAAACTGGTAAATCATACGTGATTAAACCCAGAACCATGAACCTCATCAAAGAAACTCTGGAAGTTCAAGTTAAATCTCCAGTTGACTTCGGCTCTCTCATTCGTCATGGTGTAGACGTCTCTTCTCATTTCTTATCACAAGGAATGATGAGTTATTTCGGTATGTTGAATGGACCAACATATCAGGAGCTAATGAGAGACCTCTGGGTCAGGGCAGAAGTTTTCGACAAGGAGGACGCTACCATTGAAGAAACGGCTGCAATCATGAACAACCCTAAACTGGCTGGCAAGAATAGAAAGGAAATGGGTTTAAGACCGTACAAGGGTCTTGAAATTAGGTCCGCTGTGATGGGGATTCCAATCCTTATCACTGAAGAGGTGGTTGCCAGAGCCTGCAGAGGGGTGAGTGAAGGTAAATTCCAGTGGAATGTTGAAAAGAAGAGTGACTGGATGGGTATCTGCAACAAACTCTTATTTGAAGGAAGACCCTCAAATAAGTTGGTTGACATGCATACTGAGCATAGGGTGCTTCTGAAGATCATACTGGATAGTATGCTTCAGAAAGGTAGAGGAACAGACACTCTGTCTGTTGATCACAAGGTTCTTCTTTACTTTCTGATAAAGAAAAAGAAGATAAACTTTCCTAGGTACGTGATGTACCACATGTGCTGGGCTATTAGGAAAAGCCAATCTGAATCCAGAAGACAAGTTCCTTTTGGTAGGCTAATCTCTGAGATTATGTATCAAGGAGGCCTCTTGAAGGTCTTATCAGAATCTGGTGTAGTATCAGACGCTCATCTTGGAACAGTGACTAGGAGAATCATCAATGGTAAAACTCTTCAATACATGAAGATTGTCAAAAGATTCAATCCTTCTAATCAAGATATGAGGGAATCTTATGTGCAATCAGACTTGATGATGGACTTCCCTCCCATTCCCAAAGAAGACAATCCTGAAGTCCTAGCAAGATTTGTGGTAGATTACTTCAATGAAACTGGTAGAATAATCAACTATTCTGCCATTCCTGAGACTGCTGGAGGATGACCTCTTAAGGTTAAGGGGAAAAGGACCAAGGAAGTTATTCTAAAGGAAGAGGAAGAGAAGAAAGAGCCTCCCAAGAAGAAGATGAAATCAACAGCTCTTCCAGGAGTGACTATTGGTGCCTCTGAGACCATAGCTCTCATGCCTTTGTCCGTATCTTCTGCATCCAAGGAAATTAAGGAGAGGGTTAAGAAACCCAAGGATGAGAAGAAAGCGAAGAAAGATGAGAAGAAGGCAAAGAAAGATGAGAAGAAAGCTAAGAAAGGTAAGGCTGACAAAGATTATGAGAAGTTGGCTGAAGAGATTGCTGAATTCCTTGATACTGACTCTGATGGTGAAGAAAGTCAGATCAAGAAAAGAAAGATGGAAGTGGTTCCTGTGGCTAAGGATGTAGCACAGAAGATAGGTACTTCTGTATCTATGATTGAGGATGAACATGCTGCTGGCAAGGCAATGGCAGCAGAGGTTGTGGCTGAAGAACTTAAGGAAGAAACTGTTAAAGAAGCTGCTAAGTTGCTTGCATCAGCTCTGAAACAGAAGAGTCAGGTGGCTCCTACAGAAGCTGATTTATCAGAAGCTACTCTGTCTGATGCTTCTGATCATCATGCATCTTCAGAAGCTGGGATTGGCACCTCTGGTAACGTGGCATTTAACTCACCTTCCTCTACGAATCAAGAGTCTTCATCTGATACTGAACCAGATAACAAACCCTTGAGCCAAATTCTTCCCTCCCTCATAAATTCATCCCCCTCACCAATCAAACCCTTATCATCCTTTAACCGACTTGAACCCAAAATAGTTGAATATGTTGATTCAACTATGGACAGGGTTATTTAAGACACCATCACTGTGTCTATGAACTTATCTGCTGACCACCCTGCTCAACCATCATTTCTCAAACCGCTTCAGGCAATTCAACCTTCTGAAGAGCCTGAAGTAACCATTCATTCAACTCAACCATCCCCCCAACATGAGCCTATTTGTGTAGACTCTCCAGACACCCTAGACTCTCTTGAGAAACACCTAAGAGGAGAACTACCAAAAACCCCTGCAAAATCCAAATCAACAAAAGCTACAGAATCTGTTTCTAAACCAGACTCTGTACCCCAACCTTCAGAAATTCTAACCTTAGCTTCTGTTGAACCTTCAGAAACTGTAGAGGAACCAGTCTCTGAGATTCTGCAACAAGCTTCTGATATCATACCAGAACCTGTAACAGAATGCATAACAGAGCCTGTGTCTGAAACGGTTCCTGAACCTTTTACTAAACCTCAAACTATTGTAACTGGTCTTCAAACCCTACAAGCAATAGTAGCCTCTCAACCCTCAACTTCTGAACCTCACAACTTCTTTGATTCGTTAAGGATAGATGAGTTCTATGCTTCGTCAAACTCTAAGCTTAAGGACATTATTGAGCAAAGGTTTGTGCCTATCCTCAATGTAAGCTATGAGGATAAGTTCTCCACTTTGAAGACTGAATTTTTGGACTTTGTCACCAAAATTCAGAAGGCTGCTGTCAAGGAACAAGCTGTTGTTATTGCCAAGCATGTGGAAGAAGTTAAGAGAGCTGAGAAAGCTAAAGCTAAGAAGAAAGCTCCTATTCTGCGGTTGGAGTATAAACCATTCTTTGATGAAGATCAATACAATCCCAGAGAAACCATGGTTTTTGATTCATTGTGGAGGAGACTTCATAGAGTTCAGGAAGAAGCAAGACTTGAAAGAGAAGCTCATCTGAGAAGAATTGAAGCTTTGGAAGAGATTGTTAAGAAGCAGCAAGAGGATCTCCAGAAATTGATGGATCACCTTGCCAAACAAAACCAACCTTAGTTGCATTTCTTTTTGTTTTGTTTTGCTTGTAACTTGATTCCGCTGTTTTCTTTTATCTTCTGATACTTCGTTTTTAAGATTATTCAAGTTTTTACTTAATCTATGTGCCTCTGATATATATTGTGCTTTGAATCTTATATGTTTTTCGCTCTGAACCTTGTTTTTCATTTTCCTTAAAAAAATTTACCCTCACCTGAAGTCATTTAAAAAGGGGGAGAAACTTGTTTCTAAACCTTTTTGTTGATGACAAAAGGGGGAGAAGGAATGATTTGTGACTTTGTACAAACAGTATGGAGAAAGAATCTATGAGTTCTATGTAAAGTTAAAGGGAAATTTGCGAAAGGTACTTAGTTAGATTCTGAGCCCCCATTAAAAGAATTTGTTCTCTAATTCGTCTAATATTCTGAGAATTAATTCAACTGTTTATGAATTTGAATTTAATTAACTTGGATAGAACTTAGGGGGAGCTTACAAACCTCAACTTAAGAACTATCAGACTCAAGGGGAGTCAGAGCTTACAAACCTCAGACCCCTTAAGTCAACCTGTTAATTAGATTAACAACAATTGACCTTTTAAATACTGATGTTTGTCATCATCAAAAAGGGGGAGATTGTTGGAACAAAGGTGTTCAGCAATACCACGTTTTGAGTTTTGATGATAACAAGGTATTAAAAATTGTCAATTGGATGTGCTAATATTTGTTTAAGTATGCAGGATATTAATCAAGATTTATATCTTAGAAAGTATTTTGTTTGAACATTTTGAGAGCAAAGATCTAGAAAAGCTTGTTGCTTGTGATTCTGACTATCGAAGAAGAGTCTGAAGACTGTATTGAAAAAGAGTCTGAAGAATGTATCGAAGAAGAGTCTGAAGAATGTATCGAAGAAGAGTCTGAAGACTGTATTGAAAAAGAGTCTGAAGAATGTATCGAAGAAGAGTCTGAAGAATGTATCGAAGAAGAGTCTGAAGACTGTATTGAAGAGAGTCTGAAGACTATCAGAATTTGAAGAATATCAGAACCTGAAGACCAAGAGAGTCTGAAGATCATCAGAAGCTGAAATGCTACAGTGAGTCTGAAGCCTGCAATCTGAAGATCTGCTTAGAAGGATTTCTAAAGGCATTACGATGCAGAAGAAACTCTCATTTTAGAGTAACGGCTAGCTTCAAAGTCAACTTGAGCGTGGGATGCTCAACGACAAAGAATGCAGAATAGTATAGAGTACGCGTGTACGAACTCTGTTTCCACTACTCCACTACCTCGTACAATTTGGCAACTGTGTCTACCGGTATTAATCTTCAAAAGGAATGAAATTCAAAATATGCATTTGAAGGACTATTACCATATCAAGCAACAGATCAACAACTATTGATCAAGCTTCAGAAATCATCCTGATGTGCTGGATGACTCAACGTCTCTTTCCAACGCCTATATAAAGGATAGAAGACTTGAAGAATTGTTGGACTCTACAACTGAAAAAAAAACTACGCTGCTAAGCTATCGTATTCAAATTGAGTCTTAACAGAAACACATTAACAACTTAGATTATTCTTACAAACTGAGTATTCTAGAATTTCTAAGTTAAGCAGAAAAACAGAGTCTGTCTTTGTATAAAGCAGAGTCTGTCTTTGTTTGTAATTGGAACACGTTTGATTGTTTATCAAGTGTTTCAATTCTATTCAATTTTCTGTAAATTGTGTCAGAAGTCTCTTGCTTGTGTGCTTGAGCAAAGAAGTCTCTTGGCTGCGTCCTTGAGCAAAGAAGTCTCTTAGTTGTGTCTTTGAGCATTGAAAGTCTCTTGCCTGCGTGCTTGAGCATTGGAAGTCTCTTACTGTGTGTTTGAGCAACTTGTAATATATATTACATTTTAGTGGAACTCCCCTTGGAAGTGCAAGGGGGACAGAACTACTTCCGGTTTATGGAAGAAACCTGTATAATTGCTTGTGTTCTCTCTTCTCTCTATCTCTTGATTATTTCCGCTGCAACAGAATCTGATCTCCCATCAGACTCTGATCTCTTTCAGACTCTGATCCTATGGAATTAGATTATCACTCTTCAAGAGTTGCGAAAAGCTAACACAATTCAACCCCCCCTTCTTGTGTTTTTCTCACCTTCATAACACCCCGTTCACCCAACGACATAATAATAAAGATAATTATATCAGAGTATTTCAACGACGGAGTATTACACTACTTCTCAAAATTTCATAAATAGGAATAAACTATTTATTTCAAAACAACACAAATTCTCATAAACTGCAGCGGAATAAATCTTCAAAAATTATAACTCAACGTCAACATAATCCTGGCACAAAGGCCTCAACAGTTATAAAATATTATTTTCAACAATAATAAACTCCCACGACACAATCTTTTCATAGATAAGATACATAAAAGAATAAGGAAACATTCGCGACGACCCCCATCCTAATATGTATCAGAGCCCTAGACACAGAGCCAATCATCCTACTAATCTTCGCTACCTGCAAGTTATCCATAGGGAAGGCAACGTTTTCAAGCAGAAGGGGTGAGATACACGATCAATAATAAATATATATAATTCATCAAATCAATGAAACAACAACATCTTACAACAGTCATTATTCAATTCATATATAATGTGAATAAATATACACATATATAATAGCAACATAATTATCTTCATCAACATTAAACAACAGCAACAGCAATGTCATTATCAGCAATGAACACCAACGACATGACCGACGACAACGACTACGACAATGCGACATCGACAACGACAAATGCATTATGCATGTGGTACCATTTTACGCGCGTTGAATGCTAAGCATTCCAGGGCATAAGCCCCCAACAGTTGGATGGTTAAAGCATCCCAGGGCATGAACCCCCAACAGGTGAATGATAAACATTCCAGGGCATAAGCCCCCAACGGGTGTGAATGATAGACATTCCAGGGCATAAGCCCCCAACAGTTATGAGTATGCAATGGACTCGACTTGTGTATTTCAACATACAACTAGAACAACAGCAACATCAACATCTAGCATGCATAATCAACTATGACATACCTTACGACTACAACCGAAAAGGACTCGACCAAATTCTTACAACAAGGTTCACCAATAGGTGCACAATTTCACTTAAATCATTCATTTTCAAGCAATAAGAAGTTTCTATAAGGTTTAGTACCTAATCAGGGGTTATACAACTTAACCTAAGCATTTTGGAGTACCCGGACGGGCCTCCTTAGGTATGAACCAAGGCCAAAATGTGGCTGAGAAAAGACGATTATGGGTTCAGTATACAACATAGACAACAAAACAACACTGAAACAGGCAATCACCAACACAATTCATCCATTTTAGAAATTACACAAAACTTCTAAAACCTAGAAAACCAAGAACACCACCATTCACAAATTTTCAGGATTATACACATTATTAGTGAAAGGAATCCCACCCTTACCTTAATTCAGCAAAGATTGAAAGTCTACAGCAATTTTGATCCCTTCCTAGCTCTTCTCCTAGCATCTTGGTTTTTCTCCTCTTTCTCTCAAAAACTCTCTTTCTTTTTCAATTATACGTGAAATGTTTGTTCTGACTTTTCTTTCTTTTTACTAAAACCATAGCCTCTCCTATTTCATTAAACCCCCTTTTAATACTATTAATTCTCATTAACCCCCTTAATTCTAAATAAATAATAATTCTATATTATTTCTAATTTACTAATAAAAGTCATTCTATCTTTTTAACCTCCAAAACTTCAAATAATATTATTTCTCACCTATTCAATTAAATTATCAAATAATCATATAATAAAATACATTACACCATAAAATCAACATAAATCATTTAAATCATATAAACTTATTAAAAATCAACCGAAAATAAATAAATAACAACTAGGGCGTTACAACTTTCCCCAACTTAAAGAATTTCGTCCTCGAAATATTACCTCCAGCAAACAACTCAGGATATGACTCCAGCATCTTACTTTCCAACTCCCATGTTAAACTCTCACCATCTGCTCCACCCCAAACAACCCTCACTAGAGGTATCTCTTTGCCTCTCAACTTCTTTACCTTGTGATCATCAATTCTCAACGGTAAAGTCTCCACCGTAAGGTTGTCTCTAACCTGCACATCATCCCTTGGTATAACATGCGAAGGGTCCGCTACGTACTTCCGCAGCTGCGACACATGAAACACATCATGCAAATTCGAAAGATGTGGTGGCAAACCCAGTCTATATGCCACCGTTCCAATCCTCTCAGATATCTGATACGGACCAATAAACTTCGGAGTTAGCTTCTTAGACTTCAATGCACGACCCACACCAGTCATAGGAGTGACTCTCAAGAACACATGGTCTCCCTCTTGAAACTCTAGGTCCTTTCTACGCTTGTCGTGGTAACTCTTCTGACGACTCTGCGACGCTTTCATCTGTTCTCTTATCAACTTGACCTTCTCCGTAGTCTGCTGAACAATATCTGGTCCCAACACAACACTTTCACCAGTCTCAAACCAACACAAAGGAGTTCTGCACCTCCGACCATACAAAGCTTCAAATGGTGCCATACCAATACTCGAATGGTAACTGTTGTTGTACGTGAATTCTATTAACGGTAGATGACTATCCCAAGCTCCACCTTGTTCAAGTACACACACTCTCAACAAATCCTCTAACGACTGAATCGTTCTCTCTGACTAACCATCTGCTTGCGGATGATAAGCCGAACTCAATTTCAACCTTGAACCCAAAGCCTCTTGCAAGCTCTTCCAAAACCTCGAAGTGAACCTCGGATCTCTATCCGACACAATGCTTGATGGAACACCATGCAACTTCACAATATTATGAATGTAAATCTCCGCCAACTGAGCTACCGAATAACTAATATTGATCGGAATAAAATGTGCTGATTTCGTCAACCTATCAACAATAACCCAAATGGCATCATGTCCTCTTTGAGTATTTGGTAAACTCGTCACAAAGTCCATGGATATGCTATCCCACTTCCACTCTGGCACATCTAATGGTGTCAACAATCCCGCAGGCTTCTGATGTTCAACTTTAGATTTCTGACAAGTTAAACAAGCATAAACAAATTGCGCAACATCACGTTTCAATCCGGACCACCAAAACATTTTCTTTAAATCATGATACATCTTTGTAGCTCCCGGATGAATACTCAAGCTACTCCTGTGACTTTCTTCTAAAATTGACCTTTTCAACTCATCATTATCCGGAATGCAAATTCTGCCTCGGAACCTCAACACACCTTGATCATCAACTTGAAAATCACCATCTGCAGTCTGATCACTAGCAACCATCAAGTCTACAAACTTGACATCAACTTTCTGCGCCTCTTTGATGCTATTCAAGAATTCATTGTTGATCTTCAACATACCCAACTGCACACTCTGAGGTGCCCGTTCACAAACTATACTCAAATCCCTAAACTGCTCCAGCAACTCCAATTCCTTAATCATCATAGCAGACATGTGCAACGTCTTCCTGCTCAGAGCATCTGCAACCACGTTCGCCTTACCTGGGTGATAGTTCAAACTAAAATCATAGTCCTTCAACAACTCAAGCCACCTTCTCTGTCTCATATTCAACTCCTTTTGGTCAAATAAATATTTCAAACTCTTATGATCGCTAAACACCTCAAATCTGGAACCGTACAAATAATGTCTCCAAATTTTCAACACAAAAACCACAGCAGCCAACTTTAAATCGTGCGTAGGATAATTCCTCTCATGGATTCTCAACTGTCTCGAAGCATAAGCTACCACCTTACCATCTTGCATAAGTACACCACCTAAGCCCAACTTGGATGCATCACAATAGACAACAAAAGGTTCTTCTGGCTTCGGTAAAATCAAAATCGGAGCTGTCGTCAACCGTTGCTTCAACTCATTGAAACTATTCTCACACTGAATATCCCAGACAAAAGCTTTACCCTTACAGGTCAACTGCGTCAAAGGAAGTGCCAACTTCGAAAATCCTTCAATAAATATACGGTAGTAACCAGCCAATCCAAGAAAACTTCTAATCTCCGTAACTGACTTAGGAGTCTCCCATTGTGATACCGCTTCAACTTTCGATGGGTCAACAGCAATACCGCTACCAGAAATAATATGGCCAAGAAAACTTACTTCACTTAACCAGAATTCACATCTCGACAACTTGGCATACAACTTCTTTTCTTTCAGCACCTGCAAAACAATCTTCAAGTGTTCTGCATGCTCCTCTTCAGTCTTAGAATGAATTAGAATATCATCAATAAACACTACAACAAATTTATCCAAGAAGGCATGAAAAATTCTGTTCATATACTCCATGAATACACCAGGTGCATCAGTAACACCGAAAGGCATCACTTTATTTTCATAGTGACCATATCGCGTCCTAAACGCCGTCTTCTACATATCTTCATCCTTCACCTTGATCTGATGGTATCCCGATCTCAAATCAATTTTACTAAATACACGAGCACCCACTAACTGATCCATCAAATCGTCAATTCTCGGAAGTGGATACCTATTCTTTATCGTCACTTTATTCAGCTGACGGTAATCTATACACAGCCTCATGCTACCATCCTTCTTCTTAACCAATAATACCGGCGCTCCCCGAGGTGAAACACTTGGTCTTACAAACTTCTTATCAAGAAAGTCTTCTAACTGCTTCTTCAACTCTGACAACTCAGAAGCTGACATACGGTAAGGAGCCATCGACACAGGATTCGTACCCAAAATGAGATCAATTGAGAATTCTATTTCCCTTTATGGCGGCACATCAGGAATCTCATCAGGAAAAACCTCTGGAAATTCCCTTACAACCGGCAACCTATCAATCACAGTCTGATTCTTTACAGACAAATACGCCAACAAGGAAAACATCAAGTCTCCATCACATCCTAACTGCTTCAGCTGCTTAGTAGATAAAAATTCTGCTCCACTCTCTTCTTCGGCAGAGGAAAAGTACATCGTCTTTCTAAAACAATCTGTATGGACATGGTTGTACTCCAACCAGTTCATACCAAGGATTACATCCATACCCGTTAACAGAAAACATACAAGATCAACCTCAAAGATTCTACACAACAATAACAAATCAGGACAACAAGGACAATACAAAATTGTCAAACAACACTACTAGGCTCGACACGACTCTACTAATTGGTCGGACGGACTGACCTGCTCTGATACCAATTGTAACACCCCGTTCACCCAACAACGTAATAATAAAGATAATTATATCAGAGTATTTCAACGACGGAGTATTACACTACTTCTCAAAATTTCATAAATAGGAATAAACTATTTATTTCAAAACAACATAAATTCTCATAAACTGCAGCGGAATAAATCTTCAAAAATTATAATTCAACGTCAACATAATCCTGGCACAAAGGCCTCAACAGTTATAAAATATTATTTTCAACAATAATAAACTCCCACTACACAGTCTTTTCATAGATAAGATACATAAAAGAATAAGGAAACATTCGCGACGACCCCCATCCTAATATGTATCAGAGCCCTAGACACAGAGCCAACCATCCTACTAATCTTCGCTACCGGCAAGTTACCCATAGGGAAGGCAACGTTTTCAAGCAGAAGGGGTGAGATACACGATCAATAATAAATATATATAATTCATCAAATCAATGAAACAACAACATCTTACAACATGCATTATTCAATTCATATATAATGTGAATAAATATACACATATATAATAGCAACATAATTATCTTCATCAACATTAAACAACAGCACCAACAATGTCATTATCAGCAATGAACACCAACGACATGACCGACGACAACGACTACGACAATGCGACATCGACAACGACAAATGCATTATGCATGTGGTACCATTTTACGCGCGTTGAATGCTAAGCATTCCAGGGCATAAGCCCCCAACAGTTGGATGGTTAAAGCATCCCAGGGCATGAACCCCCAACAGGTGAATGATAAACATTCCAGGGCATAAGCCCCCAACGGGTGTGAATGATAGACATTCCAGGGCATAAGCCCCCAACAGTTATGAGTATGCAATGGACTCGACTTGTGTATTTCAACATACAACTAGAACAACAGCAACATCAACATCTAGCATGCATAATCAACTATGACATACCTTACGACTACAACCGAAAAGGACTCGACTAAATTCTTACAACAAGGTTCACCAATAGGTGCTCAATTTCACTTAAATCATTCATTTTCAAGCAATAAGAAGTTTCTATAAGGTTTAGTACCTAATCAGGGGTTATACAACTTAACCTAAGCATTTTGGAGTACCCGGACGGGCCTCCTTAGGTATGAACCAAGGCCAGAATGCGGCTGAGAAAAGCCTTCTTCGCTTAAGCGAAGGCCCCTTCGCTTAAGCGAGCAAAACGCCGACAGGGAGGGTGACTTCGCTTACGAGTTCGCTCAAGGATCGCTCAAGCGAACGGTCTCGGCTAGGTTCTGGGCAACTACCTTGAATGGTCGCTTAAGCGACGGGAAGTTCGCTTAAGCGAACGGTTGTCTGGGCAGGGTAAATCCTCGAATTCTCTAACCCTAAATCATCCAAAAACCCAATTTTGATCCCTGATTACCCAAAACGTGTAAGCACAGATGTTTATGGGTTCAGTATACAACATAGACAACAAAACAACACTAAAACAGGCAATCAACAACACAATTCATCCATTTTAGAAATTACACAAAACTTCTAAAACCTAGAAAACCAAGAACACCACAATTCACAAATTTTCAGGATTATACACATTATTAGTGAAAGGAATCCCACCCTTACCTTAATTCAGCAAAGATTAAAAGTCTACAGCAATTTTGATCCCTTCCTAGCTCTTCTCCTAGCCTCTTGGTTTTTCTCCTCTTTCTCTCAAAAACTCTCTTTCTTTTTCAATTGTACGTGAAATGTTTGTTCTGACTTTTCTTTCTTTTTACTAAAACCATAGCCTCTCCTATTTCATTAAACCTCCTTTTAATACTATTAATTCTCATTAACCCCCTTAATTCTAAATAAATAATAATTCTATATTATTTCTAATTTACTAATAAAAGTCATACTATCATTTTAACCTCCAAAACTTCAAATAATATTATTTCTCACCTATTCAATTAAATTATCAAATAATCATATAACACTACACCATAAAATCAACAAAAATCATTTAAATCATATAAACTTATTAAAAATCAACCGAAAATAAATAAATAACAACTAGGGCATTACAACATGAGAATTTATGGATGTAATTAGGTTAAGTTTTATTGTTGGGATTCACTAGTCCAAGAAGTATATATCATAAATGGACTCCTTCGCTAAACCTTGTTTGGACAAAGCCCACCTTTTTAAGTAGATATCCAATGTAACACCCCCCAAATATTGCATCTTAGAACTATTATAATATCAGTAATAAATTTTTATTATTTCAAGGGTAATATTTTACTATTAGTATTTACTATTATTTATTAATATCTCATATTCATTAATATTTTAAGGGATTATTGATAAGGTCATGGTTGAGGTTAGACATAGTAGAACTATATCTAAAGGTTGTATGTCCTCTACAATGGAGGGTTTTGTGGTTCTTCGTTTTTTCGAGGTGACCGAGAGGCACAAGAATTCAATTTTCATAACTGAGTTGTATTGGAATTCTCTCCTATGAAGTGGTTAAAGGTCAATATCGATTGATCTTCAATTTGTTCTCCTTATGTTGCATATATAAGGGTAATCCATATGGATCATAATTCTTTAGCCGTTAAGTACTTTTCTATCATTTAATCTTTAAAAAACACTAGATAAACAGGATAGTATAACTTGTGGGTGGAAAGTGTTTTTCAGGTAATTGTCTCCATGGAAAAAATCAATACAAAGCTTGTGGTAAAGGAAAAATCGAAAAGCAATTTATGTACAAAGTTTCAAATGAGAGTCGAAATTACTATTCTAAACCTTATCAGAATATCCAATATCTTGGTGGAATCAAGAATAACCAACGATCAAACATAAGATATCCTTCTTGACACAATCCGAGAGAGGTAATGGCACATGTACGATTCATCATGTATGTGATAATATTGTATTACTAAATTTCTCTAAATAAATCTTTTTTTATTCGATTAACTAAATAAATGTATTATTTGGAAGGAAGGAAATCTAGAGCTGAGACCAAATTTTATATAACTGGGCGCATATTAGACTGCTCTAGAACACACCTAGAAGCAATATAAAGAGCGTGGCGCAAATCCCTTGCTGGATATTGACCTTGAAGCAATGGATCCACCATCTTTGATAATTTTTTTTGGTCTTTGAATAACAAAGTTTCCCATGAGACAACATATTATTCTTTATAAGGTTTACTGTAGTCGAAAGCCTTTTTGCCTGTGATGAGCTCCAAAAGAGGAACTCCAAATCTATAAATGTCAGACTTGAACGTCAATTGACCTCTCGTTCTGTACTCCAGACCACAGTAGCCATATGATCCCATAACTCTTGTTGAAACAGGAGTCTTATCACCCACTAGGCCTACTTTTGCCAAGCCAAAATCAGATAACTTAGGATGATAATTGTCTCCTAACAAAATGTTGGATCATTTGAGGTCACGGTATATGACAGGAGGTTTCATTTCATCATGCAAATACTCCAAACCTTTAGCTACGCCGGCAGCTATTCTCATTCTTTTATTCCAATCCAATAGTTTTTTTCTGGGAGGAAGATCATGCAAATGATTCTCCAAAGAATCCAAAGGAATGTACTCAAGACGAGAAAACAAAATGACCTAAAAAAGTGAAGAAGGAATACAAGGAATTAATAGGGGCATCATAATATGTTTTTCTATACATACATATTTGTGGTATTAATATAAAATAGATGAGTCTAATTAAATTTAAATAAAAGTGAAAAATAGAAGATAGTCTAACAATTAGAAAGTTTAATTGTTATTCTGTTTTTCTGAAATGAATCCCAAATTCAGTATATATGTACAAAATGAGATAGGAAATGAACAAATATGATCATAGTTCTATCTAACATATGAGTTTTCTAGAAGGATAAATTAAAAATGATAACTTTTAGGAACACCAGTGATTAAAGGTGCATATCTGAAGTATACAAATTAGAAACTTAAATCTAAACAACTTCCATTATATTTGTCAAACTAATTACAACATACTTCAAGAATTTGGTTATTAATTTACTTATAGACTTTGTATAACCCTTCAAACCTCTGTACTTTCAAACCAATTGAGCTAATTCAAGTAAGATCGAACTTAATCCAAAGTAAAGGGTTAGAAAATACCTCATTTCATGATTTTCATGAAGATTCTAATAGTAATATCAGAGGAAAAAAATTCGATGCAAATTTCACAAGTTGATAGTTTACAAGATAATAAAAACAAGTGGAGTAATAACTGCATATTTTCCAAGATCATAATTCAGGGGAGGGAATGCAAGTATTTGTTGAAAATTTGCCACAATAATATTATGTGATTTATAGTAGTATGATCTTAATTGAATGATCTTAATCTCTAAAAATGTAATTGCGTAACCTTAAGAAAAATTAGCCACATATCCTATATGCGATCAAGATAACTATAAATTCACGCATTCCTATGTTCGATCTTAACATAAACTCTTGAAATTCAGTTTGAAATCGGAGCTAAAACACAAAATCAAAATATACACTATCGACTCTAAATCAGATCAACAAAATTATAAATTTAACAAAAAAATATAGATAGTACATATATATCATGTCAGGAATTACTCCTTTTAAACTTATCCTAATTTTTAAAATACTCAGCAAAAGGTGAAAAACATAATGAAGAATACCAAATAAATAAATTATATAAAGTATTACTCATCAAAATAAAATAATTAATTCACAAAAAATATATTATATTAATTAAAAATTAAATGAAAATTATGTTTCATCCAAGCTTACCTGCTCTCCATATTTAATCAAAGAAATTACACCCGTCACAAATTTGTCGTGGACATTGCAAAAACTAACTGTGTAGCAGCAAATCATAATTGATAATGTGTAGAGGTCCAAAACAATATCATTGATTTGAATTTGATCAGGCATGGAAGGATATTTCATGGATCTGGGTTTGTGGCCTCAATGTAGATCTTGTAGAAGAAAAAGCAAGATTAAATAAGAGAAAAGAACCCAACGACAAAAAGAATATTTCCATATATGACAAAATTATGTAAAGTATATAGACTGAACCCGAAAACACACATAATTAATTTGACTAAAATGATATCAGAAAGGATGTATCCCCCTTACATATGATAGTCACTTCAACCATACGGGTAGATACGTGTGAACTTGTATTATATATAGATGAGTGATAGAAAGATATTAGAAAGCGAAATGAAAGATAGCATGAAAAAATAGAGAGATTCAAAGAGGAAGAATTCAAGCGGGGACGTCTGCTTGTCTTCTAATAGTTAACTTAGTAACACATTTATAAAGAGATGACATGAGAATTTATGGATGTAATTAGGTTAAGTTTTGTTGTTGGGCTTCACTAGTCCAAGAAGTATATATGATAAATGGACTCATTCACTGAACCTTCTTTGGACAAGGCCTACCTTTTTAAGTAGATATCCAATGTAACACCCCCCAAATTTCTTTATATTGCATCTTAGAACTATTATAATATCAGTAATAAATTTGAATTATTTCAAGGGTAACATTTTACTATTAATATTTATTGTTATTTATTATTATCTCATATTTATTAAGATTTTAAGGTATTATTGATAAGGTCATGGTTGAGGTTAGACATAGTATAACTTGTGGGTGGAAAGTGTTTTTCAGGTAATTGTCTCCATGGAAAAAATCAATACAAAGCTTGTGGTAAAGGAAAAATCGAAAAGCAATTTATGTACAAAGTTTCAAATGAGAGTCGAAATTACTATTCTAAACCTTATCAGAATATCCAATATCTTGGTGGAATCAAGAATAACCAACGATCAAACATAAGATATCCTTCTTGACACAATCCGAGAGAGGTAATGGCACCTGTACGATTCATCATGTATGTGATAATATTGTATTACTAAATTTCTCTAAATAAATCTTTTTTTATTCGATTAACTAAATAAATGTATTATTTGGAAGGAAGGAAATCTAGAGCTGAGACTAAATTTTCTATAATTGGGCGCATATTAGACTGCTCTAGAACACACCTAGAAGCAATATAAAGAGCGTGGCGCAAACCCCTTGCTGGATATTGACCTTGAAGCAATGGATCCACCATCTTTGATAATTTTTTTTGGTCTTTGAATAACGAAGTTTCCCATGAGACAACATATTATTCTTTATAAGGTTTACTATAGTCGAAAGCCTTTTTCCCTGTGATGAGCTCCTAAAGAAGAACTCCAAATCTATAAATGTCCGACTTGAACGTCAATTGACCTCTCGTTCCGTACTCCAGAGCACAATAGCCATATGTTCCCATAACTCTTGTTGAAACATGAGTCTTATCACCCACTAGGCCTACTTTTGCCAAGCCAAAATCAGATAACTTAGGATGATAATTGTCTCCTAACAAAATGTTGGATCATTTGAGGTCACGGTATAAGACAGGAGGTTTCATTTCATCATGCAAATACTCCAAACCTTTAGCTACACCGGCAGCTATTCTCATTCTTTTATTCCAATCCAATAGTTTTTTCCCGGGAAGAAGAACATGCAAATGATTCTCCAAAGAATCCAAAGGAATGTACTCAAGACGAGAAAACAAAATGACCTAAAAAAGTGAAGAAGGAATAAAAGGAATTAATAGGGGCATCATAATATGTTTTTCTATACATACATATTTGTGGTATTAATATAAAATAGATGAGTCTAATTAAATTTAAATAAAACTGAAAAATAGAAGATAGTCTAACAATTAGAAAGTTTAATTGTTAGTTAGATTTTCTGAAATGAATCCCAAATTCAGTATATATGTACAAAATGAGATAGGAAATGAACAAATATGATCATAGTTCTATCTAACATATAAGTTTTCTAGAAGGATAAATTAAAAATGATAACTTTTAGGAACACCAGTGATTAAAGGTGCATATCTGAAGTATACAAATTAGAAACTTAAATCTAAACAACTTCCATTATATTTGTCAAACTAATTACAACATACTTCAAGAATTTGGTTATTAATTTACTTATAGACTTTGTATAATCCTTCAAACCTCTGTACTTTCAAACCAATTGAGCTAATTCAAGTAAGATCGAACTTAATCCAAAGTAAAGGGTTAGAAAATACCTCATTTCTTTATGTTTAAATAGTTTCCGCATCAAATAGTATTAAGGAATTTTAATAGTTTACAAGATAATAAAAACAAGTGGAGTAACAACTGCATATTTTCCAAGATCATAATTCAGGGGAGGGAATGCAAGTATTTGTTGAAAATTTGCCACAATAATATTATGTGATTTATAGTAGTATGATCTTAATTGAATGATCTTAATCTCTAAAAATGTAATTGCGTAACCTTAAGAAAAATTAGCCACATATCCTATATGCAATCAAGATAACTATAAATTCACGCATTCCTATGTTCGATCTTAACATAAACTCTTGAAATTCAGTTTGAAAACGGAGCTAAAACACAAAATCAAAACATACACTATCGACTCTAAATCAGATCAACAAAATTATAAATTTAACAAAAAAATATAGATAGTACATATACATCATGTCAGGAATTACTCCTTTTAAACTTATCCTAATTTTTAAAATACTCAGCAAAAGGTGAAAAACATAATGAAGAATACCAAATAAATAAATTATATAAAGTATTACTCATCAAAATAAAATAAATTATTCACAAAAAATATATTATATTAATTAAAAATTAAATGAAAATTATGTTTCATCAAAGCTTACCTGCTCTCCATATTTAATCAAAGAAATTACACCCGTCACAAATTTGTCGTGGACATTGCAAAAACTAACGGTGTAGCAGCAAATCATAATTGATAATGTGTAGAGGTCCAAAACAATATCATTGATTTGAATTTGATTAGGCATGGAAGGATATTTCATGGATCTGGGTTTGTGGCCTCAATGTAGATCTAGTAGAAGAAAAAGCAAGATTAAATAAGAGAAAAGAACCCAACGACAAAAAGAATATTTCCATATATGACAAAATTATGTAAAGTATATAGACTGAACCCGAAAACACACATAATTAATTTGACTAAAATGATATCAGAAAGGATGTATCCCCCTTACATATGATAGTCACTTCAACCATACGGGTAGATACGTGTGAACTTGTATTATATATAGATGAGTGATAGAAAGATATTAGAAAGCGAAATGAAAGATAGCATGAAAAAATAGAGAGATTCAAAGAGGAAGAATTCAAGCGGGGACGTCTGCTTGTCTTCTAATAGTTAACTTAGTAACACATTTATAAAGAGATGACATGAGAATTTATGGATGTAATTAGGTTAAGTTTTGTTGTTGGGCTTCACTAGTCCAAGAAGTATATATGATAAATGGACTCATTCACTGAACCTTCTTTGGACAAGGCCCACCTTTTTAAGTAGATATCCAATGTAACACCCCCCAAATTTCTTTATATTGCATCTTTAGAACTATTATAATATCAGTAATAAATTTGAATTATTTCAAGGGTAATATTTTACTATTAATATTTATTGTTATTTATTAATATCTCATATTTATTAAGATTTTATGGTATTATTGATAAGGTCATGGTTGAGGTTAGACATAGTAGCACTATATCTAAAGGTTGTATGTCCTCTACGATGGAGGGTTTTGTGGTTCTTTGTTTTTTCGAGGTGACCGAGAGGCTCAAGAATTCAATTTGAATAACTAAGTTGTATTGGAATTTCTCTCCTATGGAGTGGTTAAAGGTCAATATCGATTGATCTTCAATTTGTTCTCCTTATGTTGCATATATAAGGGTAATCCATATGGATCATAATTCTTTAGCCGTTAAGTACTTTGCTATCATTTAATCCTTAAAAAACACTAGATAAACATGATAGTATAACTTGTGGGTGGAAAGTGTTTTTCAGGTAATTGTCTCCATGGAAAAAATCAATACAAAGCTTGTGGTAAAGGAAAAATCGAAAAGCAATTTATGTACAAAGTTTCAAATGAGAGTCGAAATTACTATTCTAAACCTTATCAGAATATCCAATATCTTGGTGGAATCAAGAATAACCAACGATCAAACATAAGATATCCTTCTTGACACAATCCGAGAGAGGTAATGGCACCTGTACGATTCATCATGTATGTGATAATATTGTATTACTAAATTTCTCTAAATAAATCTTTTTTTATTCGATTAACTAAATAAATGTATTATTTGGAAGGAAGGAAATCTAGAGCAGAGACCAAATTTTCTATAACTGGGCGCATATTAGACTGCTCTAGAACACACCTAGAAGCAATATAAAGAGCGTGGCGCAAACCCCTTGCTGGATATTGACCTTGAAGCAATGGATCCACCATCTTTGATAATTTTTTTTGGTCTTTGAATAACGAAGTTTCCCATGAGACAACATATTATTCTTTATAAGGTTTACTGTAGTCGAAAGCCTTTTTGCCTGTGATGAGCTCCTAAAGAAGAACTCCAAATCTATAAATGTCAGACTTGAACGTCAATTGACCTCTCGTTCCGTACTCCAGAGCACAATAGCCATATGTTCCCATAACTCTTGTTGAAACATGAGTCTTATCACCCACTAGGCCTACTTTTGCCAAGCCAAAATCATTTAACTTAGGATGATAATTGTCTCCTAACAAAATGTTGGATCATTTGAGGTCACGGTATATGACAGGAGGTTTCATTTCATCATGCAAATACTCCAAACCTTTAGCTACACCGGCAGCTATTCTCATTCTTTTATTCCAATCCAATAGTTTTTTCCCGGGAGGAAGATCATGCAAATGATTCTCCAAAGAATCCAAAGGAATGTACTCAAGACGAGAAAACAAAATGACCTAAAAAAGTGAAGAAGGAATACAAGGAATTAATAGGGGCATCATAATATGTTTTTCTATACATACATATTTGTGGTATTAATATAAAATAGATGAGTCTAATTAAATTTAAATAAAAGTGAAAAACAGAAGATAGTCTAACAATTAGAAAGTTTAATTGTTAGTTAGTTTTTCTGAAATGAATCCCAAATTCAGTATATATGTACAAAATGAGATAGGAAATGAACAAATATGATCATAGTTCTATCTAACATATAAGTTTTCTAGAAGGATAAATTAAAAATGATAACTTTTAGGAACACCAGTAATTAAAGGTGCATATCTGAAGTATACAAATTAGAAACTTAAATCTAAACAACTTACATTATATTTGTCAAACTAATTAAAACATACTTCAAGAATTTGGTTATTAATTTACTTATAGACTTTGTATAATCCTTCAAACCTCTGTACTTTCAAACCAATTGAGCTAATTCAAGTAAGATCGAACTTAATCCAAAGTAAAGGGTTAGAAAATACCTCATTTCTTTATGTTTAAATAGTTTCCGCATCAAATAGTATTAAGGAAATTTAATAGTTTACAAGATAATAAAAACAAGTGGAGTAACAACTGCATATTTTCCAAGATCATAATTCAGGGGAGGGAATGCAAGTATTTGTTGAAAATTTGCCACAATAATATTATGTGATTTATAGTAGTATGATCTTAATTGAATGATCTTAATCTCTAAAAATGTAATTGCGTAACCTTAAGAAAAATTAGCCACATATCCTATATGCAATCAAGATAACTATAAATTCACGCATTCCTATGTTCGATCTTAACATAAACTCTTGAAATTCAGTTTGAAATCGGAGCTAAAACACAAAATCAAAATATACACTATCGACTCTAAATCATATCAACAAAATTATAAATTTAACAAAAAAATATAGATAGTACATATACATCATGTCAGGAATTACTCCTTTTAAACTTATCCTAATTTTTAAAATACTCAGCAAAAGGTGAAAAACATAATGAAGACTACTAAATAAATAAATTATATAAAGTATTACTCATCAAAATAAAACATTTAATTCACAAAAAAAAATTATATTAATTAAAAATTAAATGATAATTATGTTTCTTCCAAGCTTACCTGCTCTCCATATTTAATCAAAGAAATTACACCCGTCACAAATTTGTCGTGGACATTGCAAAAACTAACTGTGTAGCAGCAAATCATAATTGATAATGTGTAGAGGTCCAAAACAATATCATTGATTTGAATTTGATCAGGCATGGAAGGATATTTCATGGATCTGGGTTTGTGGCCTCAATGTAGATCTAGTAGAAGAAAAAGCAAGATTAAATAAGAGAAAAGAACCCAACGACAAAAAGAATATTTCCATATATGACAAAATTATGTAAAGTATATAGACTGAACCCGAAAACACACATAATTAATTTGACTAAAATGATATCAGAAAGGATGTATCCCCCTTACATATGATAGCCACTTCAACCATACGGGTAGATACGTGTGAACTTGTATTATATATAGATGAGTGATAGAAAGATATTAGAAAGCGAAATGAAAGATAGCATGAAAAAATAGAGAGATTCAAAGAGGAAGAATTCAAGCGGGGACGTCTGCTTGTCTTCTAATAGTTAACTTAGTAACACATTTATAAAGAGATGACATGAGAATTTATGGATGTAATTAGGTTAAGTTTTGTTGTTGGGCTTCACTAGTCCAAGAAGTATATATGATAAATGGACTCATTCACTGAACCTTCTTTGGACAAGGCCTACCTTTTTAAGTAGATATCCAATGTAACACCCCCCAAATTTCTTTATATTGCATCTTAGAACTATTATAATATCAGTAATAAATTTGAATTATTTCAAGGGTAACATTTTACTATTAATATTTATTGTTATTTATTATTATCTCATATTTATTAAGATTTTAAGGTATTATTGATAAGGTCATGGTTGAGGTTAGACATAGTATAACTTGTGGGTGGAAAGTGTTTTTCAGGTAATTGTCTCCATGGAAAAAATCAATACAAAGCTTGTGGTAAAGGAAAAATCGAAAAGCAATTTATGTACAAAGTTTCAAATGAGAGTCGAAATTACTATTCTAAACCTTATCAGAATATCCAATATCTTGGTGGAATCAAGAATAACCAACGATCAAACATAAGATATCCTTCTTGACACAATCCGAGAGAGGTAATGGCACCTGTACGATTCATCATGTATGTGATAATATTGTATTACTAAATTTCTCTAAATAAATCTTTTTTTATTCGATTAACTAAATAAATGTATTATTTGGAAGGAAGGAAATCTAGAGCTGAGACTAAATTTTCTATAATTGGGCGCATATTAGACTGCTCTAGAACACACCTAGAAGCAATATAAAGAGCGTGGCGCAAACCCCTTGCTGGATATTGACCTTGAAGCAATGGATCCACCATCTTTGATAATTTTTTTTGGTCTTTGAATAACGAAGTTTCCCATGAGACAACATATTATTCTTTATAAGGTTTACTATAGTCGAAAGCCTTTTTCCCTGTGATGAGCTCCTAAAGAAGAACTCCAAATCTATAAATGTCAGACTTGAACGTCAATTGACCTCTCGTTCCGTACTCCAGAGCACAATAGCCATATGTTCCCATAACTCTTGTTGAAACATGAGTCTTATCACCCACTAGGCCTACTTTTGCCAAGCCAAAATCATTTAACTTAGGATGATAATTGTCTCCTAACAAAATGTTGGATCATTTGAGGTCACGGTATATGACAGGAGGTTTCATTTCATCATGCAAATACTCCAAACCTTTAGCTACACCGGCAGCTATTCTCATTCTTTTATTCCAATCCAATAGTTTTTTCCCGAGAGGAAGATCATGCAAATGATTCTCCAAAGAATCCAAAGGAATGTACTCAAGACGAGAAAACAAAATGACCTAAAAAAGTGAAGAAGGAATACAAGGAATTAATAGGGGCATCATAATATGTTTTTCTATACATACATATTTGTGGTATTAATATAAAATAGATGAGTCTAATTAAATTTAAATAAAAGTGAAAAACAGAAGATAGTCTAACAATTAGAAAGTTTAATTGTTAGTTAGTTTTTCTGAAATGAATCCCAAATTCAGTATATATGTACAAAATGAGATAGGAAATGAACAAATATGATCATAGTTCTATCTAACATATAAGTTTTCTAGAAGGATAAATTAAAAATGATAACTTTTAGGAACACCAGTGATTAAAGGTGCATATCTGAAGTATACAAATTAGAAACTTAAATCTAAACAACTTCCATTATATTTGTCAAACTAATTACAACATACTTCAAGAATTTGGTTATTAATTTACTTATAGACTTTGTATAATCCTTCAAACCTCTGTACTTTCAAACCAATTGAGCTAATTCAAGTAAGATCGAACTTAATCCAAAGTAAAGGGTTAGAAAATACCTCATTTCTTTATGTTTAAATAGTTTCCGCATCAAATAGTATTAAGGAAATTTAATAGTTTACAAGATAATAAAAACAAGTGGAGTAACAACTGCATATTTTCCAAGATCATAATTCAGGGGAGGGAATGCAAGTATTTGTTAAAAATTTGCCACAATAATATTATGTGATTTATAGTAGTATGATCTTAATTGAATGATCTTAATCTCTAAAAATGTAATTGCGTAACCTTAAGAAAAATTAGCCACATATCCTATATGCAATCAAGATAACTATAAATTCACGCATTCCTATGTTCGATCTTAACATAAACTCTTGAAATTCAGTTTGAAATCGGAGCTAAAACACAAAATCAAAATATACACTATCGACTCTAAATCATATCAACAAAATTATAAATTTAACAAAAAAATATAGATAGTACATATACATCATGTCAGGAATTACTCCTTTTAAACTTATCCTAATTTTTAAAATACTCAGCAAAAGGTGAAAAACATAATGAAGACTACCAAATAAATAAATTATATAAAGTATTACTCATCAAAATAAAACATTTAATTCACAAAAAAAAATTATATTAATTAAAAATTAAATGATAATTATGTTTCTTCCAAGCTTACCTGCTCTCCATATTTAATCAAAGAAATTACACCCGTCACAAATTTGTCGTGGACATTGCAAAAACTAACTGTGTAGCAGCAAATCATAATTGATAATGTGTAGAGGTCCAAAACAATATCATTGATTTGAATTTGATCAGGCATGGAAGGATATTTCATGGATCTGGGTTTGTGGCCTCAATGTAGATCTAGTAGAAGAAAAAGCAAGATTAAATAAGAGAAAAGAACCCAACGACAAAAAGAATATTTCCATATATGACAAAATTATGTAAAGTATATAGACTGAACCCGAAAACACACATAATTAATTTGACTAAAATGATATCAGAAAGGATGTATCCCCCTTACATATGATAGCCACTTCAACCATACGGGTAGATACGTGTGAACTTGTATTATATATAGATGAGTGATAGAAAGATATTAGAAAGCGAAATGAAAGATAGCATGAAAAAATAGAGAGATTCAAAGAGGAAGAATTCAAGCGGGGACGTCTGCTTGTCTTCTAATAGTTAACTTAGTAACACATTTATAAAGAGATGACATGAGAATTTATGGATGTAATTAGGTTAAGTTTTGTTGTTGGGCTTCACTAGTCCAAGAAGTATATATGATAAATGGACTCATTCACTGAACCTTCTTTGGACAAGGCCTACCTTTTTAAGTAGATATCCAATGTAACACCCCCCAAATTTCTTTACATTGCATCTTAGAACTATTATAATATCAGTAATAAATTTGAATTATTTCAAGGGTAACATTTTACTATTAATATTTATTGTTATTTATTAATATCTCATATTTATTAAGATTTTAAGGTATTATTGATAAGGTCATGGTTGAGGTTAGACATAGTATAACTTGTGGGTGGAAAGTGTTTTTCAGGTAATTGTCTCCATGGAAAAAATCAATACAAAGCTTGTGGTAAAGGAAAAATCGAAAAGCAATTTATGTACAAAGTTTCAAATGAGAGTCGAAATTACTATTCTAAACCTTATCAGAATATCCAATATCTTGGTGGAATCAAGAATAACCAACGATCAAACATAAGATATCCTTCTTGACACAATCCGAGAGAGGTAATGGCACCTGTACGATTCATCATGTATGTGATAATATTGTATTACTAAATTTCTCTAAATAAATCTTTTTTTATTCGATTAACTAAATAAATGTATTATTTGGAAGGAAGGAAATCTAGAGCTGAGACTAAATTTTCTATAATTGGGCGCATATTAGACTGCTCTAGAACACACCTAGAAGCAATATAAAGAGCGTGGCGCAAACCCCTTGCTGGATATTGACCTTGAAGCAATGGATCCACCATCTTTGATAAAATTTTTTGGTCTTTGAATAACAAAGTTTCCCATGAGACAACATATTATTCTTTATAAGGTTTACTATAGTCGAAAGCCTTTTTCCCTGTGATGAGCTCCTAAAGAAGAACTCCAAATCTATAAATGTCAGACTTGAACGTCAATTGACCTCTCGTTCCGTACTCCAGAGCACAATAGCCATATGTTCCCATAACTCTTGTTGAAACATGAGTCTTATCACCCACTAGGCCTACTTTTGCCAAGCCAAAATCAGATAACTTAGGATGATAATTGTCTCCTAACAAAATGTTGGATCATTTGAGGTCACGGTATATGACAGGAGGTTTCATTTCATCATGCAAATACTCCAAACCTTTAGCTACACCGGCAGCTATTCTCATTCTTTTATTCCAATCCAATAGTTTTTTCCCGGGAAGAAGATCATGCAAATGATTCTCCAAAGAATCCAAAGGAATGTACTCAAGACGAGAAAACAAAATGACCTAAAAAAGTGAAGAAGGAATACAAGGAATTAATAGGGGCATCATAATATGTTTTTCTATACATACATATTTGTGGTATTAATATAAAATAGATGAGTCTAATTAAATTTAAATAAAAGTGAAAAATAGAAGATAGTCTAACAATTAGAAAGTTTAATTGTTAGTTTGATTTTCTGAAATGAATCCCAAATTCAGTATATATGTACAAAATGAGATAGGAAATGAACAAATATGATCATAGTTCTATCTAACATATAAGTTTTCTAGAAGGATAAATTAAAAATGATAACTTTTAGGAACACCAGTGATTAAAGGTGCATATCTGAAGTATACAAATTAGAAACTTAAATCTAAACAACTTCCATTATATTTGTCAAACTAATTACAACATACTTCAAGAATTTGGTTATTAATTTACTTATAGACTTTGTATAATCCTTCAAACCGCTGTACTTTCAAACCAATTGAGCTAATTCAAGTAAGATCGAACTTAATCCAAAGTAAACGGTTAGAAAATACCTCATTTATTTATGTTTAAATAGTTTCCGCATCAAATAGTATTAAGGAAATTTAATAGTTTACAAGATAATAAAAACAAGTGGAGTAACAACTGCATATTTTCCAAGATCATAATTCAGGGGAGGGAATGCAAGTATTTGTTGAAAATTTGCCACAATAATATTATGTGATTTATAGTAGTATGATCTTAATTGAATGATCTTAATCTCTAAAAATGTAATTGCGTAACCTTAAGAAAAATTAGCCACATATCCTATATGCAATCAAGATAACTATAAATTCACGCATTCCTATGTTCGATCTTAACATAAACTCTTGAAATTCAGTTTGAAATCGGAGCTAAAACACAAAATCAAAACATACACTATCGACTCTAAATCAGATCAACAAAATTATAAATTTAACAAAAAAATATAGATAGTACATATACATCATGTCAGGAATTACTCCTTTTAAACTTATCCTAATTTTTAAAATACTCAGCAAAAGGTGAAAAACATAATGAAGAATACCAAATAAATAAATTATATAAAGTATTACTCATCAAAATAAAATAATTAATTCACAAAAAATATATTATATTAATTAAAAATTAAATGAAAATTATGTTTCATCCAAGCTTACCTGCTCTCCATATTTAATCAAAGAAATTACACCCGTCACAAATTTGTCGTGGACATTGCAAAAACTAACTGTGTAGCAGCAAATCATAATTGATAATGTGTAGAGGTCCAAAACAATATCATTGATTTGAATTTGATTAGGCATGGAAGGATATTTCATGGATCTGGGTTTGTGGCCTCAATGTAGATCTAGTAGAAGAAAAAGCAAGATTAAATAAGAGAAAAGAACCCAACGACAAAAAGAATATTTCCATATATGACAAAATTATGTAAAGTATATAGACTGAACCCGAAAACACACATAATTAATTTGACTAAAATGATATCAGAAAGGATGTATCCCCCTTACATATGATAGTCACTTCAACCATACGGGTAGATACGTGTGAACTTGTATTATATATAGATGAGTGATAGAAAGATATTAGAAAGCGAAATGAAAGATAGCATGAAAAAATAGAGAGATTCAAAGAGGAAGAATTCAAGCGGGGACGTCTGCTTGTCTTCTAATAGTTAACTTAGTAACACATTTGTAAAGAGATGACATGAGAATTTATGGATGTAATTAGGTTAAGTTTTGTTGTTGGGCTTCACTAGTCCAAGAAGTATATATGATAAATGGACTCATTCACTGAACCTTCTTTGGACAAGGCCCACCTTTTTAAGTAGATATCCAATGTAACACCCCCCAAATTTCTTTATATTGCATCTTAGAACTATTATAATATCAGTAATAAATTTGAATTATTTCAAGGGTAATATTTTACTATTAATATTTATTGTTATTTATTAATATCTCATATTTATTAAGATTTTAAGGTATTATTGATAAGGTCATGGTTGAGGTTAGACATAGTAGCGCTATATCTAAAGGTTGTATGTCCTCTACGATGGAGGGTTTTGTGGTTCTTTGTTTTTTCGAGGTGACCGAGAGTCTCAAGAATTCAATTTTAATAACTAATTTGTATTGGAATTTCTCTCCTATGGAGTGGTTAAAGGTCAATATCGATTGATCTTCAATTTGTTCTCCTTATGTTGCATATATAAGGGTAATCCATATGGATCATAATTCTTTAGCCGTTAAGTACTTTGCTATCATTTAATCTTTAAAAAACACTAGATAAACATGATAGTATAACTTGTGGGTGGAAAGTGTTTTTCAGGTAATTGTCTCCATGGAAAAAATCAATACAAAGCTTGTGGTAAAGGAAAAATCGAAAAGCAATTTATGTACAAAGTTTCAAATGAGAGTCGAAATTACTATTCTAAACCTTATCAGAATATCCAATATCTTGGTGGAATCAAGAATAACCAACGATCAAACATAAGATATCCTTCTTGACACAATCCGAGAGAGGTAATGGCACCTGTACGATTCATCATGTATGTGATAATATTGTATTACTAAATTTCTCTAAATAAATCTTTTTTTATTCGATTAACTAAATAAATGTATTATTTGGAAGGAAGGAAATCTAGAGCTGAGACCAAATTTTCTATAAATGGGCGCATATTAGACTGCTCTAGAACACACCTAGAAGCAATATAAAGAGCGTGGCGCAAACCCCTTGCTGGATATTGACCTTGAAGCAATGGATCCACCATCTTTGATAATTTTTTTTTGGTCTTTGAATAACGAAGTTTCCCATGAGACAACATATTATTCTTTATAAGGTTTACTGTAGTCGAAAGCCTTTTTGCCTGTGATGAGCTCCTAAAGAAGAACTCCAAATCTATAAATGTCAGACTTGAACGTCAATTGACCTCTCGTTCCGTACTCCAGAGCACAATAGCCATATGTTCCCATAACTCTTGTTGAAACATGAGTCTTATCACCCACTAGGCCTACTTTTGCCAAGCCAAAATCATTTAACTTAGGATGATAATTGTCTCCTAACAAAATGTTGGATCATTTGAGGTCACGGTATATGACAGGAGGTTTCATTTCATCATGCAAATACTCCAAACCTTTAGCTACACCTGCAGCTATTCTCATTCTTTTATTCCAATCCAATAGTTTTTTCCCGGGAGGAAGATCATGCAAATGATTCTCCAAAGAATCCAAAGGAATGTACTCAAGACGAGAAAACAAAATGACCTAAAAAAGTGAAGAAGGAATACAAGGAATTAATAGGGGCATCATAATATGTTTTTCTATACATACATATTTGTGGTATTAATATAAAATAGATGAGTCTAATTAAATTTAAATAAAAGTGAAAAATAGAAGATAGTCTAACAATTAGAAAGTTTAATTGTTAGTTAGTTTTTCTGAAATGAATCCCAAATTCAGTATATATGTACAAAATGAGATAGGAAATGAACAAATATGATCATAGTTCTATCTAACATATAAGTTTTCTAGAAGGATAAATTAAAAATGATAACTTTTAGGAACACCAGTGATTAAAGGTGCATATCTGAAGTATACAAATTAGAAACTTAAATCTAAACAACTTCCATTATATTTGTCAAACTAATTACAACATACTTCAAGAATTTGGTTATTAATTTCCTTATAGACTTTGTATAATCCTTCAAACCTCTGTACTTTCAAACCAATTGAGCTAATTCAAGTAAGATCGAACTTAATCCAAAGTAAAGGGTTAGAAAGTACCTCATTTCTTTATGTTTAAATAGTTTCCGCATCAAATAGTATTAAGGAAATTTAATAGTTTACAAGATAATAAAAACAAGTGGAGTAACAACTGCATATTTTCCAAGATCATAATTCAGGGGAGGGAAAGCAAGTATTTGTTGAAAATTTGTCACAATAATATTATGTGATTTATAGTAGTATGATCTTAATTGAATGATCTTAATCTCTAAAAATGTAATTGCGTAACCTTAAGAAAAATTAGGCACATATCCTATATGCAATCAAGATAACTATAAATTCACGCATTCCTATGTTCGATCTTAACATAAACTCTTGAAATTCAGTTTGAAATCGGAGCTAAAACACAAAATCAAAATATACACTATCGACTCTAAATCATATCAACAAAATTATAAATTTAACAAAAAAATATAGATAGTACATATACATCATGTCAGGAATTACTCCTTTTAAACTTATCCTAATTTTTAAAATACTCAGCAAAAGGTGAAAAACATAATGAAGAATACCAAATAAATAAATTATATAAAGTATTACTCATCAAAATAAAATAATTAATTCACAAAAAATATAATATATTAATTAAAAATTAAATGAAAATTATGTTTCTTCCAAGCTTACCTGCTCTCCATATTTAATCAAAGAAATTACACCCGTCACAAATTTGTCGTGGACATTGCAAAAACTAACTGTGTAGCAGCAAATCATAATTGATAATGTGTAGAGGTCCAAAACAATATGATTGATTTGAATTTGATCAGGCATGAAAGGATATTTCATGGATCTGGGTTTGTGGCCTCAATGTAGATCTAGTAGAAGAAAAAGCAAGATTAAATAAGAGAAAAGAACCCAACGACAAAAAGAATATTTCCATATATGACAAAATTATGTAAAGTATATAGACTGAACCCGAAAACACACATAATTAATTTGACTAAAATGATATCAGAAAGGATGTATCCCCCTTACATATGATAGCCACTTGAACCATACGGGTAGATACGTGTGAACTTGTATTATATATAGATGAGTGATACAAAGATATTAGAAAGCGAAATGAAAGATAGCATGAAAAAATAGAGAGATTCAAAGAGGAAGAATTCAAGCGGCGACGTCTGCTTGTCTTCTAATAGTTAACTTAGTAACACATTTATAAAGAGATGACATGAGAATTTATGGATGTAATTAGGTTAAGTTTTGTTGTTGGGCTTCACTAGTCCAAGAAGTATATATGATAAATGGACTCATTCACTGAACCTTCTTTGGACAAGGCCCACCTTTTTAAGTAGATATCCAATGTAACACCCCCCAAATTTCTTTATATTGCATCTTAGAACTATTATAATATCAGTAATAAATTTGAATTATTTCAAGGGTAATATTTTACTATTAATATTTATTGTTATTTATTAATATCTCATATTTATTAAGATTTTAAGGTATTATTGATAAGGTCATGGTTGAGGTTAGACATAGTAGCACTATATCTAAAGGTTGTATGTCCTCTACGATGGAGGGTTTTGTGGTTCTTTGTTTTTTCGAGGTGACCGAGAGGCTCAAGAATTCAATTTTAATAACTGAGTTGTATTGGAATTTCTCTCCTATGGAGTGGTTAAAGGTCAATATCGACTGATCTTCAATTTGTTCTCCTTATGTTGCATATATAAGGGTAATCCATATGGATCATAATTCTTTAGCCGTTAAGTACTTTGCTATCATTTAATCTTTAAAAAACACTAGATAAACATGATAGTATAACTTGTGGGTGGAAAGTGTTTTTCAGGTAATTGTCTCCATGGAAAAAATCAATACAAAGCTTGTGGTAAAGGAAAAATCGAAAAGCAATTTATGTACAAAGTTTCAAATGAGAGTCGAAATTACTATTCTAAACCTTATCAGAATATCCAATATCTTGGTGGAATCAAGAATAACCAACGATCAAACATAAGATATCCTTCTTGACACAATCCGAGAGAGGTAATGGCACCTGTACGATTCATCATGTATGTGATAATATTGTATTACTAAATTTCTCTAAATAAATCTTTTTTTATTCGATTAACTAAATAAATGTATTATTTGGAAGGAAGGAAATCTAGAGCTGAGACCAAATTTTCTATAACTGGGCGCATATTAGACTGCTCTAGAACACACCTAGAAGCAATATAAAGAGCGTGGCGCAAACCCCTTGCTGGATATTGACCTTGAAGCAATGGATCCACCATCTTTGATAATTTTTTTTGGTCTTTGAATAACGAAGTTTCCCATGAGACAACATATTATTCTTTATAAGGTTTACTG
This sequence comes from Medicago arabica, assembly GCA_946800305.1. Classification (NCBI taxonomy): domain Eukaryota; kingdom Viridiplantae; phylum Streptophyta; class Magnoliopsida; order Fabales; family Fabaceae; genus Medicago; species Medicago arabica. The sequence goes on from OX326966.1 coordinate 48,303,319, forward strand.
TAGTCGAAAGCCTTTTTGCCTGTGATGAGCTCCTAAAGAAGAACTCCAAATCTATAAATGTCAGACTTGAACGTCAATTGACCTCTCGTTCCGTACTCCAGAGCACAATAGCCATATGTTCCCATAACTCTTGTTGAAACATGAGTCTTATCACCCACTAGGCCTACTTTTGCCAAGCCAAAATCAGATAACTTAGGATGATAATTGTCTCCTAACAAAATGTTGGATCATTTGAGGTCACGGTATATGACAAGAGGTTTCATTTCATCATGCAAATACTCCAAACCTTTAGCTACACCGGCAGCTATTCTCATTCTTTTATTCCAATCCAATAGTTTTTTCCCGGGAGGAAGATCATGCAAATGATTCTCCAAAGAATCCAAAGGAATGTACTCAAGACGAGAAAACAAAATGACCTAAAAAAGTGAAGAAGGAATACAAGGAATTAATAGGGGCATCATAATATGTTTTTCTATACATACATATTTGTGGTATTAATATAAAATAGATGAGTCTAATTAAATTTAAATAAAAGTGAAAAATAGAAGATAGTCTAACAATTAGAAAGTTTAATTGTTAGTTAGTTTTTCTGAAATGAATCCCAAATTCAGTATATATGTACAAAATGAGATAGGAAATGAACAAATATGATCATAGTTCTATCTAACATATAAGTTTTCTAGAAGGATAAATTAAAAATGATAACTTTTAGGAACACCAGTGATTAAAGGTGCATATCTGAAGTATACAAATTAGAAACTTAAATCTAAACAACTTCCATTATATTTGTCAAACTAATTACAACATACTTCAAGAATTTGGTTATTAATTTACTTATAGACTTTGTATAATCCTTCAAACCTCTGTACTTTCAAACCAATTGAGCTAATTCAAGTAAGATCGAACTTAATCCAAAGTAAAGGGTTAGAAAATACCTCATTTCTTTATGTTTAAATAGTTTCCGCATCAAATAGTATTAAGGAAATTTAATAGTTTACAAGATAATAAAAACAAGTGGAGTAACAACTGCATATTTTCCAAGATCATAATTCAGGGGAGGGAATGCAAGTATTTGTTGAAAATTTGCCACAATAATATTATGTGATTTATAGTAGTATGATCTTAATTGAATGATCTTAATCTCTAAAAATGTAATTGCGTAACCTTAAGAAAAATTAGGCACATATCCTATATGCAATCAAGATAACTATAAATTCACGCATTCCTATGTTCGATCTTAACATAAACTCTTGAAATTCAGTTTGAAATCGGAGCTAAAACACAAAATCAAAATATACACTATCGACTCTAAATCATATCAACAAAATTATAAATTTAACAAAAAAATATAGATAGTACATATACATCATGTCAGGAATTACTCCTTTTAAACTTATCCTAATTTTTAAAATACTCAGCAAAAGGTGAAAAACATAATGAAGAATACCAAATAAATAAATTATATAAAGTATTACTCATCAAAATAAAATAATTAATTCACAAAAAATATATTATATTAATTAAAAATTAAATGAAAATTATGTTTCTTCCAAGCTTACCTGCTCTCCATATTTAATCAAAGAAATTACACCCGTCACAAATTTGTCGTGGACATTGCAAAAACTAACTGTGTAGCAGCAAATCATAATTGATAATGTGTAGAGGTCCAAAACAATATGATTGATTTGAATTTGATCAGGCATGGAAGGATATTTCATGGATCTGGGTTTGTGGCCTCAATGTAGATCTAGTAGAAGAAAAAGCAAGATTAAATAAGAGAAAAGAACCCAACGACAAAAAGAATATTTCCATATATGACAAAATTATGTAAAGTATATAGACTGAACCCGAAAACACACATAATTAATTTGACTAAAATGATATCAGAAAGGATGTATCCCCCTTACATATGATAGCCACTTGAACCATACGGGTAGATACGTGTGAACTTGTATTATATATAGATGAGTGATACAAAGATATTAGAAAGCGAAATGAAAGATAGCATGAAAAAATAGAGAGATTCAAAGAGGAAGAATTCAAGCGGCGACGTCTGCTTGTCTTCTAATAGTTAACTTAGTAACACATTTATAAAGAGATGACATGAGAATTTATGGATGTAATTAGGTTAAGTTTTGTTGTTGGGCTTCACTAGTCCAAGAAGTATATATGATAAATGGACTCATTCACTGAACCTTCTTTGGACAAGGCCCACCTTTTTAAGTAGATATCCAATGTAACACCCCCCAAATTTCTTTATATTGCATCTTAGAACTATTATAATATCAGTAATAAATTTGAATTATTTCAAGGGTAATATTTTACTATTAATATTTATTGTTATTTATTAATATCTCATATTTATTAAGATTTTAAGGTATTATTGATAAGGTCATGGTTGAGGTTAGACATAGTAGCACTATATCTAAAGGTTGTATGTCCTCTACGATGGAGGGTTTTGTGGTTCTTTGTTTTTTCGAGGTGACCGAGAGGCTCAAGAATTCAATTTTAATAACTGAGTTGTATTGGAATTTCTCTCCTATGGAGTGGTTAAAGGTCAATATCGACTGATCTTCAATTTGTTCTCCTTATGTTGCATATATAAGGGTAATCCATATGGATCATAATTCTTTAGCCGTTAAGTACTTTGCTATCATTTAATCTTTAAAAAACACTAGATAAACATGATAGTATAACTTGTGGGTGGAAAGTGTTTTTCAGGTAATTGTCTCCATGGAAAAAATCAATACAAAGCTTGTGGTAAAGGAAAAATCGAAAAGCAATTTATGTACAAAGTTTCAAATGAGAGTCGAAATTACTATTCTAAACCTTATCAGAATATCCAATATCTTGGTGGAATCAAGAATAACCAACGATCAAACATAAGATATCCTTCTTGACACAATCCGAGAGAGGTAATGGCACCTGTACGATTCATCATGTATGTGATAATATTGTATTACTAAATTTCTCTAAATAAATCTTTTTTTATTCGATTAACTAAATAAATGTATTATTTGGAAGGAAGGAAATCTAGAGCTGAGACCAAATTTTCTATAACTGGGCGCATATTAGACTGCTCTAGAACACACCTAGAAGCAATATAAAGAGCGTGGCGCAAACCCCTTGCTGGATATTGACCTTGAAGCAATGGATCCACCATCTTTGATAATTTTTTTTGGTCTTTGAATAACGAAGTTTCCCATGAGACAACATATTATTCTTTATAAGGTTTATTGTAGTCGAAAGCCTTTTTGCCTGTGATGAGCTCCTAAAGAAGAACTCCAAATCTACAAATGTCAGACTTGAACGTCAATTGACCTCTCGTTCCGTACTCCAGAGCACAATAGCCATATGTTCCCATAACTCTTGTTGAAACATGAGTCTTATCACCCACTAGGCCTACTTTTGCCAAGCCAAAATCAGATAACTTAGGATGATAATTGTCTCCTAACAAAATGTTGGATCATTTGAGGTCACGGTATATGACAAGAGGTTTCATTTCATCATGCAAATACTCCAAACCTTTAGCTACACCGGCAGCTATTCTCATTCTTTTATTCCAATCCAATAGTTTTTTCCCGGGAGGAAGATCATGCAAATGATTCTCCAAAGAATCCAAAGGAATGTACTCAAGACGAGAAAACAAAATGACCTAAAAAAGTGAAGAAGGAATACAAGGAATTAATAGGGGCATCATAATATGTTTTTCTATACATACATATTTGTGGTATTAATATAAAATAGATGAGTCTAATTAAATTTAAATAAAAGTGAAAAATAGAAGATAGTCTAACAATTAGAAAGTTTAATTGTTAGTTAGTTTTTCTGAAATGAATCCCAAATTCAGTATATATGTACAAAATGAGATAGGAAATGAACAAATATGATCATAGTTCTATCTAACATATAAGTTTTCTAGAAGGATAAATTAAAAATGATAACTTTTAGGAACACCAGTGATTAAAGGTGCATATCTGAAGTATACAAATTAGAAACTTAAATCTAAACAACTTCCATTATATTTGTCAAACTAATTACAACATACTTCAAGAATTTGGTTATTAATTTACTTATAGACTTTGTATAATCCTTCAAACCTCTGTACTTTCAAACCAATTGAGCTAATTCAAGTAAGATCGAACTTAATCCAAAGTAAAGGGTTAGAAAATACCTCATTTCTTTATGTTTAAATAGTTTCCGCATCAAATAGTATTAAGGAAATTTAATAGTTTACAAGATAATAAAAACAAGTGGAGTAACAACTGCATATTTTCCAAGATCATAATTCAGGGGAGGGAATGCAAGTATTTGTTGAAAATTTGCCACAATAATATTATGTGATTTATAGTAGTATGATCTTAATTGAATGATCTTAATCTCTAAAAATGTAATTGCGTAACCTTAAGAAAAATTAGGCACATATCCTATATGCAATCAAGATAACTATAAATTCACGCATTCCTATGTTCGATCTTAACATAAACTCTTGAAATTCAGTTTGAAATCGGAGCTAAAACACAAAATCAAAATATACACTATCGACTCTAAATCATATCAACAAAATTATAAATTTAACAAAAAAATATAGATAGTACATATACATCATGTCAGGAATTACTCCTTTTAAACTTATCCTAATTTTTAAAATACTCAGCAAAAGGTGAAAAACATAATGAAGAATACCAAATAAATAAATTATATAAAGTATTACTCATCAAAATAAAATAATTAATTCACAAAAAATATATTATATTAATTAAAAATTAAATGAAAATTATGTTTCTTCCAAGCTTACCTGCTCTCCATATTTAATCAAAGAAATTACACCCGTCACAAATTTGTCGTGGACATTGCAAAAACTAACTGTGTAGCAGCAAATCATAATTGATAATGTGTAGAGGTCCAAAACAATATGATTGATTTGAATTTGATCAGGCATGGAAGGATATTTCATGGATCTGGGTTTGTGGCCTCAATGTAGATCTAGTAGAAGAAAAAGCAAGATTAAATAAGAGAAAAGAACCCAACGACAAAAAGAATATTTCCATATATGACAAAATTATGTAAAGTATATAGACTGAACCCGAAAACACACATAATTAATTTGACTAAAATGATATCAGAAAGGATGTATCCCCCTTACATATGATAGCCACTTGAACCATACGGGTAGATACGTGTGAACTTGTATTATATATAGATGAGTGATACAAAGATATTAGAAAGCGAAATGAAAGATAGCATGAAAAAATAGAGAGATTCAAAGAGGAAGAATTCAAGCGGCGACGTCTGCTTGTCTTCTAATAGTTAACTTAGTAACACATTTATAAAGAGATGACATGAGAATTTATGGATGTAATTAGGTTAAGTTTTGTTGTTGGGCTTCACTAGTCCAAGAAGTATATATGATAAATGGACTCATTCACTGAACCTTCTTTGGACAAGGCCCACCTTTTTAAGTAGATATCCAATGTAACACCCCCCAAATTTCTTTATATTGCATCTTAGAACTATTATAATATCAGTAATAAATTTGAATTATTTCAAGGGTAATATTTTACTATTAATATTTATTGTTATTTATTAATATCTCATATTTATTAAGATTTTAAGGTATTATTGATAAGGTCATGGTTGAGGTTAGACATAGTAGCACTATATCTAAAGGTTGTATGTCCTCTACGATGGAGGGTTTTGTGGTTCTTTGTTTTTTCGAGGTGACCGAGAGGCTCAAGAATTCAATTTTAATAACTGAGTTGTATTGGAATTTCTCTCCTATGGAGTGGTTAAAGGTCAATATCGACTGATCTTCAATTTGTTCTCCTTATGTTGCATATATAAGGGTAATCCATATGGATCATAATTCTTTAGCCGTTAAGTACTTTGCTATCATTTAATCTTTAAAAAACACTAGATAAACATGATAGTATAACTTGTGGGTGGAAAGTGTTTTTCAGGTAATTGTCTCCATGGAAAAAATCAATACAAAGCTTGTGGTAAAGGAAAAATCGAAAAGCAATTTATGTACAAAGTTTCAAATGAGAGTCGAAATTACTATTCTAAACCTTATCAGAATATCCAATATCTTGGTGGAATCAAGAATAACCAACGATCAAACATAAGATATCCTTCTTGACACAATCCGAGAGAGGTAATGGCACCTGTACGATTCATCATGTATGTGATAATATTGTATTACTAAATTTCTCTAAATAAATCTTTTTTTATTCGATTAACTAAATAAATGTATTATTTGGAAGGAAGGAAATCTAGAGCTGAGACCAAATTTTCTATAACTGGGCGCATATTAGACTGCTCTAGAACACACCTAGAAGCAATATAAAGAGCGTGGCGCAAACCCCTTGCTGGATATTGACCTTGAAGCAATGGATCCACCATCTTTGATAATTTTTTTTGGTCTTTGAATAACGAAGTTTCCCATGAGACAACATATTATTCTTTATAAGGTTTATTGTAGTCGAAAGCCTTTTTGCCTGTGATGAGCTCCTAAAGAAGAACTCCAAATCTACAAATGTCAGACTTGAACGTCAATTGACCTCTCGTTCCGTACTCCAGAGCACAATAGCCATATGTTCCCATAACTCTTGTTGAAACATGAGTCTTATCACCCACTAGGCCTACTTTTGCCAAGCCAAAATCAGATAACTTAGGATGATAATTGTCTCCTAACAAAATGTTGGATCATTTGAGGTCACGGTATATGACAAGAGGTTTCATTTCATCATGCAAATACTCCAAACCTTTAGCTACACCGGCAGCTATTCTCATTCTTTTATTCCAATCCAATAGTTTTTTCCCGGGAGGAAGATCATGCAAATGATTCTCCAAAGAATCCAAAGGAATGTACTCAAGACGAGAAAACAAAATGACCTAAAAAAGTGAAGAAGGAATACAAGGAATTAATAGGGGCATCATAATATGTTTTTCTATACATACATATTTGTGGTATTAATATAAAATAGATGAGTCTAATTAAATTTAAATAAAAGTGAAAAATAGAAGATAGTCTAACAATTAGAAAGTTTAATTGTTAGTTAGTTTTTCTGAAATGAATCCCAAATTCAGTATATATGTACAAAATGAGATAGGAAATGAACAAATATGATCATAGTTCTATCTAACATATAAGTTTTCTAGAAGGATAAATTAAAAATGATAACTTTTAGGAACACCAGTGATTAAAGGTGCATATCTGAAGTATACAAATTAGAAACTTAAATCTAAACAACTTCCATTATATTTGTCAAACTAATTACAACATACTTCAAGAATTTGGTTATTAATTTACTTATAGACTTTGTATAATCCTTCAAACCTCTGTACTTTCAAACCAATTGAGCTAATTCAAGTAAGATCGAACTTAATCCAAAGTAAAGGGTTAGAAAATACCTCATTTCTTTATGTTTAAATAGTTTCCGCATCAAATAGTATTAAGGAAATTTAATAGTTTACAAGATAATAAAAACAAGTGGAGTAACAACTGCATATTTTCCAAGATCATAATTCAGGGGAGGGAATGCAAGTATTTGTTGAAAATTTGCCACAATAATATTATGTGATTTATAGTAGTATGATCTTAATTGAATGATCTTAATCTCTAAAAATGTAATTGCGTAACCTTAAGAAAAATTAGGCACATATCCTATATGCAATCAAGATAACTATAAATTCACGCATTCCTATGTTCGATCTTAACATAAACTCTTGAAATTCAGTTTGAAATCGGAGCTAAAACACAAAATCAAAATATACACTATCGACTCTAAATCATATCAACAAAATTATAAATTTAACAAAAAAATATAGATAGTACATATACATCATGTCAGGAATTACTCCTTTTAAACTTATCCTAATTTTTAAAATACTCAGCAAAAGGTGAAAAACATAATGAAGAATACCAAATAAATAAATTATATAAAGTATTACTCATCAAAATAAAATAATTAATTCACAAAAAATATATTATATTAATTAAAAATTATGTTTCTTCCAAGCTTACCTGCTCTCCATATTTAATCAAAGAAATTACACCCGTCACAAATTTGTCGTGGACATTGCAAAAACTAACCGTGTAGCAGCAAATCATAATTGATAATGTGTAGAGGTCCAAAACAATATCATTGATTTGAATTTGATCAGGCATGGAAGGATATTTCATGGATCTGGGTTTGTGGCCTCAATGTAGATCTAGTAGAAGAAAAAGCAAGATTAAATAAGAGAAAAGAACCCAACGACAAAAAGAATATTTCCATATATGACAAAATTATGTAAAGTATATAGACTGAACCCGAAAACACACATAATTAATTTGACTAAAATGATATCAGAAAGGATGTATCCCCCTTACATATGATAGCCACTTGAACCATACGGGTAGATACGTGTGAACTTGTATTATATATAGATGAGTGATAGAAAGATATTAGAAAGCGAAATGAAAGATAGCATGAAAAAATAGAGAGATTCAAAGAGGAAGAATTCAAGCGGCGACGTCTGCTTGTCTTCTAATAGTTAACTTAGTAACACATTTATAAAGAGATGACATGAGAATTTATGGATGTAATTAGGTTAAGTTTTGTTGTTGGGCTTCACTAGTCCAAGAAGTATATATGATAAATGGACTCATTCACTGAACCTTCTTTGGACAAGGCCCACCTTTTTAAGTAGATATCCAATGTAACACCCCCCAAATTTCTTTATATTGCATCTTAGAACTATTATAATATCAGTAATAAATTTGAATTATTTCAAGGGTAATATTTTACTATTAATATTTATTGTTATTTATTAATATCTCATATTTATTAAGATTTTAAGGTATTATTGATAAGGTCATGGTTGAGGTTAGACATAGTAGCACTATATCTAAAGGTTGTATGTCCTCTACGATGGAGGGTTTTGTGGTTTTTTGTTTTTTCGAGGTGACCGAGAGGCTCAAGAATTCAATTTTAATAACTGAGTTGTATTGGAATTTCTCTCCTATGGAGTGGTTAAAGGTCAATATCGACTGATCTTCAATTTGTTCTCCTTATGTTGCATATATAAGGGTAATCCATATGGATCATAATTCTTTAGCCGTTAAGTACTTTGCTATCATTTAATCTTTAAAAAACACTAGATAAACATGATAGTATAACTTGTGGGTGGAAAGTGTTTTTCAGGTAATTGTCTCCATGGAAAAAATCAATACAAAGCTTGTGGTAAAGGAAAAATCGAAAAGCAATTTATGTACAAAGTTTCAAATGAGAGTCGAAATTACTATTCTAAACCTTATCAGAATATCCAATATCTTGGTGGAATCAAGAATAACCAACGATCAAACATAAGATATCCTTCTTGACACAATCCGAGAGAGGTAATGGCACCTGTACGATTCATCATGTATGTGATAATATTGTATTACTAAATTTCTCTAAATAAATCTTTTTTTATTCGATTAACTAAATAAATGTATTATTTGGAAGGAAGGAAATCTAGAGCTGAGACCAAATTTTCTATAACTGGGCGCATATTAGACTGCTCTAGAACACACCTAGAAGCAATATAAAGAGCGTGGCGCAAACCCCTTGCTGGATATTGACCTTGAAGCAATGGATCCACCATCTTTGATAATTTTTTTTGGTCTTTGAATAACGAAGTTTCCCATGAGACAACATATTATTCTTTATAAGGTTTACTGTAGTCGAAAGCCTTTTTGCCTGTGATGAGCTCCTAAAGAAGAACTCCAAATCTACAAATGTCAGACTTGAACGTCAATTGACCTCTCGTTCCGTACTCCAGAGCACAATAGCCATATGTTCCCATAACTCTTGTTGAAACATGAGTCTTATCACCCACTAGGCCTACTTTTGCCAAGCCAAAATCAGATAACTTAGGATGATAATTGTCTCCTAACAAAATGTTGGATCATTTGAGGTCACGGTATATGACAAGAGGTTTCATTTCATCATGCAAATACTCCAAACCTTTAGCTACACCGGCAGCTATTCTCATTCTTTTATTCCAATCCAATAGTTTTTTCCCGGGAGGAAGATCATGCAAATGATTCTCCAAAGAATCCAAAGGAATGTACTCAAGACGAGAAAACAAAATGACCTAAAAAAGTGAAGAAGGAATACAAGGAATTAATAGGGGCATCATAATATGTTTTTCTATACATACATATTTGTGGTATTAATATAAAATAGATGAGTCTAATTAAATTTAAATAAAAGTGAAAAATAGAAGATAGTCTAACAATTAGAAAGTTTAATTGTTAGTTAGTTTTTCTGAAATGAATCCCAAATTCAGTATATATGTACAAAATGAGATAGGAAATGAACAAATATGATCATAGTTCTATCTAACATATAAGTTTTCTAGAAGGATAAATTAAAAATGATAACTTTTAGGAACACCAGTGATTAAAGGTGCATATCTGAAGTATACAAATTAGAAACTTAAATCTAAACAACTTCCATTATATTTGTCAAACTAATTACAACATACTTCAAGAATTTGGTTATTAATTTACTTATAGACTTTGTATAATCCTTCAAACCTCTGTACTTTCAAACCAATTGAGCTAATTCAAGTAAGATCGAACTTAATCCAAAGTAAAGGGTTAGAAAATACCTCATTTCTTTATGTTTAAATAGTTTCCGCATCAAATAGTATTAAGGAAATTTAATAGTTTACAAGATAATAAAAACAAGTGGAGTAACAACTGCATATTTTCCAAGATCATAATTCAGGGGAGGGAATGCAAGTATTTGTTGAAAATTTGCCACAATAATATTATGTGATTTATAGTAGTATGATCTTAATTGAATGATCTTAATCTCTAAAAATGTAATTGCGTAACCTTAAGAAAAATTAGGCACATATCCTATATGCAATCAAGATAACTATAAATTCACGCATTCCTATGTTCGATCTTAACATAAACTCTTGAAATTCAGTTTGAAATCGGAGCTAAAACACAAAATCAAAATATACACTATCGACTCTAAATCATATCAACAAAATTATAAATTTAACAAAAAAATATAGATAGTACATATACATCATGTCAGGAATTACTCCTTTTAAACTTATCCTAATTTTTAAAATACTCAGCAAAAGGTGAAAAACATAATGAAGAATACCAAATAAATAAATTATATAAAGTATTACTCATCAAAATAAAATAATTAATTCACAAAAAATATATTATATTAATTAAAAATTATGTTTCTTCCAAGCTTACCTGCTCTCCATATTTAATCAAAGAAATTACACCCGTCACAAATTTGTCGTGGACATTGCAAAAACTAACCGTGTAGCAGCAAATCATAATTGATAATGTGTAGAGGTCCAAAACAATATCATTGATTTGAATTTGATCAGGCATGGAAGGATATTTCATGGATCTGGGTTTGTGGCCTCAATGTAGATCTAGTAGAAGAAAAAGCAAGATTAAATAAGAGAAAAGAACCCAACGACAAAAAGAATATTTCCATATATGACAAAATTATGTAAAGTATATAGACTGAACCCGAAAACACACATAATTAATTTGACTAAAATGATATCAGAAAGGATGTATCCCCCTTACATATGATAGCCACTTGAACCATACGGGTAGATACGTGTGAACTTGTATTATATATAGATGAGTGATAGAAAGATATTAGAAAGCGAAATGAAAGATAGCATGAAAAAATAGAGAGATTCAAAGAGGAAGAATTCAAGCGGCGACGTCTGCTTGTCTTCTAATAGTTAACTTAGTAACACATTTATAAAGAGATGACATGAGAATTTATGGATGTAATTAGGTTAAGTTTTGTTGTTGGGCTTCACTAGTCCAAGAAGTATATATGATAAATGGACTCATTCACTGAACCTTCTTTGGACAAGGCCCACCTTTTTAAGTAGATATCCAATGTAACACCCCCCAAATTTCTTTATATTGCATCTTAGAACTATTATAATATCAGTAATAAATTTGAATTATTTCAAGGGTAATATTTTACTATTAATATTTATTGTTATTTATTAATATCTCATATTTATTAAGATTTTAAGGTATTATTGATAAGGTCATGGTTGAGGTTAGACATAGTAGCACTATATCTAAAGGTTGTATGTCCTCTACGATGGAGGGTTTTGTGGTTTTTTGTTTTTTCGAGGTGACCGAGAGGCTCAAGAATTCAATTTTAATAACTGAGTTGTATTGGAATTTCTCTCCTATGGAGTGGTTAAAGGTCAATATCGACTGATCTTCAATTTGTTCTCCTTATGTTGCATATATAAGGGTAATCCATATGGATCATAATTCTTTAGCCGTTAAGTACTTTGCTATCATTTAATCTTTAAAAAACACTAGATAAACATGATAGTATAACTTGTGGGTGGAAAGTGTTTTTCAGGTAATTGTCTCCATGGAAAAAATCAATACAAAGCTTGTGGTAAAGGAAAAATCGAAAAGCAATTTATGTACAAAGTTTCAAATGAGAGTCGAAATTACTATTCTAAACCTTATCAGAATATCCAATATCTTGGTGGAATCAAGAATAACCAACGATCAAACATAAGATATCCTTCTTGACACAATCCGAGAGAGGTAATGGCACCTGTACGATTCATCATGTATGTGATAATATTGTATTACTAAATTTCTCTAAATAAATCTTTTTTTATTCGATTAACTAAATAAATGTATTATTTGGAAGGAAGGAAATCTAGAGCTGAGACCAAATTTTCTATAACTGGGCGCATATTAGACTGCTCTAGAACACACCTAGAAGCAATATAAAGAGCGTGGCGCAAACCCCTTGCTGGATATTGACCTTGAAGCAATGGATCCACCATCTTTGATAATTTTTTTTGGTCTTTGAATAACGAAGTTTCCCATGAGACAACATATTATTCTTTATAAGGTTTACTGTAGTCGAAAGCCTTTTTGCCTGTGATGAGCTCCTAAAGAAGAACTCCAAATCTACAAATGTCAGACTTGAACGTCAATTGACCTCTCGTTCCGTACTCCAGAGCACAATAGCCATATGTTCCCATAACTCTTGTTGAAACATGAGTCTTATCACCCACTAGGCCTACTTTTGCCAAGCCAAAATCAGATAACTTAGGATGATAATTGTCTCCTAACAAAATGTTGGATCATTTGAGGTCACGGTATATGACAAGAGGTTTCATTTCATCATGCAAATACTCCAAACCTTTAGCTACACCGGCAGCTATTCTCATTCTTTTATTCCAATCCAATAGTTTTTTCCCGGGAGGAAGATCATGCAAATGATTCTCCAAAGAATCCAAAGGAATGTACTCAAGACGAGAAAACAAAATGACCTAAAAAAGTGAAGAAGGAATACAAGGAATTAATAGGGGCATCATAATATGTTTTTCTATACATACATATTTGTGGTATTAATATAAAATAGATGAGTCTAATTAAATTTAAATAAAAGTGAAAAATAGAAGATAGTCTAACAATTAGAAAGTTTAATTGTTAGTTAGTTTTTCTGAAATGAATCCCAAATTCAGTATATATGTACAAAATGAGATAGGAAATGAACAAATATGATCATAGTTCTATCTAACATATAAGTTTTCTAGAAGGATAAATTAAAAATGATAACTTTTAGGAACACCAGTGATTAAAGGTGCATATCTGAAGTATACAAATTAGAAACTTAAATCTAAACAACTTCCATTATATTTGTCAAACTAATTACAACATACTTCAAGAATTTGGTTATTAATTTACTTATAGACTTTGTATAATCCTTCAAACCTCTGTACTTTCAAACCAATTGAGCTAATTCAAGTAAGATCGAACTTAATCCAAAGTAAAGGGTTAGAAAATACCTCATTTCTTTATGTTTAAATAGTTTCCGCATCAAATAGTATTAAGGAAATTTAATAGTTTACAAGATAATAAAAACAAGTGGAGTAACAACTGCATATTTTCCAAGATCATAATTCAGGGGAGGGAATGCAAGTATTTGTTGAAAATTTGCCACAATAATATTATGTGATTTATAGTAGTATGATCTTAATTGAATGATCTTAATCTCTAAAAATGTAATTGCGTAACCTTAAGAAAAATTAGGCACATATCCTATATGCAATCAAGATAACTATAAATTCACGCATTCCTATGTTCGATCTTAACATAAACTCTTGAAATTCAGTTTGAAATCGGAGCTAAAACACAAAATCAAAATATACACTATCGACTCTAAATCATATCAACAAAATTATAAATTTAACAAAAAAATATAGATAGTACATATACATCATGTCAGGAATTACTCCTTTTAAACTTATCCTAATTTTTAAAATACTCAGCAAAAGGTGAAAAACATAATGAAGAATACCAAATAAATAAATTATATAAAGTATTACTCATCAAAATAAAATAATTAATTCACAAAAAATATATTATATTAATTAAAAATTATGTTTCTTCCAAGCTTACCTGCTCTCCATATTTAATCAAAGAAATTACACCCGTCACAAATTTGTCGTGGACATTGCAAAAACTAACCGTGTAGCAGCAAATCATAATTGATAATGTGTAGAGGTCCAAAACAATATCATTGATTTGAATTTGATCAGGCATGGAAGGATATTTCATGGATCTGGGTTTGTGGCCTCAATGTAGATCTAGTAGAAGAAAAAGCAAGATTAAATAAGAGAAAAGAACCCAACGACAAAAAGAATATTTCCATATATGACAAAATTATGTAAAGTATATAGACTGAACCCGAAAACACACATAATTAATTTGACTAAAATGATATCAGAAAGGATGTATCCCCCTTACATATGATAGCCACTTGAACCATACGGGTAGATACGTGTGAACTTGTATTATATATAGATGAGTGATAGAAAGATATTAGAAAGCGAAATGAAAGATAGCATGAAAAAATAGAGAGATTCAAAGAGGAAGAATTCAAGCGGCGACGTCTGCTTGTCTTCTAATAGTTAACTTAGTAACACATTTATAAAGAGATGACATGAGAATTTATGGATGTAATTAGGTTAAGTTTTGTTGTTGGGCTTCACTAGTCCAAGAAGTATATATGATAAATGGACTCATTCACTGAACCTTCTTTGGACAAGGCCCACCTTTTTAAGTAGATATCCAATGTAACACCCCCCAAATTTCTTTATATTGCATCTTAGAACTATTATAATATCAGTAATAAATTTGAATTATTTCAAGGGTAATATTTTACTATTAATATTTATTGTTATTTATTAATATCTCATATTTATTAAGATTTTAAGGTATTATTGATAAGGTCATGGTTGAGGTTAGACATAGTAGCACTATATCTAAAGGTTGTATGTCCTCTACGATGGAGGGTTTTGTGGTTTTTTGTTTTTTCGAGGTGACCGAGAGGCTCAAGAATTCAATTTTAATAACTGAGTTGTATTGGAATTTCTCTCCTATGGAGTGGTTAAAGGTCAATATCGACTGATCTTCAATTTGTTCTCCTTATGTTGCATATATAAGGGTAATCCATATGGATCATAATTCTTTAGCCGTTAAGTACTTTGCTATCATTTAATCTTTAAAAAACACTAGATAAACATGATAGTATAACTTGTGGGTGGAAAGTGTTTTTCAGGTAATTGTCTCCATGGAAAAAATCAATACAAAGCTTGTGGTAAAGGAAAAATCGAAAAGCAATTTATGTACAAAGTTTCAAATGAGAGTCGAAATTACTATTCTAAACCTTATCAGAATATCCAATATCTTGGTGGAATCAAGAATAACCAACGATCAAACATAAGATATCCTTCTTGACACAATCCGAGAGAGGTAATGGCACCTGTACGATTCATCATGTATGTGATAATATTGTATTACTAAATTTCTCTAAATAAATATTTTTTTATTCGATTAACTAAATAAATGTATTATTTGGAAGGAAGGAAATCTAGAGCTGAGACCAAATTTTCTATAACTGGGCGCATATTAGACTGCTCTAGAACACACCTAGAAGCAATATAAAGAGCGTGGCGCAAACCCCTTGCTGGATATTGACCTTGAAGCAATGGATCCACCATCTTTGATAATTTTTTTTGGTCTTTGAATAACGAAGTTTCCCATGAGACAACATATTATTCTTTATAAGGTTTACTGTAGTCGAAAGCCTTTTTGCCTGTGATGAGCTCCTAAAGAAGAACTCCAAATCTACAAATGTCAGACTTGAACGTCAATTGACCTCTCGTTCCGTACTCCAGAGCACAATAGCCATATGTTCCCATAACTCTTGTTGAAACATGAGTCTTATCACCCACTAGGCCTACTTTTGCCAAGCCAAAATCAGATAACTTAGGATGATAATTGTCTCCTAACAAAATGTTGGATCATTTGAGGTCACGGTATATGACAGCAGGTTTCATTTCATTATGCAAATACTCCAAACCTTTAGCTACACCGGCAGCTATTCTCATTCTTTTATTCCAATCCAATAGTTTTTTCCCGGGAGGAAGATCATGCAAATGATTCTCCAAAGAATCCAAAGGAATGTACTCAAGACGAGAAAACAAAATGACCTAAAAAAGTGAAGAAGGAATACAAGGAATTAATAGGGGCATCATAATATGTTTTTCTATACATACATATTTGTGGTATTAATATAAAATAGATGAGTCTAATTAAATTTAAATAAAAGTGAAAAATAGAAGATAGTCTAACAATTAGAAAGTTTAATTGTTAGTTAGATTTTCTGAAATGAATCCTAAATTCAGTATATATGTACAAAATGAGATAGGAAATGAACAAATATGATCATAGTTCTATCTAACATATAAGTTTTCTAGAAGGATAAATTAAAAATGATAACTTTTAGGAACACCAGTGATTAAAGGTGCATATCTGAAGTATACAAATTAGAAACTTAAATCTAAACAACTTCCATTATATTTGTCAAACTAATTACAACATACTTCAAGAATTTGGTTATTAATTTACTTATAGACTTTGTATAATCCTTCAAACCTCTGTACTTTCAAACCAATTGAGCTAATTCAAGTAAGATCGAACTTAATCCAAAGTAAAGGGTTAGAAAATACCTCATTTCTTTAAGTTTAAATAGTTTCCGCATCAAATAGTATTAAGGAAATTTAATAGTTTACAAGATAATAAAAACAAGTGGAGTAACAACTGCATATTTTCCAAGATCATAATTCAGGGGAGGGAATGCAAGTATTTGTTGAAAATTTGCCACAATAATATTATGTGATTTATAGTAGTATGATCTTAATTGAATGATCTTAATCTCTAAAAATGTAATTGCGTAACCTTAAGAAAAATTAGGCACATATCCTATATGCAATCAAGATAACTATAAATTCACGCATTCCTATGTTCGATCTTAACATAAACTCTTGAAATTCAGTTTGAAATCGGAGCTAAAACACAAAATCAAAATATACACTATCGACTCTAAATCATATCAACAAAATTATAAATTTAACAAAAAAATATAGATAGTACATATACATCATGTCAGGAATTACTCCTTTTAAACTTATCCTAATTTTTAAAATACTCAGCAAAAGGTGAAAAACATAATGAAGAATACCAAATAAATAAATTATATAAAGTATTACTCATCAAAATAAAATAATTAATTCACAAAAAATATATTATATTAATTAAAAATTAAATGAAAATTATGTTTCTTCCAAGCTTACCTGCTCTCCATATTTAATCAAAGAAATTACACCCGTCACAAATTTGTCGTGGACATTGCAAAAACTAACTGTGTAGCAGCAAATCATAATTGATAATGTGTAGAGGTCCAAAACAATATGATTGATTTGAATTTGATCAGGCATGGAAGGATATTTCATGGATCTGGGTTTGTGGCCTCAATGTAGATCTAGTAGAAGAAAAAGCAAGATTAAATAAGAGAAAAGAACCCAACGACAAAAAGAATATTTCCATATATGACAAAATTATGTAAAGTATATAGACTGAACCCGAAAACACACATAATTAATTTGACTAAAATGATATCAGAAAGGATGTATCCCCCTTACATATGATAGCCACTTGAACCATACGGGTAGATACGTGTGAACTTGTATTATATATAGATGAGTGATAGAAAGATATTAGAAAGCGAAATGAAAGATAGCATGAAAAAATAGAGAGATTCAAAGAGGAAGAATTCAAGCGGCGACGTCTGCTTGTCTTCTAATAGTTAACTTAGTAACACATTTATAAAGAGATGACATGAGAATTTATGGATGTAATTAGGTTAAGTTTTGTTGTTGGGCTTCACTAGTCCAAGAAGTATATATGATAAATGGACTCATTCACTGAACCTTCTTTGGACAAGGCCCACCTTTTTAAGTAGATATCCAATGTAACACCCCCCAAATTTCTTTATATTGCATCTTAGAACTATTATAATATCAGTAATAAATTTGAATTATTTCAAGGGTAATATTTTACTATTAATATTTATTGTTATTTATTAATATCTCATATTTATTAAGATTTTAAGGTATTATTGATAAGGTCATGGTTGAGGTTAGACATAGTAGCACTATATCTAAAGGTTGTATGTCCTCTACGATGGAGGGTTTTGTGGTTCTTTGTTTTTTCGAGGTGACCGAGAGGCTCAAGAATTCAATTTTAATAACTGAGTTGTATTGGAATTTCTCTCCTATGGAGTGGTTAAAGGTCAATATCGACTGATCTTCAATTTGTTCTCCTTATGTTGCATATATAAGGGTAATCCATATGGATCATAATTCTTTAGCCGTTAAGTACTTTGCTATCATTTAATCTTTAAAAAACACTAGATAAACATGATAGTATAACTTGTGGGTGGAAAGTGTTTTTCAGGTAATTGTCTCCATGGAAAAAATCAATACAAAGCTTGTGGTAAAGGAAAAATCGAAAAGCAATTTATGTACAAAGTTTCAAATGAGAGTCGAAATTACTATTCTAAACCTTATCAGAATATCCAATATCTTGGTGGAATCAAGAATAACCAACGATCAAACATAAGATATCCTTCTTGACACAATCCGAGAGAGGTAATGGCACCTGTACGATTCATCATGTATGTGATAATATTGTATTACTAAATTTCTCTAAATAAATATTTTTTTATTCGATTAACTAAATAAATGTATTATTTGGAAGGAAGGAAATCTAGAGCTGAGACCAAATTTTCTATAACTGGGCGCATATTAGACTGCTCTAGAACACACCTAGAAGCAATATAAAGAGCGTGGCGCAAACCCCTTGCTGGATATTGACCTTGAAGCAATGGATCCACCATCTTTGATAATTTTTTTTGGTCTTTGAATAACGAAGTTTCCCATGAGACAACATATTATTCTTTATAAGGTTTACTGTAGTCGAAAGCCTTTTTGCCTGTGATGAGCTCCTAAAGAAGAACTCCAAATCTATAAATGTCAGACTTGAACGTCAATTGACCTCTCGTTCCGTACTCCAAAGCACAATAGCCATATGTTCCCATAACTCTTGTTGAAACATGAGTCTTATCACCCACTAGGCCTACTTTTGCCAAGCCAAAATCAGATAATTTAGGATGATAATTGTCTCCTAACAAAATGTTGGATCATTTGAGGTCACGGTATATGACAGGAGGTTTCATTTCATCATGCAAATACTCCAAACCTTTAGCTACACCGGCAGCTATTCTCATTCTTTTATTCCAATCCAATAGTTTTTTCCCGGGAGGAAGATCATGCAAATGATTCTCCAAAGAATCCAAAGGAATGTACTCAAGACGAGAAAACAAAATGACCTAAAAAAGTGAAGAAGGAATACAAGGAATTAATAGGGGCATCATAATATGTTTTTCTATACATACATATTTGTGGTATTAATATAAAATAGATGAGTCTAATTAAATTTAAATAAAAGTGAAAAATAGAAGATAGTCTAACAATTAGAAAGTTTAATTGTTATTCAGTTTTTCTGAAATGAATCCCAAATTCAGTATATATGTACAAAATGAGATAAGAAATGAACAAATATGATCATAGTTCTATCTAACATATAAGTTTTCTAGAAGGATAAATTAAAAATGATAACTTTTAGGAACACCAGTGATTAAAGGTGCATATCTGAAGTATACAAATTAGAAACTTAAATCTAAACAACTTCCATTATATTTGTCAAACTAATTACAACATACTTCAAGAATTTGGTTATTAATTTACTTATAGACTTTTTATAACCCTTCAAACCTCTGTACTTTCAAACCAATTGAGCTAATTCAAGTAAGATCGAACTTAATCCAAAGTAAAGGGTTAGAAAATACCTCATTTCATGATTTTCATGAAGATTCTAATAGTAATATCAGAGGAAAAAAATTCGATGCAAATTTCACAAGTTGATCTTTATGTTTAAATAGTTTCCGCATCAAATAGTATTAAGGAAATTTAATAGTTTACAAGATAATAAAAACAAGTGGAGTAACAACTGCATATTTTCCAAGATCATAATTCAGGGGAGGGAATGCAAGTATTTGTTGGAAATTTTCCACAATAATATTATGTGATTTATAGTAGTATGATCTTAATTGAATGATCTTAATCTCTAAAAATGTAATTGCGTAACCTTAAGAAAAATTAGCCACATATCCTATATGCAATCAAGATAACTATAAATTCATGCATTCCTATGTTCGATCTTAACATAAACTCTCAGGCTCTTTTTCTTCTTTTGAATCATACTCTTGACATAACATCACTTGTCTAACATACTTTTTACGCGAGGAGCTGGATTCGCCTCCACCTGAAAATCCTCCAGAAATAGTATTCAAGGTGTGTCTTTTCTCCTCGCTGTTTGCTTCCTTTATAGGCTTCTGAGATCTTCCTTCTTTGTCTGTCTGAACGTATCTTCTTAACTTCCCATTCTGTATTAGTCTTTCGATCTCCCTTCTCAAGTGGATGCAATCATTGGTGTCATGACCTTGGATTCTGTGGTACTTACACCAACTGTTGGGGTCTGTTCCCATGATCGTGTGTCCTGTTGCCTTAGCTTCTAGGATGATTTTTGCTTCGTAGACTTCCTTGAGTATCTGTGCTGGGCGAGTATTTAAGGGTGTGAGGACGCCTGGTCGGATCTTGGGGATGTAGGGTGCATGGGGGCGCCTTTCATGCCTTTTGTAGAAAGACTGATCCCGATCTGTTGGTGGCTGGTGATTTCTCCGATCCTGATTAGTCGAGGTGCGCTCTTTTGCATCCCTGGCTTTCTTTTCCGCATTGCTTTCTTCTCCCTTGATGTAACAGTCAGCCCTGGCGATGATTTCTTCCATGGAGTCGGCGGGATTTTGCGCCAAAGATTCATTGAATTGTCCCGCCCTTAAACCATTCTGGAAGGCTCCCACAAAAACCTCTTGATTGGGGTTGATTACCTTGATAGTGGTATCGTTGAATCTGGCCAAGTAATCTCGCAGCAACTCAGCGTGTCCTTGACGGACGTTGAGAAGGCTGGTAGCGGAGACCTTTCGATGGCGACTTGCCGCGAATTGCTGAGTGAGTTTCCTGGTCATGTCTGGGTAACTCATGATAGAGAAACGAGGGAGGTTCATGTACCAACGCAAAGCTGCATCGGTTAGGGTTCCTGCGAAGAGTTAGCACTTGAGAGAGTCAGAAGCGCCCACAATGGCCATACGAGTGTTGAACGCCGTTATGTGTTCCACCGGGTCACTCTTCCCATCAAAAGATGACAGATGGGGAGGCTTGAAGTGTTCTGGTACTAGGGCGTTCCAAATCTCTACTAAAAGAGGTTGCGGCTCTGGGTTCTCCATCTCGCCATGCTGGGATTCGTCTCGCTCCTCCTGTTGCTTCTGCTGAACGGTTTCTACCGAGGCGCGCAGAGCCTCGTTCTGCTCTCGTAGGAGAGCCATGTCGGTTCTCAGGGTCTCAAAATCCTCCGGGGTGGCCATGAGGAAAGCGGCGGCTACTCTGGGACCTGAGAAGTTCTAAGTGCTGGACTTTCTGAATCACAGGGGTATGACTCAAAAAGCTGATGAGGGTTCCTGAACCACGGTTGTGATTCAAGAAGGTGGTCTAGGTTAGTTTTACCTTTTTCCCACAGACGGCGCCAACTGTACTTGCAAAAAGTACGAGTAGTGAATACTAGGGTTTTCTCTGTCTATTAGGGTTTAGACTGATTATTGGATGACTTGAGAATGCTCTCAAGGGTTGTATTTATAGCCTGCTATGGGCTTGGGTTTCGGTGGCTTGGTCTCCAAGCCATGGGGGTATTTTAGCATATTTGGCGGGTTCTAGACGTTTCTAGAAGCCACTTGAGGCGGCGCCCTGGAAAGGACGCGCCCTGGGCCTTATAACTCCTCTGGAGGGCGCTAAGGCCTCCTGGGGGGGTCTTCAGGCCCTTCTGGGGGTCTTTAAGACTCCTAGGAATATTATGATGGTCCATAACACTTTAGTACCTCTAAAGCTAGATGAGACTTTACAAGATGTTTGAAGTTTGAATGTTTGAAAACAAACAACAAGAAGAAAGAAGAGAGAAGTTTATATTTTATGAAAGATAAGAGAGAATTGATTTACACTTTAAGACTTCTTGGAATCTTTGTGATGATCAATTTTTGCTAAAGCTTCAAAACAATCTTTGTTGTTTTTCTTGTATGCTTTGCAATGGTGCAAGTATTTGATGAGGCCTTGATCTCTATTTATAGAGTCCTTGATCTCTTGTAGCCGTTGGAGGGTGGCCAATGATCTTTTGCCACGTGTCTTGTGCCCCACTAGCTTTTATTTGAAAATCTAGGTGAACACTCTGACCATCAGAATGTTGTTGTATTTTCCAGGATGAACATCAGAATGTTGCTGCGTTCTTCATCAAAATGTTGATGTTCATGATGTTCTTCATCTGGGTTTATCAATGATGAATGTTGGATGAGTTTCTGCGTTTTTTCAATGCGTTTTCATATGATTTTCTGGGCTTTATCCATAAAAAGTTACTTCTCCATATGCATCAAAAAGTTGCTGAAAAAAGTAGGATAAAGTTAACCAAAACTGCATTGAACATTGTGCAGGAGAGAGAATAGTGGATCTTCAACTTTAGGCCCACTGTTCATATCTTGAAGCATGTGCAGAGATGAACATTCTGACCTTCAGAATGTTCCATTTGTTCTTACTTTAGGATGATTTATAAGACTAACTTTTGATGTAATCGATCCTAATAGTAGAGACATAACTGAAGTGTCGTAATTGTAACCTCTAGGATAATATCCTCTTTGGAATAATCCTAGCACTTCAATGTTCATAGTCTTGATGAACATTGAATATCCTTTTTGACATTTAACTTTATAAATGTCTTTATTGCTTTGATTGATCCATGCAAACGTACTTTACTGGACATTTATTCATGTCACGTGTACCTTGCATGCTCTTGAGATTCTGGGATTGTATAAAAACAACCTTCTGACCTCTTGCTTGAACATTCTGACCAACTCGCTGAGCAACATTCTGAACTAACTTTCTGACCTCAGAGTTAGTTCATAAAACCAAATGTCCTTTGATTTCTTGTATCTTGGTATGATTTAAACTTTGTTTGTGTCTTGATTAATCACTCAAGAACGCACAAATACCAAGAACTATCAAAGTTCATTAATCCTTTAATAACCATAGATGTCTTTAATAATTTCTTGATCCAAAGTCAAAATCATTGTCTGCATAAGATATGTTCATGTTACATCTGTTCTTACATGTTCTTGGTGTGGACATTGATTTATGAGTTTGCTCTAATGAAAACCTTTTGAGCAACCTTCAGAACAACCTTCTGAACTCCTTCTGGGTTCATACGTATGAACTTTAGAATGTTTCTTCTAGGTTTGTTTATGAGCAACCTTTTGTACTTTGTCAGAACGTTCTGATCAACTCTCTAATCAACATTCTGAACTAACTTTCAGAACTTCAAAATTAGTTTATGATTGTAATGTTCTTTGATTTCTTGTATCTTGGTGAGATTCAAACCTTGTTCCTCTCTTAGTAAAAACACTCAAGAGCACAAGTTAAATACCAAGAAATTAATCAAAGTGTATTAAGTCCTTAATCATTTAAAGTTTATTATCTTTAAAATTAATTAGGGATTTTGCCTCAACAGTCATGAGCATAATTCTTGGAAAGGTATGTTTATCCTAAAAAAATAAAAGGCTTAATTGATCTGCCGATCCCTTAACTTATTTCCTTTATTCAATTTGGTCCTATAATTCTTAACTTTCTCAAACACGTCCCTTAACTTATTTCTTTAACTCAATTTGGTTCAATTTTGATAATTTTAATCCCCTACAAAAAAGAGACCATTTGATTACAGAGGTCTATCAGATTTTACAGTGTATCACCAACACCTAATTTTTTACTTTATCATCTTCTTCCTCCATCTTCATCTTCTTTCAACCTTCATCATCCCATAAAAATTCTTCACATTTCTCATAAAAACTTAAGAAAAATAAAATTAAAAAAGTCAAATTAAACACCGCAAATAAAATAAAAATCTCACAAATTAAACCATACAAATCCAAAAAAAGAACTAAACAAATTCATATCAAACCTTTTCTCCCAAATCCAAACCTGCAAGAGCAGAGAAAGAGCATTTGAACCTTCTCTTAGGTTCACACCTCGCCACCATCCATGAAACCCTACAGGTGTTGGATCAAACTCCTTCTTCTTCTTCCTTCCATAACAATTCCCGGGAAAAAAATCCAGAACGCCAACACACTAGCAACGCGAATTATGTCTCATGGGTTTTGTGGGGGGTTTGTTGTTCTTGTTTCTGGGTAAATTAGATTATGATTTCTTGTTTTGTTTATGTTTTTTTGTTGTTGTTTATGATTTGGTAAAGACGCCAACCACTCCCATGGCGGAACCACCGTGAACAAGGATGGGAGAAGAAAATTATGCACAAGGATATGGGAGTTGGTGGTTGAAGAACTGGTCGTAGCTCCTTCCATTCACCTTTTCCATTTTCATCTAAATTCAATCTTCAATTTCAATTCCAACAATTTCATTCTTCTTTTTTCGATAGATTAAACATAAACACTCTTTTTTTAAATTCAATTCTTCAAGATTCAAAAGGGGCAAAATGGGAATGAAACAAGTCATTAAGAATCTTAATAATTTCTGTTTGGTTGAGATAATTCATAAAGTAACCAAAAAAAAAAAAAAAAAAATGGACCCTGAATTTATTTACTTTATATGCAGTTGGAATGATTTGGATTGGAGACAAACTGGAATCAAAAGCTAAGAAGTGATGAAGGAAATGTTTAATTTTTTATTTTTTTTGGATTTTTTTTGTCTGGATTTTTAGGATGAAGATGATGAAATTTGCTGGGTTTAGTGATGAAGAAGAAGAAAGTAAATAAATTAGGTGTTGGTGATACACGATAAAATCTGATAGACCTCCGTAATCCAACGGTCTCTTTTTTTAGGGGATTAAAATTATCAAAATTGGAACAAATTGAATAAAAGAAGTAAGTTAAAGGGCATGTTTGAGAAAGTTAGGACTTATTAGACCAAATTGAATAAAAGAAATAAGTTAAGGGATCGGCAGATCAATTAAGCCAAAATAAAAAGAATAACTTATGTTTTTCTTTTAGTTACTTGATGATAAGGAACAGATTAAATTTGTGGTTGTGATGATAGGTTATTTTACGTTATTCTTAGCATGTTTTTCAGTATTTTTTCAGTAGGTTTTACCAACAAAATAGAAGACTATTAGAGTAATTGCCTATAATTTCGGTACATTCGTAATGTTTTCTATATTTGAGTATGTAATTAGAGTTTTCCCGAAACATAGCAATATTAGGGTGTTCTTAATGTAATTCACGAAGAAATCATGCAAATCGGCAAAGCAAGACATCCGAAGATTTAAGTAATCCTTGGGAAGATAAAGATTGAAGATGTAAGAGGCCTCAAAAGACGTTACAAAGGAAGGAATTATGTTCCCAAGTTCCAAGACATCTTATATTGAAGAAAGGCGATTCAACACTGAATTTACACTAAAGCATCTGGGCGCATTGCAAAAGCACCCCACACATAAAGAAAGAGCCTGACGCATGGCTGGAATAGCCTAAAGCGCACAGGCGCATGGAAAAAGTGCCCCGCACATGGTGACTTGCGAATAAAAGTCACTTTTTGTGACTTTTTCGCCCCTAAAAGCCCATGATTTTAGCCCAAGTTAGGTGGAAACTTTCCATATAAATACCTCCTTCCATATTCATAATTTCTCATTCAAAACTGGAGCAGTTCAAGAGGAAGGCGATTCTAGGAGCCAAGGAGCAGTTCTATCTTCTCCTATCTTTTCTAGGGTATGTTGTTATCTTTTTGTTTCTTTTCTTTAGTTACCATGTGTAACTAAGTAGTTATAGGTTAGAGTTCTAAGATGAACTCTTGTTTATTTTGTTGGATAATTATTTAATTATATGTCGTTTATTTAGTTATTTTATGTTCGCTATTTAGTTTCATTAGTCTAGACTTATTTCTGTAGTAGACACAACCCTAAATTAGATACTTAGGTTGTGATAGAGCCTAACATTGTTATCACTATCTGGATGCTCATATCTTGTTATTTATGTCCTTATATTAATAACTATCTATTTAGGAAGTAATTTGTTAATAGCTAGCAAAAGATACCGAAAGCAAGATGACCCTAGTAGTAAGTACTTAGGAGGTGACATTACTAATATTGAGTAAAATCTGCTGAACCTAGGATGTAACTAGTTAGAGATTAAGGAAACAAGCGGTTTCTTGAAGGAAATAAGTTGTACCTAATGTAAACATTCTCCTTGACCCTTGGTAAGATAGAAACCGATAGGGCTGCCCGTTTATAGAACTACCTAGAGGGAGAGTGTGCGTTGAGATACCTAAGATTCATGGATGGCCTAACCTATATGAACATTAGCAAAGATCCACACTAATAATCCTTACGAAGGTGGCATAATCCAATAGGATTAATAACCTGATACCGTAGCGCGCGTATAACCTTAGTGTGACCTTCATTGCCTTTTGAAATCCTTGAACTCCAATTTAAGTTCATGCTTCAATTACCTTTAAGTTAACAAGACTCAACATGTGACCAACAGGTGTTGTTAACCATCGGAGGGATAAACATATAATCAACTAGTAGAGTTAGGATCCGCAAGTAAGGATTGTCGTGCGATCAGCAAGTGCAACTTGACGATCGACTAGGTTAGAATCGTCCCACAGCCTCATCACTTGGATAGTTTACTTAGAATAACTATATGCGACATGTATGCTAATTAAATATCCAACAAATAAATAGAGGGGGATTTGAAGAACTCTCTAACCACTGTTACTTTTCTGCAACCAAAAACAGATAACTTGCTTTGTCGCAAACAGATAAAAATTGCAAATCTCTTAACCTTTATCTATTTATTTTATCTTCAACTTAAAATAGGTAATGCGAGTTGTTTGGACGAAACGAAAATCCATGTGGATATGATACTCACTTATTACTTTATTACTTAGTAAACGATTTGGTATACTTGCCTAATTCGACCATCATGTTTTTGGCGCCATTGCCGGGGATTGTTGATATTTTGAACTAAGCAATTCAAATTACTGATTTCTATCTTTAATTTTCAGTCATTTTTTTTTTTTTGCAATTTATATTTCTGTTTTAAAAAATTCAAAAATACCAAAAAAATCAAATATTTCAAAAATACCAAAAATATATATTCCAATTGATTCTGTTCTACTAAGAACTTTGTGTAGTTGTTTCATGTGTGATAACAAAACAAGTATTCTATTTTGATCCAGATATAGACAAAACTAAACAAGCACTTCGGAGAGTAGTCCAAATTGTAAGAGAAGAGGCAGGAGCAAAGGGAAACCATCATAATTCAAGCCTATTCATCAGACGAGTCAGAAATGAGGGATAATCCTCGCATAACTCTAGGAGACTATGGGAGGCTAGATAACTTGGAAGAAGTGTCACTTGGGTTTCAAGCAGCAAATCCAGTGGTGTTTGATATTAAGAATAGTAATATGGTGAATTTGAAATCTAACAAATTTTCAGGGAAAGAATCGGAAGATTGCGACGCTCACTTGACGCACTTTCTGGATACATGTAGCACCATCAACCCAACTGGAGTGTTAGAATCTGACAAACGACTTAGGTTGTTTTAATACTCTCTAACCGAAAGGGCAAAGGATTGGTTGGATACATTACCGATTGGTACGATACCGACTTAGGATCAGCTTAAGAGAGAGTTATTGGAGAGGTATTTTCCCATTGCAAAATACTAGGTGTGGAAGAAGAAGATTTCTAGCTTGAAGCAACAAGATGGAGAAGTTCTCTATGATGCATGGGAAAGGTTCAAGCTGCTGTTGAAGAGGTGTCCCAGTCACAAGTTTTCAGAAATGGATATCATGCAAGCTTTCACTATAGGGTTGAAGCCAAAAATAAGGATGTTGTTGATGCTTCTGCAAGAGGAAGCATGAAAATCAAGACAGCTGATAAAGTGATGGAACTCATTGACAACATGTCTCTGAATGAATATTCCGGACATGCTGATGATGAATCTACCCCAAGGAAGAAAGGCATGGTGAATCTTAACACTCAGGATGCTTTACTTGTTGGTAACAAACTTCTCAACATTCAACTAGAAGCAATTGAAATAAAGTTGGAAGCCAGAGATGTTGCTCAAGTGTCTGCAAGGAGTACATATGAATTATGTGAGCAAGCTCAAGACAACGGTACATGTTTACCTTCAAGTTTGGGGTTATCAGAAGAGCGAGTAAATTATATGGGAAATTTTTCTCGGGAACATCCTAACTTATCTTACTGAAGTAACAATGTTCTACAATCCTAAAAGTTGGTATTAGTCATGCACTTTGATATTGTTCCCTGAATATTTTTTTTCAATCTTCCAATGATATTACTTTGTTAATTATTTTTATTGAGAATAATTATAAAAAAATTCCTTTATAAAATGATAAAATATAAAAATAATAATCGTTTTTAAAGAATGATGGTCATGTTGTAATTTTAAGTTATTTATTAAATATTTAGGAAGTTACTTGCTACTTGCTACTTACTACATCCCTAACAGATGACGACGTGGAACATAAGATTAGCATTCAGGATGGTACAACGCTAACTATTGTAATAGAGATTCACAGTAGCGCTAGAATTCAGCAAGACCAGGAATTATGGCGCAGAGTTAAGGAGTGTGATCAAAAAGCTGCAGAGGTCCCTTTTATTCCTGTCTTAACTAGAAAGCAGAAGAAGCACCTTAAAAAGACCACTATTGGTAAGCCTTACAAAACCCGTTCTACGGGTGATAATTCTACCTCTAATCAATGATAGTCCTTGGTTGTTCATTGGTGATTTTAATGTTGTTAGGGGTTTTTACCATCAGAATTTCAGCAGGATTTTTATGCAGATCAGTGTGGTTTACCTCAGTTTAGATTTCTGTAAGAGGCTATTATTTTGGCTTTTCTTCTCATTTGTCTATCTTTTGTTGGTACTCTGTTATTTTTACGAGGGTTTTGGCCTAGTCCCCCCTCTTGTATTTCCCCCCCTTTTTTAATAAAATTTGAGATTGGCGGTGTAGGATGGGAGTTCATCGGGGTGCCAACCTAGTTGGGATGTCGTTGCTTCTCCTTGATGACTGTCATCTCTCCTTGGATCCCCCTAGCATGGATCGCAAGAGACACGACATGTCATATCGTAAACATAATCGTAATCATAACATATCTTAATATGCCTTGGAGACGTGCTATGATGCATATTCCCGACTATCATAACATATCTTAGGTTTATCACTACCCGATCATAATCATGTTTAACTCTCATAAGCCATTCCTCGTCAAGTATGTTAATGTTGCTCATGATTTTCTTTTGAGAATCATACGATGTAATGTGCATTGGTTAAAAGGTGTTTCAGGGGTTTTAAAGTTAGAAAACACTGCGAGAAAAGACCTCGAACTGCACCACAGACCTTCCATGACAAGCCAACAGCCCATGAAGAGCTGTGGAACTCGCCCCCATCTCGCCATAGGCGAGTAGCTTCTGGGCGAAACTCGCGATAAGCGAGTTATTTTGCTTCTGGCGAGTTTCTTCGGGTCCTGAAGTGCAGAATTCGAGTTTTGACCCCAAATTCCTCAAAATTTGATCATGCAATGCACATTACACTTCCAACAACTCATATAAACAACAATAAACATAATGCATGGCAATTTCAACACAATCACAACAAGCATCGGCATTGGTTACTAAGATCAAACATGCATAAAACTAACATTTTCATTTCAACTTACACCATCATACTACTAGTCCCAAAAGTGTGTACTAACTATTGAACTCACCTAAGATTTCTGATATCAAACTTCAAGCTTCTAAGCCTCTACTCCAAACCCTAATGCATGCAAGCTCTAAGAGAGAAGATCCATCTTGAAGGAAAGGTTAACTCATGCTTATCTTGATGCATTCACCGTGTAATTTCCATTACCAAATCTTGATCTTGTTAGAGTGAAGGAGGGAGGGTTAGGGTCGAATTTCTAGAGAGAAGGAGGAGGGAAATTCTGATTTTGTAAGTTAGAGAGAGGAATGACAACCAAAAATAAATAATTTCGGCTCTAAAAATACTAAAATACCCCTTACATGAAAGTACCAAAATGCCCTTCCTTCTTAAACATGCGTCTGATAAGCTAACAGGTAAATCATCGTGAAACTAATGAGCTGGATATTACATAAGAGAAGAGGCTAAACTCTATTTACCTTTTTTGAAAATCATTTTCGACGTTTTTAAAAAGAGTGAAGTAAGCAAAACAATCAGAGAGAGATATAGAAAAACACAAGCAAGTATCCCAGTTTACTTCACAATCAGAGAGAGAGAGATATAGAAAAACACAAGCAAGTATTCCAGTTTACTTCACAATCCAAAGTTAGTAAAGTCCCCTTGCACTTTCAAGAGATTTTTCACTATAATCACACATGATTACAATTACATAGACACACGAGTCTAAGGTTTCTTTACTTTACACTTAAGGACTTCTACAATCAGAGTTTACAAATAATTTTGATTGTGTTTATACTTTTGTACTCAGAGAGTGGTAAACTAATTTAAATCTCAAATGATTTCTGACACTTACAAAATTTTAAGATTGAAAGTTTGTTAGAATTTTTCCAAGTGTTTGTGCGCTATATAATTTGACAGAGTTTTTGCATTTGTAATATTTCACGAAGTCTCTTAAGTTCTTCAAATGCTCATGTCCTTAAACATGAGAGAATAAAGGTGCAATTGTTTTAAGATATGTTAGAGCTTTAAACTTCATAAGAAGCTTTGTTCTGGTTTCTATACTTTGCTTCAAATGGATAATTTTGTTGAATAGTTCTAGAGGTATCATTTGCTTCTTTTGGAATGACCCCTTTTATTCTCTTTCACTTTAATAATAAAATTACAAAGAAATCCCACATACATTAGTCTCCTCCACCTCTGAAGAACTCGACCCCGAGTTTTCATTCTGATAAAGAGCTTCCCATGCATGTTGACTTCTTCAATGAACAAGAGACCACCCATTTGGATCCCATGTCACATAGTTTCTAGCAAGCATCATTGGATTTGCACCCACCATGTCAAAAAATAATTGAAGAATTTCAACATTGATTAATGATTTGTGCATTGGCACCAATTTCAATTCTACTGGGGACACTTCTTCCAAATAAACTCCTTTTTGAACTCTTTTTGAAATTTTCATAATTAAAATTTGGCTTAATTACTCTTTTGGTCCCTTAACTTATTTTTTGGTTTCGTTTTGGTCCCTTAACTATTAAAAGTTTCGTTTTGGTCCCTTAACTTACTTTTTGGTTTTGTTTTGGTCCCTTAACTATTAAAAGTTTCGTTTTGGTCCCTTAACTTATTTTTTGGTTTCGTTTTGGTCCCTTAACTCTTCCTCCGTCAACCACATTGGTCCTTTATGTTAGGATGAATGTATTAGAGTTAAGGAACCAAAACGAAACCAAAAACTAAGTTAAGGGACCAAAACGAAACCAAAAAATAAGTTAAGGGACCAAAACGAAACTTTTAATAGTTAAGGGACCAAAACAAAACCAAAAAGTAAGTTAAGGGACCAAAACGAAACTTTTAATAGTTAAGGGACCAAAACGTAACCAAAAAATAAGTTAAGGGATCAAAAGTGTAATTAAGCCTTAAAATTTCTACACATGAACCAATGTATAATAGTCTTCTATCATCACAAATATTTTTGCAAACATAAAAAGAATCTCAATTCCCACTAGTAAAACGCAAATTTCCAGGTAGTCTACAATAACTACGATAATCTCCATCACTTTCTTAATCCAACCCTTTTGTTGGGTCATGTTCAATGGGATTGTAGACAGATCTGCATTCAGTGCTTCCTCATATGCAGGTGCCACCCAATCTTTTCTAACCTCAGCGATGCGAACACAAAATTCACAGTCTTGTATAAGTTCGAAAATGCAGAAATCTCCAACCTTTATGCTATTGCCACAGCAAAATCTATCCATCCTCAACATAGAGAGTGACGTGTATGGATTTTAGTGTAAGTAACAGAATTGACAATCCAGTGTTCTCCCTTTAAATTATGAAGAAAAATCTTTGTATTGCATTATGGAAGATGCACCATCGAAAATTGATGGGATATATTCATAGTACGAGAAGCACTGACTTTAAAACTCTTTTGATTGATAGTTTCAAAAGGTACAGCTGATGGAGATCCAATATTGTTAAGATGCTGAAACCTCACATATATACCACATTTAATATCACCATGAGAAGCAATATTGATTTCTCTAACATAATTGTTTGTTTCCGATACATTGCTACCCCCTTGTTCCGCTTGAGCATGGCCGCATTTTCCGATAAAACAAGAAGCTTCTTTCCTTTAAATCTCTGAGAAAATGCATTACTGGACAGATTAAGCAAATGATTAAGTCGAAGCCTTGCAACAACAACAGCAAACCCAAACAACGCCTTTGTATCTCTTTGAATGAATTTCTCATCAAAAGTTTTATGCTCATACAATAGTAGCAAACAAATGTAAATTAGAGTCAATAATCAACTCTTATTAATAAAGAAAGTTAAATCAGCACAAACAAAATCTAGAGGTAGAGAAATGATTTTATTTCTTTTAATAATGAGGTAGATAAATAATAATTGTCTCAAGTTTTACTTTTTTTTCTCTATCTCTAATTTTTGTTGATAATACAACTTTATAATTTTTAAATTGGAAGAATGATAAAATAAAATCGGAAAGCAACTTATGTACAAAGTTTTAAATTAGAGTCGAAACTACTATTTCAAACCTTATCAGAATATCCAATATCTTCGTGGAATCGAGAATAACCAACGATCAAACCTAAGATATCAGTAGTGACACAATCCGAGAGAGATAAGGACACTTGTTTGATAGATTCATTCAGCCGAGCATAGGACTTAATCTGAAAATTATAAAGGTAAATTTATGTCAACAAACTAACAAGTCACTCATACATGAAACACCATATACTTGACTCTATACTTCCAAGAATTTGGTTAATAATTTACTTCTAGAATTTGTATAATCCTTCAAGCCTCTGTACTTTAAAACCATTTGAGCTAATTAAAGATAGATCGAACTTAGTCCAAAGTAAAGGGTCAGAAAATACCTCATTTCATGAACATTCTAATAGTAATATCAGAAGGAAAAAAAATTGATATAGATTTCACAAATAGTATTGAAGACATTTAATAGTTTGCAAGATAATAAAATCAAGTGGAGTAACAACCACATATTTCCCGGGATCATAATTCATGGGAGGGAATGCAAGTTTATTTGAAAATTTGCCATAATAATATTAAATGATTTAAAAATTATTGAGTCAAATATAAACACGGGTATGATCTTAATTGAATGATCTTAATCTCTAACAATGTAATTCTGTAACTAGGGAATATTAGTTTTGAATAACATTGAACAAACTATAAAGGTTTATAATTGTTCTGCCTTAAGAAAAATTAGGCAGATATCCTATATGCAATCAAGATAACTATAAATTCACGCATTCCTATGTTTGATATTAACATAAACTCTTCAAATTCATTTTAAAATTGTATCTAAAACGCAAAATCGAAATACACACTATCGACTCTGAACCAGATCAACAAAATTATACATTTGACTAAAAATATAGATAGTACATATAAATCATGCCAAGAATTACTCCTTTTGAACTTATCCTATTTTCTAAAATACTCTCAGCGAAAGATAAAAAACATAATGAAGAATACCAGATAAATAAATTATATAAAATAGAACTCATCAAAATAAAAACAATTAATTCACAACAAAATATAATAGATTTAATATATTAATTTAATATATAATATATCTTCCAAGATTACCTGCTCTCCATATTTAATCAAAGAAATTACACCTGTCACAAATTTGTCGTGGACATTGCCAAAACTAAGTGTGTAGCAGCAAATCATAATTGATAATGGGTAGAAGTTCAAAACAAAATCATTGACTTGAATTTGATCAAGCTTGGAAGGAAAACCCATGGATCTGGGTTTGTTGCCTTAACATAGATCTAGTAGAAGACAAAGAACAAGATTAGATAAAAGAAAAGAACCCAAAGACAAAAACAAAATATTGATATATGACGAAATAATAATATATAGACTGAACAAAAAAACAAACATAATTGATTTGACTTAAATTATATCACAAAGGATGTATCCCCCTTACATATCATAACCACTTCAACCGTACAGGTAGATACGTGTGAACTTGTATTATATATAGATGAGTGTTAGAAAGATACTAGAAAGCCAAATGAAAGATAGCATAGAAAAACTGAGAGACACAAAGAGGAAGAATTCAAGCGGCGACGTCTGCTTGTCTTCTAATAGTTAACCTAATAACACATTTATAAAGAGCTCACATGAGAATTTGTTGATGTAATTAGGTTAAATTTCATTGACGGGCTTCACTAGTCCAAGAAGTATATATGATATATGGACTCCTTCATTGAACATTGTTTGGACAAGGCCCGCATTTTTAAGTACATATCCAATGTAACACCCCCCAAATTTCTTATTATTGTATCTTCGAACTATTATATTATCAGTAATAAATTTGTATTATTTGAAGGGTAATATTTTACTATTAGTATTTATTAGTGTTTATGAATATCTCATATTCATTAATATTTTAAGAAATTATTGATAAGGTCATGGCTGAGGTTAGACATAGTAGCACTCTATCCAAAGGTTGTCTGTCCTCTACGATGGAGGATTTTGTGGTTTTTCGTTTTTTCGAGGTAACCGAGAGGCACAAGAATTCAAATTCCATAACTGAGTTGTATTGGAAGCCCTCTCCTATGGAGTGGATAAAGGTCAATACCGACTGATATTCAATTTGTTCTCTTAATGTTGCATATATATGGGTAATCCTTATGGATCATAATGCTTTAGCCGCTAAGTACTTTGCTATCATTTAATCTTTGAAAAACACAAGATAAACTGGCTAGTATAACTTGTGGGTGGAAAGTGATTTTCAAGTAGTTGTCTCCATGGAACAAATCAATACAAAGCTTGTAGTAGAGGAAAACTCAACACAAAACTGTTTTTTCATGTAACAGAGTGTGCGGAGCGTATAGCTCGTGAGGTGAGAAAAACATAAGAGGAGAGGTTGAATTCTATTTACCTTTTTTGGAAGTCTTTTTAGATGTTTTTTAAAAAGAGTAAAGCAAGCAAACCTATCAGAGAGAGATATAGAACAACACAAACAAGTATCCCAGTTTACTTCACAATCCGAAAATAGTAAAGTCCCCCTGCACTTTCAAGAGATTTTTCACTATAATCACACAAGATTACAATTACTTAGACACACAAGTCTAAGGTTTCTTTGCTTCACACCTGAGGACTTCTACAATTAGAGTTACAAATAAATTTGATTGTATTTATACTTTTGTACACTGAGAATGGTAAACTAATTTAAATTTAAAATGATTTCTGACACTTAAGAAATTTTAAGATTGAAAGTTTGTTAGAATTTTTCCAAGTGTTTGTGTGCTATATAATTTGACAGAGTTTTTGCATTTGTAAATTTTCACGAAGTCTCTTAAGTTCTTCAAATGCTCAAGTCCTTAAATATGAGAGAATAAAGGTGCAATTGTTTAAAGAGATGCTAGCGCTTTAAACTTCAAAATAAGCTTTGATCAGGTTTCTATACTTTGCTTCAAATGGATAATTTTGTTGAATAGTACCAGAGGCGTCATTTACATCTTTTGGAACGACCCATTTCATTCTCTTTCCCTTTAATAAAAAAATTACTAAGAAAACCCAAATACATCAATCTCCTCCACCTTTGAAGAACTCGACCCCGAGTTTTCATTTTGATAAGGAGCTTCCCATGCATGTTTACTTTTTCAATGAACAAGAGACCACCCATTTGGATCATGTCATAGAGTTTCAAGCAAGCATCGTTGGATTTGCACCCACAATGATAAAAAATAATTGAAGAATTTCAACATTAATTAAAGATTTGTACATTTGCACCAATTTCAATTCTACTAGGGACACATCTGCCAAATAAACTCCTTTTTGAACTCTTTCTGAAATTTTCATATTTAAAATCTCTACACATGAACCAATGTATAAAAGTCTTCTATCATCACAAATATTTTTGCAAACATAAAAAGAATCTCCATTCCCACTAGTAAAACGCAAATTTCCAGGTAGT
Organism: Medicago arabica; assembly: GCA_946800305.1. Lineage (NCBI taxonomy): Eukaryota > Viridiplantae > Streptophyta > Magnoliopsida > Fabales > Fabaceae > Medicago > Medicago arabica. The sequence goes on from OX326966.1 coordinate 48,340,096, forward strand.
GTACAACAACTACCATAATCTAATCCAATGAATGCAAAATAAGTAACTGAATAAGTGTGAGACCCTAAATATTCGAATCTTGTAAGCTACATGTATCAAGTGTGTGAAAGCTACATGTATCACTTTCTTAGTCCCACCCATCTGTTGGGTTATGTTCAATGGGATTGTAGGAAGATCTGCATTCAGTGCTTCCTCATATGCAGGTGCCACCCAATCTTTTCTAACCTTAGCGATGCGAACTCAAAATTCACACTCTTGTATAAGTTCAAAAATGCAGACATCTCCAACCTTTATGCTATTGCCACAGACAAAATCCATCCATCCACCACATAGAGAGTGACGTGTATGTATTTTAGTTTTAGTAACAGAATTAACAATCCAGTGTTCTCCCTTCAAATTATGAAGAAAATACTTTTCATTGCATTTTGAAAGATGCACCATCGAAAATTGATGGGATATATTCAAAGTACGAGAATCACTGACATTAAAAGTCTTTTGATTGATAGTTTCAAAAGGTACAGCCGATGGAGTTCCAATAATGTTAAGATGCTCAAACCTCACATATATACCACATTCAATATCACCATGAGAAGCAATATTGATTTCTTCAACATAATTGTTTGTTTAGGATACATTGCTACCCCCTTGTTCCGCTGGAGCATGGCCACATTTTCCGTTAAAACAAGAAGCTTCTTTCCTTTAAATCTCAGAAAATGCATTATTGGACAGATTAAGAAAATGATTAAGTCGAAGCCTCGCAACAACAACTGCAAACCCAAACAACGTTTGTATCTCTTCGAATGTAAATTAGACTCAATAATCAACTCTTATTAATAAAGAAAGTTAAATCAGCACAAAAAAAATCTAAAGTAAGAGAAATGATTTTATTTTATTTTTAATAATGAGGTAGAGAAATAATAATTGTCTCAAGTTTTACTTTTTTTTCTCTATCTCTAATTTTTGTTGATAATACAACTTTATAATTTTTAAATTGGAAGAATGATAAAATAAAATCGGAAAGCAACTTGTGTACAAAGTTTTAAATGAGAGTCGAAACTACTATTTCAAACCTTATCAGAATATCCAATATCTTCGTGGAATCGAGAATAACCAACGATCAAACCTAAGATATCAGTAGTGACACAATCCAAGAGAGATAAGGACACTTGTTTGATAGATTATAAAGGTAAATTATAAAGGTAAATTTATATCAACAAACTAAAAAGTCGCTCATACATGAAACATCATATACTTGACTTTATACTTCCAAGAATTTGGTTAATAGTTTACTTCTAGAATTTGTATAATCCTTCAAGCCTATGTACTTTAATACCATTTGAGCTAATTAAAGATAGATCGAACTTAGTCCAGAGTAAAGGGTCAGAAAATACCTCATTTCATGAACATTCTAATAGTAATATCAGAAGAAAAAAAATTGATACAGATTTCACAAATAGTATTGAAGACATTTAATAGTTTGCAAGATAATAAAATCAAGTGGAGTAACAACCACATATTTCCCAGGATCATAATTCATGGGAGGGAATGCAAGTTTTTTTTAAAATTTGCCGTAATAATATTAAATGATTTAAAAATTGTTGAGTCAAATATAAACACGGGTATGATCTTAATTGAATCATCTTAATCTCTAACAATGTAATTGCGTAACTAGGGAATATTAATTTTGAATAACATTGAACAAACTTTAAAGGTTTATAATTGTTCAGCCTTAAGAAAAATTAGGCAGATGTTCTATATGCAATCAATATAACTATAAATTCACGCATTCCTATGTTTGATATTAACATAAACTCTGGAAATTCATTTTAAAATCGTATCTAAAACACAAAATCGAAATACACACTATCGACTCTGAACTAGATCAACAAAATTATAAATTTAACAAAAAATATAGATAGTACATATAAATCATGCCAATAATTACTCCTTTTAAACTTATCCTAATTTCTAAAATACTCTCAGCGAAAGATGAAAAACATAATGAAGAATACCAGATAAATAAATTATATAAAATAGTACTCAACAAAATAAAAACAATTAATTCACAACAAATTATAATAGAATTATTATATTAATTTAATATATAATATATCTTCCAAGCTTACTTGCTCTCCATATTTAATCAAAGAAATTACACCTGTCACAAATTTGTCGTGGACATTGCCAAAACTAAGTGTGCAGCAGCAAATCATAATTGATAAGGTGTAAAAGTTCAAAACAAAATCATTGATTTGAATTTGATCAAGCTTGGAAGGATAGCCCATGGATCTGGGTTTGTTGCCTCAACGTAAATCTAGTAGAAGATAAAGAACAAGATTAGATAAGAGAAAAGAACCCAACGACAAAAATAAAATATTGATATATGACGAATGAATATAAAATATATAGACTGAACACAAAAACACACATAATTGATTTGACTAAAATGATATCACAAAGGATGTATCCCCCTTACATATCATAACCACTTCAACTGTACAAGTAGATACGTGCGAACTTGTATTATATATAGATGATTGTTAGAAAAATATTAGAAAGTCAAATGTAAGATAGCATGGAAAACTTGAGAGACACAAAGAGGAAAAATTCAAGCGGCGACGTTTGCTTGTCTTCTAATAGTTAACCTTTAACAAATTTATAAAGAGCTCACATGAGAATTTGTTGATGTAATTAGGTTAAGTTTCACTGACAGGCTTCACTAGTCCAAGAAATATATATGATATATGGACTCCTTCATTGAACCTTGTTTGGACAAGGCCCACATTTTTAATTACATATCCAATGTAACATACCCCACATTCTTATTATTGATCCTGACAACACTTTTTTATGCAACACTTGTAAATTGTTGCCTAAATCTGGTTTCTGGCAACGCTTAATGCGCGTAGACTATTATGTTTCAGCAGCACCGAATAATCATCCCCTAAAATCTTATTGGGGACAGTTTTCGCTCGTAACGATAACATTCGGTTGGCAACAGTTGAAATCGTCCCCTTAGATGTTTTAGAGAACAGTTTTAGTGCGATAAACTTTGTTACTTCCAAAGGCAACGCTTATCAATTGTTGCTTTCAATATTAAACAACTATAACGTATTTTGAAATTGCTTAATATTCTTGTCTTTAAAGAGTAAATTTTGTTTATTGACAAATAATGATTGTTTGAATAATAATAAACTTTTTTACCATAAATAATATTAATAGTAATAAAACAGTACAAACCATTACCCTAATTTTTCTCGATTCTCACTTTTGGTTGAAATTGTTGTTGCATGGAGTTTTCTTGCCCAAGAGCGTGTAATGAATTGTTAAGGGCTGGAATTTAATGGAATTGGAGAAGAAGAATAAGAAGAAAGAGTTGGACAAGACTAGAGAATTACAACCTTTACCGACAATTTGTCACTTTCTCTCAAAATAAACAAGGTGGGTTCTTAATAGGGTTGATTATCAGAAATAGTGTTGATTTTGGGCAGTTGTGCTGAATTTTAATATACATAAGATATATATGTTGGAACAAGGGTGTTCAGCAATACCACGTTTTGAGTTTTGATGATAACAAGGTATTAAAAAATTGTCAATTGGATATGTTAATATTTGTTTAAGTATGCAGGATCTTAATCAAGATTTTAATCTTAGAAAGTATTATGTTTGAACATTTTGAGAGCAAAACCAAGAGAAGCTTGTTGCTTGTGATTCTGAAGAACTAGAGAGTCTGAAGAATCATCAGAAGCTATGTCAAGAAGTCTTGAAGACTAAAAGAATCTGAAGTTCAAATAAGTCTGAAGATGATCAGAACCTAAAAGTTCAAGAGAGTCTGAAGACTATCAGAACCTGAAGACCAAGAGAGTCTGAAGATCATCAGAAGCTGAAGTGCTACAGTGAATCTAAAGCCTATAATCTGAAAATCCGTTTAGAAGGATTTCTAAAGGCATTTCGATGCATAAGAAACACTCACTTGGAGTAACGGCTACCTTCAAAGTCAACTTGAGCGTGGGATGTTCAACGACAAAGAATGCATAATAGGACAGAGTACGTGTGTCCGAACTCTGTTTCCACTACTCCACTACCTCGTACAGTTTGGCAACTGTGTCTACCAGTATTAAGCTTCAAAAAGGAATGAAATTCAAAATATGCAGTTGAAGGACTATTACCATATCAAGCAACAGATCAACAGCTATTGATCAAGCTTCCAGAATTCTCTTGATGTGCTGGATTGTCTCAACGTCTCTTTCCAACGCCTATATAAAGGATAGAAGACTTGAAGAATATGTTGGACTCTACAACTGAAAAACTACGCTGTCAAGCTATTGTATTCTAACTGAGTCAAACCAGAAACACATCAACAACTTAGATTATTCTTACAAACTGTGTATTCTAGAATCTTTAAGTTTATCAGAAAAACAGAGTATGTCTTTGTTTTGTAATTGAAACACATTTGATTGTTTATCAAGTGTTCCAACTCTATTCAATTTTCTGTAAATTGTGTCAGAAGTCTCTTGCTTGTGTGCTTGAGCAAAGAAGTCTCTTAGTTGTGTCTATGAGCATTGGAAGACTCTTGCCTGCGTGCTTGAGCAATTGGAAGTCTCTAACTGTGTGTTTGAGCAACTTGTAATTGATATTACATTTTAGTGAAACTCTCTTTGGAAGTGCAAGGGGGACATGACTACTTCCGGTTTGTGGAAGGAACCTGTATAATTGCTTGTGTTCTCTCTTTCTCTCTATCTCTTGTTAGTTTCCGCTGCAACAAAATCTGGTCTTCCATCAGACTCTGAATCCATTCAGACTCTGATCTTGGAGAAACATATTCTTACTCTTCAAGAGTCTCGAAAAAGTAAACACAATTCAACCCCCCCCCCCCTTCTTGTGTTTTTCTCACCTTCAGTTGGTATTAGAGCTCCGGCTTTGTTGTTATAGCACTTAACCGTGTAACAGAAAAGATTCAGAGAAAAACATGTCTTCCAGTGAACCTTATACTTCTTGTGCTAATTCTGGTGCTGCTATACCATACGACTATGGATCCAATAACAGCAATAAGAAAGCTGATTATGGGAAAATTCCAAAGTTTAATGGTGATGACGAAGGTGCTGCCATTGACCGTAAACTTCACACTGCTGCTCAGAAGAAGATCTACAAGAAACATCATATCATCAGAGGAGCTCTTGTCACTACTATTCCTAAATCTGAATACATGAAGATGAGTGACAAATCTACTTCTAAAGTCATGTTTGCTTCTCTTTGTGCAAACTATGAAGGGAGCAAGAAGGTTAGCGAAGCTAAAGCACTTCTATTGGTTCATCAATATGAATTATTCAAGATGAAAGAGGATGAAAGCATTGAGCAGATGTACTCAAGATTTCAAACTCTAGTATCTGGACTTCAGATACTAAAGAAGAGTTACATAACTTCTGATCATGTTAGCAAGATTCTAAGGAGCTTACCCTCTAGGTGGAGACCAAAGGTTATTGTAATTGAGGAAGCTAAGAATTTAAACACTTTGAGTGTTGAAGATCTTGTCAGCTCCCTCAAAGTTCATGAGTTAAGTCTCAATGAACATGAATCTGCAAGAAAGTCTAAAACCTTTGCTTTAAAGTCAAAGGGAAGATCCTCAAAAGCTCTCAAGGTTGAAGAGTCTGAAAATGAATCTTCTGCTTCTGAAAGCTCTGAGGAAGATCCTGATGTTGCTAAAGAAATGACTATGCTTTCAAGCAGAATGCAATACCTTGCTAAAAAGAACAAGAAGTTTCTGAGTAAGAGCAGTGGTAAGGGTTTCAAGAAGGAAGAACAAAAAGGTTGCTTCAACTGCAAGAAGCCTGGACACTTTATTGCTGATTGTCCAGACTTGCAGAAAGAGAAATCCAAATCAAAAAGGTCAACCTTTAAGTCAAGCAAGTTTAAGAAGCAAATCAAGAAAAGTCTGATGTCTACCTGGGAAGATCTTGATAATGAGTCAGGGTCTGAAGATGATGATGCTGATGGTGAAGCTAATGTAGCTGTTGGATTAATGGCTACAACGGAATCAGTAAAAGAGGCACCTGAGGCAGAATCAGATGCATACTCTGAAAGTGAGACTGAGGTATTTTCTGAACTCACAAGATCTGAATTAGTAGATTCTATCAAAGAACTTCTTGGTCACTATGAAGCTAAATCCACTGAGTTGAAGAAAGTCAACCAACAACTTGATAAGCTGTCAAAAAGGCATAATTCAACTCTGCTGGAGTTAGAAAGTTTAAAAGAAGAAAATAATTCTTTATTGATCAAGAAGTGTATGAAGGTGAGAAAAACACAAGAAGGGGGGGTTGAATTGTGTATTCTTTTCGCAGCTCTTGAGGAGTGAGAATCTAATTCCTTTAAGCTCAGAGTCTGAAAGAGATCAGAGTCCGATAGGAGATTAGGTTCTGAATGCAGCGGAATAATCAAGAGATAGAGAGAAGAGAGAACACAAGCAATTATACAGGTTCCTTCCACAAACCGGAAGTAGTCCTGTCCCCCTTGTACTTCCAAGGAGAGTTCACTAAAATGTAATACCAAATTACAAGTTGCTCAAACACACAGTATGAGACTTCCTTGCTCAAGCACACAGGCGAGAGACTTCCTTGCTCAAAGACACAACTAAGAGACTTCCTTTGCTCAATGGACGCAGCCAAGAGACTTCCTTTGCTCAAGAACAAAAGCAAGAGACTTTTACACAATTACAGAAAATTGAATAGAGTTGAAACACTTTGACAACAATCAAAATGCGTTTCAATTACAACAAAGACAGACTCTACTTTTCTGTGAAACTTAGAGATTCTAGAATACTCAGTTTGTATGAATCTAAGTTGTTGATGTGCTTTTGTTAAGACTCAGTTGAATACGAAAGCAGTGCAATATAATTTTTCAAGTTGTAGAGTCCAACAATTCTCCAAGTCTTCTATCCTTTATATAGGCGTAAGAAAGAGACGTTGAGTCATCCAGCACATCAGGATGATTTCTGAAGCTTGATCAATGACTGTTGATCTGTTGCTTGATTTGGTAATAGTCTTTCAATAGCATCATTTGAATTCCATTCCCTTTGAGGATTAATACCGGTAGACACAGTTGCCAAATTGTACGAGGTAGTGGAGTAGTAGTAACAGAGTTCGTACAACGTACTCTGTATTGGCCTGCAATCTTTGTCTTTGTGCTTCCCACGCTCAAGTTGACTTTGAAGCTAGCCGTTACTCCATTTGAGAGTTTCTTTTGCATCGCAATGCAGTAGAAATCCTTGTTAGCAGATTATCAAATTTGTGGCTTCAGACTCACTGTAGCACTATGCTTCTGATAATCTTCAGACTCTCTTGGTTCTCAGATTCTGATGGTCTTCAGACTCTGATACAGTCTTCAGACTCTCTTCGATACAGTCTTCAGACTCTCTTCGATACAGTCTTACAAGCAACAAGCTTCTTTGGATTTTTTGCTCTTTAACTTTGTCCAAACAGAATACTTTCTAAGATATAAATCTTAATTGATATCCTGCATACTTAAACAAATATTAGCAATATCCAATTGACAACTTTTTAATACCTTGTTATTATCAAAACTCAAAACGTGGTATTGCTGAACACCTTTGTTCCAACAATCTCCCCCTTTTTGATGATGACAAACATTAGTATTTAAAAGGTCAATTGTTGTTAATCTAATTAACAAGTTGACTTAAAGAGTTTTGAGGTTTGTAAGCTCAGACTCCCCCTGAGTCTGATAGTTCTTAAGTTGATGTTTGTAAGCTCATCTTTAAGTTCTATCCAGGTTAATTAAATTCACTTTCATAGTCAATCAAATTCATTCTCAGAATAATAACTTAATTTAGAAATTGATTCTTAAACAGGGCTCAGAGTCTAACTAAGCACCTTTCGCAGATTTCCCTTTAACTTTTACGTATTACATGCAATGCAATTAAAAGAAAATTTTCCCTTCTCCCTGACATAAATACTTTCCCTTCTCCCCCTTTTGTCATCAACAAAAAAAGTTTAGAACAAGTTCCTCCCCCTTTTTAAATGACTTAAGGTAAGGGTGTAAACATGTGTTAAGGAAGAATGAGATTCAGAGGGAAAACATAGAAGATTCAGAGCATAAAAAAAATAGAATTGAATGCAGATAGAATCAAAAACAACTTGTATAAATTGTAAACAAAAACAAGTTCAGAAGATAGCAAACAAGAATTAAAAAAAATAAACAAAACGAAATTAAACTAAGGTTGGTTTTGTTTGGCAAAATGATCCATCAGTTTCTGGAGATCCTCTTGCTGTTTCTTTACCATCTCTTCCAGAGCCTCAGTTCTTCGCAAATGCGCTTCTCTTTCTTGTCTAGCTTCTTCTTGAACTTTATACAATTTCCTCTTCAAAGAATTGTAAGCCACTGATTCTCTAGGAATATATTGATCCTCATCAAAGAAGGGTGTATCTCTAATCCTCAGAATGGGAGCTCTTTCCAAGATAACAGCTTTCTCAGCCCGTTTGATTTCTTCAACATGCTTGGCAGTAACAAGTGCTTGTTCCCTGGCAGCAGTCTTCTGAATTTTGGTGATAAAATCCAAAAACTCAATCTTCACTGTAGAGAACTTGTCCTCATAGCTCACATTAAGTATTGGCACAAACCTTTGCTCAATAACTTCTTTGAGCTTATTGCATGAAGAAGCATAGAACTCATCTATCTTACTTGAATCAAATAAGTCAATTTGAGGTTCAGAGGTTGAGGGTAGAGAAGCTCTCAAAGCTAGAAAAGTTTCAAAACCTGGAAAATAGGTTATGGGGTCACAAAGAGGTTGGGAAAGTCTTCTGGTCTTAGCTCTACATTCTGTTACAGTTTCTGATACAATATCAGAAGCTTGTTCCAGATTTTCAGAAGCTGGTTCAACAACAGGTTCTGAAGGTTCAACAGAAGCTAAAGTCAGATTCTCTGTAGGTTCAGGTACAGGGTCTGGTTTGGAAACAGATGAAGTAGCTTTTGTTGATTTGGATTTTGCAGGGGTTTTTGGTAGTTCTCCTCCTAGATGTTTTTCAAGAGAATCTAGAGTGTCTGGAGAGTCTACACAAATGGTTTCAGTTTGGGGGGATGGTTGTTTGGATTGAATGGTTGCTTCAGGCTTTTCAGAAGGTTGAATTACCTGAAGTGGTTTAAGAAATGAAGGTTGAGCAGGATGGTCAGCAGGAAGATTCATAGACACTGTGATTGTGTCTTGAATTACTCTGTCCATAGTTGAATCAACATAATCAACTACTGCCGGGTCAAGTGGGTTATGGGATGATATGGGTTTGATTGGTGAGGGAGATGAATTTTTGAGGGATGGAAGAATTTGGCTTAAAGGTTTGTTGTCAGATTCTGAATCTGATTCTGACTCTTGATTCAAAGATGAAGATGAGCTATATGCCACATTGCCAGAGGTGCCAATGCCAGCTTCTGGAGAGGCATAGTGATCAGACACAGTAGCTTCTGATAACTCAGCTTCTGCAGTTGCTAAAGGATTCTTCTGTTTAAGAGCAGAAGCAAGCAACTTAGCAGCTTCCTTGACAGTTTCTTCCTTTAATTCTTCAGTCACTACTTCTGCTGCCATTGCCTTGCCAGCAGCATGTTCATCCTCAATCATAGATACAGAAGTACCTATCTTCTGTGCTACATCCCTAGCCACAAGAATCACATCCACCTTTCTCTTCTTGATCTGACTCTCTTCACCTTCAGAGTCAGCATCAAGGTAGTCAGCAATATCTTGAGCCATTCTGTCATAGTCTCTATCAGCCTTGCCTTTCTTCGCTTTCTTCTCATCTTTGGTTTCTTTAATCCTATCCTTAATTTCACGAAGTGCAGAGGATGTTGATGAAGGCATAGGAGTTAAAGTCTTGGGGGAACCAATTGTCACTCCAGGAAGAGCAGAAGATTTGATCTTTTTCTTGAGAGGCTCCTGCTTCTCTTCCTCTTCCTTGAGAACCACTTCCTTGGTCCTTTTACCTTTGACCTTAAGAGGTCCTCCTCCAGCAGTTTCAGGAATGGCAGAATAGTTGATTATTCTACCAGTCTCCTTGAAGTAATCCACCACAAATCTAGCAAGGACTTCAGGATTATCTTCTTTGGATATGGGAGGGAAGTCCATCATTAAGTCAGATTGTACATAGGATTCTCTCATATCATGCTTAGAGGGGTTGAATCTCTTGACAATCTTCATGTACTGCAGAGTCTTGCCATTAATGATTCTTCCGGTCACAGTTCCTAGATGAATATCTGATACCACATCAGATTCTGATAAGACCTTCAAGAGGCCTCCTTGATACAGAATCTCAGATATTAATCTTCCAAAAGGAACTTGCCTCCTGGTTTCTGATTGACTCTTCTTGATGGCCCGACACATGTGGTGCATCACATATCTGGGGATGTTGATCTTTATTTTGTTGATAAGAAAATAAAGAAGAACTTTGTGATCCACAGATAATGTATCTGTTCCTCCTCCTTTCTGAAGCATACTGTCTAGTATAATCTTCAGAAGCACCCTATGCTCAGGATGCATATCCACCAATTTATTTGAGGGTCTCCCTTCAAATAACAACTTGTTGCAGATAACAGCCTATTCACTCTTCTTGTTGACATTCCACTGAAATTTACCAGCGCTTTCCATTTGACAAGCCCTGGCTACCACCTCTTCAGTGATAACTATTGGTATTCCCATCACAGCAAACCTTATTTCAAGACCATTGTACGGTCTTAAACCCATTTGGTCTCTGTTCTTGCCAGCAAGACTGGGGTTGTTTGAGATTGCTACTGTTTCTTCCAAAGTAGCTTCAGCTTTGTCGTAGACTTCTGACCTAACCCAAAAATCTCTAACAAGCTCCTGATATGTTGGTCCATTCAACATACCAAAGTACCTCATCATTCCTTGTGATAAGAAATGAGGTGAAACGTCAACTCCATGACGACTGAGTGAACCAAAATCTACTGGAGATTCAACTTGAATTTCCAGAGTCTCCTTGATGATGTTCATTGTTCTGGGTTTGATAACATAGGACCTTCCGGACTTGATTATAACACCAGATTAGATGAGATCACTTGCCATTATAGGGGTTTCTAAATGTTTGATTTGAGAACAAAAAGTTTTGCAAAGTATTGAAAACAAGAAATTTGTTCAGAGAGAAAATCAAAGAGTGAAAAGAGGAGTGAGTTGTGTGTGTTATGTATTTATAGAGAAAAAGTTTGAAAACTGTTTGGAAAGAGTAGGGGACAAACAAACACAAACAATAAATACATATAGCATGCAGCCGTAAACGTATTGGGACAAAGCGAAGGTAACTTGTTTAACGTAATGAAATCATTGCCCTTTGAGTTCTTACCCAATACAGACAGGCCACGTCTGAGAAACTGTAAAGTAACTGTCACCATAGTGGGGCAGGTGTTACTGAACTCAACAGTCACGCTTCCACTAATATGAGCTTCTGAGAGTCTAAAGATTCCTCACCAGAGTCTGAATAGTTTATCAGAAGCTTTCATCAGAGTCTCCAAAAGAGAGTCTGATTCCCAAATAGCTTCTGAATATTTTCAGAGTCTGAATTCCGTTTTCAGAGGCGCACATTACCCAGAGACATAGCACATGTTCAAATTTTTCTTTATGAAATCAAATCTTTCAACAGATAAGGGTTTAGTAAATATATCAGCCCATTGATGATCAGTATCAATGAATTGAATATCTAAATTTCCCTTTTGAACATAGTCTCTTATAAAATGATGTTTAATCTCAATATGCTTTGCTCTTGAATGCAGAATTGGATTCTTAGACAAACATATAGCTGCCGTATTATCACAATAAATTGGGATATGGTTTTCAGTTATTTGATAGTCCTCAAGCTGATGTTTCATCCAGAGTAGCTGTGTACAACAACTAGCAGCTGAGATGTATTCTGCTTCTGCTGTAGACAAAGCAATGGTTGCTTGCCTCTTGCTAGCCCAGGATATCAGATTCTCTCCCAAGAATTGACAATTGCCACTGGTAGATTTTCTTTCAATCATGTCTCCAGCATAGTCAGCATCACAGAATCCAACTAGCTTGTAGTCAGAGGATTTCTTGTAAAGAAGTCCAAGATTAGTAGTTCCTTTCAGATATCTAAAGATTCTCTTAACAGCAGTTAAGTGAGATTCTCTAGGATCTGATTGAAACCTTGCACACAAACATACACTGTATAAAATATCTGGTATAGATGCAGTTAGGTATAACAAAGAACCAATCATACCTCTATACAGCTTCTGATCAACTTTGGTCCCTTGATCTTCTTTGCTCAGAGTGCAGGTTGGATGCATTGGAGTATTCATTTCTTTGCAGTCCTCAAGATTAAACTTCTTCAGAAGCTCTTTCGTATACTTGGACTAATGAACGTAGACTCCATCTTTGCATTGGTTGATTTGAATTCCAAGAAAGAACTTCAATTCTCCCATCATGCTCATTTCAAATTCATCCTGCATTACTTTTGAAAACTCTTTGCAAAGAGAGCTATTTGTAGAACCAAAAATGATATCATCAACATAAATCTGAACTATAAGAATGTCTTTCTTCAGAGTCTTTCTGAATAGAGTAGTGTCAACTTGTCCTCGTTCAAAGTTGTTTTGAATTAAGAAATTACTTAGTCTTTCATACCAAGCTCTGGGAGCTTGTTTCAAGCCATAGAGTGATTTCTTTAATTTATAAACATGCTCTGGGTGCTTTAAATCTTCAAAGCCAAGAGGTTGTTTGACATATACTTCTTCATAAATGACACCATTAAGAAATGCACTCTTAACGTCCAATTGATACAGGGTTATGTTGTGATTAACTGCATAGGAAAGAAGTAACCTGATTGCTTCCAATCTTGCAACTGGAGCAAACGTTTCTGTGTAATCAATGCCTTCTTGCTGACTGTAGCCCTGCGCAACAAGTCTGGTCTTGTTTCTGATTACTTCTCCTTGTTCACTAAGCTTATTTCTGAACACCCACTTGGTTCCAATGATGTTCTTGTGATCAGGCTTAGCTACTAGATCCCATACTTCATTCCTTTTGAATTGATTCAGTTCTTCTTGCATTGCCAGAATCCATCCTTCATCTCCAAGAGCTTCTTCAACAGAGGTTTGTTCAATAACAGATAATAATCCTAAAGCAGACTCTTCTTGTCTGAAATGTGATCTTGTTCTCATAGGACTTTCTTTATTGCCAATTATCTGATCTTCTGGATGTGAAGACTTGTATTTGAAAGATTGTTTGGATTGACTAGCTTGCAAAGAACCATCTTGAGCTTCATCAGAAGCTTCTTCATTAGGAACTTCAGGGGTTGTTCCAGCTTCTGAAGTATCTTCAGATTCTGGAATCTGATCAGATTTTGAGTTATCATCAGAATCTTGAGATTCTGCATGACTTTCATCTTGCACTGGAGTTTCACTTCCAGGCATTTTGTCATCGAATCTGACATGCATAGATTCTTCCACACATTGTGTTTCTGAATTATACAGCATGTATGCCTTAGAGCGTTCAGAGTAACCTAAAAAGATTCCCTTTTGAGCTTTGGCATCAAATTTCTTTAGGTAGAATTTGTTGTTTAGGACATAACACGTACATCCGAACTGATGAAAATAAGATATGTTGGGTTTTCTTCCTTTAAAGAGTTCATAAGTTGTTTTGTTCAACAGAGGTCTAATATAGATTCTGTTCTGAACATAGCAAGTTGTGTTTACTGCTTCTGCCCAAAAATGTTTAGCCAGATTGTTCTCATGGATCATGGTTCTAGCCATCTCTTGTAAGGTTCTGTTCTTTCTCTCTACAACTCCATTCTGTTGTGGAGTTCTAGGTGCAGAGAATTCATGAATAATTCCATGTTTTTCACAGAAAACCTCAAACGGTTCATTTACAAATTCTCCTCCATGATCACTTCTGACTTTCAAGATTTTCATTTCCTTCTCTGGTTGAATTTGGATGCAGAATTTACTAAACACAGAATATGAATCATCTTTAGTTTTCAGAAATTTAACCCAACACCATCTGCTATAGTCATCAACAATAACTAGTCCATATTTACTTCCATATAAGGATGCAGTACTAACTGGTCCAAATAAGTCAATATGAAGTAACTCCAAGGGTCTGGAAGTTGAAACAATTTCTTTCGACTTGAAGGGACTCTTGACAATTTTCCCTTTCTGACATGCTCCGCAAAGAGCATATGAGTGATAGTCAATGTCTGGTAGGCCTTTGACAAGTTGCAACTTGCTAAGCTTAGAGATTAATCTCCAGTTAGCATGTCCCAAACGTCTATGCCACAGCCACTTCTTATCACCCATTGACAAAAGGCACATTACCTTCTGATCAGTCAGTTCTGAGAATTTTATCTTGTATACATTGTTTCTTCGTTTTCCCTTGAAGACTATGGACTGATCATCCTTGTTAACCACTGTGCAGTTGTTCTTATTAAACAATACATCATAACCACTGTCACATAATTGACTTATGCTTAGTAAGTTATGTCTAAGTCCATCAACGAACCACACATTACTGATTGAGATCAGAGAGTTACCAATGGTTCCAGTACCATTGATTTTGCCAGTCTGGTTTCCTCCAAATCCCACAGTTCCTCCCTCTTTCATGGTTAGGGTTAGGAACATAGACCTTTCTCCCGTCATGTGACGTGAGCAACCACTGTCCAGGTACCAAGCCTTGTGCTTTTCTAGTCCTTTTAGACATACCTGCAGCATCAATAATTTCAGACTTAGGTACCCATATTCTCATGGGTCCTTTTTGGTTAGTCTTAGAACCATTGAACTCCTTTCGTAAGTTACGTCTTGAAGTCATTGGCAACGTTTTCTCCCATACCTTGGGTTTGGAACCGTTTGGTTTAGGTTTCAACTTGCCTTTCACAGTTTCTCTTCTTTGGAACTTAGGCTTTGGTTTTTCAGACTCTGGCCTTTTTAGAGTCTGTTTATCAGACTTTGAATGTTTCAGAGTCTGAGACTTTAAAGCTTTGGGTTCAAAGTTTTTCAGACCCATTAACTTAACATTCTGAGATTTTGACATAGTCAGAATCTTAGAAGTAGAAGTTGTAGGTTCTGAATGAGTCACTGTGTTGACTTCATCAGACTTTCTTACAAAGTGATTTTTCAACGCCTCTCTAGCTCCATCAGGACCAGGTTTCAGAGTCATTTCATTTGAGTTTCCTCCAATGAATCCAAGACCCTGTCCTCTGTTCTGATACATGCTATAGATCATGGATGCAACCCTTGATCTGTCAATTCCAGTAGCAATAAATTCTTGCAGAGCAACATCTTGCTCACTTAAGTATTTACAGCTACACTTCTTGATCAATAAAGAGATATTTTCTTCTTTTAAATCTTCTAATTCCAACAGAGTTGAATTATGTCTTTTTGACAGCTTATCAAGCTGTTGTTTGACTTTCTTCAACTCAGTGGTCTTAGCTTTAAAATGACCAAGAAGCTCTTTGACAGATTCTACAAGTTCAGATCTTGTGAGTTCAGAATATACCTCTGTTTCATTTTCAGAGTCTGCATCTGATTCTGCCTCAGGTGTCTCTTTAACAGATTCGGTTGTAGCCATTAGTCCAACAGCTACATTGGCTTCACCATCAACATCATCATCCTCAGATCCTGACTCATTATCAAGATCTTCCCAGGTGGCCATCAGACTTTTCTTGATCTGCTTCTTAAACTTGCTTGACTTGAAGGTTGGCCTCTTTGACTTGGATTTCTCCTTCTACAGTTCTGGACACTCAGCAATAAAATGTCAAGTTTTCTTGCAGTTGAAGCAACCTTTCTGATCCTCCTTTTTGAACCCCTTCCCACTGCTCTTGCTCAGAAATCTCTTGTTCTTCTTAGCAAGGTACTGCATTATGCTTGAAAGCATAGCCATTTCCTTTGCAACATCAGGATCCTCCTCTGAGCTTTCAGAAGCTAAAGACTCATTTTCAGACTCTTCAACCTTGAGAGCCTTTGAAGACCTTCCTTTTGATTTTAAGGCAATGGTTTTGGATTTTCTTGCAGAATCATGTTCATTGAGACTTAACTCATGAACCTTGAGTGAGCTTACAAGATCTTCAACACTTAAAGTGTTTAAATCTTTAGCCTCCTCAATTGTAGTGACCTTTGGTCTCCATCTAGAGGGTAAGCTCCTTAAAATCTTGCTAACATGATCATAAGCTATGTAACTCTTCTTCAGTATCTGAAGACCAGATACTAGAGTTTGAAATCTTGAGTACATCTGCTCAATACTTTCATCCTCTTTCATCTTATAGATTTTCTTATAGATTTTCTTATAGAGCAGCAGTGTGACAAGAGCCCCTCTGATGATATGATGTTTCTTATAGATTTTCTTTTGAGCAGCAGTGTGAAGTTTGCGGTCAATGGCAGCACCTTCGTCATCAAGTTGTAAGTCACCAACACCATCTTCAAGTATGTCCCAGAGTTCTTCATCAAGACCCATGACATAACTATAGAAGTTGGTTTTCCACCAAGAAAATTCTTCAGGATCACCATTGAACTTAGGAATTTTTCCATAATCAGCCTTTTTACTGCTGTTATTGGATCCATAGTCATATGGTATAGCAGCACCAGAAGTACCACCAGAAGAAGACGGTTCACTGGAAGACCTGTTTTTCTCTGGATCTTTTCTGTTACACGGTTAAGTGCTATGACAACAGAGCCGGAGCACTGATACCAACTAAAGGTGAGAAAAACACAAGAAGGGGGGTTGAATTGTGTTTTCTTTTCGCAGCTCTTGAGGAGTGAGAATCTAATTCCTTTAAGCTCAGAATCTGAAAGAGATCAGAGTCTGATAGGAGATTAGGTTATGAATGCAGCGGAATAATCAAGAGATAGAGAGAAGAGAGAACACAAGCAATTATACAGGTTCCTTCCACAAACCGGAAGTAGTCCTGTCCCCCTTGTACTTCCAAGGAGAGTTCACTAAAATGTAATACCAAATTACAAGTTGCTCAAACACACAGTATGAGACTTCCTTGCTCAAGCACACAGGAGAGAGACTTCCTTGCTCAAAGACACAACTAAGAGACTTCCTTTGCTCAATGGACGCAGCCAAGAGACTTCCTTTGCTCAAGCACAAAAGCAAGAGACTTTTACACAATTACAGAAAATTGAATAGAGTTGAAACACTTTGACAACAATCAAAATGTGTTTCAATTACAACAAAGACAGACTCTGTTTTAAACAAAAGACAGACTCTGTTTTTCTGTGAAACTTAGAGATTCTAGAATACTCAGTTTGTAAGAATCTAAGTTGTTGATGTGCTTTTGTTAAGACTCAGTTGAATACGAAAGCAGTGCAATATAATTTTTCAAGTTGTAGAGTCCAACAATTCTCCAAGTCTTCTATCCTTTATATAGGCGTAGGAAAGAGACGTTGAGTCATCCAGCACATCAGGATGATTTCTGAAGCTTGATCAATGACTGTTGATCTGTTGCTTGATTTGGTAATAGTCCTTCAATAGCATCATTTGAATTCCATTCCCTTTGAGGATTAATACCGGTAGACACAGTTGCCAAACTGTACGAGGTAGTGGAGTAGTGGAAACAGAGTTCGTACAACGTACTCTGTACTGGCCTGCAATCTTTGTCTTTGTGCTTCCCACGCTCAAGTTGACTTTGAAGCTAGCCGTTACTCCATTTGAGAGTTTCTTTTGCATCGCAATGCAGTAGAAATCCTTGTTAGCAGATTATCAAATTTGTGGCTTCAGACTCACTGTAGCACTATGCTTCTGATAATCTTCAGACTCTCTTGGTTCTCAGATTCTGATGGTCTTCAGACTCTGATACAGTCTTCAGACTCTCTTCGATACAGTCTTCAGACTCTCTTCGATACAGTCTTACAAGCAACAAGCTTCTCTGGATTTTTTGCTCTTTAACGTTGTCCAAACAGAATACTTTCTAAGATATAAATCTTAATTGATATCCTGCATACTTAAACAAATATTAGCAATATCCAATTGACAACTTTTTAATACCTTGTTATTATCAAAACTCAAAACGTGGTATTGCTGAACACCTTTGTTCCAACAGTGTAGTTGTAAATACTTGAGTGAGCAAGATGTTGCTCTACAAGAATTTATTGCTACAAGCATCTATGATCTATAGCACATATCAGAACAGAGGACAGGGTCTTGGATTCATTGGAGGTAGCTCAATGATTCAGATTCTGAAAAACTTTGAACCTAAGGCTTCAATGATTAAGATTCTGAAAAAATCAGAGTCTCGTAAGCAGACTCTGAAGAAGCCAGAGTCTGAAAAACAAAAGCCTAAGTTTCAAAGAAGAGAAACTGTGAAAGGTAAGTTGGATCCTAAACTAACAGGTTCTAAACCCAAAGTTTGGAGGAAAACAATGCCAATGACTTCAAGACACACAATACAAAAGGGATTCAATGGTTCAAGGACTAACCCAAGAGGACCCATGAGAATATGGGTACCTAAGTCTGAAATTGTTGATGCTACAGATATGTCTAAAAGGACAAGAAAGGCAGAAGGCCTGGTACCTGGACAGTGGCTGCTCGCGACACATGACAGGAGAAAAGTCTATGTTCCTAACCCTAACCATGAAAGAGGGAGGAACTGTGGGATTTGGAGGAAACCAGACTGGCAAAATCATTGGTACTGGAATCATTGGTAACTCTCTAATCTCTATTAGTAATGTGTGGTTTGTTGATGGACTTAGACATAACCTACTGAGCATAAGTCAATTGTGTGACAGTGGTTATGATGTTTTGTTTAATAAGAACAACTGCCCTGTAGTCAACAAGGATGATCAATCCATAGTCTTCAAGGGAAAGAGAAGAAACAATGTCTACAAAATAAAGTTCTCTGAACTGACTGATCAGAAGGTAGTTTTCCTTTTGTCAATGGGTGATAAGAAATGGTTGTGGCATAGACGGTTGGGACATGCAAACTGAAGGTTAATCTATAAGCTTAGCAAGTTGCAACTAGTCAAAGGCTTACTAGACATTGACTATCATTCAGATGCTCTTTGTGAAGCATGTCAAAAAGGGAAAATTGTTAAGAGTTCTTTTAAACCAAAAGAAATTGTTTCTACCTCCAGACCCTTGGAGTTACTTCACATTGACTTATTTGGACCAGTTATCACTGCATCCTTATATGGAAGTAAGTATGGACTAGTCATTGTTGATGATTACAACAGGTGGAGTTGGGTTAAGTTTCTGAAAACTAAAGATGATTCATATTCTGTGTTTAGCAAATTCTGCATCCAAATTCAATCTGAAAAAGAATTGAAAATTTTGAAAGTTAGAAGTGATCATGGAGGAGAATTTTAAAATGAGCCATTTGAGCTTTTCTGTGAAAAACATGGAATTATCCATGAATTCTCTGCACCTAGAACTCCATAACAGAATGGAGTTGTAGAGAGAAAGAATAGAACCTTACAAGAAATGGCAAAAACCATGATCCATGAGAACAGTTTGGCTAAACATTTTTGGGCAGAAGTAGTAAATACAACATGTTATGTTCAGAACAGAATCTACATCAGACCTCTGTTGAACAAAACAGCTTATGAACTCTTTAAAGGCAGGAAACCTAACATATCTTATTTTCATCAGTTTGGATGTACATGTTATATCCTGAACAATAAAGTCTATCTAAAGAAATTTGATGCCAAAGCTCAGAAGGGAATCTTTTTAGGTTACTCTGAAAGATCTAAGGCATACAGACTGTATAATTCAGAAACACAATGTGTTGAAGAATCTATGCATGTCAGATTTGATGACAAAGTGCCTGGAAGTGAAACTCCAGAGCAAGATGAAAGCTTTGCAGGATCTCAAAATTCTGATATCAACTCAGAATCTGATTTGATTCCAGAATCTGAAGATACTCCAGAAGCTGTAGCTTCCCCTGAAGCTCTTAATGAAGAAGTTTTTGAAGAAGCTCAAGATGGTTCTCAGCAAGCTAGTTAATCCAAGCATTCTTTCAAATACAAGTTTTCACATCCTGAGGATCAAATCATTGGCAACAAAGATAGTCCTAGAAGAACAAGATCCTATTTTAGACAAGAAGAGTCTGCCTTGGGATTATTATCTGTTATTGAACCAACCTCTGTTGAAGAAGCACTTGGAGATGAAGGATGGATTCTGGCAATGCAAGATGAACTTAATCAATTCAAAAGGAATGAAGTATGGGATTTAGTAGCTAAGCCTGAGCACAAGAACATTATTGGAACTAAATGGGTGTTCAGAAACAAGCTTAGTGAACGAGAAGTAATCAGAAACAAAGCCAGACTTATTACACAAGGCCACAGTCAACAAGAAGGCATTGATTACACTGAAACGTTTGCTCCAGTTGCAAGATTGGAAGCAATCAGGTTACTTATTTCCTATGCAGTCAATCACAACATAATCTTGTAACAAATGGATGTTAAGAGTGCTTTTCTTAATGGTGTCATTTCTGAAGAAGTTTATGTCAAACAACCTCCTGGTATTGAGGATTTAAAACATCCAGAGCATGTTTATAAATTGAAGAAATCACTATATGGCTTGAATTAGGCTCCCAGAGCTTGGTATGAAAGACTAAGTAATTTCTTAATTCAAAATGATTTTGAAAGAGGACAAGTTGACACTACACTATTCAGAAAGACTCTGAAGAAGGACATTCTTATAGTTCAAATCTATGTTGATGATATCATTTTTGGTTCAACTAATAGTTCACTTTGCAAAGAGTTTTCTAAGGCAATGCAGGATGAATTCGAAATGAGCATGATGGGAGAATTGAAGTTCTTTTTAGGAATTCAAATCAACCAATGCAAAGATGGAGTCTATGTTCATCAGTCCAAATACACTAAAGAGCTCTTGAAGAAGTTCAATCTTGAGGACTGCAAAGAAATGAACACTCCAATGCATCCAACCTGCACTCTGAGCAAAGAAGGTCAAGGAACCAAAGTTGATCAGAAGCTGTATAGAGGTATGATAGGTTCTTTGTTATACCTAACTGCATCCAGACCATATATTTTATTCAGCGTATGTCTGTGTGCAAGGTTTCAATCAGATCCTAGAGAGTCTCACTTAACAGCTGTTAAGAGAATCTTTAGATATCTGAAAGGAACTACTAATCTTGGACTTCTGTATAAGAAATCTTCTGATTATAAGCTAGTTGGATTCTGTGATGCTGACTATGCTGGAGACAGGATTGAAAGAAAATCAACCAGTGGCAATTGTCAATTTTTGGGAGAGAATCTGATATCCCGGGCTAGCAAGAGGCAAACAACTATTGCTTTGTCTACAGCAGAAGCAGAATACATCTCAACTACTAGTTGTTGTACACAGCTATTCTAGATGAAACATCAGCTTGAGGATTATCAAATAACTGAAAACTGTATCCCAATTTATTGTGATAATACAGCTGTTATATGTTTATCTAATAATCCAATTCTGCATTCAAGAGCAAAGCACATTGAGATCAAACATCATTTTATTAGAGACTATGTTCAAAAAGGAATTCTAGATATTCAATTCATTGATACTGATCATCAATGGGCTGATATATTTACTAAACCTTTGACTGTTGAAAGATTTGATTTTATAAAGAAAAATTTGAACATGTGTTATGTCTCTAGTTAATGTCTGCTTCTGAAAACAGAATTCAGACTCTGAAAGTTACTCAGAAGCTAATTTAGAATCAGACTCTCTCTTGGAGACTCTGATGAACATAAGCTTCTAAAGACACTCAGACTCTGTTAAGGAAACTTAGACTCTTGAGAAGCTCGTATTAGTGGAAGGATGACTGTTGAGTTCAGTAACACCTGCCCCACTACGGTGACAGTTACTTTTTAAGTTCTCAGACGTGGCCTGTCTGTATTGGGTAGGAACTCAAAGGGCAATGATTTTATTCCATTTAACAAGTAACCCTCGCGTCTTCCCAGGATTTTTATGGCTGCATGCTCACTGGTCTTTATTGCTTATGTTTGTTTGTCCCCTTCTCATTTTCAAACGGTTTTCCATTTTCATTATAAATAGCAATCACACACAACCCACTTCACTTTCCACACTTTGATTTTTCTCTGAACTACTCTTTTGCTTTTAATCTCTAAAAAACTTTGTTTCTCAAAATCAAACCTAGAACCCTACAAATGGCAAGTGAACTCATTCAATCTGGTGTGATCGTCAAAACTGGAAAATCCTATGTGATTAAACCCAGAACAATGAATATCATCAAAGAGACTCTGGAAGTTCAAGTTGAATCTCCAATTGATTTTGGATCCTTAATGAGGCATGGTATCGACGTCTCTTCTCACTTCTTATCACAAGGAATGATGTTACTTTGGTATGTTAAATGGACCAACATATCAAGAATTGGTCAGAGACCTCTGGGTGAGGGCTGAAGTTTTTGACAAAGATGATGCAATCATTGAAGAAACTGCCGCAATCATGAACAACCCCTCTTTGGCTAACAAAAGCAGGAAGCAAATGGGTCTGAGACCGTACAATGGTCTAGCAATAAGATCTGCTGTGATGGGGATTCCAATCCTTATCACTGAAGAAATAGTTGCCAGGGCATGCAGGGTAACAAATGAATGAAAATTTCAGTGGAATGTGGATAAGAAGAGTGAATGGATGGGCATCTGCAACAAACTCTTGTTTGAAGGAAGACCCTCAAATAAGTTGGTAGACATGCATCCAGAACATAGGATGCTTCTGAAGATCATTCTGGACAGTATGCTTCAGAAAGGTGGAGGAACAGACACTCTGTCTGTGGATCATAAAGTGCTTCTGTACTTTTTGATTAAAAAGAAGAAGATCAACTTTCCAAGATATGTGATGCACCACATGTGATGGGCCGTCAGAGAAGACCAAATCAAATCCAGAAGACAAGTTCCTTTTGGAAGATTGATTTCTGAGATTCTGTATCAAGGAGGTCTCTTGAAGGTCTTGACAGAATCTGGTGTTGTATCAGACTCTCAGCTTGGAACAGTAACAGGGAGAATCATCAATGGCAAGACTCTTCAATACATGAAGATTGTCAAGAAGTACAACCCTTCTAATCAAGATATGAAGGAGTCTTCTGTACAATCAGATATGATGATCGACTTCCCTCCTATTTCCAAAGAAGACAATCCTGAAGTCCTTGCAAGATTTGTAGTAGATTACTACAATGAGACTGGTAGAATAATCAACTATTCTGTCATTCCTGAGACTGTTGGAGGAGGACCTCTTAAGGTCAAAGGCAAAAGGACCAAGGAAGTTAACCTAGAAGAGGAGGAAGAGAAGCAAGAACCTCCTAAGAAGAAGAAAAAGTCCAAATCAACAGCTCTTCCAGAAGTAACTATTGGTGCCTCTGAAACCATAGCTCTTATGCCTCTATCAGTCTCTCCTACACCCAAGGAAATTAAGGAAAGGATAAAGAAATCCAAGGGTGAGAAGAAATCCAAGGATGAGAAGAAGGCAAAGGATGAGAAGAAATCGAAGAAAGGCAAAGCTGACAGAGATTACAAAAGGATGGTTGAAGAAATTGTTGAATTTCTTGATGTTGATTCTGATGAAGAAGAAAGTCAGGTCAAGAAAAGGAAGAAAGAAGTTGTTCATGTGGCTAAGGATGTAGCACAGAAGATATGTACTTCCGTTTCTATGATTGAAGATGATCATGTTGCTGGCAAGACAATGACAGCAGAAGTTGTGACAGAAGGACTTAGAGATGAGACTGTGAAGGAAGCTGCTAAGTTGCTTGCAGCAGCTTTGAAACAGAAGGGTCATGATACCCCTGCAGAAGCTGATCAATCAAAAGCTACTCTGTCTGATGCTTCTGACCAACTAGCTTCTCCAGAAGCAGGCATTGGCACATCAGGTAACATTCCATTTGACTCACCTCTCTCCTCTACGAATCAAGAGTCATCATCCCCATCTGAAACTGAATCAGATAACTTACCTCTGAGCAAAGCCATTCCATCCCTTTGAAATAAAACCCCCTCTCCAATCAAATCAATCTCATCATTTGATCCTCTTGACCCAAGAGTAGGTGAATACGTTGATTCAACTATTGACAGGGTTATTCAAGACACCATCACAGTGTATCTGAACTTACCCTCTGACCATCCTGCTCAACCATCATTTGTCAAACCACTTCAGGCAATTCATCCAACTAAAGAACCTGAAGAACCCATTCAAACTGCTCAACCATCTCCTCAACATGAAACAATCTTTGTAGACTCTCCAAATACCCTAGATTCTCTTGAAAGACACCTAGGAGGAGAACTACCAAAGACCCCTGCAAAATCCAAAACAACCAAGACTACAGAATCTGTTTCAAAACCAGACTCTATACCTCAACCTGAACCAGAAATTCAAACCTTAGCTTCAAACGAACCAGTTACTGTAACTGTAGAGGAACCAGTCTCTGAGACTCTGGAACAAGTTTCTAATGTCATCCCTGACCCAGAACCTGTAACAGAATGCATAGCAGAGCCTATGTCTGAAACAGTTACTGAACATCTTTCCCAACCTCAAACTGTTGTAACTGGCTTCCAAACCTTACAAACAATCTTAGCTTCTGAACCTTCAACTTCATCTGAGCCAAACCAAATCT
The DNA here is from genome assembly GCA_946800305.1 of Medicago arabica. Lineage (NCBI taxonomy): Eukaryota > Viridiplantae > Streptophyta > Magnoliopsida > Fabales > Fabaceae > Medicago > Medicago arabica. The sequence goes on from OX326966.1 coordinate 48,364,659, forward strand.
AATTCCTCACAACCTCTTTGATTCATTGAGAATAGATGAGTTTTATGGAATGTCAAGCTCAAAGCTCAAGGATATTATTGAGCAAAGATTTGTTTCAATCCTAAATGTAAGCTATGAGGATAAATTTGCTGCTTTGAAGAATGAATTCGTGGATTTTGTCACCAAAATTCAGAAGGCTGCAGTAAAAGAACAAGTTGTTGTTCTTGCCAAACATATGGAAGAAATCAAGAAAGCTGAGATAGCAAAGGCTAAGAAGAAGGATCCTGCTCTGCAATTGGCAAATAAACCATTCTTTGATGCTGATCAATACAATCCAAGGGAAACAATGGTTTATGATACGCTTAAGAAGAAGCTTCACAGAGTTCAAGAAGAATCTAGACTTGAAAGAGAAGCTCATCTCAAGAGAACAGAAGCTCTTGAAGAAATAGTCAAGAAACAGCAAGAGGATCTCCAGAAATTGATGGATCACTTTGCCAAACAAAACCAAACTTAGTTGCACACCTAGTGTTTAATTTGTTTTGTTTGTACTCTTATTTGCTGCTTTCTATTTTCTTTTGAACTTTTACTTCGTGTTATTCAATTTTTTTTACTTCTGATAGTTTTTCTACTTCAATTATATGTGCTTCTGATATATCTTGCTATATTTATCTAAGTACATCTGAAGTCTAACTATCGTATTCTACTTAGAATTTGTCCTGTTTTTAACAGACTCTAATATGTTTTTGCTCTGAATCTTCTCTCCTCATTTTCTCTAAAGTTTTTTTTCCCTAACTTGAAGTCGTATAAAAAGGGGGAGAAGCTTGTCTTTAAACCTTTTTGTTGATGACAAAAGGGGGAGAAAGATCAGTGAGTATCTTTTTAAGTTATTCATGCTAAGTATGAAGAAAAGGGAAGTTTGCAATAGGTACTTCGTTAGATTCTGAGCCCCATTAAATTAAATTCTTCAATTCAATTTAAAAAGAATCTTCTCTCATATTCTTTTATTATTCTGAGATTTGATTCAGCTATTTGTGCTAAACATGAATTTAATTAACATGGATAGAACTTAGGGGGAGCTTACAAACCTCAACTTAAGGACTATCAGACTCAGGGGGAGTCAGAGCTTACAAACCTCAGACCCTTTAGTCAACCTGTTAATTAGATTAACAACAATTGACCTTTTAAATACTGATGTTTGTCATCATCAAAAAGGGGGAGATTGTTGGAACAAGGGTGTTCAACAATACCACGTTTTGAGTTTTGATGATAACAAGGTATTAAAAAATTGTCAATTGGATATGCTAATATTTGTTTAAGTATGCAGGATCTTAATCAAGATTTTAATCTTAGAAAGTATTTTGTTTGAACATTTTGAGAGCAAAACCAAGAGAAGTTTGTTACTTGTGATTCTGAAGAACTAGAGAGTCTGAAGAATCATCAGAAGCTATGTCAAGAAGTCCTGAAGACTAAAAGAATCTGAAGTTCAAATAAGTCTAAAGATGAGCAGAACCTAAAAGTTCAAGAGAGTCTGAAGACTATTAGAACCTGAAGACCAAGAGAGTCTGAAGATCATCAGAAGCTGAAGTGCTACAGTGAGTCTGAAGCCTATAATCTGAAAATCTGTTTAGAAGGATTTCTAAAGGCATTTCGATGCATAAGAAACACTCACTTGGAGTAACGGCTAACTTCAAAGTCAACTTGAGCGTGAGATGCTCAACGACAAAGAATGCAGAATAGGACAGAGTACGTGTGTACGAACTCTGTTTCCACTACTCCACTACCTCGTACAGTTTGGCAACTGTGTCTGCCGGTATTAAGCTTCAAAAAGAAATGAAATTCAAAATATGCATTTGAAGGACTATTACCATATCAAGCAACAGATCAACAACTATTGATCAAGCTTCCAGAATTCTCTTGATGTGTTGGATTGTCTCAACGTCTCTTTCCAACGCCTATATAAAGGATAGAAGACTTGAAGAATATGTTGGACTCTACAACTGAAAAACTACGCTGTCAAGCTATTGTATTCTAACTGAGTCAAACCAGAAACACATCAACAACTTAGATTATTCGTACAAACTGTGTATTCTAGAATGTCTAAGTTTATCAGAAAAATAGAGTATGTCTTTGTTTTGTAATTGGAACACATTTGATTGTTTATCAAGTGTTCCAACTCTATTCAATTTTCTGTAAATTGTGTCAGAAGTCTCTTGCTTGTGTGCTTGAGCAAAGAAGTCTCTTAGTTGTGTCTTTGAGCATTGGAAGACTCTTGCCTGCGTGCTTGAGCAATTGGAAGTCTCTTACTGTGTGTTTGAGCAACTTGTAATTGATATTACATTTTAGTGAAACTCTCCTTGGAAGTGCAAGGGGGACAGGACTACTTCCGGTTTGTGGAAGGAACCTGTATAATTGCTTGTGTTCTCTCTTTCTCTCTATCTCTTGTTAGTTTCCGCTGCAACAGAATCTGGTCTTCCATCAGACTCTGAATCCATTCAGACTCTGATCTTGGAGAAACAGATTCTTACTCTTCAAGAGTCTCGAAAAAGTAAACACAATTCAACCACCCCTGTGTTTTTCTCACCTTCAATATATACATAACTCGGTTAATACATATATCATGCAGGTTTCAATTAGCTCACTTAAATTAAGAGGCAATGTATTATACTAGGGTCACATATCTCACTAGACTAGTGTATAAAATGGGGTACTCTATATATATATATACACACACACAAATACCAGTCACTAATATTTATTTAACTAAAATTCTAGTTTTCCAATATATGTTTTAATCTTATGGTTAAGCTAATCTAGCTTGAAAAATCACTATGGGGAAACTCCTTTTCTCATGTATAAATCAACTCAATATCTACTAACAAAAATTTCAGCCTATAGACTAACCATATATTAAGGCCCCTATTTTAGATTAAGACACCTATTTAAGATAAGCATTAATTCATGAACATTAGTAACATATACTAACTTTAACTCATTATATAGTCAAGGGGAGTACTAATACTCCTAAAATCTTATTAACCTGCTATTAGTGAATGTATGAACTTTGGACAATTGAATATTTCATATGTATATAGGGATGATGGTTAGAAACGTGTAGGAAGATAAGAGAAATTTTAAGATATCAAACTAAATTATCAGTCCAAGAGACATATAGGTCTAACGAGAAATTATTGTGGCCATAGGATTTATGGATAAAGCTTAAACTAAGGAATTTCACAAGTTTTACTGGTATAACTTGATAAGATTACTTATACTGGATACAATGATATTGTGAAATTATCTTACAAAACTAGTTATGACGGGTGCAAGATAATGTAAATTGACAGTTTTAACTATTCAGTTGCCATGAATATATGATTCGTGATTTTATGACATAAGGTGGACTAGTTTTTCACAGATTCTAAAATTAGTAAAAAGAATATTAGTTAATGCCAAATTTCTAAGTGTGTTAACCTATGAATTATCCCTTATTTGAACATTAAGTCAATGTTTATTTGCAGGTTATGATGACAACATTGACAAGTTAACTAAGGGCATCGTGACCTTCAAATAATCATTATATTTATATGACAAAGTATATTAACGGTTATGGTGACAAGTTAACTAAGGTGCACCATGACTGTTAGTTAACATCGTTTTCTTTATGCCTTCGACGAGAGCTTTTCATTAATCCAATTAGTTTTGCGAAAGGAGTATCTTTTTCGTTGACCCTTTTTTTCCACCGCCGCGGTAATGACTTTTCCGGCCACCATACCTTTATGTTATTCTTTTTCTTTTATGTTTTATTCATCTTTCTAACTATTTCCTTCGTTTTTATGGCAACGTAATCATTTTGTGCAGAACCACTTTGTTAAGTTATTGAGGCCGCCATTAACTTCAATTTTCTAAGGTGAGTGTTCTCATTTCTTATATTTTGAATTTAAGCTATGAAAACTTAAAAGATCAATTTTTTTGAAAAATGTGGCACATGTTTGGGTAAAATTTTGGTTACTAGGATTTTGACTTGATTCTCAAATCTAAATGATTTGTACTGTGTTTGAGTTCCTGATCTTGGATACTTTGGAATTTTTGATGGTTGATAAAAAGTTTGAGAGTATTAACAAAGTTGTTTTAGTTGATATCGAGTTATTTGACAATTTGTAAATTTTTTGTAGCAATTATTGATGGCTACTTTATGGTTTTGCAAAAGATACTATTGTTGATGAGTTTGGCTTAAGTATCAATAAGATTTGAATATGAAACTAGTGTTAGAGATTTTATTATGTGTGCATAAGAATAATTTGATTATTTCATGGATTAGTTGTTGAGCAATGTTGCATCTATCTTCTTTTGAGTTTAATTTGTAAGTTATTGTGGATGAAGGTTGATGAAGTTATACTTGGTATCAAATAAGTTCAATAAGGATTGGGATAAATGCTCTGTTTAGGCATGTTGTCTTGGCATTGTTTGTAGTTACTAAAAGATTGTTAAAATGTTAGCAAACTTGTTAAAGAATATTTTATGACTGGATGTTGTATGAAATTCCTCTTGTTAAAGAGGTTTTCTTGACTACGGTAATACTTTGGGTGTGTTTTACTCATTGTCTTGGTTTTTATTTGAGTTATGTATAGTTGTCGATGACTTTTTAATTGTCCATTGAATTGATACTATCTATGGTTGATGTATTTTTGTTTTACTCTCTTTTGCATCAAGGTATCAATGAAGATGATGAAAAGGATGACGTAGGTGTTGAACTTCACGAGGATGATGTAGATGAATTTCAAGAGGACAACATAGATAATGATAAATTTTAAGACAGTTGAATGAGTTAGATGATTTTTTATTTAGACTTTCACTTCAAATCATTAAAATTAACCAAACTATGTATTTTGCTAGGCTTGTACTTGATATCAAGTAATGTTAGGCATTTACTATTATTATGTGTTAACTCATGTATTATGAATGGATATTTTAACTCCACTTTATTGTAACTCAATGTTTGTGGATGTGATAAAAAAATTTCATTTTGTACAAGTTATAAACGATTATAGTTACACAATTATTGTAAAAACAATTCTAAGTACTTTCGAAAAATGTCTCCTATAAGCTATGGCTACATATTTCCATTTTCTTACAATTTCACTCTAAGGCAACGTTTAGTAATCATAGCCACATGTAGCAAAAGTTAAAAACGTTGCGTGTAATGACATTAAAAAGCGTCCCCTATTCCAATGGTTTAGGCGACGTTTTCAAAAAGCGTCCCCTATTCCAATGGTTTAGGCGACGTTTTCAAAAAGTGTGCCTAAAGAGCGTAAATAAACGTCCCCTTTGTCAATAGGCGATGCTCGAACAGGAGACGCTTGAAAAACGTCTTCTATTCTTTTAGGCAACGATTTTCTCTGTTTTGGTTACAATTTTTACCTGTTCCTGAAGAGGATAAATGGTGTAGTATGGATATTTGAGCTGCCAATAAAAGAACAAGTTCAATGACATAGGTAGAAAAGAAAAAGTAACGAATGCAAATATTTTTGGTCTACATTTCCTATTCACTGTGGATAGATTGAAAGACATCAAATTATAATTATTAGTTCTTAAACTGAAACTTAGGCATATCTAAAGTAACCAAAAGTAAGACTCTGCCCAAATTAGACTTCAATAATTTAAGAGAATTCGAGTTCAAATAATGACTGATTTTTTATTTGGTGTTAACCCTTCGGTTCTCAGGTAAAGGGGTCTTGCTAATCCAGAGTTCAACCGTAAAATAAGTAAAGTCTGACCACCACGACAAACAATTTAATTAAACTTTATATATCCAAATCGACTATGATTCAATTGAAATTGAAGACAATACACAAATTAGGGTCCATTATTTCGGAAGAATCAGGATTCCAATGTTGATTGTGACAATTTTGTCTGATTTTACTCACCAAATTACTAATGACACAATTGAAGCTTAAACAACTTAATGTTTATGGGATAAGGAATATCTTCTAAAGTGAGTAACGTATAAAATAAGAAAATCAAGAGTTGTTATTGTAGCAAACTCATATTTGTTATGATGTATCTTCAATATCTACCTTAAATTTTAATTTGTTAATTAAGAGTTAATATTTCTTACCTGAGACTCTAAAGTGCCTTGTTTATTTAGAGGAGTAAGATTCAAATGGATATTATTACAACCTCATGGAATAGAATTTAAATGGTTATTAGTATCACCGTTATCTATATTATATATAAAGAAAGTAAATCGTTTCAATTATACTAACACGAGACCTAGTGAAAAAGTACAATGACATGAACAAACCTCGTTCAAGCAGCTGGGGAAGCCTTCGAAGTCATGGATGGTTTCATTGTGATCAACAACGTTGACGGTTGGAACTGAGGTGTCCCAATGAGCAGAGATAACAAGAATGGAAGAGGGTCTTTCAGGAAAGACCTCTTTCAATGATTTAAATTAGAATTTCCAAGCAGGAATTGTTTCATCCATGGCTAGTGTTGGTGTACCATGTGGTATGTAAAATGTTTCCTCCAATGTCGTTGTGTGTTTTTCTTGCCTACTGAATTAATTATTTCTCTTGTATTGAACTGTGCTATGATAAAATCATAATATGCTATTTCTTTTATATAGTTTAATTGAACCGTGTTATGATTAAATCATAATATTCTATCCCTTTTATATTGTTTATAGAGCAAGGAAGACGTGGGAATAAAATAATAGTGAAATGGTGATAGAATGGACATTGCATTATGTTATTGAATTGTTGCATACGCATTTAAATGTTTATGTTTGACACTCGACCATACTTTTTTTTTAAGAGGCTAAAATGGAATATATTACTCAAAAAAAAAATTGTCTTCCTTAGAACAAGATGTACTAATAAAGCAAGACCAAAGTCAAAAACAGTATTTACAAAAGAAACCTGTACAAAGATAAAGAAAAAGGACAGAGGAACAGAAATAAACTCTAGCCTATGCCCAAAATGGCGAACGGACTAAGCCACCAGCCATGGTAGTTAGAGGGAAGTGAAACAAATTTCGCCTTCAGCCACGTATAAGCAAGAGACTTAATCTTTTCTACCACCTGAATAATCGAGCATACTTTATCATTGAATAGCCTGTTATTTCTTTCCTTCCAAATTTCCGACACCGTAGCAAACCATATAGCCTGAATACTTGAGCAGCGCACTTTGGAGATACCACCACTGACCCTAAATTGATTAAAATGGTCTGACACATAAAAGGGGGCAGCCGCGGATGTGACAATCCACCTATTAATGAAGTGCCAAATTGACCTAAAAATATTGCAATGTAAAAATAAATGATTTGAAGTTTCCGTCGACCCACAGCTTGAAACACACAACATGGAGGCTTGATCTAAAACACCACGACGGTGAAGATTGTCCTTAGTAGGCAACCTATCACGTAACAGCCGCCAAGCAAAGAGCACAACTTTCAAAGGAACATCTTTATGCTACAAAGAGGAAACAGCCACCGGTAAATCAACCGGAGGTTGAGAAGTAAGGGTTTTATAAGCACTTCTAACAGAGAAAACATGGGATGATTCCAAAGTCCAAAGCAATCTATCATCCTTGTCTACTTGCAAAATCACATTCTGAAGAAGTAATGTAAGATCCCCCAACATCTTCTCCTCCCACACAAACAACCTCCGCCTCCATCTCCACGCCTCACCATCAACACCCCACCCACCCTGAAACATATCTGACACTAAAACCTCTCTATCCAACGAAAAATCATATAACCTGCTAAACATGACGCTAAAAGCCACCTCACCAAGCCATCCGTCCACCCAAAAGAGAGTTTTTCTACCATTACCCACTGAACTACTAACATGATCAGAAAACATCTCCTCTCTACACATCGCAAAAATATCACGCCACCAAAGGGAAGCATCACGACCTCCCCCCATTAACCGACCTCTCTTTACTCCATACCTAGCTGACAACACCCTATACCAAAAATTGTTAGCATCCTCCAACACCCTCCAACACCATTTTCCTAACAAAGCAGTATTAAACTCCCTAATTCTCCTTACCCCTAAACCACCAACCTCCTTACTACTAAAAACAGTGTTCCAATCCACCCAAGTTATTTTCCTGTGGTCATCACTCCCCCCACCCCCCCGCCCCCCCCAAAAAAAAAAAATTTAAAATAGATTCAATAGAGGAGAGAATACATGACGGAGCCTTGAAGAAGGAAAGGGCATAAACAGGAAATGACGATAGGACAGACTTCAGTAAAACCAAACGACCACCCAAAGATAAATGTTTTAACTTCCACCCCAATAGTCTAGATTTTAACATGTTAAGGAGCGGTTCCCAAAACGACAATCGACGGAAATTCCTACCAATAGGCAGCCCCAAATACATAAAAGGAATAGAGCCAACTTTACAATTCAACACCATAGCCGCCTCATTTAACCAAAACGTTGCGACATTCGTACCAACCAAAAGACTCTTAGTGAAATTAACTTTTAAGCCGGACAACGCTTGAAAAAGAATAAGAGCAGCCCTCATAGCCTGGATATTAGCCCAAGATTTCTCACCCAATATCAAAGTATCATCTGCAAATTGGAGATGAGAAACAACTGTAGTACCACTGTTTCTAACCCGATAACCAGTAAACAAATTATTAACCAACATAGACTCCATCAACACAAGAAACCCCTCTGCCACTAATAGGAACAAAAAGGGTGATAAGGGATCACCCTGCCTCAAGCCCCTCCCCAAAGGGAATTCATCAGTTGGAGACCCATTAACCAAGACTGAAGCAGTGGCTGTTCCCGTGCATTCTTTTATCCATTTTCTCCAAAGAGTAGGGAACCCCATTTTCAACATCACCTCATCTAAGTAACGAAAATTCAATGGAATCATACGCCTTCTCAAAATCCATTTTAAAAAGAATCATTTCCTTTTTATGCCTGCGAGCTTCATCTACAACCTCTTTGACGTTTCGAAGAAAATTTTCCGATTTCAAGCCCTCTTTTTTATTTTATTTTTAGTTTTATTTATTTTTTATCTTTAGTTTTTTTATTTTATTTAAAATCCATTTTTTTATTTTGTTTTATTTTAGATCCTGCCCAAAATGGATCTTAAAAGGCCCACGTTTTTGGGCCCAGCATCCAGATTATGTTCCCTTTCTTTTTTCCTGTACGCACCCCCCATTTTACTGTTTGTCCCCGCTGCTTTTATTTTTTTATTTTATTCTTCCATGCATTTTTTTTATTATTTTCCTTGTTTTCATTTTTGCATTGCATTTTAATATGCTTATTATCCTCATCAGCATTTTTATTATTGTTATTTATTTTTCAGCAATTAGAATGTATTTAGGTCAATTGTAAACTATAAATGAAAAATCATGCATGTGTCTTTATTGTTATTTATTTATTCTGCTTTGATAAAAAAATGCAAAATAAAAAAAATTAGGTTAGATTAATCCAAGGGAAAGTGATTTTCATTTTGATCCAACGCCATTTTGAAAAATCCCTCACGCTTTTTTTTATTGTCATGCTTTATATTTTAGGCTTTAGGTATAAAAAAAACAACAAAAACATTCAAATAATCTAAAAATCTCACAAATTTTTTTTTTTTCTAAACAAATCTTGATTTTCAATCAAGTGACTTTCCCATTTTCATTTTCTTAATCAAATTTCAATTCATTTTAATCATATGTTGAGTCATTTTCTTTTAACATAAAAAATACAAACAAATTCTATTTTGCAATTTGGCTTTTTACTTTAAAACTTTTTTTCAATAATTAATAAAAAAAAACCCAACAAATTAATGAGTCTTTTTACCATGAACTACGTGGTTTTGATCCCTCACGGGTACGTAGGCAAAAGACATTCTACCTTCCAAATCAAAAAATCATAAAAAACAATTTTCCTTTCTTTTAGTCATCACTTTAATTTTATTTTTTAAGCAAATTAGTTATAGCCATAAGATAAATAAAACAAGAGGTTCCTATATGATACTATAGGCGTTTAGGTTGCTAATACCCTTCCCACTACGTAACTAACCCTCGAACCGAAAATCTTTAAAAAATGTGGGTTATTTCGAACTTTTCTCCCTTTCCATTGGAAAAATTAAAGTTCGGTGGTGAAATAAAAATTGTGAGTCAATGCTAACTAATAGCTTGATCACCAAAAATCACCGCGACCAATGTAAAACAGGGCCTTCCAATATTTCTTCTTGTGTTCTTTGAAAGCTTCTCTATGCACATCTATAGCATTTGCTGCAAGATCTTCATACCCATTCTCCACCAATTCAAGAACATCTTGTGCTCCAAATAATGACTTCATTTGCTAAATCTCAAGAAATCAATGCTCACACCTCACTCAGTGTTTCCCATGTGATATTCCCCTCACACTTCACTTGTGTTTTCCTTGGATTTAACCAGACTCTGATACCAATTGTTAGAACATAAACTATATTTTATGGCACAGCAGAAGTGCTTATTTCAATAAGTTGTTTTTATGAGCATGATGAATCTAATGAAACAACTATAAAACTGAAAGAGAAAAGAATGGAGAAATTATGCTTGCAATGTTAATCTCATTTAGATTTGAAGTTACACAATACAACGCCTTTTATAGGCACAATAGCACTTACTTGTAGAACAAGCTATCTAACTAACTAACTAACAAATTTAGCTTGATTGCCTAACTAACATGTAGCAAACTTTTATACCCCCACGGGTATATTATATCTCAACAGCTATGTATTAGTCGGTCATTTTTGCAGCTCGTCTAGTTATGCAGCGTTTATGTGCTTTGGAACGAAAGAAATCACAAATTGTTCTCCAATAAAGCTAAATCTTTTAGGCAGCTTGGAAATTTTTTTTTTTCCAATTACTACTTTACATTGGATGAAAGCTAAAAATGTGTGTTTTCCTTTTGGAAACCATATGTGGTGGCATCAACCTCTAATCTGTTTGGGTATTAATTGACTGTTTTTTGTCTATAATTATTCAAGATACATTGTAGAAAAGAAGAAAATTATGGAAAATTATTCAACAACCTCATTTTTTATTGTTAAAGAAAATTATGTTATTATTTTATTATTATAGGAAAATTCTATGGTGAAGTCATGAGAATGACTTTTCTGATGAAGTTAACACTATAGCATCAAAAGTTTAGTGAATAACACCCCACTTTTTGTACAGTGGCATCAAAAGTTCAATCTCCATAGTATTATCAATTCATCAGATTAACAAGACTACACTTAATCTAATTTTATCCTACCTTGTTTTAGGTGTAACACCCCTCAAAGTGTAACACTTGAGACTATCACATAATATCATTAACTATTTTTACATGTTAAAGACGTCAGCAATAAAATAGTACCCGTAAGCCCAAGATGTTGCAAGCATTACTAGATGAATTACTGTTGATCATTATTCGGTAATCAACAATTTAAAAATGAATCAAACATTAAAATCAAAATTAACTTTTTCAAAAAAGTTAGTTTCCTGACTGTACCGTAGAAGCTCCCTTATTGTATGTGTCGGGAATTAATTTTATGTATCTAAGTGGATGGAGGCAGTTACACTTCCAACTAATAATGCTTTTTTTTAAGCAATAATAATACCATGTTTGTTACCAAATTCATTGACAAAACCATCTTTACTAGATTAGGTACCCCTAGAATCACCATTAGGGGTGAAGACACTCATTTTTTTAACAATATGTTTGAGAACCTGTTGGCTATATTATATATACCCTCTGGTCATTATTATAAGTAAAAATTTACTTTTTAGATTCATTCAATAAATGATGTATGTAGTCCATTAAATAGACCATATACATCATTTATTGCATGAACTTAAAAAGTGAAATTTTGCTTATAATAGTGACCAGAGGGTGTACTAAACTAATTAAAGTAAATAAAAAGTAGGCTCCTAATGTCATTGGTGGCTCAGCTCTCATGTAAAAATAAAAAGTAAAAGTAAAATTCATTTATTAATATCCATACATCAATATTGGAGCCTATTTTATTAGGAGCCTATACATATATAAAGCAGGACCAAACTATGGTTTTATTTTATTAGGCTCCTATTTTTACGGAGGGAGTAGTAACTAAACTAATTAACTTTTTCAAAATAAAAAGTAAAAGCAATATTAATTAATATCCATAAATCAATATTGAAGAATTTGAAATTAATATCCATATATCAATATTGAAGAATTTGAACTTCTCATAACTAAATAACCTTCTGAATGAGAGACAAATTTCCAATTTACAATACACAAGTGATGAAATTAATACTCCCTCCATCCTATATTAGATGACATATTAGTTGATAATGTGCATTGTTGATCTAACATACTTTAACAATATTTTTATGTGTTAGATATTAAAACAAAATAATGTTTCAAGCAAGTAGTAGAATGACTATTTTATTGAAAACAAGAAAATAAAAAAAATTGTAGATAAAAGAAGAACAAGGTAGAAACTTTGTAGATAATAGAAGGATTTTGATACAAAAGAGTAAAGGAAGAAAACAATACAACATTATTGCAAAAAAATAAAGAAAAACAAAGGTAGATGGTGAAACATATAAAATATTCTTAATTGTCGTAATGAACCCTATACTTTTGAAGAGCACCAATGAAATCTTGAATGTATTTCTTGTGAAGTTCTTTTGAACTGAAAACCTTGCCCATCTGTTTTGCATTGTTCCTATAAATAATTCCTTCTTTATCCACTATTGCTAACCTCAATGCTAGGGCAACAGAATCCCTAGTAAAGGACCCATCCTCCTCACTTCTTGGAACCTCAATGGCCACTTTCTTTTTTGCAAGTTCTCTTGAAAACAAACATTGATCCAGCAAATAAGGCAATGTAACAAGAACATGCCCAAAATGGAGCTTCTCAATGACAGAACCTGAACCACAGTGACTCATACACCCCCCAATTGCTCCATGGGATAAGATCTTAAGCTGGGGTGCCCATGTTTTCCAAACGATTTCACGTTCTTTGGTTCGATCCTCGAATCCATTAGGTAACTTAAGTGTACATTTTTTTAGGTTTCTCAAAGCCCAAAAGAAAGGCAACCTAGAAAGCTCAATTCCATGAGCTAACTCGGTTAGATCTTTTTGTGTCAACCTTAACTCACTCCCAAATCCAATGTAAACAACAGAAGATGATTCTCTTGAATCCAACCATCTTTTGATTTTTAACCAATCAAGATTGTTCTCTTCCTCTTCGTCGTCTCTAATCTGCATAGATGGTGGAAGCAACCCAACAAGAACAACAGGGGCCTTGTATTGTCCAGAGATATAATCCAACCATTCACCTTCAAGCTCTCTTGATGTTCTGAGTATATGAAGGTCACAACTTGAATATACTTTGTTGACATTCAAACGAGCCATTCCACCAGAATCATCTTTAAAATCCGATATTGTTCTAATAATCTCATAAGGTTTCAAATGAATGTTTGTTTGGAAAGGAACCCAGTTTCGTGTGCCACGCATTTCTTCAGGATTGAAATCCGGCTTGATCATGATTTGATCCTTAGGTGGATCCATGAAAAATGTGTTCCAAGCCGGTATTATATTATAATAAGCACAAGGGATGTTCAAACTTTTGGCTATTGACGGTAACCATTCGGTAGCAAAATCGTAGAAAACCCAATCAGGGTTTAACGTTTTGAGTATCTCAGTAACATCATCTTGAAGACCATCATAAGCCAGCTTAAGGCAACCAAACATGTTGTGTGGAACGTCCATGGTACTCTCCGCACCTTCTGGGAGTTGTTCTATCTGCGGTAAGGATAGTTTGACCAATTTGATGAATGGTTGAAGAATTTTAGGGGTTTTTGGCATGTGGTCAATATTTTTAGGGCTGTTTATGAAGGTAACATAGTGACCCTTTTGAGCAAGAATCTTGGCCAACTCGAAATAAGGGTATATGTGGCCCATAGCTAGCCATGGAACCATTACAACATGAAGAGACTTGTCATCATCAATGTTGTTGTTGCCATTGCCAATGGAACCCATGCAAGAAATCTTGGATTAGCTAGCAAGGTACAATATGAAGAAAGGGATGTATGTAGTGGTAGTTCTGATTGAGATGTAAGTATATATAGCAATTATATTTGTACTAGTATTGTTTTATATGCAACCAACATAGTTTTGCTTTATTAATACATTTCGAAAATGAAGATAACACATCTACCATGTAAAACAAAAGTAGGTAGGTATGTGTATAAACACACTGCTACTCTAAGCATATAACACTTTTTTATGGGTACGCAAGCATCTAACTCCTTTAATTTTTTCCTTTTTTCTTTCGAATATGCAAAGAATATAACACTTGCCAGCGAACATCCAACATTAATTTATCTCCACGAGGGGGAAATGATTGCCGACCTGTTCCAATCTACTTCTTGATTGCTAAATACACGTAATAGTTGATCACACCTATCAATGTATAATTTTGATAATTAAAATAAAATCTTTAAATATCTATAATAAAAAATTATTAAAAAATTGATATTTTAAAAAATATTCATAGAAACAAACCGAATGACATTTTATATACTTATATTTGTCGTTATATATTAGTAAAAAAAAATTATTTTTTCGTAGGAATTAGTAAAAAAAATGATTATATTAGGTTATGTAAATCGTGCATATTAATATTATTTATCATACATTTCGAAAAACTTCTCTAAAATCCACTTTTGAATTACATTATATCTTCACCATCATCGTCGGTAATCATTAAGTTCAATTAATATTTGAAGTAACTCTTGAATTGCAACGTATAATATCTTTTTTTCTTAAATATATAAACTACAATGGTCAACATATAATTTCCATCGTGTTATTTTGACATTAAAATATCGACAATTATTTGTATTTTTATATTGACAACCTATAATATCCTTTATTTTAATTCTTTAAAGTCATCACCTCGAGCAACAAGCCAACAACTCGAGTGGTTGTTGTTTCGGATTGGGCCAATCCTCGTCTCAACTAAAGTTCAATAAGACGTCCAACTGCAGTTTCACAATACATGCATCAATAGAGAGTCGGGTTACAACAAAGATTATGTTGATAGAATATTTGAGCCCTCTACAAGATCTAACGGTCGTCTGACTATCAAAGCATAAGAGTAAAATCGACTTATCAGCCCAGAGGTCTATAAATAAGGCACGCCACACCAAAATAAGTTACACACTCTCAATATGTGAGATTTCTTCAAAGATCATTGAAATGTCACTGACTTTAGTGTTGGACTGTCTTTGCACCTTGGTGAAGGATCAACACCTACCGCTATGAACCAACGTCGAAGCTGCTTACCACCTCCTTCAACCTACACTTCTGTTTTCCAGCAATGGCAGAATACACGAAAAAAGTTTTCCCTAAACAAAACAAGTTAATTATTTGAGTGAATCATTCAAATAATGGCCCGAATAATGAGAAAAATAAAGTTCAAATCAAGTTACAAAAAATAGGTATATCTAAGCGTTTGTTTGTCTTGTTTATTTTTATACGAACCTTAACCCATCCATGTAATCCAACACAAAGTAAACCTTATATCTCCTTAGTGAGAGCTGAAGTTAGTTAAGAAATTATACTTAAAGAAAATCAGTGATCTGCTACAAAATAACATTTAGTTGTTAGTTAACTATGAATTAGTTGTCATCTGGATCGTAGCATGAATTGGGTGGCAAATAATTTAGGAAAAATTTTCCTAGCCAATTTGTAACTAAAATTTATCAAGTCCTAGCTAATTCTCAACCAATATACGCAGTAAAATAATGTTCAAAAAGTATATGTTCCTAACTACATTGCCAGGGTATTAGAAAGCTAATTCTTAGCAAATCTGTAGCTAAAGTTTGATATTGATTTTTAGGAATTTACTAGCTTTTCATGAACATTCTTATTTTATACATACATACACATCTGAATGGGGAACACATGGAGATTAGAGGACCAGAAATCTTCCTTAAGAAAAGATGAAAATAGATTCAACTAAGAAACAAATTCACTAAGGAAACTAAAACAAGAAATAAATACAATACGGGTTTAAAAGATCAAACAATACAAGAAATTTCTACTTTACAAATATCCCTGAGGATCTACAACTCTATGATTTATGGCAAATGTTCAGGGGCGGAGCTAGATATCTTTCAGGGTATGCAATTGAACCCCTTGAACCTATAATATTACACCAATTATTCACGTGAGGCTGTGGTTAAATTGTCAAATTGGTTAATGAGTACTCTATAGTCTATACACAGATTTATTCTACAATATGCTATTCTCCATCTCTCCTATTGTCCTGATTGATTTTATTCTTTTTTCTCTTTTTCTTTGTCTTTAGCTAGATTATGTTTATGATCAATAGCCGTCTATTATTGATCATATTCACCTTCTAAATTTTATAAGTTAGTTAATAGGTAATAAATAATGTTTGATAAAATTAGTAGTTGAACTTTCTAATAAGTTAACTGAGAGTGTAAAGATAACAAATTTAATTTCTAATAAGTTAACTGAGAGTGTAAAGATAACAAATTTAATTTGTAGTGTTTGATAATATTAACAGTTGAATTAATTGATAAAACATGAAATTTCATAAAAATATTTTTAATGAATTTCGATTTTTTTCAATTAAGTTAATGAAAATAAAATTGACAGAAAAATGATATATTGCAAGTTATAAATTTAGCGCGATTTAAATAGCTTATAAAAATGTTATAAGTTAGTAAAAATTGATATGAGCTCTTAAGAAGAAAAATGTTACTAAATAGCTCTAATTTGATCATATGAGCTCATAAGCTATAAAAAAAATGTAGACCGATGTATTAAAACTCCCGCATACACAGAAAAATTGACCTCATAAGCTATAAAGCTTCTTGTCAGGAAAAAAAAAAAAAACAATAAAATTAATGAGGTCATGTGACAACAACTTTACCATTGCGTCAAAGCTCTCCCCTCATAAGCCATAAAGTTTAAAATTGACGTTATCAAATTGAGTCATAATCCTACACCCCTGACATAGGGTTTTGGCTACGCCACTGCAAATGTTCCTCAGAAGGTTGAAGAGTGTTAATTCCAACAAAAAGAAATGTTCATCAAATATTTGAAGGTTGAAGAGGAGTTAATTCCATGATAAACAGTTTGATAGAAAATGTTTAAACATATGAAGAAGGAAAATGATATGTCGGAAGGAGTTATGGAGTTAGATATTATACTAGAAAAAAGTGAATAAACTGTCAAAGGGTCGGCTGGGATACTTAATGGGAGGGAGTTTGATAACATTCGATCACTTCACACCTATCAATGTATAATTTTAACAATTAAAATATTTAATTATCTATAATAAAAAATTAATATATTAAAAATATTAATAGAAACAAACCAAATAACATTTTAAATACTTACGTTATGTATTTAGTAAAAAATATGATTATATTAGGCTATATGAATAGTGCATGTTAATATTATTTATCATACATTTCGAAAAAAATTTCTAAAATCCACATTTCAAATTACATTATATCTTCAATTTATATTTGAAAGTAACTCTTGAATTGCAACATATAATATCCTTTCTTCTTAAATATATAAACCACAATGGTTAACTCATCCACAAAAACCACACAACTGTGTATTAATTTCTATAGTGTTTTTTATTTTGAAGAAATCAAAATAAAATATATTAACAATAAAGAAAACTAATTTCTATAGTGTTATTTTGACATTAAAACATCGACAATTATTTGTATATTTATATTGACAACATATAATATCTTTTTTAATGCTTTATATTGAGTGGTTATTGTTGTCTACACCCCCTCAACTAGTAAAGCTTGGGGAAACTGTAGTGTAAGAGTGGCAGGGAGCACATGAAGAAAAATAACAAGGGGAGGCATAAAAAAAAGGATTTATGGAAGTTTAGTAAATTAGGGAGAGTAGTGAACGGAGCAAATCTAAAAATGAAATGGGATGGAAAAAGGTTTGGGATCTTGACCAGATACAAAACTATTTGGAGGGAGCAATCAATACCTACAAAATTGAGGTTGAAAGAATTTCCAACATCGGTATGAATTAATGATTGCCAAGTAATGAAGATGGAATCATGATGGTTGAAAAATTATTGGAGTCGGAGGAAAATTATTTGAGTAAGTAGTAAGTAGGGGAAAATGAAAGGTGTTCAGATGATGGTTTGTTATTTAAAAATTAAGGGGTTGGGAGTAGTGGTGAAAAGTAAGGGTGGGCATGGTTGAATTCGGAATGAAAACTGAATCGAACTGAACTGTTTGTTAAATTTAAAATAACTAAACTGAACTGTTTGTTAAATTTAAAATAACTAAACTGAACTGTTTGCATTTCGAACTGAACTGTTTCAAACCAAACTGAACTGTTTCAAACTGAACTAAACTGTTATTATTGATATCTTTGAAAAAATATGAAAAAAACAAATGAAATTGAATTTTAGTCACTGAACTGAACTGTTTCGAATTGAACTGAACTGAACTGTTTCAGTTCAGTTTCAGAACTGTTAGTAATTATTATTCAGTTTTTTTGTTGGTTCAGTTCAGTTCAGCAGTTCAGTTCAGTTTTTGGTTTTTTTCTCGTGGGTTAGATTAGGGGAGGCAAGTTGCAGGGAGAAAAAATCGGAGGTGGTAGATGGCAACTTGTTTCGTAGTTAATTTATAGGGGAGTGGTAGTGTGGGTTAGTTAAGTAGACCATCAATATTTAGGGGTGGAGGTATTTTAACCATGTGAAATAGTTCGAAATACAAATACATTTCCACTTTTTTTGGATGTGGATTTTTTGAAGTTTGTTTGGAAATGTGACTTGTTGGCATTGAAATGAATGTGGGTGTGGATATTTTGGTGGTTAAGAGAAGTTTATTGGTGTTGATTTGTATGAGAGATAAAAAAAAAAGGGATCTAACTAATTCCATAACTAACTATGATTCTAACTATTATTTCACCAACGTTAACTACCTTCACTAACTATACTTATCTCATCACAAACTCGAGTCATGTCAACATCATCCAAATCCAACAGTCCGAGGGAAAAGAAGAGGTACACATGAGAAAGGATAAGAGAGGCACATGATTTTTTAATTGAGCATTTAAATCTTAGCCATTAGTTTTTAATTCAATGGCTGATAATGTTTCGTGCTATAACAAAATAAATTTTAAACAATGAAAGATTTTATTTATGTTAATTTAAACAGTGGATGAAATAAAAAGCTGAGTAATGAACGTGTCATAACTTTACTTGCAACATAACTACATATATTAAAGGGTGATGCTATTGATCGCGAGGCAACATACAGCAAAATCATCCTGAGAAGGGAAATGCTTTATCTCGCGAAGACATTCTTCGCGGAAAATTCACGATTTCCTTTAAACTATAGAATACGAAACTGACCAGCATGCTTTTAGCTATAACTTGCTCACATTTACTCTCCAAATTTGATTTATATTAACAATTACAACCAAATTTGTAATTTAGAACATTCATTTTGATTTAGTGGATCCTAAGCACAATAGAGATGGAGACACGTCAAGCGGAAACCCAAGTGGTTTGGCGTTTTGATTCTAATATAGCAAATAAGCTTCCAGTACTCCTTTCAAAACAAAAACAAAAAACTTCAGTACTTAAAATACATGGTAAAATATGTTCGTGAAATTGTCGCTATAAATTATGTCGCTGTATATAGCATTGTCCTCCTGAGAAAATAGCAGCCATTGGATTTTTCAATTGAATAAATACATGAGTAGATGCATAATATATCCATGCAATGCAACATTTATAGAAATCCAGTGGATATAA
Source organism: Medicago arabica (assembly GCA_946800305.1). NCBI lineage: Eukaryota > Viridiplantae > Streptophyta > Magnoliopsida > Fabales > Fabaceae > Medicago > Medicago arabica. Next base: position 48,384,458 of record OX326966.1, read on the forward strand.
AATATATCCAACCGATTAGTAGCAAATAAACACTGTTTATTCGAAGTACAATAGATGCACAATATGATGCATTGCGGGTGTTCTTAGACATATCAATATTTAGTAGCAGTAGGCATCTTCAAGAAGTCTTTTGCAAATTGAGATTAGACATATCAATATAGATGATTGAGTCTTACAAAACACCTACTCCGTCGAGAACATCACTGTAAATTGCAAAGGGAATTAAAGTTGGCACAACATAGAAATTCAATGATTAGAAAAAAAATAAAAATAAAAACAAATGACTTTTAAAGTATATAGTTGTAGATTGTAAAATATATAGTCTAATTAGCTTTACAATATATATGAATAAAGATGAAGAGTATATATTGGTGAGAAAGATGGTGAAAATACATACAGAATGTTGCAAGCAAGAAGACATCCAATGGAGCGAGATTAGCATAAGCCATTGTTTGATGGAAATAAAGAACAGGTTTTTTTTAACTTTTCAAGATTTTATTTATTTTCTTGAAATAGTTCTTTAAAAGCCTAATCTCGTAAACTTGGACCTGGATTCACTGTAGTGATATTTTCACCCAGTTTGACGTTGTAATAGATCTCGACTGTTTATTTGAGATTGGACGTTTAGATTTCAACCTCGGTTTCACACATTAAAAGAATCTCCTATGTTTAATTCGGTGGGATGGGTTGAAGCTGTAATGAGATTATAAAATCCAAAACACAAGTTTTGGGCCTTGTGACTAAAAAAAAAAAAAGTTTTCGGCCTTGTATTGAGCAAGAATTTACAACAGCATAAATAGCACGAGTAACACATATACTCACACACTCTCTCTCTCTCTCTCTCTCATCAGGTTGTAGCTATCTTTGTATCTGTCTCTTATCAGGCAATCTCTCTCTCTCTCTCTCTTGCCATCCTATTGCTTTACTATGGAACTGTCTCATTTTGTACCAAATACTAAGATACCACCTTTTTGATGAATTGTTTGCGCCCTTTTTTACAAATTATAGATCCCCTTTTGATGTGTATCAATTTTTTTCACCACTTATAAATTCATTTTTCAAATTGCCATTTGAGTTTTTCTTAAGTTCAATTGAGTAGCACATAAAGTTTGAATTTTTATTCGATTAGCACTTTGTTTGAGAAGCTTCAAGATTTTATATAATTGAATATTGATTTTCTGATTAATTGCTATGATTCATACGTTAAGTTTTTTTCCCTTTTATTAATTTGTGTTTTGAAGTTGGAATTGTGTTGTTGAGTTTCATTGTAAGCATTTGTACGTTTGGATAAAATGTTAGTAAATTGTAGGGTTTGATCATTAATGTTACATCTATGCATGTTTGGACGAACTTTGAGATTGAAAAATCACGCTAAACCATTGTAATTTTGTGAAGCTACAAAGAGTAGTTTCACCAAAATCACGGAGGCTAATTGTTTTTTGTCAATTTCACCGCTCAAGGTGGCTAAAATCTTGAAAAACTAATAACTTGTTGGATGAGCGGTGAAATTGACAAAAAAAAAAAAAAACAATTAGGCACCGTGATTTTGGTGAAAGCTACACTTTGTAGTTTCACAAAATTACAATGGCTTAGCGTGATTTTTCAATCTCACAGTTCGTCCAAACATGCACAAATGGTAGCATTAATGATCAAACCCTAAAATTTACTAACATTTTATCCAAACATACAAATGCTTACAATGAAACTCAACAACACATTTCCAACTTCAAAAGACAAGTTAATAAAAGGGAACAAAAAAGCTGCACATATGAAACATAGCAATTAATCTTCAAAACCAAATTTTCAGAAAATCAATATTCAATTATATAAAATCTTGAAGCTTCTCAAACAAAGTGCTAATCGAATCCAAACTTTATGTGCTAATCAAATGAACTTAAGAAAAACTCAAATGGCAATTTGATAAATGAATCTATAAGTGGTGAAAAAAATTGATACACAGCAAAAGGGGATCTATAATTTGTAAATATGGGCGCAAACAATTCATCAAAAAGGTAGTATCTTCGTACTTGGTACAAAATGATACAGTTACATAGAAAAGCAACAGGAGAGAGAGAGAGAGAGAGAGAGAGTGCCTGATAAGAGATACAAAGAGAGTTACAGCCTGCTGCAGGGTTGGACAACGATCGATTTCGGTTGGCGTCGGCCCAAAAATTATACATTGTCGGCCAACCGTGGGCGATAAAATCCAACACATTTCCGTCTGCTTGTCTCGTCGGTTTAGTCGGATTGTCGGTTGGTGCGGGTGGGTTGGAACGGTTTCAGACGAAAAAGAACAACTTACAAAATTCAAGCTTTTCAAAATGTTTTGAACGAAACAGAATTAGGCAAACTTACATAAAGATAAATTAGTACCTGAATTTGATATAATTGAAAATATGATTGAAGGGAAATATGAAGATGATTTTCGGAAAGTATGATGATTAATGGAAACACAGTTTTCTGGAAATATGATTACAAAACAAAAGGGATGGTGATAAATCATGCTTGATATTGTTGTTGTGAGGTTTGTTTGTTGATATTGATATTGTTGTTGTAAGGTTTGTTTGATCTGTAAAAGATGATGTGTGTGATTTTCTAGAAATGATGATTTCTGGAAAGGACAAGAAGAACAACAGAGGAGAGAAGAACAAGAGATGAGGGAAGAACAGGAGATGAGAGAAGAGTAGCAGCAGCAACGGCGCATATACAAGTAGATTAGGGTTTCCATTCTCTTGAATTAGGCTTATATATGTCTGGGCTTGGCTATAAATGGGCTGCCATTTTGGGCTTGGCTATAAATCGGTTATGTTCGGCTTTCGATGGGCTGGTCCACCCCACCTGAAACCGACCAGAACAAACCACACTAAACCATCCAATTTGAACCGCTTAACCTGTGGAAATCGCTCGCCCCGACCTAACGTCCTTCGACCCATACGGTTCGGGTAGTTTGGGCCGGATATCAATTTTTTGTCCAGCCCTAGCCTGATGGGAGAGTGTGTGTTACTCGTGCTATTTATGCTGGAATTATGCTCTTTATCCAACAAGTTTTGCTCATTCTCAACTGAACTTTCGAAAATACCTCTATGTGACTTAACTCACGCTGCATGAGTTAAGTCACGTTAAATCAGATTCTGAACACCAACGTAATTTAACTCACGCTTGTTTTGTTTTCCATATTCGCAATGTAACTAGTACATTTCCTTACTATTACTTCCATTTTTTTACACTAACTTCTATTATCTTCTTACATATGCGTCACAAACCTATTGGATAATAATATGAGGTGTCATGTTATAATGTTATAACAATGGATGCACACCATACCACATGCATGCATTAACAAGAATATTATTTACAATGGCCTTTGCTTGGGCCATAACGCATATTTGGGTTTCGATAGATACTACTCTTACAAAGAATACTACCCTGGTTCCAAAATAATTCAGTCATTTGCAAATAAATTTGTCCCAAAATAATTGAAGAATATAACCATAATAGTTATCTATCTATTATGGATAAAATTACTCTTTCAATTTCTAGGTACTATGTGTTAAATAACCTTTAGTCCTTTCACAATAAAGCTGATGATATTTTTTACATTATATTCTAGATATAGTTGAAAAATTATTTAAAATATTAAAAGTATTTTTTTTTGTGGAATTAAAATTTTAAAAGTTAAAGCAACATCGAACAAAAAACATCTAACGAAAAACACCGACTATTTAGGACGACTAAAATGTATGATGTTTTACGGTGAAAAAATAATTTTTTTTGTTTGAAGAAAAAGTCTGCTCCCCCTAACCCAGGATCCTGGATCCGCCACTGTTAACAACCAAAAAGTTAATTCATATTTTATCCACGATCTCCCACCCACCTCAATATTATTCCATTCCATGATCCCCTCAACCAGCAAATTGCCCTGCTGTAGGAATTAAAATATTTGTACTTGCTTTAATCCATGCTCATATTTATATATTTCAATGTATTACAAATATTTCCACTTAAAACATTTGTGTAATACACCTCATATATATATATATATATATATATATATATATATATATATATATATATATATATATATAACATTTGTGGGTATATTTTAACTCATCCCTTGCGATGATCTATTCAGCGTGAGTCATGTGAAAACATGAATTGTGAAAACAAAACAAACGTAAACTCACGCTAAATTAACACTAGCATAAGTTAACTCATGCAGGGAAATTTTTTGGAAGTTTAGTTGAGAACGAGCAAAACATGTTGGGTAAAGAACATAATTCTTTAGAAAGCCACTCTCCCCCCTACAAAATACATTCCCGCCCTGCAGGCAAGACGATTTTGCCCTTGCGCATGTTAACTAGCGCAACGCTAGTTAACATGCGCTGCGTGAGTTAACTAGCGCAGCGCTAGTTAACTCGCGCAGCAATCTGTCTTATACAAGGCAGAACGCCTCATTCATCACCTAAACCTCAAAAATTCTCCAAAATCTCTCTAAAATCACCAAATCCAAAATTCCTTCAAGTTCAAATCAAACCAGACTTCGATAACAAGTAAATTTTCATAATCAAACACAATCAACCTTTATGTTAGATTTTTTCTCTTAAATTAGAAATTTTTAAGATTTAGGGTTTGTTTAAATTTTTGTTTTTTTGTCAAGAAATCATACAATGTTTACATGAAAATGATGTGTGTTGCTTATATGTTTAGATGTTTGCATGTTTATGTTGTATGTTTTGAGTTTTAGAGATTTTTTTTTTAGATTTAGGGTTTGTTTTAGATAATTTTCATTGATTATTTTTAATTTCTTATTGTGTAGATTTGAAACAATGGTCGGGTGGATCGACGTTCTTGCACAATTCAACGGCGGAGAACCTCAGAGGTTGAAGGTTCGGTGCCTTGGCGTAACGTTAAGAGGTCTCAAGGATCAGCTGGATGAATTCAACAAAGGAGTCAACCCCCAAGACACAAAGAAGGTGGAATACATTCGGTATAAACGTCCAATGCTCGACGATGGAAGAGTATCGTTCACTTGGGTGGAATTGACGAACGACGAAAATGTGACGACCATGTTTTGGGAGCACAGCATGTTCCAGTGGATCGATATGCGAGCAACATTGGTGAGATAAGCTGAAGATATCATCAAAAGTCTGATTCCGCCAAAAGATCTTGATTAGGTGGCGGTCATGATTAGGTAGGGAATGCACCTTCATACCACAACAATTGTGTTATTCTGGATGGGGCAATTCAAACTTGTTAAACGGCAAGACTTCAGCATTCGTCCGGAAGTGCTTTTGTTCCATTCGAAATGTTAAATTCTTGTTGGTTTCGTTTAAATGATGGTATTGAAGTGTCAAGGTATGGACATCATTCCGTTGGCACTTGGATACTATCATTTAAAACCAAAACCAACGAGAATTTAACATTTTGAATGGAACAGAAGCACTTTCAGGACGGATGGTGGAGTCCTGCTGCTTAGCAACTTTGAATTTGCACCATTCAGAGGTAACACAATTGTTGTAGTTGAAAGGTGCAATTCCGACTGTAATGTCATGACCATATTTAGGAACTTTATGTAATGTAATTTAAATGTAACTTTTATTCGAATTTATTCAATACGCAACTTTATTCGATTTTATTTATTAGAATTCTTTATTCTATTTCACGTTGAGTTTAATTAGACTTTTTATTCGAATTTATTTATTCAATACGCAACATTATTCGATTCCACGTTGAGTTTAATTATACTTTTTATTCGAATTTATTCAATACGAAACTTTATTCGATTTTATTTATTAGAATTCTTTATTCGATTCCACGCTGAATTTAATTAGACTTTTTATTCGAATTTATTTATTCAATATGAAAATAAATACAAAATTAGAAAATAAATCCGATATAAATAAATTCGATACAAATAAATTCGATACCATTAAATAGAATATTTTTTTATTCAATACATAATCATAAACATAAAATAAAAGCAAATATAAATAAAAAGAAATGAACAAAATAAATGCATATAACAACATCTCATTTTATTAATAGAATTGGTACAATAATTGATACATTTATTTGAATTCACTAAATAATCTACTTATTTTCTTTTAACCTTCTTGGGGTAAAAAATTCTTTTTACCCACTTGGGGTAAATAGTGATCAGTCTTGGGGAAGATAGTGAGCAGCCTTCTTGGGGGAATACATCATCAACCCTTGAGCTAAATCTAAATCTGGTTCTTTTTATACCTCAAGAAGATTCTTTTTACCCACGGTAAAAAGATTTTGAGTAAAAAGAAGCAAATTTAATTTTATCTCAAGGGTCGATCACTTCCCCAAGTCGCCTACTCACCATTTTCCTCAAAACTAATCACCATTTACCCGAAATGACTAGAGACTATTGAAAGGAAAAAAATAGAGGGAGAGAGTGAAGAGGGAGAGAAAGTGAGATGGTGTGAGGGAATAGGGAAGTATGGAGGGGTGTTTATAGGTGGGAATGGTAGTATAAGTTATAAAAAACATAAATGTGGTCAAAAAAACGTGTAAATGGTGTTAAAAACGTGTAGATTGAATGTTGAACAACTGACCACCGTCCAAAAACGTTTGATCATCTGTTTTGACCACCGGCCAACGTGCGCAGGTTAACTTGCGCACGTGCCAGAGGGTGCGTGAGTTAACTTGCGATGGGCGCATAACTTGCGCAAGTTAAGTCACGCAGCGTGACTTAACTTGCGCAGGGACATTTTGGGTAGTTTGGCTGGGCGGGAGTGTTTTGTGTTGGATGAAGAGTGGTATTCAATTCTTTATGCTATTGTAAATTCTTGCTCAATACAAGGTCCAAAACCTTTTTTTTTACTCACAAGGCCCAAACCTTGTGATTTGGATTTTATCAAACGTCGTTACAACTTCAACCCATCCAGTTGAAGTAAACGGAGGAGATTCTTTTAATGTGTGAAATCGAGGTTGAAATCTAAACCGTCCAATCTCAAATAAACAGTTGAGGGTGAAAATATGACAATAGTGAATCCATGTCCAAATTTACGAGATTAGGGTTTTAAAGAACTATTTCAAGAAAATGAAATAAAATCTTGAAAAGTTAAAATAAGACGTGTTAGATTGGTCAAACAATTGGAGAATCTACTAACAATATATAAAATTTGATGTCCGGCAAGATTTCAATAATGTCCTTTTCTAAACCCGTTATTTGCTTAATTTTAAGTGCCTCATCGTCATTTTGCAAAATCTAAAACTAATTTAATTAGTGCAACTAAATATCCTTAATTTCCTATGTCATTTTGTAAAATTTAATTTATTTATTTTAAAGAAATAATAATTATGGATAATGGTCATTGTAACCAATTTTCATAGATAACTATGGAACTAATTTTTTTTTTTTAAAGAGCTATGGAACTAATTTATTTGTTTTATAAAAACTAGCGAAAAGACGGCACTTGGGTGCCCGTTTTTCCGCTATTTTTATTGCGCTAACATTTAAAAAATTTAAACGGTGTTTTTTTTATGAAATATATAGACACACACATTAGCGACACGTTTAAAGTAATATTTTATGTTTCTTTTTCTATTTTTTTGTTACGTTAATGCGTATAATTTTTTTTAGTGTTGCATAATGCGTATAATTTTTTTTATAAAATTTTGATTTTAATTAAAAGTACAAGTATATTTGCCTAAAAATATTATACTTATACGAAAAGACGGGCACACCGTGCCCGTCTTTCGACTCTTTTCATTGCGTTAAAGTTTGAAAAATATGAACGGTATTTTTTTTATGAAATTTTGGTTTTGACTAAAACTAAAAATATAAATGTTTGTTTCTTTTTCTTAATGACACAAACAACAATCTTTATTATAGAAAAAATTGTTTAAGAGTATAATTAAAATAATGAAAAAGTAAGTATAAATATACTCATCTAGTTTGTTAAACTTTTTAAATGATAAAGAAAAAAAAAACATATATACATATATTCATATTGTGTTTGTTACATTTGTTTTAATATTTAAATTTATTCTTATCCATGTGTTATTTGTTTTTAAAATTAAGGGTATTTTTGGAAAGAAAGGCTCAACCCAAAAGTGTGCTGAAAGTGATAGTTTTATATATAGTATAGATTAATTACAGATAATGATCATATCTACTAACAGGGTTTGGATCTCTTCCAGTGACTGCACCATGCAATGAAATCTTGTCCATTGAAAATTAATTAAGTGCGAATATTTAATGTTTAAAAAGAAGAGAGCGATAACTATCAATGGCTGTGATTAAAATTGGAGAAAATCTGGAGAGACTCCACTGGAGAGGATCTTTTCCATGTTTAAAAAGAAGAGAGCGATGACTATCAATGGTTGTGATTAAAATTGGAGAAAATCTGGAGAGACTCCACTAGAAAGGATGTTTTCCCCTACAATATATAAAAACAATGGTCATCGTAACTAATTTTCACGGATAACTATGGAACTAATTTATTTATTTTATAAAAATTAATTACGAATATGATCATGTCTACTAACAATATATAAAAATCGAAGCGCAGTCAAAATTCATAATTGTCCTTACTGATCAGCTTAATTTTATAATCGGCCAACAAACATTGAATGGTGTTTTGCATATAAAATAAAATAAAAATTTATTTAATAGAAATACTACATTGATGTTTATATATTAAAAATAATCATGAGTTTCAAATATTTTATTATATTTCCTTTCTCACATATGTATATAAAATTTGTTTATGCAGATGTAAACATTTGAAAATAGTCACGAGTTTATTTTATCATATCGACTATCACATATCGGCACATAAAAATTTATTCTCCATATATAATCATCAACGAGTGTGGTTTAAATATATAACGGTATTTTCAATATAAAATAAAAATTTATTTAATAGACACACTACATTAATGTTCATATTTTGAAAATAGTTATGAGTTTCCAAAATTTTAATATATCGACTTTCTCGTATATTTATATAAAAATTTGTTTATGCAGATATAAGTAGATAAAATCTGCAGTGAACAGTCTTTTGCATATAAAATAAAAAGTTATTTATAAAAATACTATTTTAATTTTGACTTTGAATATAGTCATCAATTTTCAATTTTTTTTTCTTTTGAAAACTCGGTATCCGTTATGCATATAAAAATATTATCATATCGACTTTCTCATATATGCATATAAAAATTTGTTTATGCATATATAAGCACATAAAATCTACAACGGGTGTGATGTAGACATTGAACAATCTTTTACATATAAAATAAAAAATTATTTAATAAAAACACTGCATTAACTTTGATTTTTGAAAATAGTCATCAGTTATCAACTTTCTCAAATATCATCTTGACTATCACATGGATTCATAAAAAAATTATTTGCATATATAAGCTTATATAATCATCAACGAGTGTGTTTTATATATTTAACGGTTTTATAGATATAAAATTAAAATTTATTTAATAAACACACTACATTAATGTGATATTTTGAAAATAGTCATGAGTTTTCAAAATTTTATCATATCTACTTTCTCTTATATGTATATAAAAATTTGTTTATGCATATATAAGTTGATAAAATCTGCAACGGGTGCGGTGCAAAAATTGAACAATCTTTTACATATAAAATAAAAAGTTCTTTTTTGACAAGATATAAAATAAAAAGTTATTTAATAAAAATACTACATTAATTTTGATTTTGAAAATAGTCATGAGTTTTCAAAATTTTATCATATCGACTTTCTTATATATGCATATAAAAAATTGTTTATGCAGATATAAGCACATAAAATCTGCAACGGGTGCGGTGCAAACACCGAACAATCTCTTGTATATAAAATAAAAATTTATTTAATAGAAACATTAATTAATTTTGATTTTGAAAATAGTCATCGGTTATTAACTTTCTCATATATCTACATAAAAGTTTGTTTTTGCATATATAAGCAAATAAAATTAATAACTGATGTGACTCAACTATTTAACATGTTTTTTGAATGTATAAAAGAAAATTATTTAATAGAAACGTTACATTAATACTAATAATTTTAATTTAATATCTATAAACTTGGTTTGGTTTTGTCTGATTGTTTTGGTTCAACTTGTCTTCGTTTATCATTTTCAATTTGTTTTGATTTAGTTTTGTTCGGTTTAGTTTAATTTGATTTTGTTTGGTTGTTGGGTGAGTCAAGATAGTGCTGACAATTGGTTTGTTTATTTGATCAAGTACTCACGGTTTGTTTGTTTGGTGGATCAAGTACTCACAATTAATTGTTTTGTAAATTGAGTGCTCACATTTTAATTGTTTGGTGAGTTAAGTGCTCACACTTTGTAGATTTCAATTTTCTTATAGAATATATTATTATAGAGTAGGTCTTTGTTTGTTTGACTAAATTATGGAGTATGTCTTGTTTGTAAGGAAGTATAAAATTGACAAGCATGGCACACGGGTTTAATCAACTTCTCTTAGTGAAGGTGTATAAATATTGATTCCCGTTGGCTTTCTATATATGTTGGAAAGGAGAGATAAAAGATTCTTTTATGGATACATCTTTTGAGGACTAATATAAATACTCAATGTTCTAAATTATATATAATTTTTGAAAGTAGTTCAAACTGAGGCTTTACAAAGCTCAATCCGACTTAACCCATTTCCACCTCGAGTGACAACTGCATTGCAACAACAGCGCAAGGTGAAATATTTTGGAAGGATTGGTGAAATATTCGTTCTAAAAAAGGTGGACAAATTGGGAAGAGATTTAACTTTGTAAAATTTAATTTAAGGCAGTGACGGATGTGGTGGCTCTGGAGAGAAGTCTAAGGGATGTGTGGTGGGGTGAGACAAGATTGAAGATCAAGAAGGCAATGGACAAAAGGAAAAGAGTCTATGCTCGTTGTTTTTGTTTTTACATGAATTGTATAACTTTTTTTAAAAAAAAAATCCCAAAATTTTGTTTTAGTTTCTTAAAACTATTCCAACCATAATAGAATAGAGTTAAGTTATTTTGAAGTTCAAAAGCACGATAACTATTGAGAATTGTCGTCAAAGATACTCGAAAAAATTCACCATTTCAATTTTGTATAACATAACCAGTGATATTTTGAGCGATTTTTTTAAAATTTCTACTATATTTCTTTCATATATGTATATTCCATGTGGATGGTTATTTTTGCTGGAAATTTTGGTTGTTCTCTATGCACAATCAGTTTTATTATCATACACACGAGGCACTTGTTTTGGTACTTTGAGCCTTTTTCAAGTCACCCCTGGATTATTATTTGTATATCCTTTGTGAAACCACTTTGAGCCTTCATGCATTATTTCTTTCTTTGTTACTTATGTGACTTGAATCATGTCACAAATTTTTGAACCCTATAACGTCATATATATTTGTTTAATTTCTTGGGAGTTAGATAGAGTAGTGAAATACTTGTTATGGTGTCAAATTAAGTTTGGGGTTGCTCTTTGAAATTAACAATATTTTAAGTTTGGGGTGGGATAATAGTAGAACTTAGTTATGAAAAGAAAAAGAAAAAAGAATAACTAAAGATGAATCATAGCCTTAACGATCATACCTAAATTCAAATTAAGAGAGATTAATTTAAAATAAGCACATTACTACTATTTTTGTTCGAACACCGACAGAATAGTCAGTTTTATACCTTAGCCTAACGACCAGGTCAACTGCAAATTGAAAAGCATTAAGAGTATAACATATACAAATTAAATAAGACACTTGAATCATAAATTGAATAAAAACTTTATTAATTGAATCCAACAAATAAGTAAAGGTTCATTGTGGAATCCTAATCAATAGAGGTTTAGTTATACATGGTAACCGACATCATTACCAAACAATACAAAAACATACCTTAGAGAGAATAAGAGGATGAAAAAACCATCTTCCTTTAAGCTTTGATACTTGACCATTGCCTTGTATTACTAGCATTTTGAAAGAATAAAAGTGTGTGCAAGGGACTCTATTTATAGTGCATCATCACTTAAGATTTGAGAGATGAGATGTAGGCTTTTTCCTCCGATCCAGCTTAAAAAACAAGAAAAATCATCATTTTTCCCATACTCATCTGTGAGGGCATGGTCAGAGACACTGGGCGCATGAAACAACATCGAGGGATGTCTCATGTGCATGGGAGCATGAGGCAGTAGGCTGGATGCAAAATTATTCAGTTTTCTTCCCTTTTTCAAGTGTTCTTCCGTCTTAAGATACCTTGGAACTTAGGATGAATATTCTCCAACCTGTATTGTCTTTAAAAAGCTTCTAAGAACCACTGATATTCATTCTTCTTATCCTTGATCCTTCATGTAATGTGTTCTTTTGCCGATTTACATGATTTCTCACTAAAAATACTCAAAACACCCATAAAATTGCATGATTTAAGATAAAGTGAATTACAATGACTTAAATGAAACACAATACAAAACGTTAATCAAACCATGGACTACTCTTTTAAATGTACTCTTATTGTCTTCAAATGCAAAGAAAATAACTAAAACCAAAGGCTAAAATATCATATGGTGCTTCTTCATCACACCCCCGAACTTAAAATGTTGCCTGTCCTCAAGCAACAAAATAGCAAGAAGTTAAAATTTACATGAATTTGAAAATGTAAATATACCTTTGTGGAGATGATTATCAAATTATTACTCTTCCCACTTCTAAACATGAATAGCTTACAACTTACATTCAAGTGGGACAGGCGTAGAGAAGATACTCTTACTTTCAACCACTTACAATTCGAAGATACATGTATGCACCTCCTTAAGCCAGTGGGGATGGATAAGACATTTGCCACACTCCAGTCATCATGTGATTGTACCTTACTATGAGATTGAAGCAATTCTAAACAAACTTCAATGCACATATTACCACACACACATATACAAGTGTTTTCAAGGTTATGATGTGGCGTAGGATAAAGGTGAGATATATTTCGAAAAGTAGGCTAACAAACGTTTTGGAGTTAGTTACCTAATGATTCCTTATTTGAAATACTTTTCTTCCAACCTGTATCTTTTGATTCATAGTCTGTCACAACCAATGTTTATGAGATTCACAAAGTTTCACAACCAATGAGTATGAAGAGAAATGAGTACTAGTAGTACTACTTATTCTTAAAATTAGTCACAAAAAGGAATGCATACCAAGAGGTTGCTTTGAACTTAATCTTACTACCCTGCCAACTGACAAGTTTCAATTGACAAAGGAGTATGATCAACCTCAAAGAAACCTCTTAGTGGTGCATTCTCGTTGTAACACCCCGTTCTCCCAACAGTCGTAATAATAAATATAATTATATCAGAGTAATTCAACAACGGAGTATTACACTACTTTTCAAATTTTCATAAATAGGAATAAACTATTTATTTCAAAACAACATAAATTCTCATAAACTGCAGCGGAATAAATCTTCAAAAATTATAATTCAACGTCAACATAATTCTTGCACAAAGGTCTCAACAGTTATAAAATATTATTTTCAACAATAATAAACTCCCACGACACAGTCTTTTCATAGATAAGATACATAAAAGAATAAGGAAACATTCGCGACGACCTTCATCCTAATATGTATCAGAGCCCTAGACACAGAGCCAATCATCCTACTAATCTTCGTTACCTGCAAGTTACCCATAGGGAAGGCAACGTTTTCAAGCAGAAGGGGTGAGATACACGATCAATAATAAATATATATAATTCATCAAATCAATGAAACAACAACATCTTACAACAGACATTATTCAATTCATATATAATGTGAATAAATATACACATATATAATAGCAACATAATTATCTTCAACAACATTAAACAGCAGCAACAACAATGTCATTATCAGCAATGAACACCAACGACATGACCGACGACAACGACTGCGACAATGCGACATCGACAACGACAAATGCATTATGCATGTGGTACCATTTTACGCGCGTTGAATGCTAAGCATTCCAGGGCATAAGCCCCCAATAGTTGGATGATTAAAGCATCCCAGGGCATAAGCCCCCAACAGGTGAATGATAAACATTCCAGGGCATAAGCCCCCAACGGTGTGAATGGTAAGCATTCCAGGGCATAAGCCCCCAACAGTTATGAGTATGCAAATGGACTCGACTTGTGTATATCAACATACAACTAAAACTACATCTACGACAACAACATATGTGCCTAATCATTTATGACACACTCCACAACTTAGACAAAATCTGACACAACAACTCTTACGACAGAATTCATCAACATAACACATATACATTAATCAACTACATTCATATTAGACCAAAACATTCTTCAAAATCTCTAATAAAACACTTCAACTAAATCTCTAATACTCATAAAACACTTCAACTAAATCTCTAATACCTAAGTTTGAAGTTGGGAAACCAACCATAAGTTTTGGACTAACTCAGAATTAGTTATGCTAAGTTTTCTTAAAATTTTCTGAATACCCACTTGGACTATTTTCATCATAACTCAAAATTTAAAACTCGTTTACACGTCAAACCAAGGCATTAGAAAGATAATTCAATTATCTACAACTTTCATGTTTACACCGGAAGCTAATTCAAAACAGAAACGGGTGAAAAGACGCAAAAACACGAAACAGAGAAAGCTGTCACAGCAATTTCGCTAATAGCGAAATTCTGGCTAATAGCGAAAATGTTCTAGACAGATTTCGCCAATAGCGAGCTTCTAGCGAGTTTTCCCCTGTTGTTACGATTTTTACACCATTTTTCACCCAAAAACCCAATTTTTTATCCTTTAATCACCCAAAATGATTTACAATGATGTTTACAGGTCAAATAGGCAATATAGAAATCAAAACAACATAGGATCATGCATCAAACAACACAATTCATCTCATTTTATCAATTAACATAAATTTTCTAAACCTAGAAACCAAGAACACAATAATTCACCAATTTCAGAATTATACACATTATTAGTGAAAGGAATCCCACCCTTACCTTAATTCAGCAACAATTGAAAGCTTACAGCAATTTGATCCCTTCCTAGCTCTCCTTCTAGCCCTCTTGGTTTTTCTCCTCTTTTTCTCAAAAACTCTCTTTTTCTCTACTGTACGTGAAAATGTTTGTCTGACTCTTTCCTTACTAACTCCCAAAACATAACCCCCTTTTTCTTTCTCTTAACTCCCACTTAATCCACATAATTACAATTAATCCCCCTTAATTCTAAATAATATTATTACTACTTATTTCAATTTCTCATATTTTATTTTAAATAATAAAACAACTATATAATAAAATAACACATAATATATATATATATATATATATATCACACATGAATCATACATTTTCGCATAAAATCATATATATATATATATATCAAATAAGTCATGCAAAATCATATAACCAATATTCAAACATCATTTAAAATAATAGAATTAAAATGAGGTGTTACACTCGTCATCACAAAGAAGAATGCATTTCAAGAGATTGTTTTGAATTGATCTTACTGCCCTGTCAACTGACAAGTTTCAATTGATAGAGGAGCACTATCCAATTCAAAACAACCTCTTAGAATGCATTCCCTGCATCACTTATAGGAATGCATTCCAAGAGGTTCTTTTGAGTTAATCTTACTGCCCTGCCAACTGATAAGTTTCAATTGACAACGGAGCACGATCAAACTCGAAAAAACCTCTTAGAGGTGAAAATTAATTTCTTGTGGTGTAGATCTGGTACATTTCAGATCTACACCATAAGAAATTAAACAATGAATGAAAAACTCATTCAAACATTTCATAAAACACTTAGAGTGCAAATTATACATAAACACTAAAAATCATAACTATAACATAAACTTGCAAAAAATGTAATAAAATTAATCAACTTATATCTACTCTTAAAATGAATCATATACTCTTACTTGTAAATCTACTCAAAAACTAAAATTAAATAAATAGAAAACACCAAAATTTAAATTTAACCTAAAACTCATAACTATAACATAAACATGCAAACATTTTAACAAAATTAATCAACTTACATCTACTCTAAAAATGACTCATAATAGGTAAATCTACTCAAAAACTAAAATTATAAAAATAAAATAAAAAAATAAAAACAACAAAATTTACATCAACCTAAAACTAAAATTATCAAAAAAGGAAAAAACAATTATAACAACTAAAATGTATGTTAATAGCACTAAATTTTGTTGTACGTAAGGGGAATATTATTGAACTAGGTGAATGAAGAGCCGTTGTAATGGCACACATGATTTTGTTGAATAAATTTGGTTGGAATTTTTAGAGAGATTTTGAGAAAGATTTGAAAAATTTTGAGATTTTGAGAGTAATAATGGATGAGAGAGTTTCTACCTGAATTTGTATCAAGATCGCAACAGTAGTTAACTGCATATGGTTCCCACAACAGTTAGCTACCACCGGTTCTTCAAGCGATTGACAGTTATCTACCGCCGGAACATTTCAGTCTTTTTGTGATGTTTTTCAACCTTAACACATGTCAAGTTGTCAACAACAAATTTCATGCATTTTATCTCTCCTTTCCAACATAGAAAGCCCGCAATGTGTTGTACGGGGAATATTATTGAACGATATTAGCTCCTCAAAAGAAATAAAAGCATCTTTTATCTTCATCACCAACATATTAAAACCAGCATTGTGTTGTACTTGGAATATTTTTTAACTATATTACCCCCTCAAAAGAATGTATAATGGGATCAAAAGTAGCTTTTATTTCTCTTCGTTTCAAAAACAGAAATGATAATGCACACATGTAAACTTTTATTATTTATGTACCATGCTTCTCAATTTGAATTAATAAATTAGACAATATCCTATAATATATGTTTGCACACATGTGTTTATATTTTGTTCATGATTACACACATATGTCTAACAGCACATTTTCCGGGTTGGGATAGAAGTAAAAGCATTTTATTTGTCTATAAATTGGTGCATGCAAGAAATCATAATGCAACACAAACCTAATAGCTCATAACAAACATACAATTGTTATTTCTTGAGATTAATCGATGGCTTATTTCAAACTTGCTCCATTTGCTTTTTTCTTGCTTGCTACATTCTGTATGTTTTTTTAACCACCTTTCACATCAAAAATTACTAAGAAACTCTTGTATCATTATTATTTATATGTTTGAACTTTGAACCCATATCATATCCAGCATGCATGCTTATACAAGTGCTAGTCCTCTACTAAAGAGTTTAAATTACATGACGAAACATCTTAATGAAAATATGAAATCTCTCTATAATCTTTTCACTAATTTTATTTTTATCAAATAATGGTATGTTGTTCGAATTTTTATTTGCTTCGCCTTTTACAGTAACGTTCCCGACGAAGAATGTAGAAGCACAAAGTTGTAGTGGTATTTGTACAATATTTGATCCAAGTTGCGGTGGTGGCAATTGTCGTTGTAAATTTGATCCATTTATGCCTATTCCAATTGCGGCTTGTGGCGTTCGAACGTCTACCGATGTAATGGAAATGGATGAGGAACATCCTTACCTATGTCAGTCTCATGCTGAATGCAACAAGAAGGGAAGTGGGAGCTTTTGTGCTCGTTCTCCTAATTCTGATTACAAATATGGCTGGTGTTTTGCATCTTTCTCTGAAGCACAAGAATTCTTCAAGTTTACCATCAAGTATAAATTCACAAGAGACTTCCTTAAAATGCCTATCAATGCTTAAAAAAAACTACCACGCATGAAATCATGTATCTTAGTACTTTAAATTAACAGTCTTTGTTTGAAACTATTAAGTTGGATTTCTTAGAAATCTTTTTGAATTTCAATAAATGATACATGTGCGTGGATGTGTTGTGGCAATTTGATGTATGTTGTAAGTTTTCTATTTAATATATATGTTGGTTTTGGTGTTTTATTTTCCTTTGTTGTTTTCTTGATCTGTTTCGGCTATTTCTTCTAGTTTTATCTATAGTATCCACGACTTCACCTCCATCGAGAAAGGCTTAATCAGGGCCGCTCCTTCTCTATAAGACAATAATCGAAAATTTAAAGCTTTCATACTATGGCGTTGAGCTTCACGAGGCTGAAAATGAGACGAAAAGTGAGTGTAGATAGCATTGCGCACATTTTCAACACTTTCAATCAGCACCCCATTCACAAGAAAAAACGGAATGGAATTCCTTCGACATCTATTTGACATAATACCGTGGAAAAACTTTGAATTTGCATCCCCTTCTCGTAACCATTGAACTCTTGAATGTTGCCATCAAATGCTAGAATTTATACGGACTAAAGAAAACAATTCTTCCGTAATATATACCATGAAGCTCCTCAATCTCTCCATCACATAAGACCTTTGTCTCCCCTTTTAAATCTAAGGCTTCAATTTTGTCCTTTAAAGTCGAAACTCTAGCAGGTAATTTTTGTGTATGACGCTGGTGCCACTCTTTTAAAACCAACTTTAGTAACTTCAATTTTTCTTTCAAAACATATCCACCCCAGCCTTCCAACTGATACGAATTCCATTTATCATGAACAAAAGAATTATAGCCAGAAAGAATCTCCCAACATTTTAACATACGCAGAGGTCTAGGTCCTCAATTCTTGACATCAATCGAAAGCACCAAAGGACAATGATCCGACAACCCACGCGACATAGCCATCTGAAAACAATTAGGCCAAGTCAAACACCACCTGTCAGATAGCAGAAACATGTCTATTCGGCTCATGGACTTCCCATCACCCCAAAACCACTTAAAATTGCGGCCCCCAGAGAGGAAGGTCCACCAAAAAAAAATCTTCAATCAAATTATTGTAGTCTGCGCTCCACACCTGACTAAAAACACTCCCAACACTTCGACGTTCCTCCATACACCGGACCGCGTTAAAATCACCGTAGTCACAAACATTCTGATCAGACAAAGTACCCAGTTTGTTTGATAAATTATTCCAAAGAACTTGCTGACAAATAGAATCACAAGGTGCATAAACATTAAACACAGCAAACTGCTTTCTAGTTTTCACAAAACGGCCTAAAATCACCAAGACATGGTCAAAAAACATGGATGACCACACCTCAACCTCCTTAGTATCCCACATAGAAACTAGACCACCAGAAGCTCCCATTGAAGGTTGAAAAGAAAAATCAACATATTCGTCACCCCACAAAGATTTACAAACATTAACATCAAACACAGACAACTTAGTTTCATGTATACATATAATAAACAGTTTTTTATCCCTTACCAAATGACGCACCTCCCTCCTTTTTTCAAAACTCCCTAACCCCCTAACATTCCAAGAAATAATTTTCATTGCAAACACACAACACCGAACCAACCCTCATCCCCACCAGCCAACCAGATTTCAGCCTACTTACCATCCCCACCACCACCAATATTTTTTCTTCCCACCCCTAACAACACATCAAACATATTATTTTTATCTCCATTAAATTTAAGACCAACAACCTTTCCTATATCACAGACATCCTCTGACACCACCTTGTCATCACCATGAAGCACCAAAAAAATTTGTCAATCATTATTAACAGAAGACTGAGACTCACCAAGGCCTTCATTTGACATTGCCTTAGCCTTTGATACATCAGATACCTCCCTACGATGTTTCATAGTCCTTCGCAAAGCTCAAAGAACCTCTTTACGGTCTTTATCAGAGAGTCTAGCAATACGTTTTAAACTTTGTGCACAATGGCGTAGATAGCTGCTACCCTTTTTCTTAGTTACTCTCAGTTTGGACGAACATTTGTCAGTGTCCTTCGGCTTTGACACCAACGAAGCTCCAGTGTTAGGAGAAGGGTGGGGGATGGGTCCGAAACTGATTTTTGGCGTGACTGTTGGTGTGGTGATGTTCCGTTTTGTGAGCGCTTTAGACGACTATGTGACTTGGCTCTCAACAAAGTAACCACATTTAGGACTATGTTCTTGATGGGGGTGGATGTAGGTGGGGAGGCGTGGCAGTGACATCGTCGTTTATGGATGTGGGAGGAAGACCTGTTAGAGGAGTGTATGGCTTTATTACTGACAGTTTCGTTGCAGGATTCATTGCATGATAGGTGGGTGTGGTTACCGGATCAGGGTGGCGGGTATTCAGTCCGCGGTGTATATGACATGCTGACATCACAGGAACATACTCAGTTACATCCAACTATGGAGTTAATTTGGCATAAACAGGTTCCTCTTAAAGTCTTTATTCTTACTTGGCGGCTATTGAGGGATCGTTTACCTGCGAAAGCAAATTTGGCAAACCGTGGCATCATTCCTATGGAGGCGCGGTTGTGTGTCATTGGTTGTGGGCACGTTGAAGATGTGAAACATTTGTTTTTGTCTTGCCCAATTTTTGGTGCCTTATGGCCATTGGTGAGGGCATGGCTTGGGGTTGAAGGTGTTGACCCTCAGCATATTTCGGACCAGTTTTTGCAATTTATTCATTATGCATGTGGTTTGAAGTCGCGAAGATATTTCTTCCATTTGATTTGCCTTCAGTGTATTTCGGTCTTATGGAATGATCGGAAAGATAGAATTTTTAGAGACAGACAGAGCTCTTTACCATAAATGTTAGACAAAGTAAAATCATCTTCTTTGTGGTGGTTAAAAGCTAGTAATGTTGTTTTTAGCTTTGGTACTCATAATTGGTGGTCGAGCCCTTTGTTATGTATGGGCATCGACTGACAACTTTGTATTATTGACAGAACCTTGTTCTTTTCGTGATTGTTTAGCACACCTTGTGCTGCAACAATTACGTCCTTAGTAGTAATATATTTAATTTTGGTTTGTTAAATAAAACCAATATCAAAATGTAATATACACTATCAATTTATACATTTGTATGAAAAAGTTTACAATTCAATACAAGTTCCGATGGATATTAACTTTTCAGTTATGTGGTTGTATCATGTTTAAATAGGGTTCCATATGTTTTGGAGAGACATCCCCAACACTAATGCGGTGGTCGGAAAGACATATGCTGAGAGATCAGCATAGCATGTTGCCAAAATGCCTATCAATTAGTCGTCAACGAACATATAGCTAATTTATTTTTGAAGCAAAATTTCGTTCAAGATGTGTATACCCCCATTCTAAATTTCTCCAACATATACATAAATACAATTAACGGAAAGACATTTGCTTGTTTCTAATTAAGTGATTAATATGCACCATATTTTGCTTATTTTTAAATTATTAATTTACAATTAATTGGTAATCATTAAGTGATTAAATTTTTGCTTGTTAAGTGAATAATGGAAAATTATAGAAACAATAAAACTTATTATGCAAATTAAGTGAAGATAAGTGCGAAATTATGAAGTGGTTTGTCACTTTGAGGATGACATTAGGTCCAGAGGTGACTTCAGGTCCATCGATCCTACTGGTGTTGTCTGCTTGGAAAAATCTTTGAGCTAAAGCATGTGAATATAGCGTGTGCAACCTCGTCATCGGTCAAATTGGGAATCCGGCTTCTCCATGCAGAACTGGCAGTTAGGTTGGTTGGGTTGCGATGGATCGATGTCCATCATGCTAAAATAGCCCACCCTTCGGTTGGTTGTGACGATCCTTAGATCGTATGTGTATGTTCTGGAACGTCGGACGTTGGCTCCCACATCAGGGGTAAAAGCTACAACTTACGCCTTTAGAACTGCGTGATAGTAAGTGAAAGCTTCCAAATCTCTTCCCTTCACCACTAGTAAAGTTGGATTGAAGGTGTGAATTATTGTATGATAAGGGTTTGTATTAAGAGCAATTATCTTTGATGATAAGGCGATTCTAAATGTTTTGAGAAGCATTGCATTGTGTATATAGTCACCTGATAGGTGCGAGGGAATATTCATTCTCAACAATGTGATTCTCATTAGAAGCTTCACATGTATGATTACGAGTAGATCGGAGTTACTGCTATGTTATTTTTCTTGATTGTCTACATTTTTTTAGTCATACTTTGTGTATCTAACCTACATATCTAGTCCACTTGTCTGACTTTTGTTAGAATTTGAGAGGTAAAAAGGTACATTTGACGTAAGTAAGCATTTCTTGATTTTGTATTCTTATTTTATGGCGAAATTTCTTGCTTGATCGAGTTATGATTCAAGGACATACATCATGAATACTTTCTAACCCCTATAATATTTTGTTATGTTGGTTATGATTTACATTATCTTTATATTTGTTGCAAGCATTTGAGAATTTGATCTGATAAGTGATTTTTTTAGAGATCTAAAAGTTAGATCTAAGTAAGATAACAAATCTATGATGGTAAACTTCCAATGAAGTTATTCACAAAAATAACATATTTAGCATCTCGTAAAATTTGAATTTAGATAATACGAATAATATGAGTATCATATTCTATGTAACAATTCAGTCTTTGTTTTTGTAGGTATTCACTTTATTCAATGGAAAAAAGAATTTGTTTATTACGTTGAAATTTGACAAAGATAAATATCTGAATAACAATGTCACTTCTCCGCTGCAAATTTGCAGGGAGAGTGATTACACTTTAGTTTCCGTTTCCGACGAAGGAATAACTACGACGAGTTATTGCAGTTTCGCCGACGAATATTCCGACATTAAAGATATTGCGCTGCTACGTCTGATTCCTAGATTGAAGATATTGATGTTACGTCAAATTCCGCCTCCGCCGGCGAAGAATCCAAGATTCAAGATATCGCTTTTTCCGATGATGGAGCTTCTTCTCGTTCCAGCTATTGCCCCATAAAAAGCCCACATTTTGCAACAACGTAATTGCGATATTTCAATGAGAAATCAACTCCATCTCAATCTTCTTCCCTCACACCAACACCACCACCTGTATTTTAATATACATTGTTACTTTGCAAGTAAGTTATGACACATTCATTACATGTTCTATAACTCTTACCATATATATCTAAATCCGTTTAATATCTAAATCCGTTTAATATACCTCCTCTATTCCTTTTTAAATGTCGTTCTGGTATTTTAAAGGTATAATTTATCAATTATATCATTTGTCAATTACTCTTATCTTTTTCAATAAAACTAATTAATGTTATATATTTAAAAAACTAAAGTTTGTTTTTATTAAACAAAGTTTGTTTGTTTTTTTTAACAAAGTTTGTTTCTTATTATCTTAAAATTTAAAAAAAAATTTGTTACCTATAATAATGGTTCCATGAATAGTTAAAATTTTATAAATAAGATGAGTAGTAATTGTTAAAAATTTCAAATAGACATGATAGAAAAATAAAATAAAAGACTCCATGAATATTCAAAAAGAAGAAAGAGTGGAAGACTCATTGAAGCGGATGATGGAAGGTGGAGATGGAGAAATAGCTGAAGACTCGTTTGACAAGATAAAAGAACAATATTTAGAAAATTGACAATTGCTTGTTATGAAAGAGTGAAAAAAAAAAAAAGAATTTATTGAAGAAAAATATAGTATTAAGTTACGAGAAAACGATAACATATTAAATTTATTGAAAAAAGTATAATAAGAAAGAAAAAAGTGTGCAAAAATACATGACATGTTCTCTGATTCTTACCATATATATTTTTGGATTTAATTTTTCCAATTTCCAAAAGTCATTATGATGTTACTCGAAAAATAGAAAAAAGTTATGCAATGGCGATTTGTACGGTTAAAATATTAGGAAAAATGAAAATTACAAGAGAACACAGTGCTTATATAGAGCGCAATCAATTTTTCTTATAACCATTTTCGGATGATTCTTAACTAAAAATACATTTTTTGTGACTAAAACAAGCTTTGAGAATATCATGAATTTAAGAGAATCATGAGTAGTTCATTTAAGAAGCATACAAGAAGCACCTTAAAAAATATAACTAAGTTTTTACCTTTTTCTTAATGCATGTACAATCACTGTTGTGCACCAACAATTTCAAGACTCATTTTATGTGAATGTGATGGTGGATGAGATAACCCCATGTAATTGATCCCTAATGAGACAATACACAACCTTCTGTACATGGCAGAAATCTCTTACAAATTGCCCACTTGATTATACTCTACTATGACGTATAGTAATTCATAAAGTACCATTGAACATTTAACAATAATGACCTTATTTTGATATTTACAAGTATAAATGAGATTTTATTATCCATTTCAAAGCAATATGATAATTGTCAATAAGTTTGATTGTTCTGTATGATCCATCTAACATGGTGAAGTAACTCTTTTCGAGTATCATGGCAGAGGAAAGGAAGTGGAGGAAAATGAAAGATGGTTGACACCTGTATTTTCTATCATTTGGATTTTTTACAAGGATTGAAGAAAGACTAGAGAGTCCTTTACCCTACATGATTAGTACAATTTGATTAAAGAATGAAATATTTAAAACACGCAAAATTGAAAATCTAGGTTCAGAATACAATTAAATTGGCATAATTGTTCTTCACCTTCGCCATTTATCCCTTCAAATTCTTCCAAATCAAAATTTTTCTTGGTTTTATCCCATCAATGGAGTGTGCCATGACAGAGACAACCTACAAAAACACAGTTAATGTGTTGCTTTTGATGTCTTACACATCAGTCTTGCATCTGCATGAAATTTGTGGCTTTTTCTTTCAACCATCATCGATATTAATGAGTTCTAGCTCCTGTAGCCATGCAATGAAGATTCTCAACTTGTACTATCAAAGATGTCGATCACACGTTGAAGGAACAAATACAAACCATTACCAACATCAACATATAAATGGAAAAATAAATATTCCTAACACAGGAGACACTAAATATGTCATGGCATCAAAATAGTATTTCTCATTGATAAAAATATACCATTAGCATTTCTTATCATATGAGGCAATGGATAACAAGAACAAAGTCAAACCCGCAAAAAAGTTGCAATTAGCATTTAAGACAAGTAAATAACCACAAAAACAAAAGAAAACAACCAGTTATTATTTTACATTATTATGAGAGTATAAAAGCCCCTAAGGAATTTCTCAATTCAAATGCATCGAGCATATGTAGACCACAAGTACAATAGAAAGAATAATTTGAAATGCATTATACAATCAAGTAATTTAGCAGCAAAAACTCAATCATCAACAGAATGAGAACTACTTTTACTATTAGCATGATATCTTCTCATAAACAGATGAGGATTACTTGTATGTCTATATAATGGATAGTATTTTGAAATGAAAGTTAGTTTAACATATATGAGGAGCCAAACTTGGAAATTCAAAATACATGATCACAACTAATTAAAACATACAACCTGTTGTCAGTATAATCAGAGGTGAGATATTGAAATACAAAAAAAGCCCTCAGATCTCATAGCTAAGTATTAATCATCTGCAGCTTATAACAATGGCACCATTCACAGCCTTCGTGCACCATCTGAAGATTTTATTTATATATATATTATTATTATGAATGAATGAATGAATGAATGGAGAGAAAGAGATAGAGAGTACCAAAGAGAGAGAGAGAAAGAAATGGTGCACGTCAGGCTATAAACAATACCATGAAGCCACTCAATAGTCTATTTCTCCATCATTGGGCAGCATTACATATAACGGTGAACATTTTGTTCTAACTTTTCGAATTTGAATTTGTTGATCAGAAACCTCTTATTTGGTTCTAGATTACTTATTTTATTTTAAATTTGAAAAGAAAAAGCAAGAGACCATAAAAGACCACGCAGAAATATTCAAATGAATAGGGCATATGCAGAACATGTATTCATGTATGCAATGAAATGACAACTACAAACCATAGTAGTTAATAGCGGATAGTGGCGCGTAGCGGCCGACCCCAAAAATGCTATAGCGGGATAGCCCATAGCGCAATGACCGCTATTTCATAGAGAGCAGAATAGAGTTTTACAAGAACAAAAACATAGGATTGTTTGTACAAACTACAACAGAAACAGAGAGAGCAGAATGGAGTTTGGAATCAATAATAACAAAGAAAACTAGAACAAAAAAGTAACAGGACAACAGAGTTTGAGATTGTTAAACAAAAAAATAACAGGATAACAGAGCAAACAAGACAAAGTAGAAGAAGATTTACAGCAGAGGTGAAGAACTTTCACAAAACAGCAGAGAGAAGGTATGTTTTGCAGATAAACACCGTTTTGCGTAAGAAAGAAAGAAGGAAGAGAGAAGCTGAACTTTTTAGGGTTTGATGAAAATGTCAAAAATACCCTCTTTTTTTAAAAAAAACCAAGGACAATTTTGTATTTTCTCTTAAAATGAAATAGCGGTTCTAAACCGCAAAACCGCTACGAAGCGTTGCGCCGCTATCTCACACCGCAACGCTATGGCTTGTTGCGTAGCGCTCCGGCACCGCACCGCGCGGCCGCTATAGCGCCGCTTTTGGCCGCTATTGACTACTATGATACAAACCATTACCAACATAGCATATAAATGAAGAAAAAAAAAATCCTAACACAGGACACTAAATATGTATGTACAACCCCAACCTAGTTTAGATGTATGTGAGCTGCATTAAGTATGAGATAAAAAAAAATTACTTAGTATCAGTTCCATTTTATCAATACATTCCAGGGTTTTGATAACAAAGCCAATTCACATTATCGATGAAGCCAAGAGTGTCAACAAGTCCTGCACAATCAGATAAACAAAAGTATTCAACTGTGAGGATAATGGTGACGGTTTAAGGTAAGAGAGGCAACGGTGCAATCCAAGCTATAAATAAAACAAATCAGCATTTCTTATAGTACTTCTCATTAATAAAAAGACATTAGCATTTCTTATCATCATGGGCAACGGGTATCAAGAACATAGTCAAACCCCCAGAAAAGTTGCAGTTTGCATTGAAGACAAGAATATAATTACCACAAAAGCAAAGGAAAACAACCAGTCGTTAAGCTTATATCATAGTAAATATACTTGAAATTACGTTCGCAGATATTAAAAATATTTTGACTGTTGTGAATATTGGAGTGGAACAAAAACCCTCAGATCTCATAGCTAAGAATAAATCATCTGCAACTTATGACAATGGCATTATTCACAGCCTTCCTGCACCATCTCAAACATCTATTTTGTTTTTGTTTTTTGGATATATGAATGAATGTATGAGTGAGAGAGAGAGAGAGGTGCAGATCAGGTTATGAACAAAACCTATGTGGCCGCTCAATAGTTTATTCATACATCATTGGGCAGGATAGCAGAAAAAGTTTGACAAATATCCTTTTCAGTGAATGATACTAACAAAAAAATCTCAGCATCAAACAAATTAATTATGAATCTGATCAAATCATATAAAGGACCAAACATTTCAGCATCAAACATGTGTGACAAGGATCAAGATTTCAGATATAGCCTTTACTGGCTCAAGATTTCAACAGATAAAACAAAGTCATGGCACAGATAAAATTTATACATTAAAGTATCAAGTACAATAGAAAAGGATCTCATTTTGAAATAATAAATTTTTTATTGGCCTAAGTTTGAAATGCATTATACAATCAAATAATTTAGCAGCAAAAACTCAACCATCATCAAAATGAGAACTACTTTTACTATTATCACGGTATCTTCTCGAAAACAGATGAAGAATTTAAACCAACTATCAAACAACATAGTTTAAACCTGTTACATAATCAGTTTTGCCTCAATATTTATGATCACAATGGAAGAGGATTACTTGTATGTCCATAAAATGGATAGTGCTTTGTATGTCAGTACAATCAGAGGTAAGATATTGAAATGCAACAAAAGCCCTCAGATCTCATAGCTAAGTGTTAATCATCTGCAGCTTATAACAATGGCACCATTCACAGCCTTCGTGCACCATCTGAATATTTTATTTATATATATATTATTATTATTATTATGAATGAATGGAGGGAGAGAGGGAGGGGGGGAGAGAGAGAGAGAGTAACCGAGAAAGAAAGAGAGAAAGAAATGGTGCACGTCAGGCTATAAACAATACCATGAAGTCATTCAATAGTCTATTTTCCATCATTGGGCAGCAAAACATAGAGCAATGAACATTTTCTTTTACCTTTTCAAATTCGTAGTTTATTGATCAGAAACCTCTGATTTGGTTCAAGATTACTTGCTTTAATTTAAATTTGAAAAGAAAAAATGAGAGAACTTAAAAGACCACACGGAAATATTCAAATGCAGAACACATGTATTCATGTATACAATGAAATAACAACCTTATTGGTTTCAAATATTGATTTACATAAAAGCTTACGGTTATGACTTGATAAGCTAGATGATTCCTTGAATGATTACAAAAATGGTCTATAACACTGCACAAAATACAAAGATAAACAAAACTATAACTGTATGAGGTTGTTCCCAGATTAACATTGCAATCTAATTTTTCCAGACATTGTAATTCTAATAAGTGCATACAATAAAATGTCCGATGACTAATCTGATCCATATTATACTTAACATAAAAAACACATCATAGGAATAAAAGAATAAACAATACAAACACAGAACAAATCCAAAATGTCAGTAATCTGATACAAATTATCATTCACACAAAACACAATTCATGTGAATAAATCCAAGGCCCTCAGATCTCATAGCTTAATACATATTCATCTTCGGCATTGATCACGGGTTTCATTCATAACCATCTTTGCACCTTCATAAGCTGTTTATCCAAACAATAACACACACAAACACACATGGTAGAGCACCACACGCGCGCGCACACAGAGGGAGTAAGAGAGAGAGAGAGAGAGAGAGAGAGAGAGCAAATCAGGTTATGAACAAAACCCATGTAGCCGCTCAATAGTCTATTCATACATCACTGGGCAGGATAGCAGGAAAAGTTTGACGATTATCCTTTTCAGTGATTCATACTAAAAAAATTCTCAGCATCAAACAAATTAATTATGAATCCGATCAAATCATATAAAGGACCAAACGTTTAAGCATCAAACAAAATAAGAGAACAGTCAGTGGAGCAAATGTGAAAATCAAGGATCATGATTCTAAAGAATCAGAGCATCGAAGAACATGGATAAAAACGAGAGTGAGGAAAATGCGTCAGATAGAGCTTTGTAGGCTGCGCATTTTTATCAATAGTACAGTCTAAATAAAACTGCTCAGAGCCCAGTACATATCATTCACTAAAAATCTACAAATAAGCAACAGCAGATATAACCATTCTAGTGAAGAGAGTGGGGTTAAACCAGCATGAATCTCGACATGATGGATAGAATTTGACAAACAACGTTTAGAATTATGTCACACAAAAAAAGGTTTAGAATTACAGATATGAGCAATGTGGATACAATTTTTAGATAACAATGAACTCATGCATATGGAAAAGAAAAATGACGAGAATTCTCAATCTATGATTTCAAATTAGAAATTTAGAAAAACAATAACGTAATACAATTCATTGCCAGATCAAATAAAAATAGGCTACAAGATCAAAAATTGAGAAATTAAGATTTTTGACTAACTTCCAAGTATCTCATAGCTTCAAACAATAACGTAATACAATTCACCCTTCTAACAACACAAACAGAAAAAGATTATACTCAAAGCCCTCAGATCTCATTGCTTACATACAAGCATCCACACTTTTCAACGCAAGTTTCATCCACAACCTTCTTGCATTCCTCCAAATATATGCACATACAAACACATTCACAACAAACACACACGCACGCACACACACAAGGAGAGAGAGAGAGAGAGAGAGAGAGAGAGAGAGAGAGTGAGAGCGCGCAGGTTGTGAACAAAACCGTGTAACTGTTCAATAATATGTTGATACATCATTGGGCAAGATGGCCAACAATTGATTCTATTAATAACACATTAAGCACTATTATTATAGAATTTAATTTTCAACTTAAACAATGGACATAATTTTAGTTCTGATTCTTAGCTCTCAATTTAAACTTCAAAACAAAGAAATCATATGCCAAACAGGCATTTCATAACGAGCAAAAATTTGCATTTAGCATAATTACCTCAAAAACATAATTTCTTTAACCAAGACAAATACATAAAAAATAACCTTCCTAGAAAATAAATAAAATCATAACTGAGAAGGTGAGATTTTTTACGCATCCTTCTAACATACACAGACAGAAAAATATTTTATCCAAAGCCGTCAGATCTCATAGCTTATATATAGTATCATCCACGGCTTTTATCACTGGTTTCATTCACAACCTTCATGCATTCCAAATAGTTCAAACAAACAAACGCGCACACACAGAGAGGGAGAGAGAGAGAGAGAAATGCAGATCAGGTTGTGAAGAAAACCGTGTAACCGTTCAATTATTTGTTTATACATCATTGGGCAGGATAACACATAATATATCCCATTAAGAAATTTCAACGTTAAAAAATGTGTGAAAAGAAGGAAAAAAAATTAAAACAGCAACAATAAGTAATATGTTTCTTGAATCTAATAAGTAATATGTTTCAAAATAAAATAAAAATATAAAAAGGTTCTAAAACAATTAAGAAAACAAGAGCAAAGAAAAATAATAAATATTAATTGATAATATAAGTACGATATAAGTTTGAATAAAACAGGTCAGATAAAGCTTTCTAGGCTACGCATTTCCATCAATAGTGCATTCTTAAACTGCTCAGAGCCCAGTGCATTATCATCATTCACTAAAAATAAAACAATCAACAAGAAAATGGGTAAACATTGAAATGTAGCAGCACATTTGGCTTTCACGATTAAAAACAAATCAGGAAGATCAAATGCAAAGGAAAAGCAAATAAGGATCTATATAGGTACCGAGATAGTTTAAAGCTTAAAAGGTCAAAAGCGCAAAAAGCATAACCATTCTGACGAAATATTGCACACAAACAAAAATTCATAGATAAACCACTTAAAAGATGGGGGAGTCCAAAGTACTCGTTGACTTAGGATCTAGATTTGCAAAGCGATGGAAAACTTTTAACTTAAACACGTATGAATCTCGAAAAAATGGATAGTATTTGATCTTGCAATCTATGCATCATATGGAGCAAACCTTGCATTTTCCCACAGGACAACAACAGTTTTAACTAGGTCACAAACAATGATTTCTTAAATATGGTAAAGGAAAATTCAAGAAATTTCAAATTAGAAATTTATAAAAAAAAAAATATTAAATTAATATTCATTGACAGATCAAACACAAATGGGCTAAAAAATCTTAATTGAGAGTTTAGACTATCTTTAAGTAAAATCTGACTTTCACACACACACCCTTTTAACTACAAATACTGAAAGAGATAATACCCAAAGCCCTCAGATCTCATAGCTTATTATAAAATCATATACGGTTTTCATCACTAGTTCCATTCACAACCTTCTTGCAAATCATATATATATATACACACACACACACACAAGCGCGCGCACAAAGGGGGAGAGAGGGAGAGAGAGAGAGAGAGAGAGAGACGCAGTTCAGGTTGTAAACGAAACTGTGTAACCGCTCAATGGTTTATTAGTACATCACTGGGCAGGATATCAAAACAGTTTACTCAGTTTAAAATTTAGTATTATTATTATACAAGTTAATTACCAGTATAAAAAACATACATTTTATTCTAGTTCAAACTATCAATATGAAGTTGAAAACAGTACATTTTACTTAAAATATCACTACACAGTAAAACAGAACAATCAATCAATGACATCAATTTTATTCTTTTGATAAATCACATAAAAAATTACATTGTAGATTTACTAAAATAAAACAGAACAATACTAGATGGTGTGTGAAATATCATCAAGAAGATAGATGACCATGAAAACATGCATCTTTCAAAGTTAACTTAAAATAGATAAAACATAACCTTACTACACACAATAAACAATATTTACAGTGATAGTTGGCTATAAATATAATTTATCAGAACAACATGATTAGATCAGTCAATAAGATTATCAAATATCAAAGCGGGTCATTCACTTAATCATACTCCAATTACAATTATAGAAAAACAGAAAAAGATAATACAGATCATCAACAATTAGAATAGATAAACAGACTTAGTTTCTTTACTATAAATATGCAAAACCTGATTTCACATTCACCCATATAAAGTACACAAACAGATAAAGTTAGTATCCAAAGCCCTCAGATCTCATAGCTTATAAAATCATCTACGGCTTCCATCACTGGATTTATTCACAACATTCTTGCATTTCTCCAAGTTCACACAA
Organism: Medicago arabica; assembly: GCA_946800305.1. NCBI lineage: Eukaryota > Viridiplantae > Streptophyta > Magnoliopsida > Fabales > Fabaceae > Medicago > Medicago arabica. Next base: position 48,416,615 of record OX326966.1, read on the forward strand.
ACACACACACAGGATGAGACAGAGAGAGAGAGAGAGAGAGGGAGAGAGAGAGAGACACAGGATGAGACAGAGAGAGAGAGAGAGAGAGAGAGAGAGATGCAGTTCAGATTGTGAATAAAACCGTGTAATCGTTCAATTATTTGTTTATACATCATTGGGCAGGATAACACAGATTTCAGTGTAAAAAAACCTATTATTTTTAGAAATTTATGATAAAATCTATTTTTACTACATTAAGAAATTTCAGTGTTAAAAGCCTATTTTTTTCCAGTTCTGAATTTCTAAAAAACAAACACATAAATCTTATTAAAACCAGCACAATTTGACCTAAAATTTCAGCATATTCATAAGGAACAAAAACTTACATCTAGCAAAATAATTTTCAGTTCTAATTACATCTAACAAACACTTTCATAATTAAAACTTACATCTAACAAAAACTATCCGAATTAAATCTTATAACTTAACTACACAGTAAACAAGATCACATACATTTTTTCCTGTTCTAATTTTGATATAACAATTTAAAGTTCAAAACAGGAAATTAGTAATCACAATAAATATAACAAATGAAACAAAGAAATTACTTGAAACAAGAAACATACAAATATAATTTGACTTAAAACTTCATCACAGAGCAAAAACTTGCATCTAACAAAATAACCAGAAATCAATAATAGCTATAACAAAGTCAAAAAACATGTGAAAAACGAGGTAATAGTCATTTTGGTAATTGAATGTTTAACAAGTAGTCACAATAGTCCTTGATGTATCGAAATTTTAAAATAGTCCTTATTGTACACTTCGTTAGTCAAAATAGTATTTCAATGTTAACAATTACTCGTTTCACATTGATCAATAAGCATGCATATTGAGGGACTACTACTATTGTATTGATGCACAACCATGGACTATTGTAGGATTTCGATACAATGAAGGATCATTGTGACATTGAAGGACCATAGTGACGACTCGTTACAAATACAGTGACCAAAATGACTATTACCCCTTTGAAAAAACCCTTAGTACACACACAATAAGCAGGGTGAAATACAATTGTTTGAGTTCTGATTCAAAATTAAACAGAAAAACAAAAACAAAAAATCAAACAAATTCAATAGAAAATTGCTTCTAAAAAATTCAGAAAAAGGAAAAGGAAATTCTTACAATCTTTCCTTCATTTACAGTAACGGTCAGCTTTCTTCATAACCCGATCATCCAACGCATCTTTAACGGATTTCACCTTCGTTTTCGCTTCATTTTCTTCGCAGCATCAATCGTATACTCTGATGATTTTGCTCCATCAACGAGCTCCTCCATGTTTTCTTCTACGATTAGGGTTTCATCTTCGAAATTAGGGTTATGCTTAGGGTTTTTGTTCTTTTTCTTTCTTCTCTTTTTGCTAGGTATAATCGACATTGGGGACAATGAATTTACCCAATGGGTGATAGAGGTGCATGGGTTATGTGTGCTAGTGGCTTAGTGGTGGGTGGTGAGTGCGTCGTGGGAGAGAAATGGTTGACTAAGTCAACAATCGGTATGGAAAAGAAGGAGAAATGATACGGAAGAGGATTTAGTGGGAATTGGATCCCATGCTGTAGCTGCTTTAACGTAAAAATTAACGGTTGAGATCAACTGTGTAAAATAAATCTAACTTTTAGATTGTATTTCTATGTTCATGATTGTGTTGTGCGTGGAGCACAGTTACAATAGGAAATTCTGATCCGATTTAGTGTTGTTACACCGTCCTGATGTAACAGATATCAGCCGTCCAATCATTAATCAGTGGCTGAGATCAAACTGTGTGAAAACTGGTCAAATAAATTTAAATTGTTGTATCACTTTTCTACGGATGTGATTAACTACTCCGCGTAATTGCGTGAAGCAGTTACAACATGAGATCTAAAACCAAATGATACATGTGTACGACTTTTTGAACAGAGAAATGTGATTTGAGCGCATTTTTTTAGACAACTTGTGAAAAAATTAAAATATAAAAAGAAATATAGATATCGACACAAAAATCAAAGTAACAGAGATAGAAAATAAAAACAGAATGTGAGTATGAAAAAGAAAATTGTTACAAAATGAACCAAATCAATAGAAAAATGCAAATCAATTTCAATTCACAACGTAAAATATCACATTTGATTTGGATGTAATTGGGACAATTTTCACTCAATCGCATGAACGATTTGATTTGTAGTGTTTTGCCACCCGAATCAAATCAAAACAAACTAAGAGAAACACTAACTTAGCTGATATCATTCATTTTAATCTCATAAAAACCACTCACTTACGATATTAGGTCAGGTCCAATGAACAATCCAACGTATAAGTTAATTAAGTCTTTTTCTTCTTACCATCTTCTTTTTTAAAAAATTTCTGTTATTTGTCAATTGAGTGTTAACTTGAACCCTAATTAATTATATTGAGGAGTTTACAACACAGAAAAAGTGAGATGGGTATAACATAGGTAGCATTGCGAATGAATACGGTGGCTCAAGGCAAGTGGCTGGATAGATGCAGAGAGAGAGGGAGGGAGGGAGGGAGGGAGGGAGGGAGAGAGAGAGAGAGAGAGAGAGAGGGAGGGAGAGAGAGAGCTCGTCTACCGAGTAGATTTGAAGAAAGAGATTGACTTTGAACGCCGAGAAGAGAGAAAAGTGAGTATATATTGTTTTAACAAAAATGTTCTATATATTTAGTTGATGTCACAAAATTGGCGCTTAGATCATCCACAATGGTGAGGTCTTCACCATTTAAGACCCGGTACCTAATAGGTACTCCCATTGTGGAATTTTTTTTGAATACTGCACATTTTGCTCTGACCCAGCTGAAGAGACGATAATGCCCCTGCGTAAGTTAAGTCACACTTCGTGGCTTAACTTGCGCACGTTACAGTTTGTGCGCAACTTAAGTAGCGATGCGCATATTAAGTCACGCAGCGTTACTTAAGTCATTTATTAGCAAAACAGAACACACATACCCCTCATTTTCAAAATTCCCAACTTTGAATATTTTCACCCCAAATCCGATTTTCATTATTCTTGCGCCATTCAAAGCAAATTTCGACCATGATATCAAGTAAGTGATTATTATCCCACTTGTTTGCATTTTTTGGTTGAAATTTTTGATTTTTTGAAGAAAATTTACATTTTTAGATTTTTATAAAATTGTCTTGCATGTTAAAGATTATGATTGTTAGTGATGATTTAACTTATGAATTGTTGTTTAGGTGTTGTTTAGGGTGCAATGTGGTAGTTTAGGGTTTAGAAAATGTTAGATTTCTTAGTTGTTTAAAAATTGCACTCTGTGTTTGGTAAAATGTCATAATGGTTATATTTGTTTTTTTTATTGCTAATGATGAAATTAGTTAGAATATAGTTTGTTAATGTTGGTTATAGTATGTTTAGGGACAATGTGGTAGTTTACAGATTGAATTGTTAATGTTGGAATTGTTAGTCAGATATGTCTCGGAGGAATACATCAGAGAGACCGCCTCAGCCCCTCAGGATAGAAGTTACAGACTTAGACTAGGGAGGCCTACGTCTACTAGTAGTGCACGAAGGGAGAAGCAAGTGGTAGTCCCTCCTCTACATGGCCAAGGTTGAGGGAGAGTGGGGGGCACGAGACTTGCCAATGTTGATGTTGTTGGGACCTCTTCGTCACAGACTGATCCATCCCAGACGATAGACGCGACGCAGTATCACCATGATTATCAGGCTTATCAGGATCCTTAGTCTCAGGTGTATCATTTTGAGGAGCCTCAGCCTCACCAGTATCAGTTTGAGGCGTATCAACATCATCATCATCATGAGCAGCCTGTTGTTGAGCAAGAGGAGCAGCCTCATATTGAGGAGCCTGAGCAGCAAGAAGATATTGTGCAGCCTCTGGCTCAAGCTCAGCCTCAGCAGGATGATGATGTTGGAGGTCGTTTTCAGGGGGAGCCGAGGGTGGTGTACAAGGCCGGACTGGACGACTATGCAGGGGGGCCTTCTAGCCTCTCAGTTTTACCTCGCTTTGGTGGACATGTGGCATGCAGGATATGGATCGATGCCGATGTAAGTATATTTTAATGTTTATTTTACTTCTTTTACTATTTATTCAACTTATTCTAATTGTTATTTTACTTATTTAATGTTAGAATTAAAATTTATGTTAGAATATATTTAATATTAATTTTACAACTTATTTATTTAATGGTGTTGTTTGTTGTTTTTCGTCTTTGTATTTCAGTTTCGGAAAAAGCATAGGGTGAAAGATATCTCGTACGGGAAGAAGCTCAGCCTGAAAAACTTGACGGTGCCTCAGCTGGGAGTACAAAACGATTGGTTTTGGGACGTAGTGAATATGTCAAATCTAACTCCTCTCATGAGTAATGGGTACGAGAACATTTCTCACGGGCTCGTTTGTGCGATGTCAAAGAGATGACGTGAGGACACGAGCAGCTTCCATCTACCCGTTGGAAAGATGACCATCACACTAGAAGATGTTGTGTGTCTCCTAAACATCCTCATCACTAGGAGGCTCCTTCCTGATAGAGAGGTAACCCGTGACGAGGCGATGGAAATGATGCAGGCGGACCTACTTTTTTCCGTGGAGGATGCCGCTAAGGAGATGACCAGACAGGGTGGTGTTTATATCAGTTTTGGTGTATTGAAGAGGCGGTACGATGAGCTCTTAAATAGGTGTAATCAGCTGGTTGAGGTTGACACAGAGGAGAAGGAAGATGAGCGAGCTCAAGTTAGGTTGGGCTGCATTAAGGCGTTTCTGTTGCTCTTGCTTGGATGGACCATTTTTTCCCGCAAGAACAGCAAAAACATTAATCTTTTGTGGCTGCTTACGCTGCAAAATATGGACGAGTTGGACAACTGGTCATGGGGTGGGATGAGACTTGCATTCCTGTATGAGCAGCTATCTCTGACCTCCGACTCATCTGTGGCCTTCTGTGGTGGTTACATGACCCTACTTGTGGCAATATTTGTTTTTCTTCTTTTTTACTTATTGGATCGTAAATTTGTGCCTTGTTTACCTTGTTTTTCTTCTTTTTTACCTTGTTTGTATAATACTTGGGGTGATATATAGTTGGTTCTTGTGTTTGCAGGGATGGACTTTGGCGCACTTCAGGAACTTCATTCTGAGGGTTCTTAATGATGTGTACGACCCGACATTTGCCTCGCTTGTGAGTCGGTGGAAACCTCTTAGGGGCTTTACGGATCATGGACACTATAGAGATGTCATTGATGCGTTAGATCATTCTCATGTCATCTGGAGCCGTACGAGAGCCGACGACACATCACGCTTTTTCATGATATATGCTGATACTCCGGATGGATCATGGCCGGCAGAGACAAGATGGTCTGTCACTTGCCAGAGCGGGTTCTTAGACAGTACGGGTATGTCCAGACACGGCCTAGGTCTCCTGCAGATGTTGAGCTTATTGCGGCCGAAGACGCAGCCCAGGCCTTCACGGAGTTTGCTCTACATGTCCTAAACCAGTAGCAAAGGGGTGATCCGGTGCCAGAGGACGAGCCGTGGGCTCATAGTAGGGGGTACATGACATGGTTCTTTAGAGTATCACATCCTATTGTGACCCCCCCCCCCCCCCCCCCCCCCCGCGGCCATTCCTGACTACGCAGCTCAGACCCCACCTCGTCATGTCCCTCCTTACGAGGAGGTTCTTGTTGACCAGCAGTGGACCATACATCCTCCCGACCCATACCAGATCATCGGCAGCATCAGAGCCGGAGTGGATAATGCATCCTGATGTGTTTGGTAATTCAGAGGTTCTTCGTATGATGCAGGGTATACAGTCTAAGTGGAGCATGCTGGATCAGATGTCGGTTCCACGAACGAGGAGTAAGAGTCCACAATAGTAAGGTGGTTTAGGCATTATGACTTTTGTGTAGTGTTTTTTATGACATTTTGTTGTAACCATATTACATTTGCGCTTTTGAGCGTTTTTATGACAATTTCCGTTATTTTGGTCCTTTATTTTTCGTAATTTGATTATAAGTTAATGCTTGATTGAATGAATGATGAAAAGTGTATGCAAATGAGTGAATGAATGAATGTATGAAAGAAGAAATGGAAAAAACAGGGAAAAAAGAGGTTTCTGCCTCTTTTGGGCGTGAGTTAACTCACACATGTGTTAAATCTGTGCATAAGTTAACTCAAGCAGTGCTTTACACTTGCGTAACTTAAGTCACGCAGCGCAAGTTAATTAACCTACAATTTTACACGTAAGGCTGAGGGTCTCACTTAAAACCTCCATTCTTAAGTGGCCCCACACCATTTTTGATAAAATAATCATTATTGAATTGTTTATGTTTAAATGTAAAAGATAAAAAGTTATTGGTGTGACCCATTTAGACTTTTTGTTAGAGAATCTCTATATGGAGTGGTTAAATACCTATTAGGTACTATTATAAAAAAATTATAAAAAAGTGATGTGTTCATATGAAATCTGTTTAAGACCTCAAGATTGAAGGTCTCCATTGTGGATGCTAATAGGAATTGCACTTGGGTGACATTTGTTTTTTAAGACATTGGTGATATTGATTTTAACATTCATCCATCATTCACTTTAATATAAATGCACTAATGTTGTCCTAAAACATTCCTATTTTTTTTGTTTGTTAAAACTTCAATATTTCCAAGAGCAATGCTAGCAACAAGCATTTTGCGGAAATTCGCTCAAATGATAAGCAGAGGAAAGTTTTCATTTCATGCGATGCTTGATTTAAAGTGCTGGTGTTGTTAGATGAAAGTTTCAATAGTTGGTTTTATATGAACCAAATGCATTCTCTTTCAATTACTGTAGCCCTTTTTAATTTCCCAATGACTTCATTTCACACTCCATTGATTCAAATCTATGGCCCCAGGGCTAAACCACTGAAATAAACCGATCAGAAGATAATTTCAATGCAAAAAAAAAAAGAGGAAAGTATCTTACAATAGGTTTGTGTAATCGGTAATTTCATGGCAATTTCCAAATTGTTCTTATGTCAAAATAGTTTTTTAATGTACAGTGAATCTCCATTCCTATCTCTCATACCCTAATACAGAAAAATGCTTCATACAACCTGGCAACTTCAACCATAAAGATTTAGAAAAATCCTAATACAGAATAGTATTACATTGAAATAATCTAGGCCCTCTAGTTACAAGTGGTGATCATCAGATACCTTTCTTTTTCCAACTTTTTTTGTCACTCTTGTACCACAACTCTGTCCGTTCAAAGAGTGTATTAGTTTTATCAATACCACTCATGGTTTTGACAACAGAGCCTAGCTTTGGCATTTTCATCAAGAAAATAATATTGTCATCTAATCCTGCATGAACAAAAGTGTTGAACAGTGAGGAAAATAGTGACAGGCCAATGAAATAATAAAAATTAAGTACAAACAATATAAGCAACCAGAACAAATTCAAACCAACCAAAATTGACAAAAGAATGCTACCAGAACTGAAACATACTTTTGAAAATAGAAACTATAATAACGCTTTTTAAAACATTTATATGTTGCCAATAGTAAAATATAAATCATCTGCAACCTAGAGAGGGGGTAACCAAAAGAGACAGAAACGTGAGATATAATGGTGAATATGGCTGTAAATAAAACCAGATATCCCCTCAAAATAGTCTATAGAATATTTCTCCATCAGGGTAGCGAAATATTATTTCTTAAAAATAAAAATAGCATTAGCATTTCTTACTATCATGAGCAATAGGACAAAAAGTCAAACTCAGAAAGGTTACAATTAGATGACAAATCAATATCAACAAACACACGAACAAAAAGATAAAGTCATTAAACTTGTCATAATGAGTACACTTGAAATTACAATGACAAAAACTATTAGAAACATTTAGACTGTTGTTAAGAATAAGAGGCAAGATATTGGATTGCAACAAAAACCCTCAGATCTCATAGCTAAGAACATCTGCAGCTTACGAAAATGGCTTCATTCACAGCCTTCGCACACCATTGAATATTTTCTTTATATATATATATATATATAGTTGATACATTATGAATGAATGAATGAACGAATGAAGGGTGAGAGAGAGAGAGAGAGAGGGGAGAGAGTGAGTGAAAGTAACCAAGAGAGAGAGAGAGAGAGAGAGAAATAAGAGGTGCACGTCAGGCTATAAACAAAACCATTGTAGCTTCTCAATACAGTCTATCTGTCCATCATAGGGGTAGCAAACCAGAATTTGAAGTTCTTACATCAGAAACTAATGCTTCGGTTCTACATATGGTTTTAAATTTAAAAAGAAAACAGAAAGTAAAAAAGCTCAGAAGTATAACAATAACTCCGGTAAAAAAAAAAAAAACTATAACATTATATGAATCAGTTTAGACAATAACTACAAGTTTTGGTTAATTACTCATATAAAATGCGGGTGATTTTTCTGATACAAATTATTCTAACCATTACAAACAAGCAATAGGATTAATGGGACAAAATAAGCAAAAACAACACAAATCAGAGGCCCTCAGATCTCATAGCTTAATAAATCATCTACGGGTTTAACCACATGTTTAATCCATAACCATCTTGCACCTAAATAAGTTGTTATCCAAACAGAAATCCAGACACACACACAGATGGTAAAGCACGCACGCACACAGGAATTGAGAGAAAAAGAGTAGGAGAGAGAGAGAGAGGAGAGAGAGAGAGACGCAGATCAGGTTATGAACAAAACCCATGTAGCCGTTCAATAGTCCATTTATTCATCATTGGGCACAATTGCTGGAACAGCTTCACAATTGTTATTTTCACAATTTCTTCCATTTTTTATTCAGTCATTAGTCTATTTATTCATCATTGGGCACAATTGCTGGAACAGCTTCACAATTGTTATTTTCACAATTTCTTCTATTTTTTATTCAGTCATTAAAAAGTTCAAAAACAATTTAGAAAAAATAGATAAAAATAGTTTTGAAAAAAAAATGAGTCAGATAAAGCTTTCTAGGCTATGCATTTCCATCAATAGTACAGTCTAAAACTGCTCAGAGCCCAGTGCATTATCATCATTCACAAAAAATAAAATCAATACAGAAGCAATAAAAACACAGAAACTTAAGCTTGGCAAAATAATTTACCACACAATAGTTCAAAATTCAACTGTCGGTGAAAATAACAGCTGATATAACCATTGTAATGAAATATTGCACGCTAACTGAAATTCATAGACCAATCATATACATGGTGGGGTGTTTCAAACATTCATTGATGCGGCATCAACATTTGCAAAGCAAGAGACTACTATTAACTTAAATGTCGACAAATTGGATGGTATTGACAAACATGGTTTAGTGTTAGGTCACACAAAGAGTTTGAAATTACATATGAGCACTATGGAAACAGTTTTTAGATATGGAAAAGAAAATTGAAGATAAAATTCTCAAACTATTGACTTGATATTAGAGATTTAGAAAAACAAAAGGTAAATACAATTCATTGCCAGATCAAAAAGTAAAACAAAAGGTAATAAAATTCACCCTTCAAACAACAAAAACAGAAAAAGTTAGTACTCAAAGCCCTCAGATCTCATAGCTTATATAGAATCATCCACAGTTTTCATCACATGTTTCATCCACAACCTTCTTGCATTCCTCCACACACACACACACACAGTCACACAGAGAGAGAGAGACAGAGGAGAATAGAGGAGGAGAGAGAAAGAGGGAGTGAGGGAGAGAGAAAGAGGGAGGGAGGGAGAGAGAGAGAGAGAGAGAAATGCAGATCAGGTTGTGAACAAAACTGTGTAACCGTTCAATAGTTAATTGATACATCATTGGGCAGGAGAACCAACAATTTACTCTATTAGTAACACCATAAGCGCTGCTAGTATAGACCTCAATTTTCAACTTACGTAATTGGCATAACTTTTGTTCTAATTCTTAGCTCTCAAATTTACCAAACAAAGAAATCATATACCAAACAAGCATAATTTGAGCTACATTTTGATTAATATCATAATGAACCTTACAAGAAAGAAAAAATTAACCTTACTAGAAAATAAACAAGATAATAATTGAAAATTTGACATTTTAAAATCACTGTTCTAATTACACAAACAGAAAAAGATGGTATCCATAGCCCTCAGATCTCATAGCTTATATAGAATCATCCACAGCTTTTATCACTGGCTTCATTCACAACCTTCATACAGAGAGGGAGGGAGGGAGATAGATAGAGAAATAGATAGATAGATAGATAGATAGATAGATAGATAGAGAGAGAGAGAGAGAGAGATAGAGAATAATCCATATCAGGTTGTGAATGAAACCGGGTAACCGTTCAATTGTTTATTTATACATCATTGGGCAGGATAACACATCACACACTCCATTTAGAAATTTCAATGTTAAAAACCTAATTTGTATAAGTTACAAGTTTCCGATAGACTAAATAGTTAAGAACCTATTTGGATAAGCTTATTTGAGCTTAATAACTAGCATAAGTTTTTTGAGAATTTGCGGAACTTATGTATTTTAGCTTAGTGTCATAAGTTCTCCAAAATAACTTATGAAAAGAGCTTATTACATACACAAAGGGCCTGTTTGGACTGGCTTATTTTTGAGCTTATGCAAATAAATATGCTTTTATGATTTAATCATATGTTTGGGCCTGTCTGATTAGGCTTATTTTGACATTATTCAGAACAGCTTATGCAAATAAATAAGCTTATTTTGACATTATTCAAAACAGCTTATGCAAATAAATAAGCATTTACGTATTATTCAGCTAGTCAATGTAGTTTACTGAGAACATAATGAATTAACATCAAAGCTTATTTGCATAAGCTTATGAATTATACCATTTTCGTTAGTGAGATCTTAATGAATTAAATAAAAGCTTATTTATTTGCATAAGCTATTTTCATAAGCTCAAAAATAAGTAAATACAAACAGGCCCAAAAACATTCAAATTCGTAACGAACAAAAACTTACAACAAGCCAAATCAATAACACACTCATATTCTAACTCTGAGTTATAATTTAATGTTCAAAACAATGAAAATTAGAAATCAGAAATAAAAAAATAACAAATGAAACAGAAAATTACCTGAAAAAACATAATTTGACCTAAAACTTCATCAAATTCATAGCTTTAACTAAATCAAATACCTTTTTTTCAGTTGCAATTCTAAATTATCAAATTTAAAATTAAACTTTTTAAACACAAATTACTTCTAAAAATTTGGGTAAAAAAATCTTACATTGTTTTTACTATTTACAGTAACGATCAGCTTTCTTCTTAACACGATCATCAAGTGCATCTGCAACAGATTTCACCTTCGTTTTCGGTTCATACCCAAATTTCTTCGCTTCAACCGGAAAAAGTTGATCGTACTTCATTTTCTTCGCTGCATCAATTGTATACTCCGATGATTCTGCTTCATCAACAACGAGTTTCTCCGTTTCTTCTTCTTCAATTAGGGTTTCATCTTCGAGATTAGGGTTAGGGTTAGGGTTAGGGTTTTTATTTTTTTTCTTCTTTTTCTTTTTGTCGATTGTTTTGGAAGTTGTAGCTAGGGTTCCTCCTTTGAAAGATAAGCGACCTGGTTTTACGCGTGCGTATGGATCTGACATTGGAAATGGGGAGAAATGGAACGGCGTTAGGGTTAGGTTTTTGGTTTTGGTGATGAAGAAGGTTGGTGAGTTATATATATAGGGCTTTTTGGCATAAATCTAAACATTTTATCTTGGAGTTACTATTTGCACCTCCATGTTTCTAGTCTACTAATAAACCATGATATCATCTTCTTTTTGTTTAAAATCGATGATCATATGCGTGTAACTATAAAGATTAATTTTTGGGTTAGCAGAAACGTTAATATTCCATCAAATTGGATATTATATCATATTAATAATTAACACGTGCGTAGAGCTCTAGCTGAACTCCTATGGGTCGGGAAATGACACATAAACTTAGGATATCAATCTTTATTTATTAACACGTGTGTAGAGCTCTGACCGAACTCCTATGGGGTCGGGAAATCACACATGAATTCAGGATATCAATCTTGATTGAAAAAGTATTGATGTTTCGAATGTGTGATTTTGCTGATTGCACTAAATCATGTTTCATATAATTCAACTAATTTCATATAATTTAAATTTAAAGTATATCTTTTTTAAATTGTCCGATCTTGATTGGACGATTACCTATGTCCTCGATGCATGCTTTCGTCTCGGTCAGGGTTGGAGTTATGACGAGATTCAATATTGTTTTGATTTTTGAAGATATATTATCCGTAAAAGTAGTTGTTTTTATGTTACAATTACTTGATTTAAATACCTATTAGATAGTAACAAAAAAAATAGCTATTAGATCTTGTTAACATTTTTGTGCAAATAGCAAGACTTATTAGTAGGGGAGTGATTGGTTTGGACAAAAGCGATGGAACTGAAAATCCAAATCGAACCGAACCGAAAAAATATATAACCTTGTTTGGTTCGGTTTAAAACCGAACCGAACCAACCAAAACCAATATAGTTTGGTTCGGTTCTTGGATTTTAAGGGTGTCGGATTAACGGTGTCGGTGAGTTTGGTGAAATCACACCAAGTCGCCATTATTTATGCAAAAGCTACACTTTAGAGCTTTAAGAAAATCACAATGTTGCTTGAGACTTGTTGTGATTTCGTCAAACTCACTGTGTCATTACAAACATGCACTAAGTTTGACAAAGAAATGACAAGAGAATCAAGATAGAAGGAACTATAATGGAACATTGAAGACACGTTGCTAGTACTTTGCATTTAAAATATGATTGATACAATGATTCCATGCAGCTTCACCATCCTATGAAAACGAATAGAAACTGAATCCTAATTTTTTTAACCATATCTCATGTGTACTCATTATTCACATGCCAGTTTTGTGTAAAAGCTAGTCAAGCAAATAGCAAAAGCCTGAAAAGAAGACAAGGGATATCTATAGTCCATAGTAAACATATCCATGCCAACTTTGCCAAGCTGAAGAATAACTTGTCTATATCAGACTGGATGGCGTTGAAGCAATCAGCTGAAAATTCTTGACATAGGCAATAGTCACTCTTCCCCAAAAGTTGAGACACCAACATTGTCTTGGTCATTTGTTCTTGAGAATTATCTATCTATCCTTTCGTTTGCCTTCATTACCGGTTACATGTATGTTCAAGAACCTAACTAGAGCTGCCAAACTCGGATGAGGGTGCCCGTAAGGAGCTCTGGCTGCCCAGGGACAAAGCCACTTGGCTCGAGAAATGACATAGGATCGAGAACATGGTGTAGTTTATCCTACACGGGCCCATTGTACCAATGACATTCAACTCGTAGTTAATCTGAGCAATATTGTAGCTACCGGTAGGGACTTTGGGAGAAACCTTTGATGACTTTGACCAATGTAAGTGTTGCTAGACCTTGATATGTTATCCGCATCCATTGATACAATGTAGTCTGTGCACTTCGCGTTCTTCTACTTCGTTTTGCCAAAAGAAGAAACTTGCCATTTTCAACAAGCAAGGTTGTAGTAGCAATTATGAATTCCAAAAATGTACTGAGAGTAGAGACAATATTAATAAATTTCAATACATATTCATAACTATAACTATAAGCTATAATGATAACAATTAAATGAAATTCTCAGTTAAAAAATTGAATCATTATACTAAAGTTAGCAATCGATTCATTTCATGTTTAAAGAAAGATATAAAAATGGAGCACGCGTGATTTTCTCATGAGTCAAGCATAACACAACTAAACCACCTCCAAATGTTGTTGGAAAGGATGATAGATCAATTTGCAAATATGAAGTAAGATGCGGCATGAAGTCCGTCCTATAACTTCTAACCGTTAAGAGTTCCACATTCGATGAGGTATGATCCGAACAAGCGCTTATAACCGTTTTTGTCAGGTTGAGTTAGAAAAAATTCAAATTTTAAAACTAATTCATACAATTGAACACAATTAAAAACATATTGGTAGGCCATTGCAAAAACGTTAACCATTATCAAATTTAAACAACAATTATTATCAAGTACAAAAATTTAGTTTTGATGTAACAACTAATCGAAAACAAATACAAATAAAAAATTTAGAATGAAAATTGATCTTCTTCGTAGTGGAATCAATTAATACGATCAATCTAATAATCTAAAGATAATGTTGTACTATAGAATGAAGTTACCATTGGATTGAACTCATGGTTTGATTAACATGAACAGGATCAAAGACATGAAGGTCTTATGCAATTGGCTAAAAGATTTCAAATCAAGGCAACACACAATATTACCAAATTGATTCATTAATAACATTGCATAATTTATTAACAAAATCAGAGTGGCGCAGCGGAAGCGTGGTGGGCCCATAACCCACAGGTCCCTGGATCGAAACTAGGCTCTGATAAAAACATAATTTTTATACTCAATTATTTTTTTATTGTATATGTTTTTTTTCTTGTTGTGAGATCGTTCAATATCACAAAGTACTTACTTTTTCATCTAAATTCTCTCTTTGAACATCCTATCTTTGTCTCCTTCTGGTTAATAGGCAACGATTTATCATTTTTATTCACTCTCCTATAACGATTCTTTATCCAACAAGTGGACGAAACATCAACTCTTCAAGCCATAACACTTGTGCAGTCTTTGACATATTATCTCCACCTTACTATTCTGAGGATGGAAGACACTGCACATAAGCGAATTGGTTCGCGCAAACCAGTTCGCGGTTATATGAAAATATAAAAGTTAGGTAAAGTTTAGCATGGAAAAGGGAAGTTCTTTCATACGATGGAAAAGTTTAACCATAACCATGAATTTAATAGTTTTTAATTTGGATGACTAAGATCTTTTACCTAGTGACGGTTTTAAGCAAATCAATTATTTCAATTTCAAATACATTAAATCCACTAATTTTCATACATCTATTTGTTTTTTGTTAATTAAATATTTTTTTTAACGTGCCGATTATTATATTTGAACGTACCGCGAACCCAAATAGCATACCGACTATATATACCTTCCACGTACCTAATTCTATGAAAGTTGCGTACTGCGTAACCGAACCCATACCACGTACCGAATCGAATTATGAACCGTGACTATGTTTCCAACAATCACAAAGGTAATAATAACTATATACTGTATTTTAGAACTTGAAAATCTTTATTGTTTGCTGTATTTTATTACACCATAATCTCCAGTTGGATGGAGTTATATTCTTTGTTTATGTTAGCTAGGCATTTAGGTTTGTACGTATAATGTACTAATGTAAATGTAATCTGTTTACAAACGTCAGCTTAATATGTTATACCTTATTGTAAGCAGATATGATATTACTTTTGATGTAGGTGTCTGTTACCTAAAATGAGACATCTTACTCAAGTTAAAAGGATACTGAAGTACATCAACAACACTAGTGATTATGGGATCCTGTACTCATATAGGTGGAAGTTCAGATGACTGGAAAAGTACCTCTGGTGGATGTTTCTTTTTGGGAAACAATCTGATTTCTTGGTTCAGTAAAAAACAGAACTGTTTATCTCTATCTACTACAGAAGCTGAGTATATTGCAGCTGGGAGTAGTTGCTCACAACTTGTGTGGATGAAGCAGATGCTGAAGGAGTACAATGTTGAGCAAAATGTTCTAACATTGTTCTATGATAATTTAAGTGCTATCAACATTTTCAAAAATCCTATTCAATATAGCAGGACAAAACACATTGATATACGTCATCACTTCATCAGAGATCTTGTTGAAGAAAAAGTTGTGACACTGAAGCATGTTGACACTGAGGAGCTACTAGCAGACATTTTCACCAAGGCTTTGGATGCTAAGCAGTTTAAAAAGCTAAGAGGCAAGTTAGGAATTTGCCTCCATGAAGAGGTGTGATGTTCTGTACCTATGAGGCGTGCTCAAATTCTTATCCTCTGCACGTCTTTGTTTTGTGGGGTATACTCTGTCATGATATACTCTTGATGTGATTTGTGTGCTGTTTGTCACAATTTATGGCTAAAAAGGGGGAGAAAAATAGTATGATTTTAACAGATTAACTGATTCCCTATAGCATGATGTGTTCATAATGCATTTATTTTGTGTTATTCTGGCATTTTGAATTGTTGTTGCATTTATTTTGCAACTATTTTTTATGGTACTACTGTATGTTGTTACTGATGTTGCAACATCTTATTTGTTCTGAGAATTCTCTAAATCTCAGTATTTTTATTATATATGTTTGCTGCCAATGTTTTAAAGAATGTTGGAACATATCTGTGTGACCTATAATAGGTCTGCTAGCTGGAGAATATTCCCTTGCAAAATTAGATGGTCATTATCTGAAGAAATATATGACCAGGCCCTGAAGATTTCTCTTTCTATGTATTAGGAATTCTTGCGTTTTCTCAAATCTTCCATATGCATGTACTCAGGAGGAGTAATAGAATATTTCTAGTAGTCACTTATAAGGTGTTATATTAAGGGGGAGTGTTGTTGTAATGAACACTGTAATGTGTGCTTGAAAGTACTCAAGTTGTCTGACAAATGTTGAGTAATATGTGTCAAACATCTAAACTGTCAGCTGTCAACTTTTTGCAGTTATGAGAAATTTATTTTTTTCCTTACTGTTATGTGACAGGGTTTCCTGTCTGATGTGGTGTAGGGTGTTGGAACATAATTGAGAATTTATTTTTCCCTAAAATGTAGCATGTGAATTTATTTTTCCTCTGCTCTGATTGAGACCATGTCACTTTCTTATCCGTTGCTGCATGTCTCTGACTTCTGTAATACATTTTTATCTCTTAAACTTTATTTTAAGAGTATCTTGCTTTCCTTCTTCTTGTCTGGTTTGTTCAAAGCTCTGATTGAAGATTGTGTAAGGTATTCATTTGTCTCTGTGCACACTTCTAGTATTTCTTTAGTGATACTACATGACTGTTTCTTCTTCTTGAATATGTGTTCGTGATGACTTGAGGAAGTGCACTAAGGTATCTCTTAGGATTATGTGTGCTGGCTGCTTCTTCATAGGTATGGTATCATGCTGATTGAGAAAATGGATTTGTTTTGTATCCCTCTGTTTTATAAAGACTGACCTTAATTTGTTTTAGCCAAAAATTTGCCAAAGAAGAAGATTGTCGGGTATTTGTATTGGCTGCATTGTTGTTAAAATAAATATCAATTTATTGTGAAGTTGGACTCTATGTTCCAACATGGTTTAGGCATCCATTTGAGATGTTGGACAAAATGTTCCAACATCTTGGCACGGTTCAATGTGCCTGAGTTCATGCATATTTGTACGCGCGCCTTATCTTTAAAAGGAAACAACTTTTCCTTAATTTGATGTCCAAGCAACGTACATATCTGTACATAATCAATCTGGCTTTATTCCCAATGAAGCAAGAATATTTAAAGGCGGTTGAGACGTTCCTAAAGATGTTCCTACATTTTAGGACTTTCCTTATTTGTCTCGTTGATTCTGTTTTGTGGATCAGATCGATCTGCAATTTGTTACTCAAGCCCAACAAGGTTGTTAGCTCATATTGCTTCAGTATAAAAGGAACACTACAAGACCTAATTAGGTATTCAAACCGTCATACTAAAAAGTTTAGCTTTTAGGGTTTTGAGTCTGTGTCTTCTACTCTTGTATCCTTTGATGCAAGTTTAGTTCTGTTTATTTGTGAGCCTTTCCTGTATCATCTTGATACTTGCTAAGGACTGTGTGTTTGAGTTGTAAACTCGTTATGCTACACCAAAGCTTGTAAGCAAGGTTGTAGTTTGTGTTTGAAGGTAACTTCACCAACTGCTTTGTTTGAGGTCTGATAGGTCACTGGGGCAGTGACTGACCATAGGATAGTGAGATGAGATTCTAGATCTAGGAGTTCCTAGGTTGAAGTCTAGACAGGTAGGTCCTAGGTCATAAATAGTAAACGAGTAGTTTGCTGAGAGCTTTTGAATAAGGACTACACTAGTGGATTTTCTTCCTGGCTTGGTAGCCCCCATGGTAGGTGTGTTTGTCGCCGAACTGGATCAACAAACTCACCGTGTCTTTTACTTTCTTGCCATTTATTTTTTGTTTTTATTTCTGCTTACGCCTTAATGTTGGAACATTAATCAGAACATCGCAAACACTGAAACATCTTACATAACATATTAAAACAAGTACGCTAGAATTTCACGTTTCTAAGACCAACTCCTGGACAAAGGTTAAATAAATAGTTGTATTCACCCTCGGTAGAATTCACTCTGTTTTTGGTGGTGCCTTTGTCTTTTCGACACATTGACATTGTAAATTTTATTGGTTTTTTCATTTTCTACATGCCTTATGCGGGGTGAAACGCCGTTGTTATTAATGTATCTCATTTTAGTTTATTCAAAAATAAAAATTCAATATGATAAAACTAGAAGTCTCGTGGACAAAGTAAGGGTTCTACAAGCTAATACAGTGAGCTTGATTCAAGGGGGTTCGCTATTGGGAGTACTACATCAGAAGCAAGCTGCGAAGTAGATAATTAAGCTTATAGCTACAATGTCTTGGTTTAAAGGTTGAAGCCTCTCAAGAAAAAGTTGCAGGAAGAAATGGGCTATATCAAGTGGGAGACACTTATTCTTCGGGTAGCAACATTATTGTTATTCTTCAAAGCTTGCTGAAGAAAATCAATGAGTATGAGAAGGTAATTAATAGAGATGATGGAGTGATGGAACATAGATGATGGAAAGAGGGTGATTTTTTCAATTTGGGAAGGAAGAAGAACTAGGGGATGATTCAATTTGGGGAGGAAATAAATTTGGGAATTTTACTAGTTAGGTTCTTCAATTATATGAATATTTTATTTTTAGATTTTTTTTAAAATTTTAATTATCAATTTTTTTATTTAATTATAATTAATGACATAGAAATAAGATGTTTAATGATAGTATCATGTAAGCAAAGTTATATAGGATCATCCTTAAAAAAAATCATATAGGATCCACATCATTAACGAGCGTGTCACATCATCTAAATAGAGGAGATACTAGAAATTTCCGTTGACTTTTTAAATAAAGGGATCAAAAAGTTGATTTTTAGAAAATGTGGTTAACAAGATTAAAAATAGGGATATCAAAATTGCATTTAAGTCGATATATAAAATAAAAATAAAAATTTATCATTGATAAATATAAAAATACACATTTTTTTATACATTAAGAAATACGGGATAAAAAGTAATATTATTCTTAAATATTTTTAATTGATATTCACAATTTATATAAGTAATTTTTTTTGAAGAAAATTTATATAAGTTAATGTTATTATTTTTTAAAGTTGCGTATGAAAAAAAAATGTCTTCCACACACACACACACGGATATTTTACTAGATAGACCGTTGAAACCTTAGAAAAAAACAACAAACAAGAACCTTACTTTATTGCTAAGAAGTTGCGAAGTAGGACCGTTGAAACCGTATTCGCTCTTTATTTAATTCCACTTTTTATATACTACTCTCTCCGTATTACAATAATAGTATTTTTATCATTCTTTTATTTTTTTTTTCTTAAAATAATTGTCACTTTAGAATACCAATGCAGCATTTATTATTTTTTTCCATTATTATACCATTATTTATTGAATTTCATCCAACTTAACTACTCCACTAACTACAATTAATAAATGTATTTTATTAAATGATATTAATTTTACCATTGAAATCAACACAATCAATCATTTCCTTAATAACCGTGCACAAACATTAAAAGACTATTTTTAAGAAACGGAGGAAGTTCTAGTTACAACTTGTCTAATTTCCACTCCTTTTCTTTTCCTTTCTTCCTTCTTTCCTATTTTGCATATATTCACTCTAGTAGCAATAATCAACTCTACACATTAATTAACAATTTAGCTTATTCAGATGGCCAGCAGTAGCACCTCTTCTCCTCCAAGGAGAAAGAATGATTATGACGTGTTTGTGAGCTTCCTAGGCGAAGATACACCCTTCAATTTCACTCATCATCTTTATGGTGCCCTTCAAAGATTTTTTCTCTCTACATTTTGGGATGACTTTAATCTTCAAAAAGGTGAATCCATAGCACAACAACTCTTTCAAGCAATTGAAGACTCTCAGGTTTTCATTGTTGTATTCTCTAAGAACTATGCTTCTTCAATTTGGTGCTTGGACGAATTGGAATACATCATTCGTTGCAGTCAATTGTATGGAAAACATGTTCTGCCTATTTTTTATGATGTTGATCCTTCTGAGGTGCGAAAGCAAAGTGGTGGTTATGGTGAATCCCTTGCCAAACTTGGCGAGAGATTCCAAGTTGACTCAAATATGGTGCAAAGATGGAGAGAAGCTCTACAACTAGTGGGTAATATCTCTGGCTGGAATCTATGTCATAAGTAAGCAATCTTCAGTATTAGTATTGTATTTATTGATGCTCTTACTTGTTTAAAGTTTAACATCAATGCTATATCTCTAGAAAAATAACATCAAAAACTCTTCAAGAATAAAGAGCAGCCAATTACAATGCACTATTTGGCACAATTTAAGGAGGTGTGACTGAAAAATAGAAAGTAAACAAATAAATCATGCAATTTAAATTTACCAGTTGTGTCTTGAAAAATTCTTGATGTTATTTTTCTAGAGAAGTATCATTTTCCAAAGTTTAAAGCTTTGACTCATAAATTTAATTAATTACAAAGCCCTCGAGAAACTATTTTAATTCTTGGTATGTGATGATTTCGTGTTGTTGGTTAATTGTTTTAAACTTGCAGGCCACAAGATGTGTAGCTTGAAAGGATCGTTGAACATATATATATAAACTGGGTTACATTTTTCCAAGTTTTACAAAAGATTTGGTTGAGATTAATTATGATGTGTTTGTGAGCTTTAGAGGCCCAAACACACGCTTCAATTTCACCAGCGATCTTTTTGCTGCCCTACAAAGAAGAGGCATTTCTGCGTTCAGAGATGACACTAAACTTAAAAAAGGTGAATTCATAACATCCGGACTCTTTAAAGCAATTGAAGCCTCTCAGGTTTTCATTGTTGTATTCTCTAAGAACTTTGCTTCTTCAACATGGTGCTTGCGAGAATTGGAATACATTCTTCGTTGCAGTAAAAAACATGGAAAACGTGTTCTTCCTATTTTCTATGATGTTGATCTTTCTGAAGTGCAAAAGCAAAGTGATGGCTATGGTCAAGCCCTGTCCAAACATGGATTCCAACATGACTCAAATATAGTGCAAAGATGGAGAGAAACTCTCACAGAAGTGGAGAATATCCCTGGCTGGAATCTACGTCATAAGTAAGCAATCTTCCTTATTTTTATTGTATATGTTGATGCTCTTACTTGTACAAATTTTAAAACTTTGACTCAAAATATCACTAATTATAATTTTGCATGCCACATAACTTTATTTCACTAATTATAATTTTGCATGCCACATAACTTTATTTTTTGCTACCTCATCTAAATTTTGAGTTGATCGCATTCCCTGATTAAGCCTTGAGCGCATTGCAAAAATGGCATGCAATATAAATAGGGGGCTTCTATGGTATAGTCAAAAAACTGACTTTTTTGAAAAAATTATTTTGTTTAGTCAATAGTATAACTGTGGATGTCATGTCAGCTAGTGTCCTGTTGGTGGACCACTCTAAAACTAAACTTTACCTTATTTCAAATCAGTTCCCATACAAAATATTATGGGGAATTTCAATCTTAGTGCACAAATGGGAATCTATGTTTAATTTTGATTTAATCAGAACACAATTGCAATAAGTAAAGATATAATGACACATCTTATGGGAAAATGTGCACTTCACCATATAATATGGCGTGGCATGGATTAAATACACAAATGCTCAATGACTGGCTATTTAACTTCACCAAAAAAGTCATTCTCATGACTTCACATAGAATTTTCCATATAAATAATGGTTTCATCGGTTACAAAAATCTATTATAATATACATCTTTCGATCAATATTATAAGCAGAAATATGCATTTTAGATTCATTCAATTAATGATTATGTTATTTATTATAGACCACATACATATCATTTAATGAATAAATCTATACTGTTTGATTTTTGCTAAAAATAGTGACTGAAGTGTGTATATTTCATCATTACAGTAACCTTATAAACATAATTATGCATGAAATTTTTCACTTTATTTATGATCTCTCTCTATTCACCCTTAACAATGCCTGAGATCTTATCCCTTTTATTCACCCAGTTTTCGTCTATTTGCATCTCCACAACTCTAGTCCCACATCTCTCTCTCTCTCTCTCTCTCTCTCTCTCTCTCTCTCTCTCTCTCTCTCTTCCCGCCACTAGCTCTTTCTTCAACTATGAAAACAGTGTTAGTGGCATATAACATAAAGTCGAGTCCGAACAATATAACGAGCAAGAGGTTCAGCCAACATAAGTGTAGAAACAATTTTGATGTCTGTTTTTTAATTTTTTATGAATATTTGTTTGTTGTTGTTGATGGTGTTTGATGTTTATGAATTTTCTGTTATTGATGATGTTTGTTGTTGTTGTTGATGGTGTTTGATAGATTATGGGTTTTTATTTATTTTTTATTTTTTAGGATTTTTTTATGAATATTTGTGAAGATGATGAAGAAGTTGAGGGAAGAAGATGAAGAAAAGGAAAAAAAACAGTTAAGTGTTAGTGGTACATCGTAAGATAAAATAGACCCATGTAATCCAATCGTCATAAAATGTTTGAGGTTAAAGTTAACGGTCAAATATTTATTTGAATAATGGAATCAAACATAAGAGACTAAAACATGGATTTTATTTATTATGGGACCAACATGAAAACTGAAAATTAATTAGGGGACGAAATGACTTATTAAGCGTAGTTTTTTTTTTTAAATCAAGCCTAGAGGAACCAAAAATACAATGAGGAAATATAATTTAGCTTGTAAAATAAAACAATCTTATCCACGCAACGCGGTTATTCTAGTTTAATTAATTACAAAAATGTTTGACAAACTATTTTAATTAATCAAAAGAAAGAAAACTCTGTTTTTCTTTTGGTATGTGATTATTTGGTGTTGTTGGTTAACCGTTCTAAATTTAAACTTGCAGGTCACAATACGAAGCGATTCAAAAGATCGTTGAAGTGATTATAAATATAAAGAGAAACAAACACAAGAAGTATTTACCTAGTTTGGCTCAACAACCATGACAAGAAATTATGTCATTACTTAGGGCCAAAAGCCGTCTGTAAGTCTAAAAAGTTGTGCGTAATCAAAATTACCCACGACTTACCAAAGGCCTCGGGGCCGTGGGAAAAAACCTCGTCGGTAACGTTACCCACGGCCAAAAAAGCCCACCGTAATTACCCTCGGTTATGCCATGGATAATTTGTGGGTAATCATTGTTTTAACAATAAATTATTGGCCCTATATTAACCATGGCTAAACTGTCAATAAAGTTATACACGGCCAAGCCTTGGGTAAGTTATGTGTGTTTATGGAGTAATTTTACCCACGGCTAAGCTAAGCTAACATAACATTTTTATTTATTAATGTTTTTACTTGTATTTTAATTAATATTGTTTTATTTCTTTAAGTCATTTTTGTTTTTATTTATTCATTAATTAATATTCTGTTTTAGTTTTGTCCATTTGTCCTTTTTAGTCATTTTGTCCAGGTCATAAAGTGTTGTCCAAGCCAAGGGCATTTTGGTCCAATCGTTTTCTATCTCAACCGTAATTTGTCACTATTTATAGCATGTCCAATCATTGAGTGAAGGGGGCTGACACACATTCCAATACTGACACATTCCCCAAACGGCTGCAAACGCTAATTCACATTCTTCCATTAATTTCCAGAATCAAACACACAAAAATCATCAAAAAAATCAAAAAAATGAAGAACACCATACAAACATAACATGTCATAAATTTCTAGCAACATTATCACCATCAACAACTCATAATTTTCGGAATCCCTAGTCCACATAAACCATAACCCAAAAATTACTCAACAACGTAAACATCTCAAAGTCCAGAAACCACAAATCATCATCAACAACACTGTTCAGAACCGAAATCATCATCATCCATGGGTAGCAACGAATTTCGAGGAGAAAGGAGATGAAAGTGTAAAAACTGGACACATCAAAAGAAGATTCAAAGAAACCTATCCAAATCCAAACATAAACAGAATATCTGAATCGAAACAAGATCAACAACGATCGAATCAGATCAGTTCATTCAACAATCCAACCAGAAAGAAGCGGATCTACATAGAAGCAGCAAAGGTAGTTTTTGTGCATGTTTGCTTTCCTTGGATCTAGGTTATTTTAACCCTTGTTTGAATTTTTTGGTTACGGATTCGAATAAAGAAGAGAAAGACGAAAAGTTTGGAAAAAAATTTAACAAAAAAAAGAGAAGTCCGGCAAGACGACGGTACGGCCGACCACCGCGCCGGAGGAGCTCCGACCACCTCTGTTCATCTTCTCCGACGGTCTGTTTTTAGAGAGAGTTGAGAGCTTCTCTCTCTAAGTCAGAGAAGCAATTTTGGATTATGCTGTTTACATGTGTTTAGGATGCTTTTATACTTTGTTTTTTTCTTCCAATCCTGTATTTGCCCATCCACTGAACAACTATGAAACTCCAGGACTAGGCCGTTGGATTTAAGATCCAACACCCCAGGATGATTCCTGTTTGAGATATAGTGTGTTTGTTTCTATCTTATTATCATGCGCTTGCATTTTAAACCGTTAGATCTACGATCTGACGGCCCCTGTTTTCCTTCGTTTTTTTTCTTCTTTTAACTCTAATTTGTGTGGCTGTGATGAGCCTATGTAGTGATTGAATTTGAACCTCTTGATTCATCAAGTGGTCCAGATTCATCCAAGCTGAGCCAATTTGTTTTTTATTATTTATTTACTATTTTTTCAAATATTCTTCACTATGTTTCTATTTTAATATCTCTTTTTATCTAAAAAATTTATTTTCTAACTTTCTAGCCTTAAAATTTTGTTTTTAATAGTTTATTTTCACTACTTTTCCTTTTATTGGCTTGTTTGTTATTAATATTGGTTCATTTCATGCTCAATTTATTTGTTACTTATTTATCATTTAATTTATGCTTAGAATTATTGCATGCATATTTATTTTTTGTCATTCATTTTATCATCATCATTTGTTTAGTGTGTATAATAGGGAATTGATGTATTGCATTTTATTTCTTGCATAAAGACCATAGAATGTATCTAGGAGGGTATGTAATAACACATGCACCGACACTATCACTTTATTTTTATCGCTTTATGTATGTCGTAATCGCGAACGAAGACCAAAAATGAATTAGTGACACTTTAGGATAATTATGGGACTTCAAATTATTTTCTTAAAATCAAACTACTAGTAATATTAGGTTCACTTACTCGAGAGTTTATTTGGGATCCAATGTTCCTTGTAAACTTTTTTTTTTTTTTTAAAGTTACGTCGTTGCATTTATTTTTAACTTACTTTCTTTAACTTAGAAAAACCTCTTTTCTCAAAAAAAAAAAAAATCAAAATATGCAAAACTCCAAAAATATTTTCTTAAGAAACCTTGGACTTTAAGCCAAGTGGTCTTTTTACTATCTTTCCTTAATTAAACTTTTAATCAATCTTAATATATATTTAGGCTTGCTTTCTTGTAATTAAAATTAATCAACTTCATTTCTTTTTATCCTTCTATACCTTGAGGTCTCGCAACCCTTCTAAAAAATCATTTTCAAAAAAACTTTAAAATTAAACCAACTCACCAAATTGAAATTTATTAGGTGAACTACTTGATTTTGATCCCATTTATTTGGGTAAGTAGGCAAAAGGCTTTGGCCTTTCCAAATCAATAAAATAAACAACAAACTTACTACTTCTCCCTCCATTCTTTCATTTTAACTTTTAAAGCACTATTTTTAAAAATAAGTAAAAATTAGCGCAAGTTAAGAATATGTAAGAGATTCCTATGGGATACCATCGACGCTTAGGATGCTAGACCCTTCACTTCGTGTAACCAACCCCCGAACTAAGATCTTATAAGGGTTTTTATCTCTTTTTCCCTTCCCAAGAATAAAAGTAGAAAGTTCAATGATTGACGATTCAAGACCAACCCAATGGCTTGATATCCAAAAATCAAGAGCACATAAATGGCGACTTCACTGGGGATCCCCTAAGAGGGTTAAGCCTACGTTACCTTTCTTTACTATTGCGCTTTATTATACCTTGTCAATACATGCTTATTTGTTTACTTTCCTACCTGAGTAGCGAGATAAGTCCCCCTACTCGGACTTGAGAGAAACTTAGGATAGGACAGCGGTATAATCATAGTACCTTACCAAGAGTGATTTTTGGTTGTGGTACATGTGATAACCCCACTCAACAAAGGAATCTTGGAAGTATAATTTGTTGACATGAGTGTTCGTGTTTGGCATGTTATTTTCAAGTGACCGTCGAAGTTGGGAACCTAGAGTTACATTTAACCCATCTCATCCTTTTAGGACGTGTGTGGTGGCTAAAATCATGAGTCAGTCTTGGTTTAGTCGTTAAGCGATACTACACTCAAACTAGACTTCCTTGTGAATGTTATTGGACTAGGAGTATTCCTAGGCCCCAAGGGGTTGTTGTAACGCCCCCTTTTTATTTAATTATTTTTAGTTAATATTTGAATACTTTTGCATGATTTTATATTTGATAAGTGATAATATGTTTGTTATTTTGTTTAGAAATATATTTGTTATAAATATGTTTGTTATTTTGTTTAGAAATATATTTGTTATAAATATATTTGATATTTGTTATGGAAGTAATTTATCTATATTTTTAAATAGAATATTAAGTTGTGGGGCTGTTTTTGAATTAGTCAGAATTATGAGGGAATAAGTGGAATAAGATAAAACAAATAGAAGAGGTATAAAAGGTAAAACCTAGATTTAGGAACAGACAGTACGTACAATCAGTTTTGGGAGAAAAAGGGAGAAAACTAGAAATGGAGAACCAAGAGGCTGCTGCTCCAATTTTATTAAGGTAAGAGTGGGATTTCCTTCAATAATCATAGAATATAATTCTGAAATTTGATGAATTGTTGTGTTCTTGAATTAGGGTTATAAAGTTTATGTTAATTGATAAAATGAGATGAATTGTGTTGTTTGATGCATCTTCCTATGTTGTTTTGATTTCTATATTGCCTATTTGACCTGTAAACATCATTGTAAATCATTTTGGGTGACTAAGGGATCAAAATTTGGGTTTTTGGAGTGAAAACTGTTCTTTCCCCTAAGCGAATTCGGCCACCGATTTTCTGAAAGCCAAAACTGGAAAAACACTCACTTTTCACTCGTTTCTGTTTTGAATTAGCTTTAGGTGTAAACACGAAAGTTGTAGGTATGGATGTTAAATTTTTAATGTCGTTAGTTTGACTTCTAAATGATTTATAGAACTTGAGTTATTGTTAAATTAATGCACGTAGGTCACAGTGAATACTTATGAATTTCAGCACAACCATTCCCGAATTTGAAATGAAAACTGGGATTGATAGGTACAGAATTGGTCTTAGGTGTAAACACGAAAGTTGTAGGTATGGATGTTATCTTTTTAATACCGTTGGTTGGAATTCTAAATGATTTATAGAACTTGAGTTATGGTCATATTACTGCACGTAGGTCACCGTGAATATTTATGAATTTCAGCACAACCTTTCCCGAATTTGAAATGAAAACCGATATTGATAGGTACAGAATTGGCCTTTGGTATAAACATGAAAGTTGTAGATAATTGTGTTAGCTGTCCGTTGACTTTGGTTTGACTTGAAAATGATTTTTGGTTTTAGAGTTATGATGAAAATACTCCAAGGAGGCTTTAGTGAATTATTATATGAATGTATATGTTGATGATAATATATGATGTTTTCCCTGATTGCTGAATTAGTATATAAATGTATATGTTGATGAATATGATGTTATATGATGTGTTCATGGTTGATGAATTATTACATGAGTGTATATGTTGATGAATATGTTGTTTCATGATGTTGTTCATAATTGATGAATTGTTGTTGTTAATACGATGCTATATGATATTGTCTATGACTGATGAATTATGATATTATGATGCGAAGTCGTTGTCGTTGTCGTTGCCACTGTTGTCGTCAATGTCGTTAAAGTTGCAAGTGTTGGTCTAAGTTGTCTGAGTTGTAAGTGGTTGTTCCAAAGTATTGGAGTCTTATAAGTTGTTGACGTTGTCTATGTTGTAAGTTGTTGAGTCCATGCATACTCATTTCAGTTGGGGGCTTGATGCCCTGTGAGTTTTTACTCTACACGTTGGGGGCTTGATGCCCTGGAGCTTTAGCTCATTTGCGATGAGGGCTTGACGCCCTGGAAGTATATTAATACTTATTACGTTGAGGGCTTGATGCCCTGGATTGATACCACATGCATGAATAAGATGTCTAAGTTGCATTGTCGAGTTGAAGTTGCGCAGTCGATGTCAAAGTTGCCGAGTTGTCTAAGTTGTCGAGTTGATGATTATCAATGAATCGTTAATGAAGAGTTATATGTTGTTGTTTATGTTGTTTATGTGAAGTATCGTTAAAGATGATTTGAAGTTGATTGTTGCTTATGTTGTTTATATTGTTTATATAAAGTATCATTAAAGATGATTTGAAGTTGATTGTTGTTTATGTTGTTTATATTGTTATATGAAGTATTATTAAAGATGAACTACGTGATTATTTGTATTACTAATTGATGTCGTTATGATGATTACATAATGTAGCTTATGAGTTGTTAAAGAAGTACTATATGAAGACTTATTATGATTAATTGATGATGTCCATGTTGTTAAATGCATTTGATGAATTATATGCTTATTATTATTGTTTGTGAAATCTCACCCCTTCTGTTGGAATTGCCGCCTTGTGGGCAAGTGCAGGTGATCAAGCTTAGGTACGACGATGTGAGAGGTCCTTGTGGAGTCGTAGGAAATGCTCTGATATGTAACGGGATGGGGTTTTATTGAATTCTATTCCTTTATGTATCATGTTGAACTAATTATGATGTTTACGATCTATCTTTGAATTTTTGAGATGCTTTTGAGGCCTTGTGCCAAGAACTAATTATTTTAAGGATTTTGAAATTATGATTCCGCTGCAAAGTTTTTGAAAAGATTTATGTTAATGAATTTTGAAGGATAAAGAATTATTATTCTTTTTATTTTAAGGATTTTTATGATGTGTGACATCCCATTTGTGTTATACTCTGATAATTATGTATGAATTTTTATGTTGGAAATTTGGGGTGTTACAGTTGTAATTTGGGAACTTGGTAGAACCCGTGATACAGGTACATGTGAAGCCATAGTCCTTAGCAAATGGCGTGTTTTACCCTTGACTCCTACTTTGTGGAACTTAACCTCCCCATGTTTTCTATGTTCTTTAGGATAATCATGCATACATGCATTCACTCATAAACTTTTTTTCATCCAAAATATCGAAGGACTTAAATAAGTCGTTTGGTAAACATCAAAGATATGGACCTTGTAAGAAGGAACACCAAGAAATACAACTTCAAAAAATCTTAATAAAGCTTTAGCTTTTGTTAAGAACTT
Source organism: Medicago arabica (assembly GCA_946800305.1). Lineage (NCBI taxonomy): Eukaryota > Viridiplantae > Streptophyta > Magnoliopsida > Fabales > Fabaceae > Medicago > Medicago arabica. The sequence goes on from OX326966.1 coordinate 48,446,205, forward strand.
CTTCCTTGGTTTCACTCTTATCTTTTGGAAAGGAACCAATTGCAATATCTGTACGAATTTTCAACTGAAACCATGTTCATCTGCGATGTTTACAATTCACTTTGACAAATCCTTCGATAACAAAAAAATTGTATATTTTGCATAAGCATATCATGCATCATTTTGCATTCATAGTTTTTAGTCCATGTCTCACACCGTGTCTTCTCAATAAAGGTTCAATCCATCAGTCTACTCGCATCTACAACACTCGGGCAAATCAGAATGGATCGTCTTGAACAAGAGAACCACAAGCTTCGTGAAGAGGTGATTGTAACACCCTGTTTTCCCAAAGTAAAAATTTCTTAATAAATAATCAGAGTTTCTCAATAAACGGAATGCTACATTTCTAAAAATCTCCAAATAGAATAAATAACGATTTATCCTTCGTAAAATAATAATCAAAAAGGTTCAAAACTTCGCAGCGGATTAAAATTCAAATTGACAAAAATAGTTTTGGCACGCAGGTCTCATCAAAACTTCTCAACATAAATTCAACTGAAACTTATTAATATTAAATCATAATCAATACATAAGGAATAGAAAATAGTTATAAAGGTTCCCATCCCGTTACGTATCAGAGCACCTAAGGACACAGTGAGGGTAGCCTCTCACAACAGCAAACAACAGCTATAAGCTTAATCACCTGCAAGTTACTCATATGAAGAGCAACATTTCCAAGCAGAAGGGGTGAGATTCACAAAACAATGACATTAAACATATAATTCAATAATTATATTTAACAACATAGACATCAAATACATTCACAACAAAAATCATATAACATCTTAATTAACATCATAATCATCATCATAATTTAGCATCTTAGTTAAACTTAATAGTTCGACTCGACAATGCAACTTCAACTCGACTTATGCAACTTAGACATCTTATTCATGCATGTGGTACCAATCTAGGGCATAAACCCTCGTCGCTATTGAGTATAAATATACTCCTAGGGCATAAGCCCTCGTCGCTGTTGAGCATAAAAATACTCCTAGAGCATGAGCTCTCGTCTCTGTTGAGCAAAAGCTCCTAGGGCTTGAGCCCTCGTCTCTGAATGAATATGCATGGTCTCATCTTCTTAAACCTTAGACATCTCAAATAAACTCCAATAATTTGGATTACAACACATAACAATAGGACGACACATTCCTCTTTTAATCAATAATTTATAGCAGCATGGCAGCACATCAAATATTCCAAGATACAATCACATTTTTCATCACATATGGTTCACAAAAGACATGTATAATTATATATGTCACTACTTAGCAAAATCAAACGTTAATTAACAGTTTCACAAGTCATATTTAGTATTGAAGTAACGCTTAATTCTAATCCAGGGGTCATCTCATAACAACTCGTGCGACAAGAGTCGCATAATTCTAGAAGGCAGTCTGATACAGAACTGCTCGCTATGGCGAGTGGGATCTCTCGCCTTGAGGGCCATCAGAGGTCACTCGCTATGGCGAGTTGAGCTGCTCGCCTTGCGAGCCATCAAGGGTAACTCGCTATAGCGAGTTGGGTTGCTCGCCTTGCGAGCATCAGGGGTACTACTCGCTATGGCGAGTTGGGTTGCTCGCCTCGCGAGCCTTCTAGGGGTTGCTCGCTCGCTGTGGCGAGCGATGACAAAACAGTTACGGGTTTACGACAATTTTCACCAAAAATCCCAATTTTCATCATGTTACCCCCCAAATTCGACTAAAGTGATGTATAAGGGTTACCTTATGGTCTGTAAACAGTATTCTACAACAATGGTACTGTTTCTCATCATCTTATCATCAATTTAACCTAATTCTCAATTCCTCAATTTCTCATAATTCTAACCCTATAATCCGTTAACTATAATCATGATTTACTAGTTTTAATGAAATTGTAATGCTAGACTCACCCTTACCTTAAGAAAATTGAGCAGCAGCCTCTCTGGTTCTTCTCTTTTGTTTTCTCCCTTTTTCTCCCAATGATTGAATTGTACGTTCTGTACAATTCTAAACCTAATTTTCCCTTTTAAACCACTTCTATCTTATTTTATCTTATTTCACTTAATCCCTCATAATTCTATCTAATTTCCAAAACAACCCCACAACTTAAATATTTATTTTATTTTCAAATCATATTTTATTAAACAATAAAATAAGTCACAACACCTCATAAAAATCACATAAATCATATAACTCACTTAATTCACACAAAATCATATAAATATTCTCTATACTCTAAAAATAATTTAAATAATCAAAACGGGCGTTACAATGACAACCCTTCGGGCCGAAAATGAGATTTTGAGGAACTTATTATCTTTGTGGGCGGTTGCACAGAGTCAGCCATTATCTCTTCCTATTGCTAGCACTCAAGCTCAGACGGTTGCTTCTACTACCCCGGTTTCGACAGTGTTTGCTAGTACTCCTCAAAATGCTATGCTAGAAGGTTATCTCTGGAGCACACCTTTAAGTTCTGGTGAAGTATTCCGTCCCGTTGTCTCTGAGGTTCAAGCTCCTTTTGTGCAATTGACAACACCTATCCCTCAACTGGGCCATTTGTTCCCTCAAGGTGCTATGACTTACTCATCTCCTTTGATCTACACCGTTAAGCAAAACCAAGAACCCATCCATCACTCAGAAGGTGTGGCTGCATATGACCGGATAGATGAGCTGGAAGAAAAGTTTGATAAAATTCAGTTGGAATTGAAAGCTCTTCAGGGGAAAGAATTGTTTGGCCAGAATGCTTACGATCTTTGTTTGGTTCCCAATGTCGTGATACCACCGAAATTCAAGGTCCCCGATTTTGAGAAATACAAAGGGAACATTTTCCCTAAGGATCATCTGGTGATGTATGTGAGAAAGATGTTTGCACATGTCAAGGATGATGAATTCCTTATCCCTTGTTTCCAAGAGAGTTTGACTAGTGCCGCGCTGAAATGGTACATGGGTCTGAATAAGGTTGATATCAAAACTTTCAATGATTTGTGCGAAGCTTTTGTCCAGTGGTACAACTACAACTTGAACTTGGCCCCAAAAAGAGGCGAACTGCAGGCCATGACCTAGAATGATAATGAGTCCTTCAAAGCTTATGCCCAACGTTGGAGAGATTTCACCGCATAAGTCCGTTCATCTCTGGAAGAGAAAGAGTTGCCCGAGATTTTCCTAGATACTCTGGGTCAGTTCTATTATGAGCGTATGATGACAACTACATCCGGCAGCTTCGCAGAGATCATAACTGTGGGTAGGCGCATTGAAGAATTGGTCCGAAAAGGACGTTTGGTTGAAGGAAGTGTTCCCACTGATGGTTCGGAGGAAGAATACCAGGAAGCGAGTATGGTGGAAAGTTGGCCTCCGACCGACCACCGCGTCGGAGGAGCTCCGATCGACCACCGTGCCGGAGGAGCTCCGACCACCTCTGTTCATCTTCTCCGGCGGTCTGTTTTTAGAGAGAGTTGAGAGCTTCTCTCTCTAAGTTAAACTTGTTAAACTTAGAGAGAGAAGCAATTTTGGATTATGCTGTTTACATGTGTTTAGCATGCTTTTATACTTTGTTTTTTTCTTCCAATCCTGTATTTTCCCATCCACTGAACAACTATGAAACTCCAGGACTAGGCCGTTGGATTTAAGATCCAACACCCCAGGATGATTCCTGTTTGAGATATAGTGTGTTTGTTTCTATCTTATTATCATGCGCTTGCATTTTAAACCGTTAGATCTACGATCTGACGGCCCCTGTTTTCCTTCGTTTTTTTTCTTCTTTTAACTCTAATTTGTGTGGCTGTGATGAGCCTATGTAGTGATTGAATTTGAACCTCTTGATTCATCAAGTGGTCCAGATTCATCCAAGCTGAGCCAATTTGTTTTTTATTATTTATTTACTATTTTTTCAAATATTCTTCACTATTTTTCTATTTTAATATCTCTTTTTATCTAAAAAATTTATTTTCTAACTTTCTAGCCTTAAAATTTTGTTTTTAATTGTTTATTTTCACTACTTTTCCTTTTATTGGCTTGTTTGTTATTAATATTGGTTCATTTCATGCTTAATTTATTTGTTACTTATTTATCATTTAATTTAGGCTAAAATATGGTTTTGGTCCCTGCAAATATGTCTCGTTTTGGTTTTAGTCCCTGTAATTTTTTTTTGTTGTTTTTTGCTCCTGCAAATATGTCTCGTTTTGTGTTTTGGTCCCTGACCCCATTTTTGTGATGATTTGCACACGTGGCATATGATGACTGAACCCATTTATTAGATAAATAGTCCCTGCAAAATCTTTTGATTTTGAAAAAGGTCCCTGCAAAATATTTTACTTTTGAAAATAGTCGTTGGAGGGACGATTTTCAAAAACAAAATATTTTGCAGGGACCAAAAACAAAAAAAAAAATTACAGGGACTAAAACCAAAACTAGGCATATTTGCAGGGACCAAAACCATATTTTAGCCTTTAATTTATGCTTAGAATTATTGCATGCATATTTATTTTTTGTCATTCATTTTATCATCATCATTTGTTTAGTGTGTATAATAGCGAATTGATGTATTGCATTTTCTTACTTGCATAAAGACCGTAGAATGTATCTAGGAGGGTATGTAATAACACATGCACTGACACATGCACCGACACTATCACTTTATTTTTATCGCTTTATGTATGTCGTAATCGCAAACGAGGACCAAAAATGAATTAGTGACACTTTAGGATAATTACGAGACTTCAAATCATTTTCTCAAAATCAAACTATTAGTAATATTAGGTTCTCTTACTCGAGAGTTTATTTGGGATCCAACGTCCCTTGTAAACTTCTCATTTTTTTTAAAAAGTTACGTCGTTGCATTTATTTTTAGCTTACTTTCTTTAACTTAGAAAAAAACCTCTTTTCTCAAAAAAAAATCAATATATGCAAAACTCCAAAAATATTTTCTTAAGCAACTTTGGACTTTAACCCAACTGGTCTTTTTACTTTCTTTCCTTAATTAAACTTTTAATCAATCTTAATATATATTTAGACTTCCTTTTTTGTAATTAAAATTAATCAACTTCGCTTCTTTTTATCCTTCTATACCTTGAGGTCTCGCAACCCTTCTAAAAAATCATTTTCAAAAAAACTTTAAAATTAAACCAACTCACCAAATTGAAATTTATTAGGTGAACTACTTGATTTTAATCCCATTTATTTGGGTAAGTAGGCAAAAGGCTTTGACCTTTCCAAATCAATAAAATAAACAACAAACTTACTACTTCTCCCTCCATTCTTTCACTTTAACTTTTAAAGCACTTTTTTCAAAAATAAGTAAAAATTAGCGCAAGTTAAGAATAGGTAAGAGGTTCCTATGAGATACCATAGACGCTTAAGATGCTAGACCATTCCCTTCGCGTAACCAACCTCCGAACTAAGATCTTATAAGGGTTTTTTTTATCTCTTTTTCCCTTCCTAAGAATTAAAGTAGAAAGTTCAATGATGGACGATTCAAAACCAACCCAATGACTTGATATCCGAAAATCGAGAGCACAACATGAATTAAGTTTTTTTATTTTTTTTAACTCAAATTTTGCAGCTAAAAAGAGAATATACAACATCAACTTCAAAAGGGTGGAAAATATACATGCTCTAGTATTTTAAAAACCTTTTAAAAGCTCTATATTAGCAATAGAGTTTCATGCAACAATGTTTAGTAAAACATTGTAACTTTGTTTATATAATAATCAACTAATCGGACCCTAAATCAATACCTCACCCTGTTTAGTAAAACATTGTAACTTTGTTTAGACATTTGTTTCAAACTCCATAATAGAATCAAACTATAAAGAAAAATCCAATACAGACCTAATTGAATTCTTGTTAAATCTCACCTCAAAGTGATTGCAACTGGAAATATGAATCCCAAAGAAGCTTGTCATTATGTAAACCGAAGATTATAGAGTAAGGGAAGCACACACAACGCCATGCATCTATGAGGAATCATCATTATATATGTATGGGGATGGCAATTGGGCCTAGATCCAATGGATACCTGCAAAAAATACCCACAATGAATAGGGTAAAACCTCGCTTTTATGGGTTTGGACACGGGATCGGGTAATACCCATAAATTTAAATGGATATGGACACGGGTAAGGGTACTATACTGCCCAGACCCGCAACCCCGCATATACATATTTATATAATATCATAAATAATTTATTTATTTTTGGTGTATAATTAATTAATTAATTTAGCTACTTAAGCGTAAACCTAAAGTTAAACAAAAATAACTGCTTAATACAATATCAACTTCATTATGCCGGTGTACAATTTTTTAGGGATATTTTGGATGTTTTCTATTTGACTAAATACTATGATTCGTACTATTTTATGAGTTAATTTTAAAAAAATTGGTGCGGGTAATACAATAACAACTCCATCATGCCGGAGTTTTATTTCATATGTGATGTTTTTAGTGTCTTTTTTATAGTTAAAGTGCGGGTAATGGATGCAGATATGAACCCTTAGATATCCACAAAGTATGGGAAAAGGGACTAAGTTGTTGTCCACGAAAGTATGAACACGGATATTTCTTTTACAGATGTCGGGATGGGGAAGAGCACTATAGTGCCCTATCCATTGGGTACCTATTATCATCCCTAGTTGTTAACCGCAATTAAAGAGTGCACACAATAAAACCACCATAGAACTAAACAACAAAACCAAACATTCTACAAAATAAAAAAGTCGACAAAACCTTCACAATTAAGGGATCAAACTAAACTTATATCGAACATGATTAAGCTTACATTTCATTTTTCACTCTTTCTTTCTCACCTGAAGAGGGTGGTAAGGTAACTGTCTGATTCTAATTCAAGTACCTTAATTCATTCACAATGTGATGCGACTCAATGTCCTTCTTAGAAATGGTAGTTGGGCCTAACACAACCCCATAAAACCGGCTTGTGAGGTGAGAATTTCCCCCACTTATAAACACATTGTCAGTCCATCTCCTATCTGATGTGGGACTCTTAACAGTTAATAGTCCACATCGGATAGGAGAAGTACTGACAATGTGTTTATAAGTGGGGGAAATCCTCACCTCACAAGCCGGTTTTGTGGGGTTGTGTCAGGCTCAACCATGATTTCTAAGATTGTATCAGAGTCTCTTTAAGATCCACTGGACCACCTGCTATCAGGTTTCCCCTATCGGACCATCCATCATTTTTGTCCACGAACCAAGTCCAATAGTACTGGTAGTGAGACCCAACCACAATCTCTAAAACGTTAAATCAAGATAGCAACACATGCAGCAACATGCTTACGAGCAGCCCATGTACTCTCACTTTCTTCCAATCTTTTAAAGACAATGTTGTTGGATCAATCACGTAAGTGTTGCAGGACCTTGATATGTTATTTGCATCTATTGATACAATGTAGTAGTAGTATATGCAATTGTAAAGTCTTTTTCTTTACGCAGCATTGTAAAGTCTAAGTAACAATTACTCTAATGTTTTTCCTTAAAAAAAAAAAAAACATTAGTCACATGTTAAATTGCATGGTTTATTCAATCGGTCAATCCCTTAATTTAATTGATTGTCTCAATTTGGTCCCTTATCTATAATTTGTACCAATTAGGTCCTCTACGTTTTGCTCCGTTACTAGTTTTAATCCTTTCTGTTAGTTTCTCTAAAAAAAAAAATGTTAACAGAAAGGACTAAAACTAGTAACGAAGCAAAACATAGAGAACAAAATTGGTACATAAGTTAACGTTTTTTTAAGAGAAACTAACAAGAAAGACTAAAACTAGTAACGGAGCAAAACATAGGGGACCAAATTGGTACAAATTATTGTTAGAGGACCAAATTGAGACAATCAATTAAGTTAAGGGACTGGCCGGTTGAATAAGCCTAAATTGCATACTAAAAAAATAATTTTGATGTAATAAATAATAGAAAAAAAGAATACAACATTAATATTAATATGTGGTGCATTTGTTTTGACTTAATTTTTTATTTATTTTTTGTTTTAAAAAAAAATCTAGAGATTTTTTAGAAGGAAAATGTTGAACACGACAATATCTATTGTCAAAATTACAGAACAAGTCTTATCATCCATGATGTTTCTTATGAGAAATCACAAAAAGACCTCACCAAATCAACTTTTGTATTGTATCTTTACCTCACCATTAACCGAGGAACCATGGATTATGATGTTATTTCTTTGCTATCATTGTTTTATTGATATATACTGAATACAAACAAAGGAAGGAGTGTTCAATCTAGAATTGGAGGGTAGTTTCAACGTGAACAACAATGGCATGTATTGCGACAAAGGCGACGCCAGAAATTGATGAAGAAACAAAGACAACACAAACAGAGGAACATATGAACATAATAGGAGGAAAACATGGGAAGAAAGCATGGAGGAGAAGAGACTCCAAGTAGGATGATTTTTTTTGTCTTGTGCATGTTCGGCGATCCACCGCTAGATGTCGACCTACCTGTGGCAGCTCCGTCTAAGCCAAATGTATTTGTGCGAAATCCAGCAACAATCTCACCGCCACCAGAACCTCCGAACACCAGGATGCAGGCGACGGCTTCCATCTCAGCAAAACCCGACATCTTCATTTTTCTTTGCTTCTCATCCGTAGCCTCAATGGATTGTACTAAATATGTCTATTTTCCTCACTCTTTTCCAAATTCGAATCTCATAGACATGGTAAATTGCTTTGATCTTTTCAATGGTTGTGTGAAAGGTCAAAAGATTATTTTCTTAAGATATTTGGAAATGTTGGAATACCTTCTACAACTTTGAGGACAAGAATGATTATCTGATGAGTCAATAATTAGTGTTTTTTACATAGTATCTGAGTCTATTTTATTTAAATCTTATTTGTTTTTATTTCTTTTCTAGAACTATTTTACTTCAATTGCAAGTTTTTATATTTCAGGAACGAATATTCAAAAGATTGAGTTTTGGAGCAAAAGAAAGGAGATTTGGAGCTAATTTGTGCTGAAAATACAAAGATCTTATACAAAAATATCTTTGGAGCTAATTTGTGCTGAAAATATGTCTTATGCAAAAATATCTTGTGCAAAAAGTTTGAAGATTCTCCACCAAAATATGAAGTAGGGCGCGCCCCATAATACCCTTTTGCTGTTTTTGCTTCTTCAACAAGTTGCTTATTTTAGTTTATTTCTGACCAAGAGCCCATGGTTTCTTCTTCAACAAATGTTTCATATTGAGATAACAACAGAAAACATCAAAATTCTTGAAATTGGAATGACCGAAAGAATTGGACGCAAGAAGTTACTTCTTTCACCATGGATACAAACATATTTGCAATTGATTTATGTGCTCCAATTTATTTTAAGTGTTCCAAATAGGGTTGGAAATGAGTCGAGTCGAATCGAACCCGTCTGAGTTCGGCTCGACTCGATAAGAATTGGTTCGGCTCGAAACTCGACTCGAGTTCGATACAAACCTTTTTTGAAGATCGAGTTCGACTCACTTAAAATTCATGAACAACTCGGCTCGACTCGTTAGGTTCAGTTCGCCAACTCAAATCAAATAATTAAAATGTCAGTTTTTTCTAAAAAAACATACTTTCAGAAACCTTTTATTTTAAATATTTTGACCTTTAATTTTTTAGAAAGGCAAATATTAACATAAATTAAAATTATCACGCACAAATTCATGATGAATACAAAAATGACAAAATTATAAACTTGGGTACTCAATCATAATCATTTGACCCAGTGGTTTAAGTTAAAACAGCGCAATGCTTTTAGTTAAAACATCACTAATGTTCAATCTTAATACATTGTTGCGCCGATCACACACTTCCTTTTTATATAGTTAATCTAATCTCTTTTGTTTCAAACCCACAGATGTGGGACAATTTTATCTTACGTAAAAGCTTAGACAATTGACAAAGCTATATGATGTTAACTTCTAATTACTACTCTTATTTTATTATTGTTAGTTGTTGGACATGTTTCTATTTTGTATTTTGGCATATAACTTATTATTTAATTAGACAAGATCACTTAAAATCATCATTAGAACGTATCACAAACCAAATAACATATAAACTATCAACTAAGTATATCTTCCATGTACCTAGTTCTTCAAAAGTTGCATAATGTGTACTCAAACCTGTACCATGTATCGAAGCAAATTACAAACCAAAATAAAAATACAGAAACACCAGAGAAAATTCAACAATTAAAATTGAGAATATCCTCAATATACTCTTCCATTTCCAAACAATGAAGTGTGTGTGTGTGTGTGTATATATATATATATATATATATATATATATATATATATTATCCGAACTATATTTGAGTTGGTTTGGTTCATTGTCACCCATAGTTCCAAACATAAATTTTAGTTTTCGAGTGATACACTTGAATTTTCTCATGTTCAAATTGTGGAGCCACTTGAAGTTGATACTTGGAATTTCTCAAACTTTCCTCATTCAGTACAACGACTATTGCCTAGATGGTGAACTTGATGTTAATGGCAATAGCTCAAACATGTTAATTGAGGTGGGTCAAACATTCTTGTGATAAATTTCCAATTCCGTGTGCCATCTTTGAGCAATGGGACTCTGGTGGTCATTTGGATGTGTTGACACGAGACATGTCCTCTCATTTCACTCAATGGGATCTAAGATGGTGGTCTCTTGTTCATTGGAGGAGTCAACATTCAAGAGAAGCTCTTTATCAGAATGAGAACTCGGGGTCGAGTTCTTCAGAGGTGGAGGAGACTGATGTAAGATGACATTATGGTTTTGTTATTTTCATATTTAAGCTTAACAGTTGTAGCCAAAGAGACACCCTTTATTCATTCAATAATATTTTATAGAGTTTTCTCAATTTATGGTAGATTCCGAAATCCTATTTTCATAATTTTATCGCTTGCAAACTTGTTTGTTTCAATCAGATTTAGCGCTTGCTAGCCTACGCTTCCAACTACGTCATTTTGTGTCAAACTAGTCAAGCAAATAACAAAAGCCCCTGAGATGCAAGTAGCACATGCCTGTTCTTTCGACGGTCTATCCTTTCGTTTTTCTTCATTGCCGGTGACATGTATGTTAAAGAACCTAGCTAGAGCTGCCAAACTCAGATGAGGTTTCCCATAAGGAGCTTTGGATACCCACGGATAAATCCACTAGGCTCGAGGAATGACAGGATCGAGAGTATCGTGTAGCTCATCCTATGCAGACCCGTAGTACCAAGGACATTCAACTCGTAGGTGATCTGAGCAATATTGTAGCTAGTGGCTACTAGTAGGGACTTTAGGAGAAACCTTTGTTGAATTAAACCTACGGCTTCAGCCTGGAGGAGACATCTGATCATTTTTATACAGAGGTTCTGTATCATAAATTATAAATTTGGTGCCTGGAAAATTTGATCTGAAATGAGGGGAAAATGAACCTAGTATTAGTTTATAATATGTTTATCATATTAATGAACATATTACATTAATCTTAAAAATTAAGAAGCAATATTATAAACCAAGACACATTAAAGCACATTTTAGACAGGTACATATCAAAATTAAGATGCAACCACATTGATGAAAAATATGATCATTTCAAAATTAGAGACTTCGCGTTCTTGATCTACTTTGTTTTTCCGAAAGAAAAAACTTACGATTTTCAACAAGCAAGGTTGTAGGAGCAATTATGAATTCAAAACATGTACCATAGAGTAGAGACAGTGTTAATCAAGTTCAATACATTTTCATAACTATAACTATAAGCTATAATGATACAGTGAAATGAAATTTTCAGTTCAAAAATTGAATCATTATGCTAAAGTTAGGAATCATCTAATTCATTTCCTGTTTAAAGAAAGATATAAAAATGGAGCATACGGTTATTTTCTCATGAGTCGAGCCTAACACAACTATATAAACCATCTCCAAATGTTGTTGGGAATGATGATAGATCAACTTGAAAATATGAAGTAAGATACGGCATGAAGTCCGAACTATAACCGTTAATGGTTAAGAGTTCCACATTTCATGACGTATGACACGAGCGAGTGCTTGTAACTGATGGATAATTCTTACCTTATAAATCAGTTTTGTGAGGTTGAGTTAGAACAATTAAAATTTTAAGACTAATTTATACAATTTAACACAATTAAACATAGGTAGGCCATTGCAAAAATGTTAACTATTGTCAAGTCTAAACAACAATTATTATCAAGTAAAATAATTTAGTTTTGATGTGATTACTAATCGAAAACAAATACAAATAGAAGTTTTAGAATGAAAATTGATCTTGTTTGTAGTGGTATCGACATTAAATGATCAATCTAACAATCCAAAGATATTATTGTACAATAGAATGAAATCACCAAAGTTTAAAGAATGTACCACCATTGGATTGAACTCATGGTTTAATTAACATGAACAAGATTAAACACATGAAGGTCTTATGCAATTGGGAAAAGAGGAGTGCTATTTCTCGTGAGGCATGCTATCACGAACTTATCACGAGCGGTGCCTGACATAAGATTCTCATTTGGTGGCATACATGAGCGGTTGGATTGAAAACCTGGCTTATGCTACAATAACTCAAAATAAAACTATAACTGCTCGGGATGATTCACGAGGAAAAAGCTCGCGATAAGTAGCATTCTCCTTGGAAAAAATATTTAAAATCAAGGCAACAGACAGTAAGATTACCATATTCATTCAAGAATGAGTAAGTTATTAAGGAAAGATGTAAATCGGATCATTAATTAACATAGCATAATTTAAACAATAAGATCAGAGTGGCGCAGCGGAAGCGTGGTGGGCCCATAACCCACAGGTCCCTGGATCAAAACCAGGCTCTGATAAAACCATAATTTTTTAGCACGCAGGTTGTGCTTTTCCTATTGAACCGCATTTTTTTTAGGTGCTTCTTGTATGCTTCTTAAATGAATTACTCATGATTACCTTAAATTTACGATTTTTTTCATAGTTTATTTTAGTCACAAAAGGTGTATTTCTAATTAAGAATCATACAAAAAATGCATATGAAATGGATATAAGTTTTGTCCAAAGAAATATTGATTGTGCTATATATAAGCACTCTTTGTTCCGTTGTAATTTTCACTTTTTCCAATATTTTAATACAATTTATATCTCCAATCTTTGTGTTTTTCTCTCTTCTATGAACTTTATCATATTTTTTTAAACGCACAAATTGTCATTGCATAATATTTTTCTATTTTTCTTGTAATATCAAAACGAATTTTGAACTGTGGAGGAATTAAATCCAAAACTTTATATGGTAAGAATCAGAGTACATATAATGAATGCATCATAACTTTAGTTGCAAAGTTTTTTTTTTAATGGTAGGGGTGCGTCAAACTCATGTAATAGTGCAACGCATGAACGACACTTGAAAAACCCAACATCAACCTATTGAGGTGGTTTCTCCCCCTTAAAAAAGTAAGTTAATATCGTGTGATCCGTTGGACCACGTATCATATATTAAACTTTACTTGCAAAGTAACAACATATATTATAACGATATTTTTAAAAAGTAACGTTGGTTTCCATTTAGATTCCATAAAAAAAAAATACAAAAACTAGATAACAGATCCTATGTGTCTTTCTTCAGATAGAAGAAATGTTGATAATCTTAAATAGAGTGGATCTTAATCAATATTAAACTATATCATCTTAGATGCTTATGGTTCAATCCTCTATGCCTTAATTAGATGCTTATGGTTCAATGCTCTATGTCTTGAGTTAATTTTTTTTTTCTTGAAAACTTACTCATTTACTTAAGTCATTGGTTAAGAGGATAAAAATAGAAATATTATATTGAAAAATGGTGAAAAATGATTAATTTAAGTTTTTAAAACATAAAATATTGTCGAACAGGTGTTATGGTTCCACATTTAATGAGGTATGACCCGAACACATGCTTATAACCGGTTTTGTTGGGTCGAGTTAGATACAATTCAAATTTTAAGACTAATTTATTCAATTAAACATATAGGTAGGCCATTTTAAAAACGTTGACCATTATTAAGTCTAAACAACCATTATTATTAACTAAAAAATTTTAGTTTTGATTTAATAACTAATAGAAAACAAATACAAATAGAATTTTACAATGAAACTTGATCTTGTTTGCAACGGTATCAACATTAATATGATCAATCTAATAATCCAAAGATATTGCTTTTCTACATAATGACATCACCAAAGCTTAAAGAACGTGCCACCATTGGATTGAAGTAATGGTTTGATTAGTTCACACAAAATGAACATGATTAAAGACATGAAGTTAGTTTTTATGCAATTCGACAAAAAATTTCAAATCAAGGCAACACAAAGTAAGATTACTCAATTGATTTATGAAGGAGTTTAGGTTATTAAGTAAAGATGTAATCAAAATTGCATAATGTAATAAATTACGTAAAATATAGATTTACAACAAAATCAGAGTGGCACAACGTAAGCGTGGTGGGTCCATAACACACAGGTCCTAGATCAAAACCAGACTCTCATAAATTCAATGTTTTTTTGACAAAAATATAATAGGATTATGTTTCATGTTTATATTTTTGTTTACAATGTAAGTGTTCCTATTCCTTGATATGTTATCTGCATCTATTTATGATAGAATGTACTACGTGCAATTCGTTCCTCTACTCCGTTTTGCAAAGAGAAGAAACTTGAGCAAGTGCAACTAGTAAGTATGTAATGATAAGTTGGGAACTGGAGCATTGAAAAGCTTGTTAAGCTTGTTTTTTGTGACTCAATATTGTAAAGTCTAAGCAACAACAATTTCTCTCAAGTTTTGCCTTGAAAACAATATTACTCTCATGTTAAATTGCATATTCAAAAAATAGTTTTGATGTAATAAATAATAAAAAAAACAATACAACATTAATATGGGTTGCATTTGTTTTGACTTTGAACACATTTATTTTGTTTTAAAATTAAAAATAAAATCTAGAGATTTTTGAGAAGGAAAATGTCGTCAAAATTACACGAACAAGTTTATAATGCCCTTCAGTTTTTCACGGTGTTTCTTCAAATCAACTTTTTAACCGTGTCTTTACGTCACCATTATCCCGAAAAAACGGTAGATTATGGTGTTATTTCTTAGATGACATTTCACATAGGAAAGGCTAAAACCGTTCCATCTTGGGAAAGTTTATTCTGACATTTAGATCAATTAAAGACCATAATTTTATAATAGACTCTTAACATTAAATCTACCTACACCCTGCAACTCAGATCAGACTTGCCTCCATCTTCTCATTCCCTCTCTCAACTGCTTTCTTCATCTTCTTTGCGGTCATAATCCCCATTCTAAGAAAATCAAAGAAAGAAAAACAAAATCTTTGATTAATTAAATCCCCACACTTTCAAATTCATTCGTATTCACCGTATTTGTTGCATGTAAGTTAAAATTTACATTATAACTAGAATGAGACAAACTGTAATTTACTACCATAATTGTTCAAAGACATATTCATATCGCTAATTTAATGAAAAGTGTAAAAGAATGCTTGTTGGATTGAAACAGTACAAACGTTGTTGACAAAACGCCAATTTTAGACTGTTCTTACCAATTATTATTATTTTTTTGACAAACCCTAGTTGGTTCTTTTTTTTCTTTCCTGACGCAAATCCTTATTAATTCTTAATGGTCCATTTATTTAATTGAAATCCTAGATGTTCAAAGATAGCCTTAACAATTGGGGTTGCGATTCTCGGTTTGTTCTCCAATTTTACAGTAAACCTGTAGTAATGAATTTCAATTAATTTCATTCATGAACACAAATGAAGACTAACAGTGACCCATTATTGAAGTAAACAATGTAGAAAGAGGGAAGAAATATATTGAGAGCATTTTGTGAAGCTTTGTATGATTTAAGTTGTTGGAATGGTAGTCACGGTTATCATACCATATACACAACTGGTGGTGGGTGGGTGAGTCATGAAGGAGAGAAAAAAATCTGATGTTAAAAATCTATGATAAAATCATGGTCTTTAGTTGATCTAATGGTAAAAAAAAAAACTTTCCTATAGTGGGAAAGTTTTAGCTTCTCCCATGTGTGAAATGCCACCTATTTCTTAAGTATCATTGTTTTCTTAATATATACTAAATACAAAAGTATTGATAAACTAGAAAGAAATCCAATAATAAAGGAGATTGCATGTTGTTATACAAGTTGTGTTGCTTTGGTGTGTTAAGTCGTGTGTGCTGTATAGTACTATTTAAAGGAAAGCTTAAATGAATTTTCCTTTGTCTACTATCATAAATCTTTTTACGGAAAATTATAACCCTCCTTCAGAAAAAAAATCTAACTAACCCTCTGTTTTTATTTTTATGGAAAATACAAACACGTGCCATCAAGACTTATGTTAGAATACCAAAGATAAAAATTATGTATTAAAAATTGTGTCAATTATTTTTTAAATTCTATATTTTTTCAATAAATTTTTACCATTCATGGAAAAAAATTATAAGCCAATAGATATATGCTTGCTAATCGTACCTGCTAGTGATGTAATTGCATTGTCTGGTACCCGTTTTAAAATTGAAGTTTGAGCGACAAGAATAGTAGCAACATTATTATCAACATTATCACAAGTAATAGCAACATTTTTTATCAATATTATCACCAATAACAACAACATTATTCACGACATAAATAACAACAATATTTTCAGCAGTTGTTTAAAAAGATTTCGATGAACCAATACCAAAATGATTTTCTTTTTCATTCCATACCTTAGTTATTTGCTTTTGTATTTTTTTTTTCCAGTTTCTTGCCTTTATCTCATTTCTCTATGTTTTGTATGTCGGCTTTGACTTGTTTATGAGGCTGCAACCAACGACAGGTAGCGAAATCATGTCCAACATTCTTGCAATGGGTGCAAAAGTCTGGTAGCCACTCATAAGTCACCTCCACTTTAAAGGAAAACCGTTCCCTTTCCACCATAATCTCGTGAAGATGTGACGGGATAAATCCATACCAACCAGCAGTCTTGAATAATGGCTAGAAACATAGTCTTTATAGGCGTTGTCAATAAGCAAAGGCGTCCCAATTGCACTAGCAATTTCACACAGCCTCCTGTCCATTGAATACTCATGGGGCAGCTCTAATAACCGTATCGAAACTTGTGTGTCTGGTGTTGTGTCGAGGCATTGAAGTCCTTCATTCATTCAAAGAAACGAGGGACACCCGGTTTCATGTTGACCATACACAATGCCTAAACCCAGGGCCGATCCTTGGGGGGTGCAAACAGTTCTACTGAGCTGGACCTCCAAAATTTGGGGGCCTAATTTTTTTTATATATATGCTGCAAGGAAATAATAATAATATATACTAATGGCGTGATTAAATTATCAAGCAAGCTTAAGTGGCGTCGCGGTAAAAACGTGAATTGACATTGCCATGGTGTTGGGTTTTTGTTTAATTAATTTTTCTTTTCCTTTTTTTTCTTCTTTAATTCACCTAGGACCCATTTTTTCTTTCATTCACTTTTTTTTTTCTTTCCTTTTTTCTTTAATTATTTTTTTTATTTTGAGAGGGTTTTTTATTTGGACATAATTTATTATGGATTTGAGGCTCATCTATCCTCATTCCACTCTTCAATTCTGCTAAAGTCTCCTTAACATTAACATATTAGATTGTATATTTACAAATAAAAGTACAATATAATTTTTTTATTCTTATTTTTGTTAGAGCACTTCTTGTAATTTTTAGCCCATACTTATTGTATAAAATAGTAAAGCACTAACAACAAATATTATAATTTTTATTTGAAAGAAGAAAGATTATAATTATTCTCTCAAAAAAACATTATAAACCTTTTATTTTTGCCTTTGTATAAATTAAGGAAAATAACAACCTAAAAGATTGAAAAAGATATTAGTTTGAAGTTGTATTTTTATATATATTATTGATTAGAATGTTGATCTTTTTTGTGTTAGTTACAATAATGACTTTTTTTTATCTTTGCGAATCTTATTTTCAATTTAAATCGATAATTGCTCTTTTAAAAAAATTATGTTTTTATTTTATTAGAGACTTATTTTTATATGAAAGCCGGACCTCCAATTACAGGAACGGCCCTGCCCAAACCGAACACAAATCGTCGTACAAAGAAAATGAGAACTCAATAACCCCTACCAAGTGATAACATCCTCCATTTTTCGGTTGTTTTCCAATGTTTCATGAGTTTCTCCATGTTATCCCTAGTGGTGTAGGGTTTATCATCCTTATTCAAGACAAGCTTGCCACATAAATTGCACTTGCAAGCCTCGATTCTTTTGACACAATCAATCTGTGTTATTTTGATGCAAAGCACATCCCCTCTAATAGTAGGCAGCAGGAGAGGAGCAACACAAAAAATCACATTAGACGAAGACAATGACTTCACAAATGAAAGTGGTTGTTGCGGCGTTTTAGACGAGAGAAAAGTGGTACCCGCCACAGCGGGCCAAAGGCATGCAAACGCCATACCTCAACCACGAACAACCTTAATCAAACAACGCCATGTGGTGGTGCAACCTAAGAAGGGTGAAACCAGAGGCTTTTGTTAACAACCCTTGAAAAATCAAAACCAACACTGAATCCAGCACGTAAATTGAGATTACTTTATGATATGTTGTCCAACGCTTCAGACCTAGAAGATTACTCCAACTAAGATTTGTCAAAGTTATTTCTTCAGCCCTAGAAAATTACTTCAATTAAGATTTTTCAAAGCTATTTCAATTGATATTCAACACCAAATATTAAGCATGAGCCACAAGCTATTATTGAAGCACAAAAATTGTGAATCGCCAATCAAGATGGTGGCTTCGTGCTTTCCTAACATATACTATAAGGGCACATGTTAGCAAGAATTTTTTTTAATATTGTTGCGGGGAAGGAAAAATGATCCTTATGTTATTTAGAATGACGTCTTCAAAGCTTGAAGAATGTGCAACCTCAGATTGAACTCTTGTTTGATTAACCAAACACATCTTACACAAGATTAAAGTTTTATAGACTAATATTATTGATCTATACATTTTTCCATAAAAGGCATGAAGATCATGTATACGCAGTTCAACAAAAGATTCAAAATCAAGGCAACACAAAGAATACCACACTGAATCATAAACGAGTTTATTTAGGTTATAAAGGAAGAATGTAAATCATATCGTAAATCAAAATTGAATAACTTAATATGTCACATAACATATAAAATATATTATAACAAGATCAGAGTGGCGCAGCGGAAGCGTGGTGGGCCTATAACCCACAGGTCCCTGGATCGAAACCAGGCTCTGATAAAATCAACAAGTTCTTTTAATACATTTTTGTTGTTTTTGGTATCTGCAAATTTTTCGTTAAAATGTTTTTTCACTTAAATTTATTGTTTAACTCACTTTAGAATGAATGTATCAAAACATAATCATGTTGAGTCTCCTCTTCTAACTTCACGATCATGTTATCCCTTTATACCGAGAATATGTCCTCTATTTGCATATTGAAAATCTTATTCATCATTTTTTAGTAAGTCACGCTTGCGTTCTTGAGTCTAAATAGCACGACGTTGTAAAAAATATTTGGTTGTGCTTGTCATGAAAGAAGTTTTCCCCGCGGTTCTCATGATGTATTTGTATTTGATTGTACAAGGAGTATGCATCCATGAAAGATAATAGCTTGTAACCAGAGCAATTTTCCACTACTTTATCGATATTAGGTAAAAGATACACATTCTTAGGGCATGCGTTGTTCAAGTGTAGTTGATACACATCCTCCCCATGTTGTTTGACTTATAGAAAAGTACAACTTTGGAGAGTCGCATCATGTACTTTACTTATAAAATGAATTTGGCTTCAAGGAAACCCTTAAATGTGTTCTTTGTGGATTTTCTCTTCTTTGATGGTTGCTTCCAACGATGTTGAGTGACATAAATAACTAAGGGGTAGATGGAAAATTGGTAGCAAGAAATGATGGGGTGGATATAGCGGCGGAGCCAGGATTATTGTAAAGCCCGGGCAAAAAAAAATTGCAACACATTTATAGGTGTTTACATAAGAAATTGCAAGTAAAAAAATCAAAAATCTAAAGAAATTGCCAAATTTATAGGGATTTATATAAGAAATTCATAGGGATTTACATAAGAAATTGCAAAAAAATTGGGCCGGAGCTCGGGCAAGTGCCCGGGCTCGCCGGGCCATAGAACCGCCCCTGGGTGGATACCAATAATTTTCACAGGAGACTATGAAATAGGTCCAGGTTCCATCTTAGACATGTAGTCAATTATGTTCTCATTGGTCGAGGCTTTTGGATCCTACCCTCATTTCTTGGAGTAGGTCATCCCCAAGAGTGATGAGGTGAAGTCCCCATTTGGAACTGGCCTCTCAATTTTCTTTTTAGCTTTGGATTTGATCGGTTTCACTTCACCATTGTCATCGTTAGAGATTGCGTCCTCCAACCTTGCGTCCAACTCATTTGTGCATTAGCCCATGGAAACTCGCGAAGCTTAATCTGATCATATTAACTCAGGTTTTGAGAATATACAATCTCTAATGGCTTAGAGGTCATGGAGGTGTCTAATATGTGCAATTTTAACTTTAAGAGCATTGTTGACGAGAACACACACATAATTCTGAAGGTCATTCATCCAAATATGAAGTTTAACACTTATTTGTTGTTGACTATTAAGAAGAAAATCTTGACTGTCCGACTTCCTTCCCATTTCTCGAAGGCGACCATCAAATCAATATGTCTCCGATGTGTATGTGGCCGACACGTCGAAGCCTTATGAACTCGTCATGTCGTAGGAGACTCTATGAAGGTAGCTGAAAGGTTTTGAATAATTCAGAGTACATGATATCACATACACTACCCAAAAATGATGCAAAACGCATCATTCAAAATTCATTAAGCAAAAAGAAAAGAGAAGTACAAGAAAGAAAAGGGGGAATGACCATGTCAAAACCTTTTTAGAAATTAACAAACCTATAATTAGGTAATCCCAACCTAATTTTAATGTACTGGCCCTGGTTAAATCAGGTATAACACTAAACCAAACAAAAGTAAGACCTAAATTAGCCAAGGCATCAGCACATGAATCATCATTAGTCAGTTATATCTCTGCACTCTATTCTAATTTTAAAATAATCAATATCACACATGCCTATAATGTAATAGATTTGGTTGTAGAAAAAGTTTACTTAGATATAACCAAAATATATGTACACATAGTAGGCCCAAATAGGAGAAAAATAGATTTCCTACATACGCTAAAATTTCGCATTCACACAATACCATGTCAAGGACTATTAGATTAAGATCAGACAAACCTAATTTTAAGATTATTGATTGTTTTTCAAATTAAAATCTCAATCTTAAAATATTCTTGACCATGATTGCATGAATGCGAGATTTTGGCGACCGAAGGAAATCTAGGTTACATTGGGTGGGCCAATGGTGGATATTCTATAAGAAAAAAAGTTCAATAAAGCTGAATAAAAAGTTGACAAGATATACAAACATGATAATGTTTTTTTTTTGAACGACACATACATGATAATGTTAAGAAACATATAGAAGGACATTAAAAATAATTAGGAGAACATCTTGTCCAATCCATCAAGACTGTATAACGCACTCCAATTTGGTCCCTGCTTTTGCTTGTCCATCTTCAAAGTTTTCTTCTTTTACAATTACACCCTCCTTATTCTTCCCCCACAAGACACTATACAGTCCAAGCACTAGCAAAACTGTGCCACCAATACTGTCATTAATGAAAAAGGATAATGGTTAATTAATCACTTAACCTTTTTATCATATCATAAACTATTACATGATAGTTTTTTTACGGTGAAATAGTGGATACTAGCATAAAATGTGGCATTCCTAGTAAGTCTCTATTACATGATAGTTAAATACTTAAATTATGTAAATCTTTCTCTATATTATAGGTATACACTAATTTTTACCAAGTTATTTTTTGTTTTGTTTTCTTAAATTGGAATTTCATTAATAAATTCCCGACCCAACATCATAGTGAAAAAGTTATGTCCACCTTTTAAAAAGGTTTGTAGAAAACTCACACAATCATATGTAAGAAAATTAGACAACAAGACTAGTGATTTTACTCAAATATTTATTAGTTTCACTTATAAACAATTTGTTTCGAAGAATGTGTTCAAATGATTAAAATAATCTAAATTTAGTTTATTTCTCGATCAAATTTCAGATTTTCAATGCCCATTTTTCTTGGGATCAAATGATTAAGACCACAAAAAGTATAGACATTTTTTCAATGTCCATTTTTTTGACACTAATTAACATGAAAAAATATATTATATATGTGACTAAGAAAGGATGAAATTAAGACGACCTTCCCCAAAAGAGTGTTTCTTTCCAACAAATTGCTGAGAAAATTGCTGTGAGTACAAGAGCTAGAGGGGTGAACATGGCAGTGAACACTGGACCTTTTGTCTCTACAGTGCATACTTGCAGCCAATAACAAATGCCCGTTACAATTACACCCTGCAAATAAAAACAATGAACTGATATTAATGCAATGAAGAATAATTTTATGTCCAATTAAAGAAAATTGATAAGACCTTATTTTTGTGGACATTTTTTTTTTTGGGTTGACTTAGAAAAGTTTTAGCAGATTTTACGTATTAAGTTTTGCGATTAACCTCCTCCGTTGAAGATTTTGTTGGCACATAAGATGTGTTCTCTTCCAACAGAATTTTAATGGACATTCGATAACATGTTTTTAAATTCTGAAAGAGGTTGTTTTCTTTATATATAATATAGATGTAGATATAAGATGCTAGTGTATCAAAGTGAAAGTTACCAATTCCCATTATTAAAAAAAGGAGCAGTTCCCTTCGAAAGAAAGAGTTTAAGTTAGAGAGAAAATGTATTATGTATTCATGTTAAAATAATTTTGTTAGTTTTTATTTTGGAAAATAAATTGATTAGTTTGTGAGCTAACATGAATACATTCATACCTAAGCTAGAATTATTTTAATCTCCATGAATTTAACTCGGTTGATAGAGACATTGTATTACACACACACACACACAAGAATTAGGGTTCGAACTCTGAATATCCACTTATTATCCTTAAGAGGTAAATTTCTAGTCATTAGGATGCTTGATAAAAAAATAGCTACTTATAAATAAGATTACATGATGTAAAAGCCAAACTCATCATCATTTGGTAGTGAGTTTAACAAAATTACTATGAACCCATAATAAATTTTAGTAAAAACTTCATAAATTTCAACAAAATCATTATGTCACAATAATTTCTCCATGATTTCACACATGCCCAAAATAGAAACCAAGAGACAACTAGTTTTTTTTTTTTTTTTTGTTTGATAAATGGAGACTACAAGCACAAAGCATAATATTATATCTAATAAATTATAATAATCTAATGAAATATTTTTTTTACTGCCTCCGGTATCTCCTCCGAAAGTTAGAGAGTAATCATTCGGATTAAGAGGTCAATTTAAATGATTGACTTCTTTCAATAAATTTCAGCATCCCATTTAGATATATTAGTTTATGAACTAAGAGACGTTGAAAGAGTTTTAAAAAAGATGTCCTAAATTTGAAAAAAAGCCTAACATAATCGCTATGTTTACTAATATTTTCCTATAAAAAAAATTGGTTGATACCAAACTATATGCCAACTGTGCCACACATGTTGGTATAATCATTCCATTTTTAGAAAGATATATATAACATATAATATAATCCCTAAGAATTGGTTGTATATTTCCATGATTGTAACGTTTGTGCTATAACAATAATTGGATGATCATGCATAGTGGTCCATTAAGATCTTATATGTCAATGGCGTTCTCATGATGTGAAAGGGGAACATTGTGACCATAAGAAGGTTAAAATCAGTTGGCTAAGACAATGACAATGCCCATCCCGTATAAGAGAAATATGCAACCATATTAGGTCTTACAAGATATCCACTAAGGTCCATTCAAAATGACATATCATTAGGAAATTTGGGTGCAGAAATAAAAATATCACGAGCATAAAGTAGTTCAATATTTCCTATTTTTTATGGCCTAAATGACATATCATCAATCCGACAAATGAAGTATACAAATAAGTGAAGCATATAAAATTTGTCAATTGAATCGATAATATATACCACTCTCTGGGGTTTAAAATGAGTATTGTTTAAGCTTTTTATACACGTGCAATAATAATGTTGTTTAAAGAGATAACACTTATTTTAACTTTAATGTTAATAGAGTGATATTTTAGAATTTAAATTAATGATTTATTCTATCATCACACTACCGATATAAATGTCACTTCATTTGTTTCTGCAAGTCAAGATTTTTTTTTGTTGTAGTCAGGTTATGAACCCAGACCTTTGCATATAATATACGTTGTTTATATTAACTGAATTAAGCTCACGATGAAAGTCAAGATTACCAACAAACAAATCATTTCAATAGAGAAACATAGCTTTAATATTCTTTAAACAAAGTTTTTCATCCTTGTTTACTAGGAATACAAAGTTCTTGACCTTTTAAAAATGATTTCTAATTAATAATAATTTATGGATGATAATTGAGTTTTTTTAAATTTAAAACAAATATTTTTCGAGCAACTAAAAAGATTGATTACTTTAGCTAGACCGAATCATAATGGATAACAAAACTCTATTTCAAGTCTCAGAGATTTAGTTACGCTGAAGAGACTCTCAAACCATCTGATTCAAGCGTTATTGGGCAATTGAGTTGATTTTGTAAAATTTATGAATGGATAGTGTTTTATTTATTAATTGTTTTTAAATTATGAGTAAAAAAACTGATAAAACTATATTTTTTCATTAATTAATTAAAATGTATGCAAGAGAATTGGATCTAGGTCTATAGATATCCCTCGGGTACAATTGGGAGTTAACTAAGTTGAAATTTATGAAGAATTGTTTATAAGATATATATTTCATGAACTAGGGTAATCAATACCATGACAATCTTTGTATAAAAAACACAATTACTTTTTTTTACTCAAAAAATAAAGTTATTTGATGATATAAAATATATAAACAAAATTATTTGATAATATGAAATATACTTGAACAAAAATATTTGATAATTGCCTTCTGAATCTTTAGCTAGGGAACATTTGTGGAGAAAGGGAGATACACCCATATGCACAATGGCCAAGCTGAAAATCCCTTCTTTTTTTTTCTTCTAAGAATGATATGATATATTCTCCTTTTTTTTATTTTATTTTTTTCATTAAATAATATAAATCTCTTATTGCTTTTATGCATGCTTTTGTTTTTGCATAATCAAATCAACCAAAAATAATTAAAGTTGATTGGTAATTTGGATTCAAAATCATCCAACACACAACTCAACAAAAAATGTGGGATCTCGTTTGTGTGCAGAGTCGGGAGGATATGATTGCATTGTAGTCACTCATATATAGACCATCCGATCAAGATTGAACAACTCATATTTTAGGCTTAAAATTTATATTTAAAAGCAATCTAAGTCTTAATATAAAATCTAGACCGTTTGATCCTGATCAGACGGTCCAGATGTGTCGACTGTCTGCGGTCCAACTGCACTCAATCCATATCCAAAAGTGTGACCATCCTAAAATCTATTGATTCTCTTGTACTCTATTTTTTAGTACAAGATTCTCTTGTACTCTACTAGTATAACATGATTGATATCATGTCCAATATTGTTTTTTTTTAAGGAATCTTTGTCCAATATTGTTATCCATGATATTATTATTAATTTATTAATATTGTTTAATTTTAATTTTGCTACATATGAAAATATTAGATAATGAACGTACACAGTAAGCCACAGAAAGAAGATGAAAATCCCATCCTAGTTTCCATGCAGAAGGATTCCTCTCCATTGCAATGGCCAAAATACCTGACTGTATAAAGCTAAAGAAGCATTGTATAATAGTGAGCCGGAATTTTGCTGGATATTGCTTTACAATAAATCCCTGAAACAAAGAAAATTAGTTAAAAAAATAAAATTTACAAGGAAATTTTCATCCCTGAAACAATTAAATTAAGTATACCAAAGATTAAACAGTTCTTGAGAGAAAGGTTTTGTAATCACGAGTTTGACCGATAAATAAATAAAATGTTACTTAGATTTGTTCAAAATAGGATTTGAACTCGAAACCATTCAACCACTTGTCAAAATTATGTCACTATGATATATTAGTTTTTAAAATTTATCCACATATCTACGCAATGAGATGTAATTAGATATGTCAAAAACATTATAAAATTCAGTAAAAAAAAAATGATCAAATGGAGTTTTCATCTATTTAGTCTTCCATTTAGTCTATATATTTTATAAATATAATATGTAGTTTTTAAAATATACGAAATTTATCGATTGGAGTTTCGCTATTAAGATGTTAGAGACTAAATTGACATATTTTCGTATACTTCAAATACTAAGTTGAAGTATTTTATATAGTTTAGATAGGGACTAGCTACTTATCATATTCATATAATTTAGAACCTAAATTTATGGGAGAATAATAGTTTAGGAAGTAAATTAATATTTTATTAAAAATGAATGATATTATTATTTATTGCATGCTTAATATGAAAGACATGACATCAAGATAAGCTACCTGTAAAATAAGCCATAAGGACCAACCAGTATTTGCTGAGAGCATCATAAGAGAGCCTTTGATGTTATCACCTTTGGAGTGAATCTTTGTGAATGAGTGAGAATTATGATTTTGATTTTCATGATGCCACCTTATGAAATCTATTGAAGGTCCTTTGACTAAAGCAAATACTATAGCCCCTGAAAGGCTTAAAATAGAGCCTAAAATCTTTGCCATTCCATGCATGTATTTTATTGAAATACTTTCAACCCTGAAATTTTATTACTTATTTTAATTAGAATAAAATTTAGATTATTATTATTAATGTATTTTTCTCATGGTTATTTTTAGTTTAATTTACCCAATTATAACAGCCATGATGAAAGTAATGGAAGGGATTGTGTTTGTGCTTGCAGCAGCAAATGTTGCAGAGGTATAGTTTATTGCAACATAGTAAAGGTTTGAACTTGCTGTTAACCTGTATTTATATAGGCACATAAAAACATTAGTTAGAATATTGTATCACTACTATCACATAAAATGTTTATACTATACTATGTAATATTGAACTTCAATTTTTTTTACAAAAAAATTGTCCTTAGTTGTAGTGAATTTGAACTCCATCATAGAGTTAAACTCTTACCACCTAATATCGAACTACTTAAAAGAAGTTAAATTAATCCACCGATATTGACACCGGGAGAATCAAATGAGATCACCAAGCCAACTCATGTGGATTGACTATGTTTAATTATTAATTAGAAGAGAATTAGAGATATTTAATTTCTATTTTCTAATGTTTAACTTTTTGTCTCTAATTTAAACTTTTTAACTAAATTTAGAGTTTCCAAATTAAATAGTAGGTAGATTTTTCGGTAATTATGTGATTGATGCGAAGTATCAAAAAATGTTTGTCCAAGATTAATCACCGCCGCGAAACTTGGCTAACTCCCGTTAGTTAGATCCCTCTTCCAACGACATTTTTTGATCCACAAGGTTTGAATTTGAAACCTTACTTAAGGAATCCGAATCAACTTCCACTTGTACCAATGTAATGTTAGTAAGCGGGAAGTTTAATATCAAGAAAATTACAAAAAAAAAAAAATTCATTTTTTGAATAGTAAATTTAGACTTTTTGAATAAGGAAATAAAGGGGGTCAAGAAAGAGACATCCATACCCAACAAGGGAAACTAGAAACAATTTGCACAACAAGTTGCATGACAAAGGAGTAGCATCCTTGCTGCAAAATTTTAAAATTAAGGTGCAAATAAATTTGTTAAGCACACTTTTACTAATAATAATCAAATATGAAATAACAATAGAAGGGTATAAATATGAAATAATAATTGTATAACCTGTCAAAATAAGCAAATGGAGACAAAGCAAGTGATGCAAAGATTTGGCGATAAACAACAAACACATAAGGACTCATTCCTTTGGAAATTGCTGCTTTTGAAAGAAGAGCCATTCCTGCATATACAAATTGAATAAAAAGCATTGCAATATAAGGTTTATGTTTTTCCAAGATTGTCATACACCCTAGCAAACTACTCTTCATTTTGTGTGCTACCTCTTTACCAACATGAAATCTGGCTATAAAATGAGGGTAACTTAGGTGCTATATATAGAGCTTATGAACTTAATTAATATATATATTTTTATAAGCTTTATGCTTTATATATGTTACTAGCTTTGTGCTTTATATATAACTTGATATGAAAGTGGCATGAATTTGGTCCAACAAGTGGAAAAGTTAAATCACTAGGCACTAGTATCATTTGGTATAGTAGTGGGTAATATGGCGTATGCTAGATTGTACTTTTGTATAGCAAAGGTAGCAACATTATTACAATACAAGAGGACAATAAGTGTGATGTTATGTTACTAAAAATTGTAAAATTTAGAGGAAACTTTTGCAAGCACTAAAACATTTAGTTCAAAGAAGCAATCATTCAGTTTATATTTGTTGTAACTTTATAAGTCTTACTCTAATCCTTGTAAATCTTGTGTTGGAGTAAGTTTTTCATAAAAATATTTTGCCATTTTGAAAAAAGTGAAGTAGTTACTCAAAGTAACCATAACATAAAGTGAAATATTAATACCCAACTTAGGTGATATTATTATATTTTGGTTGTTAAATTAGTCAAAGAATAAAGAGGTAATGGATGTTAGCAAACTTTCTTTCTTAATCGTCTTCTCTCAAGGGCATATGGTGCTTCTCTTGTGTGTTGATTTTCTCAATGATTAGCAGATGGAATCCGGATCTTCTTATGGGCATAGGTGGGCCAAGGCCAACCCAAACAAACAAAGAATATATTTTTAAGAGTTTTACTTTTCCCACCCTGTGTCTTTCCTCGCGCGTCCTATTTTTTCCAAAATTACGTTCGGTACATTCCGGATTATATAATCCGGAATGCACCAGTACACAGAAGTGGAACAGATTTGCATGTCATTGTGATTTTTATCATTGTTTTTCAATAAATCAAGATATATGTATGTATAAAAGACAATTAAATTAAATATTATATCAAAAAATGATTATATATATATCATTATACGAAAAAATGATTTTATAATCTGGACAATTCTTATGTATAATCAGCCATCAGATTCTCTCACATTTCAGCAGTTTTGAGTTTTGCTTTTAAAAACAACAAAAAAACTAAGTAAAAAAAAAAAACTAAAAACCTGTCAAATTACCACCAAAAAATTCTAAAAATCAAATAAAACTAATGCAATTTTTTTCGGATTTTTCTGAGAATATGAAAAATTTTAAAAAAAATGAAAAGTGGGACTAAACGATGAAATTTTGGATTTTGAGGGGCGGAGTCCTGTAAGAAGTCCCTTCTAAGGGAGTCATGATCCTTGAATTTTTTCTGATTTACTGTGGAAGTTTCGAAGCAATCCGATCAAGTAGCCCGAAAACCCGATTTTTGACTAAGAACAAGTAACAATGACCCAAAACAGAAGGATGAGAGTTAGGAAGATTAATATTGTTCCCAAAAATGACTATCCATATTACAAACATGTTTAAAATTTGTGCTGATACAGTTCGGATTATATAATCCAAACTGTTTTCCCTTGAAAAAGGGTGTTTAGGGGGTGTTCGGATTATGTAATCCGGAAAAATCATGTAGTGCGCCCTATTTTTTGAAGTGTCCGGATTACAAAATCCGAATTTGTGAAAAACTCAAATTTTCGCCCTATAACAAAGGAAAACATGAATTCAGATTTTAAAATCCGAATTAGACAAGGGCATTTTTGGAAAATTTACAGGGCGCGCTAGTCATGCATACGTTGGGAAAAGTAATATTCTATTTTTAATTGGTATATATACACATATTATATATGAATATTATTTTATGTCCATTTTGTGGCACTAACGATTCAAGAACATATGTGTTATGGACTTTTTTTTTTCTTTCAAAAACATTGATAGATGCTATAGAAAATATAATGAATGCATTCTTGTGGGCCTCACCTCTTTTAATGCTGATATGTTAGGCAAGCAAGCTTGAAAATTTCAAACTGACGATAACAATCTTGGCTGTCATTGGCTTAAGGCTTGTTATTTTTCACGCACCAACTTCCAACTTCTTTGGTGCGAAAATAGGACAAGCCCATGTTATGTTTGTCGAAGTATCTTTGGTGCAAACGATATGGTGAAAAAAGGCGTTAGATGGTTCATTGGTACATGTACATTTATCCCGTTGATGGACCATCCTTGGTTAGCAACAGAAGAGAGTACGTCGCCAACTCACACAAGTAATGCACAATTTTACTCCATTTGTGTGAGTGAACTGATTGATCAAACAACAAAAGACGTGGAAAAGTTCTCTTGTCTCTCATCTGTTTGATTCTCATATGTCAAATTTGATCCTTAAGAGTTCTCATTTAGGTAGGGGAAAAAGCTTAGTTTTTCAACCCAAACCCAACTGGAAACTTGTCTATAAATGCAAGAGTTAAATTATTCATTCAGAACTTGGCAGTTCATGAGGAAGGAAAGCGCTAGAAGCATCAACGAATGGATTTATCCTCAACCTTTGTTCTTACAACATGTTTTATTTCTTTTTGTTGTATTTTTGAATGTTGATTGACTTCATTTTGTTAAAACAAGTTGTTATGGCAAGATGTGGTACCAAATGTCCTAAACATGTAGTACGACATCTTAAATAAGGGGTTTTACCTTATATAGAATTCTTGGAGTGGTGTAATTTCGCGTGTGATCTAAGAAGATTTGATTGAAGAATTGGTTTATATTACTTATTCTACAAGAGTGTGAGGTTCTAGAAGCCTACATCTGTCGGTTTATATTTGTCGTGTGTTTGTAGTTATTTCCAAAATAGATTTGGGAAAATAAATTTTATGCTTCTAGAAGATTGTTGCTGAAAATATAAAATATTTGTTTCAAATATATTTTGTGCTTTTAGAAGATTGTTGCTGAAAATATATTTATGTACAACAAATATATTTTTGTATCGTATGTTTTAAGAAGGAAGATTTGATGTAAATATATTTCTAGAAGGATTATTTGGTGCAAATATATTTTGGTCTGTGATAAGTGTTCAAAAGTACCATATTTTATGTGTCAATCTAAGTATTTTAGTGACTTGTTTTGCAAGATATCTAAAGAAAAACAATCATTTGTTGTAATTTTACCACTTATGCGTTGTTGCCTTACTCCACTCAACTTTTGCAGGAAATGACAAGCAAGGACCAAGAAATAACTTTCCAAGCCAATCAGAACTCGCTTAAGCGAGATCAATTCGCTTAAGCGAGATTCTCCCATGAGCAACACATCATCTCGCTTCCAGCTCGCCTGCCTCTCGCTTGTGTTACAAAGGAATCTCACTTGCGCGAGATAATCCCGCTTAAGCGAGATTCGTGTCGAGAGAAAGTCTCATGCTCGCTTCCCAGTTCGCTCAAGCAAGATTTGAAGAACCAAGCCAACTCGCTTAAGCGAGATGTGTGTCGAGCGCAACTTCATGCTCGCTTCCAGATCGCTTAAGCGAGATTCAACAATTTCAGGGGATAAGATCCACATGGCATGGATTCATTGGACAAAATGTGATTCTTTGGCAAACCGCTTAAGCGAGATGTACCTCGCTTAAGCGAGATTTTGCGAATTCTTCCATATAAATTGATTTTTCTCCTCTTTCTAAGATATAACTTCACTGTTTTATTGCATTTTCTGGTTTTTAGAGAGAGAATAGGGCATTTTCTAGAGAGAGAAACACAAAGCAAGGTAGTTAGGAGTAGATTCAACCCAAGATTTAGTGAGATATCATGGATCTAGGCATTGAATCTTCATCTCTTATTCTTCCTTTGCAAAGCTATCATAGACATATGTAGCTACATCTACCCTTGTGGGTCTTGAGGTATTCAAACAAGCTATTATGTAATCTTTTGATCATTTAATATATGGTTCTAGCTTATTTATTCAATATTGTTGTTGTTCTTGTGTTTAATGTTTTATTGAGATTCAAAATGATATTGACAAATGCTTTTGGATTTTAGAAATAGAATAACAATCTATCTTAAGTTATCATGCTAGACATAGATGTTAATATTTGATAATCACTTTTAATCTAGAACTTAATGCTTTTGGGTCATTTAATCGGGCGGGAAATCATCGATTAAACGATCCAAATGACTTTGTGATTGTTTAAACGTGCGGGAAATCGACATTTAAACAATCCCTTAAAAATAATGATATCATTTGGACACAAATGATATTGTTGAGTGATTGTGATAATATCGTTTAAAAAGCTAGAATATGTTATTTGATCGAGAGATTGCAGCTGTTACGCTTGGTTGATATCTCTGACCCCAAGCGAAATAGCCCTATCTCTACTCGTTTTACTTTTATGTCGAATAGTTCAAATAGTTTTACACAAACAAACAATTTATACCCAAACACTTAAGATGATATTTGACGTTAAAATGCTTATGAGACACACCAATCCTTGTGGAAACGAACCTATTATACTCACGTGTAAATAGTTATACGACATGTAAAAATCTTACATCAGTCTGTTAAAGAAAAAGTCCAGCACGTGGATGACTATTTAAGGAGACGCGGACTCTAGTTTTTAATGCCGAAAATCAGGATTAGAAGAACAAATTATTAGGTTATCGTTTGTGAGTCTTTGTGTGTTATTTTGTACACTTGTCTTGTGCCGCCACTAAATATCAAAAGGTTGAGAGTTGGTTTGTTAAGTTAAGTTGTAATTTGTGTTTGTATATCACTCTAGTGCTTATAGCAAGAGTTGGTTTGTGTTTGGAATCGCTTTTCTAATATTATTGTAACTGTGATTGAGTCAATCACTGGGGATATTTGTTGAGAGAAAGTGAGAAGGGGTTTCTCATATTTCGGAGGAGTCCTAGATAAAATACACGAGTAGTATTAGGTGAAGAGGCAGTGAACAAGGTTTGTTCACATTAAACTAGGAACAAATACTATTAAGAGTTCTTTTCTAGGGTGGATCCCCCGTAGATGTTGATGACGTTGCAACAAACTGGGTTATCAAATTTCTTGTGTTTTTCTTTATCACACTTTACTTTATTTCCGGCTATTATTAATTATGCTATATTGTCGTACTTGTTGTCCATGACATCACATATTGTCGTACATGTTGTCTTGGTACATCACGTAGAACATATGTCATATGAGTACTAGAATTTCACTTTTGTAGTTAGAGTTTAGTTATCATGAGTAACTAAACACATATTGATTAGTGTTCTAAGATGAACCTCTATTTTATTGTTGGAACAAATTAATTTAAGTATTTTATTCAGTTATGTTTTAAGATCAATTTAATTTCTATATACAGAGGGCTTATCACTTTCACGAATTCTTTGGAGTATGACATAGTTATTCTGACTGAACATAGGAATAGGCTATATAAGTTATTTTTGTCTACTTTCAGAACGTTGTATATAAACTTTATTCTTTCTCCCTTAGTAAAATAGCAAAATGGAATGCACATTCTATTGCTTTGTTTGGATAGTTTATATATGATGGAACAACGTTTCTATTCCATTGTTCGAAAAGTGGACGGAACATAACATGTCATAACTTTTTGTTCCATTTTCACCCTTAATATCTTTTTATCAAAATGATTTTATAACTTTTATAACAACTTTTGTGAAGAAAAAAAAACTCATACCCTAACTTAAATATTACAGAAATAATTACCAATAGAATCATTATTATATTGAACAATAGAATCCATTATTGAAGTAGATAAATAAGATACCGCGAAATCAATTATAAAACTAAAAGATTGTTTAAAAAAATTAAACCAAAAGACTTGTCGTTAGTTATTGTTATGTGTAGAATGGAAAAGCAAAATGAAAAAACATGAAACAATGTAGAATATGTCTAAAAAAATAACCTCAATTTAGTATGATCTTTTTATCGATAATTGACGAGTTGTCTTTAAAAGTATTATAAAAAGTTAAATGAAATATCATGAAACAGTGCATAAACAGAAAGAAATTGAGCAGGATAAAAAAACGTAAATAGGAGGAAGCAGAACAAATGCTACAGTGATGTGAAATAGAAAATAGGGGTAAAAAGATAATTATATAATTAAGAGGCTTCATTCCATCTCATACACCCAAAATTGAAAGGGAGGAAAAGTAAGAGAGAATGATGGAATGGGATGGAGCGTATTCCATCATGTCCCACTCCATTTCATTCGTACAATGGAACCTTGTTAAATACCATTCCATTCCGATACATTTCATCATATTCCATCAATCCAAACAAAACCTTAAGGTGACTAAGGAACAACTTGATATCTGAAGGGACGTTAAATCCCACCAAGCTAGCTGATGACAAAGCATCATATGACATTTTGGCTATGTTTTTTAGTACTTTTCTTTGCATTTGAAGACAAATAAGATGAGAGATAAAGGATTTATCAATGGTTTGAGAAACATATTGTATTATTTTCACTCGAGTCGTTGTAATTCAATTTTATCCTAGATCATGCAACTCCATAGGTGTTTTGAGTGTGTTGTAGTGAGGAATCATGTAAATCGACAAATCAAGACATCACATGAAGGATCAATGAAGTGGAATTTACTATCAAGGGTTCTTAAAAGGTCGTTGAAGACAATACAAAGTGAAGAAAATTTATTTGAAGTTCCTAAGAGTTTTCAGACGGAAGAACGATCGAAATCGGGGCGAAAATTCATGAAATCGCGCCCGAGGGATGCCTTAGGCGCCCAGATGCCGGTCAAAACCGCTTTTTGCTTGTTTTTCAAGATGGATCAGTGGAAAAAACCCAGTTTTCTTCTCTTAAACCCTAAGTAACCTCATTCAATAAATAGAGATCCTTGAACATTATTTTATTAATTTAGAAACATTGACAGTGAAGGCAAGGGT
Organism: Medicago arabica; assembly: GCA_946800305.1. Classification (NCBI taxonomy): domain Eukaryota; kingdom Viridiplantae; phylum Streptophyta; class Magnoliopsida; order Fabales; family Fabaceae; genus Medicago; species Medicago arabica. Next base: position 48,481,233 of record OX326966.1, read on the forward strand.
CTAGCATCAGAGTTCAAATGCAGGGTTCATCCTTTTTTTTTGGTTCTCTCTAGGGTATATTTTTCTATTATTTTCTAATGATGTTTGCTGCCATGAGCAACTAAACCTCTTTGATTAGGGTTCTACGATGAACCTTTTCTTATTTATTGGATTCAATTAATAAAGTTTTCATTCAGTCATGATTTTCTTGTGTCCGAATTGATTTGTACTTATCTGTTCGTAATACCTTTTCAATTGAGAATCCGTATCGGTAATCTTGAAAATTGATCCGTAGAAAATCGGTAAGATTGACAACATAAAGTTATTTCTCCGTTCATGGTAGTACTAATTGCTTATTTATTCATTATTGTTAATTTAAGTATGAAACATATGATTTTCTATTATCTTCTTTTGGGAACGCCACAGTTTTAACTAGTTTAACTTGTAGCACATGTTTCCATAAGATTTAATGGATTTTATAAACTAGTTTCTTAAATCAAAAGTAGACACCACATAACTGTTGTTTTACCGAGTTAATTATGAATAAAATTATATTGGTTTTTCATATGTTCTGTCGTTTTAATCTTTTGCAAACAAGGTTAGGGTTCATAAACTAACTCTTGCGCTTTAACTGAATCATTACATATGAATTTTTCTCAAGTGTCTTTAAGTCGTTAGGGACCCTTTGGGTATTAGGGTTAGATATCTCATGAAGTGTAATTCTTTTAGATGACAATTTAGGAGACACGAGATGTTGCCATCAAAGGACATTTTCATGGCTTTCATAATTGAGTTATGGAGGTTATGGACAATCTGACATCTGTAGGATATTCTTATAGTAAACCGTTGTGTATGTAATTCTTAGGTCTTAGTTAATAGGTACTTTGAATTAATCCAACAAAGAAGGAAGAGAAGATTCAAGGATTCCCTAATCACTGTTACACACCTGAATCACACAAACCTAATCTTGCATTAGACAGGGCAATTAAACCCTACAAATCACTTTTACATCTCTTTTCTTTCTAATAATTTTTTCTAATTACCTAGTTGAACGATAATCCATGTGGAGAACGATAAACTTACTACTTTATTACTTGTTATGATTTGGTTCACTTGCCAATTTTGTCCATCACTAGCCACTTAAATAGAAACCTTATGTTATGAATGATAATTTTTTGAATTAATCCAACAAGGAAATAGATGGTATTTGAAGAATCCTAATCACCTCTAAAATGTACAAACAACCCTTGGGGGCCAAAACTGCTACAGTTGCAAAACTTAGGGGGCGGTTTTGTAGTTTTTTTTCTTAGGGGGCTAAAATCGCAACTTCGTGAAAGTTAGGGGGGCGAAAACTGCTATTAAGCCTATTTTAAATCAGGTAGACCTTTAACAAGTTTTAACTTTCTAAGTTTGTAGATTAAACTCCAACTTGCATGTCCTAAACATTTATGGCAAAGCCATTTTTCATCACTCACTGACAAAAGACAAACTACCTTCTGATCAGCCAAATCTGAAAAGTAAATTTTGTAAACATTGATTTTCTTTTTCCTTTCCAGTGAAATTGATGATTGTGCAGTTGTTCTTATCAAACACTACTTCATAACCACTGTCACATAATTGACTTATGCTCAGAAGGTTATGCTTTAGTCCAACAACAAACCAACCATTTTCTAATGAAGTAGAAGAATAGTTACCAATAGTACTCGTACGAACAATCTTACCTCTCTGGTTTCCTCCAAATCCCAATGTTCATCCCTCTTTCAATGTTATGGATTTGAACATATGATTTCCCTTATCATGTGTCGTTAGAAACCTCTTTCCAGGTACCATGACTGGAGCTTTGACCTTGTTGTAAAGCATATATGAAACAGAGAAATTTCCCGACTAAGGTACTTGTACTTTCATGGGTTCTTTGGGGTTTAGTTTTGAAGAACTTTTCATTTTTCACAACCTTAGGCTTCAAGCTATGATGCTTTGAATCATTCATAACATTAGGTTTAAATTTTTTTGGTCTTGAATTCTTCAGAATCTTAGTCTTTGAACTATTCAGAACCTTAGGCTTTGGAGCCTTTGGCTTTGGCTTGCTCAGAAACTTAGATTTTGAAGCTTCTGGCACAAAATAGGAATACATATTTTGTCCTTTCTCCACACAGTCAGGACAAGGAGCGTTTTTTGGTTTTTCCTAGGTATGCATCCTCTTAAGAGGTGCATCTTCTGAATTTCCAATGCCTTAATATTGTTTCTGTTGACACCATAAATCATTGACACTATCTTGCTTCTTTCTAAACCATTAATAAAAAATTCTTGAAGTGCAACCTCATGCTTATCAGAGTGCTTCTAGCCTTTAGAGGATTCAATTTCTTCCAAAATTTGATTTCGCATTCTAAGATCCTCAATCTTTGTGTCTAGACCTTTAACTTTATCAGAGAGTAATTCATATTGTTTTTTCAAAATTTTAAAACTTTTTAATTTACTATGATAATTGTCGATTAGGTCTTTGATAGCAGTAATTAACTCTTCATGAGTAAGTTCAGCAAAATCATCCATCACCATCTTCTGCATCAACATTAGAGTCTGCATCACAAGGTGTTGCTGCCATCAGAGCCAAATTTGCTCCCTCTTCATCAGAGTCAGCATCAAAGTATTTCCATGTTTCCATTAGACTTTTCTTTACCATGTTCTTGAAGTTATCCTTTTAGGAACTATCCTTCTCAGGTTTGTCGTTCTAATGATCGGGACAATCAACAAGAAAGTGACCAAGTTTCTTGTATTTGAAGTAACCCTTTTGTTCATATTATTTCCTTTGTAGCTTGATCCTCTGCCACCACTGATTCTCCCTGAAAACCTTTTCTTCTTCTTGTTCAGATATTGAAGTCTCTTGGTGAGAAATTCCATTTCTTCAACATGAGAATCATCATTAGAGTCTCCATTTGGAATATCTTTTTCAACTTCCATAGCTTGCAGATCTTTAGTAGACTTACCCTTAGACTTTAGAGCAATATACTTAGACCTTTTATTTGGTTCATCACCTATAAGCTCCATCTCATGACTCTTCAGAGAGCTTATCAAGTTCTCCAAGCTAAGCTTGTTTACATCTTTTGGTTCCTGAATGAATGTGACCTTGGGTTGTATAACATTTATTTAGAACCTGAAGGTCACATAGAAGAGTTTGAAACCTTGAAAATATGCTTTCAATATCTTCCTCTTCCTTCATTCTAAATAACTCATATTGTTGGATAAAAAGGTTAACCTTGACTTCTTTCACTTGTAGTAGATCTATCAACAATTTTTGTATACTCTGAGTGAGGAAGAGCTTCAACCAAAATACATAAACTTTATGATACTTTATGTAATTTTCTTTTTAACATTAGTTAAGCTCTTTCTATCAATAACCATACCCCTCAGAATCCAATTGAAAAGTAACATCATCCTCAATGATGTCCCATAACTTATAATGAACACCAATAATATGACTATACATTTTGCTTTTCCACCAAGAAAATTGTGCAACATCTCCATTAAAGAATCAAAGTCTAGCTGAGTAAGAATTTTTATCAGAGGTGCAAGCATTGTTGTTGTAATCATGATCTACATCATTATTACCAGTGTTAGCATTTGAAGTACTAGTATTAAACAACATCTTTTTCTCAGTATCTTTTAACTGTCACACGATTAACTGTAAAGCAACAACCTATACACTCTAATTCTAACTGAAGGTGAGAAAAATACAATGGGGGTGGGTGTTGAATTGTGTCGCCTTTTAAAAAAAATTGTAAGTGTTTATCACAATAGTCTAGAGTTTGATTAGAATGTGAGTTTTATGTGAGTCTAAAACTGAGAGTATGCAACAAACTCAAATTAAAAACACACACGCACACGCGCGCGTGCGCACACACACACAGATATATATATAGAGAGAGAAAGAAGACACAAGAAAATTATTTTGGTTCCCATCACAATCCAAGGTTAGTTAGTTCAGTCCTCTTGCACTTATAAAAGATTTTTCACTTTAATCACACAAAATTACATTTTGTCTCACACATAAAGTAAGAGACTTCCTTTGCTTAAACACACAAGTAAGAGACTTATACAATCCAAGTGTAATCAAATAAAAGAGATTGTGTTTACACTTGATATACAATCAAAGGTGTAAGAACGTTAAAGCACAAATGACTTCTGAATACTTAAGAAATTCTAATGTTGAAAGTTTGTAATAATTTCTAAGTGTTTGTGCACTATATAATTTGACAGAGTAAGTGCACTTGTAAAATAGTAGAACTCTTGTTATTTTTATTCAACTTCTTAGGTAGGAGATAATGAGAGAGCAGTTGTTGAAGAAGTACAAGCACATCAAACAAATCATTCAGAAACTTGATCAGAGACGTTGAAATGTTACCTAAAATGGAGAATGATGTTAGGTAGTCATTCGAAAATCCTTTGCTTCTAGTAGAATGACCCGTTACACTCTCTTTGTCTTTGAATTTTCTTGTTTCTATCTACACGTGGTTAGAAGACAAAAAACTATACTACTCAGAGTCTGCTAGCGACATTCCTTTAGAAGATAACAACTGAATGAAAGTGTTTCGTTTCTAACGTCATCTTCAGATGCTTGTATCCTTCAAAGTCTTTATTCTTTCAAAAGGTTCTGAGCGAAAAGCCTCTTCTAATTAGAGCGTTGAATTTTTGATTAACCTTTATTCAGATCTTCTTCCAAGTCATACTAGCTTCTCTTTTGCTTCAAATGTTTTCTTATGTGTTCAAAGTCTTTGATATTTCATAACCAAAACATGACTCAAGAGTCATAATTTAATTCTATGGTCCTGCACACTTGAACACACATTAACATATTCAACTGCCCTTCCATACTTTGTTATCATCAAAACATCATAAGCATTGTTCAAAACCATTTTGGTTTAACATCATCGACACCTTAATGTGATAATCCATTAGTTGGCCAATTCTATAAAAAGAAAAACCTAAACCAGTATTCGGTACAACCATATTGGTAACATTTATACACAAATGGAGTATTTATTTTATTCATTTCATTTTTTTAACCTTACAATTATTTATGTGGGTTTTTGGTAAACAACAAGACTAATTTTGATTATTACAAGAAGGATCAAATCAGAAATCCAACGGCATGTTGTGCAATCTTTTTTCAGAAAATATATTAATGTTCATCATATTTATAGGTTGCTTTATGAACAAGATGAAGTTATGTATGAAGATAAATGTCATTCAACAGAGAAAAATAAAGGAAATGCAAGTAAAAAGACTTAAAAGTTTAAAATGCATAAACTTAAAGAAAAGTTAAATTGCATTGCATTAATGTAAAAGTGGTTCGACAAATCAGATTACATACATTTTGTATGTTTCTTTTCTCTAGACACTGGTACTTCGAGTGCTAGAATTCTATAAGTGATTTACAACCCTTTTTTCTTATGAAAAACTACTATATATACATATAGGAAATAACTGCATAACCTAAACTGCTAAAAACTGCATGTCCTCATCGAAAACTGCATGTCTTCCACGTGTCTGGACACTTGAAACCACCTTCTTTGCTGAATTAACTGCTTGTCAGTTTCCACCTTTCTATTGAAAACTTTCAATGCTTTGTCGAATTGTGACTTCTGTCGAATACCTTCTCAGCATATGTCGAACAACAACTTCAGTCATGAATTTAGAGAATTTTGTCGCCTTAAACTTTCTTTTACCTGTCGAATAATATTAGATAAAAAATATTGGCTAACAACGATGCAGGAAATTACATAAAAAATTACTCAGACATTGCTATGTACAAACGATATATTCTATAACTTATAGGTGAATGATGCAACATCATTTAGATATTCTTGTGTAAAAGTATAGCACGATTATAAAATTGTTTGGTTAAGGTGATTTTTACATGTTTCAAGGTTTTTCTTCATTTTGCTCTCCTTTCCTAATTCAAGGATTCTTTTACATAAACTCGACTAAAAACAATCGTAAACTTTCTGAAAAGACTCAAAATTAACTCCTATATAATGCTAAAAACACTTTTATGAGAGAGAAAGAGAGAGAAATAAGAGTCCACGTCGGATAGGAGATGACCTGACAATGTGTTTATAAGTGGGGGTAATCCTCACCTCACAAGCCGGTTTTGTGGGGTTGTGTTAGGCTAGAGTCTCTTCAAGATCCATTGGACCACCTGCTATCAGGTTTCCGTTATTAGGTCACCCCACCATTTATATCTACGAACCAAGCCCAATAGTGTTGATAGTGACGGGGGGGTGGGGTGTTAAGAGTCCCACATCGAATAAGTGATGGTTTGATAATGTGTTTATAAGTGAGAGCAACCTCACCTCACAAGTCGATTTTATGGTGTTGTGTTAGACTTTCACCTTTTATACCCATTGTTAAGAGTCCTACGTGATGGTTTGATAATGTGTTTATAAATGAGAGCAACCTCACCTCACAAGTCGATTTTATGGTGTTGTGTTAGACTTTCACCTTTTATACCCATTGGATTAAGGTTTAATAAAAGAAAAAGTTAGACTTAAACAAATCTACAAATACTTGTTCATATCATATCACTTTGCAATGTAACTCTTTAGCATAATTAATTTGTAATGTATACCACGTTGGTAAAAAATTCCAAAACAACCGTGGATATTAAAATTCTTTCAAAACCATTGCACATGTTGTGATTGAAGCCCATGCTTGAAATGCAGGGTCTACCACCAACACCAAGCCTTACCACTCTTAAGATAATGCCCCTACTGAAGGGAGTTTGTACAGGAAAAGGGCTTGTCGGGCAAAGTGGAACTATTTTTCATGTGCTCAAATTATGATAAGTTATGGTCTTGCCTATTAAGAGCCCATAAATATATACATCAATGTTCCTTATATGCATTGCCAAAAACCTAAGTTTTAGGAAAACGACCATCCCACAAGTCGGCACTAATCTACCTTTTGCTCATTGGAGGCATCTGCCCCCACTACTAATTTTTTTTGTTTGACGATTTTCACTAGTTTTATTTTTGTTCCCACTAAAAAAAAAGTAACGCCTCCACAAAAAACATGAAAGACTTTTATTTATGAATAATTAAAGATACAACAATATGAAAGATGGATTGTTAAATGATTGTTTGATTACATACATAAAAAAAACTATATTTGCTAGGGGTGGAAATAAAAAAATGATACAACAATATATGAGCTTAAGTTCAACTCAGTTTGTAGCTAAAAAAATAATTATAAATGGATCAGAGATCGAACCGTGAACTTCCTACTACTCGACAACGAATAAAATAAAACAATATTGATTCACGTCAAGAAATTTAATCTAAATAGTGTCGTATCGTTAATTGATAAATAAGTACATTTTTTGCGAAATCTCTAATTTTTTGTTTAACAATAACTATGAAATTATTTAATCGCAAATGCACTGATATATTTTTTTATATAATATAATATTTCTCCCGCTAATCAAAATGTTGACATGTCAGTTCGAAATCTATTTGATGTTTGATGGAAACAATAATTCTTCCATTAATGTACATTGATTCTATCACATTTTAAACATGTGTTCTCTATAATAATTGCTTGGATAATGTCCATTGAACATTCTATCACTCTTTTGAATAGGTTCTCCAATGCTATTCGTGAAGTGTCTTTATACGTAAGGCTAGGGCAAAATACAATATTCACTATAGAATCGATGACCTTAGTTGTGTTTTATGAGTTGAGTTTGTCATCGTTATGGAGAATTTGGTAAAATAAAAACATAGCATATATTGTTAGTTGTGACTCATCCATGAATGAATATATATCATTCATACATTAAAGTCTTTTGATGTATCATGATGAACGGATGACGGATGCTAAAGATTAAAAGGGAGAAGTGATGATCAAGTGGAACAATTCTCTCACTAATTTTTGTATTTTTAGTAGTGTATGGCACAATTCTTGATCAAACTATAGTTAAATAGATTTTAGATATGTGAGAGACTAGTTTTAAATAGATTTGTTTTTATCAATTAAAGTGTCATTTTACAACTTATGAGGAGATTTGAACTCTCTATTTTGAGGTTACATGAGTAAACTTTAACCAATGAGTTAGAACCTTCGGTGTTAACTTTGTATAGAATGAAAATGAAAATATAATAAGGTCATGAATAGTGAATACCATATAACATAATATAAAAGTCAAAATATAAGACTGAAATAAATTTTAAAATTGTAAAAAAATATTGATTTTAAAACTTAATTTGCATACAATAATTAATTTAATTACTTTGATATGATTTCTGTAAATACTAATTTGTACTTCCTTTGTTTGGTGTCACATTTGTATTTTTCTTTGTCTAAGTAATTTTTTCGTTTAAAATACCTATATTAATTGCAATGAATAATCAAGGCCGGCCTAACATGTCAAGAGGCTTAAAACAAATTTTATAATGAGGCCTTTTGAAATTAAAAGGAAAAAAAAACACAATGCTTAGTAAAAGTATAATAAAATCAAGTTTTTTTGAATTCAATATTTGAACTTGGGACTAAAAGGATTTGAGACTTTAAAATTGATCCATCAAGCTAGATAAATATTGATTATTAATATATCATATTACATATTTATAGCTAAATCGAATTATTTTGAAGCCTTCTTTTAACCAAAAAGTACGAGGCTTAAAAACCTTGTTTGGGTGGCTTAGCTCTTAGGCCGGCCCTGTGAATAATGTGTAATTTAGGAAGTTATACCAAGTTTATCATCGATATTAATTCAACAAATTATTTTCTTAAAAATCACACAATTTAAAATGACATTTAATCTGAGACAAAAAGAGTAATTATTTTGCAACGACAAAAACGAAAACGTGAAATTGCAGCGGTTATAGTTAGAGACTCCGGCAGTGGTTCGAACATGCTGCAAAACCAATCCTGCGGTGGTTTGTTTGATGCAGAGGCTCAAAGAGACGACAACAAGTTTGAAATAGACAAAACAATGCAATCATTTGCTGTGGTTCTAAACCACTGCTAGTAGTTCACCACAAAAAAAAAAAAAAAAAAAAACTGCTAGTTGTGTAGAAATTAGTGTGGTCGTCATATTGAGCTCAGGCTAGAATGTAGTAGTAGGTCTTCGGGAACCCGTTGGATTTAACAGTATAGCATTAACAACAGTATCAACACATGCTTAATTTTCAAATTGGAGAATGCTGTTTGTATCATTAAGTTTTGACTATTTCTACAATGGTCTTGCTAATGACTCACGAGTGTATTAATATAAATGGAATATGCTATTTAAAGAGTGATAGAAAAAAAAAAAAAAAGATAATGGGTTCTATAAGTAAGGGTGGGAATAGGTTTGGTCGAGTTGGGCTTTGCAAGGCCTAAGCTTGACCTGCAATTTTTTTTTAAGGCATAAACCTGGTATGCGGTTTGTCATAAGCTTACTTTTTAGGCCTGAGCCTGACCTTCTGAACCTATTATGATCTGTTAGCCTGTATAAAAGCTTATATCATATTAACATCTTTAAATAAGCAATGTGATTTACGTTTAAATAGACTAGTGAGCTGATAGATCAATTAGATTAAACTATCATTTGATAATCAACAAGAGTTTTTATGAAATTTGACTATATATTGTATCATATTTCAATTATAGTTTATAATAATACATTTATATATGCGAAAGATTATTGTATACCGATAAGCATAAATTATTGAAAACTTTCACTAATTTATATTTTAATTCAAAGTACAAAATATAATATAATAATAAATAATATTATTCATATTTACTTAAATAGGTCGGCCTAATAGACTTTTAGAATGACTTGTGGTTTGGCCTTTTAAACTAAATAGGTTTCTAAAAAAGTCTATACCTTCTCTATTTACGAAAAAAAGTCTTGTTTGACCTGGTTTGTCGTAGGTTAGGCCGTAGGTCCCTGTAGGTTGGTCTGACCTATTTTTATCCCTATTAATGAGTCACACCATCATTAATTATTTTTATATATTTTTTAAACTTTTTGTATTTTTATCTCTCCAAATGAAAGAAATGAAAAAAAAAATACTAAATGGAGATGATACTAACTCTAGAAGGGTTAATATATGCTTACCCCCTGTAATATTAGTGATTTCCGATTTACCCCGGTAAAAAAAACTGTTTAGATTTCAACCCTGTAATTTGAAGATTCTTTTTTTTTTGGACCTTCATGGCATCAAATTACAAAATTCAAAGTATTCCCCCCTGTAATTTGAGAGAATCTCGGTTTACCCCCTGTCATATCATTGATTTTGTATAGTCAAAATTCATGAAGGATCAAAATCAAAGAATCTTCAAATTACAGGGTTGGAATCTAAACAATTTTTTTTACAAAGGTTAAACCTGAAATCGCTAATGTTACAAGGAGTTAAACATGTATTAACCCACTCTAGAACACTCTTTAAGAATTTAAATAAAAAAAGTTACTTTAATGCATTTATCTATGTAAAAAGCTAACATTTCAATCTTCAATTTGATTTGTTCGGTAATGAACGGGTGAAGGAAACGGTGGCGTGCAGTGCTTCGGCACGGTGGCGGTGCGATCTTTATAGTGCTAACGGTTTCCATGAATTGCATCGTTGCCAAGGGAGATTTATGAGGGACATCTCATCTGCAGTTGCCAAAGCTTACTCACTTTCTGAAGGAAACGGTGGCGTGCAGTGCTCCGGCACGGTGGCGGTGCAGTCTTTATATAGTGCTAACGGTTTCTGTGAATTGCATCGTTGTCAAGGGGGATTTATGAGGGACATCTCATCTGCAGTTGCCAAAGCTTACTCACTTTCTATATGCAGTGTCAAGGCGACTTCAACCCTCTTGTTCGCTAAATTAATCTTTCTATTGGCCTCCTCCTCAGCTCAGTAAGCTTTCTCGGCGACATCCTTCTTCACCTTCTCAAGGGCCTCATCATGAGCTTTCTTAGCGTCCATTATAGTTTTCTTGTCCTCGTCTAGAGTTTGGAGCACCATATCCTTCTCCACCTGGCACTTAGGGTCTAAGCATGTAGCAACATCTTTGGCGGCCAGCATAACGCACAACCCAGCCATCCTGAAGGCGCTGATGGCACCCTCCACAATCATTTTCCTCTTAGCGACTTGATCCATCTGGGAAAAGAAGGCCATGTCCTCTCTTGTCAAAGCATAAATGATATCATATTGGGTCCTAGGAAGGGCGCGAATAAAGAGACCGAGAAGCTTGAACGAGTGTTTTTGACCTGCTTCGTCAACTGTCATAGGTGCAGCTGATTGCACGACAGAAATAGCAGTGCTTCCACCAATGTTCAGCCTCTCGGTATTAATGGGGCCTTTTGGTTTCTTTGGAGGCACCCTCTCATCATGTTTCTTGCCTTTATCCCCGTGGGGCGCATCCTTTATGTGGCCGCATTGGGAAGAGTTCTCGGATGAAGTTGACCTAGAGTGCTAGGAATCCTTCTAGCGCTGAGAATCCTTTTTGTGGTGGGAATCCTCCCGGCGTCGAGAGTCCCCCTTCTTCTAGATCCAAATAATATGTTCAGTAATGAACATATAAGGACAATTGTGGCGTGCGGTGCTCATGCAGGCACATTAGCACTCTAACGCTCAAGTGAGTGTGGAAAATGAGGTAGAATGTATAAAACTATGTGGAAAATGAATCATATCTTGAGGGTGACGCAAAATCACCCTAATATAGGAGAAGGAGGCGTTAACGGCTTATGTGAAATGTGGCGCCTCATCAGGGAGCTGTTAGAGGCCACATGTACGTTGCAGGATGCACGTGAGCGTGCTTCAGTGCAGTGGTGTGCACCGGAACTATCGTGCTCACGCTGGTGATAGTGTCTTATCTTAAGGGTTTTGGGTCCATGTGCCTTCAAGGGATTGATGCTCTAACCGGTCCAAAACATCAATAAATCAAATACACACATTTTCATAAAATCTTACTATTTTAAACTCTTAATTAAAGAGTGCTCTTAGTGCACTCATTAGTGGTGGCAGAACAAAATTAGGTTTCCATGGATCGTACATTTATTCCTAAGAATGTGACATTGAGAATCTTTGGTTTTCATGTTTGTTTCAAGTTTTCATAAATTATGCCTAAGTACACTTTATTCCTAGTAATAAAATTTACACATAACTTTTCCATTTGTTATTCTCGTGTTAAAGTATGAGAATCTTTTATTCTCATGGGAATAACATGTAACCACTCATAACTTCTCACTCTCACACTATTTTAACTCTTTTATCATATTGTTTTAAATTATAAATTAAATATATTTAAAAATATTCTTGGTAAACTAAATTAATTACCAAACACTTCAATAGGATTAAGATTTCTAGTATTGGCTTGGGACCTGGGAGTGTGCTCCTCCTCGAGGTCTCGGGTTTAATTCCCTCTTATGCCAATTTGGGTGAGCTAATTTAGCTTCTTCAAAAAAGGATTAAGATTCATAGGAATAATGATCAAGGGAATGTTACCTTGTGGTCCACCATTTTCTATATTTCAGTATGGTTTACTATCACATTTTCGAGTTCCTATAAATGCATAGAGAATTAGTTTGAATTTTTAAGGTATGTAATTTAGTTCTTTTAGTTTCAACTTTGTGCTCAATGTTTGTTAAAACATAAATTTTATGTATAAAGAAAAGTGTAACAAACTATATGAATATATCTATACTTACTTTTTCATTATCCAAAATTATACTAAACAAATTTTTCTGTAATAAAGATTGTTGTTGATGTCATTAAAAAAAAAAAGAATTTAGATTATATTTTTTTATAATGTTGATGTCATTAAAATAGATAATCATGGTTAGTTTGATTTTTTGATAATTTGAAAGCAACAAACACTTATATTTTTAGTTTTAATCAAAATCAAATTTAATAAAAAAATACCGTTCATAATTTTCAAACGTTAGAACAATAAAAGAAGAAGAAAGACGTACACAAAAGTACTTGTGTTTTTGCAAAAAAAAAAAAAAAGTTTAACAAGCCAAAATGGAATATATTAAATTATCAAAGGTGGTTCATCTCACACAAGATGTGCAAAAGAGAACACCCAACACAAACAAAGTTACAGACTGAGTTCAAAATCAAAAACGACCAAAAGAAGAAAACAGACAAAAAGCTACATTAGCACACCCATACACAATAAAGGATGTCGCCCCCAGTCGTTATAATTGAAGGCGATGCTAGGCATATTTTCCTTTAACCAAATAAAAGACATAAACTTGACCCTGTCTGCTAAGCGATCCGATGTCAGTAATTTATGCTGAAAATTCTGTTATTTCTTTCCTTCCATATAATCCAGACAAAAGCATGCCAAATTACTGTCAAATAAGAATGAGTAAACCTCGATAAGCCTGCCAACTGACCAAAATGTTGAAGATGATCACCAATTGTAGCTGGAGCAATAAAAGAAATTCCTATCCACTGATATACATAGTGTCACACTGAACCGAAGATATTACATCGAAGTAGGATATGCTCCGCAGTCTCAGAAGATCCGCACCCTCCAATGCAAGAGATGCCATCCTGATGAATAATTCCCCTACGAAGAAGGTTATCTCGAGTTGGCAGTCGATCACGAAGGAGCCTCCAAGTAAACACAAACCTTAAGGGGAACTTGTCTTTGCCACACAACATCGAACATAGCCCGATCAAGAGAGTTAACGGATGTCGTAATGTACTGGTATGTCCCCTTTACGGAGTAACCGACAATAGGATCAAGGGTTAAATATATTTTTGGTCCCTATAAATATGTCAACTTTTCATTTCAGTCCCTCTAAAAAATTTCTTCAACTTTTAGTCCCTCAAAAATTTTCCATCTTCACTTTTGGTCCCTCCTTTAAAGTAAACTCATATGTGGAATTCGTATTTTTGAATGAAATTTTGTAGAAAAATTCATAATATTATAAGAATCTCTCCCCAAAAAAAAATTAGATTTTTTAACAAAACATGAATTTAATATGAATTTTTATATTCTTTAAGGTTAAAAATTCATATTTAATTTGTGTTTTGTTTAGAATATTTTTATGGGAATTATTTTTAGAATATTTTACACATTTCTACAAATTTTCATTAATAAATTCAAAAATTAAATTAAAAATAGGGACCAGAAGTAGTGATTGCAAATTTTATAAGGACTAAAAGTTGAAGGAAAATTTCAGATGAACTAAAACGAAAAGTTGATATATTTATAGGGACCAAAATCATATATAACCCTAGGATCAAAATATATTATAGTTTATTTTAGTGATCCATCTTAAATTTTTTTTGCCGACTCTAGCACTGCTCATTAACATTTCCCTTTTCATAAATCAAGTTTATAACAAATTGAATTACATGATATCTATTTGTTTATCCTTCAAAAAGAAAAATGATATCTTTTTGTTTGTTTAAAGGTACAGGTCGAGGCAAATAAATCTTGATTGACTAGTGTATCACTGGCGGAGTCAAAAAGCAATTCACGAGTGGGTTATAAACATATCGTTTAAAAGAAATCATTTTAAGGAATGCTTTTTACAGTTTCTGTTCCCTCTTTTAAAAGAAATTATTTTATTATGTTTGTTTTTTTAGGAAAAAAAACATAATTGTTATAAATATTAATAATGGATGTCCAAATAGCAAATAAGTTAATGTGTCATACTACTATGTTATTGGGCTTATTCATAAGCTACTCTATTTTCCTATAAATAGAGCCCATCTATAACATTCAACAGAACATCAGGTAATGAATAATAATGCTTCTTCCTATTCTCTCTTCTTCCCCTTCTCTCTATTTCTTTCTTTGTTCATTTATTTTCATAACACGTTATCAGCACGCTCTAATCAACTCAGAGTAAGGTATTAGTATAATTTCTTTTATTCCACATGTACGGTTTTCTATAAAAGTAACAACAATAATAAGTGAATTCATATACGATGATAATTCTTAGTGTTTTTTTGGTAGTTTTAATTAATTATTCTTTTTTGGTTACAGTTTTAATTAATTATGAATGTACATGATTCTTTTTAATCTATTATAATATATAAAATAAGTTGTTACTTTGTATCAATGATTACAGGCTACTGTTATAATTCCATCAATTGGGATCAGTGCCTTATAGATACACATTATCGCTATTTTGTAAATTATACTGTGTTTGTTTGAGGATTAATTTAATTTTTTTGAGAAAAATTCCAGAAGGATTGCTTAAAAAAACGCAGCGTAGTTCCGGAAGAACTCGATGTTATTTTCTCTGACGAATTCAAAAGCGTTATTCCTGAAGGATTGCTTGCTTAGAGAATCAATTTTATTTCTTATTGTTTAAATCTGATATGTTGCATAGTTCCTGAGAGAACTTAAGAAACTTGGTTTTATTATATATGAATTCCTGAAGAATTCGATACTAATGTTGTTTTTAAAGAACTCAAACCAATTCCATTGATTTCTAAAGAATTCAGTATGCATCCCAGAAGGATTATTACATTGCACAATGAATTATTTTGATTCTTGAAGAGGTTAAAAGCTTAATTCGTTCTGAATTCCTGATGATGCATCCTTCTAGGATTGCACAAATTATTTATTAGATTTAGTATAAAGTTCTTGGAGAACAAAAGAAGAATTTAATAAGTATTCATCCATGAAGGATTTCAAAGGTACCACAATTTCCATGATGGTTACCATTTGAATGTGCATGAATAGCTACCATTTTAAAACATTATGGTTACGATATGTTGGTTGCATGAGTATTAGCATATGAATTCATATCCGTAAAGGAGTAAAATGTCTGAGCAATGATTACTTGTATGAACAAAAAACACAAGAAACCGATGAAGTAACCTGTAGCATTTTTCCACTAAACAAAGTTGAGCTATTTATCGTTTTGAGGATTATACTCTTCATTTGTTTTAAATTAAAATGGACATGTAATCATGTGTGTTTCTTCTTGCATTTAAATAGCATCACTTGTTATATATTTTTTTCCTATAACAAACTAATGATGCTACATTCAAGTGCCACGTAAATATGGCTCCAAGTTTTTCATTTTAATTAATTAGAGCAACTTTCATCGAACAAATAACAAACTCAGTTGTGGAACAAAATCAGCAACTTTTGTTGGAATCAGTTGTGAAACAAAATTAGCAACTTTCGTTGGAACAAATAAACTCAGTTATAATCCTCACTTAAGCATAAACATTATTAACTATATTTTAATTAATGTAAATTTTCCGGAACATATTATTAAAGGAGATCATCTCCGTTTCATTATTGAATGGGTTTGCAGTTTATACCTTTTGATTTGAAAAGGGAGTTGAACTTGATTCCTAGTTGCAATCAAAACTCATACAGTAAGATTGCAGAAAATAATCAAATAAAAGGATTGATTAAACAATTGATCTTATTGTTTAGATATGTTATATAGTTCCAGTAGAACTTATAATTCAAATTTAATTTTCTATGAATTTTTAAATAAATTAGTATTGATTCTTCGAGAAGGATTGAACACAAAGAAATAATTCTAATATTTATATAGTTCCTGAAGAACTGGAAAATTTAATAATATTAATTATCTTTGAATTCTAGAGGAGTTCAATATTCATGCATCTTTGTATCAGGAAGAGTTCAATATTCATACATTGATCTGTAAATTATTGAACATAGAATTATTTTTATATCATTATGAAATTGTGGAAGAACTTAAATATTTGATATTTATGTTCTATATTCAATATTGTGAAAGATTTCAATATTCATGCCTCACTGAACAAGTGATCTAGAGTATTTTTTGAATTTTTTTTTCATTAAAATACATGAATGACTTCTTTGACACTTGAGGAGAGCAATGAATTCTTTTAGATTTAATTGGCCACATATGATTTTATTTGAATTTGGTTAAACAATTCAAGAGTTGTTTTTCTTATTTCTAGTTTAGCCAATTAGTACTTATGTGATGATTATTTTTGATTCGAAGTAAGTCTTTATTTTGGTTTTTGTGTGATGCAATACCAATTCCCTACAAAAAGGTTGTTTTTCGATTTCAAACTAAATGGCTAATTAAGTGGATAACAAAATTGAATTTTCTAAAGTGATCCGGTGTTCTATTTCAGATAAATTTGTTAAGTTCTTCATGGAAAGTTTGTTAAGTCTTTGGTAATCTACATTCTATTTCCTTAAGAAATTAAATTGAATTTTCTAATTGCTGAGTTGTATTTTTTTTTAAAATGCATGTTGTGAGATTTTTGGTCAAATTGAGGCGTTTACTTTTGACATGTAGCGTTTGTAATATGTTAAAAGTTGAACTAATTCATCTACATTCTATCTCCATATAATTTTTCTTTGTATATCTTTCATAAATATTTTTTATTCTCTTAACATAAAGTATTGATTCTAAATTTTGAAGTTTCAAACCAAATTAATTTGGTTTTTATATTCAATCTCTCAGTTTGGACTAAAACTCAATATTCAAGATATCTGAATTTTGATTTATTAAGTGTATATGTAATTTATAGTATTTCTTCATTGCACCGTAGTTTTTTTTTTCTTTTCTTCATATATATAGTGATTTGCCTTTAAATTCCTTTGATGACTACAAAAGTATCACTGAAATATTACAAAAAGTGTGAGTTATATTAATCATCATTTCTGACAATTTGATGTTGATTTCCTGTAGAATTACACTATTGATTTTCTGAAGAATTACACATTTAGACTATAATATAAATTTATATGACCTATTTGTTCTTCGTATTAATTTTGGAAAGAAAAAAAAAACTCAAGGTTTGCTCAAATAATGATTTTCTTGATCATTGTTTATCAAGATCATATAGTTCACGAAGAACTACAAGATTATTGACGGTTCCTAATGAGCTAATGTATTGTTATATGTAGCAATAAGGTTATAAATTGAAATTGTATTATATTCCTTTAAGCCTTATAAAATATATTTATTGAGTTTTAGAATATACATCTAAATATGGATATCATGTTGAAAAGATTAATGGAGATATTAAACATCTCTATATTACAAGATATCTTGTGGAGAAAATAAGTGTTTTGGAAAAGTAAATTTTGTCTCTAATTTAGTAATTTATACTACACTTACAATATAATTATTTTGTCTTGTAATATTGTAAACCCGAAGTTTACATATTATAATTATTTTGTCGTTGGCAAAACTGGTAGGGTTATCCCAGATTTATTATGATGCGAAAATAGTTAAATTTTAATGGATTTGTGTTGAAGAACCAGAAGATTCTTCAATCAAATAATTTTTGTGTCTTAACTTTTTTGAAGGAAGTTGAAAATTTGAGGATTTTAGTCTCACAATATATGTAAATGCGTATAAGGTGATATTTTAGAATCAATACACCGAAAATATGGATAAACTAAATGACATTTATGGCTATTGTTAACTTACAAACCAGAAGTTTGTGAGTTATTCTGTCAACGAATTTGACAAAGAGTTTATTTTCTGAACTTTTTAGAAAGCATTTGATAAGTATCTTTTGAACAACTGCTAGCATATGCTCATAAAAAAAATGGACTTGAAGATCCATTCTTTAGACATCTAAAGTTAATTGTATAACCGATACTTATATAACCATACCTTATAAACTCTATTTTGGTTACGAGACCGTGATTTGTAAACTTTATTTTGCGAATCAACAACCATGTATGTTGATATATTGATTCGCGTCAAGCCAACAAATTACAATAAGTAAGTCATCCCCTTAATTTATAATTTATTTCAGGTTAAAACCTTATTATTTTTCATCTAAGTAAATTTTTGGATGTGTTGTGTATAATACAATTGCTCCAATATAATGTACTTAGATAGATCTTGAAAGAATATTGGGAAAATGTATTGATATGAATCTTCATCTATTATAAATTGTGTTGAGCCAACTTGTTTACAAATTAGTAGGTTAAATTATATTGAGTCAACTAGTTTACAGCCCAACATGCTGATTATCAATGGATGAACTAGTTTTCCTAATATTAGGGGGAGAGAATAAGCAGCTGAAAATGTAAACTTGAAGTTCAAATAAATTATTTGAAATGAAATATTATTGTCTCTTCTTGATCCTCAAGATATAACTCATTTGCAAAGTTAAGAAATTAAAATAGAAGCTGCTAATGCTCCAAACAAAATAGATGTCCCATTCGGATAATAAAATATTGCAAATGAGCCTCAACCATGCATGAAGTGTGGTAGACCAATCGATTCCAAATATAAAAGTCCTTGAACAATAAAATGAGCTAAAAAAAAAGAGATAACCCAAATGAGGATGAGGAAACTCTAAAAGAGTCGTTTGACAAAATTGAATTTTAAGTTCCAGAAGAACTGACCAGGTACCTGAAATTTATGAAAAAGAAAGAGATCTCGATAAATTATGTCATGAATGGAATGAGTTGGAACCAAAATAAAAGTTAACGTTTATGACGTTTTTGCATATAATATAGCGCTATATGTGATCAATAATGACGAGGATCATGAATTAAAGTCTATAAAAGATTATAGAAAAAGGAAATATTTGCATGTGGAAAGAGACAATTCTAGTGAAATCAAACTCGCTTTGTAAAGTTGAACCTTTTAGACTTGTAGTCCGCACACTTGAAGATGTGAAATTAATTAGATATATGTATGATTTTTCGCACGAAAGAGAATTATATTGATAAAATACATACATATAAAGTTTGATATATTCACCGGAAGTGAATGGTAATTATTTTCAAGAGGCATATTCACCTGAAGTGAATTCAAGAACTTTTTATTGTCTAGTTAAGTTTAGTAGCATATTAAAGGCTCAATTTTGATGAAAGATATGTTACAATGTATTTGTATGGCTTGCTTGAAATTGATGATTATATGAAACTCCATGAAGAAGCTAACTTTCATGAGATATTGAATAAATGACATCATATGCCCATTTTAAGGACTCGGAAATGAATTTGTTACAATCAATTTTATGATAATGGTATAAATATTATTAGAACTCTTGAAGAGATTCTAAAATTTGTTATATAAATCTTGGTATAGACAAATCTATTTGATTATGAACTACAATGATTATGATGTCACTTGATATTAGAATAGGCCATGTCCTCAAGAAAATGATAAACAACTTGAATTAGTCCTGAAGTATCATATTTTAGTTCAAACGAGAACATTGTATTTTGTTACTTATATGTATTGTGGTATTTTGTTTTATCAATATTAGTAAATACATATATCATAACAAAGTCAAGCATATGTTTTGTATCTCAAGGAAGCAACATAATCAAGGAAGTGAAGAACACTCTTTTATCAAGGATGATGATTTTACAAGTACAAGAAACTTGTGGATTTCTTAAAGGGGTCTTGCAACAACTTAATATGAAGAAACTTCTCAAGCACTACTAATTTGAAGAAGACTATGATGATAAACCAGATATTTCAACAAAGTCGCTGCAAGTAAACTTTTGAGTAATTAGAACAAATATTATTTGACCTTCTTCATCTCATATATTGTTGTCTTTATGAGGGGGAGACATAAATGTGGCATGCACTCTTTTTCCCTTAACCATGGTTTTGTCCCATTGGGTTTTCCTGGTAAGATTTTTTTAACGAGACAGATTATGATACACAAAAAGGATATTCTACTTTTTTTCCTTCACTAGAATTTTTTCCTAATGAGACATATCCTCAATGGACATCCAAGGGGGAGTGTTATAAATATTAATAATGGATGTCCAAATAGCAAATAGGTTAATGGGCCATACTACTATGTTATTAGACTTAGTTCATAAGCTACTCTATTTTCCTATAAATAGAGCTCATCTATAACATTCAATAGAACATCAGTGAATAATAATGCTTCTTTCTATTCTCTCTTCTTCTCTTTCTCTCTATTACTTTTTCTGTTCATTTATTTTCATAACAATAATAAAATAATGATCATTTATTGTTTATTCTAATAATTTTGACTAAAATTTTAAAATATTAATGGAAGTTATTGATATATTGATTTATAAACAAAATATTGTCAAGGCATATAAAAGAATTATTTTTGAACTCAACATATTTTTAGTTTGTCTGCATATAAAATTAAGATAAAATAATGATCATTTATTGTTTATTCTAATAGTAATTAGTAACGTCATAACATAAATGTATAAATGACATGTTATATAAAAGAAAGATTGTTATGATTACGATAAAAAAAATATCTTTAAAAATTACATTTTTCGTAAAATCTTCATCTTCTCCTTCTATTTTCCCTTCTTTAATGAGAAGTTTTGTTGAATTTTGAGAAACTCCTCTTGATAAAGCTACATATAATTGACCATGGCTGAAAACATGCCGTGGAAGATAGATTTCGACATTGGTAATGATCTGCCCTTGTGACTTATTTATGGTAATAACAAAACTTAGTCTATCGGGAAACTATTTTCTACTAAACACAAAGGGAAGTCCTGAACTCGCATTTGTTTTTAATTTAATTATGGGCAAGAATGTTTTTTTTTTTTTCTAGCATTGCTTCTAGTTTGGATTTCCACATTCAACATATTCTTAAATAAACCACGATATAACAGTCTTGTCCCATTACACATGTCATATCTAGGGTCTATGTTTCGCAACAACATCAAAGGGTTTAACTTTTTTTACCTTTAAAATATGTGATGGGGTACTTCCTTGAGCAATTTTACCTTTAAAATATGTGGTGGGATATTTCCTTGAGCAATTGAGTTTAGGAATTCCTGTTGAAATAAGTTATGTGTATCCCCTTCAACCTTGTCAAATGACAACTAATTATGTTTTTCTCTTGTAAACTGATTGATAATTAATATTTAATATAAGGCTAACAAATCTTTTTCTAAAATATTTTGAGTCCTAATATTTTTTTTGAGGATTTAAAGTCCAATCTTTAACATTATTTTTTGCTCACATTTGTTACTAATATTTTTGTAGAGGATTTAATGTTCAATCTTTAACATTATATTTTGATCATGTTTGTTACTAATCTTTTTTTTTTCCAGAAGATTTAAAGTCCAATCTTTAACATTAGTTTTTGCTCACGTTTGTTACTAATTGTTTTTAGAGTATTTAAAGTTCAATCTTTAACATTATTATTTTTTGCTCACGTTTGTTACTAATCTTTTTGCAGAGGATTTAAAGTCCAATCTTTAACATTATTTTTTGTTCACGTTTGTCACTAATCTTTTTTTTAAGGATTTAAAGTCCAATCTTTAATCATATTTTTTGCTCACGTTTGTTACTAATCTATTTTTAAGAGGGTTTAAATTCCAATTTTTAACATTATTTTTTGCTCACTTTTGTTACTAATCTTTTTTAGATGATTTAAAGTCTAATCTTTACCATTATATTTTGCTCACGTTTGTTACAATTGATCAAAGGCTAAGAAAGAGTAACTTATATTAATAAAATAATATGGAAATATTGATTTTTGTGGAAGTAATAAAATAATATTGAAATATTGTGTTTTATGGAAGGAATATGAAAATATTTGGCAATCTTTGTCGGTTGTATTGAGGGGAACAACCCATATGTACAACATAAAATCGGCTGATAAAAAAGTAACATGAATTTTTGTTTTATGCTTATTTTTTGTGAGTTTGATATGTGGTTAATGGAGGTAAAAAAGGGTTAACGAAGACGATTAGTGACATGAATTAGTAATCCACATGTTATTCTATAATTAGCTAACGATAAGAACAATTTATAAGGAATTGTGTGTAAATTTTCTCCTTAAATTAAATTTATTATAATCTATTTGTAACATGTGTTATTTGTATTTAAAATTAAATAAAAAATTAAGGGTACTTTTGAAAAGAAAAGTTCAACCCAAAAGCATGCTGAAAGGGGTAGTTTTTTTTTATATATAGTATAGCAGATTTAAATGATTTTTATAGCGTAATATTTTTTTAGCAATAATTGTTTTAACAAAGTTTCTTTAATAGAAAGATTAAAAAATGAGAAATTGTTTGAATAGCTGGTACTTGTATTCATTTTCCTTTCAATATAAATCGTCATTATATCGTTTATAAATTGTCATGCAATCAAGAATAATATCAAAAAAAAGACTTGCTTTACAAGTGTTAATATATCCCATTTTTGTTTGTTAAAAAAATATATATCAAAAATGTCTTTGTATAAATCAACAAGAATATAGTAATAAGTAGGCCATTTCCAAACGTACCATTATTTTATTCATTTTTCCTGTAAAATAATTTTTTTTTCCCTGGAGATGGAGCAAGTTCATCTGGCTCAAAGATGAGGTGAAGTAGGACCGTCCTAAAGACCAAGCAACCCAAGCAAGGGTTTCAGGTTTAAAAATTTTGGATAAAAAAAATCCGTCTAAAACATTAAATTAAAGATAAATTAGAGACTGTTGTGAAAGTGACTCAAAATTTGAGTTTGGAGGCAAAAATGATGTTTGCTGGAAAAGGCCAAATCGGCCCCCGAACTATGGAGTCCGGGGCCCGAATTGGCTGCCTGTTGGAGCAGCTCTATTCAGCAAAAATCGGCGCCCGAATTGCCCAATTCGGGGACCAAATTTGCGCGCAGTGGATATTTCAGAAACGTATTTTTGAGCCAGATTTGTTACAATTTTATGGGAGTTACTTTTACTATAAATATAGGCTTTGTATCAGAGCAAACCTTGAGATAGAGGGGACTGAAACAAGGTTTAGAAAGACAACAACAAAACTAGGGTTTGTATATAGTTTGTCTCTTTGGAACAAACACTAGGGTTTGAGGGTTGATTCACCTTGGGAAACACTATTAAGATTGAGTCTCTTGGTTACGGGAAGAGATTGAGACTTTGGGTAGAATTAGGCGGGAGACTTATTCTTGTAACTCATTGACATCTCTTTTGTAATGTTACTCATCATATAGTGAAACAGAGGGCTGCTCTCTCCCCCAGATTAGGTCAATTTGGACTGAACTGGGTAAACAAATTCTTTTGTGTTCTATCTTCTTTTCTCTCGTTGTTTTTCTACTTTTGCTTGTGATTATAACTGTTACCCACTTGTATTGGTTGCTTGATTATTCCTTGCTCCACACATCAAGTATTCATTGGTGTGATTTTTCATCGAATTCACAACAATTGACGCCTGATGACAGTCCGTCATTTCATATTTTTAGAGTCTTTTTATGATATTTTTGAGTTCACAAGCAAGCTTAAACAGCAAGGAAAGCAAGAAAAATAGAAGATTTTGAAGAAACAGTTGTGTTGATGTTTTTATTGAGTCTGGAGCATTTTTAGACAGCTTGGAGGTGCAAAAAGCAAGAAAGTACAAAAAGTTGCAGTTTGCCATTGCCACTAAAATCGTGACACGCCTGCAAAAATCGTGACATGGTTGCAAAATCGTGTCACGTTTTAAAAAATCGTGACACGATTTTGACAGCACCAGAATGGGAAAATTGCCTATTTAAGCTGAAGGCAAGGCTGAAAACAAGGGTTACGATTTGAGAAGAGCAAAGTGCAATTTTGAGACTTGAAGACGGCTGCAGGGGTGATTTCTTCACCTTGTAACCAGTTCATGTATGTATTGTTACCTCTGATGATTATGTTATTTATAAATTTGATTATGAGTAGCTAAATCCATTAGAGGTTAGGTCTGAGATGATTCTTTGTAACCCTAATTGATATATGTTGCTGTGAAACTCTATTTATTGTGAATGACAATTTAGTTTTTATTCAATTCAATTGTTCTTAATGCTTTATATATTCTGATCATATATATATATGATTTGGTGAGAACGAACGACTACTGAACATAGCTTTCGACTTTGACCTAATTGAATTGTTCTAATAATTATAATTAGTCTAGGAATGGATAATTCTTTATTAGTGATATTAGGTTAATGTACTTCAAACCTTCGAAGATTATTAGACCACCTAAGGGATTAGGGGCTATAATCTTAGAAGAGGGTCCTAACTCAAGGGATTGATTAGGACTATTTTGTTAACTATCGTGAAACTAGAAAATCATTCATAAGAATAGGTGCAGTGACCAATTTGGGGAACTTAGATGATTCGAAGACCTAACTCATCTCTCTCTTATTTTTAACAATCAATTACTTTCTGTTACTAAGTTTTATGCTATTAAACCAATCTACTGCCTAGTGGCAAAACAAAACAACTTTTATTACATCCTAATTTAATAACGTACTTGACTTTTTGAGATTAAAACCAGTCCTTGTGGGAACAATATTTTTACTACTTCGATAGTATTTGGTACACTTGCCAAAATTCTATCAACGCCCACCGTGGGGCAAGGATCAAAGGATAATTAAGTACCATGAGTTCAAAGTGGGATATTGAGAAGTTTACCGGAGATAACTATTTTGGGTTATGGAAGGTAAAGATGGAAGAGGTGTTAATACAACAAAAGTGTGAGAAAGCTTTGAAGGGTGAAGGTGCGTTACCGGTCACCATGTCACGAGCAGAGAAGACCGAGATGGTGGACAAGGCCAGGAGTGCCATTGTCTTGTGCCTCGGGGATAAAGTCTTGAGAGAAGTAGCAAAGGAACCAACCGCGGCATCGATGTGGGAAAAGTTGGAATCTTTGTATATGACAAAGTCTTTGGCTCATCGGCAATTCCTAAAGCAACAACTCTACTCATTCAGGATGGTAGAGTCAAAGGCCATCATGGAGCAACTTACGGAGTTCAACAAAATCTTTGATGATTTGGAGAATATTGAGGTGCAACTTGAGGATGAAGATAAAGCTATACTCTTGTTGTGTGCTCTACCGAAATCTTTTGAATCGTTCAAAGATACCATGCTCTGTGGCAAAGAAGGAACTGTTACCTTGGAAGAAGTTCAAGCGGCTTTGAGAACCAAGAAGTTGACCAAGTCCAAGGACTTGAGAATTCATGATAACGGTGAAGGCCTAAGTGTCTCAAGAGGGAATGGTGGAGGTAGAGGTAACCGGAGAAAGAGTGGTAAAAGGACAAAGTCTGAATGCTTTAACTGTCACAAGATGGGTCACTTCATGAAGGATTGTCCGAAGATTAATGGTAACTCCGCACAAATTGTCTATGAGGGTTATGAGGATGCATGTGCTCTGATGGTGTGGTGTTGTTTGGAGGATGAAGAAGGTGATGTTGGTCACCATAGGAACAATGCCTAGTGGAGCGGTGGTCGTCTGGAGAGACGTTAAACACTCAACATCAGCCTGGAGAGGCGGTGGTAAGAATACTCATGATCAGTCTGGAGAGGCGGAGACAACAATACTCATGATCTACCTGTTGAGGTGGAGTTTCAAGGTTGAAGACATAGTGGGATGTACACATTTGCTAGTTGAGGTAGAGTACGCTCAGCTTGAGGTGGAGTTGAACACACCGGTAATGGTACGATTATGGAGGACCTTGGGTGCTATGCTCTATGGTGAGCAAGGGATTTTTTCATGAAGGTTGAAGAATGTATAGCACAGCTTGCGGAATTACTCTAAAAAAAGGCCAAGGGTGATTGGATGCAAGGAGACCTTCAAGGAAACAGGAGATGCCCTGTGTTGAAGATGTCATGGTGAATGCTTGTGGAACTACCTAAAACTCCTAGTGTAGTGGACTGCAAGGACTCTTCGAGAGGACGGAAGACGTTCCGATGGCTGAAGAGGTTAAGGTAAATGCTTGTGGAACTACCTAAAATTCCTAGTGTAGTTGGACTGCAAGGACCTTTGAGAAGGTGGAAGACATTCCGATGGCTGAAGGGGTTAGGGTGTAAACTTGTGGAGCTACTTGGTATAGTGGGAAGCAAGGGAAATAGCAGCATGGTGGTTGATGGTTTGACATCATCACTAATTTGGAGTCAAGGTGGAGATTGTTGTGAAAGTGACTCAAAATTGGAGTTTGGAGGCAAAAATGATGTTTGCTGGAAAAGGCCAAATCGACACCCGAACTGTGGAGTCCGGGGCCCGAATTGGCTGCCTGTTGGAGCAGCTCTATTCAGCAAAAATCGGCGCCCGAATTGCCCAATTCGGCGCCCGAATTTGCGCGCAGTGAATATTTTAGAAACATATTTTTGGGCCAGATTTGTTACAATTTTATGGGAGTTACTTTTACTATAAATATACGCTTTGTATCAGAGCAAACCTTGAGATAGAGGGGGCTGAAACAAGGTTTAGAAAGACAACAACAAAACTAAGGTTTGTATAGAGTTTGTCTCTTTGGAACAAACACTAGGGTTTGAGGGTTGATTCACCTTGGGAAACACTATTATGATTGAGTCTCTTGGTTACGGGAAGATATTGGGACTTTGGGTAGAATTAGGCGGGAGACTTATTCTTGTAACTCATTGACATCTCTTTTGTAACGTTACTCATCATATAATGAAACGGAGGGCTGCTCTCTCCCCCAGATTAGGTCAATTTGGACTGAACTGGGTAAACAAATTCTTTTGTGTTCTCTCTTCTTTTCTCTCACTGTTTTTCTACTTTTGCTTGTGATTATAACTGTTACCCACTTGTATTGGTTAATTGATTATTCCTTCCTCCACACATCAAGTATTCATTGGTGTGATTTTTCATCGAATTCACAATAGAGACATTTTTATAGCTTAACTACTTACCACAAAGGCCTCAATTAATCTTGGTCATAAATTCAAATTTTGATCTCCACAAAATTGATTTTATATAAATATTATGTTAAAAAAAATATTTTTAAAGACCACGTTAAATTTTTTGCTTTAGGTCTATTAATTTGTTGGTCTGGCTCTCAAGTGAAGACCAAAGTTCACGTAGATTTGGAATAGATAAACCAAGAATGACATTTGGAATAGAGTGTTTGTTCATGAAGTCCAAGCAATGGCACTGGTATTGAAGCCTCTAGTATAGAATGAAACCTCGAGATAAAAGCATCTTAGTTGTGCCGCTGGAATGAAACCTTCACTCGAGCATAATCCATATCTTTGAAGATCCTTCCCTCAGAAGCCTCCCTTTCTGCGCAAGCCAAACCTCCAGAGTTATAGTTTCATCAAATGCACATCAGACTATACCCTTTTGTGCAACTGCATTTGATATCTACACCATCTAGATGAAGAGTAGTCAACCTCAACATGATTAATATGTGGAATGTAAAATGCGCGTGGAGACTCTGTATTGATAGTTTTGCCTAGTAACGAGAATCGTAACTAACAATCATGTATAGTCTGATGGTCTAACTCACAACAATAAATCTTATGTTGTTTAGCACCTAATAGGCATGGCAATGGGGCGGGGTGGAGACGAGTTTTACCTTCCCCGTCCCCATACCCTACTTCCGCATACTTACCCGTTACCCTACCTATATCCAGTGGGGATGAGAAATTGAATCTCATATCCATCCCTTACGAGTTCGGGTATACCCACCCCATCCCTGCAGTGAATATATTTTTTAATAAAAATAAAAGTATTTTTCACTCCCGATCGCAATGTCGTAATGCATTATCCAGGATAGAGATGATGGTGATCGATGGCTATGGGGATGGAGAAGAGAAAGGTCGAGAGTGTGAGATATGGAAGGAGATATGAGAGAACTATAATAACTAAGTGTCATCTGAAAGACGGAAACTCTAACTGTGTGAGTGAAATAACTTAGGGTTTCGATTTCTATTTATATAAAAGGGTAATAATTTGATTTTCTACATACAGGACGGGTTTGAGTATGGGCTCGGGATAGATATCTATATCCCCGTTACCCGTCCTATACCTGTGTTTTAAAACCGGAGAAAACCCAAACTCATATCCAAACCCAGTCAAAGCGGGGAATACCCATCAAAATGGGTTTGGTTCAGGCGGGTACCTGCGAGTATGGGTTATGTTGCCATACCTAACGCCTAATTATATCGTACAATACAACATGTCTTAATTATCCTTTCCAACATTTATGTGTCAAACTTCAACATGGACCTACACTCGAACGACTTTAATTTCTTTAAGCATAAGAACACTACTAGAAAAAGCAAAATCAGGGAGAAAAATTAGTGACAGAAAAAATAAAATCTCTCACAAATTTCTTGATCGCAAAATTTATTGACGAAATTTAGTGAAGAAGTTGATGATACCATTCTGAAGGCCTAAAATGTGCATAATGACTAAGTAATTTTCATTGAATATTCAATCATTTTAGTCATCATGAGATGGTTCTCAAGAACAACAATGGGAGGCAGTAAATAAAAGAAAGAGTAAAAGTAAAATGTTTCTTTTTAAACAAAATGTAATGACCCTTTGATTTTTATTTTATCTTATATTCTCATGATTTATCATCACCATTTCCTCGTGCTTCTCAAAGTAGAGAAAACGCTCCTTGCAAGCAAATATTTCAAAAGTTGAATTACAAAGCATGTTTCAAAAGTATAATTCTGGCAGCTTTAACAAATATTTGTTATGGTCCTTTGGAAGATCCTAGTGTGGAGAGTCCCTGATGTCGGAGGAAACATGCAAGATATTAGATAGACTTTTGATATGGGTTTCTACAATATCTGTGTTTCAACATGTGATCATTCATAAAAATGATTCATATAGTGGATCTGGAGAGAAAAGTTGTTTAGATCTTAACCTAATAACGTTTTAATAACTTTATCTATTTTTTTCAAATAAAAAATGAATATAGTACTTTTAAAAAGAATAGTTTTATAAGTTATTAATAACTTTTAAAGTTATAAGTATTATAAAAATCAAAAAAACTTTTAAAGTTATAATACTTTTTCTTTAAATTATTTTATATGTATATTTATGTTTGTGTGAGCGTGCATAAACTATAGGTTATGTTTCCACCCACTAACCTATATGACAATATTACAACCATAATTAGTGGACTTAAATGCAGACTGCGGAGTTTATACAATCAAACTTTTATTATTATTTTGTTATACAATCAAACTTTTATTACCGAACCGATCGTTTTTGTCACTATTAAAAAAGAAAAATTAGTGAGAAAAATTTAAAGAGGAAAAACGTGAAATCTCTCTATAATTCTCTTACTAAATTTTCTGACGACAAAATTTGTAAGGAATTTACTTTTTTCTGTCATTAATTTCTCTCACTAATTTTGGTTTTTTTAGCATTGTTCAATGACAAATGTTAGTAATTAGTTGTTATATTACTTTTTCCTATTGTTTCGGACTGGCCTAAGGCCCAATCTGGCTGGCTTGGGTCCTACCCGAGATCCGAAAGCAGGTAACGCCATAAATCCCATTGAATTATTGACCAGACAAACAAATACTACCATCCAATCCGGATCTAATTCCACAGGACCACCCAGACGGTCACACCTGTCCCTTGAGGAACAACTATCTAGGTGAAGGCTTGACATCCAAATCCCAACTTATCCACTATATATACCATGCTTAGCCTATGGTTAGGTATGCCACTTCTCACCCACATTTAAGTCACATTCTTTCTTGAATCCCTTGCTAACTTTGGCGTTGATGCACGTGCATGTACACCACCCCTCCAGGGGAGAAGGACTCATGGCGGATAATGTAAAGCTCAATTTCTCTACACAATGGATCTCAATTTCTCAATTTCTCTACAAACCTTCTTTATCGGTCCAACTGGATCATCTTTCGTTCAAAATTGAACTCAGGACCTCTAACTCCTTATCCCTTAGCTCCAATCAGAGAAGAAAGTTCTTTGACAATTCAAGAGGACTTTTGGTTTAAGGATTAATGAGATTGGAATACTCATTATATGGTGTAAGAACCAATGAGGCAACCAAAATAAAGGGTCGAGATCGTTTGACCGTCGTGGAATAAACAACAGGATCTTGTCCACTTGTGTTGTACATAACCTATCCAATATGGGACACAGGAATTTTTCAATTCACTCACAAATACACAGTGTTCTAACAATCCCCCATTTGAATTTCAAAATGACTTAGAGGTTTCTTTTAAGATTGTATAAGCAAAAGTGTCTTATGACTTGAACCTTTGCGTAGTGAACAAGAGTCAAATATTACTAGAGTGACTCGTTGTCTTGAACTTTATCTATGACATAAAAACACACACAAACTTTTCTTAAGTGTATTCTTAAAAAGTTTGTGCATTAAAGGCAGTGCACGTTAATCCAGTTTAGTGAACAATTTTCAAAATTTGGCTTAGAATTCCATAGAAATCTGCCCCACTTCGACATTTACCAAGTCCGGTCTATCAAGAGTATTATTGTATCTAGTTTTCCACTTCACATAAAGTATAGATCTCATTAAGATTTTATATTATCTCAACCTCTTATCGCTTCAAGAATCATGCCTTTTATAGTTTATTTAAGCATGTTCACCTCATATCACTTTATAACTTGTTATTTTTCATTGAACCTATATATTGGGATCTCCAAGCATTTAGGTCGGGTTACCATCATGAGTGATTAACCAATCCACAGGAACTAGTCCCATCTTAAGGATGTGTTATGAAATTTCTTGCTAGCTAGTCCTTTCGGTAAAGGATAGACTAATTTTTCATTAGTCAGTGATTCACTCTTACAGTCCCTGTGGAGAGTAACTCTCTAACATTGTTGTGCTTTAGACATATTTTTCGTCTCTTACCGTTATAGTAATAGTTCTCAATTTTTGCAATAGCCGCAGTGCTATCGAAATGGATCAACATGGTTGGACACATTTTTTCCCCGTAAGGGAATCTCTACTTGTAATAAAATTAACCAACTTCACTACTTTTTGCTTGTAAAATCATTTCAAACTCCATGGTATATCTTAAGGCCTTATCAATAGCTTGACAATGATCATTACTAGGTCTACTAATTAACCTGCACAACCGTACGACAGTGGCATACGTGAGGCTGCTGATGAAAGGTCATCTTATATTATTTTCAGCATACTTTTCGGTCATTTTAGTATTGATTTGAGTAAATAAAGAGGAGTTTTATAGATATTGCTCATGGTTTAATGTTATGTCTTCATACCGAGTCATGTAATTTTAGTTCGTCCCTAAACCAAACAATTTTAAGGTGTTTTGTAAGTATTATATTGAAAAATCATGTAAACATGGAATGGAGATTCAAGAGGTATCTGGCGATATTACATGTTGCGGAAATTCTATCCCAATTTCCAAGAAAAGCTTGGAGGAAGAAAGCACTAAAAAAAGTTGAATAAAAAGACAAAAACGCACTAAAAGCTGAAGCCACACACTCCGGGTGTGTGAAAAAATATACATAATTATTGTTTCTAGCACTCACGTGTGGCGCGCTCGTTCCTATGCACAGAGCGCGAGCGAGGCTGGAAAAAAAATCAAAGTGTTGTTTTTTCTCTATGGGTTTGGGTAAAAATAAACATAGTTTTCAACCTAAACCCGCTGGAAACTTAACTATAAATACAAGTGTTTTCATTCACATTCTCTCATTCAAAACTTGGCGATTCAAGTGGAAGGCAGGCGCTAGGAGCATAAACAGAAGAGTATTTCCTCATCATATGTCATTAAAGAGTGTTTTGTTTATTTTTTTTAATTTGTCTGTAGTTACCACGAATAACAAAACACCTATTGATTGGGATTCTAAGATGAATCTCTATTAAATTATTGGATCAAATTAATTCAAGTCTTCAAGTCAGTTATGTCTTCAAGTCTTCAAGTCAGTTAAAAATATTGTTTTATCCTTTAAAAAGTGTAACAAACTAGATTGATATATCTATACTTAATTTTTCATTATCTCAATTATACCTTTTAACAACCTTTTTTATAATAAAGATTGTTGTTGATGTCATTAAAAAAATAAGAATTTAGATATTTTTTTGGTTATATTATTGTTATCATTGAAATAAGTAATTATGGTTAGTTTAATTTGTTATAATTTGAAAGCAACAAACATTTATACATTTAGATTTAATCAAAATCAAAATTTTATATAAAAACATCGTTCATAATTTTCAAACATTAGCATAATAAAAAGAGCGAAAAGACGGACACATTTACTAATAATTAAAATAGAGTAACCGAGCGAAATATTAAGTTGCTAGACAAATCAAATATTAAGTTGGTGGTGGAATTTCCTTCCTATTTTTAGAAATATCTTTATTATTAAGTCCACGGTTAAATGAAGGAAAATGGGCGCTTATATGGTGTAGATGAGAAATTGACTTTTTTGAAAAAATTATTTTGTTTAGCTAATAGAATAACTGTTGATGTCATGTCCGCTAGTATCCTCTTGGTGGACCACTAAGACTAAACTTTTTCTTATTACTCCCTCCGTTTCATAATACTTGTCAATTTTGAAGAATAATTTTGCTTCACAATACTTGTGACTTTCAAGTTTCAATGCAACATTAATTATTATCTTATGAATAATACCCTTGCATATTTATAGTAGAGAGAGAAAAAATAAAATGAAATAATAAATGGTTAGGGGTTTTATAGAAAACACACACATAATTTCATCAAAAATAACAAAATTTATTTGGTTTTTTGGTTACTGCAATTTCTCCAAAATAGACATATGTATTTTGAAACGGATGGAGTATAAACCAGTCCTCATACAAAAAATTAATTACTTTTAATTTATTAATTATGGTGAAGTCAGGAGAATGACTTTTCTGGTAAAGTTAACATTATGTTCAATCATTGAGCATTGTGTATTTAATACATACCACATCGTCAGATTATATGGTTTATTGCACATTTGCCCATAAAATGTGTCATTATATCTGTACTTATTGCAATTGAGTTTCTGATTAAATAAAAATTAAACATTTTATTATTATTATTATTATTATTATTATTATTATTATTATTTTATTTTGTAAATCATAAAGCTTATGCATCTGTAACAGAATTTGTTCCTTTCTAATCCCTTTCATTTGCAGAAGTCTGAATATGTTCATCGTCATCAGTTCCTTTCATTCCAAAATCGTATCATCTTCATCAGATCAATTTTGTTCATCCCTTTCTCTCCAAAATTCATTTGCTCCAACGTCAACCATACCTTTCACATTCTCGAGCCTTAAAACCTTCTTGCTTAATCAAATCGATAGAGATTTGGACTGGTATAGATGACCGTACCAAATGAACTTTACTATACATTGACTATTCAACATATCCAGCTCAACTTGAGTGTTCATGTCACGAAAGCTCCACCTTTCAACATGTCCAACTTAGCTATACCCTTCAGCATGTCCAACTCAGCTCGACCTTTCAGCTTGCTCAGCTCAGCTCGTCCCTTCAGCATGCTCAGCTCAACTCGTCCCTTCAGCATGCTCAGCTCGTTCCTTCAGCATGCTAAACTCAACTCGTCCCTTCAGCATGGTCATCTCAGCTCGTCCCTTCAGCATGCTCAGCTCAGCTTGTCCATTCAGCATGACCAGCTCAGCTCGTCCCTTCAGCATGCTCAACTTGTTCCTTCAGCATGCTAAGCTTAGCTCGTCCCTTCAGCATGGTCATCTCAGCTCGTCGCTTCAGCATGCTCATCTCATCTTATCCATTCAGCATGGCCATCTCAGCTGGACTATTTAGCATGTTCAGCTCAGCTCGACCCTTCAGCATGCCTAACTTAGTTATACTTTTCAGGTCAACTAGAGCTCCACTTCTTCCTCACGTTACTGTTCAAGTGAAAGTCGTGGTCCTCATGAGAAATGTTTCATGGTGTGCCACGCGTCCTGCACGGACAAGTGACGTAAGTTGCACGTGCTCCAGCTTCATGTGTCATGTACGGATGAGATGCACAAAGAAGGAGTAGCCAATTCTGCTAATGGGCCTGGACATCCATAGATAGGCCCATTAGGTTAAGAAAGTGATGACTATAAAAGATGACACTTAGAAAGCAAGAGGTATTGATTCATTCATTCTAGCCTACACATTGTATTTTCGTCTTAGTCATTTTAGAATATTCTTGGAGCTCCTCATAAAAAGCTCCACTGAATATCTCATCTATTGTAATTCATGTTTACATACATGAACAAGATTGGTTTCATTTTTTTGTAAAATAAGGAACCTCGTGAATGATTCATTTATCAACATATTTCCTTGATTATGAATGAATTCAAGAGGATACGGTAATGATTCAAAACGAAAATTGAAGAGCATGTATCAAAATGATTCATTTGTGAATTCAAACAAGACCCTTTTGGTTTTTATTAACACATATTTCCTTGATTAAATGTAGTACAGATACAATAATGCAATAATCTAAGTTAGCAAAATCTCCTTCTGCAGATGAAGTAGAATTTATTTTTTTGACAGAAGATGAAGTAGAAAGATGATGATTAAAAATGATTTAATTTGAGGATAGTTAATAAATGATTTAATTTTAAATAAAATAAGTTAATAAATTAAATGTAATTAATATTTTATATGAGTACTAATTTGTAATAAGGTAAAGTTTAATCTTAGAGTGGTCCAACAACAAGACATTAGCTGATATGGTATCAATTATGTTTTGATTAAACAAAATAACTTTTTCAAAAAAGCAAAGCAAAGTTTTTGGACTACACCATATAAGCACCCTTAAATAAATTCCATATCTTTCCTCGTGACGTCATATGCTTTGACTAATCGAATATTAAGTTGGTGGTGGAATTTCTTTCCTATTTTTCGAAATATCTTTATACATATGTATAAGTCCATGGTTAAATAAATTGCTAGAAATATTTGATTATTTCACCCTCCTAATTTTACTTGATGCCACCACATATGTGGCTTCAAACACGTATTTAACTATTTTGTTTATTTCTTCTATGAGAACACTATAAATAGGATGTAGCTCACACAAATGGAGCATTTGTTGTTGCAGTAGACATTCAAGATGAATTAGGTCATCAAGTTCTATCTTCAGTAGGCTCAAAAAAAGTGACATACCATCATTGCGACGTTAGTGACGAAAAACAGGTTGAAGAAACTGTTAATTTCACTTTGGAAAAACATGGTCAACTTGATATCATGTTCAGCAATGCCGGTATATTAGGCTCTTTATTAGGTATACTCGAGTTCGATCTAAATGAATTCAAGAAGACAATGAATATCAATGTTGTTGGTTCAGCTGCTATAATTTAGCACGCTGCTTGTGCTATGGTCGCCAAAAATGTTCGTGGATCGATCATATGCACCGTGAGTGTACCGGTGGAACTGGTCCTAGTGGTTAAAACATGCTCTTTTGGGACTTGTAAGAGCAGCATGCAGTGAACTTGGTGGTTATGGAATAAGAGTTAATAGTGTCTCCCCTTTTGGAGTTGCAACCCCTTTTGCATGTGCACCGATCAAAATCGAGCCTGAAGTTGGGGAAGCTGGCATATGGTCTAAGGGTAATCTGATGAAGATGTTTACATCAGTGGTCATAATTTGGTTGTTGATGGTGGCTTCTTTGTGGTTCATAATATAGAACAAATGGTTTAAACTTTTTCAGTAGATTTGGATTTTGATATCGTGTTGATGTTTAACGTAGGGATCTTATGTTAATTAAGAGAAGTTACCATTTAAAGTTATTGGATTTTACAACTTAAAAAAATATACAACTTTAATGGTTAGATCTATAAGATATATAGTACTCTTGCTCACTTTGCTTTCTACATTTGTTTTTGGTATATCCCATCTGTGCCCCCCATTTTCCTTGCTATGCAAGTTGCATTTATTTAATAAATATTGATAGTATTTTTACTGAAATTAATAAAAATGATTGTTTATGTAATAATATGCCAGATATTATAAATTAAATTCATGACATTTTTTTTACTAAAAGTACAAAAATTTAGTAATAGAAAATAAGATTACAAGAAAGTAAATCTAAAGTTATGCATGCCTAGAAGGTCTCTAACAAAGAAAGACCTAATAAGGCTAGGCCATTGAGCATCCACTAGGTTATTAACATGCCTTCCAAAAACTGCATAACTACTTGATTAAACCATCTCTTATTTGATGTGTGACTCTTTAACACAAGTAGTATCCCCTCATACTCAAGATTGGACATCTGGAGCGTGGATATAAATGGGGGTGGCTTGATAGCGAAAATCCGACAGCAGGTGGCTTGATGGATCTTCGACGAGACTCTAATACCATCTTAATACTTGTTGTTGGGTCAAACACAATTCCATGAAACCAACATATAAGGCGAAGATTGCCTCAACTTATAAACTTATTAAAGCTCTCTCTTATAATGTCTGACTCTTTAAAATTACCTTGTTCAAAGGTATGTGTACAAATGTTGTTCAACCTTTTAGACAAATGAATGCAATTCCTACACCTGTACCTAATCACCCAAGGGATCATCATATCTTCATTGTTGAAAGCTAACATTACATTCTCTGAGTTACTTTCAATCCATATGTTCTTCCAACCCATAGCATTGGCCTTTTTAATTGCAAAAACCACTGCATGATATTCTGCTATAAGAGCACCGGAATGATTGTTATTTTGGGTCCTTAGAAATTTGATCATGGTCCACATCTTTATGGCTTTTATCTTTATTATTTTTGTTGCGAATTCGATGAAAAATCACACCAATAATAAACTTGATGTGTGGAGCAAGGAATAATCAAGCAACCAAAACAAGTGGGTAACAGTTATAATCACAAGCAAAAGTAGAAAACAGCGAGAGAAAAGAAGAAAGAACACAAAAGAATTTGTTTACCCAGTTCAGTCCAAATTGACCTAATCTGGGGAGAGAGCAGCCCTCTGTTTCACTATAATGATGAGTAACTTTACAAAAGAGACTAGAGTGTATACCCGTGCAACGCACGGGTAAAACACCTTTTAAACTACATAAAAAAGGAAATAATAATTAAGACGTAATATCTCAGAATATTTTAATTATACCTAATATCTCAAAATGTTTTGAATTTGGCATAAATTTTTGAAATTTTTAAGTTGTTATATCTAGAATAAATTTCAATAACCATAACATTTTTTTTTGATTTGGCATAAAGTTTTGGGATTTTTAAGTTGTAATATCTAGAATAAATTTAAATAACCATAACATAATTAGTTCAAATAATTGAACTTAACACCACAATCCAACCAACCAAAACAATTTGAGGCATCCGCCTCTGTATTATTGTAAACAGAAAGCGTTTTATAGCAGCTTCACCTACGCTGCACACATTCTTCTGAACTTTCACTCTTTAATACTCCCTCCATCTTAAAATATAAGCAAACAAAAACTTATTTAATATTGTTTTTAAAAAAAAAATTATATTTTTCAAGAAAAACTTTTATTTATTCACATGAAATTAAATGCAAATTAAATTCAGTTTTCTATCTCTTTCATTTTCTCCATAACCAACAACCAATAAAAATTGTTTTTAAATCTTCCTATAAAACTTATTTCAAAGAAAACACAAAAAATTATACTCTAAATTTTATTTTATTTTGAAAGAGTATACTCTAAATTCTTATGTTTTAGTTATTTTAATAAATGTGATTTTTATTTTTTTTCCTTACAATTTTGGACAGAGGGAGTACATAATAGTAATAATAATCTAAGAGACACCAAAAAAAATATTCGATTTAACTCTTCAATGCATTATTTGAAAGATTGCATCGTTCTCCACTATATTGTCTTTTATTGCACATATAACAAAGGTTGATCTGCACCCAGCACCACATTACCGATTAGTTGAACATCACAAATTACTTGATCGTTAAAGAGGAGGAACATATAAGAAGGTAAAAAAAGAGGAGAATCATAGATTGAGTTATGACCTAGGATATGTCAAATAAAAGAAAAACCAAGCAATTAAAAAACAGTCCAAATTTTCAACTAAACAAATGTAGTATATTACTTTGAACTTGTCATATAATTTATTTAACATCATCCTTCCTTCATGTATATGATTTGTCTCTTAAACAAAAGCTAGTAGTATATCACTACCTTATAAAGTCACTTGGAATAATAATTATATAGATTTAGCTTGACATCATAGAATAAGAACTTTCAGCAAACAAATCTTGTCAAACAAAATCACACGCACAAAATAAGATTTGAGGAAAAAAATTGCCTTGAGATTATAATGATATTATAAGGCTAATTATTCTTACCTCTATACTAACCTATGCACTGAAAAAATAAATGAGTTTTGGAATATTGATAACCTTTATTACAAAGGTGGAAAAACTTAATTCCCATAACTTGTGACATAACTCATAAGTGGAGAGGAAACTATTTAAACTGCAACTGAAATATTCATTGAAATTGGCATACAAAGATTCAACTATCTAATTGTGACATGACATAACTCAACAGCCTAATGTAAGTATTTGAAGATATCACAAAACCAGCAAAAACCCCTTGCAAAATCTCTTCATATGTACCTATTCAACAAAACCGTAAATGACAGACTTTTTATGATCTGAACATCATTCCAAAAATCCAGCTACATATGCTTAGAGGAGATCGTTGATGTAAAGTTCTAATAGGATCACAGTCATCAGAAGAGAGAAATGAAGCTCTCCATTTATTAAATCCCAACATAAGGAAACATGTGTTAGTCTAGGAAAACAAACATGATTGGTCTATTTACAAACAGAAATGTAGAACAACTAAGTTATGCATTTACAAAATTTAAGAAGGATGAACAAAGAGCAATTAAAAAAAAGTATATATGAAATAGAAATTTATTGAGAAGAAGAAATGAAGCATAATAGGTGTGCAATGAGGCATTGGAAGATTAAAAAGAAGAGAAATCAATACGCTGAAGAGTGCTTCCTTAGGAAATTAAAATTGAATGTGGACAAATTTCAACCTTGAATACACGCATGTCAATTAAATTAGAAATGGTTGTGTACTGATTAAATAGACTAATCTTGTGCCAAAATGAGAGAGAAGATAAAGTTTGAAATTTTTTTGAAAATTGAAAACGTTTAAAAACCTAGAAAATGATGGAAGAGAAAATAGCAAATTCAAATTTAAAATGGGTGGAGGGAAATATTTTAGGGTTTAGGGATTAACATTAAATGACATGAAATTAGAGGGAAATAATTAGGTTTAGTGTAGCTAGACCTAATAAGCTTTAAGAATAAGTGATATCAATGGGTTACAAGAATAAGTCTCCCGCCTAATTCTACCCAAAGTCCCAATCTCTTCCCGTAACCAAGAGACTCAATCCTAATAGTGTTTCCCAAGGTGAATCAACCCTCAAACCCTAGTGTTTGTTCCAAAGAGACAAACTCTATACAAACCCTAGTTTTGTTGTTGCCTTTCTAAACCCTTGTTTCAGCTCCCTCTATCTCAAGGTTTGCTCTGATACAAAGCTTATATTTATAGTAAAAGTAACTCCCATAAAATTGTAACAAATCTGGCCCAAAAATACGTTTCTATTTTTTCCACTACGCGCAAAATCGGGCCCCGATTTTACCATTCGTGCGCCGATTTTTGCCGCGAGAAAAGCGTCCAACAGGCAGCCAAATTCGGGCCCCGATTTTGGGTTTTCCAGCAAACATGATTTTGGCCTCCAAACTCCAATTTTGAGTCACTTTCACAACATTTTTGAAATTCATCTCTAGAAATTACAATATAACTAGTGAAAAATTCGTTTTCTTCATCGGATGCTCCATATCATCAGTGAAACTTGCAAGTCATGCACTGATATTTGTGCTCCGACGAAGAAAGCACAATGAACTAGTCATGCACAATTAACTAGTGAAAAAATGTTATTGATGATTCATCGGTAACATTTTTTCAAGAAACAATGAAACGATGTCATAGCCTTTTCTACCTTCACCAGGAGGCTTAGATTTGTTGATTTCATTATATGGCCTATCATGCAAGTCATGCACAGATACATGTATGCCTTCCTATCATTTTGTAACTACGACAAAATCACCGAAAACACAAGAAATGGGAGTTTCAATTGAACACTTTTCTTTCTTAAAATTTTATTGATAAGAGAACCTTTATCAAGTAATAAAGACACTTAAATAAGATGAAGGTAACAAAAAACATGCTAACTGAGAAAGAGAATAGAAAAGAAGGACGCAAAGAGATTTTAATACAAGTTCGCAACAACTGTTGTCATATCAAGTACACCCCTTACAACGAGATTTGCTTCGTTATATAGGACTTATTCTTCTAAATAACAGGTATTGTATGTTTTGCGTCTTCAAGAATTGTGAGTATTCGTACTTTACCTCTCCAGATCTTTTTCACAACAACTTCTAACACTTGCCTTGTCGAGGAACCGAGTGTTTACCTGTCTTTTTATATTGTCCAATATTATTTTCTCTACCTCTTCATGCAAGTAAGTATTCATATATTAACAGAGTTCAAGAAAGATTAAAGGAACATGTAACTGATCAAGCTTTGCAAGCTCAAGCCTTCAAGAAAACAAATGGAAGTAAGTCGAAAGGGTAAAACAAACTGAAAAAGGGAGGATCACATTAAGAAAGCTCCAAGAAAGATGGTGATCAAGCTAAATCATCATCATTGAGAAGCATTCACTTCAATCAAGAGAAGAAGGGAAATCAAAATCTGGCATAAAGAATGTTTAATGCTATAATTGTCAAAAATATCGTCACTTTGCAAAAGATCGCAGAGGTAAGAAGGTTCCCAGAAGCTATGGTAAACCAAACAATGAAGCACATATGGCTCAAGGTGAAAGGTAATCAAGCTATCATATCTGATGTTCTCTATGTTTTAAGCTTGAAGATAAATCTCATGAGCATAGGACAATTACTTGCAAAAGGGTTCACAAAGCATCTCGTTAATAATCAAATGGAGGTTTTTGATGCGAATCGCAAGAAAATTCTGAGAACCCCTCTCTCTCTCTGAGCAAAACATTTCAAGTAATAATAAATGCAAATTAATCACAATGTCTAGCATCTGAGAAGACATATGATGAATCATGACTGGCACCTATGGTATGGTTATCTCAACTTCAAAAGTTTAAGCACTTCGAAAAATAATTCTATGGTCAAAGGCTTACGAAGAATTAAAGTACCAAATGACATGTGTAAGAATTGTTTGATAGGAAAGCAACTCAAGAAATCACTTGTATCAGAGATTCCAATGAGAGCACAAAATTTATTAGATGTTGTTCGTACTGATGTATGTGGTCTATTTGAGACACTATCTTTAGGAGGAAATATATATTTGGTATCTTTAGTAGACGAATTAAGCAGAATGATGTGGGTTTACTTGATGAGAAGTAAAGATGAAGTGTTCGAAATATTCAACTCATTCAAGCTATCGGTAGAGAAGAAATTAGAAATACAGATAAAAATTCTAAGAAGTGATGGAGGAAGTGAGTATACCTCTAATGTTTTTGAAAGCTTTTGCAAAGAAAATGGTATCGAACATGAAGCCACAACACTTACAAAACTAGAATATCAGAAAGGACAAGCATTTCGAACAGAAACTTACAAAACTATGATGTGATTCCAGATAATCTCATCACACCAGATGGAGATATAATTCAATTAGAATTATTTGTTGATGTTGAACCAATAAGCTATACCGAATCTTCTAAACATGAAATACGGAAAAGATATATGGAGGAAGAAATTGAAGCAATTGAGAGAAATCAGACATGGAGTCTGGTTACTTTTCGTACAAGCAAGAAACCTATAGTTGTCAAATGAGTCTATAAAGTGAAGCATATTCGTAGCAAGATTCGTAGCAAAAGGCTTTTTACATAAGCATGCTTTACATAGAATTTTGCTCCAGTTGCAAAAATAGAGACAATCAGACTAGTAGGAGCGATAGCAAACTACTATCAATGGGAGTTTGTTCAACTTCATGTCATGTCTGCATTTTGCAATGGAAAACTTGAGGAGGAAATATATGTTCAACAACCACATGCTTTTTAGTTAAAGGTGAAAAGGATAAAGTATTCCAACTGAACAAAGATTTGCATGGCTTAAAGCAAGCACCAAGAGCCTAGAATATGAGAGTTGATGAGTTTCTCAAGAAAAATGGCTACTCAAAATGCATAGACTCTATGAAGCACTGACACTCCTCGGATAAGGCATGCCCCCATGTTGGACATATGTCGTGTCCGACACCAACACGCATAATTACACTGAATTATATGTTTTCTAAAAAATTTAGCTGTGTCGGTGTCCCAGTCGTGTCGTGTCCGGTGTCCGTGTTCGTATCCGTGCATCATAGTGCATAGTTGATCATGGAATTTATGTCAAAGGTAGAAATCATAGCAACATTAACTTAGTCTGTCATATGTTGATGGTTTTCTGATAACTAGAAGCAACTTAGATAAAGTTGAAAGAATTAAAGGTCAATTAAGCTCTAAAATTGATATGATTAATTTAGGAGGATTGAGATATTTCTTTGGTTTAGGATTCACCAACACCAAAAGAGGTTTGGTAATTCACCAAAATAAGTACATCAATGACATATTGAAACGGTTCAATGTGTTGAACTGTAATTCAACAAGCACACCTATGAAGACTAATTCAAATTTGAGTAATGATGATGAAGGTAAAGAAGTGAACAACGCTCTTTATAAACAAATGGTTGGAAATCTTAAATATGATTGCAATTCAAGACCTGATATATGTCACATTGTAGCAGTGGTGAGCAGATTCGTGCGAAAACGAAAGATGTCACATATTCAAGAAGTAAAACGGATCATGAGGTATCTCAAAGGTATAAATGATTATGGTGTGTTATATCCTAAGCTAAATGATGAAGGAAAAAAGCTAGTAGGATATAGGTGTTCTGATGCATATACTTTAGATTAGCACAAGGTTTTTAGTTAGTTAGTATTGGAGAAGTTACTTGCTATGCATACAACAAAAGGACTTGTTTACGACAATTAAAAAGTGGATTTGCGAAGGTTTTAACAGTCGCAGTTTGCCATCTGCGATGGTTCCCAAACGGTCGAGGATATCTGTGATGCTAGACCATTTTACGATGGTTCAGAAAACCATCGTTTACAACTGCAGGAACATGTATTGCGATAATTTTTAACCGTCGCAAATCACTTTTTTTAAATGGGGTGTTGCGATGCTTTAGAACTGTCGCAATTCGTGAAAAATTATTTTAAAAAATCATATTGCGATTGTTTGGAACCTTCGCTATTTGTTGAATTTATTTAAAAAAATAAATATATCAGTTTTTTCAAGAATTTTTAATATAACTTGGGTAATCATATCTTGATGACAAAACTAAATTCATTTTTCATAAAAAAAATATGAACTTTACATTCATATAAAATGTTCAAATAAAACATAAGCAAATGATACAAATAAGGTTTTTTTTGAGTTCCTAACATGAAAATTTAATCAATTATATAGACATTTGCATCAAAGAATGCTTCTTAATCACAATCACAACCATACTCTTTCGGTCTTTCTCCAAGCTATGGATTGGCTATGTAATGCAACAAAGACATTTGCATTAAAACGCTTCATAATCATAAAGGTTTCTTGACATATGTTTTTATCTACACTGTCAGTTTCACGATACCATGAAGGCCGGTCCTTGAGGATTTTCGCCGCCTGTAAAGTGTATGGTTGGTTTATCATGCCATCTATGAACACCAGCAAAACAATTATCATATAGAAAAGTAAACTCAGAGCACTAAAACCAGAGTCTTAGTAGCGATAAAATCGTGAAAATGTAATTACTTAGTTACACAATAGGAATTATTGAACTTACTTACTCAATTCACTGTTCAATAACTCAATTACCACAAAGTAATACCATCAAAACATTAGTTATAACTTATAAACTTGCAGGCCGAAAACAGCAGTAGGTCGAAAACAACAAAACCTGCA
The DNA here is from genome assembly GCA_946800305.1 of Medicago arabica. Taxonomy (NCBI): domain Eukaryota; kingdom Viridiplantae; phylum Streptophyta; class Magnoliopsida; order Fabales; family Fabaceae; genus Medicago; species Medicago arabica. Next base: position 48,525,836 of record OX326966.1, read on the forward strand.
CTAAAACTGCAGAAGACGAAACCAAAAACCGAAGGGAAATAAAAGCAGCAACACGACATAAAAACCTAAAAATCTGCACAAAATTGCAGCTCCTGCAGCAAAATCGAAGACAGAAAACAGCCACTAGGTCACTTTCCAGACAGAAGTGTCGCATATTACACCTCCGAAAGAGGCACTCAACTTCTAAAAAGACTACCGACATAGGGGACAGCACATGCAATATTCAAAGCGAGATCAAATATGACGAAGTTGAAATATTCAAAGCTTATGATTTAGTTGACAATTTATAACTAAGTATATATTTTTGAATAAATTTTCTATCAACAGAAGCAAAACATACATAGAATAAGAATAAAATTTTCAGTTTTTAATAAACATAAGATGAAAGTATTACGTAGTTATGTTCGCCTATGACAAATTGTCTATCAATTAAAGGATGTACAAAATAGAGTGGGTAAAGGGAAACTGAACTGACATATGAAGTCAAAAGAGTCGCAAAGGTTGTGCAAAATTGAGCTGTTTCAAGCGCTGTCGCGGACCAGGGATGTTGCAAGGCTGTCATTAGTTGCATCAGATGCGTAGTGAATGACTGCCTGCAAAAGAATAAACGCAGAATCTCCATTACATTGATGAACAATGTATGTGGCAGAAGTATGCACTTAGCTCAAGCTTGTCAAAATCGAGATTTTGCTTTAGGTCAAAAAGGAAAGCAAAATCGAAAATAGTAAAATCACAGTCAAAATCAAAGGATTTTACTCAAAATGAATGTAAAAAATCTTAAAATCGCAATCACAAAGGTAAAAGTGTTTCCACAAATCCAACAAGCACGCACTCGGCACACTCCATAATCATAAACACGATTTTTATTTCGATTTGCTAAATTCCAAGACGATGATTTCAATTTAAATAAACATGAACCAATTAAAAAAAAATAGAGTCTGTCTGGTGCTAATTTGGGTCGGTTAATTTAGCTTATTCAAAAGAATAAAAAATAATAAAATAGATAACAACAATTCAAATAAAGTGATTACACGTACTATTTCCATTTGTTATGGTCGAGGTGTTTCTACTTGCTAAAGAAATTCAAGAGAAATAGAAATGTACTAAAATGAAATTTTCTGATGAGAACGTCACAATCAAAATTCACATTAAAAATTTATAACCATATACTCTTTCTATTATTTTTCTCAAAAATAAAAAAATGAACATAAGTACATAACATTCCCTGAAAAATTAGAAGCAAAAGTAGTTGCGTTCCTCACAAGAGGGGTTGATCTAACCAAACATGTATATGTCAAGGGACAAAGGCGTACAATGGAAAAAACTTAAAAATGATGCGACGGTTGCACAAAATGTTTGCAGTAACCGTCACAGTTATTCGAATGTGACGTTTTTCATGAATAGTCGCAATTTCAATGTCCGAAAATTGCCGAGTATTAGACCTATGTATGATATAAAAAGTTCGTCACCATGTTGTATATATACAATTGAAGTCAAGGAATAAGAAGAGTAGGTGTGTAGAGTTGTTGCAAAATTCTTACATTCACTCTCTTTTCACATTTCACTCTCTTTTCACATTTTACTTTTCCTTTCTGCATTCTCTCTACAATCCTAACAACTTTCTCATCAGGCCATCATCCCTTACATCACCAATCACACGAGAAAACATATAGAAAAGGAAGAAAGATGTCTCGTTATGTGAATTCCTTAGCCATTCTTGTATAGAGTAGCATTCATATTACACAAGAGAGTTCTCTAATTTGGGTGTTGATCTCTTTCCTTTTTTTTTTTTATGGCCGAGGTTTAAACCCGGATCTTACATATATTATGCATCGTCTCTAACAACTGAGCAAAAATCTCTTTCCATTTAGTAGAAGAGATAAAAGGTGTGTTTGTTTAAAAAAAAAAAAAGATATTGTGTTAGAAAATGTAGATATTTTTTTTAGTGACTTTAAAAAAATCTAAATTATTTCTGTTTGTTAACTACCAAAAAAAAGTGATATTTTTAATTATTTTAAACTAGTTCAGGAGTTATCTTTTTGCTTTTGAAAAAAATGAATTTTGAGAAAAGTTAATTTTAATAGCTTTTTATTTTTGGGTCAAAATAGATTTATTTTTATAAAATGATTTTTTTTTAATTCTAAACAAACACTTAAAAATGAAAAAAGTGATTTTTTTATAATAAAAAAATAGTTTTTTTTCTAAAAAAAATCTTAAACAAACATACCCAGAGAGAAAATAGTAAAATACATTTTTTTTAAATATAATTATTTTGGATAATTCTTTATTTCTCCCTCGTTAACCCTTAATGTATTTTTTCTCTCTCTAATAACACCCTTTAACGTAACATTATTATTTTAAGGACCTATTTGAAATTTAAAAAATTTAAAAATTTCAAATAGGTACAATTGATTAACAACTTAAATGATATATTTAAAACTTAAAAAACTTAAACGATTAACCTTATATTTTTTTCAAACTTAAAACATCATAAAAGGTATTTGGTTTTCTTTCTTTCTCCCTAGTTAATCCGCAATATTTTTTCTCTCTCTCTTTGAGAAATGTTTTCTTTATGTCTCTTCCCACCTATACTAATAACAGCCTTTAATGTTTTCTTTTTGCCACCAAAAGAGAATATGATCCAAAGACTTTGAGTGTGCATGTGTCTCTATAAATGAGCTATGAGGGTACATTGCGTTTTATGTCTAAAACTGTGGCTATGTAACAGAATATTTATTCCTATCCATAGGTGGTAAATGCAAGGCTACCAATGTTCTAGGGTACATTTCCTTCAAAATAAATAAAAAATGTTCTAGGGTACATTTTTATACATTACGCATATAGGCTCATAGATATACACAAGTCAAAGTTGATGAACCACGATGAGAAAGAGTGGGTTATACTTATATGCTAAATTTGATGTTGTTTGGATTCGAAAATGTCTTATGAATATTGTTTAAAGAAGTGTTATTTGAACAACCATTTGGTTGACAACTTTTTTTTTTTAATGGCAAAATATATTATATAGATAAAATAAGGGAAAAACCTCAATTGTACACAACATCAAAGAAAAGCAAACACAAACGGTGGCACCAGCAGTGCAAAGAAAACAAATAAAATGGCTAAAGAAAACATCGAGCGACAAAAAACTAGAAAAAGCAACACCGATAGCCCTACAAAAACAAGACACCCTAAAACCTGCCCCCAACAAACAACACCAACCACCCCAGGAGAAAGAAAAAAAAAACAAGCTGCTAGGCAAACGCCGAGCAGGGGCGACTAGCCAAAACCCCCACACAACCACAACCCCGCACCCACAACACCACACACCTTACCGATACCAGCATTAGACAGGTTGCACCTCCCACTCGTAAAAGTAGCAGAGGCTCGCATAACTCTTCGCCTGGAACCATTTTCAAGCGGAGAACTTCACCCGATCCACAATCAACTCGATAGTCAGAGTCTCTCCTGCAAAGATAACATCATTGCGGGAGTTCCAGACAGTCCACACAACAACAACTCAAACCAACAACAAACCTAGACTGACTCTCTTACTTGACCTCAACCCAATGAAACCCTCAAACTGTTGCATTTTATGTCTAAAACTGTGGCTATGTAACAGAATATTTATTCCTATATCCGTAGGTGGTAAATGCAAGGCAACCAATGTTCTAAGGTACATTTCCTTCAAAAAAGAAAAATGTTCTAGGGTACATCTTTATACATTACGCATATAGGGTGATAGATATACACAAGTCAAAGTTGACGAAACATGATGAGAAAGAGTTGGATATACTTTTATCCTAAATTCGATATTGTTTAGATTCGAAAATGTCTCAAGGATACTGTTTAACTGATCTAAAAAGTCATACCTTGTTTTTTGAATCTGGGAGACCCCGCATGATGTGTGTGTGTGTATATATATATATATATATATATTAAGTTTGGTATTTTGGGTACAAAAATACAAATGAGGTATTTCTTTTTTAAATTCAATATTCTCTGTTCTAAAATGAAATTTGTTTGAAATATGTATACATATATTCCCTCTGTTCGAAAATTCACATCAAAATGATTGAGGACCACAAACTCTTTTATCAAAGAGAACATCTGACCTTTAGAATGATTAGTTGATAGATGAATGAGGCTCTTGACGTGAATCAAATCCCACTAAAAATTAAATTTGGATAAATGTCTTAAAATACCGAATTGTTGAGACATTTCAAAACCATCTAAATACCTTCAACAATGGAAGTGATATGCTTGCAAGTGTACAAGCATGTCTTCGTAATAAAAAGAGTATCATAACTACAATAACTTTGTGAATCTCAAGGTGGTTTTCTTTCTTTAGTGTTTAGTTCGAATTTGATTTTGGTTTTTGAGAGTTGATGATTGAGTTTGGTTTTGAAAATATGCAATTAATTCAAAGCACCTTGGAATCGTTTAGTTCATCATTGTTGTGAAAGTGACTCAAAATTGGAGTTTGGAGGCCAAAATCATGTTTGCTGGAAGACCCAAAATCGAGGCCCGAATTGCGGAGTTCGGGGCCCGAATTTGGCTGCCTGTTGGACGCTTTTCTCGCGGCAAAAATCAGCGCCCGAATGGTAAAATCGGGGCCCGATTTTGCGCGCAGTGAAAAAACATAAACGTATTTTTGGGCCAGATTTGTTACAATTTTATGGGAATTACTTTACTATAAATATAAGCTTTGTACCAGAGCAAACCTTGAGATAGAGGGGGCTGAAACAAGAGTTTAGAAAGACAACAACAAAACTAGGGTTTGTATAGAGTTTGTCTCTTTGGAACAAACATTGGGGTTTGAGGGTTGATTCACCTTGGGAAACACTATTAGGATTGAGTCTCTTGGTTACATGAAGAGATTGTGACTTTGGGTAGAATAAGGCGGGAGACTTATTCTTGTAACCCGTTGATATCTCTTTTGTAAAGTTACTCATCATTATAGTAAAACGGAAGACTGCTCTCTCCCCCAGATTAGGTCAATTTGGACTGAACTGGGTAAACAAATTCTTTTGTGTTCTCTCTTCTTTTCTCTCGTTGTTTTCTACTTTTGCTTGTGATTATAATTATTACCCACTTGTATTGGTTGCTTGATTATTCCTTACTCCACACATCAAGTATTTATTGGTGTGATTTTTTCATCGAATTCGCAACAATCATTATGATAAACAAATCCTAAATGCTAACATTCTCTAATGTCATGAAAATTCATTATTTACGGATGAGGTAACTCATAAAAATATCATTTGTCGTCTTGAAAGAACAAAGGGTGTGTCTTACCAACATGGCTCCTTAGTTTCATGGCTTCTATTTAGATAATAATCATAGCACCCTGTTATCCTTTACATCCCAAAAACCTTTAGGGTTCGTTTGATGGTCAGGATAGGGAGACAAGATATGATACATTAATCATATCCTGCTTAAATCTTATGTTTGATGCACCAAAAGGATAGGATAAAATAAACCATTTTCTTATCCTAGCCTGACTTTCCTTTGTAATTTCTATCCTGAGTATAGGTTGGGTTAAGAATTATCCTGACAGGATTAGAAGATCATTCCTTATTTATTATCTTGATATTCTGCCATTTTTTAAATATTGTCATTTTGATAGCATGTATTTTCCATAATAATTAATAACATGTCATTTTTATAGTATTTAATTAATTATGAGAGCAATTTTTCATTTAATTATAATGATATCCTGTTTGTTATCATGTGCGCATCAAACACATGATAGGTTAATGTTTATCATGTCTTTATCATATCATATCTCTATCCAGCTTTATATCATATCCTGCCTCTATCCTATCCTGATCATCAAACGGGTCCTTAGGTTATTATCATACTTCAAGACATTTGTCTAGCCTTATATTTCCAGCAACCTCCTTGTTTTTCAACAAGAATAATGTGGCCTAAGATGTTAGTGAATTATGGTGTTATAGTTATTATGCCGTGTTACCCGATGTCCCCGGGACACTGGTTAAGGAAACTAAAAAAGGAAATTTTAAAGTGAAAATAACACTTTTTATGTTTTTGAAGAGTTGACAGCATAAGTTTCAATACAAATACTTATTACTTTTGTTCCTTAACCAGTGTCCTGAATGCACCGGTTAACATTTCCGATAATTATTCAATCCGTTTATTACCAACTTCAACTTTTGTTATTGTTTGGCAACATTAGTTTTGAATGGTTATAATTATATTATATTATTTTTCAAACAATCATACATTACCTGATTTGAAAAGTGATAAGACTATTAGGGTTTTGACTTTTGAGTTTTCATAACAAAAGAAAAGAATACGATCATAGAAAGATTATCATAAGATTACTTTCCACAATCACAAGACAGGGGAGAACTACTCACTCATCATAGTGTTGAGCTTTCCTGAATAAAATAAAAAAGACTTTTAACTAAGAATAAGTTACAAGAGTTTTTGATTCTACCGTGTAAAGTGGTGAGAAATCATGAGAATGTTTGGCCTATATATTGCCTAAGCTCTTTGAATTTGATTTCATGAATCCTCTAGAATACATGTATTAAACACAAGTAATTACAATTTACAAGTGGTCATCCAAATGCTAGTGGGTGGTTTAATCATTTGCTTGATTTCTTGTTTGGTAATTTTTTTAAACTTATATGTCTGTGAACATCTTATCAAGAAGCTAGAATAAGAACATAAATTTGAGATTGTATCAAAACTAGTTAAATCAAGATGGATACGTATCAAGAAAGAAAGCAAATTCCAATTGTGCATAATGAAAGGACAATGGAAGAATAAATTATGGACAATCTCATAACTATGAACACAAAGGCTGCAAGAAGAAACAATGATGAATTCTCTTTTGATTAGAGGGGTGGCAACATTATGCAGAAATATCCAAATAACCAAATTTCTTGAAGGAGAGATGAAAGAATGTCACAGTCATAAGCATCTTTAAAAAATAATTTACCAGAATTTCAACCACCCCACTTTAAGTTATCTAGCTCATTAGTATAGTTGTGAACAAAAGAAATCGAGAGTCTCTAAATATGATTATGGATGAAATCAATAACTTTGATTTTGATAAAATGTGCATGTGAGGGAGATAAAGATAGATAGAGACCGAACACCGTGACCAGGGGTCGAACCCCGGTACCTCCATTTGTGTGTAACCTATAGTGGCTTTGTCAGTTTGTTTATCTACCAAAAAAAATCACAGTTTTTACCTAACCAATTATTTGTCTGTGTAAGCTCTAAAGGTCAATATTTTATGTTAAATTTACAAAATTACTTATCATAACTTTTATTATTTAATAATATGAGCCGTTCATTATATTTGAGTAATAGAACATTAAGTGTGACTTAATTGTGATATCACATTAACATACATAACACTATTTTTAAAGTATCTATAGTTAAGCTTTAATATGACTTGAGATAGTAAATAAAGCGATTGCTATGTATGTAGACGGATGACCCACCATGAGAACATTACATACTGCGTTATGATGGTATAATAAGTTATCCTCAGTTATAATAGTATATATCACTCTTAGATCTGAAACTACTATAATTTTTAGATATGGACTCAAGTGTTTTATTTTCATTCAAACGTTCCGTAAGAGAATAATTATAAAATAGGTTAATATGCACTTGATGAATCATGTTGAGGGACAACAGTGACCTAGTTGAGATTTGCCGGTCCTACATAATAGTAGAAGTATCTTTGAGTCTCTTGATAGAATACAACTGTAAAAATGCATGACATTGCCGAACTAAGTCAATATGAGATATTTGACTTATTTGTAACTCAATATATTCTTAGAATCAAGAAACATTAATATTGACTATAGGTTACACAATCTATGCCTATGTTAAATATATATATATATATATAAGGGTAAAGAGGTAATTATACACACGATCGTTATAACAAAAAAGTTCCGTTGGATCACATGACATTCTTGTCACTTTGGTGGCATCGACTTATTGCTAGATGTCTATCGTTGTTTATGATATTAAACATATGATTTAATGTTATTATTAACGTTATGAGAACCTACATAGTCACACACAAAGTACAGATAGATGAGAGAAATATCGTAAATAAGAATTATTTATAAATTAATAAGTCAAATGTAATAAATTAAATGCAGTACGGTGTAAGATACCACGTTTAAGTGAAATGTAATACATCATAAGACATGTTGCGTATAAGTGAGTCTATAAATAGAACTAACCGCGTGCAGAATTCGATTACCACTTTTCACAAAACCTAATTGCAAACCTTAAATGTGAGAACATAGCTTTTGATCTAATTTTCATTTTTTTTATGCTTAGTCTATATTCTATTTCACACTTGAGAATGGTTTCCTTTATCGTTCATTTGGTGTTTTCTGAATTTGCTTCTAAACAGGGGCGGACCTAGCCTCACAAGACCAGTGTGGCACAATTTTTTTTGCAAGTTGTCTTATATATTATTTCTCACAATGTTAATAAAAAAAACAATTGTATAGATTAGTGATATATATAAATGGATTTTACTTTAGGTACTCCGGTTCAACACTTGCAGGAATCGAACCCACATTCCATTGGTGAAAGATGTGCACATTTGCCGATACATAACACTATACACATATTATTAAATTACAAAATTTGACTTATATAATATAATATTTAACTAAAAATTAAAAAAAATATATATATATATAGAATTGGGCCTGGATTGGTGTGGCACTTGCCACAGTGGGCCTAGTCCAGGTCCGCCCCTGCTTCTAAACCACAATACTAGTTTGACTAATGTACCATCTTTAGTACATCTTGATTCTTCATTCTAATCTAGATTTTTGTAATTGAGATTGGAAATATTGATCATTCTTGGCTCCTGGTCAATTTTGTTTGATTTTAAAGTAGTGTTGAGATGCTTATGATCTCAATTAAGAGGACTTTTGATCAACTTGAAGTCCTTCTTAACACATTCTAATGTCATAATTATGTTTCTTTAGATAACATTTTATTTGTAGATTTGTAATATCATGTTATAAAGAATACTCAAAGAAATATCTTAGATTAACCAAATATATTAGAATCAATCTAATTGTTCAATTAAGAGTATTAGTAATGCAACAGAATCACTAATACTCTTTTGGATGGAAGAAACTTCATCCATTGCATTGGCAACTTTAGAATTGACATCACCAAAACCTTATTTGTTGCATATCTTAAGAATAAGCTTCAAAGCTTTGAGTTTAGCAGATAAAATAAACTTTGAACAACCAACAATTTTCGTGACCCAATGGCCATATATGACATGTCTATAACAATCATGAAAAGTCCACATTTTTTTAAATTTAAAGGAAGAAGGACAAATTTGTGCTTCAGTATCAAAAGTATAGAGAATAGAGTGATGATCAGATTAAACCTTTAGGAGAGTACAACAAGAAATAGCTTTCCAATAATCAATCCACATAGAGTTACAAACTATAAAGCACATATACAGACATGAACACCACTGGACACGCAACACGGATACTAACACGCCAATACCATTAATAATTTGATAAAATCATATAATTTAGTATAATTATGTGTCAGTGTCGGATACGTCACGTGTCTGATACTAAGACACGTTTAATATAAGAAATGTCCCTGCTTCATAGGTTACACACAACTCTATATGCTGCATAATCATAACCTCTTCTATCATTGACCCCAAGTATATTGATTACCAATGGTATCTAGATGAATAAGATTATTAAAATTATTCCAGTTCAAGTATTCATCACAACATGTTTTATTTGGCAGGCATCTTCCATATTTCTCATGAGCATCTAGAACTGCATGCATTAAAGTCTCCAATAATGGACCAAGGACCTACATGTCTAGTTTGTAAGAAATTTAGCTTTATCCAATGATTTCTTCTATCCATATGAGAGGTAGTAGCATAGACAACTGGAATATAGTTGGTTTCTGATCAAAGGAAATGTAAAGAGTCCCATGTTGCTCAGATATGCTTAGCATTATAGGATCAATAATGTCACAACATGGAAAGATTAGGAGAATAATGGCTTCTAAAGTTCATCACAAATCTCTCCAAATTTAGAGCTCTCAGATACTATAGGGAAATTGAGAAGAGGTTATGGTGAAACTTGTAAAGCTACCTAAAATGCGGAAATAATCACTCTGGAGACTAAATAGGTTATGCTCATATATGATTAGAAGACATTTTGCGGATGTTTTGAGGATTGAAGAGATAAATGTGAAATCTTGTGAGACTAATAGCCTGTTTGGATTTGAGTTAGAAATCACGTTAGGCTGGAATATCACATCCCAAGGCAGCAAAAACGTGAAAATTGGGAAGCTTCTATCTAGAGCTTCTACATAAACATGCTTTTTTTTCCTTTTCACCGCTCAAGCAAATAGGCTATAAGTGTAGTTGAAGGCAATGACAATGAAGAAGATGGTTGATGATTAAAGTGACATCACCATCGATTTAAAGGTAAAATAGAGATATTTTTATATGCCTTAAAATCTCATCGTTTGAAAAACTCTAAAAAAATTAGTATTGTTCCGCTTCATGCATGAGGCGCATAGATGTACTTCTCAATAGCGCCTTCTCTACTGCCCCCCGTGCGTGATTAAAATTTAGGCTAAAATATGGTTTTGGTCCCAGCAAATATGCCTAGTTTTAGTTTTAGTCCCTGTAAAAATAAAATTTGTTTTTGGTCCCTGTAAATATGTCTCGTTTTGGTTTTGGTCCCTGGCCCCACTTTTGTGATGATTTGCACACGTGTCACATGATGACCGAACCATTTATTAGATAAATAGTCCCTGCAAAATCTTTTGATTTTGAAAAAGGTCCCTGCAAAATATTTTACTTTTGAAAATAGTCCCTGGAGGGACTATTTTCAAAAACAAAATATTTCCAGGGACTATTTTCAAAAACAAAATATTTTGCAGGGATCAAAAACAAATTGTTTTTTTTACAGGGACTAAAACCAAAACTAGGCATATTTGCAGGGACCAAAACCATATTTTAGCCTAAAATTTATGATATTGGTCACTAACTATAAACAAGTTATAAAACCAAATTATAAATTGTTTAAAAAAGACCTACTTAAATAGTTTTCAAATGTTTCAAGAAAAAAAAAGTAATTAACATAAAATATATGTCACAAATCTCTGCAATTATTTTTGTTTATCATCACAAAATGTATAGGTAAGTTAGGTCTAAAGGTTCACAATGAATGAGACATATCTCAATGTTCATAAAACACCTATGGAGTTATTTACGTATTATCTACCAACATAGTCGTCACTCACATTAATAGGGAAAATTGAACCCGCATTCTTATAATGTATAAGTCAACTCTTTATCAACTGCATCGCAATCGTCATTCACATTAATAAAAAAAGTTAAACCCACACTCTTATAATATATAAGTCAACTCTTTATCAACTGCACCGCCCATTAGATTGCAATATATGCAATTCATTGAAAGCTTCAATCAAATCAACAAAATATAAACAAAGTGGATTAAGTTAACGATGAAAATATTCATCTCTTTTCATAGTATTGACACCCATTAAGAGAAGCATATATCTTGTAAAACTAAACAATAAAATTACAGTGTGATATTGTTTTTAGGCTCACAATAACAGCTCACAAGATTCCTTTTGGTGGACCCTCCCACCAAGAGTTTATGACTCCATGTGTGATGCTGGCATTTTCTGCAAGGGAAGGGTCCTATTCCAAAACAAAGAGTTGGGTTTCTGTCCCCACAATTTTAAGCCTCTTTTTTCTACTTTTTTCCAATTTTTCAGTATCAATCTGGTTTTCTTCTCTCTTCTTTTCTAGCTACAATTTAAATCTTCATTTTACCTGTTCTCATATTTTACCGCCAACCCAAAAATATTCAACCAACCAAGTGTTTAGAGTTACCTAGCTAATTAAATTCAATTAAGATCTAACCTATAAAACACGATACAAACACGAACACAAGACACGACATGGACGCGCCGACACTGCTAATAATTTAAAAAATAATATAATTCAATGTAATCACATGTATCGATGTCGTGTCGGTGTCGGTGTTGGACATCGACACGTACCAACATCGGAATACATCTAATCTGAGGAATGTCTAAGTTTCATAAAATCTAACCAATTTCCTCGTATAAAGCACAAAATGTGAGCATCTCTTCTAACAAATAGATAGTCTCGAGAGTCTAAACCCTCCTACTAGAACCAACCGGTGTTCGTATTTTTAGTTGAAATTTACTTAACTATCAATTTTTCTCTTGAAAATCTTATGAAAATGAATGAAAAAAAAATATCCTTCAAACTCTTTTCTCTCATTTCTTTCATCTTCATATGTGTACGGACTAAAGGAAATTTTTAAAAAAATATCAAATTCATCATAACAACGTAAAACAATGAAAGCAGAAAACAAAGTAAATCACTGATATATGAAGAGTACTGAAATTTTCAACCAAAAAATCAAGTTTAATGTAAAGAAGAAATAAATAAACCCCCCAATCAATGGTTTCTCCCATTTACAACATCTTAAACATGAAAATAAAAATAAAAGAACAGTACATAACATTATTCAAGGTTTATTCCTCTATTATTTTCTTTATCTTAAATTCCCATCTCCCTTATGAACTTATTTATTTAGCTCAAAAAATAATTAATAGTTTCCGGTTTTTGAAAAAGAAATAACATATAATCTTGGTGACTATATGCTATATCAAAGAGTCCTCACACCCTTCTACCCCCTATGTATATATTCAAAAATTTGAAAAAACCACCACCACCTACCACCAATGTAGCCGCTGTCGTTGCCGCCGCTGATCACTGCCACTTTTTACAACAGTCTATGCACTCTTTTGGCCCCCACCTAGAGCCTCATTCAATGATTGATTACAATCATTATTTACTGAGGTGGCGGTGGTCTGTTGGCAACCACTTCATAATTGTCACTACCTTCGTCCTCGTCCTCGTCATCATCACCGTCATCATCGTCATAATATTCTTCCTCATCACGACGCGGTCGATCATTCTCATGCTCAGCATCCTCCATGGTCACATCCGCCCCAGCTGCTGGTGGCGCCTGTTGCTGTGGAGGCCACTGCTGCTCCGGCTGAACCATCAACGGTGCCATCATCGTTCCCTCTGGCCTCGATGCAGCGGCTGCAGTACCCTCTACCTTGTTCTTCTGCCTGTATAGAGCATCAAGTTGGTGAAAGTAAGGACATGTTTTTGAATCTTCAGGCCTCTTCTTGTTGCTTTCCTTCACTTTCTTGAAATACTTGTTGATGTTCTCCCATTTCTCTTTGCACCTCTTTGCATTCCTATTGTACCCCATTTTCTTCATCAACCCTGAAATCTCCTCCCATAATGGCCCTTTAGGTCCATTCTCTTGGTACTTCATATCAAGAGTTGTTCTCAGCTTTATCAATGCCTCAACCTCAGTTTTTGGCCACCTAGAAGAACTTGCATGCATCATACTCTCACCATTGTTGTCACTTTTCACAAGCTCCGTATTCGCCACTTGCTGCTGTTGTACCTGAACCTGCTGCTGCTGCTGATGTTGTGGCAATGGTGCAGCTTGAGGAATGACTGGTGTTGTTTGTTGCACTGTTACAATTGGAGTTTGAACTTGCTGCGGTGTTGTTATTGGTATTGGTATTGGCAATGGCGCCGCTGGTGTTGACAATGGCGCCACTGGTGCTGGTGCCGGTGTAGTTTCTTGCGGTGCTGGTGCCAATGGTGCCACTGGTGCTGGAACCATTGTGCTGTTGTTCGACGCAGGAGGAACAAGATTTTGTTGTTCTTGTTGTTCAGCAATCTTCTGCAAAAAAGCCATAACAGCAGCATCTTTAGTAGCAGCAATAGCTCTCTCTTGAGCAAGAATTTCCCTTTCTCTATTAATCCTTTGCATCTCTTGCAACCTCCAAGCTTCTTCTCTAGCACCTCTCTCTCTTTCTCTTTTCTCTATAGCTTCCAAGAACCTCTTATGCAACTCCTCTTGTTTCTCAACAACCTCCTTCATCAACCTCTCAAAGAAATCCTTCCATTTCCTCTTCCTCTTCCTCCGATTCGACCCCCCTTCCATTGTCGTCGTTTCCTCAGAAGAAGTTGAAGACGAACTTGAATTCGAGAAGAAATCAGTTGAAATGTTTGGCAATGAAGATGGTGGGGGTGTTGTAGTAATTTGAGGAAGAGGGTTAGTAGTATTTGTAGGGTTTGTTGGTGGAAAATGTGTAGGGTTGGATTGTGTGTAAGCCATTGGAGTTGGAATTGTTGTTGATGGAACAGTAGTAGTATTAGGAGGTGTAGAGTTTAACAATGGAGGTGCAGATAGAAATGGAGCAGTTGTTGTAGGGGTGGGAATAGTACTAATGGGTGGTGGTGTAATTGAAGGTGATTGATGCATTGAAGGGTTGTTTTCAAGGGCTTGTAATTGATCAAAGAATCTATAAGTTTTACCATCTGATTTACCACCTCTTCCTTCTTTGGTTCTCTTGTGATATTTGTAAACATTCTCAAACTTTTCTTTGCATTTTTTGGAGTTTCTTTGATACCCAAGATCTGCCATTTTCCTATTAGCCAAAGTACCCAAAAATAAAGACAAAATTAATAAAAGCAAAAATTAATTTCTGGCTTTTTCTTATCTCATTAAAACTTTAGGATAAGAAGCAATTAATTGTAGCAATAAGACAATAAATGAATTCAGTCAAAAACAATAATAATAAAATGAAATAAAAACAATCAAAGAATTGAAATGATGCAAGTAACTTAAGTGCTTAAGATAAGGGAGAGGTGAATATAAAATTATTATATATCAAAGTTGATGTAATTGGAGTGAAGATTTTTTTTTAATAATGACAAGAAACAAATTAAATAGCGTAAAATGTTGAAAAAATTAAAAAAGTTTGTTGTTTCTCATGGAAAACACATGAACCAAAGTGTGAACAAAGATTTTGTAATCTACCATCATATTTTTATTTTCAACACTAAAAATGGGTAACTGAAATAAGGGAGGAAGAAAATCTTGCTTTTTGGTGACTCAATTCAAGTTTGTAACTTTATTTGGAAAAAATACAACATGTATCAAAATGAATGTCAGAAAAGCAAATCACATCAAAGTCATCATATCATAGATAGTTAGATAGAGAGATGCTTGCACACATCTCTAAATTATTTAATTTTTCATATACAGTACTTATATCTTTAAATTAAAAATATACATGAAGGGTACCTCAATTCAATTATTCAATAATTCAATCATATCAAAAAATTTAAAAAATTCATCTTTACATGAAAACAAGTCCAAATCAAAATTGAAACACATTCAAAAATTCAGATTTCTCAAGATGGCATTGAATCAAGTAAAAAATATATCAAAAATTAAATTAATAAATGGAATTAAGATGAATTGAACATTGAAACACATTCAAATAAATTAAAATACAAAACTTGATGAACCAATTGAACCAAAGTGAATTTTTTTTTCAGATTTCACAAGGTGGCATTGGATTATTAACAAGATTAATAAAATCTAAAATAATTAAAATAAAAAAATTGAAATTTTTTTTTTTGACTAACCTTGAAACTTCATCCCATAAGGGACCTTTAACACTTGCATCTCTAAAAGCAACATCCATATCAGACCTTATCTTCAACAAAGCAAGTGTTTCTTGTCTTGGCCATCTATTACCACCAAAACTTCTATCCACACCTTCTTCATTTCTACTTCCACCTCCTCTTTCATCATCACCTGAAATTGATCCACCACCACCATCATGGTAAGCTCCTGCTCCATCTCCTGAGCTTCCTCCTCCTGTTCCCAACACTGCTGAGTCCCCTAGCATAGCTGCATAGGAGTGAGCACTCTCTCTCTCTATATCTCTCTCTCTCTATATGTTTTTTCTCTCTCTTTGAATGTGTCTTTTTCTCTCTCTCTCTTACAAAAAACAGCACAGAACCTAAACAATTTACAGAAAAAAAATATGTGAGAAAATATAAAGGGTAGTGAATTATTTTTTTAAGGGTATTTTTTTAATTTTTATCAAAGAAATAGAACGTGTGTGTGTCTGGTGAATTTTTTTTTGAAAAAAATTATTTGGGTGCGATCTGCCAGGTAAGTAATTTATTTTTTTTGTCAACAAAAATAATGATATTTATTTAATACTAATAAAAATATTTCTTTTAAAAAAATTATTACTATAATAATAGGTTGAATTTTTCATTTATTTGTACTAATATGAACACTCATCTATCCCGTGTTAGGAAAAACCCGAGATTAAATTATTCGTTTATAATTCTTACTTATTTTGTGTTAGACGATCTATCACGATAATTTTATCGGTTTAATGGATTACTTTTTCCGATCTTATATATAACATAAAAAACTAACTTCGAACCTTTCCTGAAAAACCGATAATTTCATTTAATTTTCTTGAAGTTAAAATATATATTTTTTAAATCGTCGTTCATGGAAATTTGTTGCAAAATAAAATTTCAATTAATTGAAGGGTAATTCATGAAAGATAAAATTAAATAATTGAAGACACGCTATAAGATTTGATTTGTCTTTGTCATATGTGGATAGATTCGAGTTATACAATATAATTTGGTCTCTTAAGTAAGTGGTTATGAGTTCAATCTTTAACTTTTTACGAATAAAAAAAAGATATTGGTTGGGAAGGAAGAACCTACTTTAGACATCACAAGTTCTCTGACGGATGTTAGTTGTTAAACGGGTAAAAACTTAAAAACTTCGTAAGAAAATCCATTTGTCTCTTATAGATCATTTTAAATAAGATTGGTCTTATGTTAATATCTTTTTTACAACATTAATTAAGTTTTTCTTTGTTCATTTTATTTTTATTTGGTCAAGATTGTGCATTTTATATTTATTAGTGTGTCTTTGTTTACTTGTAATATTTATATAAAAGATTAAATACTATAATTCACTAAAAAAAAAAATCACTAAAGTGTACTCTTTTTTTTTGGCACAAGGTATAATTCCTTTGGAATTAAATGCAAGAAAATGTCAAATGTATATGGTTCAAATCGGAATCAAATACATTTGACAATTGTTTTTACTCTTCAGTTTTCATAATAATTATTTTATTATTATTACTATTTATTAGGGGATAATTTTATTTTATTATTTTTTTTGTCAAAGGTTCATTTTATTTTTATTAATGTGTCTTTTTTTATTTGTGATATTAATATATAAGATTAATTAATAAAATTCACTAAAGAATCCCCTAAAAAAATAATTCACTAAAGTATACTCCCTTTTTATTTTATTTAATTTTTTATTTTTTTGGCAACAAAGTATACTTCCTTTGAAATTAAAAGCAAGAAGTTTTCAAATGTATATGGTTCAAATCAAAATCAAATACATTTGACAATATTTTTACTCTTCAATTTCATAATAATTGTTAGAGGAATGGTAGCAACACATATTTAACACATTATTTTTTATTGGTTAAAATTCAGACGGATACCACCAAAATCATGTGGATCTCATATAAATTTAGTGAGTCTCATGTGAATTTTAACCAATAAAAAGAGTGTGTTTAAAATTATGTTAAAATGTGTGTTGTTAGCATTTCACTAATTTAAATATAATTTTGGCCTCTTTTTTTTTTTTGTCAAACCGTAATTTTGGTCTTTATATTTTTAATTGCAATATTTTGATCTTTTATGTCAGAAATTTTAACCATCTATTTTGATGATGTGACGATAAATCGTTCATTTTAGAACTCTTGCATTATTTCAATTGATATTTTATTTAACTTTGTATGTTCGATCCTGTGTCAATTTAACATCATATTTTTTAAGACTCGCAACAATTAATCCATTCATTTTCACCTCAGGTCACCAAGTTAATTTCTAAAATTGAGGACAAATATTAATTATAATAGGAGAAATCAAAATTGTTGTTCAACTAAAATAGAGGGATAAAAACTATACTTAGACATTAGAATTTGAAAAAAAAAATCTATAATTTGAAAGAAAAAATTTATTTAGAAACATTATTTTTCAAAAATTAATGCTTATATGATTTTTTTTTTACCGAAAACGACTTTTATGTTGGAATTGTTTTTTATTTAGGATCTAGTTAAGAAGTGTTCTAAAGATGTTGTTTTAAAAAAAAAACCGTAAAAAATAAATTTGTCTTGAAAATACAAGTCAACATATGTAAAATTCATAACTACGCAATTTTTGATGTAAAAATTTTGTTAGTATTTTTCCTGCGTCATGTTAATCGGTGCCTTCAGGTAGTGGTTAAGAAAACGAAAAAGAATGTTTTAAATATTGAAAAATACACTTTGTTGAGATTGACAACACAATATTTACTTCTTAACCAATGTTCCGGGAACACTGGTTAACATATCTCATTTTTTCTTTTATTTATTTAAAAAATGGAAAATGTTAATGAGTGCTCCCAGTGTACTCTTTAAGATCCATAAATAGTAAATATTTTTAAAAGTGCATGTAATCATTGTTTTGGAAATCGAAATATTTGACTTTTAAAAAATAATTGTTTAATTTAGAATGTTTAAAGAGTACTTTAGGACACTCGTTAACGAGACCCTAAAAAATACGTAGTAGTTTTCGGGAGGTCTTCTTGGGCAATGTAAATTCATGCACCTGGTTTCTTCCCTCTGGTTTCTTCCCTCTCACTGTAATTATAAAGTGGCACTGAATGAAAGATATATACAGGTGTTTATACATAAATAAAAAATAAAATATGACAGTTTTTTAAAACAGCTGCGTAAAGAGATGCTGAAAAATGGAAACAATAACTTGGTTTTTGTCTGTGCAGCTAAATTTAGGTAAAAGCCAGCTCGTGTAGGTCAGGTTTTCTTTTGCAGTTTCATTTTTTTTATTTCTTTTAACTCTTTTAGTCCCAAAAACTTCTGTTTATTTTCTTCTTTTAATATCTTTGTTTTTGGTGAATTTAAATATTATCTATAGTGTTTTACATGCTTTTTTTAGGGCTGTATCAATTGTCATTTTGGATCTAAGTGGCAATTGATAACATTGAGGTAAATGACCAAACTAGTCATAAATATAGTAGATCTTACTTTGACCTTTGATACTCCTTGGTAATAAATACACTTAAGAAGTTAGATCAATAAAACCTGATATAATTGATCCAAGCTTTGATCTTTTTTAAAAAAGACGACTGGGTAAACCAAAGTTGATATATTGCTGATTTGTTTATCTTCTATAAAAAAAATTGGAGTACTCGTTAACAAAAACTCTTATAAAAAATATTGAAGGGGGTATTTATGATGAAGGAAGCAAAACTCACTCTTTTCAACAATGGGTGGCTTATTTGTAAATATAATTTACCCTTTTCAAATTTTCAATGTCAACTTAATTATTTTTTCAACTATGTAACCTTGAATACACACACAAATATTTTCTGAAGTTAAAATGGAATTAAATTACAAAATAGCTAAGACTTTCCAACTTTTCAGCACAAGCCACAAGGTGTGTCAAGAAGAAAAGGCTAAATCAAGAGTTTACAAAAACAAGTCACAAGTCAAAATAAGGAACGAAATAAATAAAGAAATGGATGATTATGATATAGCTCTTGTAATAGTTTGATTTTAGCTAGAATTATTTATATTATTTATTATGTGACTTTATGCGCTTGTGTATGCTTAATTGTTTCTGTGTGTATTATTTTTTTTGAATTAGTGGATTTTGGCTTAAGAAGAGTAATTTAGTCATTTTAGACTTAGGGGTATTTTGATCATTTGATGAACAAGGGTAAAATGGTCATTTTATTATAAAGGTTATTTTGGGTGTTTTAAGTGTGAATAATTATTTTCACTAGGTTTCTAGTGAGTGAGGTAATTAATTAGAGACGATAATTATTCTGTTATTTAACAGTTTAAGTGAGTAGTAACTTTGGTGAATTAGTTGGTAAGAATATTGAGCTCATTAAGACAATTAGAGACTTAGCCCAATTAAAAGGTGTAATATAAGCATAACTCCTGTGAGAATTAGATTAAACCTTATCATTCATTTCACAAAGAAAAACATAAAATGTAGAGAGAGAAAGTGAATCAAGAGGAGAAAAGAGGAGCTAGAGAGAGAGAGAGAGAGAGAGAGAGAGAGAGAGAGAGAGAGAGAGAGAGAGAGAGAGAGAGAGAGAGAGAGAGAGAGAGAGAGAGAGAGAGAGAGAGAGAGAGAGAGAGAGAGCTTGGGATCGAAGGCTAGGAGCTAAAGTGAAGCAAGGGTTAGGATTCTTGAAGACTAGAGGTAAAGGAGATGGTTTCTTTTCACTAATTAAGTCATAATCTCTTAATTTCAAATATGAGTTTAAGTGTTTTTGTGTTAATATTAACTTTTGTGATTTTTGAATGATGAAATCCGTTCTCCTAATTCAAGTGAAGTAATCTTCATGAAATAGTTGTGTTAAGAGCTTAAACTTCATAGTTGTTGTTGTTGATAAGTTATTTTGATGATTTTTGATTAATTGAGTGTGAATCATGAATTGGTGAGTGATTGTTGTTGAAACATGTTTGAATTTACTTTATGAATGTTTTTTTTTATGTTTGTACGTTGATGAGGTTTGAATTAGTGAGGTTGTTTATAATGTTTGAATGAAGAATGAGAAAATTGTGGGTTTTGGTGGAAAATGAACTAGGTGATGAATTTGAGGTGAATTAGTGTTATGATTCTAAGTTTGTTGTGGTTTTGAATTCCTTTTGATGTTTATAAACTAATGTACAATTTTTGGGGTCGAATTTGGGGTCAAGGGGATCAAAATGAGGATTTTTGGGTGAAAATTGAGAGAGTTCCCGAGAGGAACCCAAAATTTGGGTTCCCCTGTACTGGTGAACTCGCTATAGCGAGTTTCTACTTGTTGTGGCGAGTTGCTCAGCACATCAACACATGGTTTTGGCGTTTCGGGCACTCCGGGATCGATTCGGGCAGTTCCAAACTGATTCTTTTGATATACTTAACTGTATTTAAACTTTCTAAACCCTTGAAAATATCAAATGAATTGGATTGAACTTAGTTTTATGGAATCGAATTGAATTTATTTGGGAATGGTTCAAGAACACGAATTTTCCTAAGCTTGTTTTTCTTAAAGGAAAAGGGCAGGGTTAGGATTGTTTACTCTAACCTTGATTTATAAAAATATTTTGGATGGTATTAATGGGTTTTAACTTGGTTTTGCTTTGAAAACGGAATTATTTTGAAAAATGATAAAATGAGACGAACTTTGTAGAATTTTGGAATTAATTGAAATTGCCATATGATGTCTATATGCATATGCTACTGTGATCATATGTGAGTAGTGTATATGCTTGGTTGAGGTGTTTGATCGTGTTTGACTTGTTCTGTCGAATTTCATATAAAATGTAGAAAGTTGGGAAAATAGACGAACTTTGTTAAATGAAATTTCTTAACCGGATAACATACAATTGTTTAATGGTGCTTGCATGCATGAAAATTGTCGGTGAGGTGTTGTTTGAACGAATGCATTATTGAGTCATATGTTCATGCATTCATAAGTAGGATAATATATCCAAGGACGGTAATTAGGATACTATGTATCCAACGACGGTGATTAGAATAGTTTGTATTCAACGATGGTATTTATGATACAAATGTATCTTGAGGTGACGACCTTAACGGTGTTCGGTACTACATGCATATAGAGTCGTGTCTAGGTGCTTTGCATGACTTGATTGGTGCCATACTTGTTTGTGTACTTGGTGCATGTTTGCATCGGTGAATTGTATACTTGATGAAAATGTATGAATATATAAAGATGCATAGATGTATTTGTGTATTACTATATTTGTATGCTTGATGAATATTATTGTTGTTGAATTACTTAATCATTTCAAAATTAATTATGCCGTTTATTTTTCATTTGATTATGTTTAATTATCAATTGTGAACTAACTCCAAGTGGTCGTTTGGTTGACCACCTACCTTATTCATATGGATGGGTAGATGGCGTGCAATAGTAGTTTAATTTAGCTTGGTGAGTTGCTGGAGGTCAGCTTTGGAGCTACCTCGTTTTACTTTTGGAGTCTTAGAGTGTTGGCTCTGATTTAGGGGTGTTTGTCTGTTTATTTTCATTTATGACTTGTTAAGATTTTATTCACTTAGTATGTTGACTTGAGGTTTTATGTTTGGTGATTTAGTATGAATATATGACATGGCTACATGAAGATGTTTTGCTTAGCTGATGATGGGACGATTTTATTATTCCGCTGCGATGTTTGAGAAAATTATTTATGCATGTTGAACTTATAGAAGAAGTAGCATCTAAATCCTTTGCATGATTTGTATTATTCGCGTAATTTATCGCTTAAGGGTGTTACAACTCCCAAGCACATATTGAGTTAAGCCACCAAGAATGGTAATCAAAAGAGAAAGTAGCATATTTTGTTTTTGACCACCAAAACATCTCTAACTTAATTTTGTAACGCAGTTAATGCAAATAGTGCTTATTTTGCTTGAAAATTTGACTATTCATTTAATTCCAACTCACCCAAATACAAGGTAACTATAGAAGATACATAGATCATGGATGCTTAAGGAAAGAAGTCTTTAGGTAGAGTCTTAGAGCATATAAGTCTCTAGCTATGTGCTTGAGCATTGAGAAGTCTCTTGGTGTGTCCTTGAGCAAGTTGTAATCAAAATTGATTATAGTGAAATCCCTTCGAAATGCAAGGGGGCTGGACTACTCCTGTGTTGTAGGAGGAACTAGTATAAATTGCTTTGTGTATTTCTTCTCTCTTTGACTCTTTATATTTCATTTGTTTGTTCTGTATTTCCACTGCATTCAGACTCTGAGCCAGAATCTACAACATCAGATTCTGTCTAGATTTGTATTAAACACTTAGAAAAATAAATTAGGAAAGGAAATACTCACACAATTCAACCCTCTTCTTGTGTATTTTTCTCACCTTAAACGTACTCTTATGAAAGTTAATATGTAAACCCGACAAAGCCGCAAAAAGATAAAGGACAACCCGCATAGCACGAACGTTACCCCAACTCTTCTCCTCCAAAATTAGAGTATTGATGTGCGGATTAGGCAAATGTACCAAATCGTTTACCAAGTAATAAAGTGATAAAGTAAAGTATCGTATCCACAAGGATTGTCGTTTCGCCCAAACAATTCGCGTTACTTATTTTTAGTTGACAAATAAATAATAGAGTTAAAGGGTTAGAGAGTTGCAATTTTATCTGTTTTATTATGTCTACTCCTCAGAGTCACTTGTTTCCTTAATTACTAACTAGTTACATCCTAGATTCAGCAGATTTTACTCAGTATTAGTAAAGTCACCTCTTAAGTACTTACTACTATGGTCAACTCTCTTTCAGTATCTTTTACTAGTTACTAACTAATTACTTCTTAGAAGGATATATATCAATATACGAGATATAAATATCAAGATATAAGCATCAAGATAGTAATATCAATATTAGACTCTGTCACAACCTATGTATCTAGTATAAGGTTACAATCCTTTGAAATAAATAACTCATAATAAAACTTAATAGCGAACAAAAAATAAATAAAATAAAAATGATATTAAATTAAATAAATATCAAACAAAAATAAATAGAGGTCCAGTTTAGAACTCTAACCTAAAAAGAATTAGTTACACATGGTAACTAATTTTTTTTTACTAAAAATAAAAACATACCCTATGAAATCAAGGAGAAGATAGAAACTCGTCTGAAGCTCTAGAAATTTCTTCCTCTTGAACTGCTCCAGTTTTGAACGAGAAATTCTGAATGAGGAAGACTGATATTTATTGTGAGAGTTTCTAATTGGGTTTGGGCTAAAAACGCGGGCTTTACTCATAAAAAAGGAGAAAAAGACGCTTGCGCCCCGATCTTTTTATGCTCGGGGAGCATGCACATGCTCTAGGCGCATGAGTGTGTAGCACAACCCATTAGGCATGGCAACATAACTCATACCCGCGGGTACCTGCCTGTACCAAACCCAATTTGACGGATTTTCCCTGTTTTGATTGGGTTTGAGTATGAGTTTGAGTTTTCCTCGATTCCAAAACATGGGTACGGGATTGGTAACAAGGATATAGATACCCACCCCAAACCCATACCCAAACTTGTCACAAATGTAGAAAATCAATTTAATATCCCTTTTATATAAATAGAAACTCATACTTTAAATCATTTTACTCACATAGTCAAAGTTCGATCTTTAAGATGTCACTCACTTATCACAGTTCTCTCTTTTCTCCTTTCATATCTCATATTCTCGGCCTCTCTCTTCTGAATCACCATATCCATTGATCGTCATAATCTCTTTATTGAATAATTCATTAAAAAATTGCACTCGGGGCTGAAAATTACATTTTGTTTATTAATTTTTTTATCCACTACATGGAAAGGGATGGGGCGGGAATACCCAAACCCGTCAGGGATGGGGATGAGATTTGATTTCTCATCCCTGTTGGGTATGAGTAAGGTAACATGTAAGTATATGAGATTAGGGTATGGGGACGGGGAAGGAAAAACCCGTTCCCACCCCGCCACATTGTCATTCCTACAACCCATGCTCGGGGTGAATGATATGTTTTTGCCATGCTCTAGGCACATAGTGCTGCCTCCTGGGCTCAATTTCTCCGATTTTTCGTCGTTTTAGGTCTTCGTCTTCAATAACTTGCATTGGAACTTGAGAACATAATTCCTCCCGTTGTAAAGTCTCTTGAGGCCTCTTGAATCTTTATTCTTGGTCTTCCCAAAGTCTTCAAAAATCTTTGGATGTTCTTGATTTGCCGATTTGCATGATTTCTTGGTGAATTACTTCAAAAACCCCCTAAAATTGCTATGTTTCGGGAAAACTAGAATTACATACTCAAATATAGAAAACATTACAAGAGTCCCGAAATCATAGGCAATCGTTATGATACTCCTCCTTTTTTGTGCTAAAACCTACTGAAAATGACTGAAAAACATGCTAAAAATAACATAAGAAGACCTGTCATTAAGTGTCGTTAGCAAATTGAAGGTGGGATATTGTAAACCGCTCCACCCCTCTAATTTGATACTTGGCAAAAAATAGCTAGCGATCATAGACTCCATAAAAACATTAAACCCTTCGGCTTCCACCAAAACAAAAAAGGTGAAAAGGGATCACCCTGCCTCAACCCTCTCTCCATTGGAAACTCCTCATCCGGTCTACCATTCACCAACACTGAAGAAGTCGCCGTACCTATACATTCCTTAATCCACTTCCTTCATAAGGTCGGAAACATAACTTTACCCATTACTGCATCAAGATAATTCCAACAAACATAATCATACGCCTTATTGAAATCCACCTTGAATAATAATAACTCGTTCTTGCACTTTCTGGCCTCATCAACAACCTCATTAGCTATTATAGTATCATCTAAAATTTCCCTTCCTTTTACAAGAGCCGGCAGAGAAGGGATAATAACACCACTATAGACACTATGCAATCTATTAGCCAACACTTTCGCCAACAATTTATACAAAGAACCAAAGAAAATATAGGCCGAAAATCATCCAAACATTGGGGACGATCAATCTTAGGAATTAGAGCAATGAATGTGCAAAAAATTCATTTAGTTAATTTCTCATTCCAATGAAACTCTATAACAAAACACATAATATCATCTTTTAACTCCACCAAAAAAGTCTTTGATAAAACCAAACGAAACATAATCATGACCAGGATCCTTATTACTATCACAATCAATTATCGCTGCTTTCACCTATTCCAAAGTACGAAAACTTAGATTTTCTACACTAGGTCTCACCACATTGGCAACCTTATAATGAGCCTCAAAATGAAAAAACATAGCAGTGCAAACCTCTGACACCCCATCCACACGCGCCCCATTAACCAAGATAGAAGAAATATTATTACCTCTGCGCCGGCGAGACATTAAGCCATGGAAAATTTTGAATTAGCATCACTTTCACGCAACCAATTCAAACGAGACTGCTACCAACAAATACTAGTATGTAGTAGGGATAGAGAATGCAAATCATTAGATAAAAGCACGTAATTCATCTACCTCCAAATCAAGAAGTGTCGCATCCTCCCCTTTGCATTCCAACAGTGAGTTACTTGTATGTTTTTGGTACCACTCTTTCAACTCCGCTTTCAACAAATTAAACTTCTTTTTCAAAACAAAACCACCACACCCATCCACCGGAAGGGACTTCCATTTCTCATTAACAAACTATTTATATCCTAGTACATATGCTTAACATATCAATATCCTATATGGTTTGGGACAATGATTAAACAAGCTTCTTAATTGTGCTAACTGAATATTGTAACACCCCGTTTTCCCAACTTTAAAATAAAGTAGATTAAACAGAGTTTTTCAACTTAAAAACAAAGTGTCACATTCAACTTTACAAAAATCTAATAAATATAAATATAGCTAAATTGCTATTTATTAAAACTTCTGCTTTTATAAAAATTTAACAAACATGCAGCGGAAATAATTTCAACATCTTAAATAGATTCTCATAAAAATAGTTCAACATTGTTTAAAAGGAAATACGTAACAAGGAAACATGCAACAAAACAATCCCCATCCCGTTACGTATCAGAGCATCCTAGACGACACGACAGAGATTACTCTCAACTACACTATTCTTGGTCACCTGCAAGTTACTCATACGAAGAGCAACATTTCCAAGCAGAAGGGGTGAGATTTCACATTCTATAATAATAAGCATATAATTCTTTAAAAGAATTTAACAACATAAATAACAACAAATTTAAAAATGTTAAACAACAATTATACAACATAGATGCTTCGCATAATTACTCATTAATCAACTCATTAAATATAATGGCAACTTGACAACACGATAACAACATCGACTACTTATGCAACAACAACTTCATCAACTTGACAACTTAATATCAACGACATATGCAACAACAACTTCATCGACTTGACAACTTATATGCATGTTGTACCAATCAGGGCATAAGCCCCCTTCGCAATTGAGTATAGGCTCCAGGGCATAAGCCCCCTTCTTTAGGGTGAATGACAAAGCATTCCAGGGCATAAGCCCTCTTCTTTAATTGAGCATAAGCTCCAGGGCATAAGCCCTCTTCTTTAGGGGTGAATGGACTCAACAACAATACTTTGACGACCTACAACTTCAACGACATCGACAAACAACTTATAACTTAAACGACATTGAAAAACTACTTACAACTTTGTGGACATTGACGACAATTGTGGTAACGACAACTACAACGACTTCACATCATAATTTCATATTCATCAATCATAAACAACGTCATATAACATCGTATTTAAACATCAACAATTCATCATGCATCTTTGTAGAAACATAATAAATTATACATAACATATTTCCATGTCAAACCAAGGATACTAGAAAGATATCACAATTATCAACAACTTTCATATTTATACCAAAGACCAATTTAAAACAGAGACGTGTGAAAAAGACGCAAAAACATGAAACAGAGAATGTTGTCACCGTACAACTTCGCTAAGACCTCCTTGGAGTATTTTCATCATAACTCAAAAACTAAAAGTCATTTTCACGGAAAACCAAAGCCAATGGAAAACTAACAAAACTATCTAAAACTTTCATGTTTACACCCAAGACCAATTCTGTACCGATCAATACCAGTTTTTGTTTCAAATTCGAAAAAGTTGTGCAGAGAGTCCATAAAAATTCACTGTGACCTACGTGCAGTAATTTGACCATAACTCAAGTTCTATAAATCGTTTTGACGTCAGACCAACGACATTAGAAAACTAACATTCATACCTACAACTTTCCTGTTTACACCTAAGACCAATTCTGCATTGATCAATACCAGTTTTCATTTCAAAATTCGGGACAGAGATAAAAAAAAATCAGAAAAAGCAACTTATATTATTCAAACTTCACATTCATTCAAAATTATCACAATCAACAACAACAACTCAATATAATTCATACCCAATTCATAATATGACATTAACAACAGCAATCATCACTAATTCATTTATCAACAAATTAACATACTCAAACATATCACTACAACTAGAGCACGAATTTCATCAATTAAATTGCAATTCAAAACCCTAACTTCTTTTCAAACCCTAACTTCTTTTCAAACCCTAACTTCTCTAATCATCAAAATAAAACAACAACAAACATGTTAAACTCTATTTCAGAACAATATACTTATGATTAAAGAAGGTTAGTCTCGCCCTTACCTTAGATTTACTCCTGAATTAGCAGCATCGTTCTTCTCTCCTAAGGTCTTCTCCATTTTTCTCCAAAACTCTTGTACGTGTTTCTGTTTTCTAACTTTTCTATTCTCTACCTAATATAATAACCCTAATTTCTCTTACACCCTAAAACTACTCTTTTCCTCATAATCTTATTTATTTATAAATTAAATATATCTCTCCCCCACTTAATAATAATAATACACCAAATAACAAATATATCTCTACACAAAATAACAAATATATTTCTATACTAGATAACATATATATTTCCACAAAAAATAACAAATATATCTCTACACAAAATAACAAATATATTTCTATACTAGATAACATATATATTTCCACACAAAATAACAAATATATTTCTACACCAGATAACATATATATTATACAAATAAATACCAACATATAACATAACAAAATATCACTTTATCAAAATAAATCGACTAAATTATAAAAAGACATCTAATCTCAATAAAATAATAAATAATAAAAGTAGGGTGTTACAAATATAATCCATGCAAGTCAAACATCACGTCTCTGATAAAAAAAATTGTCCAACCGTCTCATAGACTTTCATCACTCGTAATCAAGTAAATTATGGCCCATAAGCAGAAGGTTTACTGAGAAAGTATCATTGATCAATCTGTTAAAAGCATCACATCCCACCAATGGCTGAGAAGCCCCCACATTTTTTTCTCCTCTAAAGAACGGACCACGTTGAAGTCACCACACAAACATAGATTATTTCCCACAAAATTACCAATACGAACAATAAACATGTCTTAATGCAACTGTTGTGCAGCCATATCACAAGAAACATAGATATTAATCAAATAAAACTCCCCATCTGATAAAATAAATTTCCCATGAATCAACAACAAATGATCTGAAGAAAAGGAAGACTGCACCTTGACTTCATTACTAATCCAAATAAAAAGTAAACTTCTAGATGCACCAATAAATGGACGGAAAGAGAAACAATGTGGCATGTCTCCCCACAATGAAGCACATAGATACTCAATCAACAACTGACATGCAAATAAATCATTTATTCCAAAGAGTTTAAGATGTCACTTCTTCATTTCTCAAAAACATGCATAATCTCAGTTTTCATAAAACTCACAGTGGAAAAACAACATCATAAATATCTCAGCAACATGTAATCATCCTCAGAATACGTGAATAATAAAATATCAACACCATGACTCAGGTCTCATGTACATAATAACAGTCTCAACAATAAATCCAACAACAGAAAAATAACATAAAAATAAAAGTCACGACACTCCTAATTAGGGCCTAACTAGACTCCAAGAAAAAGATAAAGAGGTATCTTCAAGCTAATCCTCGAGAACTCATAAGCAATACGAACTCAAGCCTGCACGCCGTCTACACCATTTATACAAATGGGTAGGCGGTTAACTGATAGAATTTTGGCAAGTGTACCAAATACTATCGAAGTAGTAAAAATATCGTTCCCACAAGGACTGGTTTTAATCTCAAAAAGTCAAATACGTTATTAAATTAGGATGTAGTAAAAGTTATTTGGTTTTGCCACTAGGCAGTAAAATTGTTTACTAGCATAAACTTAGTAACAGAAAATAAATTGATTGTTTTAAATAAGAGAGAGATGAGTTAGGTCTTCGAATCATCTGAGTTCCCCTAATTGGTCACTGCACTTATTCTTATGAATGATTTTTTTAGTTTCACGATAGTTAACAAAATAGTCATAATCAATCCCTTGAGTTAGGACCCTCTTCTAAGATTACAACCCCTAATCCCTTAGGTGGTCTAATAATCTTCGAAGATTTGAAGAACGTTAACCTAATATCACTAATAAAGAATTATCCATTCCTAGACTAATTATAATTATTAGAACAATTCAATTAGGTCAAAGTCGAAAGCTATGGTCAGTAGTCGTTCGTTCTCACCAAATCATATATATATATATATGTGATCAGAATATATAAAGCATTAAGAACAATTGAATTGAATAAAAACTAAATTGTCATTCACAATAAATAGAGTTTCACAGCAACATATTTCAATTAGGGTTACAAAGAATCATCTCAGACCTAACCTCTAATGGATTTAGCTACTCATAATTGAATTTATAAATAACATAATCATTAGAGGTAACAATACATACATGAACTGGTTACAAGGTGAAGAAATCGTCCCTGCAGCCGTCTTCCAGTGTAAAAATCGCACTTTGCTCTTCTCAAATCGTAACCCTTGTTTTTAGAATAGCCTTCAGCTTAAATAGGCACAGAAATTCGCCTAAAATCGTGTCACGTTTTTGTGGAATCGTGTCACGATTTTCCTTGTATAACAAATTCTAAATTAGGGTTTCTAGAAATCGTGTCACGTTTTGGTCAACGTGACACGTTTTTGCCTTGGCAGAGAGCATGTTTTTGTCTTCTTGAATCGTGCCACGTTTTGTACCAATCGTGACACGATTTGGTCTTTCTTGAATTCTTCAGTTTTTTCTGCTTTTCTTGCTGCTTAAGTTACCTTGTGAACTCTAAATTGTGATAAAAATACATAAAAATTACGTAATGACAGAGTGTCATCACAACCCCAAACTTGAACTATTCGTTGTCCTTAAGGAATTTACTTATGAAATTAAAATTAGACAGTAAAATAACAAGTACCTGATCAAGCGATAGTACCCAAAAGTTCAACATCTTACTAGCTAAAAATGAGCTAGTTTGACTTGTTAGCATCGACCAACTCACAACTCCACGCAACAGTTTGAAAAGGGTTCACACATAGTCGACATGCAATCTACATATTACCATAAGCTTGAAAAATTTCTAAACGTCAATCAAAATTAATGTCACTGCATACTTTGAGGTCTTCAAGGGTTATAACGGGGCTTAGGTGAAGGTAGGATAGTATTTGGATAAGTAGGCTACACAAAATCATGAGTTAGGCACTCCTACAGAAATTAAAACAAAGATCCAACCCCTTCATTCACCTTTTAAACAACAATATGTAACGGTACTAGAGAACATTTGTAACTTTTTTTTTTTTTTTTTATATTTGGACAATCGAGTTTACAGTTACTCGGATTTTCAATAATATGTCCCTTTTTCATTCTTTTTTTTTTCTACACCATTTTTATGTATATTTTTCATTCATCACATTTTTCTTCTTGTTCTCTTAGTACTACCACCCCAAACTTATTTGGTTGCAAATTCCAAAAGCAACCCCAAACTTAGTATTTAGCAACAGCTTACAATGCCTAACTCAGATAACCAAGTGGAATTAATCCTAAAAGTCTCTAAGCTTGTAATGTAGTTTGTCACCGAACAAAAAGTTCTAAACCTACCGTCTCAATTTGGCTAAAAAGAGGATATAAATTCAATAAGAAATCAGGGTAGGCTTCAAAAGGCTCACAGGACCAAGCACTTTTGCCTCAGTATGCAATAACAAAAACCAATCAACAGTAGAGAAACAATGCAAGTTCTAGAAATGTAAAAGCATGGAACACTCTTATATAAGTAAATTGAAAAATAAAATTTGGCCATGAACCTTACAGAGTTTAGATTTCTGGGAGTTGTGACTACCTATCATTCACTGCCGTACACTTCGCCTTCGAAACACAAGTCACTCCTCCTTTTGAACTTTTGGAAATACCACTTGAACAAACATTTGTTATCAAACTGTAAAAGTTCATTTAAACAGGTAAATTCATCAATAATAAACAAGTGCAAGATCAATCACAAAATAGGGGAGTTACAACTTAATTATAAAAGTAAAGCAATAAAATTGTTCAAATGAAATGAAAAGTACATCATAAAATAAAAAAGTTGCTGAAACAAAAGATAGAAAAGAAAAACATCAAAAGAGCTAGACCATCAGTAGTCCACTCAATCCTCCATCTGATCCTGGTCAATCCATGTGTTCGGGTTCTCCTCCGCATAAGAATCCTCCCCAAAATGAGATCTGGAGTTAGCACCTCCAGCAGCAAAATCAGCCCTAATCTCCTGTTCTCGATCCTGAGCTCGTCCTCTGGTCACATCAAAATAGTGGTCCATTGCTTCCTCGGACCCATCAAAGCGCTCAAAAGACCCAGTCATAGGCCTCCTGTTTAGGGCAACCATCTCTGAGAATTCCTGCCCAAACCTCGGACGGTTCCAGTACTCTTGATCAGAAACTTCATTCATCCAGTTTGAGTGGCCAAACATGTAGTCTGGCACCAAAGGATGGATGGGCGCATGAGTGAACTGCTGACTACTCCCCTCTCCATGCACAGATTGCTGTTGAGGTGGAGGTGGTTGTACCGGAGGCTGTTCCTGTTGTTGTGCAGCTGCTTCTTCCTCTCTTCCCAGCTGTAACAGACGCTCTTGGTAATCCTTCACAAACCCAGCTAGATACGTGTCTGTCAGAGGCTTCATCATCGGAGCATCCAAATCATTTGCATACAGTTGGCAGTCCGCCTCTTCACATAACCAGTTAATGAGGCTCAAATGTGGTACCGCTTTCTTTGTACCTGTAGCAAAAAGAGAAATGTTGTCGGCAATTAACTCACCAACATTAATCGGGGCACCATCCAGTATTGCTGCCACAACATGAACACGTGCTAATGGAATTTCAGATGTTTCCTTCCAAAGTTTGCACCACAAAAGATGCCCAGGCCTTGGGAACCGGCTTGAAGTCAGACTTCAACAACATCTGTTTCCCTCCTTGCCACTTAGCTCCTTCAACACACAGCTGCAACAGAAGCTCTTCCCATTCCTCA
Source organism: Medicago arabica (assembly GCA_946800305.1). NCBI lineage: Eukaryota > Viridiplantae > Streptophyta > Magnoliopsida > Fabales > Fabaceae > Medicago > Medicago arabica. The sequence continues at coordinate 48,558,882 of OX326966.1, forward strand.
TCATCCCAACTCCCACAAGTCTCCCTTCTTCTCTTAACATCGCATTGTTCCGGAGGAACAAGCTTCAACAAATCATTGATTGCAGCAGGGGAGAAATCAATTACCTTACCACGAACATACGAACTATACCTCCTCCCAGAAAATCTACCGTTGGCATAAAACTCCAAAGCCAAAGTCTTGTTGGCTTTCTCAAATATCATACCATTCAGCCCATGCCAATCCCTAGCCGTCAGAGTCTGCTCAAATTCCAGATTACCGAAAAGTTTAGGTTGCAAGAAGGCTCGCTCTTGAATCACCCTAAAGTGTTTGATAGCCTTGAAGCGATCACGAGCCTCTTGGTTGAGGAATCTGTCTGTGGAAGGTGGTGGTGGTTGGTTTGAAGGTTTAGGTTTAACGGGTTGTTTTCTTTTGGCGGTGGTTTTGGCCTTTTTGGTTGGTTGAGATTTTTTTCTTGTGTCCACCATGGTTAGGGTTAGGGTTATGAAGTAGGGTTTGAGAAATTTGTGGAGATGACGAATTTGATCGGATAGATGATGATGGTGATGGTTTAGGTTGATGAAGGGGTGATTAGATGATGAAAAGATGAGGAAATTTGGGGAGAAAGGTTAAAAATTTCGCAGGTTAGGGTTCTGGGAGAAATTTGGCAGAGGTTGGCTACTTTTGGAAGTGGATGGAATGAAAATCGTGTTGGGTGTATATATAGGCTGAGAAAATCGTGTCACGTTTGGCCAAAAACGTGTCACGATTTTCCTTTGTAACGGTCAGATTTTGAAACCACCATAATCGTGTCACGTTTGGGTAAAACGTGTCACGATTTTCAAATTTTGAAAAATTTCTTTCCCAGAAATCGTGTCACGATTTGGCCAACGTGACACGATTTGGCCTCGCAGTAAGGAAAACTTTTTTAACTTAGAAATTTTTTTTAGACCTTCAGAGGGAGGTAAAATCGTGTCACATTTTACCCAAAACGTGTCACGATTTTGCCCAGTTTGGAACTTGAAAATTTTCTTCCTCTGTTGTTTCAGCTAAAATATTTTTGTATTTTTTGATTTTTTTAAAGCAATAATAAAAATAAAGTACTACCTGAACTTAAAGATGTGGGTTGCCTCCCACCAAGCGCTTCTTTACCGTCACTAGCTTGACTGTCAAGGACCCTTAAAGGTCCGTCAGAACAAGTCCTACCCTCTCTCTGGATAGGTCGCCACCTAGATATGGCTTAACTCTTTGCCCATTCACCTTGAAACTTCTGCCACCGTCTGGCGTGGTTAACTCAACAGCTCCATGAGGTGACACACTCTTGACCACATATGGTCCTGACCACTTTGACTTGAGCTTTCCAGGAAACAGCTTCAACCTGGAATTAAACAACAAAACTAGTTGCCCAGAGTTAATATCCCTAGATACTAAGTTCTTGTCATGATATCTTTTAGTCCTGGCTTTATAAATGAGCGCATTCTCATATGCTCTAAGCCTCATCTCTTCCATCTCATTAAGTTTCAAGAGTCTTTTCTTACCAGCGGCTGCTTGATCAAAATGTAAGGCCTTAATGGCCCAATACGCTTTATGTTCTAGCTCAACTGGAAGATGGCAAGCCTTACCATACACTAACTGATAGGGCGAAAGCCCTATATGAGTTTTGAAAGCTGTCCTATAAGCCCACAGTGCATCATCTAATTTCTTAGACCAATCCTTCCTATTTGACGCCACTGTCTTTTCAAGAATCTGCTTTAGTTGACGGTTAGAAACCTCTACTTGTCCACTAGTTTGAGGGTGATAAGGAGTTGCAACTTTGTGCTTGATGTTATACCTTCTGAGCACATTTTCAAGAAGATTATTGCAAAAGTGCTTCCCCCCATCATTGATCAAGACTTTAGGTGTTCCGAACCTAGTGAAAATATTTTTCTGCAGAAAGTTGACCACCGTCTTAGCATCATTAGCAATACAGGGTATCGCTTCAACCCATTTGGTGACGTAGTCAACACAGACAAGTATATGGAGATAAGAGTGAGAAGAAGGAAAGGGTCCCATGAAATCAATGCCCCAACAATCAAATGGTTCAATTTCAATGATTCCAGTGAGGGGCATCTCATTCCTTTTGGAGATGTTACCTGTCCGTTAGCACTTATCACACTGCTTAACAAAGTCCTGGCAATCTTTGAATAAGGTAGGCCACCAGAATCCACTTTGCAGAACTTTTGCAGCTGTTCTTTCCCCACTATGGTGGCCTCCATAAGCTGAGCTATGGCAGTGCCACATAATCTTATTAGCTTCCTCACCTGCAACACAACGTCTAATTAAATCGTCAGTGCTTACCTTAAACAGATAAGGGTCATCCCACAGATAATGGTTGGCATCTTTGAAGAACTTCTTCCGTTGATGATGGGACATCTCATCCGGAATGATGTTACCGGCCTTAAAATTTGCAATGTCGGCAAACCATGGCCTTACATTCACATTGAATAGCTTTTCATCCGGAAATTCAGCCATAATGGCCCTTTCTTTCTTTGTAACCTCTTTGTTCTCAAGTCGCGACAGATGATCAGCCACCACATTTTCGACTCCCTTTTTGTCACGAATCTCAAGATCAAACTCTTGCAACAAAAGAATCCATCTCAGTAAGCGAGGTTTTGACTCCCCCTTGGTGAAGAGATATTTAAGAGCTGCATGATCTGTAAAGACAATGACTTTGGAGCCAATTAGATAAGAACGAAATTTTTCCAAAGCAAATATTACCGCAAGCAACTCTTTTTCAGTAGTGGAATAATTCACTTGATTTTCGTTCAAAACCTTGCTTGCATAGTAAATAGCATGGAAAAATTTGTTCTTGCGTTGGCCTAGGACTGCACCAACAGCATAATCACTTGCATCACACATTAGTTCAAAAGGTAAAGCCCAATCAGGAGCAATGATTATTGGTGCAGTCACCAACTTAGTTTTAATCAAAGAAAAAGCATCTAAACATTCAGAATCAAAATTAAACTCATTTTCTTTGACCAAGAGGTTACAAAGGGGCTTGGAAATTTTTGAAAAATCTTTTATAAATCGCCGGTAAAAACCAGCATGCCCCAAGAAGCTCCTCACTCCTTTAATATTAACAGGAGGGGGAAGTTTCTCTATAACCTCTATTTTTGCCTGATCCACCTCAATGCCCTTAGCACTTATTTTATGTCCCAAAACGATACCTTCAGTTACCATAAAATGGCATTTTTCCCAATTTAAAACAAGATTCGTTTCGGTACATCTTTTAAGGACAACATCTAAATGGAAAAGGCATTGATCAAAAGACTTACCGAACACGGAGAAATCATCCATAAATACCTCTATGTTTTTCTCTATCATATCAGAGAAGATGGAGAGCATGCACCGTTGAAAGGTTGCTGGTGCACCACACAGCCCAAAAGGCATCCTTCGATATGCAAACACACCAAAAGGACAAGTGAATGCGGTCTTCTCTTGGTCTTCCGGAGCCACAACAATTTGATTATACTCCGAGTATCCATCCAAAAAACAGTAAAAAGCTTGGCCTGCCAACCTCTCTATCATTTGATCCATGAATGGTAACGGGAAGTGATCCTTTCTTGTTGCTGTATTTAACCTGCGGTAGTCTATACACATTCTCCAACCAGTGACGGTGCGGGTGGGAATCAATTCATTTTTATCATTAGCCACCACCGTCATACCACCTTTCTTAGGCACAACATGAACAGGACTTACCCATGCACTATCAGAAATAGGGTAAATCATACCAGCATCGAGCAGTTTTAGAACTTCCTTCTTCACCACTTCCTTCATTGTTGGGTTTAGTCTTCTTTGAGGTTGAACCACAGGCTTATATTCGGCCTCCATATGTATCTTGTGCATGCAATAAGCTGGGCTAATACCCTTCAGATCAGAGATTGACCAACCTATGGCTTCCTTGTTCTCTCTCAACACCCTCATTAGCTTTTCTTCCTCCAAAGGTGTTAAAGTGCTGCTTATAATTGCTGGTTGAGAAGTATCTTTGCTAAGGAAAACATACTTCAATGTAGAAGGTAAAACCTTCAATTCTGGACTATTCTTCTCCTCCTTGCTCAAGGGTTGAACCCCCTTAGAATCTTCAATATGTAACTCTTCAATTTTCACCGATCCTTTCTCTTGCTTATTTGCCTCAAGTTGTGCAACACATTCTTTAATCTCAAGGTCTTCATCAGCTTCACAAGTTTCTATAGAGTTCACAATTGTTCTCTCCATAGGTTGTGTGGTCGGAGGTTCACATGAGTCATCTTCTACTATTTCTTCAATAACATCGATACGGTAACATTGAGGATTGTCACTTCGGTGCTTCATGGCTTCAAAAATATTGAACACAACCTGTTCATCTTGGAATCGTAACATGAGTTCACCTCTTTCAACATCAATCAAAGCACGACCTGTTGCAAGGAAAGGTCTCCCCAAGAGTAAGGGTATGTCTTCATCTTCAGCAAAATCCAAGATAACAAAATCGGCAGGAAACACCAGGTCATTAACCTTGACCAAAACATCTTCCAATATACCATAAGGATAAGAGATTGACCGATCAGCTAATGTGAGAGTCATTCTTGTAGGTTTAGGTTCCCCACATCCTAGCTTCTTCATCATTGATAGAGGCATCAAGTTTATACTTGCCCCCAAATCACATAAAGCTCTTCCGACGTCTAAGTTGCCAATGGAGCATGGAATAGTAAATGCTCCTGGGTCTTTCATCTTAGGGGGCAGTTTCTTCTGTAGTATTGCACTACAATTTTCATAAAGTGAGATGTTCTCATCATCCTTCGGTTTCCTTCTTCCAGTCAATAACTCTTTCATAAACTTAGCATAAACAGGCATCTGATCAAGAGCTTCACCAAAAGGAATGTTGACCTGTAGTTGAGAAAAAAGTGCCATGAACTTCTTGAATTGTCCTTCTTCCTTCTTCTTCTTCTTAGCCAAATGAAAAAAAGTGCCATGAACTTCTTGAATTGTCCTTCTTCCTTCTTCTTCTTCTTAGCCAAATGAGGGTAAGGGAGTTTCACATAAGATGGAATAACCTGATCCTTGTCCCCATCCTTCAGCAGTTGGCTTTTACTTTTTCTTAAGATCGAATCAACGTCTATTAACTTCTCATTTCCTTCTTTCTCAAGAGTCTTTTTCTTCTTTTCATTTTCAACTACGCCATTAGTACTCTCTTTTTCAACTTCGCCTTGTTCATCTTCATCCACCGTTATTCCTACCCCAACATTCTTTTCAACTAATTCACCATCATCCTCCTTTTCAACAACTGTGTCATCCTTCTTCTGGTTTTGTGGAGCTGGAGGTGTTAACACCCTCTTGCTCCTCAACTCTATAGCATTACAAGTTTCATTCTTAGGGTTTTCTTTTGTATTACCTGAGAATCCCCCTTTGTTCTGCTCAGCCAGTTGCTTCGCCATCTGCCCTATTTGAGTTTCAAGCAATTTTCTAGAGGCTTCATTGTTCTTTCTTTCAGTTTCTTGACTCTTCTTCATATCTTTAAAGTTTCCTTGAGTCATCTTCATGAAATTGATCATAGTCTCCTCTAGAGCTGAAGGCTTCCTTGGTTGTTGCTGTTGTTGAGGGTTTGGTAACAACGGATTCAAAGTGTTATTGTTGGAGTAACTCAAGTTAGGATGTTTGTTAAACCCCGAATTAAAGTAAGGATTCTGTCTTTGATAGTTTCCCATGTAATTCACCTCTTCACTGCCTCCTTCTGGAACACACTCGCCATTGGCATGTCCCTCTCCACAGAAATCACACTTGACAGCAGCAACTTGTTGAGGTTTGATGGATATCATATAGCTATGAAATTCTTTAGTAAGAATCTCCAGTTGCTTATTCATTGCTGCTTGGTTGGCTAGGATAGAAGTTTGATCACTAACAGTAAACACGCCCTTCTTCTTCTTTTCCGCATCAGCACGGTATTCATTTGCAGCCATGTTCTCAATTAAAGCTTGTACTTCATGGTCAGTCTTCACCTTCAGGCTTCCTCCAGCTGAAGCATCTAAGAACATTCTGTTGTTGGAAGTTAGCCCCTTGGTAAAGATTTGAAGGTATTGTTTCTCAGAGAACTCGTGATTTGGGCATCTTTTCAGAAGCAAATTGAATCGCTCCCATGCATCATATAATGACTCATTTTCCCCTTGCCTGAAATTTGAAATTTCCTGCTTCTTGTCCCAATACTTAGACATAGGAAAGTATTTCTCTAAAAACTTCAGCTCAAGTTCCTCCCATGTTTGGATGGTTCCACTAGGTAAAGAGAGTAACCAATCCTTTGCTCTTCCGGTGAGAGTAAAAGCAAACAACCTCAGCTTCTTTTGGTTTTCAGTGACCGTAGCTGGAGGTACACAAAACTCACAGGTTTCATGAAAGTGGCTTAAATGTTCATGAGGACTCATCGAATCAGACCCATCAAATTGTTTCTCCTTTAAGCCATTCTGAACAGAGGTCTTGATGTCAAAAGCAACAGGATTAGCAGGTTGGAAGGTGTGAGTTAGTCGACCACGGTTGTTGGCTAAACCATAATCTCCCAACTTCGGCCTTTGTGGTTGATCTCCCATGGTGATAGAAATAGGAGAGAGGATTGATTCAGGTTCAACTAGTGTTGAATTAGGTAGTTGTTCACGAACACCCGGTGGAACTGACTTTGATTTGGCTAACCGGACGGTTTTCCGATTAACTCTTGTAGTTCTTTCGATCTCAGGATCGTACTCTAGGTCGTCTGAACTTCTTCTACCTCGCATAAACAGCAAAATACCTTAGTAGCACTGCACAATGCAAATTAAATAATGAACACTGAATCAATTTAGTATTTTTAAACATAAAATAAATTGCAGAAATCCTAAATTAAAACGCAATTGCCTTGTTGAAATAAATCAACAGTCCCCGGCAGCGGCGCCAAAAACTTGATAGAATTTTGGCAAGTGTACCAAATACTATCGAAGTAGTAAAAATATCGTTCCCACAAGGACTAGTTTTAATCTCAAAAAGTCAAATACGTTATTAAATTAGGATGTAGTAAAAGTTATTTGGTTTTGCCACTAGGCAGTAAAATTGTTTACTAGCATAAACTTAGTAACAGAAAATAAATTGATTGTTTTAAATAAGAGAGAGATGAGTTAGGTCTTCGAATCATCTGAGTTCCCCTAATTGGTCACTGCACCTATTCTTATGAATGATTTTTTTAGTTTCACGATAGTTAACAAAATAGTCCTAATCAATCCCTTGAGTTAGGACCCTCTTCTAAGATTACAGCCCCTAATCCCTTAGGTGGTCTAATAATCTTCGAAGGTTTGAAGAACGTTAACCTAATATCACTAATAAAGAATTATCCATTCCTAGACTAATTATAATTATTAGAACAATTCAATTAGGTCAAAGTCGAAAGCTATGGTCAGTAGTCGTTCGTTCTCACCAAATCATATATATATGTGATCAGAATATATAAAGCATTAAGAACAATTGAATTGAATAAAAACTAAATTGTCATTCACAATAAATAGAGTTTCATAGCAACATATTTCAATTAGGGTTACAAAGAATCATCTCAGACCTAACCTCTAATGGATTTAGCTACTCATAATTGAATTTATAAATAACATAATCATTAGAGGTAACAATACATATATGAACTGGTTACAAGGTGAAGAAATCGTCCCTGCAGCCGTCTTCCAGTGTAAAAATCGCACTTTGCTCTTCTCAAATCGTAACCCTTGTTTTTAGAATAGCCTTCAGCTTAAATAGGCACAAAAATTCGCCTAAAATCGTGTCACGTTTTTGTGGAATCGTGTCACGATTTTCCTTGTATAACAAATTCTAAATTAGGGTTTCTAGAAATCGTGTCACGTTTTGGTCAACGTGACACGTTTTTGCCTTGGCAGAGAGCATGTTTTTGTCTTCTTGAATCGTGCCACGTTTTGTACCAATCGTGACACGATTTGGTCTTTCTTGAATTCTTCAGTTTTTTCTGCTTTTCTTGCTGCTTAAGTTACCTTGTGAACTCTAAATTGTGATAAAAATACATAAAAATTACGTGATGACAGAGTGTCATCATTAACCAAACGACTACTTGGGGTTAGATAATATTCCACATAATAAAATATACACATAAAATGACATTCAAGGATTTCAAGTATAGCACATACACATATTCATCATTCATAGAATACTAACATCATGTGAACATTATTATAAATTCATTCATAGCACAATAATGAATATCACGTTAAATCTTCATCATGAAATCAACACATCATCCATAAACTATTAACGTCGATCTAAGTGTACAAGCATCATCAATCAATTATATTCCAAGTACACAACTTCACATAAGCTCGCATAATTCATCAAATCACATAATCCACGTAACATGCCAAGTCACATCATCACATAGTTTGTATGCATGCTATGTTCTAGTCACCTCCACATGCATGCGGTACCAATCTCTTAGATGTTGGAATAATTTTACCGATTGATCCATCATCACTTGGATAAAAATATATTATCTCCACTTGGATGTCATAAATAATATCTCTGAGGGATCATATCATCACCTGGATATTGAAATATCCTAACATCAAAATTTATGAATGTATAAACATATAACTCACCAAATGCATACACTCATACAAGACATCACCATTTTTAACACCATCATTGACACCATAATTAGCACCATCAAGGATATACACAACAAAGAGACAACACTACACCATAAAGGACAATTGGTATAATAGACGAACAACCACCACCACTATGATTACCAACATATTAAACACCCGTCACTCATTGATTCATTCTTATTTCATCATATTATCATGAGTATAAGTCATTTTCAAGTTATCAAATCATAATTCCTCATTTTGCCAAACTTCGTCTATTTTCACAAAAATCATCTATTTTCAAATATTTCACCAAAAGTAAGATATCATGCTCTTATATATCAATAAAAACATTCCTATATATATATATATATATATATATATATATATATATATCATATAACACCTTAGTAGTTAAATCATAACATTTTCATTTCACAAAGTTAATTTATTTCTCAAAATTCACAAAATTCGTCTCATTTTCTTCATATTCTGAAATCAGTTCATTTTCAAAACAAAACTATGTTAAACCAATCATATAAGTTCAATTACACTTTAATCAAATAGGTTTAGGCATTTGGGACTCATAGGGATACATTTGGAACCTTAAAAGTATGAAAAATTGACATTATGAGACCCTGCACACTGGGGACGGTCGTGCCTACAACATGCACAGTCGTGCTGACCAAGTGCGAGAGGGACGCACGGTCCGTGCCCCGACATGCACGGGTGTGCACGACCACCATACAACAACTTCAGAAAATTTCGTTTTCGTGCGCAGGAGTCCGTTTTAAAACCTTTTTCGACCCAATCGTACCAAATGCGTCCCAAACACTATACCATTTATACTCATTCAAAAATATTGTTTCCTAGCCCAAAACAACTTAATTCAATTCACCCAACATGACTTATTTCTCAAAAGTGCTTAAAACAACTTTTTTCTAAAAAAACCAAAATTTCACCCAATCAATTCCTCACCCAAACATAACAATTCAAATCAGATTTTCTACCAATCTAACTCAACACAACAACTCCATGAATCCATTCGAAATCATCAAAATTACACATCTCCTCTTTTGATCGATTTTCACAAAAATCACTAAAAACACAACAACTTAACCAAACATCACATTTACCACAATAAAGTTCATGAATTGTCAATACAAACATATACCCAACAACATTAATAGCACATAGGTCATGAATTCAACTTTAATCAACAACAACATCACCATTTTCACCAATTTAAGCTAAATTCTCAAAGTAAACAATTTAACATATATCAACAATGAAATTCATGCATCAACAACAGTTTTCAACAACTTTCACATACCCAAAATCATCATTTAATTTCAAGCACGAAAATTAACACACATAATCATCAATTTCACAAATCAATCAAAATAAACATGACTCAAAAACTAAAAATATTATAATAGATTATTAGGAAGAACAAACATATTCCCCTTACCTCAATTCCTCTTAAGTTTAAGCTAGTTCACCAAATCTTCACTCCCCTCTTGAATCCTAGCTTTGCTCTTCTCTTCACTTGAGTTCTCTTCCTTTTTTCTTCTATCTTCTCTTCTCTCTGTCAATGTTCACTATTTTTTTCTCTAGCCACCTTATGTGAGTGTATGAAATGAAAAACTCAACTCTAATTTCCACTAGTGTTATCCTATATACTCCAACTAATAGGTTAGGTTATCTCTTATCATAATGGGCCTAGTGTAGTGACTCTTACCAATTAATTAAAAAGTTACTTCCCACTTAACTCATTAAAACATTTCATTAACTTGGTAAAAATAATTATTCATACTAAAACACTAAAATACTCTACATTCTAAAATTTCTAGTTTACCATCGCTCCTCAAATTACCAAAATACCTTTAGTCCTAAAAATGACTAAAATACCCTTTCTCGTCAAAAATCCACTAATCCCAAATCAAACACACAAACAAGCAAATAAATGCATATAATAAATAAATAAAATAATCATAGCGAGAAACGGGTTGTTACACCACACATCCTCAACTTCAACTTACTCATTCCCATGCAACACAACCCAATTCTTCCAGATGACTGAGATTCTTCACCGGAAATAGATACTTAATTATGAATGATCCTTATTGCATTACCTTCAGAAGCCCCCCTTCTTTTCCTAACATTTATCTTCAGCACCTTCAAAACATCCCTCCTGTCTTTAGCAAGTATAACCTGACTACTTTTTTCAAACTAAACACATAAATGACGTAATAAACCACCCGTTTACTTCTTTTCACTAAGGCCAACAAAAACTTTACCTTTACCATTACTTTTCTTTCTGACTGAAGAAATAACTCCCGCATTGCCATGGATATGATCATGTAACCATTCTATACTCCACGGATCTAACACCAAAGAACGATCTCACCCGGATGGGCAAGATGAGGCATGCTTGCATGGCTGATTTGCACGCCCATCCCATGACTTCCTCACACAGAATAACAAGTCGAATCCACCACTTTCTTCTCAGAAACATTCGACTTAGGTTGATTTGAAACATGTTCCGCATTAATAGAACCACCGAAATTAGACACGCTACTTGAAGAAACCTATGTGTTCTCAGAGAAAGAGCCATCATCCTAGCGCCCACCAAGATTATCATCAGAGACTTCATGATGAGATGACTTCCCTAAAAGTTGTTTACTATTATTCCGTTCCTCCAAATCCTTGCCAATTTGGAGGAACATAATATTATTTTTTTCAATTGTATCTTTTATTTAATACTACTTGTGTCACTCTCAAATCAATATCATTAATTTGCAATTCTAACAATAATAAATATATAATAAATATACCAATATTTGATGCTAAGGAGATAATTTAGTAAAAATATTATACTTTTTTCTTTCGTTTCTACATTTTTCTTAATAAGTGAAAAATAATAAAACAAGTCATTCATTTGGGTACACAGGGAATATCACATATGTAACACAAAAAAGTTGTCATAGAAAGACTATAACTTTTTTTTTTGAAGAAGAAAGACTATAACTTTTAGTTTTCAAGTTTGTCAATTATGGACCTTCCAAAATTGGTTTAATGGTGGAATCTTAATATTTTTAATAAATAGTTAATTTTAAAACAATAAAGAAAAATAAGAGATGTAATATTTTATTAACATTTACTAAAGGATTCACCTTTAAATCATTTTTAGAGATCCATATTAGTTTCACACTTGTAATTTTTTGTTAGACTTTACGTACATCTCGGTCGAACTCTGAATTATCAGATCACTTTTCTCTAGAAACTGGAGGATTGAAATCCGTATTAGATTAACACACAGTTTTTTTTTCTTCTATTTGATATATGCATTCTAGTTGATATTTTATGCATCGCTCCAAATTATAATTCAACATTTTATACTTAGAATAAAAATTTACCAATGCGTTGTATGGTTAATTTGGTAAGATTATTGGTCTCCTTGATCCATTTATAACTTCTTAATGTGTGTGAAATAATCTACAAAGAACTATGTGCGACGGCGAGAGTATAGGCTTAAGTGTAAACTACTTACCGAAGACATTGAGATACGCATGGTTAATTACTCGCATTTTGCAACTCAAAATGATTGCATTGTAAATGCAATTATTGAGGATCATGTTCTTTTCTAAAAACAAAAAATTGAGGATCATGTTCTAGTGATAGTTAGCGATGAAGACCATTACTCCCTTACAGCCTTACTAGCAGTGGCGGAGTCATAAATTTTATAGAGTCTGAGTAAAAATTTATCGCAAATTCATATGTGATATAATATATGTAAATAGTCATAAATTGAAAGTATTGAGTTTGCCCAAATTGTACGCGCGTGTGTGAAAATAGAGTTTGCTCATTTTTTTTCCTTTTTTTTAAGTGGGTTAATGAGCAATTAAGTTGAACCAAATATAAAGAAAGTATCGATTGAACTCGGACGAGTGCCGGTGGCTCCGCCCCTGCTTACTAGGATAACAACCTCAGATGAGATAAAAAATGTTGATTTCTTATAGGCGAAATATAAGATAATAGTTGATTGGATTGTAGAGTTAAATAAAGGAAAGAAGGCAAAGAATAAAAGTGACGTTTTCTAAAAGAAGAAGAAGAATTTTCTCAAAAAAAATATAGTAAACAAAATGCTTCTTAACTGAGGTGGCTCTGCTGTTGGTAATCCTTCCATGGCTTATAACCGAGCTACTTTTCTTATCTGCTTTGCAATGAATATTGTCAATGGTACATATTTTGTTGCAGAGCTCACAGCATATATGGAAGCAATCAAGCTTTGGATCAAGTTTTGGATAAAACCATATTATACGCTATCTATTTTATCATTTGGAAACATTAAGACTGTTCCATGGAAGAATATGAACAGTTGGATGAATATTTTAAATAATACTAAGTCAATTACATATAATTACATTTATAGGGGGGAAAATAGTTGTGCGAATGGTTATGCTCAAGATGATTATAATATCCAAAATAATATTTGGTGGTTTTATTTTATTAGGAACCATTTAAAAAAAAAAAGATTTCGTCTTCTAGACTATCATTTTTGTTAGTTGGGTTTTGGTCTGGTCCCACCAACATTTTTTTTTTAACAAACAAAAATTGAATATATTAGAAACACAAGAGATTTCTCAAGCATAAGGTGTGCTAGAGAAAGCTCAAAAGTATACAGTTACAATACCAAAGATAAATAGTGCTCTCTGTATTTTTGAAGATCCGACCATTTCTTTCATTCCACACAATCCACACACAACATAACCAAATAAGTTGCAAAAAGGCACGCCGGGTGCGCATACCACCTGCTGAGTAAATAAACTGATAGAAATGCTCTGACACTCGAGAGGGCTCGACTGAAGCTATACCCAACAAGGACCGAATATGTCCCCAAACTGCTGCAAAGGTCGGACATAAAATAAGCAAATGATGCGCACCACATTCTCCCACGGATCCACCAAGAACAACATGTTTGCCCCGTTACCAACCTTGCGCACCACATTCTCCTTGAACCAACCATCACCTATCTCTCCTAACCTGTCGTGAATACTCGCCACCTCCCTCCACCACGAAGAAACACTCCGGCTCCCAACCTCCAACCTCCCGTCCTCCTCACCATAACGAACTACCAACACCCTATACCACCCACCAACATTGTTTTTCTTTTCCAGTTATTTTTCTTTTTATAAGATATATTTGATCTTCATATTAATTTGAAAAGAAAAATGAAGATTTAGTGTTAGGTTCCTGAATAACTATACATTTAGACCATTATAAAAATTTATAAGATCTATTTTATCTTGATACTAATATTGGAAAGAAAAATTATGAAAATTTAATGTTGAGTTCCAAATGTACACATATATACCTTGATAAGAGACAATATGTTAATATGTTTTTGAAGTAGAAAAAATGAGAAAACATCTGCAATAATATTTTTTAAATATTAGTCATATTTTTTAGTGGTTCTTGATTAAAATGGTAAATGCTCATATGATAAATTGAATGTCATTCTCATACATGAATGATTCATACTATTTTTTGAAAAACCAATGTCATGGTTATGGTAATTGGTTTAGTAGGCTCATACTATTGATATGATGCATGTGAGATATGTATATTTTCTTATTAAATAAATTTATTTGATTTTGATTTACATATAATATAAACTTTGGAGATGTTAAACTTTGGAAATATAATTTATTCACAATTCATGTTGCCTTATTATTATTTATCTGAAAATTACGTATAATTTATAAAGTTTTATTTGTTGGAGAAATTTTATGTTTAGCTCTTTTTATATCTATGGTAATGCAAAAGATAAATCAAGATTTTATAATATTTATTTTATCCTTCAAAAAAATATATTCTATAAATGGATTAGAACAAATGAATCTTATATTATTGTAAATTAGAAATTTACAAATCATGTTTCAAATGCTTATTTTAAGTGTATTAAACAAGCCTTAAAAGATTACTCAAATAATGTTTTTCCTTGATAATTTGTTATATAGTTTCCGAAGAACTACAAGATTATTGAACGATGCTCCTGAAGAGATAATATTTTGTTACATGGAGGAACAAAGTTACACATTGAATTGCATTCTCATGAATTTTTATTGAGTTTTAAGATACCCATATAAATGGATATCATATTGAAATGAAAAAAAAGGGAGTGTTAAATATCTCTATATTACGAGACATACTATGGACAAAATAAGTGTACTGGAAAAGTTATTTTTTGTCTCTGATTTGTTCTACACTCATATTAGTGCAATCGAATCACATATTATTGTAAACCATATATTTACATGTTATGAAAATGTTGGATATGGAAATCCTATCAGAAAACAATGCTGGAAAAAGAGCATTCTTGCCCATAATTAAATTAAAAACAAATGTCAGTTCATGACTTACTTTTTGCTTAGTAGAAAATAGTTTTCTCTTAGACTAAGTTTTGTTATTATCATAGATAAGTCACAAGGGCAGACCATTTCTAATGCGGAACCTATCTTTCACGATATGTTTTCAGCCATGGTCAAATATGTAGCTTTATCAAGAGGAGTTTCTCAAAATTTAACAACACTTCTCATTAAAGTAAACATACAAGGAGAAGATGAAGACTTTACAAAACAAATATATTTGTTAAAGATATTCTTTTATCGCAATCATATGAATTTTCCTTTACATAACAAGTTATCTATACATTTGTGTTATCATTTTACTAATTAGGACTAATAACGGACTACAAGTCCAAACAAATTCTGTTTGGACTAAACAAGTTATCTATACATTTATGTTATCATTTTAAAGATATTACAAACACTATATAACGATCGTTTTTTTATTTTATATACAGGCGAATCAAAATATGTCCGCACACTTTTGGTCCCTATAAATATCTGCAGTTTCGTTTTTAGTCCCTATAAAATAAGATCACATTTTTTAGTCCCTGTGACATTTTCCATAAAAATTGGTAAAAATTCTGTTCGGAAAAATGTGCGTAAAAATAACGATCATTTATTAGTAAAATTCTGTTCGAAAAAATATCTGCACAATTGTGTTTGGACTTGTGCGGACTAATAACGATCATTTATTAGTCCGAACAGAATTTGTTTGGACTTGTAGTCCGCACACTTGAAAGTGTGAAGATAAATGGATATATATGATATTTCGCACGAAAAGTGACTTAGAATGAAAAAATACATATAGTGTTTGATATGTTCATCAGAAGTGAATTGGTAAATGTCTACCATTTATTTTTGAGAGATATATTCACCTAAAGTGAATTCGAAAAACTTTTTATACTTGATTAAGTTTAGTAGCACATGAAGTCTCAAATTATGTGAAAGATGTGTTACAATGTATTTGTATGTCTAATTTGATAGTAATTATAATATGAAACTCCCGGAAGGATTTAATTTTCCTAAGACTCGCTATCAAAACTATTGAAGAGACGACATTATTTTACCATTTAAATGGATTTGAAAATGAATTTGTTATAATTATTTTATGATAATGGTATACATATTAATTTTTTAATTTTAAAATGATTGTGTGGCTTTTTAATTTTTTTATAAATAATAATTACACATGTGGCATGCCATGTAGGCATTGACCGAGTCAAAATAGGTCAAAAGGACTAATATTGCAAAGCTGCTAAGACATAGAGGACTAATTTTTTCATTTTTTTATTAGGAGGCCAAAAACACAACATTTGAAAAGATAAGGGGGGCAAAAGTACCGTTTAGCCTAAATATTATTAAAACAACTAAAGAGATTCTAATATTTGTTGATTACAGAAAAGGTTGATACAGATAGATCTAGTTGATTATGTACTAGAATGATTATGGTGTTACTTCATGTGAGTATATAGCATGTCCTTAAGAAAATTATGAACAACATAAATTGGTCAAGTGAAGACTCTAACATATTTTACTTAGATATATCGTGGTATTTAATTTTTAACAATATTAGTAAGTACATATATTGTAGGAAAGTCAAGTATACAATTTGTATCATAGAGAAACTGCAATATCTTCCAATCATTTGAAAATGTTAGCACTACGTCAAGAAAGGGGAGGACGCTCTTTATCAATGATTATGATTTTACACATACAAGAAACTTGCGGTTTATTTTATTTTATATGGAGGCTCTTACAAAAACCTAATATGAAGATATTATCGCAATAACTACTAATTTGAAGAAAAGTATTGAGATATACTATATCTTTCTACATAGTCACAACCAAATAAAGTTTTTGAGTAACTTGTAAAAAAGATTGACTTCATCACTCTTTTTTCCTTAAACATAGTTTTATGAGGGGGAGACAAAAATATGTTCATCACTTCTTATTACTTAACCATAGATTTTTCTGGTAAGGTTTTTAACGATACAAAGGATGTTGTACTCTTTTTCTTTCGCTATAATTTTTTTCCATTGGGTTTTTGAAGTAGATATAATAGTCACGGGGGGGGGGGGGGGGGGGGGGGGGGGTTATGACCCTTTAAAATGTTAATGGACAATAGTCTTTCCAGATCTGTCTTGGAACATGTGCATGAAAGAGGAAAGTGAAACTATCATTTCATGCCCATTCTTTTGAGGATTTAGTTTGCTTTGTACATTACCTGCTCCATTAGGTGTCAAATTCTTATTGAATCAGACTTTTTTCTTTTTAATTTGCTTTTTACTTTTCACCAACTGTACTGTTTATTCAGATAAAGCATGTAGCTGGAATGAACTTTCTGAACTTCGAAGACTTCAGAATGTTCCTTTTGTTTCACTTAGGATGATTCGTAAGACTTCCATTTTAAGTAATCAAATCCTAATAGTAAAACATCAATGAAATCCAATATGTATAACATCTAGGATGATCTTCATGATGGAATATTCCTAATATTTTGTACTTCAAATATTCATAGTCTTGAATGAACATTGAAGATGCCCCTTTGACCTTAATCAAATAAATTCCTTTATTCCTTGTTTGATCTAAGTCAATGTATTTTACTGAGCTTTTATTTATGTCACTTGCAGGGGCGGATCCCTTCAAGGCTGGCTGTGGCTATTGCCACACCAGTTCAGTCCAATTTTTTTTTAGTCCAAATTTTATATCATATAACCACATATGATGCATTGGTGTAGTGGTAAAGTTATATTTTTCTAACTCATATGTCTTGGATTCAAGTCTTGCCTATTGTATTTGTCATTTTTTTTTTGTCTTGGATTCAAGTTTTGCCTATTGTTTTTGTCATTTTTTTTTAAAGAGTTAATTAATATAACATAAATGTAAAAAAAAACATGAAAGAATCGACACGACATAAACTTTAAGAATAACTCATCAACCACTAGACTATAGTGTTTTATATGTTTTATTAGTTGCAACATCATCATATATTAAAAATGAGTTAGGATCCGTTGACACCAGGTGTCAACGGATTCGTTGACACCAAATTATAGCCATCTAACTTTTTAATCTAATGGCCAAAAATCAATGTCATAATAACTCTTACATGGACTCTTCTCACACTCACACTCTGTTCTAGGTTTTTCTTTTCAATCGCTATTGTCAGTTCTCTCTACCTACTCCTTGCCGAAATCAACAACTTTGTTCCAACACAATTTTAAAACCTTCTGGGAATGCTAATTCATACTTTTCCATCTTCTTTTACCAATCTGCAGTAACCATTATTGATTTGAAACATTTGTGTCAAAAGGGGGAAAGCTAATCATATTAATAAAAAGGGGAAGATAATCGTAGAGATTATAAGATATAGGGGAATTTTGGAAAAGCTTATAAATTGTGCAATAGAGGATAATTCTCAAATTAAAATCAATTCTCAATTTTATGTTTAGCATGAAATTTCCTTTACAAATTAAGATCGGATGAAAAGAAAAGAGAGAAGTAATTTTGATGGGAATGAAAGCAACAATTTTTAACAGTATTATGACCAAGAATGAAATCGAAAACATGAAAGCAAAGGGATGATCAATTGATCTTTAGAATTTGTCTCCAATAACGATAAGAATGAGTGCCTTCAAGAAGAAGATGGGAGGGTAGTATGTTTTTCTTTGAAGAGCCCCCACGTGAACAAGTTGAATAAATGTGAGCCATTAAGATTAAAATAAAGAACGGTCAGGATTTGGTGTCAACGAATCTGTTGACACCTGGTGTCAACAAATCCTAACTCATTAAAAATTTGTAACTTACTTATACATAATTAATATATATATATATATATATATATATATATGAGTTAGGATCAGTTGACACCAGGTGTCAACGAATTCGTTGACACCAAATCCTAACCATTCTTTGTTTTGTTCTTAATAGCTCACATTTATTCACATGATTGTTAAGGTGGAGACTCTTCAAAGACAAACATATCACACTCTCATCTTCTTCCTCCCTAGGTCTAGTATTCTTACAGTTCAGGTTCTTAAACACAACCAAATACCAATTGATCATAGAAAAAAATGGATTCAATAAAATAGAATCATAACAATAAAATATAAACTGAATACGTTCTTTTCTATAGCAATAAAACGTGAATCTTCTACCATAGGTCTTTCTTGCCTCTCAAATCCAATTCCTTAATTTGATCCCAATCTCACAGATCTCATGTTTCTTAATTAGGTTCAATTATTTAATTTAATCGAATAATGGAATCCCATGTCAACAATAAAACAGATTATAACTTTTTTGCAAACAAATATTGAATTGATTATGCCTACTGCACCACACCACCAGTAAAGAAGAATCTGAATTGTTGTTGGCCGTGGGTACACAAAGTTAATTCTTACAAAGTAGAATTGAGTAATTCATTTGAAAGAGAAATATCTCATGAACGTTGGTGTGCCTCCAAAAATATGTTGTAGAAAATTTAGGAAATTATTAGTCAGAGATTAAAAAACTGCAACAACTAGTATGCGAGTCACCTCACATTAGCAATTTAGGGAATAATTAGACACCATTAGATTAATTAAATGAACGGATCATATTTGGTGTCAACGAATCCGTTAACACCTGGTGTCACCGGATCCTGTCTCATATATATATATATATATATATATATATATATATATATAGTTAGTTAGGATCCGTTGACACTAAATCTTAACCATTCATTTTATTTAATCAAAGGTTAATTATAGTGCCAATTTTGTTTTTATTGTGTATCCTTTCTCTCAATCACACACTATTATTGTTTTTAATCATATAAAAACTCGAAATAAATGCACATGAATACAAAATAAATGGACATATACTCTGTTTCAATCTTTTCTCATTTTTTTTTAAGAAAAAAAAACATTTTGGATTCCTTTCTTTTTATTGTAGGTTTTAGATTCCCCTATGATCCTACAAATTGTTTTAATTATTTCTAAGTTGGATTTTATGAATTGTTTAATTCGATGACCCGCATTTTTCTTACTCGTAAAATCCACTCCCTTTATTTTGTTGTTCAAATCTCCATAAGAATTAAAACACAGTAACTCACAAGCTTTGCTTCAAACTTTCATAATCAAAGATGTTACAATTTTGGAATTAGAATTTCTCATCACACACAATTGCATCTTTAATTATCATAAATTTGTGTATTATTACCCTTTTGTTATGGTTTCTCTAAATAATCAGAAGAGGAATCACCTTAGAAAAGGAGAGACGAGAAGATAGAGATAAAGAGCCACATAAGAGATAAACATTTTTTCAGAGAAAAGAAACTAAAATTCACTTAACCATGACTTAAGGATGAAAGAAAAAAAATGGAGTGCAAGCCACCTCATGTTAGTAATTTAGGGAATAAATTTAGACCATTAGATCAATTAAATCGATGGATGAGATTTAGTGTCAATATAACCGTTGACATCTGGTGTCAATGGATCCTAACTTATATATATATATATATATATATATATATATATATATATATATATATATATATATATATATATATATATTATTTAAGTTATAATTAAAAAAGTTAAATTCCACTAAAATATAAACAATATTTTATTTTTAGCATAGTTAACTTCACTAAAATAATTTTCCACACTAATTATTTCATCCCAGATCCGCCCCTGGTCACGTGAGTCTTGCAAGTTCTGTTGGAACAAAGGTGTTCAGCAATACCACGCTTTGAGTTTTGATGATAACAAGGTATTAAAAAGTTGTCAATTGGATATTGCTAATACTTGTTTAAGTATGCAGGATATCAATTAAGATTTATATCTTAGAAAGTATTCTGTTTGAACAATGTTAAAGAGCAAAAAATCCAGAGAAGCTTGTTGCTTGTGATTCTGTACCGAAGAGAGTCTGAAGACTGTACCGAAGAGAGTCTGAAGACTGTACCGAAGAGAGTCTGAAAGACTGTATCAGAGTCTGAAGAACATCAGAATCTGAAAACCAAGAGAGTCTGAAGATTATCAGAAGCATAGTGCTACAGTGAGTCTGAAGCCACAAATTTGATAATCTGCTAACAAGGATTTCTACTGCATTTCGATGCAAAAGAAACTCTCAAATGGAGTAACGGCTAGCTTCAAAGTCAACTTGAGCGTGGGAAGCACAAAGACAAGAATGCAGGCCAGTACAGAGTACGTTGTACGAACTCTGTTTCCACTACTCCACTACCTCGTACAGTTTGGCAACTGTGTCTACCGGTATTAATCTTCAAAGGGAATGGAATTCAAATTATGCAATTGAAGGACTATTACCAAATCAAGCAACAGATCAACAGTCATTGATCAAGCTTCAGAAATCATCCTGATGTGCTGGATGACTCAACGTCTCTTTCCTACGCCTATATAAAGGATAGAAGACTTGAAGAATTGTTGGACTCTACAACTTGAAAAATTACATTGCGCGGCTTTCGTATTCAACTGAGTCTTAACAAAAACACATCATCAACTTAGATTCTTACAAACTGAGTATTCTAGAATTTCTAAGTTTCACAGAAAAACAGAGTCTGTCTTTTGTGTAAAACAGAGTCTGTCTTTGTTGTAATTGAAACATATTTTGATTGTTGTCAAGTGTTTCAACTCTATTCAATTTTCTGTAATTGTGTAAGAAGTCTCTTGCTTTTGTGCTTGAGCAAAGGAAGTCTCTTGGCTGCGTCCATTGAGCAAGGAAGTCTCTTAGTTGTGTCTTTGAGCAAGGAAGTCTCTCGCCTGTGTGCTTGAGCAAGGAAGTCTCATACTGTGTGTTTGAGCAACTTGTAATTTGATATTACATTTTAGTGAACTCTCCTTGGAAGTACAAGGGGGACAGGACTACTTCCGGTTTGTGGAAGGAACCTGTATAATTGCTTGTGTTCTCTCTTCTCTCTATCTCTTGATTATTCCGCTGCATCAGAACCTAATCTCTCATCAGACTCTGATCCCATTCAGACTCTGAGTTTAAAGGAGTTAGATTCTCACTCTTCAAGAGTTGCGAAAAGCAAACACAATTCAACCCTCCCTTCTTGTGTTTTTCTCACCTTCAGTTGGTATCAGAGCTCCGGCTCTGTTGTCATAGCACTTAACCGTGTAACAGAAAAGATCCAGAGAAAAACATGTCTTCCAGTGAACCATCTTCTTCTGGTGGTACTTCTGGTGCTGCTATACCATATGACTATGGATCCAATAACAGCAGTAAAAAGGCAGATTATGGAAAAATTCCTAAGTTCAATGGTGATCCTGAAGAATTTTCTTGGTGGAAAACCAACTTCTATAGTTATGTCATGGGTCTTGATGAAGAACTCTGGGACATACTTGAAGATGGTGTTGGTGACTTACAACTTGATGACAAAGGTGCTGCCATTGACCGCAAACTTCACACTGCTGCTCAAAAGAAAATCTATAAGAAACATCATATCATCAGAGGGGCTCTTGTCACTGCTATTCCTAAAACGGAATACATGAAGATGAGTGACAAATCTACTGCTAGAGCCATGTTTGCTTCTCTCTGTGCTAACTACGAAGGAAGCAAAAAGGTCAGGGAAGCTAAAGCTCTTCTGCACTTCGTGAAAATTGGTTCCTCCTAAGACTTTAACTCCTATGCCTTCATCAACATCCTCTGCACTTCGTGAAATTAAGGATAGGATTAAAGAAACCAAGGATGAAAAGAAAGCCAAGAAAGATGAGAAGAAGGCTAAGAAAGATGAGAAGAAAGCGAAGAAAGGCAAGGCTGACAGAGACTATGACAGAATGGCTCAAGATATTGCTGACTACCTTGATGCTGACTCTGAAGGTGAAGAGAGTCAGATCAAGAAGAGAAAGGTGGATGTGGTTCCTGTGGCTAGGGATGTAGCACAGAAGATAGGTACTTCTGTATCTATGATTGAGGATGAACATGCTGCTGGCAAGGCAATGGCAGCAGAAGTGGTTGCTGAAGAATTAAAGGAAGAAACTGTCAAGGAAGCTGCTAAGTTGCTTGCTTCTGCTCTTAAACAGAAGAATCCTTTAGCTACTGCAGAAGCTGAGTTATCAGAAGCTACTGTGTCTGATCACTATGCTTCTCCAGAAGCTGGCATTGGCACCTCTGGCAACGTAGCATATAGCTCATCTTCATCTTTGAATCAAGAGTCAGAATCAGATTCAGAATCTGACAACAAACCCTTAAGCCAAATTCTTCCATCCCTCAAAAATTCATCCCCCTCACCAATCAAACCCATATCATCCCATAACCCACTTGACCCTGCAGTAGTTGATTATGTTGATTCAACTATGGACAGAGTAATTCAAGACACAATCACAGTGTCTATGAATCTTCCTGCTGACCATCCTGCTCAACCTTCATTTCTCAAACCACTTCAGGTAATTCAACCTTCTGAAAAGCCTGAAGTAACCATTCAATCCAAACAGCCATCCCCCCAAACTGAAACCATTTGTGTAGACTCTCCAGACACTCTAGATTTTCTTGAAAAACATTTAGGAGGAGAACTACCAAAAACCCCTGCAAAATCCAAATCAACAAAAGCTACTTCATCTGTTTCCAAACCAGACCCTGTACCTGAACCTACAGAGAATCTGACTTTAGCTTCTGTTGAACCTTCAGAACCTGTTGTTGAACCAGCTTCTGAAAATCTGGAACAAGCTTCTGATATCGTATCAGAAACTGTAACAGAATGTAGAGCTGAGACCAGAAGAGTTTCCCAACCTCTTTGTGACCCTATAACCTATTTCCCAGGTTTTGAAACTTTTCTAGCCTTGAGAGCTTCTCTACCCTCAACCTCTGAACCTCAAATTGACTTATTTGATTCAAACAAGATAGATGAGTTCTATGCTTCTTCATGCAATAAGCTCAAAGACATTATTGAGCAAAGGTTTGTGTCAATCCTCAATGTGAGCTATGAGGACAAGTTCTCTACAGTGAAGACTGAGTTCTTGGAATTTATCACCAAAATTCAGAAGACTGCTGCTAGGGAACAAGCATTTGTCACTGCCAAGCATGTTAAAGAAGTCAAGCGGGCTGAGAAAGCTGTTATCTTGGAAAGAGCTCTTATTCTGAGGATTAGAGATACACCCTTCTTTGATGAAGATCAGTATATTCCAAGAGAATCAGTGGCTTATAATTCTTTGAAGAGGAGACTGTATAGAGTTCAAGAAGAAGCTAGACAAGAAAGGGAAGCGCATTTGCGAAGAACTGAGGCTCTGGAAGAAATGGTAAAGTAACAGCAAGAGGATCTCCAGAAACTGATGGATCATCTTGCCAAACAAAACCAACCTTAGTTTAATTTCGTTTTGTTTTATTTTGTAATTCTTGTTTGCTATCTTCTGAACTTGTTTTTGCTTACAATTTATACAAGTTGTTTTTGATTCTATTTGCATTCAATTCTATTTTTTATGCTCCGAATCTTCTATGTTTTCCCTCTGAATCTCATTCTTTCTTAAAACATGTTTACACCCTTACCTTAAGTCATTTAAAAAGGGGGAGGAACTTGTTCTAAACCTTTTTTTTGTTGATGACAAAAGGGGGAGAAGGGAAAGTATTTATGTCAGGGAGAAGGGAAAATTTCTTTTAATTACATTGCATGTTATACGTAAAAGTTAAAGGGAAATCTGCGAAAGGTGCTTAGTTAGACTCTGAGCCCCTGTTTAAGAATCAGTTCTCTAAATTCATTTATTATTCTGAGAATGAATTTGATTGCTTATGAAAGTGAATTTAATTAACCTGGAAAGAACTTAAGAGGAGCTTACAAACCTCAACTTAAGAACTATCAGACTCAGGGGGAGTCAGAGCTTACAAACCTCAGACTCCGAGCTTACAAACCTCAGAACCCTTTAAGTCAACTTGTTAATTAGATTAACAACAATTGACCTTTTAAATACTAATGTTTGTCATCATCAAAAAGGGGGAGATTGTTGGAACAAAGGTGTTCAGCAATACCACGCTTTGAGTTTTGATGATAACAAGGTATTAAAAAATTGTCAATTGGATATTGCTAATACTTGTTTAAGTATGCAGGATATCAATTAAGATTTATATCTTAGAAAGTATTCTGTTTGAACAATGTTAAAGAGCAAAAAATCCAGAGAAGCTTGTTGCTTGTGATTCTGTACCGAAGAGAGTCTGAAGACTGTACCGAAGAGAGTCTGAAGACTGTACCGAAGAGAGTCTGAAAGACTGTATCAGAGTCTGAAGAACATCAGAATCTGAAAACCAAGAGAGTCTGAAGATTATCAGAAGCATAGTGCTACAGTGAGTCTGAAGCCACAAATTTGATAATCTGCTAACAAGGATTTCTACTGCATTGCGATGCAAAAGAAACTCTCAAATGGAGTAACGGCTAGCTTCAAAGTCAACTTGAGCGTGGGAAGCACAAAGACAAGAATGCAGGCCAGTACAGAGTACGTTGTACGAACTCTGTTTCCACTACTCCACTACCTCGTACAGTTTGGCAACTGTGTCTACCGGTATTAATCTTCAAAGGGAATGGAATTCAAATTATGCAATTGAAGGACTATTACCAAATCAAGCAACAGATCAACAGTCATTGATCAAGCTTCAGAAATCATCCTGATGTGCTGGATGACTCAACGTCTCTTTCCTACGCCTATATAAAGGATAGAAGACTTGAAGAATTGTTGGACTCTACAACTTGAAAAATTACATTGCGCGGCTTTCGTATTCAACTGAGTCTTAACAAAAACACATCATCAACTTAGATTCTTACAAACTGAGTATTCTAGAATTTCTAAGTTTCACAGAAAAACAGAGTCTGTCTTTTGTGTAAAACAGAGTCTGTCTTTGTTGTAATTGAAACACATTTTGATTGTTGTCAAGTGTTTCAACTCTATTCAATTTTCTGTAATTGTGTAAGAAGTCTCTTGCTTTTGTGCTTGAGCAAAGGAAGTCTCTTGGCTGCGTCCATTGAGCAAGGAAGTCTCTTAGTTGTGTCTTTGAGCAAGGAAGTCTCTCGCCTGTGTGCTTGAGCAAGGAAGTCTCATACTGTGTGTTTGAGCAACTTGTAATTTGATATTACATTTTAGTGAACTCTCCTTGGAAGTACAAGGGGGACAGGACTACTTCCGGTTTGTGGAAGGAACCTGTATAATTGCTTGTGTTCTCTCTTCTCTCTATCTCTTGATTATTCCGCTGCATCAGAACCTAATCTCTCATCAGACTCTGAGTTTAAAGGAGTTAGATTCTCACTCTTCAAGAGCTGCGAAAAGCAAACACAATTCAACCCCCCCCCCTTCTTGTGTTTTTCTCACCTTCAAGTACTTCATATTGTTCATGAATTTCTGGACTTGTTCTTGATATTCATAAGAACAACTGTTTGAACTCTTTTTGAACTTTGACTGGGTTAATAAGTCACACTCAAGAGCACAAATTAAATTCCAAGAAATTAATCAAAGTTCATTAATTCCTTAATCATCAAGGTTTGTTACCTTTAAAATTAATTAGGGATTTTGTCTCAACAATTTTTTCTCTAATAAGGTTTTAACGAGGCAAATCCTCGATGAACATTCAGGCGAGAGTGTTATGAATATCTTTATCTTTATATATCTAAATGTTAAACAGTGTTTTGAAAAATATTTATGAAAAAAATCACTTCAAGGATTTAAACCCATGTCATGTTAGTTGCTTCAAAGCATTTTAACCAACAAGCCACTTGCTGTTTTTGTGATATCATTTGGCTTCCACTATATGATATCCAATATTAAACTCCCTTTTTATAAAACAATTAATTCCTTTTCCTTTTTTTTCAAACGGTTTCGAACCCTTTTTTCTCATTTCTCCTTCACAATCTAAACCCAAAAGTCTGCGTTTTTCATCCATTTCTTTCCCTTTTTCCTACGACAAATGTCTTGAAAAATGAAAATATAGGTGACCTTATATGCTTCTATGGTTGAATCACTTGATATGTTTCTCATACTAACTTTATGCAGTAACTTTTTTCCTTTGATGTGTATTTTGAACTATTTAATTAGTTCATTGTTTAAATTTTGCTCATTGTTTAGATTTTGTATGACGAGTTCCAACTTCGGTGCATTTTGCTATTGTAGTCTTTATTGAAATGTTATACATAACACATTTAAACATGTCGACAACTAATAATATAGTCAACATGATGCTTATATATGAAAATTGAAACAAACCCGTGCATCGCACGGGTCGGCGTCTAGTTATAAGTGAAATTCCACAAATCCTTGTATTTATCTCTTAGAGTCCATTTGGTTCGAGAGTTTTGGAAGAGAGGGGAAGAGAGAAGATATTTTTAATTTGAGTGTTTGGTTCAATTTTTAAAAGAGGATGATAAGAGAGATGATGAGAGCAAAATTCTTTCAAGATCCACTTTTTGCTTCCCTCAAATTGGATTTTTTCGAAGGAGAGGGGAGATATCTCTTTCAAATTTTATTGCACGGTCAAAATTATCCTTGGATTAATTTAAAATCTCAATATTATCCTTGTAACAATATTTATTTTTATTAGGTTATTTATTTTTGTAACAACTTTTATTATTAGGTTATATTATCTCGTAACAACTTTTATTATTATTATTATTATTATTATTATTATTTTATATTATTATTGTCAACGTTTATTATTAGGTTATCCACCACTCTTATTTGTTGCCTGTAAAAACCACTCTTCAAACCCTAATGCTACTTTGTTGTCGGCAACCGCTGCTTCATATTTTCTCTAACGTGAACTGTGAGTAATCCATTATTCCATCGTCTACATTGTATTGTTATCGATTACATTGTTATTGTTTTGTTACTTTATTATCCTTATTTAATTAAGTTTAAGAGTGAAACAATAAATTAATTTTAAAATATCTTCCCTCCCTTTGTGAATCAAACACATTATTAATTAATATCTCTCACCTCCTCTCTCCTATCCTCTTTTGAACCAAACATATATTTAATTAAAATATGTCCCCTTCCATCCCATGCCATTCCCTCCCTTCCATTAAAATCCCTCTCATCCCCTCCCCTCTGTTGAACAAAACAAACCCTTAAGTTCTATAATTTTACTCATCTCCTAAGTCACACATTTTTGTATTAATCCTTTAAATACTTAACTCTTAAGTCATATTATTATACTTCTTTATATATACAAAGATCACATATAACATAATTATACATCATAAGAGAATAATACAATTCTCTCTCTTTTGTCTTTCACTCAACTACTTCTCTTTAATCTTGTTCTACTTGTTTTATTCCATAAGTTTCATAACAAAAAAAAAAATTTATTTTATTATATAATAGTTTATTATATAATGGGGGAATTTATTTTATTTACATAGATTTATTGTGGAGTAGGATTTTGTTTGTATGTGATTTGCGGATTACAATGTAAATGATGCAAGCTTGTGGCCTTTGTATCTAAGAGTTTTTAAATTTGAAAAAGAGTCATTGGGTTCTTTGATGCCCAAAATACCCCTGCTTGCGTAATTCTCAATTTGAATAAAGAGAAATGAGATTTGTAGAACCATTTTATTACAACTTTTTCTCTCATACCCGCGTTATATTTTTATTCTCTCTCTCTCTCTCTCTCTCTCACACACACACACACACACACACACACACACAATTATTTTGGACCAATGAAAAGAGAGAAAATAAAAGTTGTCATCAAAGTTGTCACAAATGGTTGTACATATATCATTACGCTTAAATAAAATAAGAGACGAAGTATTATGCGTGGTACATGTAGCCTTATAGGAGAAGGGATTATAAAAAAAACCTTATAAGTTATTGGACATATATATTAGTAAGTTAGCAGTCTATTAGGTTTTATTATATATTAGTTTGTAATTATTGCAATTGTAAGGCCGTTGTTAATCATATTGAAAAGCTAATCGTCTCTGTTATCTTATATTTAGGGTCAGCCCAATATATCATGAAGCCTAAAACAAATTTTATAATGAGGCATTTTGGAATAAAAAAATAAAAAATAACACAATATTTATTAAAAGCATAATAATTCAAATTTTGTTGAATCAAAGATTTGACCTTAGGACCAAAAGTATTTGTGGCCTTAAAATTGACCAACTAAGTTAAACTAATATTGATTATTAATATGTGATGTTATATACTTATAGTTAAATTGATTTATTTTGTGGTATTTCTTAACCCAAAATCTTGAGGCCTAAAACCCTTGATTGGGTGGCTTGGCCTTCAGGCCAACCCTCCTTATATTAAAACTCTATATTATTAACATGGTATCTATTGTTTCGACCCGTCTTGAACTATATGTCGCTTCCTCCGTCGAATCCCAAAAGTTTGGGAATATGTTTGATTTGCACTTTGATGACAGATTGGTATTGGTGTTGTTAGCTTTTATGACATATTCTTCTTGGTTGTTTTCGTTTGCAAGTCCTTTGGTAGATTGGTGTCTTTTTCCTAAATTGGTAAGTTTATTGATTTTTTATTTAGTTGTTTGAACTGTTCCATCAACATTTGAGAACTTTGTGAGTCTTCGTAATTTGACTTTACTTTGTTTTAGTCACTCCTTTCATCGTCTGTGACTATTCAATATGGTTTGTTTCTTCTTTTTCTCATTTAATCGTTGGTCAAAACTAGTTCCCGTTGATCCAAATTGATTTCTATTAAGTTTGCAAGTGCGACATGTTGCTTTTGGTTTAATTGGGAGATTGATTGAAAATCTAATGGTGAATGTTGTAACAAGATGATATTGGTATCTAACCTTCGTGTTCTCTGCAAAATTGTCAGTCTATGATTTTGATTTCGGGTTTAGTTGGGTTCTTCAATTTGTGCTTAAGTTGGTTCAGTTTGATTTGGTATGTTTGATTATTGTTTTTCATATTGATTAATCTAATTGATTGCATTTTCTTTTGATTGATTGCATTTCTCACAATTGGTTTTTCCGATTGATTATAGTTTTCATATTGTTTGATTGAATTTCTTCCTAACTAGTTTAGTTTAGTTAATTTTCTAGTTTAATTTGTAACAAACTTAAAACTTAATAAACTTTAGCTTGAGGGTTAGTGTTAGAAGTTTCTATTATTTACAATATTTTTTGTAATTTATTTGACAAACTTACAATACTAGTATCATGAGTCTGAGAGTAGGCGTTAGATGATAAAGTATCGGGGTTAAGCTATTGTATTTTTTGTAGACTATTACTTTTCCCACCTTCCTCCGTTCTCGCACATCCTCTAAAAAAACAAAAAATACCCCTGGTCCGTATTAGTTAATCCGACCACATTGTTTAGTGTTTTCCGGAAAACAAAATCCGAATACTTTCGAAATGTGATTTTTGATGTTTTTTTATGTCAAAGGTCTCTGTTGATCATTATATAACCCTCGCATAAGTTGCAAAGCAATTCCAGGTGATATATGAACGGTCAACAATGACCATGACACCACAAATCTTCCTAAGAAACTAATATTTTTTCTTAAAGAAAATGTAAGAAAAGAGGTGAAGTGAAGAATGAAGGAAATTGTTGAAGATCCAAGCCTATTTATAGCCTTAAACCAGTCATAGGTCATAAGTAAAGTCAAATAAAACATGTTCCACATTCAAAACTGTCCAAAAATGGATTAAAACTCCACTAACAGGACAAACCTTTTGTGAAACGCCACCGTCTAAAAACAACTGAGGGTTTCTGGATTATATAATCCAAAAATGACAAAAACATTTCAGATTATATAATCTAAATACCACCATAATGTGTTTTTGGAGTGTTTCCATTGGATTATGACATAGAAAATAAGTAAAAAAATGCATAAAAAGACAAGTAAGAAGCTTAAAACAACATAAACAATGTAATATTCTAGGATGGTGTTTGAAGAGGTGTTTTTGAACTCGATCATGCTGACCTGCCAACTGACTTATTTTTATCAGAAGGCCAACTGGATCAAGCTCATAAGAACCTTTTCGGATTCAGATCTGCAACATAACGATGAAAGACAAGGTGTTTCAATAGGACTGTTTTGAGTTAGATCATGCTGCCTTGTCAACTGAGATATTTCTATCGCCAAGGCATCAAGATCTAGCACATAGCAAACCTCTTGACATTGAAATATATAGCAACATCTTTGTGTATATATGTATTTTTGACATCATGTTTAGGATCTTTATTAGGGGTGTAAGTGGTTCGGACAAAACCAACGAAACCGAAAGTCAAAACCGAAAAAATATCCGACTTTGTTTGGTTCGGTTTGAAATCGATCCGAACCAATCGAAACCGATCTAGTTTGGTTTGGTTCATGTTTTTTCATTTCGAGATCCGTGAAACCGATGAACCAATCCGATGATAATCACACTTCTTATTTTACTAATATTATCTTACCTCACACAAACCTATGGTTAGACCCAAAATTAAACATAAAATACTTTTTAATTCATATACTTTCTCTCATCTTCATCTCATCTCATCGGTCAGACTCTTCCATTTCTACTAAAAAAGAAACTGTAGCTATCAACCACACCAAACTCATTGTTCATCATCACTGGTCACCGATGAGATCGTTCATCTCTTGGTTAGTTTTATCATGTTTATGCCATTGATTAATACTCATTATATTTTATTGTTTTCCATGTTCATTTTATATGCCATTGATTTATACATGTTACGTTATATTTCATTGTTGATGAATGATGCATGCATGGATCATGAAAGATTGAAATATTTGAGTTTGATGAAGTTGTTTTTGAAGAATGATGGATGAATGAATCTTGGATCATATTTATGAAATATTGAGTAAGGTTAGTTATAAAAAGTAGTTTGAAAAATAGAGAACATGAAAAAACAAAATATGAAATACAATTATACAAAGTTCTATGAAATATTTTGTGGGAATATGAATTTTTTTAATTGCAATTTTAAATAAACCGATCGACCGAACAAATCCAAACCGAACCAAACCGATTAGTTTGGTTCGGTTTATTTTTTGAAAAACAGTGAAAACTGAACCAATCCAAACCGATGATGGTTTCATCAGTTCAGACATTTTTTTGACTGAAAATCAATCCAAATTGAACCGTTACACCCCAATCTTCATCATGCCGTTATATAGAGAGAGCTACATATTTAAAAAAACATGAGAAAGATCCTCAACACAATGACAAAAAATTGCATGGTCTCTTTGGTATGTTTATTTGTATTTTTGACAGCATGCTGATGATTTACAGAATGCAGTCAAATAGAGATATATCTATTTGTGACCGCATTAGATAGATCCTCAGCTTAATGACAAAAAATTTTATGGTTTCTTTGGTATGTTTGTTTGTATTTTTGACAGCATGCTGAAGATCTTCATCAAGCTGTCAAATTGACAGATATCTATTTGCGACAACATGAGGAAAATCCTTAGCTTAATGACGAAAATTTGTTTGGTTTCTTTGGTGTGTTTGTGTGTTTTGCCGGAAATGAAGATGAAAATCGGAGAGCACTAATTTATAGAGGTCTTTGGATGTTGTGGATCACATAAACTCTCAGTGCAATGTGGTCCATACAAAAGAATCCTATGCTGAAGGAATTCGAATTACGTAATCCGAATTACACTTACACCCTATGTGAATTCATATTACATAATTCAGAATGCACATCTTTGCTTATTTTAGACCCTATAAAATTGAATTGAATTCATATTATTTTAACGTTTAAATGCACATCTTTAACGTAAAACAACACATAATGAAAATTTAGATAATACATTTTATATTTAAAACATAACAAAACAACTTAGTTCAACAACATATAACAAACACATAATAAAAACTACATAAAACATGTAATAAAAAATAACATAAAACACGTAATAAAAACAACATAATACACGTAATAAAAGGCTTAAATACACTATGTTTCAAAAAGTTGCGATTTTGGCCCCTTTAAAAAATGGATATTTTGACCCCCTAACTTTTGATCCTCTTTTGATTAGCTGATTTTATACCAATTTCTCAGTCTCTGATGGTGTAAACTGGCATGGGGATAGAAGGATGTTGATAAGTGGAGTCCAAACTTGCATGGTGTCCAAACTGGCATGATAAGTGGATCCTTCTTTAGGGGGGCCAAAGGTTACACCATGCCAGTTTGGACTTCATTTATCAGCATCCTTCTATCACCATGTCATTTTACACCATCAGAAACTGTGAAATTGTCATAATCTCCATCAAAATCAGCTAATCAAAAGAGGGTCAAAAGTTAGGGGGTCAAAATATTCATTTTTTTTATAGTGGGACAAAATCGCAACTTTTTGAAACATAGGGGGTGAAAATGCATTTAAGCCTAAAATAAAACATAGTAGATCACAGATCATCTAAACTAATTTCTTCGTCTGGTGTGTCAAGGAGTTCCACGATCTCTTTGTAGTTTCTGGATCGGATCAAACTTTTATGAATTTCTTCAACAGATCTGACCAACTAAGTGTCCTACTTGATTGGCCCTCTAGTATTGTACTGAAAAAAAGTGAAGAACATGGTTCTCACGCCATCTTAATTCATGAGCTTCATTATGCTGAACCGCAGACTCACGAATGAGTTGGTCGACAGACATCGATACTCAACACCATCCATCCTCTGTATGTCTCTATAGTTGAGTTCGAGGTTGATTTCAATCAGCTGACCCTTCAACCCGGAGAGGGTGACATCAATGCGAATCTTGAACAGATGGGATGGTTTCCCCCCGTTGTAGTAAACCGAAGCTAGCTTGGTGTTCGAATTAAATACATAGTTTTCCATGGTTTTTTTTTTTTTTGGTTTGGTTTACTGGTTATGAAAACAAGGACACTTATTTATAGAGGTCACTGGGCGTCTTGGATCACAAAAAATGTCGGTGCAATGTGGACCACATGAAAAAATCATGCTCCAGATTACATAATCCAAAATGCCCCTCACCCCATAGAAGGTGCGCAACTTCCTTCAGTTTGACCTAGTATCGTAAAAATTCACATTACATAATCCGGAAACCATGAGAGTTTTCCGGATTATATAATCCGAACTACGTCAAAATATTTTGGATGGTAACCTGCACCACAAGAAACATGTTTTCAAAGGTTTTTACCAGCATTAATGGCTGGTAAGACTCCTTTGAAACACGTTTTTGACTCAGCATTAAGTGTAGATACAATCTAGGCAAAACAAATTCTCATAAATAGCCTCCAAAACCGTCACATTTCTCACATTATTTCTCTCACTCTCTCATCCTCTCCTCATCTTCCTCTCCCATGCACAATGTCTTTCCATTGGTAGCCTTTCATAAAAAGAGGCTATTTTAGAAACTCAAGGATTATATTAACGATCAACGTGGGAGGCAACGCGCTGCAAAGAAGCACGGTTTGTCTGGGTGTCAGGTTGATCTGTCTGGGTGCAAGGTTTATCATCAAGGTCTTTTTCGCCCCGAAAACAAACCTTACCCAAGTAGCCTCCCCCCCTGATGACGAACCTTCTTGGGGTAAAACTAAATCTGCAGATTTAGTTTTACCCCAGGGAGGTTGGTTTTCTTGTGGTTTTCTTTCTACCCCTGATTTAATTTTACCATATTGTAAATGTTTTAATTATATTAATAAAATGAGATTTTTGTGGTTTTCTTTCGTATATTTGTGTTTATATTTGCATTTATTTTATGAATTTTGCATCTTAATAATATAAAATAAAGCAAAGTGTGTTGAAATTATGGTAAAAGTGATTTCCGGATCATGTAATCTGGAAATTTCTGGGAAATTAAATATCCGGAATATATATTCCGAAGGGTTTTTTCGTAATTTTGCAGAACGCGCGAGAACTTAAGAGGGTGAGAAAAGTAATAGTCTTTTTTTTTTATTTGAAGGAAAAAATAGCACAATAACTTAAACTCAATACTTTATAAGGTCATGTTAACTTGTGGCCTTATGGCACATGTTAAGCATTAATGTCATTCCATTGATGGTAAGAATTTATTGAAAAAAAATTAATATTAAACATTTTGAACAATAAACTAACACAATTTTCAATATATAATTTTTATTAGTGGAATTCTAAAAATGTGCTCTTAAGGGCACAATTTAACATTTCTCAACTTTATAATACTATTAAGGGACAACAAAAGAAGTGTCAATGTAACATTTCATAATACACTTTGTCAAGCGCATGGTTTCTGACCCTTACTTTCGTTCGGTGTAAACCAAAATAATTCATTTTTTAAGAAAAATTAATGGTTTATATAAAAAAAATTGTTAAAGAAAAATGGTTTTATATAAATCTGTGGGTTAATAATTCAAATTGATCATAGAATATAGACGGAGTCTAAAAAATAACCACATAAATAAAACACAGATTATACCATGTAATTTGAGATTTTTCATGATTTTTAGCAAGGATGTTTAGGATGTCAAAATATGACTTTCTGCGTAAAATTAGAATTTTTAGACAAAAGATAAATTAATTATGAAGTTTTAAAGCGCAAAAAATTCACAAAACAAAACAACGAAAACCTCAATTTAGAAATCAAATTTTTAGTTGATTTTTTTTGGAGAGACATCTATAAGAATACATAGAAGATATTTGCAAAGTTTCTGAGCATTATGAAGAAG
Organism: Medicago arabica; assembly: GCA_946800305.1. Lineage (NCBI taxonomy): Eukaryota > Viridiplantae > Streptophyta > Magnoliopsida > Fabales > Fabaceae > Medicago > Medicago arabica. The sequence goes on from OX326966.1 coordinate 48,594,465, forward strand.
CCTCGCCTTATTCATATGTTCACTGGGAAAATTTTGCTCTCTAATTTTTCTAGCATGTTGATAACATCATAAGTACCTCCACAACGAAGTTTTCGAGTTTCCAAAAAAGAGACAGATTAATTATCAATTTATGTTCTTCAAAAATATGAATTTCTTAAACAGTTAAAAAATAATTTGTCTCTCGTTTAAAATATTTTAAATTTCATGGTGAATGTACTTATGATATTCTAAACACACCTACAAAGTTAGATAACAAAATTTGATATGTGAGTATATGCTTATTCTGAACAAAATTGCTATTTTGCACGTTTAGGTCGAAAAATAAAAATAAATCAAGGCACCAAGGAATGCTCTGAAACTTTACAAATACCTTCCACGTATTTTTATAGACGTCTCTACAGAAAATCAGCTCAAACATCAATTTCTAGGAAGAGGTTTCTGTTGTTTTGTTTTTTTAATAGTTTTTGGCGGTTCAAAATTCATAAGTCTTGTCCGAAAATTCTAATCATATGTGGAAAACCATATGTTAATAAATCAAGGCACTTAGGAATGCTCTGAAACTTTACAAATAACTTCCACGTATTTTTATAGACGTCTCTACCGAAAATCAGCTCAAACATCTATTTCTAGGAAGAGGTTTCTGTTTTTTTTTTTTATTATAGTTTTTGGCAGTTCAAAATTTATAATTATTCTGTCTCTTGTCCGAAAATTCTAATCATATGTGCAAAACCATATGTTTATGTCCTATACATGAATGCAATAAATTATGAAAAAACTCAACATTTATGTCACTTTTTTGAGTTTAATGTCTATAGGAGAAAATATGAGAGAGAAAAAAGGACGAATCTTATGTTATAGGGGTAGAATCTGTGTTGTTTTTTTAACTCTTAATTATTTTAGTCAGACAAAAGCTCAAGTGGTAATCTAAATTCAATTTGAAATCACCAAATATATGACCTAATATTTGAGTATTTCTTGAATTTTAGATTATTTTTTCTTCCAAATTATAGGTTTTTACATAGTTATGCCACTTATTTATGTATTCTTTTCATATAATATTAAATATATCCTATGCTGAAAAAGAAAGATCGTTAAATAAAACTAGTTTGATGCAGTGCAGGTCATGTTATTAGGCCAAGCCATTTATGAACAGAAGTTAATGGTGGCCAATTCTGTTGGAATTCTGACCCACCGTTATAAATGGCATCAAAATTTCGATGGAAGTTATAGTAAAGATAAAGTTTTATTAAACCCAAAAATAATACTCCCTCCGTTCCTATATGTAACCCCTCTTTGCATTTTTCACATTTCTTAAGAAAAGTTGTCAGTGTAATTAATGTGTCTGTTTTGTGTGTTAATATTACCAAATTGTCATTTGTTTGTATGTGTATTAAATTTGACTTTTCATATTTCAAGACAAGTTAGTAGTATTAATTAAGAGTATGTATTAAAAAAAATATATATCTAATAATTTGAAAAGGGGTTTAGATTTAGGAACAAAAATAAAATCAAATGTGTGCTTAGATACAGGGACGGAGGGAGTAGAAGGCAAGATGACACAAATTTATATTTGATCTTAAAAACTGAATCCTAATTTAATGTATAAAATACTCTCTCTTCCTTTTTAAATGTTACTCCCTCCGTTTCAAAATACATGTCCAATTTTTGCAACAAGTACTATTCACTTGACTTACTTTGACCATATTTAACTAATGTATAAATACAAATATTACATGTAAGATGTTGTTTGATTTGTCTCGACAAGTATTTTCAAAATATTAAATTTTTATAATTTTTTACTTTAGATAATTAAATATATTAACGGTCAAAATTGTGCATTGACATATGTGTGAAGTGATTGACTTGGACATGTATTTTGAAACAGATAGTATTTTAGAATATTAACACCAAAATAGCAAAATGTATTTTTGCACATTTTCTTCCTATTATACCTTCATTTTAATCCACTTTTTTGCACGCACTTTCTCTTTTCAATAAATTTAATATGTTATCTTTATCTTGTAACAAACATTTGTTAGTTACTGTCTTTTTCTCCAACAAATTTAATTGTTACTTTGCACTTGATTTTTTTTTGTTGAGGGAATTTCATTTGAAATTTTTACCGATTACTACTCATCTTATTTATAGAATTTTAACTATTCATGGAACCATTATTATATGTAACAAAATTTTGTTTAAATTTTAAGATAACAAGTAATAGAACTTGTTTAAAAAGGAAAACAAATAAACATTGTTTAAAAAAATAAACTTTAGTTTTTCAAATATATAATATTAATTAGTTTTATTGAAAAAATAAGAGTAATTGACAAAGGGTATAATTGACAAATTATATCCTTAAAAATACCAAAACGACAGTTAAATATGAATGCTAAATCCGCACTAAGTCGTTACTTAAAAAAGAACAGAAGGAGTGATATGTTTGGAGACTAATAAAAAAAGTTGGCACTACATTTTTTTTATCTTAACCTTTAGGATTTTTTTTTTAAAACCAAAAGTGGAGCAGGAAAGAGCCACTACCACCAGAAATATATAAAATTAAAAAACCTTTAAGATCTCATTAATTATTAGAGCTCAATAACTTAATTAGTAACTTAATATGTTACTGTGAACTTATCTCAGTTGATGAGGACATTGCATATTATATGTAGGAGCCGATGTTCAAATCTTAGACACTTCACTTTTCCACATTTAAAATGTGCGAGCTCCAGCTAATATGCTACTTTGCCCAAAAAAAAAAACTTTGTAACATAATACAATTTCTTTTGTCGACAAAATCGTAATTAATACAATTTTTCTTTTGTTGATAAAATTTAGAAAAAGAAAGATTGAAAACTACATTTATTCAAAAAATAAAATAATTGAAAACTACATATTAAATCGGGTCTAAATTGTTTCTTGACAAAGTCCATTTTATTTAAGGGATTCTAGACATAGTGCTGGTAGGAGTTCGAGGTATTTTATCTTGTCGTCTTAAATAAAGAAGTAAAAAGCCTGAAAATAGATTCATTTAATTGAAGATCAATTCTATGATTTTTTTGTTGCTGCTTTATTTTACTTATCTTTAGCCTGCAGATGACACCCTATAAGTTGCTAGGCTAAAATAGCTTCATATGATCAAATAATGTATATATCATGTAGTCAATTTTGTGGTGAAATGGGTTAGTTGCTAGGCTAAAAGTTAACTTTTGTAAGAGTTGCTTGATGTGACACAATTTACCCTTCGATGGAGAATTAACATTTAAATAGTAAAAATTTGTAAATATTGAAAACTTTGTAATTACTTCCATAATTCAATTTATAAAGGTGAAGGCGATAAGAGTTGTTGTTTGCAAAGAAAATAAAATAAAGTGAACCATCTGTACTTGAGCAATATAAGTTTTTTGGAGTAGTTCTTAAGCGGTGAAAGTCTTTTGGTAGTAACCTTGAGTAAAGTAGTTTCTTGCAAGGGTTCTTCAACATTGGAAAGTATCTTGAAAGAGTTCTTGAGCAATTGTAATTTAGTGAGATTATAGTGAAAACCTTTGAAAATGCAAGCGACCGGGCTACTCCTGTGTTTTGGAAGAAACTAGTATAAATTGCTTGTGTCTGCTCTCTCTCTCTCTCTCTCTCTATATATATATATATATATATATATATATATCTTATCTTTGTCTTCTGTATTCCGCTTATTGCTTCTAATAAGCTCGAAACACTTAGAAAAAGAAAATCAGAAAAAGTCAACACAATCCAACTCTCCCTTATTGTGTTTTTCTCACCTTTACAATATATCATAGAGAAGCTGTAACAACCTATTTTTCGCTAGAATTATTTTTATTATTATTATTATTATTATTATTATTATTATTATTATTATTATTATTATTATTATGTGTTTATGTGTCATTAATTGTCCTTGTGTGTATTTTATTTGAGATTAGTGAATTTTTGGCCTAGAAGGGTATTTTAGTCATTTTTAGACTAATGGGTATTTAGGTCATTTGGCGAGTAAGGTTAAATTAATCATGGTTATTTTTGACATTTTAGTGAGAATGACTATTTTACTAAGTTACTAGTGAGTTGGGGTAATTATTTAGAGATAATAGGGTTAATGTGTTTTTATCCCCTGTAATTTGGGCAAGTTCCGGTTTACCCCCTGAAAAAAAAAGTTTAGATTTCAACCCTGTAATTCAAGATTTTTTCATTTTCGACCTTAAGGCCATCTGACTGTACAAAATGCTGATGTGGCATGCTGAGTGGCACGCTAAATGTGCATATCTGATTACGTGGCATGCTGACTGTATAATTAATTTTTATTTTATTTTTTTGACAGCACACGTCGCATCTTGCCTATTTTTTAAAAATAAAAATGAAAAAATAATTTAAAAATCTGAAACTTAATTTTTGAAAATACAAAAAATCGTAAAAAACAATATATTTTGAAAAAAATTGAATTTTCTAAAAAAAAAAATTTAAAATTCTGGAATTTAATTTTTAAAATAAAAAAAAAAAATTAGAAAAACAAATTTGAAATTAAAAAAAGTTTAGGAAAATAAAACAATTGTAAAAATAAGAAAGAAAATCAGGAATTTTGATTTTATGAAAAATATATTTTTTTTAAAATTCTGGATTTTTTTTTACTACTAAAAATATTTTTCCAATTTTTTTTTGTATAAAAGTGAATATCAAACTTTTTAATTTTGAAAGAAAAATTTGAACATTTTCGAATCATATTCGAAAATTTTGAAATACATTAAGTCCAGAATTTTTCATTTTCATAAAAAATAATTATTTTTTCCCAATATTTTAATTTCAAAAAAGATTTTATAAAAATTCAGGAATAAAATTTTTGAAAAAAAAATTTGAATTTGTTTCTGATTTTCCGAATTTTTTAAATTTCAAAAAAAAAATCTGATTTTTTTTTCTTCTGATTTTTTCAATTTTGAAAAAAATAATATGAATTTTCTTTTATTTTTAAAATTAATTTTCAGTTTTTTAATTTATTTTTTATTTTTCAATTAATATAAATGAAACTAAAAAAATTAAAAACATAATTAATTATACGGTCAGCGCGCCACATCATCCCAAAATGCTGACTCAGGGTTTAAAACGAAAGAATCTTTAAATTACAAGGTCTATTTCGAAAGAATCTTCAAATTACAAGGTTGAAATCTAAACTTTTTTTTACAGGAGGGTAAACCGGAACTCGCCCAAATTACAGGGGGGTAAATACATATTAACCCGAGATAATATTTATTCGGTGTTTTAACGGTTTAAGTGAGTAGTAACTTTTGAGAATTAGTTAGTAACAATGTTGAGCCCATTATGACAATTAGAAACCTAGCACAATTAAGAGGTGACTATATAAACATAACTCTTTAAGAGAAAACTAGGTTTTCTCATTCATTATTTCATTTCACAAACTTAAAAGGTAGAGAGAGAAAATAGATCACAAACTTGGAGAAGAGGAAAAAAGAGGAAGCTAGAGAAAGTTTGGGGTTTGAGAGCTAGAGAGAAGATTGAAGCTTAAGCTAGTATAATCAAGACCTAGAGGTAAGGGGCATATATTTATTTCATCAATTAAGCTATAATTTCATATTTTCAATTATTGGTCATAAGTGATTATTTGGGAAATGTGATTTTGGTAAATTTATGTGTTGATTTTCGTGCTCGTATTTATGTGATAAATTTGGGTATGTGAATGAACCTTTGAAGTTGTTAGAATGAATTAGAATGATGGAAATTTTGTTTTTAATCACTTTGTTTTGGCGATAAATGGTGATGAATCAAAGGTAATTAGGTGTTTAAAATGATGGATGTTTTTGCATTGCCTCTTGTGCGTATTTGTGCGAAATGTAAATTTGAAATGATATTGTTTCTTTAAGGTGTTAGTTGTTGATGATGATTATGTTGATGATGATTTTAATGATGATGATGTATTAATGATGATGAATTATTACATTCAAATGATGATGATGTTGATGATGACCGCATGTTTTAAAGATGATGATGTTTAACGACGATGATTTATTTAGTGAACGTATGCAATATAAAGTCATAAATTCATGCATTCATAAATAGGATATTTATATCCAATGAAGATGACTAGGATATTTAGTGTGTGTTTGGTTATGCGGCAGCGAGAATTGAGTTTGATGGAATTGATTTTGAAAGAATTTATTTTGAATTTTGATTAAAAGCGAGTTGAATGCAAATTGATTTATGTTTGGATACATTCATGAAAATTAATTTTTACCAATTTATGTTGTTTGGATAGTTTAAATCAAAATTGCTTTTGAATGTGTAATTACCAAAAAGGGTTTTGATTATACCAGTACTTATTTTTTGTCAAATTATATAATAAACTTAAAATTCAATATACTACATAATAGAAAATATTTATGTTTTTGGTTGGAATATAACAGAATTGAAAGTTAATAGTAAGTATGGATCGTGAGTAAAAAAAATAGAAGCATGGTTCCGTGTAAGAATAAAAAGAAATGTTATAGTTCCATTAGCAAAATAACAATAAGCATGCTTCGCGTAAATTGCATATAAATAAGGGCAATATAGACAGATAAAGACATATTATTAAATATTTATCCAACAAAACAGTAGAATTGACTCTACCGAATGCAGAAGCTAAGAATACAAGCTTCTTGCTAACTCAATTCTAGGCTTCAAGATCAATTATCTTTAGTTGAAGCCAAACATAAATATTATGGACAAATCACGTTTCTATTTCATAGACGTACGTTATGGAGGTTGCAACGTGCAACCAAATAGGTACTTATATCCAATGATGATGACTAGAATACTTTGTATTCAAAGACAATGACTATGATATAGTTGTATCTTGAGGCGACGACGAATACCACATGCATATAGAGTCGTGTCTAGAGCGCATTGCATACATTTAAAAGTGTCAAAGTTGCTTATGTGTATTGGTGAACTTGGTGATTATGTGCATTTGGGGAACTTGGTGAAATATGTGTTTGGTGAAAATTTGGTGAATACGTGAAGGTGTTGAAAGTGTACTTGTTGTATTATTATACTTGTATGGTTGATGTTTAATAATGATATTGGGTTGTTGTGAATAATTCTAATGGAGTGTCATTTAATCATTTGAAATTAATTATGTCGTTTTACTTTCATTTGATTATACTTTAATTGTGGAATGATATCTAACCTCCAGTGGTCATTTGGTTGACCGCCTACATTTTACGTATGGATGGGTATACGACGTGCATGATTAATTACTTCGTTTTGTTGTGAGTATGCTTGAGGCTAGCTTTAGAGCTACCTTGTCTTTTGCTTTCAGAGTCTAGTGTGTCGGGCTCTGATTAGGATGTTTGTCTGTAGTTGTTATGTTTTATGACTTTATGAGATTTATCACTCTGTATGTTGAGATTGAAGTTTTATATTGGTGATGTTTCATGATTATGTGGCATGACTACTTTGGAGATTTTATTTAGTTGTCGATGAGATGCTATGATATTATTCCGCTGCGATGTTTTGAAAATTTAATTATGCATGTTTTGGACTTATAGAAGAAGTAGCATCTAAATCCTTTATATGATTTTTCGTGCTATGGTTACCAGTGGTGATTAGAAAGTAAGGTTGGTTACGTGTATGTTAGGGGAAGAGGCCGAGTTTTGGTGGAATAGTGCTAAGAGGAGACTAGAGGTTGGTGCTCAAGTGGTATCTTGGGAGAGGTTCAAGGGTGAGTTCTTGAGGAAGTACTTTTTGAAAGATTCGAGAAACAAGAAGGAGGTGGAATTCTCGTAGCTGAAGCAAGGAAGCATGTTTGTTGTGGAGTATACCGCTAAGTTTGAAGAGTTGTCGAGGTTTTGTCCCTATATCAATGCCGAAGATGATATGATGTTTCAAGTATGGAAAAGCAGGTCACAAGTCTTATGAATGCAAGGGAAAGGAGATTACTTGTTTCAATTGTGGTGAAGCGGGTCATGTTAGTACAAAGTGTACAAAGCCGAAGAAGGTGGGAGGAAAAGTATTTGCTTTGAATGCGGAGGAGGTGGAGCAGCCATATAATCTGATTAGAGATATGTGGTTTATCAATAGTACTCCATTGATTTCAATTATAGTTACCGGTGCTAAACATTCTTTTATCTCGCATATTTGTGTGGAATGTTTGCATTTGGTTTTAACTCTGATATTGAGAGGGATGATCATCGATACCCCGACCAATGGCTCGGTGACTACTTCCTTGGTTTGTGCTAAGTATCATGTTAATTTTGGTAATGTGGGTTTTGGTTGATATGGATGTGATTTTTGGTATGGATTGGATGATGTCTTTTGAAGTTAACATTAATTGTTTAACCAAAAGTGTGACATTCTCTAAGAGGGTAGAGCAAGTATGTGAGAAGTTCTTAACCGCGAAGCAAGTGAATAATTCATTGGATGATGAGGCGTGTGTGTTCATGACGTTTGCTTCGTTGAAGGAAGGTGATGACAAGATAGTTGATGATTTGCTAGCAGTGCAAGAGTTTCTAGAAGTTTTCCCGAACGACATTACCGACTTACCACCGGAGCAAGAAGTGGAGTTTGCAATTGATTTGGTGTTAGTTGTTGATGATGATTATGATGATGATTTTAATGATGATGTTGTATTAATGATGATGAATTATTACATTCAAATGACGATGATGTTGATGATGACCGCATGTTTGAAAGACAACGATGTTTAATGACGATGATTTGTTTAGTGAACGTATGTATTATTGAGTCATATGTTCATGCATTCATAAGTAAGATATTTATATCCAACAACGATGACTAGAAAACTTTGTATTCAACGACGATGACTATGATACATTTGTATCTTGAGGTGACGACCTTGATGATGACCGGTACCACATGCATATAGAGTTGCGTCTAGAGTGCATTGCATACATTTAAAAGTTTCATAGTTGCATATGTGTATTGGTGAACTTTGTGAACTATGTGCTTGCTGAAAATTTGGTGAGTACGTGAAGGTGTTGAAAGTGTACTTGTTGTATTATTATGCTTGTATGCTTGATGTTTAATAATGATGTTGGGTTGTTGTGAATAATTCTAATGAAGTGTCATTTAATCATTTGAAATTAATTATGTCGTTTTACTATCATTTTATTAAACTACAATTGTGGAATTTTATCTAACCCCCAGTGGTCGTTTGGTTGACGACCTACCTTATTCGTATAGATAGGTAGGCGACGTGCATAATTCGTTGATTCGCTTTGCTGTGAGTATGTTTGAGGCTAACTTTGGAGCTACCTCGTCTTTTGTTTTCGGGATCTAATGTGTCGGGCTCTGATTAGGATGTCTGTCTGTAGTTGTTATGTTTTATGACTTTATGAGATTTGTCACTCAGTATGTTGAGATTGAAGTTTTTTTTTTTAGATTGAAGTTTTATTTTGGTGATGTTTGATGATTTGGCATGGCTACTTTGGAGATTTTATTTAGTTGTTGATGAGATGTTACGATATATTCCGCTGTGATGTTTTGAAAAATTAATTATGCATGTTTTGGATTTATAGATGAAATAGCATCTAAATCTTTTATATGATTTATATTAGGGTTAATAGGTCTTTACCCCCTCCGGTAATATATGGCACTTTCAGTTTTGCCCCCTATAAAAACAATTAGATTCGGTCCTTGTAAATATTTTTTGTTTTAGAATACCCCCTAGGCCATCTGACTGTGCATTTTTGTTGACGTGGCACACTAAGTCATATTTTTGTGATGAATACCATAACATCAGCGAAAAATTTACAGGGCCGAATCTAATTTATTTTTTACAAGGACCAAAACCAAAAATGTCCTTTATTACAGAGGTGAAGATCTATTAACCCTTTATATTATTTGCATTATTTATCACTTTAAGAATATAAGGTGTTACATAATCAATACAGGTATAAGAAAAGAGAATTGATTCATGAACATCCTTACGTGTTTCTTCCTCCACCCATTTTCCCTCTCTCTTCTCCCCCTTTCTACACCACCTCCTCCTCCTTTCTCTCACCGACCATCGTCTTCCACCGCCCACCGTCAACACCAACACCCTCGTACGATATATATGCATTAGATCTCACTACCACAACCATCGCCCGCCATCTAACATACGTCGCCGACAACCAACTCGTATCCCTCAGGCTGGCGAGATAAGGGTGGTAGAGTGGTATGCCCACTTATGTGTGTCAACCTATCACCTCTCCTAAAAAAAATAACATCAATGCATGAGTGCGAACTTAAGCACACATTCTTCACCTTTATACATGAATTTCCAAGAACAATATAATTCACTGCATCCTTCTTCCAATGCTTATCAGGTGACTTTTGTTGAGCAAGATCCTACTCTAAGTCTTCGAACGAAACTATTTAGTAACAGTGAGCCTCTTCCTTGTTGATATTCATATACTTAAACACATTGTAGAAAGTATGCTCATTCTAAGACCTTAACCTAAGCTCACCCAACTCCATTTCAATCATGGCTCTTGAAGTTGCTAAGAAGGGTTGACTAAGAAGAAGTGGACAATCATAATCCTCTTCCATATACAATATCACAATATTCACTATGAACATTAATTTGTCCACCTGAACCAGTACATGTTTGATCACTTTCTATTGATACTTATTAGACTTATTCATCATAATTTGGATTTCTCATATTTGAAAACAGCTCCTTAATTAATTTAGCATAAAGAGGCGTTTGTTCCAATGGATCAATAAAAGGTATATTGACTTGCCTGCTATTCAACCTCTCCATGAATTTCTAAAATTTTGAAGGATAAGATATGTGATGCTTGTGTGTAAAAAAATCATGTTAAAATGAGTTTTCAACTAAAAGATTTTTTTCAACTGAAAAACCTTTATGAAGGTGGAAAGCAAAAGAAAAGTCGGGTTTAAATTGTGATTTCTTGATTTAAAAATTATTTTTAGAAACACACAATTATAGTACTCAAAGTATCCACACAAAGATTTCATGAAACATTTATATTTTTAATTCCATTACTCGCATCATTTACCTAGCTATAAACTATGGTGATCACTCTATTTACTCGTTATCCAACCATAATGATCCTACAATTTACCCGGTTACCTAACCATGATGAGTTACCTAACAATAACTATGACTTTGACCAATCTACTCCGTCTTCTCACACATGTGAGGTCCCAAGCGTTTAGAGGGTCTATGAGAAACATTTGTACAAATTACACCACCGGTCAAAATACAAGGTCATAAAGGGTGGTACTATGGTTGTTTTTTTTTAAGAGGTTAAAATGGAATATATTACCAAATCAAAGAGTCTTTCCTAGCACAAAGCGTGCCAAGGAAAAAACAACAGGTCTGAAACAATATTTACAAAATGGGAAAGGAAAGCAGCAAAATAAAAAAATACAAAGATGAAAGAAACAAACAGTTAACTATAGCCCAACATTGATAAGGGACTAAGCCACCAACCATGGTAATTAAGGGAAAATTGAACAAATTTTTCCTTCAACCACGAGAAGGAAAGTAACTTAATTTTGTACACTAATCGCAAAATCGAGCACTCTTTACCATTGAAAATCATGTTATTTCTTTCTTTCCAAATTTTCCACACCGTAGCGAACCAAATGACGCTAAAAAAGAATGCCGCACCCTTGGTCCTCCACCACCAAAACCGAATTGGTTGAAATGATCTGTAGCAACGAACGGTAGAACCAAAGAAAGACCAATCCATTGAAGAATGTAGTTCCAAACTGACCCAAAAAACGAGTAATTAAGAAATAAGTGATTGACAGTTTCCAGAGAGCCACACCCAGTAACACACAAGCAAGAGTCATGATTTATTGCACCAGGCTGAAATAAATTATCCTTAGTTGTTAACCTATTCTGAAATAGACGTTAAGCAAAATTCACAACCTTCAGAGGGATATCCTTATGCCATAGAGACTTCACATCCACCGGAACGTCAACTATAGGCTGAGATGTCAAAAAATTATAAGCACTACGAATAGAGTAAACATTTGATTTTTCCAACGTCCATAGCCATATGTCTTAGTTTTCAACCTGCAAAGTCACATTTTGAAGCAATAAACATAATTCCCCCACCTGCTCCTCCTCCCATGCAAACAACCTCCGTCTCCACTTCCACGCCTCACCATTCTCCCTCCACCCTAACTAAAACATATCAAAGACCGACACCTATTTGGACATTGATAACTCAAACAATCTACTAAATCTATCTCTAAGGGACACCCCACCAACCCACACATTCGTCCAAAAAGAAATATGTTTCCCATTCCGCACCAACCTACAGGCATGGTCACGAAACCAAAGCTCCTTGCGCAAGGAACCAGTGGTGCACCACCATGCCGATGCATGTCTAATTTTAAAGTGTAAATGCTGAGGTTTTTCTTTTCTCATCATTACTTGTCTTATATGCCAAAAAAATTTCACTCCTTATCTTATAATACATACATGAAATTTTTTATTTTTTTTTGTTTACAAGGGAAAAGAACAAAACAGGAAAAGAAAACAAAAAAAGCCTAAACAGGCAAACAAAAGCTAGCCTCTAGGGAAGAAGGTTCCCCAAGCATCATAACTAAGAAGGTCATTCATCTCAACTGGAGCAGACAAATGGATAGACAAGTTAGGATCGGACGAAGCTCCCATTTTAGCCAAAAAAATCAGCGCATTGGTTTCCCTCCCACATGGTGTGAACGATAGTAACATTGCTGAGGCATATCATGTCCTTTATGTCTTGGATGAGTGCAGCATAAATGTGATAATTCTTGGCCAGACCGGTAATGAGACCGATGTAGAGAAGAGTCTGTATAGCATACTAATTCCGCAATATGCATACCACGAGCCAAAGATAACCTATGATAGATTGAAGAGAGTTTTGTAAGCAAAATGTCCTCTGAATTGGAAATAAAACCAGAGAAACCGGAAAGATAGCGACCGACAGAGTTTCTAATGAGACCTCTGAAGCCAGCACGTTGCGGTGTTCCAAGGCAACTTCCATCCACGTTGAGAATGATGCACGAGTAGTTTAAGTAATTACACTTGATTAAATGCTCGGAATTAACAACAGCAACATTCTTGGAGAAAACATTCTTGATGACTTCTGCTGAATTTTGAATGTTGAAAGAGAGACGATGTAATGACCAAACTTCGTTGTTCAGGCAAGTTAAGTTGCGGTGTCTCCAAGCCCACCAAATACCAGCCGAGAAAAGATTAGAATGAGAACCTGTCAGACCCACTTTTAACCAATCTTGAGCACACAAGTTTGTGAAAAAATCCGGAGTAGTAAAACCGATGTGATGCCAAATATTGGTGAAATGAGTGCAATCTCTAACACAGTGAAGGAAAGTTTCGTCATGGTTACCACATCGAGGGAAAGCAGCAGTAGGCGCCATATTTCTATGATGAAGAAGAGAAAAGGTGGGAACAACATCATGGCAAGCAAGCCAAACTAGGAATTTGTGTTTTTCCAGAAGTTTGAGCTTCCAAATCCAAGACCAAGACTGAGAAGAATTGATGTTGCTAACCGGATCGGCATGGAAAAAAGCCAATTATATCCACTTTTGGTTGTATAGATATCGTTTTTATTATCGGGCCAAATAAAGGCATCCTCAATAGAGTTGTTGAAGAGAAAATGAGTGTTGTTTATAGCTTCACCAACCACTTGGGAAAGATGGATGGGTGTAGAAATAATATTGGTTTAAATACATTTTAGTCTTCCTATTTTAAAAAATATATATGTTTTGATGCCCTTAATTTAAAAACTTGATTTTTTGTCGATCAATGAACTTTTTTACTGAATTTTCCACCACACTCGTACTTTGGGGTGATTTTTGCTGACATGGCATATTCGTGAATGATGTGGATCATTGCAAGAACATCAATAAAAATGTCACATCAATAGAAAGAAATGACTAAAAAATGGAATAAGGTAAAAAAAAAAATAGAAATTGTAGACAGAAAATCAGTTTTTAAATCAATGATAGAGGAGATGCATTACTTACTCATTACGTATCGACCATATTTGGTATTAATTTCACAGCCTAACACATACCAGATATATATATTTTCTAAAGAAAAAAGATTACAGAATATATACCACAAGTCCAAAACTGTAAAAAAAAAAAAAAAAAATTTTTTGCTTCCCCTTTCTCTCTCTACACGATAGGTGTTATATAATATGATATTTGTAGGGTTATGCATGATCCGCAGCAGAATACTATATAATAAAAAATTTGGCTGCTATGCCATAATGCAACGGCATTGACAGCTTACTACAGAAATATATAATTTAATAAAACTGATAAGGAACAGTGGTTGAGTACATATACGTATTTTGTGTATGAAGTAAGGGATATATTCAATTCATAGCAATCTCATTATATACCAAAAAGCAAAATAAGTACATAACCAACATGCATTATTTTTTATTTTTTTTGAGGTGTATATATTCAACATGCATGTACACCAGAAAAATAAATATGGTGGAAAACAAAGTAGGCACACTATAAACAAAATGAGCCACACCATTTCTCAGCATGCATATCTCTTAACGTGATGAATTAAGGTTTGAATTATAACGGAGATAATTTACTATATTTGATGTTCGATGATATTTTGAGTGAATTATCTTAAATGAAATAAACCATTAAGAAACCAAAAAAGATATATATAAAATGAGACACTCTTGACAATCCCAGTTATTTTTAAAATAGCTTAAGATTTTTTTAATTTGTTCTAATGATATATTTAAACTAGCCCAAACAAGTTTATTTGTCAAAAATTAATAGAAACAGAAAAGTAAAGTTTTTTCACTTGATTGTTAGATTTACTCATCCTGTTGACACTGCTAGTCTTTACAACATGTGTAGAGAGAACTTTGTTGGCAGTGAAATTTATCAAAGTAATAGTGAAAAAGAAAATTAACAGTGGGATTGTTTTTCTTCTTCCAAATAACAATTGTTTACTTGAAAAATACATTGCTAGTATGTTTAGTATAACATCAATTATGCATTACGACTAATTGAAGAGCCGTCGAATTAAACTTTTCTAATTAAGAATTATCAATTTTTTGGGTTATTTAATTTTTGAACTCTACGAATTTGTCCAAAGGTGGACCGTCAGAAGTTTTAGTATAAATTGAATTTTATATTAATTAAAAATGGAAAATAAATGTTACAAAGACAGTTTACATGAGTTAGACTTCGAGACTCAAAAACATCAAGGTTTAAAGACTATTTAATGGTGCTTACAGATCAGTCATCAAAGAGATACTCACATTAGCAATGAGAGCTGAACTTACGACTTTGTGGGTTAGTCAACTCTTTATCAACCCAACCAATATTTATTGGTGATTAAAATCATATATGACCAATCAATTTTTTTTTAGGAAATATACCATACGCACTTGTTTATGTGAATCAGAAAAATATAGTTATATATAGAAACATAAAATATTTGATTCAAAAGATGGTGGTCATCATTTGTTTTGTTTGGGTATCGGCTGACATTTGTTCTTGTATATATTTTGTATGACGATTTGTTTTTAGGGGTGGTCTCCCTGGTACACCTTGTCCTGAGGACCTCTCACCGCCGTTATTAATATATCTCATTTTAATTTCTTCAAAAAAAATAAAAAATAGAAACATAGAATACTATATTGTTAAATAATTATTGTAGATAAGCACGTCAATGTATCGCCTCAAAAAGAAAAGTACGTCAATGCATAATATGATAATAGGCTAAATTGCATTTTCGGTCCCTTAACTATTTAGGTAGTATAGTTTTGGTCTCTTAATTAAAATTTGATTTATTTTGGTCCCTTAACTTCTCTTTGTTACACATTTTGGTCCTTTCCGTTAGTTTTAATTCAAAAACATTAGGTTTTCTTCGTCTTCTTCTCCTCTTTTTCATCTTCATATCATCTCCATCAACCTTCAACAATAAGAATTCCAGAAGAAAATGAAGAAAACCTAATGTTTTTGAATAAAAACTAACGGAAATGACCAAAATGTGTAACTGAGAGAAGTTAAGGGACCAAAATAAATCGAATTTTAATTAAGGGACCAAAATGATACTACCTAAATAGTTAAGGGACCAAAAATGCAATTTAACCATGATAATACTTGGGTTTTGTGGAATGAACGTAATAGTCGTCTGTTTAAAAATATTGTTACTACAGGGCCTCGCTTGTTAGATAAGGTTAAATTATTAGCATTAGGATGGCTGAAGGCTAAGAAGGCTGTGTTTGTTTATGGCATGCAAAGGTGGTGGTCTAGCCCCTTAGAGTGTCTGGGTATTGGTTAACTTTTGTAATTTTTGTTTCTTGTTTTGTTGTACTTGAATTGTTGTATCTTTTAGTGGTTCCCTAGGCATGCCTTGTGCTTGGGGACTGCTGTTGTGGTATATAATTTCATTTTGATCTCTTCAAAAAAAAATACTATAATGGGGAGTACACAATAGTAAGCTGCAACTAATTGCAAATTGCAATATTACATAGAAAACTTAAAAACGGAATTGTGCATTTCTTATCAAGTGAAGCATAGCTATTTCTTTTTTAAAAAGCAAAGCGAATATATTAAAAACCAACAAAGGCTCCCCTCGTACAAGGTGTAGCAAAGGAAGTTAAATATTTAGATATAATTTATTAACAGCAACATCAAACAACCTAGCATATCTAACATCAAAAGATACACCATCTAACCAAGAGTCCTTCCAAAACAAAGTAGAAGCCCAATCCCTCACTTGTCTAATAATATTATCCAACAATCACTTATCACCTAACAAACCACTCAATTAGAATGTGATGCAAGTGTTGCCACCACACTGAACCCCCTCCTCTACCAACACATAACCGCCCCCTCCCATATTTTGCACAACACATTATACCACACACTTCCCCTCTCCTCCAACATCCTTCACACTCATTTACCAAGTAAAGATAAATTAAACTTCTTTAGCCTTCCAACCCCAAAACCTCCATTCTCTCTTTTTAGACACAAAGTGTCCCATTTAACTCAAGCCAATTTCCTAAAATCCTCACAACCCCCCCCAAAAAAATAGAAAAAATAGAGTCAAGGGTATAAAGGATACCTGATGGAGCTTTGATAAAGGAAAGAAAATATACCGGAATGAAGGACAATACATATTTCAGGACAATTAGCCGACAACCCAACGTAAGATTTTTACTCTTCAAACTAGACATACTACTTCCGATACAACCAACCAAAGGATACCAAAATTGAAGCTTTCTCGGATCACCATCATTAGGAAGTCCCAAATACACAAAAGGAAGACTATGATGCCTTCAATTCAAAACAATTGTTGCCTCATGAAGACGAACCCGCCTCATTAATTCCAAACAACATACTTTTATGGAAATTGACTTTCAATCCAAAAATCTTTTCAAACAGAAGCAGAACAATTTTTAAAGCACAAACATTCGCCCAACTTTTTTCACCAATCAAAAGGGTATATAATCAACAAATTGTAAATAGGTAACAGACAAAGAGGCTTGTGCCCCACCTTATAACCAGTAAATAAACCATTTTCGACCATCACATTCATCATTACATTTAGACCTTCAGCAACTAATAAAAAAAATGGAGAAATATAGTCACCGTGCTGAAGCCCTCTCTCCAAATTAAACTCATCAGTCGGGCTCCCATTCATCAGTCTTGTCCAGTTATGCCAGGCAAGAGGAAAATTCATTTTAATCATAACATCACTAAAAACCTTCAATCCACCGAATCATATGTTTTTTTTTTAAATCTACCTTAAATAAGAGAAGTTTTTTTTTAATCTCCGAGTATCATCCACTATTTCATTTTCAATAAGAATTCCATCAAGAATTTGTCTACCTTGAACAAACGCTAATTGAGATTCAGACACCACCTTACATACCACTTTTCTAAGCCTGTTAGCTAGCACCTTATACATAATTTTATAGAAGCTACTAACCAATGAAATGGTTCAAAAATCTGCCAATCTTTGAAGATTCTCCACTTTCGGAATTAAAGCAATGAAAGAACTATGCAAACATTTTGTTAACCTACCATTACGGTGAAACTCTGCAAAAAAAAAAAAAACAAATCAACCTTTAAAATATCCCAAAAGTCTTTAAAAAATACGATGTTTATATCATCTGGCCCTGGACTCTGAAAGCTATCAGACTCCCACACCGCTTCCTTTATTTCCTCCATCAAAAAAGGTTTAATAAGATCAGCCCCCTCAACATCATCAATAGACTTAAAGAGAAAATCCTCCAAACATGGTCTATCCATATCCACCTTTTTGAAATGGTTACTGAAATGATCAAAACCAACACTTCTCACACCTTGAACCCTCTCTACCTACGCCCAATTCACTGAAATAGAGATAATAGCATTCGAGCGTCTCCTAGAGGACATACCCGCATGGAAAAATTTAGAATTGGCATCCCCTTCCTTCAACCAGGTAATTCAAGATTTTTGTCATTGCATACTTGCAACTAATTTAGACCAAGCCACAATATCAGCTGACAACAAATGAAACTCTTCAACCTTTTCATCCACCAACCCATCACCCTCGACCTTGATATCCAAAACAGGCAACCGCTCTTTAGCACCACAAATCTTATTGTCTAAATTCCGAGTATGATTTCTATGCCAGCTTTTAAGACTCTCTTTCATTAGTTCGAATTTCTCCTTCGGAACATAACCACTCTACCAAAAAAACCTGATAAGACAACCATTATTCTTTAATATACTCTTTATAACCTAGTAAATAAGCTCAACATTTCAACATTCTTTGCGGTCTAGGCCCCAGTTCTCTTCATCAATAGTTAACAGAATTAGGCAATGATCAGAGAGGCCTCTAGGAATAGCAGATTGTATCCAACTAGGCCAAGCAAAAACCCAAGCTTCATATAACAAGAATCTATCCAACCTACTCAGAGAAACACCCCCGATACCAGGTATAATTCCGACCACATATAGGCAAATCAACAAGCAAATGGGCATCAATAAACTGATTGAATCGAGAAAAATCTTCTCTAGTATCATCCACTACCCGACTACGTCGCTCCTCCAAAGACCGAATATCATTAAAGTCGCCCAACACACACCAGGCAGCCTCATTTTCATTACTAACCAGGCCTCCTAGCCTCTCCCGTAAGACTTGTCTCCTCCCACTCTCACAAGGGCATAAACATTTGCGAATGAGAAGTCTAAATTAGATTTAATGAACCTCTCTTTAACCACCAAACAATTATCAATAGACATAGGCAGCCAAACATCCACCTCTAAAAGATCCCACATAGTTAAAATACTTTCAAATGCACCTACGAAAGGTTTGAAAGAAAAACCAACAGCAGTTGAACCCCACAAAGATCTACACAAAACATCATCCACCACCTCTAACTTCGTCGTCTTATGAAACATTGCTATTTAATTTAATTTGTAAAATTGTATAGGGTGTTCTATTTTGATATTTTCAAAAACTAATTAATCCATACCACTCGCCTACTCCCTCCATTTTTAATTGTCGTAAAAATATCTTTATAATAAAAGTTTGATATTCTCCATATTTTAACATATGCGAAGGAGTTATCAAATTCTACCTTATGGTGAAAATCGTTGGCTTAGCATGGAGAAGGAACAAAACTCACTTCATTTTTTTATTTATAGAAACAAATTAAATTTCTTTAAAGGTAAAAAAAAACTATGGCACTGCAGACTGACCCTGCAGACAAGGAAGTTACTGAAAATAAGAATAATTTTTTTTGGGAGTGTATAGTTGTCATCTGTTCATTTTGGTGAGATGTAGAAAGCAAAAACAAAAGTTAAATATATTTTTTACAATAACAAATAAAACTTATGCATATGCATTCATTAAATACGTAACATTTTTGTGGATCTTGCTGACTTTATATTTACAGAATGCATTTTATTTTTACATGTAGACAAAAGGTTTAATTCACATGGGAGTGTGCATGTGATTTGAATGTACACTTACATCTACTTCTGTCTACCATGTGGATTAACCCTTAGATTTTTCTGTCACCAGCTAAGCAATCCACCAAGTTGATTCTTTTTTTTTGTCCCCCTCTCCTCTCCACATTAATTTTCTACTCTTACCCTTCAATATTGTTGTCCAAGTTAATCAATAAATATTTCACAAAATAATACACACCACAATATATTTCAATGACTGGAAATAGGGGAATTTATCAAACAAAATAGGTTGTACTCTCACAATATAGTGAAAAAAGTTTGAATCTTGTATACAGAGATGTTTACATTTAACCTTTGTCTGACATAATGATTTAGTCTTCTGGATTGAGAACTGATGTTTGAATATTAGTTTAAAGAGTTGTTCATATTTAGCGTATGACAATTTCTTGAATATGATTAACTCTTGTGGATCAAACTTGAAAGAAACCCAAATAAAAAGCGATGGAATTTAGGTTTCATCACTAAAAGGATTTGTCTTCCTAAACTTCTTCTTTAATGAAATAAATTAGACTTCGACAACATAACGGATAAATAAAAATTTAATCCAACATGAAAAATATATTCATATTTAATTTGTGTCTGACAAAATAATTTAGACTTCTACGATAATGTTTGATATTAACTAAAAATGTTGATCACATTTAACGTATAACAATGTTTTTGATACGATTAACTCTTGTGAATGTATGACAATGCTTTTGATACGATTAACTCTTGTGAATGAAACTTAAAGGAAACCCAAATAAAAAGAGATTGAATTTAGGTTTCATCGCCTAAGAATTAATCTCCCTAGCTCCTTTTTTAATTTCTTTCAATTTATTTAACATCAAATTGTAGTTGCAAGTTGGAGAACCAAGCCATCATAGATGTATTAAAAACAATATACTGCTAAAATTATTTTTAACTTTTTATGAATTTCTCTTTACACTTGCCTCTTTGATTTCTTTCCTTATAATAAGCATTACATTGATATACATTGTACAATGATTAATTTTGAGCCGCTATATTTAGTAAAAAATGGTATACATCTAGCTTTTAATTTATCGACTTTTTCTCCACTTGATTTTTTTTTTCTTTTTCAGAAATTATAATGATAACATTGTATAGAACCTTCCCTAGTGGAGTTTTCAACCTCTTTTTCTTCTTCATTTTATTCCCAAGAAAGCTTGATGTGGCATATAAATGTCACCTTTAAAGCTTGTACTACGATGTAAACAACTAAGAAAACATGGTATAGTGGAGAGTAAATTTTAAGCAATCATAACCACGTGCAAAAGTTAGAGTTTTTAATAATAATCACATTATCACTTCTCACTTTTAAACTACCGTAAAAGAAGGTATATCGTAGATTCATTGGAACATGAATGCATGTGTGCATATACCATAGTGAAATAAGGAAAAGTTCATCACACTCCCTTGCTTAAAAAAGATTAATTAACAAATCGTTCAACATCACATTATTCTTTAAAAAAAATCTTTTTTGGAATATGTTTATATCCCTCCAATCTTTTTTTTTTCATTTTTTCTTTAATAAATTTTTAGCTAAAAAATATATTTAGTTTTTCTTGGAAATCGTGGTTGGGTCTAACACAATCCCATAAAACCGGTTTCTAATGTGAGTATTACCCCCACCTATAAACACATGTATAGACCATCTTTTGTTCGATGTGAAACTCTTTAACACACTCCCTCACGACCAACACTATTGAGTTTGGTTTGTGGACATAAATAGTGGGTGACCCGATAGTGGAAACTTGATACCTGATAATCCAATGGATCATAACGAATGCTCTGATACATCTTAGAAATTTTGGTTGAGCCTAACATAACCCTAAAAACCAGCTTGTGAAGTGATGATTACCCTTACCTATAACACATGTTCATGCCATCTTTTATCTCATATATGCGGGACTCTTTAACGATTTCTTTATATGGTGGTCAATTTTTTATTCTAGGGCACCAAAAATCCTTAAAAATTCCAAGGTTGAATTAGGGTTATAATTATTTAAAGTGTAATTATTTAAAAACCATAATAAGCCACAATTGCTAAAGCTATGTCATTATCATATTGCCTGCCCCTAATGAAGCTTTTGTTTTGGTCTGTGCCAACCCTAATTAAAAGTTTCAAGATCAATACTTACACTTAAGAGGGTGACAGTAAATGGGCCACAATGTGGGCCCTAAGAAAGAAAGCACTCAAAGCCCATATTGAGCAAGGAAAGGTGGAGGACCCATGTGCCCATAAATTAACTTGGTGAAAGAAAATGAGAGTGCTACGTAACACAATAACTAAACTCCTCTTGCGTCCACTTCTTTCTCTTCTCATTTTCAAATTATTAATTTAATAAAAAAAATTATTTTTTTACTTAACTACAAAGTTTTTATTTATTTTATTTGCATTCATATCTATTTCTATGATGTAATACTCATGGATATAATAGGATAAGCTTGAAATGCTTGTTGCCAATGAACATTACACAAGTTTCATAATTTCCTATCCCTCTCTTTGGATTGTATTCCGTTAGGAATCTACCCATTTAAGATAAGATATTTTTAAATATTAATTAAAATGAATAAGCATAGAATATAAACTAAAAGAACAGTTAAAAAAAATTAAAACATGTAACTAATGACTTAAAAAAAAGTTAGTAAACTTTTCATGTTTTTATTTTATAAGCCAATATGAATGATATAAAAAAATAGTGTTTAACTAAATTGGTACCCTGCTCCGGTTGCTAATTGCTTATATATTATATTTTACATGTAGCGATTGGGTTTAAACTCTAAATTTTGTACTTATTTATTTTAAGAAATAAATTTTTATCCACTAAACTACTTCGTATAATTACGGTGTTAAAAATTTCGTGTTATTCCTAATCTTCTCTCTTTATAAATCAATACACCCCAAACGGAAATGAAGAATCAATCACAAAGTCAAATGGGGATAGAGATGAACATAAGATAAAACAAAAAAGACCTAATAAAAGAACAAATAAATGATAAAAGTTGAAACTAAAGATAAATAAAAGCAACAAAGGGAGTCACTGTTTATAAGCCACGTCTAGCTTTATTAATGCCGTCATTGTTGTCTATTTGGTTTCTATTTTTCACTTTTTTCACATTTTTGATAACTAGTAGATAGGCTCTTGAGGTGTCCTAAGAATTTGAATTTTCTTTTGTCTGTAAGTAAAATGGTAAGTATCACCTAAAATTGTCATAAAATGATAAGTTTTTGTGTTTAAATTTGAATGAAGGTGTCGTAATTAATAATATCGATATTGTTTATTTAATTAAGGGTCCGTTTGTTATAGATTCTAAAATAATAGATTTTTCTTTGTATTTTTAAAAATAGATTTTTTAGAAATTTACTCGAAAATAGTATAAGTCATTTCAAACTCCATTTATTATAAGTTAAAAAAGATATTTTGACATTCACTAACCTTTATTGTTCGAGATTTTACATAGTGAAAATCACATATTTTTTCAAAATGATATATTTCAAAAATGATTTTTATGAAAAGCTATTTGAAATAGCTTTTCCAAACAAAATATAAAAAAATGATGAAATATCTAGAATGACATTTTAAGATAAGTTATTCAAACCGATTTTTTATTTGAAGCTTTCCTTAAAAATTTCTTTGTTATTTTTTTTTTAACAAAAATATATTACACTACAATAATCTATTTTATAAAAAACTATAACAAACGGGCCTAAGTCTGACTAATTCCTTAAAAAAAGAAAAAACTAAGTCTAACTAACTTAAGAATTTCACTTTATAATATTAAGATAAGAAATGGAGAATGAAATTCAAATTTCTTATTAAACCGTCGTAAAATGATTATTAGTATAACAATTGTCGGTAATAATTCTTTTACTCAATAAAAAATAGATAACTACTCACTTTGTCTCAAAATAAATGACCTATTTTGATCACAATATTATATAAAGACAAATTATAATATATAAGATGTTTGATTTATCTCGATAAATATTTTTAAAATATCAAAGATAAAAAATAAGCCCTAACATATGCAAAAGAGAGAGAGAATCAATTAGTTCATTTATTTCAATATAGAGGTGGTAGTGAATAAATAGATAGAAAAAGAGAGTAAGTATCTCATGTTCGATTCTTCTCGGTGTTAATTTGAGTGAGTTAGAGAAAAAGAGAGAGAATCAATTAGTTCATTTATTTTGAGATACAGGTAGTGTGGATAGATAAATAGAAAAAGGAGAGTAAGTATCTCAGGTTGGGAGCAAATTCTCTCCTGTAACGGAGAGTCCAGTGAGATCTAAGCCATATATTTTCCACTACTTCATGCGAGACCCTCAACAATGAAGTAATTGAACGATATTGATTGATGTCCAGTGCACTCTCTCAATTAAAAATTTCACTTTCTTCGGTATTAATTTGAGCGAGTTAGTTATTATTGAAGAAGCTAAATTGATCCATTTAAATTTGTATCAGAGTGAATCGAACATGAGAGTTTGAGGAGGAGCACGCTTCACAAACTCAAGTTAACCTCACCAAACCAACCTAAATGGATTTTTAGTGAGCTATTTTAGTTTCTAAAAATAAAAATAAAAAAGTATTTATTAAAAAGAAGAAAAGGAGAGTAAGTGGAAAATGATGAGAATAGGGAAATGTCTACATCTGGGTATTCATTGATTCCAATTATCTGGCGTCAGTGACAATAAATATCATTTAGGGTAAAGTTCAAAATTCCCATTTTAGGCAAAAGTGGTGCACACGATATGTAACTATTGGAGCTTCTCAAAGGACACTATTCGTATATTCATTAGCCTATGAAACCTTATCATTTCATTTTTAATGGAAACTTCAAATTAACAAAAAGCTATTTCATTTCTTATCAAAGAAAAAACAAACCTATTTAATAAAAAAATTAACAAAAAGCTAAATGGACACACATAAGAGTGTTATATTATATTATTCAATAATTAACTCATATGTAATGTAATCTTTTAATTTGTTTTGATGGCTCATACTTTTGTCTTTACTTTAGTTTGATCAAATATGTTAGTACGAGAGATAAAAGGTCTTTAAACGGAGCTACATTACGTGGTCACAACTCCAAATATAATTTGTTTAGGCACTCATAATTTAGAAAACAATTTAGAAAATTGTGGGAATATTAACTAATTAACTAATGAGTCTATATCAATAAATAAAAGCTAAGGTTTTTATGTTTACCTCAACATTGCATGTTAAGGTCCAAAAGCCATAGACTTGTTAATCATAAATGATTTTTTTTATTAAATAAAAACATTTGGGGATTGTTCTTTATCCACCTACCAATTACTCCTAGACACCTCAAAAAAAAAAAAAAAACACCGAACGGTAGTTATCAACCGGTGGAAATATTTTCAGTAGTTTGTAGTGTCTTTGAGCAATTGCTAAGAGTGTAAAGAGCAATCCCAAAACATATTAAATTGAGAAAAGAACTAAGGCCCAAGTCAGAAAAAACACAAATGAGAAAGAGAATGAGGGATTTCTTCTATACACACCCCTACATAGTTTGAGGAAGCATCTTAGAAATAAGTGTGCTAAGCTACTGTGATTCCTTTTAGTGTGAGATTGAGACCAAGGTATTTTCCTATTCTCATTATCCACATTGGTATGAGTTTATTTAATTGAAACTCTTCATTCTTACAAAGACACTTTGAAGAGACACGAGAATAATTTTGAGTAGTTAATTTACACAATAACATGCCTGTGATTCCCGCCAAAAACACATTCTTAACTTTCGTATACAAGTTTTTCGTAATATTTAGCAACGCTCTTATGTAATTTGCACTTATGAAGTTTTTCCGCCTCTATATTGTTGACGATTAGTTCAGTTCACGCGTAGGAGATGGACGATTAGATTTGAAAGGGGAAATATTGCGTTTCCAATGTTTGTTTCTTCTAAACCTTCTAACAATTTGAATTTCATTTGTGTATATCCTCTCAAATCTGCGACTTCTGCATTCCTCTCTCCCGTTGTTTCTCTTTCATTTCCAATATTACTTATATGTGGTATGTATTTTCTTCGTTCCTTTATTTTCTGGTTCGATAAAAAAATGGCTAGTGTAAAACAAGTAGAATAGTTGCTTTGAGTGATTTTGAACAAACAATCCAGCTACGATTCTTGTTCCTGCAACAATTGAAGATTTCACTAGGGAAACATATTCATTTAGGTTTTGTTGAGGGATGACTCGATTCTATATGAAAACTGGATACAAGACTCTTTAATCAAGGAAGAAGCAAAAACAACAAACTGCAAAGACTGCATAAAACTCGTTGAGCTTACGGACACAATCCAGAAGCACAATAAATGGAAAGCTGATGAATAAATATTATCAAACTCCCTGTTGAACAATGGCTCTCGGCGATGATACTAGGAAATATGGCAGAAGAAGAGCATCAAGAAAGTGCACAACTTCCACGCAAATCCGATCCAAAGCAATAACGCAATTAGAACCCTGTGAGCTAACACCAAACTGACTGAAAACCGCAACAGCAGTAAAAGGGACTCCAAGAATCAGCATTCCGACAAAAAATGATAACAGAATTGAGCCTGCTGCCTGAAAAATCAAATGTGCAAATAGCCTAGACATCCTTAGGTTTAGACTAATGCTGAATACCTCCCCAAGAAGATTCGTTCGAGAATATAAAGAAGGTGCAAAACACCAAGCTATTAGAGAAGACATGAAAACCGCCTATCGCGATAACAGGTTCTAGTCTACGATGAAAATTAAATCAGCCCATAAAATCTGAGTGATTACCTTTCAAAAATGATCATAAAGAACAACCTATAATCCAAAAGAACAAAACTTAATCTTCCCACTCCTACCTTAAACTATTTGCTATAATACACTTTTTTGTATCAGAAACAACACCCCACAACTATTAGGACACAAATCAATTTTAGGCCAATAAATAAGCAATATGCATCATTATAATTTTTTGAGTCTCGGTCGAAATATATGACAGGAGCATGCCATTAGATGAAATGAAACACCGGACTTCCAAAGGAGCTTTTCAGGAAATAGTTTTTACTGATGGCGCCGCCATAGCAGGCATCCATTCACAAATTGGCTATGGCGGTTGTCAAAAATCAGCCACACCATGGCTGCAGTTTAACAACACTGATTTTCACTTCATTTTTTGTAGCAAATGATAGGAATTTTCAAAATTAAAGGGGTGCTTATTATATGCTACAGTTGTAAGGTTGTAGGCAGCGTATAGTTCTTGCCCTATTTGTTTTCTGTAGTACCAGTTCAAAAATAAGTTATATATTGGTTCTCACATTATTCTGCAGTTGTGCCTCTATGTAATTATTTGTTTCGCCTTTTCGGTGAGTGTTGTTAGGTGTTCGTGTTCTCTTGGTCTAAAGACGACTGTTGTGATTGTCTAGGTGTTTCCTATGTCAAAGGACCATTTTGTAAAGTTAAGCTTTCATGGTTTTGGTAGAAGATGCAAATACTAGAGAGGCAAAATCTGTCACAATATGCAATCTACAATACTACTGTTTAACTGATTTTGATAGAAATAATCAAGAAGCTATGTAGCATTATACACTTCAGGTTGAATGCGTGTCAGAGTCCAACATGTCGGTGTATGACACTCAAACGACACTGACATGTTTGTGTCATATTGTGTATGTGTCAGTGTTGTGTTTGGTATTCGTGTCTAATCTATGTCTATTGTCGGTAACAAATAGTTAAGGCGGACTATTGTGGCACTCTTCTGAACAAAGGTCAGCACAAACAACATATAGTAATATTTGAAACTTGATAATCCAAAATGAAAGATTAATGGTTCAACCAACCATTCATTAAATATAGGCAACACAACTTCTGTAAAAGCCTAACCAATGATCTCTCTGCACCAAATATAAACATCACTAGGGGTTCTTAATTCTCTCCTTTGTCGCCCCATCAAAACTGTACACTTTCAAGTAAATATTCCACAGATTAATAAAGACATAAGAAAAATATAAGAGCAACATGCATGTATTGCCACCAACAAAAGCTTGCACATTAGCAAACCTAGTTAAAGCTGGTGCCGCCGATCTCCTTTCGCTTGAGTTCTAAAGCAATACGTTCATTCTCAATCTTCATTCTGTCATTCTCTAGCTTGAACTTCTCCAACTCTCGGTCTTTTTTCTTGCTAAACCTCTCCCACTTGAATTTTTGTTTCTCTAGTTCCATCATCTCAACCTGAATTTGCAGCTTCTGTTCTTCTAACTGAACCGAGCGAGATTCAATCCATTGCTTCTGCAACCAAGCCGCTTTCATGTTTTCCGGTAAAGCTTGATTTCCATCCGGTTGGAGCATCTGTCCATGAGGATATGGACTTTTATGGTACTCCTGACAATTTAAAGAATTCCCATAAGTAGTAGCATCTTCATGGCCTTGGCCTTGACCTTGTCCTTGTCCTTGTCCTTGTCTTAGTCTTTTTGTAGTGCCCCCCAATCCCCCAAAGCTTCCTCGACTATCACCATGGGAAGCGTAGTTCTCTTCGAACTCATCATGATCGTCCGTTTCCATATCATGATCATCCTCGTCATGATCATCATGATAGGACCTTCTTACATCGTCGTTATCATGATCATCTCTATTTCGGAGAGCTATTTGCAAAGACCGCTGCAATGCAGGATCGTGCGGCAAATGCAATCTATTACAATTATGATAAGAACACATCTCTTCATAGAAGAGATGTTTTGAGTTCAATATTTTTCTAACATCATCCTTTTCTTTCTCGTTAAGATATTCGATTACATCCAACAAAGCCGGATTTTCAACAACTTGACAGGAAGTTCCCCTTCCAAGCATATCGTTAAGCCTTTTATACCTTTTATTAAGATCGTTGAATTTATCCTCACATTGCTGAGGTGAAACACGATAACCTCTTTCAGCCATAACCTTAGAAATAGATTTCCACTTACCCTTTTTCTGCAACACTGCAAATTTTCTCCTTCCACCACCACCACCTTCAGAAGTCCCATCCTCGCCAATATAAGACACTGCCGTTATCAAAAGCCTCACCATCTTATCAGTCCATTTCACACGCTGCCAAGGCGACCCCTTTTTCCCTCTACTCCCTTCTTGATGATGACCATCACCACCTTCCTCCAGCTCATCTTCCTCACTCCCTGAATGTTTGCATCTATCCCCCTGACTAAACTCATTCATTGACATCGTCTGATCACAATTCTGCAACGTTCCCATTTTAAGAGGAAAACCTTCATTAATCGAAGAATGCACCGCCGGCCCTTGGCATGGATGAGCTTGATGTTGGTTCATCGTATGTGGATGTTGCCCTTGACGATTAACTCGCATCGATCCCGGCAAATCAAAACTACCAAAAGAACCACCACCTTGAACTATACCTCCTTGTGATAAATTCCCTTCCATTTCTTCTCAACAACAACAAAATCAAATCAAATCAAACCAAACCAAACCAATAAACTAATTCAACCTCTAATCCAATTTCACACACATTTTCAAATCATTTCCACCAAACCTTCACAGTAAAATCATACAAAACAAAACACATCTCAATTCAATCTTTCAGCATCTCTTCCAAATGAAAAACAATCCACAAATCAAACTTGAACCTTTCTCCTAAAATTCAATTGCACACACCAAAATTCCAATCCAAATCAGCAAACAAATAGTTCAACAATTCAACTAACAGAATCACCAACCCTACACAGTAAAATCTTCAAACACCTAATATCCCTAAGATCTTCACATAAAAACAACACCATAATCAAACTTGAACATTTCTCCAAAACCCATTTTCACGAACCAATATACCAAACCAAAAAACAAAAATTTAGAACAACCCAAATGCTCAAAAACCAAAAAGGTTCAATTTTTCAACAAAAATATCTAAAAATGAAGGAAAAAAACACCTTTCAAGGCTTATAAGTAAGAATTCTTCAAACTTTGCCACTTATCTGATGAAAATCTGACAAACCCAGAAGCAAATATTGGAACTTTTCCTCAGAATGGATTCAAGAAGAGTATGATAAGGAATGAATAAGCCACAATTCAGGAAAAGTGAAAGAGAATGATAGAAGAAAACAAAAGAGAAAATGAATGAAGAAAACGAGTGAAGCACTAGAAGACAAAAAAGGGTTTGTGGTGTGCAAGTTAGTTTTTCAACTATATTAGTATTTTATTCAAAAGGATATAATAATCAAATATGTGACAAAGGGAAAGAACCTTAAATGATTCAATGTATAAAAACTATGTTGTGGGGGCCAAAAAGATATAATACTCGTTAGGGTTGGGCAAACTCGGGTCGACCCGAAGGTAACAGACTAATCAGGATACAATTTGAAACGTTCGGTTCAAGTTGATACGGGTCATGGGTTGTGGGGCCAAAAAGATATAATATTCAATATGATATATGAATAATCTTTGCAATTTTTTTATTTTTTATGATAGGGTTTTAAACTTGGACCTTACATATATTATGCATTGTCCTACTAACTGAGTTAAGATTACGAGGACAATTAAACTTTTCAATTGCCATGACATGGACTCACACCATTTTTATTTTTTTTAAGAATGGAACTTTAATAAAAATAAGTAAATAATAAAATCAAGTAATGGAGTTATAGTGATTAATAAACCTTGACAGAAAAATTAAGTTAAATATTTTCATCTATTGCTTTTTTTCTCATCTTGTTTAGTTTAGAGTTTTTAGTTGGGTAGAGTTGGTTATGTTGTTTCCCTGCATCACATTTTTTTGCAATGCCTTATGGCACTACCTGGCTCTTGTTGAATCCGCGCACAAGATTACAACTTCACCTTTCATGTTGTGATACTTCATCTTCAAATGGATTGTGGATGGCACTGCCATCAGCGATGCCAATGTCAGCCAACCTACGCTGCAGTTATAGATAGATCTATACGAGATGACTACAAATTGTACGTAGATGACTCGCTCGGATCCTTCATTGGTCTTGAACACTATAGGAATGACAATGACTCCTAGGGATGGGTTACTGATCTCTTGAAGCCTTGCAGATTAATGCAACTATACAATGCCAAGTCTCCAACCTTCATTCTTAGCTTGGTGAATAAGTCTTCATGCTTGATATCACATGAGATCCCTTTATTTACTAGAACTCTCGACACGTCATAACTTTCCATAGTTATTGTAATCAACAAAGAATGAGTCTCACATCGTACAGATTTAGTCTCGCATCGTATAGATAAGATTTTTAAGAAGAGTTTATAAAGATGAGGCACTCATCACCCTGCAAGTTGGTTTTGTAAGGATGAGTTAAACCCTGAGTCTATTGAGATCTATCAATGCGTTTCCTGCATTGTCCACACTCAGTGGATGGATTTAGTCCCACATCAGATAGATAAGATTCTTGTGGCCTTTTTTTTAGGGAAGCTACCGTTATTTTAAACCTTGATTCTTGCTATATTTGATTCTTTCCATAATCTAAACGTGCATTTTGAATTCACTCCCTGATTTTCTTCAATTTCACTAGTGAATATGAGTTTGCAGAAAATCGAGGACTTCCATGGTGAATCGTTGAGGTACCTTTCTTGACGGAGGTGTGTGATGATGCTTGCGAATGCAATAAGAAATAAAGGGTAATGATGAGTGGCACCTACGGTGGGAGGAAACAATGACATCTAAGGAATCTATGAGAAAAATTTAGTAGGGTGGTAATTCTTTTTTGAGAAATGCTACCGACATATATTCTAATACACACTTTTCAACACATTCTTTTTGATCGGTTAAAATTCACATGCGACCCGTTAAATTTATATGAGACCCACATAATTTGGTGGGACCCATGTAAATTTTAACCAATCAAAAAGAGTGTGTTAGAATGTGTGTTGCTAACATTATTAGGGTTCCAATATTCAACTCATATTTCATTTTAATATTGTTAGATAATAATTTATTGGTTGGTTATTCATGATAGAAATCTTTTCATTCTTTTTAACTTGTGAAGAAATAAATTTGCTAACTAACAACCAAGGTCAATGTTCTCACCTTAATTTTCCATTCATGGCTAATGAAATCCAAACTAAAACATAAAAAATATTAACAATTTCCTTATAAATAAAATTAACAATTAAACCGTTCATGGTGGAAATATTTTCATTGATCGAGCATGTCTCTAAGTAGGTTATATTAACTAATGACCTTCTTGCATATGATTGACTTTGCTTTTTTCTTCTTATAAATTCGTTTCACCAGAGATAATTTTATTCGAGACATTGTTGTACACTAAATGTGCATAGTTTTCTCAGCAAGAATTCGAATCTTGATTGAACATATTGTGGGACTCTAACTTCTTTTGCTAGTTGGTATAATAACATGTAAAATTGTTAGTTAATCTAAAGTTGTTTATCCATTAATTAAAGAACTATAATAACCATGGCAAGCACATTGACAAGTTTTCTTATAAAATATACATATACATGATAAGGTAAACAAGTTTTAATCCTTATAGGCACTTGTTAGCCTAACAGTTGGAAAAAGGCTTGCAAGTAGTGAAAAACAATAGGAAATTTTTCATGATCCTCTTATTTAGCCTCTGCAGCATAAAGAGCTTTGATTTCCTCGATATCATCATAGCTACCAAGAAATATGGGAGATCTTTCATGCAATTTTGTTGGAATTAAATCAAGTGCCTGATATCATAGAAGATTTATCAGTTCATTGGAAAAATAATGCTTTCATCATAGTTTAAAACCATATAGATAAAGTAGTATAATCATACAACAGGGCATGTTGGATGAGTTTTAAACTTAAGGAATTCAAAAAAAGGATCATTATTATACATTTATAAGAAAACAAAATAGTATATGCATGTGTCTGTTAGATTATGATTTAGTGAACTTCGGTGTAAAGTTTGTTCAGAGACAAGTCAGTATAGTTGCTCATAGTTTAGCTATGGCAGTATAGTTGCTCATAGTTTAGCTATGGCAGCTTCAGGTTACGTGTTTTCATACTTTTATTGAAATTCCATCATGTATCTCTATTTTTATTATGAATCAAATGCGCTAAGTTTATTTTCCTAAAAAAATATTCTTTTAAACACATTCTTTTATTGGTTAAGGGTCCGTTTGGTTCCATTTATTACAATTTCTATTTGTAAAAAAAAATCATTTTTTAAACGAAACAATTACTATTAGAAGTTTGCATTTTTTTTACATATTTAAAGAAAAATGTGAACCTAAAGAAAAAATTATCTAAGACATGCTTAAAATGAGAAGTTGTTTCAAGTAGCTTCTCCATACAACTGTTTTTGATTTTGTTTATGATAAACATTTTTGAAAACAAAAGCCTCTAAAAATTAATGAGTAAAGATGCATTACCCTTTCCTTGCCAGTGAAAGCCTGTCCTCCTGCCTGTTCCATCAAGAAGGACATTGGGAAGACTTCATACAATACACTGCATTAAAAATATTAATTAAATTAAGCCATTAAAATTTGAAAAAAAATTAGACCAAATAAAAATTATATTAGCTTAAACATTGAGGTTGAATTTGACATACCGAAGTTTTCCATTTGGACTCTTTTTGTCAGCAGGGTACAAAAAGGTACCTCCATATAGCAATGTACGATGAACATCAGCTACCATGCTGTTTGATGTACAAAAATATCATAAGATGAAAAAAGATGTTAAAACTTAAATGATTTTTTTTTTTTGGTAGAAGAAGCTCAAAAAACTAACTATTCAGCTTAAAATATTGTTAAAGAAACTATAAAGTAATACAAAGGACAAACTAAAATAACTATATATCACACTGAACTCAGATCTCTTAAGTAAGGTCTCGAGTTCGAGTCTTGTGGATAAAAAATATGGTTGGGATGGAAGTCCCCACTAAACATCTTCGGTCAGATTCCACAATAGAGATTAGTCATCGGCAAGTATAAGTGTATAGAATAGAGGCTTTAGACCAGTGGTTCAATTATGTAGGGCAATACACTTCTTATGCTTGAAAACTAATGAGGAATATATCACTCTTCACTAAAGGGTCTGTGGACACAAAATTCCAAGAGTTATGATCAGATCACATGCAGACTCAAGAAGATGAAAAATGGTTCCACCAAAACATGAAAACTCATGATAGAAAATTGATGCTTTTGGTGAAACTAGGAACTCTATGATAATGAATGTTGATTAAAATAACCATTAATAACTATTATAGACTCTATTACTCTACACAGTCTACAGCTTGATGCAGTTGTCTGAGTTCATAAGCTCTTTGGTTAGCTAGTGAAAACAACTTATAGCTTATAGGAAAACAATCTAACTATTTTATCTTTGGTTATAGAAATAGCTTATACATACGCATTTATCTTGATGCTTTTGTTATAAAATGCAAATTAAGTTTTTTATCCAAACAGGGCCTAATATAAGGGCAGTAAGCATGCTAGACTCTTTCTAGGGTTGAGAATCTGTAATACCTTCCAATATATCTTAGAGACTTTGCTGGTGAGCCATCTGTTGGATACTTGCATTTCTCCACATAACTGTAGTAAAGAAAAACAAACTACAGCATTGTTAAATTTTCAATCTTAGTGCTTGAAAACATTATAACATTACTGAATTCATACGTACGCAGCGGTAGGCCCATCCCAGTTCTTGGCATTCCCTTCGTTCACCGAATAAATCTTTCCTTTCTTTGGGATCTGCAAAGAGAACCACACACCAACAATTAACACAAAAGGTGTTGATATACAGGAGTTTATACTCTATTTGAATATTACAATAAGTTTGCATTATAAATAGGTAAATATCAATAGAGAGCAGAGCAGAGGTCAAGCTCTAAACAAATACTGGTTTCGACAAAACTAGGATAAAAATAAGGCAAATTCTACAGTGGACCAATTCAATATGTGATCCACCATACAGCGGTACATGAAAATCGTTCCAAACTCCAACAACGACAGACATTGCCTTCTGGAAGTAGAAGCTCACAAATCTTCTTGCCCTTGTCGCTTAGACGGTGACTTAACCGGCATCAGTTCAATAAGAAACAAGGAAAAACGAATATGCGTGCAAACTCAACTTATATTTGTTTTTCCTTGAATTTGTCGAACTGACACCAATCAAGTCACCAAAAAGAGTGTGAGCTTCTACTGCCAATGGGCGCATTCCATCGTTGTTCGAGTTCCGAGTGATTTTTAAATACTGGTCTACCATGGACAACCTATTAAGGTAGTCAACTTTAGATCCCACCTCAAAATGAGCAGGTTCGTATAACCTAGTAATATGCTTGATACATGAAGTTTTGAGCAAATAGAAACTTAAGAAGGTCCCGACTTTCGTCAGAGCTGAGCAGGCAGGCAGGTAATCATATCCAGAGAGAAAAACAATTTATAATAGTGAAGTGATCCATAAGTTATCGGAGTATTTACCTTAATGTCAGGGTGGGTTAGGATAAACTCGCCAAGAGAAGGGTCAAGGGTGAAACCATTAACACCACTTCCAGTCGTTATCACAAACTGCAAATCAATAGATCTTAAATTGTAATTGAGTAATTAAGCATTGTAATTTTAGAATGAAGACATAAAAAATCGCGATCAATAAACAAGAATACAAGTTTATTAATATTATTATACCGTGCAAGAGCTTCCGTACATGCAATAACCAGCTGCCAACATGTGCTTCCCTGGTTGCAGAACATCATCAATGATTGGTTCATGGTTATCTTTCATCATATAAATCCCAAAAATCTGCAAAATGTTCAATTGACACCGGAAATATCCGGTTAGTATGGAATATCAATCCTTCTACACATAACAACAAGAACAGTAACAATAGTCGTAGTAGAACAAAATCTATGAAGCGCTGACACGGCATGAAACTGATACATTAACACTTGTAATAATTTCAGAAAATTAATGTACACGTCTCTGTCGTGCCGGTATCAGACACTGACACATGTTGAACACTAGACATACATGTCTTCAAATATGAAGTGTATGTGCTGCATAGGTACAAAATTGCAAGAAAAATTTGAGTAGGGATTAGGATCATACAGTTCCAATGGAAACACCACAATCAATGTTGGAGGAGCCGTCTAATGGATCAAAAACAACACAGTACCTGAATCGTAATAAAAAATAGAAGACTGTGTTAACTAATCAGACCAAAAAATCAGTTAAACTTCTCCCTAGAAGGTTTTAAACTGTCAACATCATGTCACGTGACACAATGCTTGACGATGTAAAGCAAAAGTAAATACAACTGATGCAGTCACAATTTTGATCACAATTCAATCAAAACCTTGATTAGAACAAAATCTGATGGCCACAATGCAACCACGACAAAATCGCTACTGCAACTTAAAACCTTCGTAGAGAATATATGGAAAAAATTGACAGTACTAAAGAACAGAGAGAGTGAACAACTTTCCACGCTGCTTAGGCTCCACAAATATTGCATCCTCATCTTCTTCAGAGACCAAGATGCACTGTTAAAACATCATATCATCGTCAGCATCCATTAAACTCGGTTGTTAAATACCAAAATGATTAATCACTTACTGTTCTGCCACTGCTTATCAAAGCCTTGCAAAACACCTCATTGGAAAGAACATCCAGCTTCTTCTGTTCTTCGCCCTTCATTCCAAACAATAAAGAAAGTAAATTAAAAATGACATCAAATTGTTAATGCATGTTTCGTTTTACTAGCGAGTGTCCAAATTGATTTCATCTCAGTGTTGTTAATCGCAGATCGCAAAATATAGTGTTCTATTCAAATTCCGCTACAGTACAATAGTACATTACTATTTCCTCTCTTAACAATTATTTTAGTAAGATACTGACTTTTGATTACCATAATCAATCAAAAGTGATTTTATATCCAAACCTCCATTTCACTAACCATCATGAAAAAGTAGTATTTTCGCATAATTGAAAATTTTACACCAAGTTCTAAATCAAATTTGATTTTAGAGTAACAAAAAATTCTTACATAAATTATTTCACTGAAAATTGAATTTTAATCAAATCGATGTTATAAAATCAAGTTCTTTAAAATCACTTTCAGTGAACCCACATCCAACCAAATATTAAGTTATTTTGACTTCTAAAAGCAATAAAGTAAAGAAAGAAAAAGACTTATACATATAAGTTTGTTTGGGAAACACTTGCCTGAACATTGGTCTCTCCAGCAAGTCCAATGAGCTTAGCAAGACCAGCCTACACATATAACAAAATCTCATAACTTAATATATCATCAACATCTCATTATCATCATCAACGTAACTAGAAATTGCAGGTGCAATCACAGATTTACAGTTCCATTATTGCAACAGTAATGTCACAATCAAGACTTCAAATATTGGTGGTTGCATCATCTCAATGTGGCCACAATTAAAATCTTATGTTATAAGCTGCAAATTAAGTTGTTTATCCAGATGATTGACCCAAAGTGATTAATGAGCTCCACCAAAATACGAATCATTCAAGAAAATCCGAGTTCAATCTCTAGGTTGAACAATTCTTGGCCACACATTTAGTACCTTCTGGCTGAATATTGTACTACTAGGTCCCCTTTGCCTAGAAACCAGGGTGTTAATACCAAATAAAATTAAATTGTTTATCCAAACAGGGCCTTTTCCTATATGTTTGGTACAAAATCAGAGAATAGCTCGACCACCGCAATTCCGAACACGCACTTAAAGGTCTTCACAGCAACGTCACATCCGTATATCGGTAGCGTAACCACAATCGCAGCGACAATTTAAAGCCACTTTTGACGTCTCTTCAACCATAATTCACTGTCAAGCACAAACACATACAAAGACACTAGACAAGACACAACACTAACATGTCAACACTGGTAATAATTTAAGAAAATAACATATTTCAATGTAATCATATATGACATTATCTAACGATAATATCATTTTTACATCAACATATGCGCGAAATTGTGACACACATAATACGAGGAGTGTCCTTACTCCATATCAACCTTTTTTGATAAGGCAGTATCAAAGAATACAACAATACAACCACACAATGAATCTTGATAACAATATTCCCATATTTAATGAAGCACAGATAGAAGAAGGACACCAGACGCAACATAGACACCGCTACGCCAACACTCCTGATAATTTGATAAAATCACATGATTCAATGTAATTATATCTGTCGGTGTCAGACAAGACTTAATCCGAGAAGCGTTCATGGATCATGTTAAAACACTTTTAGATTAGTTATGAAACATAGAATTATGTTCAGTGGTGGCCCTGAGCATGGTAACTAGAAATCTCATATTACGTCAAGTGCAGAAAACCTATGAAAAAACAAAACAAAAAAGAGAAAAAAACAGTGAAGGTACCTTGTTAACAGCAGAACAAACAAATTTGCAACCAAGAACAATGTTATTAAGCAAGATGGTGAAATCTCCACGTGATTCAGGATGCTTAGATTGTTCATTCAACACAAAACGTGTTATGGTCATCAAGTCTGTACGATGTGCATCTGCGCTGTGGTCCATCTTTGCAGAATCTGAAAAATCTTCTGATGAATCAATCGTAACTGAAACCAATCAACTACGTACGTACCAAATTCTTTACATATATATGTGTTCGTGCGTCATCACTTTTATTGCTATTAATTTTCTTGTATTAAAAAGTTGTATATTGTCAATGTAAAAACTTGTACGCCCTGCCGTGTCCATTAGCTCAAGTCGACAAAAATATTGAAATTGTTAGGTCGGACAACATATCTTAGTTTTTTTTTTGGTGTAAACCGGGTATCCTCCGCGCGCAACTTGCGGAGACTAATCCCTCGAGCATTGTGGGACCCATATGGGCGGCAGGCTCTCCCTAAGAGTTTTAACGTTGCTGCATGCCCAAGGCTGGATTCGAACCCAGGACCTTGGTTAAGCTAGAAGAGACCCGTTCCATCTCATCTAAGCGCTCTTGGGTTTGAACCCCTACCTTCTTCTATCTGTGCTTCTTTAGTTATGTATGTATGATTAGTTTTTAATAGTTATTTTTATTTCATTTATCTATCTAAAAAAAGTAATAGTGCCACACCGTATTTTTAAGGGATAACACCGCATTCAACACACCACAATCAATTATATGTGTTTTTAAATATAATTATGATTAAATTTACATATTTTTAATGATTTTGATTGCCAATGTAGACCATGATTTAGTCATAAGTAGTATAAATAAAAAGATTTGGGCACACATTTCAAAATATATATTATTTATTTATTCAAAAATAGATTATTCAAATCGTTTTTCTTTTATTCTTTTCAATCATGTGTGTGGGTCCGATAAAAGATCACCTTACAATGTGTTTATAAGTGAGATCAATCATTATTTCATCATAAATTGATTTTGGAAGGTTGTGTCAGGTTCAACCACGATTTTTAAAATGATATTAGTTGATTAGTATTCCATTCGATTCTTATTATAAGAAAATAAAAATAAAAATAAAAACATCAAAATCGATGCAATCATTAATTAGTGTAACTTTTTGAAAACTTTACAAATTTATTCTCATAAAAAGTTGTAAAACATTAAATACATCCCACTAATATTAATAAGATAAACATTAAATATAAGGTGGAAAAATCTTTTAAATAATAATTATATCTTACAAGTTGTGATATTTTCTTATACTTCTATATAGGATCGAATGAAGTATTTTATCGGCGACATTAACATATTTCAGTTTTAAATGAAACATCTCGCATTATCTTTTCAATTATTTTGAAAAATTAATCGTCTAAAACTAAAACAATCTATCCAAATTCTAAACATACACTCTAGATTTTTTTTTTTTTAATACAACAATTGTATAAGATAAAGTGTGAGAGGGACCAATATACTATGTGAGGAGAAGGGGGAATGGTGGTGGGTTCGATGTTTTGGGTGATGGGAGAAGAACCAGAAAGGGATGGGGCTATCTACTTGATGAAATGACACGTGGCATTCATAGAATCAAATACCCATTCGTGGCTTTGCGTTGGATAACGATTTTCGTCTTACTCACATTTCTGTTTTCTGTTTTCGAGGCAATATTAAACGGCTATAGCTTTTCTTTGTACTAAAGTTTTATTTTATATTTTTAAGGATGATAACAAACAAATATGACATAAAATTACGAAATTGTTATATAGAATATTATGATTGTGATGCAGTAAATGTAGCTCAGTTAGTAGCTATCAGAAATAATGTTTGTAGGTGTTGGAGTTTGAATCCCGAATTTTCCACTTCTCCACACTTTAAAGTGTGTGATCTAGCTATTAGGTTATTGAAAAAATAAAAATATCATGATTGTGTAATTCTAACGAGCAAAGATAGGTAAACACCATTAATGTGTACACCCCTTTATACCGCTTTGAAATTTTTTAATTAACATATGGTTTGTGTGACCACATTTTTTTAGTTGCCTGACCACTAGTTTTCTAGAATTTATTTGGTTAACTAAGTAGAAAAATAGTGGTCACGCGCATTTTAGTTGTTCGACCACATTTTTCAGCTTCTAAATAGTGGTAACACAACTGAAAAAAATATGATCACATAGATCATATATTTGGTTAACTGATTGTTTTTAGAGTGATAGAAAGAGGTTTACATATTAAGGGTGTCTACCAATCTTTATTCAATTCTAATATTGTCTCCTTCAACTACTCATTTCTAACATTTTATGGACTTAGCTAGAGAATGAGAGAAAATACTCTCATGCATACAAATGATGAGTGAAACATACGTTGGTTAGTTATGACGGTTGAAACTTTAGTCATGCTGGCATCGCAAGTCATCATAATATGATTTTTTTTTTAACTAATGTTATGGTGTCACCCGAAAACAATGTGTGTCATATGCATATCCTATTTATTATTAGTAAATGAGAAAAGAATATATACAAGTTTGGCTTTTAATTGGTTTCTCTTTGGTTGATATTTCAAGTATTTCAGATCATGTTTGCAGTTTGACTTTTTAATAGGCGGTTCAAAAGTTCGACGATCTTTTATGTATGTTATTTGATATTTTTGCATTGTTGTAATTTGGAAAGAGAAGAATAATAGAATATTTAGCCAAAAGGGTGTTTCTATTTATCATCTTTTAGATAAAGTCAAATTACTTTCCAATTGGTGCCTGAAGGCAAAATTTGTCAACTTAACTTTCAGTTATCATGGTTGGTGACCAGGGGCGGAGCAAGGGGGATGCAAGTGAACCCCCTAAACTCTAGAAATTTATACCAATTTTTTTATGTTTTGTTGTTTTGAACCCCCTCAAAATTCTATCTTGCACCTTATTGGCTCATGCACAAACTCTATCTCTTCTCTCAAATATCAATAACAAGTTAAATTAAGTCATTATGACACTGCATGCTAGGTGTCCAACCTGTAAAGCTTGACTCAAACACATGTTTTATATTATTATGAAAATAGTATACATAAAATCACAAAACTATTTTAGTGTTAATGTTATGGTTCCTATGGAAATGGGGACGAAGAAATTTCGAGTTCGATCAAACGATATGAAAAGTTTGATGAAGAATTGTTTCATTCAAAAATTGAATTTGAGTTCTTCCTAGCTATTTTCTCTTAAGTGAAGTTCATTAATTGACAGTTTTACCCTTCGTATGTTTGTCATTATCCCAGTAAAGGTAATTGACAGTTTTACCCTTCGTATGTTCGTCATTATCCCAGTAAAGGTAATTGACAGTTTTACCCTTCGTATGTTCGTCATTACCTCAGTAAAGGTAATTGATAGTATTTCATTTCGTATGTTTGTCGTTACCCCAGTAAAGGTAATTGACAGTTTTGTATTCCATGTTGTTCATCGTTACCCCAGTAAAGGTAATTGACTGTTTTACCCTTCGTATGTGCGTCATTACCTCAGTAAAGGTAATTAACAGTTTTACCCTATCGTATGTTCGTCGTTACCTCAGTAAAGGTAATTGACAGTTTTACCCATTCGTATGTTCGTCGTTACCTCAGTAGAGGTAATTGACAGTTTTACCCTTTCGTATGTTCGTCAATACCCCAGTAAAGGTAATTGACAGTTTTACCCTTTTGTATGTTCGTCGTTACCCCGGTAAAGGTAATTGACAGTTTTACATTCCATGTTGTTCGTCGTTACCCCAGTAAAGGTAATTGACAGTTTTACCCTTCGTATGTTTGTCATTATCCCAGTAAAGGTAATTGACAGTTTTACCCTTCGTATGTTCGTCATTACCTCAGTAAAGGTAATTGATAGTATTTCATTTCGTATGTTTGTCGTTACCCCTGTAAAGGTAATTGACAGTTTTG
Organism: Medicago arabica; assembly: GCA_946800305.1. NCBI lineage: Eukaryota > Viridiplantae > Streptophyta > Magnoliopsida > Fabales > Fabaceae > Medicago > Medicago arabica. The sequence goes on from OX326966.1 coordinate 48,636,761, forward strand.
TATTCCATGTTGTTCGTCGTTACCCCAGTAAAGGTAATTGACAGTTTTACCCTTCGTATGTGCGTCATTACCTCAGTAAAGGTAATTGACAGTTTTACCTTTTCGTATGTTCGTCGTTACCTCAGTAAAGGTAATTGACAGTTTTACCCTTTCGTATGTTCGTCGTTACCTCAGTAAAGGTAATTGACAGTTTTACCCTTTCGTATGTTCGTCATTACCCCAGTAAAGGTAATTGACAGTTTTACGCTTTTGTATGTTCGTCGTTACCCCGGTAAAGGTAATTGACAGTTTTACATTCCATGTTGTTCGTCTTTACTCCAGCATTTTCGTCGTCATTGCATTCGTACTTGCATAACAGACAACTCATATCATTACATCCATAGAGCTTTCTCGATTTCTGAGTTGGTCAAAAATTGATGTACTTGATATTTAAGTCTCTCCGACCCGTCGTTTCAAAAATCTTCGTCTTTTTAAATAGGGGCATCTGTCGTACCCTAATTTTTGACCAATTTATTTTTTATTTATTCGTACGTTGATCGTTTTTCAGTTGTCCGTTCGCGCGTTAATTCCCGTAATATCTGTTTTTATTCGAATTTGTGGTCACATTTATTTTTCGTTCGTCGTTTATTTTTAATGTCGCTCGCGTATTAATTTCGTAATTTTTACTCGCGTTTCGTGCGTATTTTTAGTGTAGCGTAACGTTTGCGTTTTAAAGTTCATTTTATTCACGTCGTCGTTTTATTGTTTTATTTAGCGTAAAATAGCTGCGTATCTCAGTCGTATCAGACGAAATTTCGGTAGAGAGGTATTTTAAAATACCTCATTTTTTGGTTCCGACGGGACATTTTTTTTATTTATTATTTAATTTTCGTTTTTTATTTTTAATTATGTATTTAGTTATTTCTTTTTCCATTTATTTAATCTGTTGTTATTTATTTATCAGTTTTATTATTTTTTTTAAGTCATTTGGTACACTTGTCATTTTGTCATTGGTCCTGTCCAACTTTTTCTCCAAGAAACTGCAGGGGTATTTTTGTCATTGTCAGTGTATCAGTGAACAGTACTATAAAAGTATTGTTCACGCGTCAGAATGGTCCCCCAAGAGTCAGATCAGTCAGAATCAAGTCAGAAAATCATCAAAAACACCAATCTTTTTCTCTCTCTCTTTTTTCCAGAATCAAAATCACCAAAAAAACTAAAAACTCATGAACATTCATGAATGTTCATCATGAACATGAACAACCACAAATCATAAACACAACCACAAATCCATAACCCACAACCACAAATCATAACACAACCACAAATCCATAACCACAACCACAAATCCGAACTCATTTTTCGGATCTAAACAACAAGCCAAAACCAAACACACCAAAACCGAACCACATCAAAACGACATCAACAAAGCCAAGTCCGAAAACGTAAACAAGGCAAGGCTAACAACCACAAAACCGAACTCATCCAAGAGGACCAAAAACGCAACAAACCGTAAGCAAGGCAAGGGACACGAAATCGAAAAGGAAGAAAAAGAACAAGGACTCAAAACTGAAAATAAAGAAAGAGGAAGCCGAACCGAAAAAGAAACAAGATCAAGAAGAAACAAGGGTAATGTTCTTGGTCCTTTTGTGTTTTTTTTGTGGTTTTCATTTTGTAGATCTAGGCCGTTTTGATGTTGTTCTTTGAAAAGTAAGTTCAGATCTAGAAGGAGAAGAAGAAAAGGAGTAGATTGATGTATTTTTTTAAAAAAAAATGGGGATCCACCGCTCCGACGCGGCGGCGCTCTGGCCGGCCACCGCGTCGGAGCACCACTCCTGGCCGCCCTAGCCTTCTTCTCCGGCGAGCATACATAGAGAGAGAAGAGAGCTTTTCAGTTTTGTGTTTTCTAGAGAGAGGAAAGGCTTGGAAGGAAATGATAGAAAACCACAAAAAAACACTTATATACTCATTAATGAGTTGGGGCGGGTCACCCATGGGTTGACCCAGTACCCGCCCCAGCTCTTGTAATCCATGACCCAGCCCATTTTTATGCTACTGTTTTGCTGTATGCACACCCATATTGCTTCCTGCACCCCCTCCCAGTACATGTTTTTATAGCATTTTTTTATCATTTCATACATTATTTTTTTTATTTTCATACAACATTAGAGCCATGTTTCATGCATTTTTTTATTAGTGTCTTAATTTTCATATCATGCATTTTTTTTATTTAAATTTTATCTCTTATGTTCTAGTTCATTTTAGGCTTTAAAGTAACATTTCATATTTTTTCCATTTTGTCTAAAGTTTTAATTATCATGCATTTATTATCTTTTATTTTATTTAATAGTTTAATTTTCATCTCTTGCATTTTGTTTAATTAGCATTTCAAGTATCATGCATTGTATAGTTTACCTATTAATTTCAAACTCATGCATTTTTCTAACTAATATTTCTTTTCGAAAACTTGTGTTTCATACTTTTTTAAAATATGCTTAATGTCATGCATTTTATTTGGTAGTTATTCTAGTATGTGATGTTCTTTTTATGCTTAATGTTTCGGTATATTTCGTTTTGCATTATCTCTAGTATAATCTCATGCATTTTTTAAATTCTTGTTATGTATTTATTTTTATCCTACTTAGTGTGTATAATTAGGGAATTGATGTAATTTATTTTCGCGCATTTTTTTCTTTTTGAGACCATAGAATGTATTTAGGGTATGTAATATGTAACCGGCACACGCACTGACACTCCACTTTATTTATCGCTTTACGCTATTTTATTTTTTTTCGCCGTTACGCGATTTCATCGTTAGTTTAGAAAAATATTTTTCTTCAAAAAAATCAAAAAAATCAAATGCAAATTTCTTTAAAGTAAACCTTGGTTTGTAATCCAAGTGTTTTTCCTTTTATTTTCCTTAATCAAATGTTAATTAATTTAATATCCACATTAGACATGGATTTCGTACAATTAAAATTAACCAACTTCATCGTATTTTCTTCTCATGCCTTGAGGCCTCTCATCTTTTCTTAAAATCTTTTCAAAAAAATGTTAAAATCAATTCAACTCATCAAATAAGTTCTTTAGCCGAACTACTTGATTTTGATCCCGATTTATTTGGGTAAGTAGGCAAAGGGTTTCGACCCTTCCAAATCAATAAAAATAACCAAAAACATGCTTCATCTTTCTCCTTTCTTTCACTTTAATTCTTAAACTTTTTTTAATAAGTAAAATTAATTTAGCGCAAGATTAGAGAATAGGTAGAAGGTTCCTATGTGATACCATAGTCGGTTCGGGTGCTTAACACCTTCCCCAATCGAAACCAACCTCCGAATCCAAGGTCTCATAAGGGTTTTTACTCACTTTTTCCCTTCCCGCGAATAAAAGTTGAGAGTTCAATGATTCAAGGTTCAAATCCGATCAATGATTTTGATACCCGAAAATAACGAGCACAATATTTATAGCATTTTATAACAAATTATAATTGGTATTTACAAATTATAATTGATATAAGATTTTACAACAGAGCGTCATCTTCTCACTCTAAATTTTTTATTTAAAGAAAAAGATTATATAACAAAAAATGTAAAGTATTTAACTATATTAAAATTTATAATTTAATATCACTGTCTCTAAATATATGACTCTTTTAAGATTTTTCTTTATCCTTTTTTATAATCCACATTTCAAATTTTCAACCGCATTAATTATTTTTTGCTGTCTCAGTATCAAACACATGTTGAACCCCCTGACTCGGGGTCTTGGCAACGCCACTGTTGGTGACTCACCCCTTTCTCTTGTGTCTACATTGATTAATAACACTCTTTTCTTTTTCTCTTTTTTAGATTGTTTGTGTTCTATTGCAAGACCTTGATGTTTCTCTTTAGTACATCTTGTGTTATGAGGAACACTTTGTATTGTTAACATAATTCATTTTATCTTGTTATAACAAAATAATAAAAAATTTCGGGGTCGAACCAAAACCAACTAAGGTAAGTATATTGATAGGTAGACAAGATAATTCTTAGCAGACATTTCACAATTGAAAACATTCCGTGTAAAACTTGTCTTCAACACTCTTTCTCTTGCAAAAAAATTTCTTCCAACCAAGTGTTTATCAATTGTTTGATTTTTATTCAATCTTATTCATTTCAAATATTCATATTAGTCATATCTTTGACACTATTTTTATGTTGTGTGAGTCTTTTTATGATATGCTTCCAATCACTTAAGACCTCATAATTTGCTAGCAAACTCAATTTACTAGAAGTAGAAGTGTTTTTTTTTTTAACAATTTACACAAAAACAATATACTTTGTCAATATATTTACAATAAACTAGCCATATTTTTATTACTAATCCCACAATTGCTTAACTTTCTCGAATGATTTTCATTTGATAAATGCTTAAGATATTTGTCATTAGAAAAATTAAGATTTATTTTTCTAATAGGCTCCGTTAAACCAGAATATCCTTTGATTTGTTATTAAGATTCTGCCATATTCTTTGATCATAAATTTCAAAATGATGAACTTCTTTTTTCATTTTTTTTGGTTTATAAACGAAGAGTGAGTTTAAGTATTAAAGAGAGACTTTGACATCCAAGCTCAGTTGTCATCCAAAAAAAAAACCCTATTTCTATATATACAAGAGGGGGCCAAACCAAAACCCTCAAAACAAAAAACAAGAAAAATAAGCTTTTTTTTTTTTTTTAATAATCATCACCAAGATATTTCATATTTGATGCATTTGGAACATCATTAGAAACACTTGAATTATTATCAATGTCCTCATTTTCATTTTCATTATCTGAATTTTCCAAGTTTTTGTTTGGCTCACTATTGATAGTGCAATTTGAGGTTGAAAACACTTGCCAGGGCAGGGGGTTATATAACAAAAATGTCATTAAGACTGAAAACTTTGTTTATATTTGGGCCTCCTGATACGATTTGGTATATAAACCCCCTATAAAACCAGTTTTTCTATGTACATTCCCTTATAAAAATAGTTTTTGAACCCCCTAAAAACCTAAGCCTTAGGTCATTGCACTCCGAGCCTATGCCCAAAGTCGGTCATGTAATTCACTTGTGTGCGAGTTTTAAATGATTGTTGTCGTTTCGTCTTTTCATGCAAAAAAGGAGAAAACATCATCTTAATTCTTAAACTTGCGAGACAATGTCATTATAATGTTCTTTTTAGATAGACGAAATGTCTATAGCTAATAAAAACTTAAACACGCAAGTGGAGGATTCGAGATTCATACCTCGATCACGGCATCCGACTTAGCAATTTCGTCATTTTCAAAGTTAAGTTAGAACTTGTGGACGATGTTTATAAAGTATAGAAAATGCAAACAGATCCAAAATGCATCTTTTGTTAGAAATTATATATATTGTTTTGGTGATTTTGAATTACAACTTTATTAATTTTAATCTAAATATTTTCACCTTTTAATAGTTTTTTTCTGTCAAAGTAGAATGGACTTGCCAAATATTGCTTCATCATTTTCTCAAAAAAAATAAAAATAAAAAAATATTGCTTCATCATTTACACTTTCTGGTTTAGCATGTAACCTGTTATCACCTCCTTGCTTTCCACCATTTCATGCAGACACATTTTCAATATTTTCAAAAGCAGTGTTTGTGTGTGCAGGATTAAATAAATCTAGTTGTGAGTCTGTTAGTTGGCATGCGCCAACACCAACATGTACAAATGGCTCAGTCTTAGTTTCTAATGCTTCCTCTCGGGGTATTTTCCGTGACTATATAGGGACACTACTTGGTTGTTTTGCTAGTAACTTTAGTGCTTACGCTGTTTTTGAGGAAGTAATGTTGGTTTTTATAATTGCAATGGAACAAGCTTTTGATTCATAGTTGGACTAATTTATGGCTTGAGGGGGACTCACAAGTGCGTTATTGGTCTTCAAGAATTTTAATCCTTATTTATTAATTTTGTTAGGTTTGTAACAATTTAACCTATTTTCTTCCCGCTAATTTACATAATTTTTTATAGAATGACCTTTAGGTAATGACTTAAATATGTCTTTCGTCCCTGCAAATATAAGCCATTTGAATTTTCGTCCCTGAAATTACTAATCCTTATATTAATCATTTGATAAATGGTCATAATTATATCTGATTAGTAACTTCAGGGAAGAAAATTCAAATGACCTATATTTGCAGGGACGAAATACCTATTTAAGCCAACCATCTCGCCCAATCATCACTTGCCACATGGGCAACACGTCGCTAGTAACAATCCAGTTCAGCAAAAAAACCTCAATAGGACCAAAAGTCAAATGATTAAATTTTGCAGTGACAGATTAGAAGGATTAGTAACTTCAGGGACGAAAATTCAACTGACCTATATTTGCAAGGATGACTAAGTCTTAGGTAATTTATAGAAGTTGTGATTTCTCTTAATAAAAATGATGATAGAAAGTTCAGAAGAACGCAACTTAAGTATAAGATGGTTTTCTAATCCATTTTGCATATATATATATATATATATATATATATATATATATATATAAAGATAATATGGTTTTCTGACATAAAATTCCAAGTCGAAAAAACTTGAATTCATTTGATTTTGCAACAAGTCAACCTCTTGATTGAAAATAAAAATACACACTTCAAAGTTCCAAAATACTTCCACACAATACAAATATCTTGAAATTTGCATTCAAATGACTTATTTTAAAAGCAATAAACAACATTTAAATTGGCCTATTTAATTACCATTGTGCCTTTGATGTTTGAGTGACTTAAGCTCCTCAATTATTTGCATCAATTTTGCATGAGAAGTCCCACCAACAAGTATAGCTTTCTTTCCATCATCACTCAAAGCTTTAGCTCTTAATCTCATCTCCTCAACTTCTTTTCCATTTGTCATCACCAAACCAATAGCCTTTGCAATATCCTCTCTTTTCACAATGTTCTTAGTGTCAAACTCATTCCAATTTTTCCATTCTTTAACCCCAAGTGACACCCCAATTCTCAACACATCAACCACCAACTTCTCATTAAAAAAATGTTCAGCAAATAAAGGCCAAGTCACCATAGGCAACCCAACATTCACACTTTCAACCACTGTGTTCCAACCACAATGAGTCACAATTCCTCCAATAGCTTTGTTCTCAAGTATCAACAATTGTGGGGCCCAACCCCATATCAAATAACCTGTATTGCTTTCTTTCACTCTCTTCTCAAACTCCTCCATAAAACCTTCACCTTCTTTATCATCATTTTTACGAACTACCCAAATGAAATCACAACTTGATACTTCAAGTGCATGAGCTAATTCAATGATTTGAGATGATGGGAACTTGTTCATGCTACCAAAACATACATAGAGAACAGAATTCTCTTTCTTGGAATTAAGCCATTCAAACAAACTACTATCTCCTTCTACATTTGTGTCACCTCTTTCTGCCTTATCAGAAACATCTTGGTTTGCCCATAATGAAACTGGTCCTAAGCTCCAACACTTTGTTCCAAATGCATTCTTGTAATGCTCCTCATAAGCCCCCTCCAAACTGTAAAAGCTATTGAATACCGCACCATAGCTTTTTCTAGTTGTATTATTGACCACCTTCATAACAAATTTTGTGTAAGCACAAATTCATATTGTATAATCAATTAAAACGTGAATATAATTTGTATTACATACATACACACATATATACACACTAATCTATGTTAACATCATGTTTTTGTGTATCTTTTTTTTTTCTTTCAATTTTGTTGGTATTAATCCTTCGATTTTCGAAAAAGAGAGATTTTTAATCCAGAGTTCGGTTGTGAGTTAAGTATGGTCTGATCCCGAGTTTCTCCTCAAAAATGGAAAAACAAAAAAAAGGTTACTCGGTTCTATTTGGACCACTGTCGGTTGAGTGGGGATGGTACGCTTGAATTGGGCTCCAGAGTAAAATATTTATTAAAGACTTTGAACCATTTAACTTAATCTATTATTTAAGGTTATTATTCGGATAACTAAACGATATTTGACAATTTTTTTGACAATTTTCTCTTTCATACCCACATTATGTTTTACTTTCTCTCTATTATTTTTCTTTGTGAATTTATAGTTGTCTCAAAAGCTGTCACACAAATGGTTGTTCAAATAACACACATCATTTGAATATATTTAATCCAAATCATGAAAGGTCGAAGGTATTCATTGGCTCATAATAGTAGGGGAGAGATAAATGGAACCCGCGTCTTACGGAGACTAGGGCCGGCAAAGAATCGAATCAACTAGACAATAGTTTGGTGCTCGATTCGACAATTATCTTGTTGAACTTGGTTCAAGAACCAAACGAGCTGAACTTGAGCTGAAATCCAAGTTCGTTAAATAAATGAGTTGAACTTGAACTGTATATAGTTCAACTCGGTTGGTTCATGAGTTGGCTCGATAATATATATATATATATATATATATATTAGTTTAGTAAAAATTAATAAAATACAAGCTTAAATATTAAAAGACAAAACATGTAATTTATTACAAAATTTCTATGATATTTATGTACTTGTTTTTTAGGAATTATTTCCTTTTCTTTTTATCAAAGAAAGGAGGGGATTATTTCTAATTTAATTAACAATTAACAATAATTAATAAAGATTCCCTAAAGAAAAGAAAGAGAAAGGCTCTACCAAAAAAAAAAAAACAGAGAAAGACTATCACTATCACCACAAACAAAAAAGAGCGAAAGAAACAAAAAGAAGCAAATAACATAGTTGTGTAAGATTTTAACTAAACATAAATAACATAGCCCCCCTCTCCTTCTATATATATATATATATATATATATATATATATATTTTCCAATAAATTTTAGAGATTGGTAGACATAGAAGGGAAGTATCCCAGAATGTCAATTTAGTTGGGATGTCAGTGATGCCTTCTCATATATGTTTTTCTCTCTTTTAGCAAAACAAAAACTAAACACATGTGCTAAAATTTGTCCCACATCGAGGAGTTTAATAATAACACAATGGAGTAGTAGTTATAAAAGAGCAGTGCATTTGTCCATCAATATGGACTGCGCTACATAGTACTACTGCTTTTTCGTTAGTTGTTTTAGACAAACATGGTTTATAGTTTTATTTTAGTTCAATTTTTGTGTATTTTTTGAATAAATTAAAAGGTTGTTTTTGACAAAAACAAAAAAAACTCTTGAATTTCATTACTCGAGTAACGAGTTGAATCGAATTGTTCGTAAACTTTAAACGAGCTGAATTTGAGTTAAATAAAAGGTTCGTATTGAACTCGAGCCGAACTTCGAGCTGAGTCAATTCTTATTGAGTCAAGTCGAGCTCAAACGAGTTCGATTTGGCTCGACTCATTTCCAGCTCTAACGGAGACTAAATAAGTATATGAGAATGGTTTGACATTAGACATATTCATGTCATTTATTTTATTTTTTGTAATTTTTCGATCTCCTATTTTTAATGCTCTATTTTTTATAGGCTCGGTTTGAGAGTTTTGAGGGGAGGGGATGAGAGGGAATGTGAACAAAAGAAAGGAAAAAGTGGAAAGAATGAATAGCTATAAGAGGATAGAACTTTGGGGTAAGGCTAACAAGGAAACGAACCAGCTCAAAAATAGTTTGAGATTGATTTGGTAAATAATTCGTTGAACGTAGTTCGTGAACCAAAAGAGTTGAACTTAAGCTGAAAATTAAGCCCGTTAAATAAATGAGTTGAACTTAAGTTATGAGTAGTTCGACTCGTTTGGTTTATGAGACAGCTCGATATATATATATATATATATATATATATATATATATATATATATATATATATATATATATATAGTTGTTGTTACCCATTGCTATATCAATTATAATAATTTTAAAGCAAATATTATTCATTCTTTTTTCATCCAAATTTTACACTAATTCTCACATTTGAAATTGGCTACTTAATTTAAATCCTATGGCCAACGTTAACATAACTTTATTAATCCCACATCTGACAGTTTTGTGAAGGATATGGAGCTACAGTGATGTTAATTAGTAAATTAATAGCGCTATTATTAATATAAGTTCTCATTAAAACCTTTGCTTTCTATTCAAATTTGAATTTGAATATTAAGAGACATTTTTTCTTTTTGTCTTTTGGTTGATTTAATTCGAACTATCGAGTTGAACCGAGTTGCTCGTGAATCCGAATCGAATCGAATTTGAGCTGAATAAGAAGTATGTGACGAACTCAAGTCGAGTTTCGAGTCGATTTAAATCTCATTAAGCCGAGCTGAAGCAAGTTCGACTCAATTCGACTTATTTCCAACCCTACTTTGAGGGTTAGTTTTTTGGCTTATTCAATAACCCGGTCCCTTAACTTAATTGATTGTCTCAATTTAGTCCCTTAATTATAATTTGTACCAATTTGGTCTCCTATATTTTGTTCTGTTACTAGTTTTAGTCCTTTCTGTTAGTTTCTCTCAAAAAACGTTAACAGAAAGAACTAAAACTAATAAAAGAGCAAAACACAGGGGATCAAATTGGTACATAAGTTAACGTTTTTTTTAGAGAAACTAACAGAATGGATTAAAACTAGTAACAGAGCAAAACATAGGGGATCAAATTAATACAAATTATAGTTAGAGGACCAAATTGAGACAATCAATTAAGTTAAGGGATCGTGTGATTGAATAAGCCTAATTTTTTTTATAATACAGAATCCCTATAGTTTTACAAATATAATTTATGTTGTTATGATATTTCAAACTTATAAAAGTAATAGATAAAAACTCAAAAAATTTATTGAAATAAATTAAAAGGTTAATAGGTCTTTACCTCCTTGTAATATAGGCCATTTCCAGTTTTACACCCAGTAAAATTATTATTTTTGATTTACCCTCTGTAAAATATTTTTGTTTTGATTTACCCCCTAATAGGCCAAACAAAAACGAAAATTTCTTGAAAAATAAAATAAAATTGGTTTTTGTTTGGCCTATTAGGGGGTAAATCAAAACAAAAATATGTAAATCAAAAAAATAATTTTACAGGGAGGAAAACCGAAAATGACCTATATTTCAGGGGGTAAAAACCTATTAACCTAAATTAAATGATTTACCTTCATGATCTTTCCAAAATAACTGTCTGGATTTTTGATCCAATCTGGTAATTGCAATCTAGTCATCTCCAACTTATCTGGCAACCCAACGATCGTAACTTTATCATAATCGGACTCCACCTCTGTATGACTTGAATGTTGTTCAAACGAGAGCTCCGCGCAACGAGAGAAAATACTCCCCGGACAAAAAACAATCCTTGGGATACCCAACTTGGCTGCAACATCCACGGTCCATACCCAAAACATGTCACTAATTATGCAATCAACTTCTATCCCCCCAAACAAGTAATTCTCTATTTGAGGTTGTAGCATTTGGAACCCCCGGTGGATTTTGCCTGCTATGTCAATTGGAGTATTGGCATTCACGGTTTCCACTCCAACTGGAAGGCCAACTTCCTTGGCTGGAAACTCCAGGACATGTGTTTTTATAGAGTGGCCTTGTTTGAAATCACGATCTATGGACTTTTGAAAAATCTCAGCGTTGCTTGTGGTGGTGATTATGGTGATGTCCACACCATGCATAGCAAATAGTCTTGCCATGTCAACCATTGGGATCATGTGACTTGTTGATTTGTTGGGAAGGAAAATAACCTTCAGGTTGTTAGCTTGAGCTTTCTGGGATAGCATCGTTATTTAGTTTCTGAAGTTGAAGAGGAGTACACTTCCAAGTTCCAAGTCAATACAACAGGTCTAACACAAGTTGTCTATCTAATACTTTACCTATTAAAGGAAGAAGAGAAAAAAAAGACTAAATCATAAGAAGAGATAGATTTTGGAGGTTGAAGATCATAACCACGTGGGACCATGTCTTAAAGGAAATAGACTGAATGGTAACAGGACTGGCAGAGACAAGAACATAACCACGTGCTACCATACCAACATATTTATCAAGAGGTGGTGGGAGAGTTGTCCTGTTGAAATCATCCTTCTACACGTTACCCTTAATAAATTGAGGATAATTTACCTATATAGAAAAAAAATATCATTATCTTCATCTTTATTCTTACAATCAGTTACTATATTTATTTTAAAAACATCAAACTTTTTTATCTCTTTCATTCAACATGTGATTTTCACCTTCTTCATTCTGGAATCGATTCATACTTGTCATTAGTGTAAATTATCTTCAATTTATCATTCATCAAAGGAGAATGTAGGTCTGATCACCGATAGAATTTTTCTTACAATTAGTTAGCATTTTTATCTCAAGTATAATAAACTTCTTGATCTTCTTCATTTAAAATATGATCTTCATCTTCTCCGTTTCTATTAGATGATAACACATTAACCAGTGCACAACTGATTACTACCAGTCACCAATAGATTCCAGCTCATAGTTTTAAGTTACTTAATCACAAATAAGCTAGTCTAAAGTTAGTTATAACTAGTAACTTGTTCTCTAAGTTATCTAGCTTTTTCATCACTTATATATATATATATATATCTTATAACTAACTTTGTATTAGATGATTCATTTTAATATGAGTTTTTCTTTGTTCTCTCTCTCTGAATTTAATCTCCTCACATTGTATCATGAGCCTTTTGTGAATCGGCTCACACTTCCATTTTTCCTTCATTTTCTATGCAGATTCTTGCAGAATCTCTATGCTTTTTCTTTTCAATTTGTGTTTCTTGATTTTCCTTCATCTCCATCCTCTGCACTGAAAATTTTCTTTGATTTTTCATGGTGTGTAACAATAACGCTACTACTAGCACAAAAATGGCACTGCAGTTCAAGATCCTTCACATAATTTTGATTTTGAGTACTATTTTCATCCTAATGATGAATCTAATTGTGTTAAGGTGACATCGCCATTGGATGGAAGCAATTGTCTTGCTTAGGCTCGTGCCATGCCTTGTACTTTGGGTGCTAAGAACAATTATGAATTCGTTGATGGAAGTATTCCAATCCATGCACTTCTTGATCCAAATGGTCAAGCTTGGGAACAATGCAATAGTTTGATTCATTTTTGGATTGCAAATTCGGTGAGTCCTCAAATTGCTTAGTCCATCGTTTTTATTGAGAATGTTCTTGATGTTTGGATTGAATTGAAAGAACAATTTTCAATGTCTGATCTTATTTGTATTTGTTGGGTATTTGTATTGGCTGCATTGTTGCTAAAACAAATATCCGTGATTGTGATGTTGGATACCATGTTCCAACATTCTAACACGGTCCAGTGTGCCTTGTTTTATGCTTGACTGTATGCGTGCTTTATCTTGTTAAGGAATCCACGTCCTCATATCTTGTTGACCAAGCAACGCGCATATCTATTCAGAATAAGTTGTGGTTTTATTCCTAAAGGTGTAACAATATTTTAGGGAATATTTGAATATGTTTGGAAGTTCCTAAAGATGTTCCTACATATTAGGACTTTCCATATTTGTTACCGATTCTTGTTACGTAGATCAGCTGAATGATCTACATTGTTCTAAAACCCAACAAGGTTATTTAGCCCATATTACTTTAGTATATAAGGAAAACTTCAAGACCTAATTTGGTATTCAATCCGTCATTCTAAAAGAATAGTTTATAGGGTTTTGAGTTGTGTTCTTTGTGTGTTCTTCTCTTGTATCGTTTTGATGCAAGTTTAGGACTGTTTGTTATTTGTGAGTCTTTCTTGTATCACCTTGATACATGTTAAGGACTATTTATTGAGTTGTAACTCGTGTGCTACACCAAAGCTTTGAAGCAAGGTTGTAGTTTATGTTTGATGGTAACTTCATAGTTGTGTTTAAATCTGATAATCCTAGGGGCTGTGATTGATCGTAGGATAGTGAGATGAGATCTCAGATCTTGGAGTTCCTATGTTGTTGTCTAGACGAGTAGGTCCTAGGTCTTAAGTTGTAAACGAGGAGTTTGCTGATAACTTTAGAATAAGGACTACACTAGTGGATTTCCTTCCTGGCCTGGTATCCCCCAGAGTAGGTGTGCTTGTCACCAAACTAGGTCAACAAACTCACTGTGCATTTTACTTTTTTGTCATTTATTTTCTTGTGTATTATTTGTTTATTTGCATGATGTTGGAACATTAAACTCAACATCTGTTTTCTGTGTGTTCGGTGGTAGAACATTGCGTAGAATATCTTAATACTAGTGTGCTAGAATTTCAGTATTGCTAAGCTTCAATCTGACATAAATAACCTAAAGCAAGGTTCGCTTTATGTTACCAATTACTTCAATGAGCTAAAGATTATTTTGGATGAACTTGAGAGTAATCATCTATTACCACAATGAACTTGTCCTTATCAGTGTCAATGTCCTTCTATGCGCAATGCTAGAAAATTTTGACTAGAAGACCAAGTAATTCAATTATTAACTGGCCTCAATGATAACTTCTCTATGCTTCAAACTCGAGTTTTACATATGGAAGTTTTGCAATAACTTAATCTTGTTTACTCTATGAGTATTCTTTGAAGGATTTTGGAGGGTTTGGTAAGTTTTCCAAATCTAATTTATGTTATGATATTTCAAAATTAAAATTACAATAATTATTAGTATTCTTTGGAAAAACACTCTCAATTTTTTTTGAAAATTTTCTTTATTTTTTCCCTTTAATATTATTCTTACAAAACCATCCCGTCTATTTTCCTCTAAAATCTCAAACAAAACCTTAGAGCCTTTTAGTTTTCTCCTACCTCATGAAATCATGTCAAATGTGGAACAGGTGGCAAGTTTCTGAAAATAATAGTCGAGGTAAGCATCTTGTACATGTATGTCGGGTGTATACTGAATGATAACTACTTGAGGGAGCCGTGTTTTTGCTTTTAAGGGAGCTCAGGCTTCCTTCATTCATAAAAAAGATGGATTCAATTTTTCTTATCATAAAATAACAATTAATCTTTTCTAAAAATAAAATAACAACATGCATTTATAATTTTGAATAAAATTAATTCTTTTTTGGTTTGCTCAAATAGTCTAGTAAGTAAAAATTCACCTTTTAATAAACTTAAAAACGCAATAGATAAAAACTCTAAAAATTTATTTAAATGAATTAAGGGATTTACTTTCATCATCTTTACAAGAGACTTCCCATGCTCAAGCACAACTGCAAAAAACTTCTATTCAAACAAAATTATAAAGAAAAATGTTTGAGGTTGAACACTTGATATACAATCAGTGGTGTTCACAAATACAAATCAGATAAGACTCTTAAGACTCTAGAATTTCTAAGATATGAAAGTTGTTAAGAAATTCTAAGTGAACTTTGATGTGATACAATTTTAGCAGAGGATTGTCTCTTGTAAAATTGTTGATTGCCAGCACATAAAAAATAGTCGTTGTTGAAGCTTGATAATCACCAATGATCTGTTGCTTGATTTGGTTATTGTCCTATGAGGGAACAATTTCAAAGCCTTTCCTTGTTTGGAGAATCACCAGCGCAGTCACAGCTGTTGCCTTGTACTATTGCAGACACAAAGAACAGAGTAGTGGAGAAGGTGGTTGTATAACTGTACTATTGTCCTTTTCTAGCGCTCTTAAAAGAATAAGCATCCAATGCCTTCTAATTCCTCTGAAATAGCCGTTGATCTAGATTTCTATTCCTTCTGCATTGATATACATGAGAAATGACAGCTTAACCAATTCTGAAGCTTCCATACTTTCAGCTTTTGATGATGACGTCAGCTTCTGGTGAACAACTTCTGATGAAAGTGCTTCTGATGACTTCAACTTCTTATGATCTTCGTAACCTCTTGTCTTCAGAACCTCTTTTGTTCAAATGCTTTCTTGCAACACAAGCTTCCTTTTTGTAGATTCTATTTCTCTCATTTGTTCTTTCAGAACCTATGTTATTGTTAGAGACACTTAAATTTTTGTCTATGGACCTGCACACTTGAACAAATATTAGCATATCCAATTGACAATTTTTAATACCTTTTTATCATTAAAACTCAAAGGGTGATGTTTAAACACATTTTGTTCCAACACCATTTTCGTCAAAAACAGAGTGTGATTTGGTTTTGTGATTTTGCTAAGAGAGAGATGGTTTGAAGAGAGATAAGTGTGATGAAATTTTTTTGAACACAATGTTGATTATTATAGAACCAAACGTGGGAAGTTGGAAGAGGAAAGAGGAAGTGATTTGACAGTTTTGCATTGAAAAAGATGAAATTGAAAAGCAGTTCCAAGAGAGAGAAACTAGCCATTTGAGGCATGTGAGAGGATTGGTTGATTGATGGTTAAAGTTTTACATGGTGGTTGATCCTTAAAAATTTCTTCTTATAACCAAGCATTAAATGCCTAAGATTATAGAGAGATTTATGGATAAGATCAACACAAAATCTCATGTTGAGATTTCTGACCCAGAATTTAGGTTCTGAACTGTACGAACATTCTGACCTGATGAACTATCAGATGAACATTTTGGTCATATGAACATTCCGATGAACATTCTGATTGAATGAACATTCTGATGAACATCCTGATCATATGAACATACTAATGAACATTCTGATCAAGGTTGATATTTTTGAAATGAATCATACAACATCAGGGGGTTTAGTCTAAGTCCCTTAATGATCAATTATCAATGTTTATTGGGATTTTTTTCATGTTTACAATTTTTCTTTAATAAAATTGAATCTATCCTCACTAAAGGTTTAGTGAAAATGTCAGCTAGCTGATTTTCTGTATCAACAAAACTTAACACAATATCGTTTTTTTGAACATGGTCTCTAAACAAATGATGCTTTATTTCAATATGTTTAGACCTAGAATGTTGAATTGGATTTTTTGAAAGATTAATTACACTTGTGTTATCACATAAAATAGGAACACTTGTGTACCTTATTGAGTAATCTTCCAACTGATTTCTGATCCACAAAACTTGAGAGCAACAATTTGTTGCAGCTACATGCTCAGCTTCAGTTGTGGAGAGTGCAATGATGTTTTGCTTTCTGCAAGACCATCCAATCAATGCTTGTCCCAAGAATTGACAGGAGCCACTTGTACTCTTCCTCTCAATTTTGTCTCCAACATAATCAGCATCACAATAGGCTACAAGATCAAAACTAGAACCTTTTCTATACCAAAGGCCAAGATCAGTAGTACCTACTAAATATCTAAAAATCCTTTTAATTCCAGTTAAGTGAGATTCTTTTGCACATGTTTGAAATCAAGCACATAAACCTACTGAAAACACAATGTCAGGTCTACTAGCAGTCAAATATAATAACGAACATATCATGCATCTATATTCTTTTTCAGAAATAGATTTACCACTTTCATCCTTATCCAAACTTGAAGATGGATGCATAGGGGTGACCATGAATTTTGCCTCATTCATTTTATATTTTTTGAGAATGTCTTTGACATACTTCTCTTGTCTTATAAATATTTCATTTGGATGTTGTTTAATTTGTAAACCAAGGAAGAAACCAAGTTCAACCATCATGCTCATCTCAAAGTCACTTTGCATAAGTTTGGAAAATTTCTCACATATTTTTTCTTTGGTTGCACCAAAAATGATATCATTCACATATACTTGAACTATAAGTAAGTCAGAGTTATGTATTTTTCTAAAAAGTGTGGTATCAGTTTTTTCTCTTGAAAAACCATTTTCAATTAAAAAAAAGTGCTCAGTCTATCATACCAAGCTCTAGGAGCTTGTTTAAGACCATAGAGTGCTTTAGTGAGTTTGAAAACATGATTTAGTTTCTCTTCATTTATGAAGCCAGGAGGTTGACTTGCATAAACTTCCTCATTTAGAAAACCATTTAAAAATGCATTTTTCACATCCATTTGAAAAAGTTTAATGCTTTTATGTGCAGCATAAGCAAGAAGAATTTCGATGACTTCTAACCTTGCAACTGGTGCAAAAGTCTCATCATAGTCTATACCTTTTTGTTGATTGTAGCCTTAAGCAACTAGCCTTTATTTATTTCTGACAACCTTACCTTCTTCATCAAGTTTGTTTATGAAAATCCATCTTGTGCCAATGATGGTTTTACCTTGATTATTTGGAACTAAGTTCCAAACTTTCTTTCAAACGGAGAAAGTTCCTCCTTCATGGCCTCAATCCAAGAGTCATCAATAATTGCTTCATTGATTGACTTTGGTTCCAACTAAAAAATCATTGCCATGTTGTTATCTTGAAAGGATATTCTGGTTCTTACACCATCAGTTGTGATTCCAATGATTTGATCTATAGGATGATCTCCTACCATTCTCCAACTTCTTGGTGGACTTTGAAGGTCAGATCCTGAACATTCTGATCATTTTCTTTCTCTACTATACTTACATTATTTTTAGTGGGAACATTCTGAGATGATAATACATCAGTGTCTTCACTTTCTTTTGGTTGAGAATGTTCATCATATTCATCAAATATAACATGCATACTGATTTCAACTGTCTGGGTTTTTAGATTGTACACTCTATAACCTTTAGAAGTTGTAAAGTATCCTAAAAAGATAGCTTTATCTGATTTAGGATCAAACTTACCTAATTTTTCTTTATTGTTCAGAATGTAGCAATATCAGTCAAATATGTGAAAATAAGATATGCTAGGTTTGATATTTTCCAGAGTTCATATGGGGTTTTAATAAGAACCTTTCTTATTGAAACTCTATTTAAAATATAGTAAGATGTGTTAATGGCTTCAACCGAAAAATAGTTTCAACATTTGATTCATTTAGCATTGTTCTAGCCATTTCTTGCAAAGTTCTATTTTTCTTTCAACAACTCTATTTTGTTGTGGAGTTCTTACACAAGAGAAATTATGTTTTATACCATATTCATCAAAGAATGTTTTGAAGGATGCATTTTCAAATTCACCTCCATGATCACTTCTTACTGTGATGATATTTGAACCTTTCTCATTTTGAACTCTTTTACAAAAGTTTTGGAATACTTCAAAAGATTCATCTTTGTGTTTTAAAAATAGAACCATGTAAATTAAAAAAAGTCATCAACAATAACAAAACCATATCTTTTGCCATTGAGACTTGTAGTTTGAACTGGACCAAAGAGATCAATGTGAAGAAGCTCTAATGATTTCTTAGTTGAAATAAACTTAATTGTTTTGAAACTACTTTTCACTTGTTTTCCTTTAACATAAGCATCACAGATCTTGTTCTTTTCAAAGCTAATCTTAGGCAACCCTCTAACTATATCAAGTTCAGAAAGTTTAGAAATGGTTTTCATACTTATATGGCTAGCTCTTTTGTGCCAAACCATTAATCTTTTTCAAGAGATATAAAACATGATTCAGTTGACATGTCATTTAAATCTAAAACATATAAGTTTCTTTTCCTTGATCCAGAAAAGAAAATTTTGTTAGAGGAGGTTTGTCTTACTTCACATATGTTAGGTTTAAAAATAACCTCAAATCCGCTATCACATAATTGACTTATGCTAAGTAGATTGTAATTCAAACCTTCTACAAACTGAACATTTTCTATTCTAGCAGAGTTAAGCTTAACTATAGTACCTTTACCTCTGATTTTACCTTTATCATTGTTTTCAAATGTCACCAGTCATCCATCCTTCTTTTCAAAAGTTAGAAAACAGTTTCTATCACCTGTCATGTGTCTAGAACAACCACTATCCAAGTACCATGGCTTTGTTATTGCACCCTGAGGTGGAACCTGTTGGAACAAAATGTGTTTAACATTACCTCTTTAGAGTTTTGATGATAACAAGGTATTAAAAAGTTTCAATTGGATATGCTAATATTTGTTCAAGTGTGCAGAACCATAGACAAAAATTTGGTGTCTATTTAAAGTATATGTTCTGGAAGAACATATGAGAGCAATGAAATCAACAAAGTAAAGGAAGCTTGAAGCATTTGAAGAAAGTGCTCCTGAAGTGATGACGTTATCAGAAGCAAGTTCGTCAGAAGCACCTCACCAGAAGCTGAAGATCATCAGAAGATAATGTAATCAACGCTTCAAAGGCTGTTCTAAAGTTTCATTTGCGCCTAGTATTAAAGAAGACCAGAAGAATAAAGCAACAAATAGCTCAAATGAATTTGAAGGCATTGGATGCTTATTCTCTAAAGAGCGTTGACAAATTACAATTGTACGAGGTGTACAACCACTACCTTCACTACTCATTCTGTGTCTCTGCTATAGGACAAAAATAACAGCTATGCCTGCAACAATGTTCCTTCATTCTTGGAATGGATTTGAAATTGATACTTTATAGGACAATAACCAAACCAGGCAAAAGATCATTGGTGATTTGATCAAAGCTTCAAACGACTCTTTTTGATGTGCTGGCAATTTACAACGTCTCTTTCACACCTCTATATAAAGGAGTGAAGACTTAGAGAATCACAAGGACTCAACAACATTTTGAAAGTGTCATAACTCTGTCAAAATTGTTCTGCATCAAAAGTTCACTTAGAATTTCTTATCAAAAATTCATATCTTTGAAATTATAAAGTCTTAAAAGTCTGTATCTGATTTGTATTGTGAACACCACTGATTGTATATCAAGTGTTCAACCTCAAACAATTTCTTTGTATTTCTGTTTGAATAGAAGTCTCTTGCAATTGTGCTTAAGCATTGGAAGTATCTTGATTGTGTTCAGGAGCATAGGAAATCTCTTGCAGTTGTGTTTGAGTAGTTTAAAGTCTCATGCTAGTTTTAGCAGTGAGCATTTGTAATCAGATATTACATTTTTAGTGAACTCTCTTTCGAAGTGCAAGGGGGACAGGACTACTTCCGGTTTGTGGAAGGAACATGTATAATTGCTTTGTGTCTTTCTTCTCTCTCTCTCTCTCTCTCTCTCTCTCTCTCTCTCTCTCTGTTTTTATCCGCTGCATTTAGAATCTGAACATCACTTCAGAAGTTGTAATCTAACTGCTTCTGATCAGTGACTTCAGTAGGAGAAAACAAAGAAAAATCCAACACAATTCAACCCCCCCGTCTTGTGTTTTTTTCTCACCTTTAGAACCTACATTCGACAAGATAAAAACTTAAGGTACCCATGTAATGTTGGGTCCTTGAGGGTTAGTTCTTCTAAAAGATCTTTTTTTATTGTAACATTCTGTCTTTTCTGATCAGAGTTGTTACAGTAGGAGCATATCTTCTTAGCCTTCTCAACCTTGTGTGAACTTTCTGATCTAATAAGATGAGAACGTTCTGAACTAAGATTAATTTTATTTTTTCTAATAAAATTCTTTTTATGATAACATACATAATCCATATGTCCTAGCCTATCAAAGTATGAACATTTCATTTTTACTTCATCCTTATGAGGTACAAAACTCTTAAGGATATTTTTGTTTAGGTCTTTAAATCCTAAGCCAGATTTTTCAGCACTTCCACTTTGTGCTCCTAAGATATTTTGAAATGTTTACGTGGATTTAATAAAACATGTAAGATTATCTTTTAGTTTTTCAACTTCCTTTTTCAAAAGGATGTTTTCCTTTTGTATTTCAGAAGGTTTAGAAACAATGTTCTTTGTTTCTTGTTTAATTCTTTCTGTTGTTCAGACATTTTAAAATGAGAGTCTTGCAAAGTTTGTATGATTTTCCTAGTATCATCAAACTTGATTTGAAGTTTCTCTTTTTCTTTTTTTAGTTCAGAAAGTTCCTTGATTAGTGAATGACATCTATTAGTTAAAAGTTTGAGTCATATAAGAGACTATCAATTTTACTTTCAAGTTCTAAATATAAAGGATGAGTTTTGTAGACAATTATCTCTTCCTCGTCATCTGATTGATCCATTAAACTCAAGTTGGATTCTCCATCTTCTTGTAGTTCTGTTTCTTCCACGCCATCCCACGTGATCATAGCCTTTTTCTTGAAGGGTGGCTTTCTTTGAACCTTCTTAATGTCATGACATTCACTTTTGTATTGTCCAGTTTTGTTGTATCCAAAATAGGTGACCTGAATCTTGTCAGTCTCAGTTTTGTTGCTGTTTGTGTTTGGAAACTTCTTTCTGATTTGATTTCTTCTCATCATCATTCTTTGTATTCTTTTAGAGATTAGTGCTAGTTCATATTTAGCTTCTTCCTTATGAACTTCTTCTATCTATTGTGTTTCTTGATGATGAGGTTTGTTGAGATGCTTTCAAGGCAAGAGATTTTACCTTTCTTACTGGCTTATCTCCTTGAAGCACAACTTCATGGGCTCTTAATGAACCAATGAGATCTTCCAGGTTCATAGATTTTAAATCTTTAGCCTGAGTAATTGCAATGATCATAGGTCTCCACATACTTGGAAGACAATCTTAATATTTTTCTGATTCTCTCATGAGTGGAATATGCCTTTCCAAGGGATCTCATTTCATTTACTATTGTAGTAAATATGACATACATCTCATAAATGGTTTCATTTTCACTCATTTCAACGACTTCAAACTTTCTAACTCCAATGTCAATTCTAGTTTCTTTAACATGAGATGTACCTTCATAATGTACTCTTAAGCCGCCAAAAGCCTTTGGGCAGAACATCTTCATGAGGTAAATTTTGCACCTATTATTTTTTCCTTTATATGAATCCTCCAACAGTAAGAGTCACCTAGTGACAGCATAACAAGTATAAATTATTCGACATGATAAGCACAGGTACTATGGTCATACCATACAACTCCACATTCTACAACCAAGGAAGCACCGTTCACAATGGTTTACGGCACCGACGCAATGCTTCCGGTCGAGATAGACACTCCTACATGGAGGCGAGATAATTTTTCTGATGAAGGTAACTCTAAGAATAGTCTAAGGAATTTAACAAGTGTTTTTGCAGGTTTTCGTGAATTTCTGTTATCTCATTTTTTCTATACTTAAACTTACAAACCACATTTCTTATAAGAAGCAAACGAAATAGGCATCCGTTGTAGCTTGGACATGATCGATGAAGTCAGAGAGCAGGCTCACATCAGAGAGTTCGCTGCCAAACAGAGAGCAGCTCGCCGATACAATTCAAGAGTTATTCCTAGAGAGATGAAGGTAGGCGATCTCGTGCTAAAAAAGGTAGTCGCCCCAACCAGGATTGGGAAGTTGCTTCCAAACTGGGAAGGTCCTTACAAGATCAGAGAGAAGTTCCCTCACAGAGCCTATAAATTAGAAGAAATGAACGGGGAAGCAGTGCCACGCACCTGGAATGTGGTCAACCTACGTCATTATTATAGTTAGAGCCTTATAGGCCAGTATTTTATTTTTCCTTGCCGTATTATTATTTCTTTTTTAACCGGACCAGCTATATGCTTTGCTTTCTGTTATTTGCTTAATAAAAAGGGACTGGGTAGTACTCTTTTCCCTTGCAAGGGCAGGGGTTTTTAACGAGGCACCCTATCTCCTTCAAAAATATGTGCC
This sequence comes from Medicago arabica, assembly GCA_946800305.1. Taxonomy (NCBI): domain Eukaryota; kingdom Viridiplantae; phylum Streptophyta; class Magnoliopsida; order Fabales; family Fabaceae; genus Medicago; species Medicago arabica. The sequence continues at coordinate 48,660,095 of OX326966.1, forward strand.
ATTTATCTCTTTTTCTTAATTATCTGCTATTTATACTATTTGATTTTTAGTAGCAAGGAGAATGAAGCACCATGACGATCCTGTAAGACGCCATGTAGCGCAGCCCTGTAAGACGCCTTGTAGCGCAGCCCTGTAAGACGCCATGTAGCGCAGCCCTGTAAGACGCCATGTAGCGCAGCCCTGTAAGACGCCTTGTAGCGCAGCCCTGTAAGACGCCACGTAGCGCAATCTTGTAAGACGCCTTGTAGCGCAGCCCTGTAAGACGCCACGTAGCGCAATCTTGTAAGACGCCTTGTAGCGCAATCCTGTAAGACGCCTTGTAGCGCAATCCGGTAAGACGCCTTGTAGCGCAATCTTATAAGACGCTTTGTAGCGCATTCCCGTAAGAAGTCTCGTATCGCAAATCCGACAAACCATGAAGTTTCACCGTACTTTGCCAAGATATAAAGTTTTAGAAGAAAGAAAGCTCAAAACGCTAAAATAGCCTTGTAGCGCAGCCCTGTAAGACGCCACGTAGCGCAATCCTGTAAGACGCCTTGTAGCGCAATCCTGTAAGACGCCTTGTAGCGCAGCCCTGTAAGACGCCACGTAGCGCAATCCTATAAGACGCCTTGTAGCGCAATCCGGTAAGACGCCTTGTAGCGCAATCTTATAAGACGCTTTGTAGCGCATTCCCGTAAGAAGTCTCGTATCGCAAATCCGACAAACCATGAAGTTTCACCGTACTTTGCCAAGCTATAAAGTTTTAGAAGAAAGAAAGCTCAAAACACTAAAATAAAACATCATCACGTTACGCTAGGTAAGCGAAGCCTATAAGTAGATTCAATACTTCTTTGAACTTTTGCTAAAACAAAACTATTTAGGACACACCGTAAATACGCGGAAAAGCAAACACCATTAACATAGCTAACAACGACATCGAAGAATATAACAAAGCAATATCTTAAAGTTCAAAGCATTTAGTACGGGCCACTGTTAGAGAAAAGTTATTTGGACGCCATGAGAGGTCGCCCTCAATACAAGCAGAATAAGGCGCCACGCAGGGTCGCCGTTTAAAAAAAAGAGAGAAGAAGAGAAGAGAAAGAACATCAAAGCACAAAAAGAAAATGTTGAATTTGGAATCACTCTTCATCTACGAGTTGTCTTTCCACGATAATTTTTGCCGCGTCTATATCGGAAAAATTCCCTCCAGGATAAAGGTGCGCAGCTTGCGCACGAGCCCTCTCAAAACCATCATCAAAATACTCCATCAGCGCGCCTTTACACTCATCAACTTCTCCTTCCAACTTGAGATTCTTTTCTTTGAACGCATCTCGCTCCAGCTTAACAGCTTCAAGCTCAGAAATGGCTTCGACAGCTTTAACTTCGAAAACCTTCATCGAGTTCTCCGCCATTTGTTCTGACTTCATCGCTTCGGCAAGGCGGGTCTGCAATCCAGTAGCCTGATGTTTCCATTTCTCTGCGTCCTCGTCCGCTTCTTTACACTTTCTCTCCAAATCGCCATACTTCCTCTCCATCGTATGGTTCAGCATCAAGATCCTCAAAGCAGACTCCCCTGCATCCATCACCAAATCGCCGAATTTGCTTTTCAAACCAGCTTCCACATCAACTTCACAAAAGGGCACGTTCTCGACCATATACCTGATAATTCCAATAGAGTACATTTTTTAAGTAACGCAATAAAGAAAAAGATAACAAACAGACCACTAAGAGATACTTACTTCCGAAAGTTGAAGTCCTTATGCCAAAAAGACTCCACCACATTTTCGTTCAGGGAGGTGGTCGCCGGTGTTCTTCCCTCCATCCCTTCTACAATCATATGCAGTTTTTGGCTATCGCCCTTTCCTTTCTTTCGGGGAGGGGAACCGGCGATCTCAACAACCGTGCCTCCCACAGCGGGCATCTCCGTTTGCTCCACCTCAGCTGAGGATGAACCCACTGAAGTCTTGGAGGGAGGATCTTTTCTTTTTAACCGCCGATGTTGCACGCCAGCAGGATCACTGGTTGTATAGCCTTCTGAGGTTTTCTTCGCCTTCAACTCGGCGAGATATTTTTTCCGCTCCGCTGGAGTAAGTGGCGGCATTTTTGATTCTGCAAAAGAAGAAAATTCAAGAAGAAGTTAACAAACAAACTTTCAGCAGGTAATCATATAATAATAGCAAAAATTATGAGCTTTTAGAAAGCTACTCACGCAAGTAATTATCTAGATCTCCTGTATCGCCCTCTTTATTCAAGAGGTCGTGGATATCAGAATGTAGCATCTTCTCTAAGAAACAAACTACCCCTTGTTCATATGGCGTCATCTTTTCAAAATTGTAACCCATTACAGCAGCTGGCGACGCCGTCCAAACCAGTGGAAACTTTGGTTTTCCCTCCAACAGAACAGAAGCCACAGAACAATGAGGCGCCCCCTTTACTTTGACAAAAGTATCTTTCCAATCTTTTTTGAAGTTTGACGCGTAGGGCGGGAACAATTTCTTACCAGGATGAGCACAGATTGTCACCCATGTTCCTCGGTTAACATCCTTAGTTCCATAGAAATATAAAAAAGGGGCGACTAGGGGTTCAAAACCCAGCGCCTTACAGAGAATCTCAAAGCCTCTGATAAATGCCCAGCTATTCAGGCGGATTTGTGAGGGCGCCACGTTCATAAGTTTCAGTACGTCCATCTCAAAAGAACTAAGGGGGAGCTTCACGCCAAACTCTTCGAGGACCACCGCATACATGAAATATTCCTCGCCCACCAATGACTGTGAACACACCCTCTCGCCCTCGTCACACTGCAGCAGTTCAACATCTTCTTCATGACCCGTTGATGAGATATCCATCTCACTATCGAAACTGCTGTCGTTACTACTATCGCTATCAGACGAGTCATCTGTGGTTGTGTCATTCGGAAGACTACGAAAGTAGGCATCCCAATCTATAACGCCATTGGGACGGGTCGCATGTTTCAAACAGGCCATTCGCAACTTGTTAAGTTCCTTAGGGTCAGAGGGAACAACCTATCTACCTTGTTCATCACATTCCTTAATAACTACCATCACTACAAAACCTAAAACGACTAGTTCAAAAAGCAGTAAAGGAGAGAGGATTAGGGTTTACCTGGAGAAAATCGGAGAGTTGATGAAGGGAAATCTGAGTAAAACGGCCGCGCTAAATCAGAAGAAAGCGGAAGCAAAGCAAAGAAAGAAGCGGAAGCAAAGCGAAAAGAGAAAGTGAAAGGATGAAATGCGTTTTTTGAAGAGGAAGTAAAGCGCTAATATATAGGAACAGTAGCGTTAAAATCGCCTCGAAAAGTGCACTTTCTCTACAAAAAACAGAAACACGTGCGTGGCAGGCCGAGATGTGAACATGTCACGACAACTGAAGAGTCAAGAAATCTACACCGTCCGATCTATTTCGCAGATTAAAACTCCTCGCCAACATTCCAAGGAACGTCCGTCCCGCCCTTCCAGAGGATAAGACGGGATGTATCACGCCGTAGCTTAGGGTCCTGTATTAAAGAAAACTAAGTAAACAGTTATGTACGAGGCAAACTTCCTTCAGTACAGGAGGGATCCATGACTTAAGGGTAACATAACCACCCTCCGAAGCTTTCAAACAGCTAGAAGGAGCCTTCCTAAGGATCCAAACGTTTGCCCAGATAACATAAACCACTTCGCCTTGTCCCAAGACTCGTGCTTGTTGGGCTATAGACCGTCATTGAATTTCCTAAACAGTTAGAAGGATCCTTCCTAAGGATCCCCACGTTTGCCCAGATAACATAAATCACTTCGCCTTGTCCCAAGACTCGTGCTTGTTGGGCTATGGACTGTCATTGAATTTCCTAAACAGCTAGAAAGATCCTTCCTAAGGATCCCCACGTTTGCCCAGATAACATAAATCACTTCGCCTTGTCCCAAGACTCGTGCTTGTTGGACTATGGACCGTCATAATATTCCTAGGAGTCTTAAGGACCTCCAGAAGGGCCTGTAGACCCCCCCAGGAGGCCTTGGCGCCCTCCGGAAGAGTTCTAAGGCCCAGGGCGCGCCCCTTCCTTGGCGTCTCTTTAAAGTAAGCCTCTAGAACCCGCCTAAAATACCAGAATACCCCGATGGCTTGGAGACCAAGCCATCAAAGCCCAAGCCCACAGCAGACTATAAATACAACCCTCAAGAGCATTCTCAAGGCATCCAATAATCAGTCTAAACCCTAATAGACAGAAAACCCTAGTTATTCACTACTCGTACTTTTTGCAAGTACATAGACATACTTCCTGAACCTGTTCTCTAACACTTGTTTAAGTGTTCAAACCCTTAGAACCGGGCTCTGATGCCAATTGAAGTAGATAAACTAATCACAAGGAAGGGGTGGTAGGGGTTTGAATTGTGACCCTTTAAAAATTATCCTATAACTTTAAAAAGTAATTCTCAAGTTAAAACTTGGAATGATAAAGTTAGCAGTCAGTCTTCAGAACGTTCTGAAGTGTTAATGTAAAAACAGTTTAATATATTCAAAGTGTTTGTGTTTACTGAAAGTAAAGAGTAACATAAAGAGAGAAATAACACACAGAAATTTATAGTGGTTCATCCAATATGGGTTAGTCCACTCCTCACAATCTTGTGAGAGTGTCCACTATGATGCTTGAGATAACCTCTCAATTCCTGCACCGTACAAACTTGTTCACCTGAACAATTACACCTTTGTATTCTCTAAGCCTCAACAGTCTTACACTTTTCTTGCTAAGTTACCTACTTAGACTTTACACCTTTATGCTCAAACTAACACTTTAGTACCCCTAAAGCTAGATGAGACTTTACAAATTGTTTATGAGTTTGAATGATTGAAATCAGACAGGAGAAGAAAGAAGAGAGAAGTTTATCTTTTAGAAAGATAAGAGAGAATTGATTTACACTTTAAAGACTTCTTGGAATCTTTAGGATGATCAATTTTTGCTAAAGCTTTAAAACGCTCTTATGTTGTTTTTCTTGTATGCTTTGCAAAGGTGCAAATATTTGTTGAGGCCTTGATCTCTATTTATAGAATCCTTGAGCTCTTGTAGCCATTGGGGGTGACCAATGGTCTTTTGCGACGTGTCCTGGGCCCCACTAGCTTTTACTTGAAAATCTGGGTGAACATTCTGACCATCAGAATGTTGTTTTAATCTTCATCGGAATGTTGATGTTCTTCATCTGAGTTCATCAATGATGAATGTAGGATGAGTTTATGGGTTTGTACAATGTGTTCCATATGATTTTCTGGGCAATATTCATATGTATTAACTTTTCCATATGCATCAGAATGTTGCTGGATAAAGTAGGATAAAGTTGCTCATATTTGCATTGGTTTGTGTGTGCAGGAAAGTTAGCTGTGGATCTGCAGCTTCAGACTCATGCTTCTAGGAGATTTTGCTCGATTCTGAACAGTAGCATCAAGAAACGTGTCCATCTCTGATTGATTAAGGATCTCCTTTTGCTTTGCTTTTTAACTTTTCACCAACTACACTATTCATAGTATGAAGCATGTGCATAGATGAACATTCTAACCATAAAAATGTTCCATTTCTTCTTACTTAGGATGATTTGTAAGACTTTCTTTTAATGTAATCAATCCTAATAGTAAAGACACAACTGAAGTGCAGTGTTTGTAACATCTAGGATATTATTCTCTTTGGAATATTCCTTGTACTTCAAGTGTTCATTGTCTTGAATGAACCTTGAAGACCTTTTTGACATAGATCTTTTTAAATGTCTTTATTGTTTGTTGAATCCATTGAAGATGTACTTTACTTGGTCATTTACTTATGTCACGTATATCTTGCATCTTTGATGATGTTCTTGAGTTTTCTGGGTTTGTTTATGAACAACCTTATGTACTCTGTCAGAAGTTCTGATCAACTCTCTAATCAACATTTTGAACTAACTTTATGGACTTCAGAATTAGTTCATGAATGTAATGTTCTTTGATTTCTTGTATCTTGGTGAGATTTAAACCTTGTTCCTGTCTTAGTAAAAACACTCAAGAGCACAAGTTAAATACCAAGAAATTAATCAAAGTCCATTAAGTCCTTAATCATTTAAAGTTTATTATCTTTAAAATTAATTAGGGATTTTGCCTCAACAATTGGATATATGCTATTGTACGGACGGGTGTCTCACCCTCAGATTTTGTCACCTATTCCGGGATCTCCTCCGAGGCCAGCAAATGAGGAGCATATCATTGCACACCAGTGGGAGCAGCACCAGGTGAGAGGCTCGCCTAATACCAATGATATGGTTAGTGGCACTGTTTTCCAGGCTAATGATTACTTGGGTCAGGAGGGGATGAGCAATGCAGAGTTGTATGCGGCATTGCGCCATGTTAAGGAGCAATTGGCACCGGTATTGACCAGGAGGCGTCAGAGGTCGAGGAGGCAGCAACAACAACAGGACCAGGACTGATTTTTAGGAGTTTTTAGTACTGATGTTTAAAAGTTATTTTTCGTGACATTTGTTCGTTTAATGTTAATTTCATGACATTCGTTACTTTTATTGGGATATTTTTTTTAATTTATTTGAATGGTTAAAATGTTGGTTAAATTAAGTTTGTGAATTTGCGCCAATTTGTTTTGTAATTTTAAACATTGTTTGTTTAGGCTTAATTATGTGCCAAAAACTTTCAACAGGTTGTGTTATGTGTTTTAAACTTTCAACATTGTTTGGAGAATTTGAGATTCATACTTTGATCACGACATCCGACTTAGCAATTTCGTCATTTTCAAAGTTAAGTTAGAACTTGTGAACGATGTTTAAAGTATTGAAAATGCAAACACATCCAAAATGCATCTTGACATCTTGTAACCTATTATCACCTCCTTGCTTTCCACCATTTTGTTCAGACACATTTTCAATATTTTCAAAATGTTATAATTTCTTATTTTCTTCCTTGTACAAATCTCTGAAGAATGGGGTAGAACACTATCAACATCACCAACAACCAGATTATTTCGGGAAGATTTAGTTAATGCTCTTATTTGACCTTATGCCAAATCTTTGTCCTTTCAGCAAGCTCCCCTTTTCTTCATTCAGGCTTACAGTCTCCTTCGGCAATGCCTCGTGAATTTGATTTTACTTATCACTTTATTACTCGGAAATGGTTTTGTTCACTTGCTAAATTTTGCCAAATTTACTTACTACTAATTTATGGTTTGAGGGGGACTCCACCAGTGCGTTGTTGGTCTTCACGAATTTTGATTTACCTAATTGATGGCATAATTGTTTAAATAATGGCCTTTAGGTAATTTCATCTCATGTATTCAGAGAGGGTAGTTGTCGTACGGACAAGCTTGCGAATCATGGTCATTCAATTCAGTGGCTGCTATGGTGGGATTTTTTGCCTAGTTTTATTCCGAAAGAATTTTTTTTTAGGATCGTTATGAGAATGTCCTGTAATTAGAGATTTCTATAGTGCTTTTTTCCGTTCTTTTGCATTTTTTCTTTGTTTGCTTTGAGAGTTTTGGTTTGGCCCCCCTCTTTTATATATTTTTCCTCCTTTTTTAATAAATATATTTTACGGCAGCATGGGATGGTGGTTCCTAAAAGGTGTCAATCTACTTGTGTTGTCCTCGATTCGACTTGATGCTTTACCGCCACACTCTTATTTAGTCCAAAAAAAATCTTTGAAATTCCTAAATAAAAGACTTGGAAAGTGATAGAGTAATATGAAAACAAATGTTAATATTTCGTTGTTACCGTGAACTAGTTTATAATTTAACACAATTTTGGTTTTTGAAAATGATAGATAATAAAACAAAGATGTATGAATAAAATTTCAAATTGTACTACTTTGGAGGTAATATTATTTCTCAGATTAGACAATAGCTGATTTAGGAAGATCTTGCTATAATTTTAATATGAGGTTGATCTGTTCAGGGTGTTTTTTTGCAGAATTTTAGCTGTAGTCATTGGTTCGGTGCAACTCGGTGTACTCAATAGTAAATGAATCCTCTTACGTTTGAGCTCTATGTGTCCTCTTGGCTTGATATGTTGAATATAGTAATTTCATGTAATTTTATGGTTTAGCAGAAAAACAAACGGTGTTAACGAAGAAGGAAGGTATTCATCTATTTGATGAGAAGTGAGCCGAGATTAGTGTACATTTTAAAATTACAAGGGGTGTTTGTTTCATTTAAAGACACTTTAGGAGAAGTTAGTGTGATTTTCCTTAATACAAATGATGGTAGAGAGTTCAAAATGATGACAGAGTGTTCCGGAGAACATGACTTAAGTTTAAGATGGTTTTCTAGTCCATTTTGTCTAAAAAAAAAAAAGAATGTTAATAAGTGACATTAGGGCTTAGTAGTTTAAAATAGAAACTTTATTTTGAAAATTTTGCATTCAACTTATTGAAACAACAAAATGTAAATTTTTCACCAATCATTTCTAACTTTAGACACTTGTTAGCGTGACAAAAAAAAGATTAGATGGTTTTCTGACATCAAATTCCAAACATAGTTCATTTAAAGATATATACGACCCTTTAGATTTCTCTTTAAATTCCACAAACTAATGGGTTATCATCAATTAATTTTGTATTAGACAATAATCCAAATCCATATTTTTTATGTGTATATATACACTCACGATGCAACATTATCACAAATAATACATTGACTAAAATCTCTCTTGATTTATAAATTATATATATTGTCAAACCAACATTGATGATATATTGTCATAAGATGATCACTGCAACAAGCCCTAGTTTTCTAGTGAGAGAAACTCCAACTTCTCTCTAAACCTTCTTTCCCCTTCGTTCATTGAGGAGGGGTGGTCTTAGGTCAATTTTTGACCTAGAATCACCCCTCTACACTTTTTTTCTCTTTTCTTTCAATCCAAATAAGTGGTTTTCACATAGATCAAGTTTTTTCTTTTGTGTTTTTTTGTGATTTCGTCGTCTAAGTGCGGCGTTGTATTGTTCGTCGTCTTGTGCGGCGTTTGATTTCGTGTCTTGTCGCGGTGTTCTTTAGTTCCTATTGAAAGATCGGCATCAATGAATTACAAATTCAACAAATGATTTGGGCGTCAACGTTGCAGATCCGGAAGCATCTGAATTTCGGTGACTTAAGTTTTATCATATTTTTTGTAGGCATTTTGCCGTTTTATGCTATTAACTTGGGTGTTGTGAGTTTGTTCGCAGATTCATCCTTTACGTTTTTAGCGATGTTTGTATCTGATGTATTCTATCTATTTGAATGAATGAATATCGTTTTGTTTTTTTAAAAGAAAAGATTACTTAAATAAATTCTAAGAAACAACACTCCGTGAAGGTCCCTAAAAAAACACACTTCATAAATGGAAAATTAAATCTAAATTTTCATAAATGGAAAATTAAATCTAAATTTAAATTTATTATAAATGTCTATTTAAAAATGCTTCCAAGTGTCAACACCATTCACAACGTGTAAAAGTAAGTTCATGTTTGGATTTTTATTGAAGTCAACTTGAATGATGGATTTTTATTGAAGTCAACTTGAATGATTTTCAAGGGGTGAACCCCTCACATTCAATAAAATTAATTCTCCATGAACATTATTGATGCAAGTCTACTTGAAAGGATTTCAAGGGATAAACTCTTATCTTGGACAAATTAAATGCACATAAATATTGATTTTTACTTCCAATAATATATTAATGGGGGTGGTGTTATTAGTAAAATAAATATGCCAATTTATCTCGTGATGCTTTCGGGATGGAATTTTGTCGCGAGGAACAGCATTTTCCAATATGAAGTAACATAAATCAAAATGATTAGTTTCAAGTTATTAATGAACTCCCCAAAGGTGATCATTTGAGAGTATCAAGCCATATAATTAAAGTTCAAATCACCTACCTCAAAATCGAACTATGTTTCATTTAAAGATACAAGAGAAGTTAGTGTGATTTCTCTTAATAAAAATAATGATAGAAAGTTCAGAAGAACACGATTTAAGTCTAAGATGGTTTTCTAATCCATTTTGCCTATATAAAAAAAGGATTTTTCTATCATGTACAAATTTGGACATGATAAGAAGTTTAAAGTGGTGGCATTTAACCTACACAAGTAACTCTTTTTGTGTATCATACAAAAATGATGTTTTCACCTTTGATATATTAGTATTTTATTCAATGGTTAGGATCAGAGAAGGGTTACCTCTTTAGTAGGTTTATGTGACATTTTCAATGTCGCCCCTAAATTATATTAATTATATTCACGTTTTTTTTAATATTAATTAAAATTTGATGAATAACATACTTACCTGGTGACAAAATTTAGTCCAAATTAATCTTGATGCCTTGCAATTTATTAATAAATAAATAAATGTCAGGAATATGAAACATAATTAGTTAAATAACATTTAATTAAATTTTATGGTTTTTGTTTTAATTATCCCATAAATTGAACCAATTGCCTTTTGGGATTTATCCTGTTAATTAAACATGTAATCGTCATCTTGTTTTTCAAATTCTAAGGTTAGTTTCATCGTTCGTTTCCTTATATGGAGGATCAAAGCTTGCTTTTGGAGTATGATGGGTGAAAATGAAACACTCCTTTTCTATTTGTTTGTTTCGATGTTCATCAACAACAAACAGTAAATCCTTCAGCAACTTTTATTACAGTATCTACAACACCTTCAAAATTGAACAAAAGTCATTCAACTCAAAACAAACTAGACATAAACAAACCAACGTTCAACAGACAAACTCATTCGAATATCCAAATCTAAATCTCAAAACAACAACAAAATCCGGAACCAGTCCTACAACAAAAATCATATTTGTGAACAGAAATCTCAGATCTAAAAATAAAAAACACTGATCTGAGTTTGAAGGTTAGGAGAAGAAGAGACATAGCTCGGTTTTCTGTGTTTTCACCGTGCTTCTTAAACTAAATAGGTGAGAGTGACAACATGAGAGAAAGAAGAAACTCATACCGGTGTTGATAATGTTTTTCCTTCATAAATAGATTTTGTTTGTTGAAAAATTGATGAAGAGGATAAACAGTATCTGAACAATTAATAAAAAAGATTTGTCAAAAAAATAATACTAAAAAAAAATATTGAAGAAATTAAATTTGGCCAGAGTAGTAGAGGAGATAGTTTGATTTAAAAACAAAATGGGTCAGTTTATAATTATATTTAAAACCGTTTCACCTACTATTAAAGGTTAAAGAATCTTTTTGTATGATACACAAAAAGAGTGTCTTGTGCATCCTAACCTTCACCGTTTAAAGTAGTAACTTTGACTTGAAACTTGTGTTTTTTATATTAGGCTAAAATATGGTTTTGGTCCCTGCAAATATGCCTAGTTTTGGTTTTAGTCCTTGTAAAAAAAAAAATATTTTTGGTCCCTGCAAATATGTCTCGTTTTGGTTTTGGTCCCTGGCCCCACTTTTGTGATGATTTGCACACGTGGCACATGATGATTGAACCCATTTATTAGATAAATAATCCCTGTAAAATCTTTTGATTTTGAAAAAGGTCCCTGCAAAATATTTTACTTTTGGAAATAGTCCCTCCAGGGACCAAAACCAAAACTAGACATATTTTACAGGGACCAAAAACAATTTTTTTTTACAGGGACTAAAACCAAAACTAGGCATATTTGCAAGGACCAAAACCATATTTTAGCCTTTATATTAAATATGTAGTTTTTAATAAATAATTGTTGGTTTCAATGAAAAGTTACTACTTTTAATTGTCTTAACATGTGCAATATTGCACATGTTAGACAAACCCATAAAAAAAAAAAAAAAAGATAATATGGTTTACTAACATAAAATTCCAAATCAAAAAAAACTTTAATTCATTTGATTTTGTAACAAGTCAACCTCTTGATTGAAAATAAAATTACACACTCCAAAGTTCCAAAATACTTCCACACAATACAAATATCTTGTGATTTGCATTCGAATGACTTATTTTAAAAGTAATAACCAACATTCAAATTGGCCTATTTAATTACCATAGTGTCTTTGATGTTTGAGTGACTTAAGCTCCTCAATTATTTGCATCAATTTTGCATGAGAAGTCCCACCAACAAGTATAGCTTTCTTTCCATCATCACTCAAAGCTTTAACTCTTAATCTCATCTCCTCAACTTCTTTTCCATTTGTCATCACCAAACCAATAGCCTTTGCAATATCCTCCCTTTTCACAATGTTCTTAGTGTCAAGCTCATTCCAATTTTTCCATTCTCTAACCCCAAGTGACACCCCAATTCTCAACACATCAAAGATCTGAACTCTACAGTCATGGAGCTCCTTTCTTTGATTCTCCAAATACTTCTTTAAAACTTGAAACGTGTTCTCTTTCTTCTTAAGATCTTCTTGAAGTGCAGCCAAAGATTTAGTTATTGCTCTTATTTGACCTTATGTCAAATCTTTTTCCTTCAACAAGCTCTCCTTTTCATCATTCATGTTTTGAGCTCCTTCAGCAATGTCTCGCGAATACGACTCTTGTTTTCGTATTTATAAAAATTCAGAAATTACTACCGAAGAGATTACCAGATTGAGTCACGACCAGATCGTTCTCTTTAAAACATTTCATGGCACTACTCAAGTTTGTTTGTTTAAGGTAGACTAACGACCGCGTCGCCTCCAGGATAAAATAGTGCAGTTCACTGTTCAATTACATACTGCACAGTATGTAATTGTTCGAGAATTTACACCTAAAAAATATGGTTTAATCGGAACTTTTCTGATACGCGTTTTGGATTGGATCGGATCGTAAAGAATTTATTTGTTACATGTGATGCTTTCGGATAATGATTAAATAAATTTATCATTTTCAAGTGATAAAAATATATATATATATATCTTTTGACCCAAGGTCAAACCCGACCCGACCGGCCGAACAGCAGCGTCGCGCGCGTGATATTTATATTTTTCTAAGCGCTCACTCGTTCGCAAAAGTGGGTACCCCAAAAGCACACCCTTAAAGGTCACCCCACCTTTATATAAACACTTGCTAGTTGGTGTGGCTCACCAATGTGGGACATTTTTAAGTCACACACACTAGTTCTTGCCTTATGTTTTTCTATCCAATTTCCACTAGAATAAACTAATGTTCCAACAACGACTTACTACTTTATTACTCGAAAACGGTTTGATTCAGTTATCAAATTTAGTCATCACCTTCGATATCAAACCGTCGTATTTTGGATGTGTTCCATGTACATCATAGGCATAGGCGCTTCAAGAAAATTCTTCCTGTTAGTTGGCATGCGCCGACACCAACATGGACTAAAGTTAACAACACAAATGGCTCAGTCTTAGCTTCTAATGCTTCCTTTGGGGGGTATTTTCTATGACTACATGGAACACTACTTGGTTGTTTTGCTAGTAACTTGAGTGCTTATTGTAACAGCTCGATTTTGCGATTGTTTGATTTTAATTGTTTTATGTGTGTTTATTCATGTGTGTGTGCATTTTCATGAGTTTTCAGAAGGGTATTTTGGTAATTTAGACGTAAGGGTATTTTAGCCTTTTACGAGTAAGGGTAATTTAGTAATTTGTAGTAGTAGTTATGTTCTTTTAGCGTTCTAGTTAGAACCGTTATTAATTGTAAGAGATTAAGTTCTCGATATAAATTAGTTAGAGCCGAGGTTCCTAATTAATTACCGTTAGTAAGTTAGAGTTAGTGTTTAGTGTAATTAGATTTGAGTCCAATTAGTTGGTGTGGTTTAGACCCATTAAGGGTTGTGAATATTTGACCCATAACATTGAGCAAATGGGGTTAGAACTTTGTCATTCACACAAACACTAAAGAATAGAGGAAAGAGGCTAGAGAGAAGAACAAGAGGAGAGGGTTGAAGCTAAAGGGGAGATTGATCCTAAGAGCTAAAGTGAAGCTTGAGTTAGGATTCTTGGTGTTAGAGGTAAGAGGGATAGTTTTCATACATAATTTTCAATTCTTCATTTCTACCCATCTTTATGATTTTGATTAATTGAATTGATTCTGTAAAATTCGTGTTTGGATGTTGATGTTATGTTTGTAAGCATGAGGTATATGATGATTGTGTAGTTGTTGTTGGATTAACATGTCAAAAATGTATGAATATGGATATTTTGAGTTTATGTTAAAAATTGATGAGGAATGAAGTTGTTGTTGATTTGGATATGTTGTTGTTGATTTGTACCATGGACATTCCATTTTGTGAAGTTGTTGTTTGAATTGGTGAAGTTTGTATTGAGTTGTTCATGTGGAGGACCAAAATGAACTTATGATATATAAGGTTGTTGACTGAATTTTTGATGTTGTTGGATGAGTTAGATTGAGTAGAACTTCTGTTTTCATGTGGTGATTGTGTTAGTCGAGTCGTTTGGGAGAAAATGGGATTTTCGTGTGAAAAGTCGGTGTTTAAGCGTTTTTGCAAAGAAGCGATTATGTGAGGTTTTGGAAAATGATTTTTGGATGGTTGAAACTTGAATTTTGTATAGATTATGATAGAGTTAAGTGTCAGGAGCGCGTAGGCGAAAATGGCATCGGAAACGGGTTAACGGTTTGAATTTTACGCGCAAAATGGTGAAAATCGCACTTTTTGAAAAGCTGAGTCTGGACCTGATACTGTCAAAATCGTTTCTCCATTTTGCAACCGTGCCACGATTTTGATGGCAGAATGTTCAGCGGTTCTGGGCATGAAAAACGTGCTACGATTTCTAAAATCGTGACACGATATTTGTGTACCAGATCCTTCATATTTCACTACTTTTCACCCCTTTCCATTATGAATTGGTCTTTGGTGTAAACATGAAAGTTTTAGATAATTGAGTTAGCTTTCCAATGGCTTTGGTTTCACTTGAAAATGTTTTGCATATTTTTAGTTATGATAGAAACACTCCAAGTGGGTCTTGGAAGACTCTTACGAAAAATTCAGCATAACTGTTTCTAACTCAACCCGAAACTTTTGGTTTGCTTCCAAACATCAAATATGAGTATTGTGAGTTTAATTATGATGTTTAATAGTATCTAATCTATGTCTTGTTGAATCAAACTTAGTTTTCTTCTCTTAATGAATTGGTTTTACAATATGATAAAGTGAGGCGAACTTCGTGATTTTTGTGAATTAGTCGTGATTGGCCGATGAAATGCTTATGTAACCTCTACTGCACACAATTGTGACTTAAGATTATACATGGCTTAGGCAATTAACCCCGTTTGATTGGTTTTGATTCATTACTTCAATTATTTTCAAAGTTGTGAATTGTGAGTAGAACTTTGTGAAAACTTAGCTTAAAGACCAATTGTTTGGCAAACCTTTTGTGACTGATTTTATATGATTTAATGGAGACTTGTGAATGAATGATAGATGTTGACAATGGTATATATCTTGTTACGGTATATGTGTCTCCATTATCCGAATTTGTGAAAGACATGTATGTTTGTGATGAAGTATACAAATAAGATGAGATTGTTGAATGCATATATGTTGTTTGAATATTCAAATGAGGGTTAATACATATATGTTGATTGTATGTCGGTGTGTGCAAACTTGTTGAATGATGGTGATGATTGCATAATTGTATATGCATTGTTTTGGTGATGATTGCATAATTGTATATGCATCGTTTTGGTGATGATTGCATAATATTATATGCATGTTGATTGATGAGGTGACCGTTGTATGAACATATGCATTGAGTCGAGGCATATGTTCATGCATTCATTGTTTGGTGACAGACTTATGTCCAATGTAAGGCGGGGTGTGAAACCTTACATACGATGTTTTTGTTGCATCGAAGGTGACGACCTTGAGACTTGGTACCACATGCATCTAGATGAGTCTAGAACATTGCATACTTTTGTTTGGTGAATTGCATTGAGTTGTGATATGTGGTTAATGCATTTGGTTCATGTGAACTTGATTTGATGAATTAGAATGATATTGGAATATTGTGTGATTGTATCTATGAGGATGTGATACTATTTAATATTCATTATACATGATATTCCTGATTATTTGTTTGCGAATTATGTTGATGTAATGCTAACCCTCAGTGGTTTACCACCTACCTTTCCGTGCGGACGGGTAGATGGAGTGCAGGATTAGTAGCTTGTTTGCTTGATGTTACTAAGGAGCAGGAGTCCTCTATTTCTTTTTACGTGCGCCTAAGTAGGGTCTCTGATCTAGGATAACGTTTATATGTTGGATTTTGTTTATTATATGTTGATCCGAGGAGTTATGATATGATTGATTTATATCCGATGTTGAGGATGAGATTATGTATTTATTATCATGAGATTGGAGATAGTGTTTATATATTTGATATATTCCGCTGCTATGTTTTATGAACCATGATAATTTATACTTGTGAACTTTGAAATTTGTCGTCGTCGTATCATCTATTTCTAGAATATATTCGTATGTTCGCGCGTTTTACCGCTTAATAGGAATAGGGTGTTACACTTATGCTGTTTTTGAGGAAGATCTTGTTATTATTTTAATATGAGGTGGATCTGTTTGTTCACGGTGTTTTAGCAGAATTTTAGTTGTAGTGATTGCTTCGGTGCAACTTGGCGTATTCAATAGTAAATGATTCCTCTTTGCCTTTGAGCTGTGCTCTTGGCTTGATATGTTGAATACAGTAATTTCATGCAATTTTATGGTTTAACAGATATTAAGAATATGATAAAAGTGTGAAATGATTCATTGAATTGAGAAAATGATTACAAGATAATATATATACTAGATGCTAAATGTACAATCTTAGAAGAATTGTACTATCCTTCATCGTACAATGTAAAGCTAGTTACTTGTACTGCAAGTTTTCTTACTATCTTAGAAGGATTATACTATCCCCACATTATGTGATAACAGAAAAACAAACGATGTTAACGAAGAAGGGAGGTATTCATCTATTTGATAAGAACTGAGCAGAGGTTAGTGTACATTTTAAAATTAGAGGGGATTTCTTTCACTTAAAGATACAAGAGAAGTTAGTATGATTTCTCTTAATAAACATGATGATAAAAAGTTTAGAACAACGCGATTCAAGTTTAAGATGGTTTTCTAATCCATTTTGCCTATAAAAAAAGATTAGATGGTTTTCTAACATAAAATTCCAAATCAAAAAAACTTGAATTCATTTGATTTTGCAACAAGTCAACATTGAAAATAAAAAAAAAACACTCCCAAGTTCCAAAATACTTCCACACAATACAAATATCTTGAAATTTGCATTCAAATGACTTATTTTAAAAGCAATAAACAACATTTAAATTGGTCTATTTAATTACCATTGTGCCTTTGATGTTTGAGTGACTTAAGCTCCTCAATTATTTGTATCAAATTTGCATGAGAAGACCCACCAACAAGTATAGCTTTCTTTCCATCATCACTCAAAGCTTTAGCTCTTAATCTCATCTCCTCAACTTCTTTTCCATTTGTCATCACCAAACCAATAGCCTTTGCAATATCCTCCCTTTTCACAATATCCTTAGTGTCAAACTCATTCCAATTTTTCCATTTTCTAACCCCAATTGACACCCCAATTCTTAATACTTCAACCACCAATTTCTCATGAAAAAATTGCTCAGAAAATAAAGGCCAAGTCACCATAGGCAACCCATCATTGATACTTTCAATTATTGTGTTCCAACCACAATGAGTCACAACTCCTCCAATAGCTTTATTCTCAAGTATCAACAATTGTGGGGCCCAACCCCATATCAAATAACCCTTATTGCTTTCTTTCACTCTTTTCTCAAACTCCTCCATAAAATCTTCACCTTCTTTATCATTACTTTTACGAACAACCCAAATGAAATCACAACTAGATGCTTCAAGTGCATGAGCTATTTCAATGAGTTGAGATGATGGGAACTTGTTCAAGCTACCAAAACTTACATAGAGAACTGAATTCTCTTTCTTGGAATTAAGCCATTTAAACAAACCACTATCTTCTTCTACATTTGTGTCACCTCTTTCTGCCTTATTAGTAACATCTTGGTTTGCCCATAATGCAACTGGTCCTAAGCTCCAACACTTTGTTCCAAATGCATTCTTGTAATGCTCCTCATAAGCCCCCTCCAAACCGTAAAAGCTATTGAATACTGCACCATAGCTTTTTCCACTTGTATTATTGACCGCCTTCATAACAAATTATGTTTAATTAGCACAAATTCATATTATATAATCAATTAAAACATGAATATAATTTGTATTACATACATACATACACACACATATATAAGGGAATATCAAGTTTTTATGTATAATTTTTTTTTCAATTTTGTTGGTGTTAATTCTACGATTTTTGAGAAGAAAAAGACTACTAATCTAGAATTCACTCGTGAGTTAAATATAGTCTGATCCAAAGTTTTTCCTCAAAAACAAAAAAACAAAAAAAAAGTTAGTCGGTTCTATTTGGACCACCGTCGATTGTGTGGGGATGGTACGCCTAAATTGGGCTCCACATTAAAATATTTTTAGGGGTCTTATTAACCTCTGCCCTCGGGTCACATGTTCAGGATTCCACAAATGGTAAATATTTATTACAAAACATTAATTTATAAATCTAACAAAATAAATTGGCACAATTTCCTAGACAAAATTTCTACTTTAAATTTCTTAACATGTACCCTAAAGGCACAAGTTAGCATTTCCGAATTTGAACCACTTAACTTACTCTATTATTTAAGGTTATTATTTGGATATATGGAATCCAGATCATCAATGGTGGAAGATATTCATTGGTTCATAATAGTAGGGAAGTGATAAATTGAACCAACGTCGTACGGAGACTAATCAAGTATCTAAGAATGGTTTGACATTAGACATATTTGTTGGATGTTTGTATGTTGGTCTCATTTTAGCTAAAAAGCATGATGTTGGACCAAATGTTTCAGCATGTTGGTACGACTTATGTGTGCCCTGATTTTGTGTCTTGTATCGCTTTCTTGGATGTTATTTTTGCGTGAGATCACTGAAGATTCTATGAAGATTTTATTCACGTGAGTTGTGGCCCAAGAAGTGTGTTTCTAGAATGTTGTTGCGACATTTAAGGAAATAATATATTTGCTTCTAGAATATTGTGGAGACTGAATATATGATTTGGTATGCTGATTTTTTTAGCCTATGACGAAAAAGCTCATGTTGTTGAATGACTATATAAGGAAGACTCGGACCCTAGTTTTATTTACCAATTCTATAGTATTGAATTGAGTCTTTTAGGGTTTCGACTTGGTCTTTATTTGTGAGTCTCTCTTTGTATCATCTTGATGCACTGAGCAGAACCTGTAGTTGAGTTGTAATGGATCAAAAACATCGATTGACAAAAAAGTCATTATTAGGGTTTTTGAGTCCTTGTTATTTGTGAATCTCACTAAAGCTTTTAAGCAAAGAGAAGGTTTTGTTTATTGAAGTGTGTCTCTATTCTTGTGTTAAACTTTATTTAAATCACATGGGTTGTGATTGATTGAGTGGAAGTAAGATGAGTACTCAGATCTAAGAGTTCCTAGGTTGAAATCAATACGTGTAGTGTCTAGGTGATAAGTTGTAAACTTGGAGTTTGCTGAGAACTTAGAACTATGACTACACTAGTGGATTTCCTTTCTGGCTTGGTAGTCCCCAGAGTAGGTGTGTTTGTCACCGAACTGGGTTAACAAACAAACTGTGCCATTTATGTTTCTGTCTTTAACATTTTCCTTGATCTGTTTGTTTTCTGCTAGCTCGATGTTTAAACATTAATCTCAACATTCTATTTGTGTCTGATGTTGAAACATCATATAAAACATTAGGAAGCTAGCGTACCGGAATTTCAATATTCATGTCATTTATTTTCGGGTAATAGTCATGTTGATCGTTGATTGTGTAATGAGCCGTCACAATACTCTTTCAATGTATCGAAATTTTAAAATAGTTATTGATTGTGCAATTCGTTAGTTAAAATAGTCTCTGACATTAAAATGCTTCATTAATATTGTCATATCGATTCTTCAATATATTTACTTATTGTCATATCAGTCCTTATAAATACTTATTTATTGTCATTTCAATCCCTATATGAAAAGAATTATTGTGAGTAGTGAGAGATTATTTTAACATCAGAGACTATTTTGACTAATAGAGTGTACAATCAATGACTATTTTAAATTTTTTTATACATTGAAGGACTATTGTGAATACTCATTACACATTCAGGGGCCAAAGTGACTATTACCCCTTTATTTTTTTGTAATTTTTCGGTGTTCTATTTATAATGCCTCAATTTTTTGTAGGCTCGGTTTGAGAGTTTTGAGGGGAGAGAATGAGAGACAGATTGTGAACAAAAGGAAGGAAGAAGTGGAAAGGATTCATAACTTTGGTCGGGTAGAATTTTGGGGATTTAGTTTTCGGTTTGAAGGGGTTTGGAGGGTTTTGGTAAGTTTTCCAAATCTAATTTATGTTGTTTTGATTTTTTTTTTTGAGGGAATGTTGTTATGATATTTCAAAGTTAAAAATACATTAATTACGAGTATTATTTAGAAAAACACACTATTTTTATTTTTTATTTTTATAAAAATTTTTACTTTTTTTCCTCTAATATCATTCTTCCAAAACTATCTCATTCCTTCTCCTCTGAACTCTCAAACAAAGTCTTATGAATACATGTCACATGCGTCACATGTGGCAAGTTCTTTTAGTTTCCCCTCCGCCTCATGAATACATGTCACATGCGAAACATGTGGCAAGTTCTTGAAAATAATAGCTGAGATAAGAATCTCATACATGTATTCTTGGAGTTAAGATCCTATCTATTTAAACTCTTCTTCATTTCTTCAATTAGAAGAGATAAAGACACAAAAAATCTTGAAAATAAATAATGATGGTGAGACTCATTCACTAATAAGATCCACCACCTATCTTTTGTCTCATATCTTTCTTAATGACAATCTCAATTTATTTTTATAAATGGAAATGATCTCAACTCGTATGTCGGGTATTTGTTGAAAGATAACCACTTGAGGGAGCTGTGTTTTTGTTTTTAAGGGAGCTCAGGCTCCATTTATTCGTAAAAAAGATGAATTCAATTTTTCTTATTACAAAATAACTATTAGTCTATTCTAAAAACAAAATAACAACTTGCATTTATAATTTCGAATAAAATTTAAGGTTAAATATATTTTTGGTCCTTATAAATATATCAATTTTTCGTTTTAGTCCTTCTAAAATTTTCCTTCAACTTTTAGTGTCTGTAAAATTTTCAAACACTACTTTTGGTCCTTATTTTTTAGTTAACTTTTGTATTTTTTTTAATGAAATTTTGCAGAAATGTGTAGAAAATTGTAAAAAACTTTTCTAAGAATTAGAATTTTTAACAAAACACAAATTAAATATGAATATTAACCGTAAAAAATATAAAAATTCATATTTAATTCTTGTTAAGTTAAAAAATTATAATTTTTTTTGGAGCGATTCTTATAATATTATAAATTTTGCAAAATTTTATTCCAAAATATGAATTTTACATATGAGTTTACTTTAAAAGAGTGGCCAAAAGTGAAGATGAAAAACTTTTGGAGGACTAAAAGTTGAAGAAATTTTTTAGAGAGACTAAAATAAAAAGTTGACATATTTATAAGGACCAAAGACATATTTAAACCTAAAATTTATCCTTTTTTGTTTTGGCCAAATAATTCAGTGAATAAAAATTCACCTAAAATTTATTGAATGAATTAAGGGATTTACCTTCCACATTTTTGCAAAAATCATATCTGGATTTTTGATCCAATCTGGTAACTGTAATCTAGTCATCTCCAACTTGTCCGGCAACCCAACGATCGGAAATTTATCATAATCGGACTCCACCTCGGTATGACTTGAATTTTGTTCAAACCAGAGCTCCGTGCAACGAGAGAAAATACTCGACGGACTAAAAACAATTCTTGGAATACCTAACTTGTCTGCAACATCAACAGTCCATACGTAAAGCAAGTCACTAATTATGCAATCAACTTCCATATCCCCAAACAAGTAATTCTCTATTTGAGGTTGTAGCATTGTGAAACCCTGGTAGATTTTGCCTGCCATGTCAACAGGAGTATTGGCATTCACGGATTCCATTCCAACTGGAAGGCCAACTTCTTTGGCTGGAAACTCAAGAACATGTGTTTTTATAGAGTGACCTTGATTGAAATCACGATCTATGGTCTTTTGAAAAGTATTAGCGTTGCTTGTGGTGGCGATTATGGTGATGTCTACACCATGCATAGCAAATAGTCTTGCCATGTCAACCATTGGGATCATGTGACTTGTTGATAAGAAGGGAAGGAAAATAACCTTCAGGTTATTGGCTTGAGCTTCGTGGGATAGCATCGTTATTTATTGTATGATGTTGAAGATAAATACACTTTCAGATCCCAAGTCAATATCAGGTTAAATGAGTATTAATTCCTATCTATCTAATACTTTACCTAGATGGTAAGAAGAAAGAGTTTTTGGAGGTTGGAGATACTGGGTGTGACGAATAAAAACTTAGGAAAACCAAATTAATAGTTCAAGGTTGTGTCTTAATTATTGAGTTCACTCACAAATAAAGAGTTGTTTTAAATCAAAAGCAAGTAAATATAATTTTAAGAGAGTGAGAGGACGAGTGGACCTACAGGAAAGGAATCAGACTGAATAGTAACAGGACTGATAGAGACAAGGACATAAACACGTGCTACTTTACCGACATATTAATCAATTGGTTTTTTCTACCTTTACTCTTGATAATTTGGGAATAATTTACTTATATCAAAGAAAAATTTCATTTTCTTCATCTTTATTCTTACAATTAGTTATTATATTTATTTTAGCAACATCTTCATCTTTTTCATTCAACATGTGATTTTTATCTTTTAAATTCCAGAATCGAATTCTACTTGTCATTAGGGTAAATTATCTTCAATTCATCATTCATCAAGGGGGAATGGCCTCACCAATAGGGTTTTTCTTACAATTTTTTAGCATTTTCATATCAAGAATATTAAACTTCTTTTCTTAAAAAAAAAAAGAATATTAAACTTCTTCATCGTCTTCATTTAACATGCGATCTCCATCTTCTTTGTTTCTATTAGAGGAGAACACATTAACCAGTACACAACTGGTTACTACCAGTCACCAATAGGTTACAACACATAGTTTTGAGTTAGTTAATCACAAATAAGCTAGTATAAAGTTAGTTATAGCTAGTAACTTGTTCTCTAAGTTATCTAGCTTTTTCATTAGCTTTTTCATCAGTTGTATATATTTAAATCCTTGTAACTAACTTTGTATTAGATTATTCATTTCAATATGTGAGATTTTCTATGTTCTCTCTCTCTCTCTGAATTTGATCTCCTCACATGGTATCACGAGCTTTTCGTGAATTGGCTCACACTTATCTTTTTCCTTCACTTTCTCTGCAGATTCTTGCATAATCGCTATGCTTTTTCTTTTCAATTTGTGTTTCTTGATTTTACTTCATCTTCGTCCTATACATTGAAACTTCTCTTTGATTTTTCATGGTGCATAACAATACCGCTAGTACCATTACAAATAATGGCACTACAGTTCAAGAGCCTTCACATAATTTTGCTTTTGAGTACTATTTTCATCCTAGTGATGGACCTAATTTTGATACGGTGACACCGCCGTTGGATGGAAGCAATTATCTTGCTTGAGCTTGTACCATGCGTCTTGCTATGGGTGCTAAGAACAATTATGAATTCTTTGATGGAAGTATTTCAACTCCTGCACTTCTTGATCCAAATCATTAAGCTTGAGAATGATGCAATAGTTTGATTCATTCTTAGATTGTAAATTCGGTGAGTCCTCAAATTGCTCAGTCCATCGTTTTTAATTGAGAATGTTCTTGATGTTTGGATTGAATTGAAAAAACGATTTTCAAAGTTTGGTCGTATTTGTGTTGCTAAGCTGCAATCTGACATGAATAACTTGAAGCAAGGTTTGCTTTCTGTTACCAATTACTTCACTGAGTTAAAGATTATTTGTGATGAACTTGAGAGTTATCCTCCATTACCACAACGCAATTGTCCTTATCAGTGTCAACGTCCTTATATGCACAATGCTAGAAATTTTTGTCTAGAGGACCAAATCATTCAATTATTAACTGGCCTCAGTGATAACTTCTCTGTGGTTCAAACTCAAGTTTTACATATGAAACTTTTGCCAGCACTTAGCTAGGGCTAGAAATGAGTCGAGTCAAATTGAATTTGTCTGAGCTCGACTTGACTCGATAAGAGTTTGCTTGGCTCAAAACTCGACTCGAGTTCGTCACGAAGTCTTTTTTCAGCTCAAGTTCGACCCATTTAAAATTCACAAACAGGTCAGTTCGTTAGGTTCAACTCATTGCTCGAGTAATATAATTAAAAAAAAATTATGTTTTTGTCAAAAATTTAAATTTTGACCTTTCAATATATTTAATAAAGTATACAAAAAATTGAACTAAAAAAAAACAATAGACCATGTTCGTCTTAAAGACTACTAATGAAAGAAGTAGTATTACTTTAAAATCAAAACAACTCTGTCGCAATGCATATAGATGCACAAATGCACTTCTCTTTTATAAGTACTCATCCATTGTGTTGTTATTAAACTCCCTGATGTGGGACAAAGTTTAGCACATATGTTTAGTTAAAATCTTACACAAGTGTTTTTTTTCTTTTTTTTTTGACAAACTTACACAAGTGTGTTATTTGCTTCTTGTTGTTTCTTTCGCTCTCTCTTTTATTAAATTGTTAATTAAATTAGAAATAATTCCTCCTTCTCTCTTTGATATAAAATAAATAAATAATTCCGCTGAAAGCAAATACATAGATATCATAGGAAGTTTATAATAAATTACATGTGTTGTATTTTAATATTAAAGCTTGTAATTTATTAATTTTTACTAAACTTATATATATATATATATATATATATATATATATATATTATCGAGCCATCTCATGAACCAATCGAGTCGAACTATATAAAGCTCAAGTTCAGCAACTTAATCTTCAGCTTAAGTTCAGCTCGTTTGGTTCATAAACCAAGTTCAACGAGTTAATTATCGAATCGAGTTCCAAACTATTGTCGAGTTGGTTCGGTTCATTGTCAGCCCTACCAACACTTAACCCTGTTTACTTTAAGAGTATTCTTTGAAGGATTTGGGAGGGTTTGGTAAGTTTTCCAAATATAATTTATGTTGTTATGATATTTCAAAATTAAAAATACATTAATTATAAGTACTCTTTGGAAAAACACTCTTAAAATATTTGAAAATTTTCTCTAGTTTTTTCCTCTAATTTCATTCTTCCAAATCCATCCAGTCTCTTTTCCTCCAAACTCTCAAACAAAACCCTGGAGCCTTTTAGTTTTCTCCTGCCTCATGAATACATGTCAAATGTGGAACACGTGGCAAGTTTCTGGAAATAATAGTCGAGGTAAGCATCTTGTACATGTATGTCAGGTGTCTTGTTGATAGATAACCACCCGAGGGAGCTGTGTTTTTGTTTTTAAGGGAGCTCAAGCTCCATTTATTCATAAAAAAGATGAATTTAATATTTCTTATCACAAAATAACAATTAATCTTTTCTAAAAACAAAATAAACAACTTGCATTTATAACTTAAAATAAAATTTATTCTTGGTTTAGTCAAATAGATTAGTGGCTAAAAAATTCACCTTTAATAAACTTATAAATGCAATAGATCAAAACTTCTAAAACCATACCTATTATTAAAAAAAAATAAGAAAAAAAGAGACTAGATGGCAAGAAGAGATAGTTTTTAGAGGTTGAAGATACTGGTTGTGACGAATCAAAACAGTAGGAAAACCAAATCAATGGTGCAAGGTTTTGGGACTATGTCTTAATTATTGAGTTCACTCACATATAAAGAATTGTCTTAAATCAAAAGTAAGTAAATATAATTTTCAGTAACAGAGTGAGAGGACCTACAGGAAAGGAACTAGGACTGATAGAGACAAGGGCATAACCACGTGCTACTTTACCAATTTATTTATCTATTGGTAGGAGAGCTGTCCTATTCTACATGATATCAGTCTATTTTGGTTTTTTTTCTACGCACCCCTTTGATAACTTGGGGATAATTTACTTATATCATAGAACAATCTCATTTTCTTCATCTTTATTTTTCTAATTAGTTACTATATCATTTTAAGAATATTAAAATTCTTCATCTTTTTCATTTAATATGTGATTTTCATCTTTTTTATTCCAGAATCGAATCCTACTTGTCATTAGGGTAAATTACCTTCGATTCATCATTTATTAAGGGAGAATGTAGGTCTCACCGATAGTGTTTTTCTTACAATTAGTTAGTGTTTTCATCTCAAGAAGATTAAACTTTTTCATCTTCTTCATTTAGCATGTGATATTTATCTTCTTCGCTCCAATTAGAGGATAACACATCAACCAGTACACAACCGGTTACTACCAGTCACCAATAGGTTCCAGCTCATAGTCTTGAGTTAGTTAATCACAAATAAGCTAGTTATAACTAGTAACTTGTTCTCTAAGTTATCTAGTTTTTTCATCACTTGTATACATATAAATCTTATAACTAACTTTGTATTAGATCATTCATTTCAATATATGAGTTTTTCTTTGTTTTCACTCTCTCTCTGAATTTGATCTCCTCACATTGTATCACGAGTTGTTGGTATTTGTATTAGGCTGCATTGTTGTTAAAACAAATATCCATTTATTGTGAAGTTGGACTCTATGTTCCAACATGGTTTAGGCATCCATATGAGATGTTGAACAGAATGTTCCAACATTCTGGCACGGTTCAGTGTGCTTGAGTTCATGCTTATTTGTACGCGCGTCTTATCTTTAAAAGGAAACAACTTTTCCTTAACTTTATGTCCAAGCAACGTACATATTGTACAAAATCAATTTGGTTTTATTCCCAAAGAAGCAATAATATTTAAGGGAATATTTGAAGGCGGTTGGGACGTTCCTAAAGATGTTCCTACATTTTAGGACTTTCCTTATTTGTCTCTTTGATTCTGTTTTGTGGATCAGATCGATCTGCAATTTGTTACTATTTGTTACTGAAGCCCATCAAGGTTGTTAGCTCATATTACTTCAGTATAAAAGGAAGACTCCAAGACCTAATTATGTATTCAAGCCGTCATACTAAAAAATTTAGTTTTTAGGGGTTTGAGTCTGTGTGTTATACTCTTGTATAGTTTGATGCAAGTTTAGTTCTGTTTATTTGTGAGCCTTTTCTGTATCATCTTGATACTTGTTAAGGACTGAGTGTTTGAGTTGTAAACTCATTGTCTACACCAAAGCTCATAAGCAAGGTCGTAGCTTGTGTTTGAAGGTAACTTCACCAACTGTTTTTGTTTGAGGTCTGATAGGTCACTTGGGTAGTGACTGACCATAGGATAGTGAGATGTGATCTCAGATCTAGGAGTTCCAAGGTTGAAGTCTAGACGGGTAGGTCCTAGGTCATAAAGTGTAAACGAGGAGTTTGCTGAGAGCTTTTGAATAAGGACTGCACTAGTGGATTTCCTTCCTGGCTTGGTGTCCCCCAGAGTAGGTGTGTTTGTCGCCGAACTGGGTCAACAAACTTACTGTGTCTTTTACTTTCTTGTCATTTATTTTCTTGTTTTATTTCTTTTTACGATATGATGTTGAAACACTGAACGAAACATCACAAACGTTGAAACATCGTGCATAACATGTTAAAACAAGTTCACTAGAATTTCACGAGCCTTTCGTGAATTGGCTCACGCTTCCGTTTTCCTTCATTTTCTCTGCAGATTCTTGCGGAATCTCTTTGCTTTTTCTTTTCAATTAGCGTTTCTTGATTTTCCTTCATCTTCATCCTTTACACCGAAGATTTTCTTTGATTTTTCATGGTGTGTAACAATAACGCTACTACTAGCACATATAGTGTTACTTGCAGTTCAAGATCCTTCACATAATTTTGCTTTTGAGTACTATTTTCATCCTAGTGATGGACCTAATTCTGTTACGGTGACACCGCTATCGAATGGAAGCAATTATCTTACTTAGGCTCATGACATTCGTCGTGCTTTGGGTGCTAAGAACAATTATGATTTCGTTCATGGAAGTATTCCAATTCATGCACTTCTTGATCCAAATGGTCAAGCTTGGGAACAATGCAATAGTTTGATTCATTATTGGATTACAAATTCGATGAGTCCTCAAATTGCTTTGTCCATCGTTTTTATTGAGAATGCTCTTGATGTTTGGATTGAATTGAAAGAACAATTTTCAAAGTCTGGTCTTATTCGTGTTGCTAAGCTGCAATCTGACATGAATAACCTAAAGCAAGGATCACTTTCTGTTACCAATTACTTCATAAGTTAAAGATTCTTTTGGATGAACTTGAGAGTTATCATCCATTACCACAACGCACTTTTCCTTATCAGTGTCAATGTCATATGCGCAATGCTAGAAATTTTTGTCTAAAAGACCAAGTAATTCAATTATTAACTGGCCTCAATGATAACTTCTCTATGGTTTCAACTCAAGTTGTACATATGGAAGTTTTGCAAGCACTTAATCTTGTTTACTCTATGAGTATTCTTTGAGGGGTTTGGTAAGTTTTCCAAATATAATTTATGATGTTATGATATTTCAAAATTAAAAATACAATAATTATGAGTATTCTTTGGTAAAACACTCTCGCAATTTTTTTTCCTTTAATATCATTTTCCAAAACCATCCCGTCTATTATTTTCCTCCAAACTCTCAAACAAAATCGTAAAGCCTTTTAATTTTCTCCTGCCTCAGGAATACATGTCTAATGTGGAACACGTGGAAAGTTTCTGAAAATAATAGTCAAGGTAAGCATCTTGTACATGCATGTTGGGTGTCTACTGAAAGATAACCACGCGAGGGAGCTGTGTTTTTGCTTTTAAGGGAGCTCATGCTCCATTCATTCATAAAAAAGATGGATTGAATTTTTCATATCACAAAATAACAATTAATCTTTTCTAAAAACAAAATAACAACTTCCATTAATAATTTTGAATAAAATTAATTCATTTTTGGTTTGCTAAATAGTCTAGCCCAGGGGCGAAGACACCCCCCAGCTAGCATGGGCACTAGCCCAGGCTCAACCCAATAGCTCTTAGTTTCTATTTTCTTTTCCTACTTTAAAAATAAATTGACAGAATTGAATAGTTTATTTTTCAGGCGTGTATTTGAGAACTCTTCTTCCTACTCACCATGCCTCGTATAACCTTGTTGAATTTGTTTTGTAGGTTCTTGAACAACAAAGGGGAAGCTGTGGAACGATTGCTTGCTATACATCATGTCAAAGATACTACTTCTGAGGCACTAAAAAAATGCTCTCTATGATATTTTTGATGTTTCAAGTAATCTATTTCAAGGATACGAGGGCAAGGATACTATGAAGCTTCAAATATGAGAGGTGAATTTAATGGTTTGCAAAGAAAGATTATAGATGAAACCTTTATGCTTTCTATGTCCATTGTTATGCTCACTGCTTGCAATTGGTGATTGTATCTGTTGTTAGTAGTTGCTCATCTATTAATGATTTCTTTGATTACATCTCTTTGATTGTAACAACATCAAGTGCATCATGCAAGAGAAGGGATGCTTTGACGGAGACACAACACCAAGATATTTTAAATAGACTTGAGAGTGGTGAGATATCTATAGGAAGGGGCTTGCACCAATCATCTAGTCTCATGCTACCTTTCTTCGTTTGGATCAGATGGGGTTCACATCATACTACCTTGCTTCGTTTGGATTAGATGTGGTTCTTCGTGTTAGTGGTGCTTAGTATGGTTGATGAAGATGGACGTGGATCATCTCAAGCGGTGGGTTTGATAGAAAAAATGGAGAGCTTTAAATTTGCTTTTATTTTGAAGTTAATGTTAAAGTTGTTTGGTATCACAAACGAGCTTTCAAAAATCTTCCAAAGAAAAGATCTTAATATTGTGCTTGCCATGGAATTAATTAATATCGTCAAAGCTCGGTTGGCCACATTGAGAGATAGTGGTTGGGATAATTTATTTTTTGATGTAAAAGAATTTTGTGTTGCTAAATGTATTTTGGTGCCAAATATGGATGAAGAAATACCGGTTCGCAGTCGTTCAAGACTAGAAGGGAGGACTGTCACTAATCCTAACCATTGCCGTGCCGAGATTTTTTATGTTGTTATTGACAAAATATGTGTGGAGATGGATCATCGTTTTAGTGAAGGAAGTAACATTGTGCTTGATTGTTTCTCATGTCTTGGCCCCAAGAACTCTTTCTACAAGTTTGATGTTGATAAGCTTGCTCGTCTTGCTGATATTTATCGTGCAGACTTTTCTGATGATGACCGTGGAACAATAAGGGAGCAACTTGACACTTATGTACTTCAAGTGAAAAGGCATGCTTCCTTTTCATCTTGTGAAGATGTTCAAAAGTTGGCTATGAAGATGGTTCAAACTGAGAAACATTTGGTATTTCCATTAGTCTACAAACTCATTGAGTTGACTTTGATATTGTCGGTGTCGACAGTATCCGTTGAAAGAGCTTTTTTAGCAATGAAGATTATCAAAACTAAATTGCGCAACAAGATCAACAATGTGTGGTTCAATGACTTGATGATATGTTACACCGAGTGGGAGATATTCAAGTCACTTGATGATGTTGATATTATTCGAACATTCACTCGAAAGAGGTCACGAAAAGGGTTACTTGCTAATTTTACTTAGCACGCAATTGGCAGGTTATATTTCATCTCTTATTTTAAATTGTACTTTTTTTGAAAAAATGACGAACCTATTTTATTTCGGTTTATGACTATTTTTATATATATATATATATATATATATATGTCATACCCCAAATTTTGACCAATAAAAACTTTTACTTCACATATCATTCGTATTTTAATAGCATTTCATTCACATTCTAATTCCCATGATATCTGTATTTTATTCGTATTTTGGTCGCATTTTATTCATATTTTAATTTTTACTTCATTCACATTTTAATGTCTCTCGCATTTTAATTTCTCAGTTTTATACGTGTTTTTCTTATTATATAATTTGCATTGTTAAAACCCATTTTGTTCACATCTTTGATTTACCATTTTATTAGCGTTTTAAAAGCCGTGTAATTCCGTCGTCTCAGACGAAATTTCGGCAGAGTGATATTTTAAAATACCTCATTTTTTTGGTTCCGAAGAGACATTTTTTTTATTTAGTCATGTTTGTTATTTCTTTTTATTATTTTTTATTTATTTATTTGGTTTTATTATTTAAAGTCTTTTAGTCCAAGTTTGGTCCAGTCCATGTGTCAGTTTGCTATTGGTCATGTGTGTCTTTCTATCCAAGTCTCACCCAACAGGGGTATTTTAGTCTTTTCTTCGTACCAGAGAAACCCTAGTTTTTGTTACTATTTAAAGTCAGCATTGATTGTTGTGCCAGGGGTCCCATCAGTCAGTAAAAAATCAGAAAAGTCATCAAATCACTAAAAACACCAACTTCTTTCTCTCATATTTTTGGATCAAACACCAAAAATTCACAAAAAATTTCATGAACAAATGAAGAACATCATAACAATTTATTCATAAACCTTCAAACCCAACAATCATCACAAACACAAATCATCATCAACAATAACCCCTTTTTTTTCGGATTAAACCACAACACACAAATTCAATCCCCTTTTTCGGATCCAAACCACAACACACAAATTCAATCCCCTTTTTCGGATCCAAACAACAACACACAATTTTAACTCTCTTTTTCGGATCCAAGCAACCACAACAAGGAATTTCGGATTTCTTTTGTCAAGGTCCTCCAACAACAAGGCCGAAATCAAAGGAAGAAAGAAAGGAAGAAAGAAAGGAAGAAAGTAGATCCAACAACATCAAGAGGTAGATTTTTTTCTCTTTTTCTTTCAAACTAAAAGTTTAGATCTAGCCCGTTTCCTCCACCCCTTTTTGAAAATATTTGTGGAAAACAAAAGAGGAGAAGAAGAAGAAGCTAAGGGTATAAAAAATTTCAAAAAATAAATAAAAAAATCGCTCCGACGCGGCGGCGCTACGGCCGACCGCCGCGCCGGAGCTGTTCCGGTCACCCTCCTCTTTTTTTTCCGGCGAGGCAGTTTTAAGTGAGAGGGGAAACTTAGAGAGAGAAGTGTTGAGGGTTTGTGACTTTTTTTTGTGTTTGAAAGGGCTTTTAATACCATTTTTTTTATGAATCCTGTGTTGTGAGTGTGTATGGCTGCTTCCATGTATCTCCAGGACTAGGCCGTTGGATCTAAAATCCAACGCCCCATGATGATCCTGTTGAGGTACAGTTTGTGTTGCTCCCCCCTTGGTTATCATGTGCTTGCGTTTTTTTAACCGTCAGATCTTAGATCTGACGGTCCTTGTGTTTCTTTCCTTTTTTTTGCTATGTATGGAACTATGGCCTTGCCATGTGACCTCAAGACTAGACCGTCAGATCTCAGATCTGACGGTCCGGGATGCTCTTGGGAGGATTCACATGTTGCCTAATTTTTTTCTTACTCCTCATTTTGTTCTTGTTTTTTTTAAACTCTTGATCTTAGATCAAGTGGCTGTGATGAGCCTGTGTAGTGTTTGAATTTGGACCCCTTGATGCATCAAGTGGTTCAGATTTATTCCAGCTGAGCCAACTTTTATTTATTTATTTCTTCACTATTTTATTATATTCTACATTTTTTTTTGCTACTTTAATGTCCCTTTTCATTCTTAAAAATTTATTTTCCTCTTTTTAAACTTCCTAGCTTTAAATTTGCTTTTGATCGCTTATTTTCACTACTTTCTTGATATTTGCTTGTTTATTATTAATTGTGGTTTGTTTCATGCTCAATTCCTTTCATGCTTACTTTTAGTTTAATTTTGCTTAGAATTATTGCATGCATATTTAATTTTCGTCATTCATTTTATTATTGCCATTGGTTTAGTGTGTATAATTAGGAAAATGATGTAATTTATTTTTGCGCATTTTTATTTCTCGCCATCATATTTCTCTTGAGACCGTAGAATGTATTTAGGGTATGTAATATGTAACCGACACAAGCACCGACACACGCACCGACACTTCACCATTTTATTTACCGCTTTACGTTCATTTATTTTTTCGCCATTACGCTAGTTCACCGTTAGTTTAGAAAAATATTTTTATCTCGAAAAATCAAAAAGGTCAAATTTCAAATTTCTTTAAAATAAACATTGGCTTGTAACCCAAGTGTTTTCCTTTTATCTTTCTTAATCAAATGTTTAATCAATTTAATATCCACATTAGACATGGATTTCTTGTAATTAAAATTAACCAACTTCACCATATTTTTTCTCTCATGCCTTGAGGCCTCTTATCTCTTCTTAAAATCTTTTTTTTCCAAAATGTTAAAATCAATTCAACCCACCAAAGAAGTTATTTAGACGAACTACTTGATTTTGATCCCGATTTATTTTGGTAAGTAGGCAAAGGGCTTTGGCCTTTCCAAATCAAATAAAAATAACCAAAAACATGTTTCATCTTCCCCCATTCTTTCATTTAGACTCTTAAACAATAATTTTTGAATAAGTAAAAATAATTTAGCGCAAGTTAAGAATAGGTAAAAGGTTCCTATGGGATACCATAGTCGGTTCGGGTGCTTAACACCTTCCCCAATCGAAACCAACCTTCGGATCCAGGTCTTATAAGGGTTTTTACTCACTTTTTCCCTTCCCACGAATAAAAGTTGAGAGTTCAAAGATTAAAGGTTCAAATCTGATTAATGGTTTGGTACCCGAAAATCGAGAGCACAATATATATATATATATATATATATATATATATATATATATATATATATATTATGTCAGATATAAATCTGCGATAATTTTTTTGCCCAAACTCTATAAAATTCATGGCTCCGCCACTGGTCTAGTGGGTAAATATTCACCTTTTAATAAAATTATAAAGACAATCTAGTAACCGTAAAATTTGTAAGGGGTTTACCTTCATCATCTTTCCAAAAATAATATCTAGATTTTTTATCCAATCTGGTAACTGTAATCTAGTCATCTCCAACTTATCCGACAACCCAACGATTGAAAATTTAGCATAATTGGACTCTACCTCCGTGTGACTTGAATGTTGTTCAAATGATAGCTCCACAAGTCTGAAACAGTTGCCCCCCAAGCCTTTAGCGTATTTAAGACATAAGGGCTTTCGTGAAGGGTGCGAAATTGAAGACACTGTCATTCATCTGTACGTCTTTGAAAGAAAGTTCCTTCGAGTTGGAGTAGTTAACATTAAATGCTTGCAGGATTGAAGCGACACTACTTTACACTTATTATTGATGGCTCTCCCACACGGGCGCAGGATGTAGATTACGCGTCTACGCTACTTACAAGAGGTTACCTTTTCGTGACTCAATTTGAGGCATTGTATCCTTCTTTTTTCTACTTACAACAGTGTATCATAAGTGAACTACAAGTGAGAAATAACCACATGATCATGGATTCCAACTCTATACCCAGTAAAAACATTATTTTCCACCATCGATTTCATCATAACATACAAGCCTTCTGCAGCTATAAAAAAAGAGAAAAGGTGAAAGAGGATCACTCTGCCTCAATCCCCTTTCCAACGGGAGTTCGCATGTAGGACTACCATTAACCAAAATCGATGTCGTAATCGTACTAAATCACTTATTTATCTATTTTTCCTGAAGAGACGGGAACATCATCTTCCTCATCATATCATCCAAATACCCTCAGTCCACCGTGTAACACCCCAAATTACCAACATAAAAATTCATACATAATTATCAGAGTATAACACAAATGGGATGTCACACATCATAAAAATCCTTAAAATAAAAAGAATAATAATTCTTTATCCTTCAAAATTCATTAACATAAATCTTTTCAAAAACTTTGCAGCGGAATCATAATTCAAAAATCCTTAAAGGAATTGGTTCTTGGCACAAAGGCCTCACATGCATCTCAAAAATTCAAAGATAGATCGTAGACATCATAATTAGTTCAACATGATACATAAGGAATAGAATTCAATAAAACCCCATCCCGTTACATATCAGAGCATTTCCTACGACACCACAATGACCTCTCACATCGTCTTACCTAAGCTTGATCACCTGCACTTGCCCACAAGACGGCAATTCCAACAGAAGGGGCGAGATTTCACAAACAATAATAATGAGCATATAATTCATCAAATGCATTTAACAGCATAGACATCATCAATTAATAATAATAATTCTTCATATAGTACTTCTTTAACAACTCATAAGCAACATCATGTAATCATCATAACAACATCAATTAGTAATACAAATAACCACGTAGTTCATCTTTAATAATACTTCATATAACATTATAAACAACATAAACAACAATCAACTTCAAATCATCTTTAATGATACTTCATATAAACAATATAAACAACAACATATAACTCTTCATTAACGATTCATTGATAATTATCAACTCGACAACTTTAGACAACTCGACAACTTCGACATCGACTACGCAACTTCAACAACTTAATCTTCTTAACCATGCATGTGGTACCAATCCAGGGCGTCAAGCCCTCAACGCAATAAGTATTAATATACTTCCAGGGCGTCAAGCCCTCATCGCAAATGAGCTAAAGCTCCAGGGCATCAAGCCCCCAACGTGTAGAGTAAAAACTCACAGGGCATCAAGCCCCCAACTGAAATGAGTATGCATGGACTCAACAACTTACAACATAGACAACGTCAACAACTTATAAGACTCCAATACTTTGGAACAACCACTTACAACTCAGACAACTTAGACCAACACTTGCAACTTTAACAACATTGACGACAACAGTGGCAATGACAACGACAACGACTTCGCATCATAATATCATAATTCATCAGTCATAAACAATATCATATAACATCGTATTAACAACAACAATTCATCAATTATGAACAACATCATGAAACAACATATTCATCAACATATACACTCATGTAATAATTCATCAACCATGAACAACATCATGTAACATCTTATACATTAATATAATAATTCATCAACCATGAACAACATCATATAACATCATATTCATCAACATACACATTCATATAATAATTCATCAACCATGAACAACATCATATAACAACATATTCATCAACATATACATTCATATAATAATTCACTAAAGCCTCTTTGGAGTATTTTCATCATAACTCAAACACCAAAAATCATTTTCAAGTCAAACCAAAGCCAACGGACAGCTAACACAATTATCTACAACTTTCATGTTTACACCAAAGGCCAATTCTGTACCTATCAATATCAGTTTCCATTTCAAATTCGGGAAAGGTTGTGCTGAAATTCATAAATATTCACTGTGACCTACGTGCAGTAATTTGACCATAACTCAAGTTCTATAAATCATTTAGAAGTCAATCCAACGGCATTAGAAAGCTAATATCCATACCTACAACTTTCGTGTTTACACCTAAGACCAATTCTGTACCTATCAATACCAGTTTTCATTTCAAATTCGGGAATGGTTGTGCTGAAATTCATAAATATTCACTATGGCCTACGTGCAGTAATATGACCATAACGCAAGTTCTATAAATCATTTAGAAGTCAAACCAACGGCATTAAAAAGCTAACATCCATACCTACAACTTTCGTGTTTACACCTAAAGCTAATTCAAAACAGAAACGGGTGAAAAGTGAGTGTTTTTCCAGTTTTGGCTTTCAGAAAATTGGTGGCCGAATTCGCTTACGGGAAAGAACAATTTTCACTCCAAAAACCCAATTTTTGATCCCTTAATCACCCAAAATGATTTACAATGATGTTTACAGGTCAGATAGGCAATATAGAAATCAAAACAACATAGGAACATGCATCAAACAACACAATTCATCTCATTTTATCAATTAACATAAACTTTCTAACCCTAATTCAAGAACACAACAATTCATCAAATTTCAGAATTATATACTATGATTATTGAAGGAAATCCCACCCTTACCTTAATAAAATTGGAGCAGCAGCCTCTTGGTTCTCCACTTCTAGTTTTCTCCCTTTTTCTCCCAAAACTGATTGTACGTACTGTCTGTTCCTAAACCTAGGTTTTACCTTTTATATCTCTTCTATTTGTTTTATCTTATTCCACTTATTCCCTCATAATTCTAACTAATTCAAAAACAGCCCCACAACTTAATATTCTATTTAAAAATATATATAAATTACTTTCATAACAAATATCAAATATATTTATAACAAATATATTTCTAAACAAAATAACAAACATATTTATAACAAATATATTTCTAAACAAAATAACAAACATATTATCACTTATCAAATATAAAATCATGTAAAAGTATTCAAATATTAACTAAAAATAATTAAATAAAAAGTGGCCGTTACACACCGAGTCATAAGCTTTTTCAAAACCGACTTTAAAAATCAGTAATTCCTTATTCCACTTACGAGTCTCATGCACCGCCTTGTTCTCTATTAGAATTTCATCTAAAATTTGTTTGTTTTTCAGAAAAGCTGACTGTGTATCTGAAATAACACCACCAATAACAAGCCACGGTGTGTAACACCCTAAGCCCCACAAAACATTTTCTACTAAAAAATAAAAATTAAATAAGCACCCAAGGGTGTCACGTCATCTTATAAAAAACCAAAGTGTTTAATTCAAATAAATAACAATTCGTCGCAGCAGAATAGTCATCAAAACACTTCAAAAGTGCATCATAGTTTTCAACATCAACAACGCGATTCAAAGAATTCTAACTAAGTCAGAAAATTAAAAATAAAAAATCCTCAAAAATCCTAGTGTCACAAATCAGAACTCGACAGACTTTCAAAGCAATAAAACAAGCGAGTAGGCTCCAAAACCATCCTCGGAAAACTCACAGTAACTACGCTTCCTCTTCCTGCAAATCTACACCCTAAAGAATGTATGTGGCACGTCCACAATAAAAGGGTGAGAAACATTCAACACAAGGAGAATACGAACACATGTATAGTTCCAGGATAAACAATAACATCATGTATACGTTAACAACATATTCATCACAAAACATACAATATTCAAACTTTGCATATATGTATATATTCATGCCATCAAAATTAATAAGTCTTCAATCAACATTTCATAATCATAAACAAACATCAACTACAATTAAAGATACCAATTCAACATGTAGTAAGGTGTACATCATTCACATATCACTACAATAAAAGTACATCATCGAATATGACATCTTCAAAATTGACATTTTCGTACAACATTTGAAAACGCACGGTCATACTTGTTGAAAAGAGCGGTCATGCTCTTTTGTCAGCATTTGAAAATTCTTGTTTTTTCTTCATTATTAGGTCCCGAAAATAAAAAAACGAAATCTTGTAGTAGAAGAAATATGTGAGTGAAGTGTCTTTTGGTGATCTTAGGTTATCCTATTATTTATTGGTGAGTATGTTGTTGATGTTATATAGGGAGTATAAAGTTATTATATTTCTGCTATGGTGTTTTTGGTGAGATAAATATTTGTTCAAACTATAAACCATTGGTAATGATAATTGCATTTACACTAGCGTGGTTTCTCATGTTTCATATAGATTGAAGTTAGGAATATTGGTGAGATTGGTGAGCATATGGTTCAATTACATAACTCTAATATACAAAATTGGTGAGTAGTTTGGTATCACATGCATTAATGGTGAGGATATTGAGTGTGTTGCATCATAAGTATAGATATATATATCTATACTTATAATTGGTGAGTGTTGATAGTGAATATATATATATATATATATATATATATATTTGTGTGTATGTGTAATATCCCGCTTAAAACTATGTCAATTACCGGCATCGTCTAATTATGATCGAGCAAATTTCTAATGAGGGGCAGTTGATAAATTTTACTTAAGCATATATATATGACAAAGCCTTAATTTTTCTTCATTTTTTACCTTTTGTTCTCTCACTAACAAAGAACTTTCTCTGTTCTCTCTTCACTCTCACGCTCTCCCTCCTTCTTCCACCATAACTCATCAAACTTAACCCAAATTTTATGGAATTCAACATGCAAGCTAAAACTCTTGATCCCTACCACAAATATCATATGATGTAAGCTTGATTTTCTTCTTTTCCCGTTCCTCCCTCTCAATCGAACCATCCTTCCTCCTTTTTGCTTTGTGTTGTTTGATTGCATGCAAGTGTTTGAGTACTGATTATGGATAAATTATTCACTAAGAGCAGAAGCTGGAGTGGAAGATTGGAAGAAAGCTAGGGCTTTGACAAGGAAGTTTAAGCTTAAGATGCATTAAGTTGTTATGAAATTAAAGCTGGTACATGGTTATGGATGATTCAGAAGGATCAAGTGCAAGGATTAGAGCTAAAGGTTTTAAAGAGATTATAGAAGTGGTTGTTGTTGCTGTTTGGAATAAGAAGTTGGAAGCATAAGTTATAAGTTAAGAATAAGTTGTTTTTAGGAGCTAAAAGGTGAGTTATCTTGTAAGTTTGAATTTGATGTTGGTGCTAGAATTGATTGCAAGGGTTAAGCCATTTATGGCTGATTTTTATGGAATTAGGTCAAAATTCGTAGGCATATATGTAGTGTTTTTATTATAGTTTTGTTGTGTCACCCAGAATTGAGTAAATATTGGATTTTAAGATTCTATACTCAATTTTCTTCAGTTTGGATATAAACTTTGTATGATTTGGATTAGAAATGAATTTAGAAAACGCGTTTAAAGTTTGTATTTTGATGCTATAAACTGCTTACGAGTTTGACATGGATTTTTCCAGAATAAGCTAAAATGTGAGTTTAAGTTTGTTATGAATGATTCTAGAATTGATTATCGATGCTTACATGACTGAGCGAGAGTTTGGTTGAAGTTGAAATGCAAAAATTATGAGCAGAAGCAATTAGGCCGAAATAAGCTGTTTTTGGAGAAAAGTGATTATGGAGCTGGCAAGAGCTTTGTTTGAGGCTTAAGTTGTATAGAGAATTCAGAATGTTTAGGTGAGTTCCTTTATATAGAACCCACCTTTGAGGTAGATTAATTATTTATCTTGTGAGATGATTGATTATCTAGAGTAATTGCTTGCAAGTTAGTTGTCCCCCTTATGATAATGCATGTGTGTGTCCATGTCAAATCTTGATTTACTGTTTGGACCTTATAACAATATCATTTTGGAACTATAAGAAAAAACTAAAGGCATGGGTAGTTCAAAATGGCAGAAAATATGAAGTTCTTTAAATATTTTTGATGTGTTGTTATTAGGGGTGGGAATAGGCCAGGCCAGGCTTTGATAGGCCTGAGCCTGGCCTACAAACAGTTTTGCAAGCCTGAGTCTGGCCTATGGCCTATCAAAGGCCTACTTTTTTGGCCTGGCCTGGCCTAGAAGCCTATTTACAGGCCTACTTCATATAAAAGTCATTAAATATTCAATTTTATCTACTTTTAAATAGGCCTAATTGGCCTTAAAGCCTATTTCACTGTAAGGCCTCTCTATCACTATAAGACCTTAAAAGCCTATTTCGATATAAGGTCTTAAATCATGTTTAAAAAGTTCATTTTTTGAGTTTTTTTTTAATGATTTTTATGTTTAATATAAATTATATTTTAATATAAAAAAACAAATTTTAATAATATGCATAAATAGGCCGGCCTATTAGGCTTCATAGGTTTTTTTTGATAGCCTAAGCCTGGCCTATTTACTTAAATAGGCTTTTTCAAAAGCCTAAGCCTAGCCTCTTACATAAACAGGCCAGGCCGTAGGCCCCTGTAGGCAGGCCTGGCCTATTCCCAACCCTAGTTGTTATCGTTGCTAAGCCACCGATTCCGTGGCTTAACGAGAGCTCGCTTAGCCAACCTTTTTGTGGCTTAGCCAGACACCTTGTCCTGAAATTTTATAAAAACAAGTTTTTCTTGAAAAGACATATCTTACAGCTCCATAAGACTTATTTTTAAAGTGAATCAAGAATAAACACAACTCATAAGATCATAGCATTGTCGAGAGTATAAATGTATGTAAGAATACGATTAGGTAAGGGTTGTCCACTGACCCAAGGATTTTGTTACATGTTAAAGACGGGATCACTACGTCTTTATTACTTGTTTAAAAATAAATATATACATTAAAAAATCAGACATGTTGTATCCCATAAGCATACCGTATTTTAAATGTAAACTATTAGTTGAACTGTTCCAAAAATGAAGAGTGGCTAACAACATATGCTTTTGGTACCTAGGTCCTTGTTTCCACAGTTGAATGAGGTCGAAAATACCTATACTCCTCCAAAAAGTGTTTTTGTGTTTCTCTATCCTATCCAGCCATGAGAGGTATCTTTCAACGTTATTAGTTATAGGAGCTGAGTTGAAAACCTTAGTTTTCAAGTGATAAAGGTCGTGGGGTACATCTGGGTTTTTAGTAAACACTAGAGGCGGTTCCTCATTATCATGGGGAAAGTAAGCTCTAGTCTCGTCACTTTTGTTTTTTTTCAAAAGGGCCTAAATACGCATGAGGCAAAGTAGGAGAAGAAATCAATACTTGAGATTTCCAGATTTGAGCTTCTTCATCTTTCAATTCCAGTTCATGAGCGAACTAGAGGTTACCAAGTTGAGCTTGCATTGAAAAGTTCAGCAATCCACGCTACCTTGGTGGTGATAAAGGGTTTTCTTCACTATCTATCATGATTGGAAGTTGATTGTTCTTTGCAATTGATAGTTTTGAACGATTGAAAGGCGCGATGAATTCTCACGAGAAGAGGGAATGAAATAGGTTAAAACTCTGATTGGAAAAAGGGAAAAGTGAAGATGAAAGGGTTTTTTCACCTTTTTATATAAGCCTTGATCCTTAACAAGTGTCAACATCTTGGGTTGACAGTTATTAGAATATAAGGAGAAATGGCGGTTTCAAAGTTCGGAGCGTGGCCCATTAAGTGGGATATGGTGACATCATTAAAAGTTTGTCTTCGACTACCTTGAAAGTTTCCACATTGGTGTTGTTGCTAGTTCCGACCAAAGAGATATGCTCGATGAAGTTCAAAAACGTCTCTTTCTTCTCTTATCTGAAGATACGAACGAAAAAGACATTTTTGGGGGGTAATTTGTTAGCCTGTATTTTCGACAGGCTATAATAAATGTGGTCAATGAAGTTTGACCAAAAACTTAAAGAGAATGAAAAAAGTTCGATTCTCAAGATTCAACTGTCAAAGTGAAATCCAGAAGATATGATGATCGAAAGGATGGTTCAACGGAGTTAAGGAGATGTCGAAAGAAGGTTGGCATTGAAAGGGGAAGTTGAGTAGTGGTTTCTCGTCGAAAAGGAATTGTTTGGATAGCAGCTAACAACAGTTATTGTCTCAAACGTGTCTGTAGGCAATTATTTAGTATAAATAGCATTTTCCTCTATGGAAAACGGGTCACAATTCATCTATACTGAAAACTTACACACTCAAATTATCCGCCCGCACAAGGAGAAACGAGCAAACAAGTCCTATTGTATGAATCTGTGTACCACTTTTACATTCATTTTAATGCAATTCTAGTTTAACTTTTAGACTCTTTTTTAGTTTAATC
Organism: Medicago arabica; assembly: GCA_946800305.1. Lineage (NCBI taxonomy): Eukaryota > Viridiplantae > Streptophyta > Magnoliopsida > Fabales > Fabaceae > Medicago > Medicago arabica. The sequence goes on from OX326966.1 coordinate 48,702,648, forward strand.
TTTGCTTTTAAACCTTCACATTGATCCCTTGAAGATAATCTCGACAGGTCTCACTCTATGTCTGGATTTCGATGGTTATATTCATAGTTCTCCACTTGTCACACGAACACCCATATTTTTCTAGAAAACAACCAAGCACAAAATGACTTGAGATTTGTTGGTTGATCTCGCTCGCCTTTGTTTTAAATCAGTTTAGTAGTTTACCAAAATCCAGGGTAAATACGCATATGAGTAGATCAATTTGCATGCCCTAGATGCATGGTAAATGCCCTATGCGTATGGCATGTAAAATCCATGTCCTATTCATTTTTCCATGCCCTAGACACATGGTAGTCTTTCCTGGGCCCAATTCTCCGATTTTCCGTCGTTTAAGTTCTTTGTCTTCAAATAACTTGCCTTGGATGAGGTCTCATAAGGCTTCTTGAATCTTCATTCCTGGTCTTCCCAAGTCTTCACAATTCTTCAGTTATTCTTGATTTTCCGATTTGCAGGATTTCTTCGTGAATTACTTTAAAAAACCCCTAAAATTGCTATGTTTCGGAAAAACTAGAATTACAGGCTCAAATATAGAAAACTTAACAAAAGTCCCGTAATCATAGACAATTGTTCTAATACTCCTCCTTTTAGCTGCTAAATCCTACTGAAAATAATTGAAAAACATACTAAGAATAATGTAAGATGACCTGTCATCAACCGGTCATCACCAAGGTCGCCACCTCAAGATACAACAATATCATTATCATTGCCAATATGAATACAAAGTATTTGTGTCATCGCCAATATGATATATATATATATATATATATATATATATCCTGTCATCACCAATTTGAATAAAACTATCTGAATTGTCGCCAATATGGATAAAACTATCTGACTTATGAATGCATGAACATATGACTCATCAATGCATGCGCTAACACAACAAATAATTATCATCACATCAACATTTTGCATGCATGCGTTCATCGCCAATATCATCACCTTTTCATGTAAGAATTCATCGCCAATAATAATTCATCATCATTAAATCACCAACATATTCAACACCAAACCTCATCATAATCAATTATCAACTTAAAGAAACATTTCCGTTTCACTTTAACATTTCTCACCAAAGACGGAGAAACAACAATCATCATGATATCCATCTTATTAATCACCTATTCACCATTGATTCATCATCATTCCACTATATAAACATGAATACAATCTGTTTGGAAGTTCAATTTTATTCACAAAATAGAGTTCCATGATCTTTCCTATTCTTAAGAACATCCCTACATATTATTCAATACCTCAGTTAATCAATTAAAGCAAATTAGTTTCACAAAATTCGCTTAATTTCACAAAAACTCAAAGTTCGTCTCATTTTAAACTTGATTTAAAAAAACATTCATTCTCAATTCAAAACTAAGTTAAACTACTCATAAAAGTCCAATTATATTTCAATTAGATAGGGTTAGGTGTTTGGAACACATACGGATACGTAAAAGATCACAAACACACGAAAAATTAGGTTTTCCGGACACCTGAAGTTGTGCAAGGTCGTGCCTGGTGGACGCACGGTCATGCTGGCCAATTGCGAACCATACACATGGTCTATGTGCTTCATACGCACGGTCGTGCACGACAGACATCACAGATTTTCCGATTTTTGAGTTTTCGCCGTTTCACGCATAAAATTCTGATCGCTTATCGGATTTCGATTCCGTTTTCTCCTACGCGTTCCATTCACTTATACCTATCAGATTCTACAGTAAAAGTCAAGTTTTCCCCTTCCCAAAACAGCTTACTCAAATCCTCTCATAATCACTTATTGTCCAAAAACACTTAAAATGATTTTTCACAAAAAACCCATATTTTCTCCCAACCAATCCTATATCCAAGACTCATGAATCAAAACAAAATCTTATTGTATCATTTCATCACAACAACATCAGCATTTCACTCTAATTCACCAAAATCAACATTTCCATTTGTGACCCATTTTCTCAAAAATTCATCAAAACAACAACAATTTGATCACAACTTCATACATATCAATACCGAAAGCATGTACTAGCATCAACAACATAATCAAACAACAATTCAATCATCAATTTATGATTTCATCAACAATCAACAACAACAACATCACTTTTCATCATTTTAAGAAAAAATCACTAAGTTTTCATATCAACATACTTCAACAATGAAAAATAAACCATAACACAAGTTTTTCATCAATTTAACATACCCAAACTTATCATCAAATAAGGAGCACGGAAATTGATATCAAAAGTTCACAAAAGTCAAAATTCATAGATAATTACTTATACCCATAATTGAAAATATGAAGGTTTTAGCTTATTTGAGAGAAATTCTAACCACCCTTACCTCAAAGCTTCAAAATCCTAGCTATGGATTCACTTTAGCTCCCCAAGTCTCTATCCTCATCTTCTCTTCAAGCTTTTCTTCTCTCTAACCTTTTGTCTATTTTCCCCTTCTCCAAGATTGTGAACTATTTTCTCTCTTTACCTCTCAAAATATTTTGTGAAGTGAATAATGAGCGATGTTAACATAATTCTCTAAAGAGTCATATATTTATATCACCAAGTGGGCTAGGTTAACTCTCATTCTAATTGGCCCTTAAAACTCTTACAATTATTTCTAAAAGGTTACTACTCATTAAACTATTAAAACGTCGAATAAATACCTTCTATAAATAATTACCTCAATTCACTACTAACTTAGTAAAAATAATGATTCTCACTAAAACACTAAAAATAACCTTCTAATGAAATTACTAATTTATCCCCACTTGCCAAATGATCAAAATACCCTTAGCCTCCAAAATGACTAAAATACCCTTGTAGGCTAAAAAAAAATCCACTAATTCCCACATAAATATACACATAAGCAAATAAGCACATATAAACATATATAAATAATAACAAAACAATAATTCTAGCTAAAAACAGGCTGTTACGCGTGCCATGTTTTTACTGGTTCAGAAGTCAAAGGTTTTCCTTAACCTTTCCTCTTTCCTCAGTATTAAAGACACTTATCTCTTCCTTTTTCACTTTTTCTGCATCTTTCTCTCTCTAACTTTTTCTAAAAACTGAAGAACATATAACAACTCCATTATTACAGTTGGAAAAGCTTTGAAAGCTCTCTATTTCTTACACAAAAACCTCCATATCTTTACCATTTTTCTCAAAAACTACTTTTTCAAGCATCATGGCATCTTCATCTAGACAAAATACACCAGTTCCCTTAGCTGCGAATGTGATTGTTCTTCCCTTGAAGAATAATCATGCCCCTGTACCAAACCCCTCACTGGAGGACGAGAAAGCAAAAATCTTGCAATCCCAGGTATTGATTTCGTCTTCTATGTCTGGTTCTGTTTATGGTTTTCTAGGACCTTTATCTGAATCCAGTGTAGATCCTATAAAACTTAGGACATTTTTCCCTGGTTGTAAGGTAGGAAAGCCTATGTTTTTTTTCCTAAGGGTCCTTATAATATGGAATTTATGAACCAAAGGGTATCTAGGTCAACCCTTCCCTTCTGCACTCTTTGACTTATTTAACATTGTTAACAAAAGTTGAATTAAAAAAGTCTAAAAATTAGAAAGAGTTAGGTATTTTCGACCTTATCCAACTCTCAAAAACTAGCCTCAAATAAGAAGACAACCTACATCCATTAATGGGCTTCAACCCACTGAGGACACATGATCCCAACATAAGTAGTGAGAAAAACCAATTTAATTTCAATAAGAAAAGAGCTACCTATGTCACATACCTCACTGATCACTACATGACACTAGTGAAGTTTCTGACCAAGAACACATAGCAATCTTATCGTTTTGGTTATCCTATTTTATTTTATGTACTGGCTCCCTTAAAGTAGCCACGAAGTTTGTTGGGATGGCTATTCAGTTGCATCAGGGACACAAATTCTGCTTGAGTAAATTGATCCTAGGGTATGGAGGGCATATGATGCAAGCTTTGCCAGAAGGAAAAACACTTGCACTTTCTGGGCTATGTGGCTCTTTCAGTTGTGGTTAGTTGCCACTTTTGAAAAACAACTGAAATTCTATATTCCTCCAATTCATAAGAACGACGTAGATGGCTGAAAGATAGAGGGAACGAGGTTAACCTATCTTAGAAGAAGGAAAGTTAACCTTCTGACTGCCCAAATATTTTCAGAATACATGAAGGTTTCCCTCAACTGTGATTCTGTCGAAGCATTGGTCCCAAATGGTTCAAAAGGGAATTAGATTAAAACCAGTTGTTCCAAATACTTGTGTTTGTCATCTAAAAAATGGGGAGATTGTTGGAAGAAAATTAGTTTTGTAAAATTCCTCTGAAGTTTCGATGATAACAAAGTATTAAAGAACAGTTGGATATGCTAATATATGTTAAAGTATGGAGGGCCATAGATTTAAATTTAATAAGGTCTGAACATGTATAAGAGCATCAAACGCACAAGAGAAGCTATAAGACTTGGTGGAAGATCTGAAGAAATGTCAATCAGAAGTCAACACTTTGGATCAAAAGAAAGGATGATATTTAGAAGCTGAAGATCTTCATCATACTCTGAAGGATACCAGACTCTGAAGACCATCAGACTCTGAAGAATAAAAAACTACGAAGGACCCATAAGCCACGTCGCATTTGTCCTCTTATGTAGCTGTCTTTATCAAACTCTGATAGTATAATTTGTCATCTTTTGATTACGTTTAGAAACAGACAAAGAACTTCAAGCACAAAGTGAATAAATGGATAATTCTAGTTGCAACAAAGAAATTTAAAATGTCTAATCAACGACATTATCCATATCATGCAATATCACAACGTCTTGATTTGAAGTTTCATAACGACTCTTAATGTGTTTCCACCTCTTTAATGTCTCTCAAATTATTGCATATATAAGAAGCTGAAGACTTGAAGAATATTAACAAGACTCTTCTATTTTAATAGTTCCCATGCTCTGTCAAATTCAAAAGCGCATAAATAACTTAAGAATTTCTTACTAAGTTCGTATCTCAGAAATTTTAATTTCATAGAGTATGTTATGTTTGTAATTGCTTACACCTCGAACTGCATATCAAGTGTAAAATAAATATTTTATTTGTAAACTCTTAGAATCTCTTTCAGTTGTGATTGGGCATTGGAAGTCTCTTACTTGTGTGTTTGAGCATTATAAGTCTCTTGGTTGTGTCCTTCAACATTTGTAATCAGTTATGATTATAGTAAAAGTCCCTTGAAAGTGCAAGGGGTCAGGACTACTCCTATATTGTAAGGGGAGTCAGTATAATTGCTCTCTCTCTCTATATATATATATATATATATATATATATATATATATATATATATATATATATATTTGTGTTTGTTTTTATCAATTGCAATCATAGGATTGACTCTATTACTTGTATTTACTTTTGACTTGCAAAGCAAACACAATCTCCCCCGTCAAATTGTGTTTAAGTGTACATATTTAAATTACGTTAAACCAAGATTACCACTTGAACTTAGTTAATGTAGTTTGTGCATATGTAAACTGAATTTACATGTACATATCTAAACTTAATTTATGTTAACCTTATTTTAAGTGATGGAGTACCTACGGAAATTGGAAGAAAAAAACGACATCGAACAAAAACAAAACAAAAACTCAACATCATTTAAAAATATAAATATAAATATAAATATAAATAAAAAATGCATGTATCTATATGCAATTGAGTATGGATGGATGGTGTTGTGATTCAATCTTTATTCTTTTATTCTTTCATTGAGATTGATTGCAAATCCATGATTTTGTTATAGGTGGGGGATTTAGAATGCGACAATGAAGAATTTTTTTTTAGAAAATTTGTATGGAAAAGGCAATTATAGTATAATGTATAATTTTAAGTAAATTTAGGTATAATTAAAATTATATGGGGTTCATCAATTAGAAAAACTCAAATTCATTTTGGTTCTCTATCTTATTTTAAGACAAAATTATGTCCGCATTCCTCTAAATATGACTCCATATTCATCGCTTACGCATGGTTCGGGAAGGGGTCCTACCATTTGATGTATTGTACATAGCCTTACCCTTTTTTTACACAAGAGGTTGTTTCTGAGACTTGAACCCGTGACCTTCCAGTCACATGACAACAACTTGACCAGTTGCGCCAAGTTTACCCCTCTTAAGATAAATGACTAATATTTAAATTTAATTAGGTCTTATGTGCACACATTACTTATTAAATATCGCACGCGACTTTTAATAAAATTATTAAATGAGTCCCACTAATAACTTTATATCATTATATTACAAAAAAATTCATTTATTTACACTTTCACTCACAATTATAAACAGAATTTTACCTTTTAGATTTAGTGAATGAATGATATATTGACCCAAAATATAGACGATATACATTATTCATTTGATAAATCTAACGAGTTGATTTTTACTCATAATAATGATCGTATGGTATAACAATAAAAATTGTGTGGTATGCGGAGAGAGCATATGCTTATTGAATATAACCTTTTCCGTAAGCACCTTTTTTTCTCTCTCTCCCCAATAGTACTACTTATGTACAACCATAGGCATAATCACTTAAGCTCTTATCAATGTTCATGGTTTAACATGGCTTGGTACTCATTGTTTTGTTAATGTTTCAAAAGGCTAAGATTCCATTATGTGAAAAAGGAAATGCGGATTCCAAATAACAAAAAAATAAATAGCACAGCAGATTCTGAATTTTGTCGTCATCTCTCCTCGTCCTACACTCCTTGAATGATACAACCAAATAACATAGGACCATACCATGGTTATTATATAAAAATATTAATGAATAAAGATAGGTAGACATCCGTAATTTGTATACTCCTTTATATTATTTTTAAAAATTTTAGTTAATCAAATATATGATATGTGTGACCACATTTTTTCAGTTGTGTGATCATTATTTAGAAGCTGACAAATATGGTCACACATACCATATATTTAGTTGCGTGACCACTATTTTTCCACTTAGTTAACCAAATAAATTTTGAAAAAATAGTGGTCACGCAACAAAAAAAAAATATAGTTACACAGACTATATATTTGGTTAACTGAAAATTTTTAAAATGGTACAAATTAGTGTACATATTAAGGGTGTCTACATATCATTGTTCAATATTTATATCCAAACAAAAGCAAAATCTAACGTACTAGACTCTCACTATGTGAGGAGATGATGTTCTAATCCTAATTGAAATAGATTTCAATATTGCGAATAAAAATACTTAATATGTACATCCCTTTAAATCATTTTAAAAAATTTCAGTTAATCAAATATAAAAAGTTGGGTATGCTGCCCAATTAACTCCTGGCTATCTAGCTATGTGAATGAATACATGTCCTTCTAAACTAAAGCTTAATTAAGAATGATAAATTTTTCTTTTAAGGCGTAGTTTAAGTAGTTAAATCAAGACATATAAATCAGTTTGAGAAGTTAGGTAACACCCAGCTAAATAGTAAAAATAGTACTATTTATATAATAAGTCAATCTAGACCTTCGAATTAATAAAATAGTACTAACAATTTAATATCTTAAATTGAAAAATATTAATCAATTTATTCTTTTTCTCAAATTTCGCAACATAATTTTAAATATCCTATATGTTTGTATTGATGTAGCAAAAGATTGTTTAATTCAATATGTATTTCTTTTATTGGTTTGAAGGATGGCTTTTAAAGAAATTTTTGGTACACGGACTAAATTAATTGATAATTTTCAATTTAAGAGAGTAAAGTGATATTTTCAAATTTAAAAGAGTAAATTGAATGGACACTTACAATTTCATTGACTAAGATGCATATTTACTTAAGAAAAACAAAGTGGCAAGTTTTAAATTGCAAGCTATCTTTTATATAAGGGAGAACAAGTTTTTTTACCTAACCTAAGTCACAAGTCAACAGAAACCACCTTTCAAAAAAAGTAAACTACGAATCAAAATCATTTAAATCTCCATGAACATAGTTCAGTTGGCAGTGACAATGCATTGTTATATGTAGTTGTTGGGTTCGACCACCAAACTTTCACTTATTCATCTTAAAATGTGAATTCTAACCATTAGATTACTTGAAAAAAAATCAAAACCATTCAAATAGCATTTAACAATTTGACGGCTCTTGGGATTCTTTCCTACAAAATACAAAGGAAGGGGTAGATTGTAGAAAAGAGAAATTAGAAAGAAAAAAAAAACAAATAGAAAGATTGAGAAAGAAAAATGATAGAAAGGAATATCATGAAACATGCATGCAAGAAGTTAAACATGATTTGAGTCTAGACTTGTTTTCTGTTCATGCCTTCTTCCTTCAAGCCTTAAAAGCAAGTATTGCATGTTAGGATCCGTTAGGAAAATTCCCCATTTTGGGGATCTTTTTGTGTGATTAGCTTGTGCCATTTCACATACAAAATGCTATACATGTGAAATTTCAAGGTGACATGCTTTTTGTTAAAAAGGAGAAGAACTTTACTCCCATAAGTTTGGCCTAAATTTTTGCTTTCAATGTAACCTTATGTAAATAAATCTCAAGTGGTGACTTTGGATTGGTGTTATTTTTGGCACATCTTATATCTTATGCTAGTGCAATGATATCTATTTTCTTTTGCTTTTTCAAATCAAAAAAATATGTAGAAGACATGATGGCACAAGTTTGATTAGAAAAATGAAAAACATATGTAGAAGACTATATATTAATTTCCTCAAACTTATCAAATGAAAAACATCAAACTTTATCAATTAACATAGATGAACAAGAGCACCCATGTATACAAATTACAAAGAGACTATATAAAATACCTTATGTCCTCTTTTCAATACTAATTACCAAAACTAATTTCAATAGCTAGTACAACATAATTAACATGTTACATATACTTGCAAAAACACACTTTACAAAAAGAAAAACCAAAAGCTTCTTTATCCACCCGACTTATATTTCGGATGGATAAATACCAAGAAAAAAAAAGAACACCATCTTGTCTTCTTGATAGGTAAATCTTCGGAAAATGTTCTTCCGAACAGAGTGTCGTTCTTAAGAGATCATTAGATAAATTCTCTGTACTTACGAACGGATGCGGTTTTTAAGAAATTATCGGGTAAAAGTAGTTAGTTATATAAAACTAAAGTCCACTTGTCCCAATCAACTTAGTAAGCCCAAAAGTAATGGACATAGCCATCCAACCACCAAACAAAACTCTCAAAACAGACCTAAATATTGGAGCCTTACCCAACACAGCCCCTAACCAACCAAAAACAAGCAAAGCAAAACTAACTGCAGCTACAACAACACCAACTCTCACCTTATAATCCCTTATAAAAAAAGCTGCAAGCAATGGCACCATTGCACCAATAGAAAAAGCTAAAGCTGATGCAGCTGCAGCTTGTAAAGGATTAGGCAAGCTCTCTTTCTCTTCATCATCATTGATTTCTCTTCCTCTTTCTTTCTCTCTTTTCATTTGAGCAAGTTCAATGTCTAACTGTGAGTAAACGGAGACAAACTCACCTATAGCCATGCTGCATGCACCGGCTACCAACCCCGCGAAACCGGTTAAGATCATTGCTTTGATGTCTTGCTTGACTGCACCGACACCCATCATTAGCGAAGCTGTGGAGACTAATCCGTCATTAGCTCCTAAAACTGCTGCTCTTAGCCATTGTGATCTTTTTGAGTAGTCAAAATCTTTTGTTTCAACTTCTAGGGTTGTTGAATTTTGCTCAAGATCATATTTGGCTTGTTGGTTTAGTGATGCCATGAGAATTGAGAAAAATATGATTAGAAAAATGAGAATGATAAGTATGGTTAAGAAGGAGAAGAGGGTGTGTGGAGATAGTGTGGAAGACACACGTTACCAAAGGGTATTTATGGATGAAAATCTTCCCATGTTGGATGCAAATGTGGGGCTACTCCACTAAATAAAAACAAACAAAAAGATATTATATTAACCAACAGTTATAAAGAAATTTGATTGGATTATAAAGTATATAGTAGAAAATTTGCCTCACTTGTTAAGGATTGTTTTAAAAGGGGAAGGATGATTAAAGTGAAGTCCACTCAAAATTAACAAAGTTTTGTTTTTAACAAAGTATACTTTTGAAAGATCTTTTAATGTCCAAGAAATGTTGGTTTAATGGTAAGAACTTTGTAACTCTTAGGTGATGGAATTACAATTTTATAGAGAATAGTTATAAAATGATTATTAGGGTTATTGTAAAATAATCTTATAAAGAATAAGTATTTAAAAATGATATTTGTACAATCAATTTTTAAACAATTTTTTAGCAACTTTTTTTTTACAAAAACAATAGAGAGAAAGATAAGGAAAAAAAAAGTAAGAAAAAAACGTGAGTATTAGATAATTGTCAAAAATATGGTTATACAAATATCATTTCTCTTTTAAACAAAGGTTGCAGTCAAATGATATTTGTACAACAATTTATGTCAAAAACCTTTATGTCTTCTTAAAACAACTATTGTTTTGTTTATATTTAATATGAGTAAAGATATTTGTACAACAATTTATCATTTGATGACAACATTTGCGAGAATATTCTTTTTCTCTTTTTTTATCGACAAAAATAATAAAAAGAGAAACAAATAAAGAGAAAAAGTAAAAACATAACGTGAGTATTAGATATAAAATTGTTGAAAAATTGTTAGAAAATGGTTATGCAAATATCATTTCTCGCATAATAATGCAAATTATGCACTCTAGTATACTCTAATCAAAATTTGGGGGATGAAAGTTATAACAAGAAAAAACTAACAAACCCAGATGGTACTATAAAGCAAAGTTTAGAAGTGATGTCAATTTTCAGACTTAAAAGCATCTTAAAGTTAAGAAAGAAAAATGAAACACTGTTTCCATAACATGTTTAGACCAGTAACACCCACTTAATTAAAATCAAAGATCATGAAAACAGTATATTCAGCAGACAACTCAAAACAAGTTGCAAATTTTTTCTATTAAATTCAATATCAATGCTTTTATTCAAAAAGAAAAAATTACCTTTTTTTTTTATAAAGCTCCAATTCACATAAGCAGATATACTGTTGATTAGATAAAAAGCTTCACCAACCAATAGTATATATGATTGAATCCAAGATGCAATTATTAAAATAATTATTGTATAATTAGGATAATGACTTATTTGGTAGCAGAAGAAGAACTAGAAATATAAAGCTTGAGTGGTAGCCAAAAGGAGTTGAAGGTTGAAGGGTGGTGTAATGGAAATGCATAGTTAAGAATTTCATGCTTTATGTTTTTTATCCTAAGAAGCAATCTATTAAAATATGATACTAAGGCGGTTACGAAACAAGTGATTGAACTCAATGGTTGATGAAGTTCAGAGAAAGACGAATTATTTAAATGAATTTAAGTTTGAATTTTAGCTGAAGTAATCGTTGATCAAACTTTACTTATCTTTTTAAGTGATTTTCGGATCAGCGAGTTTCTTTCCACCTAAAAATTCTTGATAGTTAGGACAAAAATAAACTAATAAGGCGGTTATACACATGTCTAAGGTTCAAGAAATGTGTCATAAGTATAGCATGACTCACAATAGGACAAAGTGTATAGATAACTTATATGCAAATGTTTTCTTTACATGCAAAATTGGAGGGCAAAAGTGTATTATTATATTGAGGTATCATGTTCAGTTAAAACAGAATTTCGTGTGGTATTTGAAGTATTACAAAGTTCATGTGATTCTGACTTAACTGTTTAATTAATGGGGTGTGTTTTTTGGTTCATAGTATAATGTTTAGGGCGCTTTTATGGTTAAGTTAGGAAATTGACTTTTTTAAAAAAGTCATTTTGTTCTTTATCTCTATCCTTTGTCAAAACACCCAAAATTATTGAACCATTTATCAAATTAGTAAGTTTGTCTTAACCACACGTAGAACAATTCCCACCAGGTGCAGAAAACACTATGGACATTCCACTAAATATGAACAAATTTCTTGAACTAGCTTATCAAGATCTTAAAGATGATACTATTGAGATTCTCAAAACATCAAAACCTGATTGGATTTTCTACGATTATGGTACAGTTTGGTTAGCACGAATATCTAAAAGCCTCAACATAGCTTCTGTCCATTACAACATAACACCAGCTTGGAACATATGACATACAAAATTACAACATAATGAATTTTGGAGAAAAAAGATTTGATTAAGCAGATGAATGTTGAAGAGAAACGGTTTTAGGGTTCGAGAATGTAAATTTTGAAAAAGATGAATTTTGATTAAGGAAGACAATAGGCTCAATGATTGGCCATAAGATTAACTTCACCAAAAAATCCATTCTCATGACTTCACCATAGAATTTTCCTAATGTTTATTCCTATAAGCAAAAAAAATTGAAATTTATGATATGTGAAAATAATTTGAATTTTAAAAAAGTTCTATCTTATACCCTACAAGTTTTTAGTCTCTATCAATAATCTAAAAGAAAACATAACAAAGTTAAACAAAGTAGTCTTGATATTTTCTTTCTAATTTAATAAAACTTTGGTTGTACAAGAATCAACTTTGACACCATCATTGATTAAAAGATTTTTCATAGTTTTGGATGTTAATTAATTTTTTTTCCCGTAGTTTTGGGTATCTCTGATATGCCTATTAGTATTATGTTGTTATGTTGTCATGTTGCAAGACTCTTTGTACTATTTTTATTTCCTCTCTTTAAATAGTATATTTATATTCGAAGAGAGAATTATCATCAAGACATTTGGGAAAAGAAAACATTATTAATATCATGTAAAACAACTTTGTCAATTGGACATACTCCAAGTATTTTAAGTAATTGTTTGTTTATTAGTCGGTAGAATTGAAGCCTATTAAGTTTATTGACTTTTTCAAGAATATATGTCCTAATAATTTTGATTAATTGATAATGAAATTTTAAAAAATTATTTTATGTTTAAAAATTCATGAATGTTGTTTTTTTTGCACAAAAAAAATGATGTAAATTAATAACAACAATGATACATCCTGCACAAGACGTGCAACAAGTGAATCACCAATCATAGATTACGTAGTTATAATAATTACTGGTGAAAACTCATACATAGTAACAGATGTTTCCACCAATCATAATAACAGTAACTAAAAGATGGATGTTTTGCCTTCAACCACACAAAAGAATGTAACTTAACTTTCTCAAAAAGAGCATAAGGATGCGAAGCCGCGTTATTAAAGATGCGGCCATTCCCTTCCTTCCATATGATCCAAACACACGCAAACCAGATACCTTTCAAAAAGGAGTGTGTACACTGTGGTAGACCAGCCAAATAAGAAACATGATGGAGATGATCACGTAGTTCACTAGGAAACACCGCATATATGCCTAACCAATTCCAAACTTGAGACCATAAAGAGCTTGATGTTCCGTAATCCGAAAAAATATGTTGAGCTAACTCCAAGATGTCGCAACCAACAGGGCACCATGAATCCGGATGTTGTATGATATTACACCTCACCAAGTTGTCGCGAGTCGGAAGTCTATTACGAAGTAAACGCCATACAAAAGAGACACCTTTGCCGGAATATTCCTATGCCAAACATCATCAACTTGACTTCTATCCATCTGATCCCCAGTGTTGGAGAGAAAGCGATATGATTCCCACACCAAGTATCCATAAACACTCCCTCACACTTTCCTCCTTCCAAGCTAACAAGCGGCGCCTCCACAACAACGGTTCGGCCCCTTGCCCCCACCGCACTCTTTCCATCTCCTCCACTGTACACTTCTTGTTCAAAGCCAAATCAAAGAGTTGAGGGAACTTGAATCGCAAAGGAGATTCCCCAACCCAATGATCTAACCAGAAGAAAGTGTTGCGGCAATCTCCCACAATCCGGCGAATATTTCCTTCAAATCAGTTCCCCACTCCCTCACCAACACCCCCACGGACTTTACACAACATCCTCCACCATAATGAACCATGTCTATCCCACTCATATAGGCGCCCCCTTCCTCTTCGTACCATGCTTTTAACACACGATACCACAACCCCTCCTTATCTACTAACATCCTCCAACACCACTTTCCTCTTAACACCCAACCCTCCATTCTCCTTTAGAACACATATAGAGTCCCATTTTATCCATGCTATTTTCCTAGAATCCTCATCACCCCCCCCCCCCCCCCCCCCCAAAAAAAATAGATTTTATAGAGGAAATTATACCTGCGGGAGCCTGGAAAAAGGAAAGAAAGTAACTGGTAGCGAAGACAGGACATATTTCAACAATATCAGACGGCCGCCAAAAGACAAAAACTTGTTATTCCGCACAGATAAGCGAGCAACTATATGATCCACAACGAGTTTCCAAAAACTCAACTTCCATGAATCCCCACATATGGGAAGTCCCAAGTACACAAAAGGAATAGACCCCCTTCTACAATTCATAACCAACGACGCCTCCACCATCCACGTTTCATTGACATTTACACTTGTAAGCATACTCTTGTGAAAGTTCACCTTCAACCTCGAAATTTCCTCAAACAACAAAAGCACCGCACGCATAGATCGCACATTCCACCAAGTTGTCACCTATAATGAGTGTGTCGTCTGCAAACTGAAGGTGGGTGAGCCGCTCCACCTCATCACGGCCTACACCATAGCCCTGAAAAAGTTGCGCCTCCACCATGGCATTCATCAATATATTAAAACCTTCGGCAACCAGCAAAAATAAAAACGACGATAGAGGGCCCCCTTGACGAAGGCCCGTCTCAATCATAAACTCATTTGTAGGGCATCCATTGACAAGAACCGAAGCCTTTTCCGTTGCCACACATTCAAACATCCACTTGCGCCACAATGTTGGAAAATTCATATTTTCATCACAAAATCAAGATACCTTAAATCCAGGGAGTCGTATGCCTTTTCGAAATAACGTTTAAACATATGGAGTTATTTATTCATTCGTTTGGCTTCATCCACTGCTTCATATGCAATAAGAATCCCATCTAAAATAAGAATCCCATCTAAAATTTGCTTCCCTTTGACAAATGCGGATTGTGATTTAGATATCACACTACCAAGAACACCACAGAGTTTGTTAGCCAAAATCTTCGCAAGCACCTTGTACATATACCCAACCAAAGAGCTAGGCCTAAAATCATTGAGTTGTTGAGGAATTGTGACCTTCGGAATCAGCGATATAAAAGTAGAGTTCACTCATTTCGTCAATTTACCATTGCGATGAATCATAAAATCATCTTTTAAAATGTGCCAGAATTGTTTTGTAAATCCAAAGCTAATACCGTCCGGACCGGGACTCTTAAAATTGTCGCAATCCCAAACCGCTTGCTTCACCTCTTCCACCAAAAAAGGTTTTGTCAAATTACATGCTTCAACATTATTTGTTTTGCGAATGGAAAAGCATCCACACCTGGCCGATCAGTTGTGTGCTGTTTGAAGTGAGTAGAGAAGTGGGTAAAAATCGTAGCCCTGACACCTTGAACCCCTTCAACACTGACACCGTCAACGTTTACCATATTAATAGCATTGCGACGCCGACGAGTAGACATGATACTGTGAAAAAAATTCGAATTCTTATCACCTTCCTACAACCATTTCAGCCGTGACTTCTACCATGTATACTGTTTTGAACCCGTGACATTGAATGCAAGTTAATAGATAATTCCTGGAGTTCCTTCACCTCCACTTCAAGAAGCTCAGTTACCTCTCCTTTAGAGTCGAAATAAGAAATTCTATTTTTAACATCCATGATCTTACCCTCCATATTCTGAGAGTGTTGTTGGTGCCACTCTTTTAATCAAGATTTCATCATTTTAAACTTCTGTTGTAGCACGTAACCACCCCACCCATGAACGTTGAAAGAACTCCATTTGCCACGAACAAATTCAACATAAGCTGGGTAATCAGCCCAATATTTGAGCATTCGCAGTGGTCGGGGTCCCCAATTGGCTTCATCAACATGTAACACCAAAGGGACATGATCCAAAAGTCCCCGTTGATAAGCAACCTGTATACAATTAGGCCACACCTGACACCACTTTTCAAACAGCAAGAAACGATCCAATCTATTCATAGAAATACCGTCACCGCGATACCAAGTGTATAAACGACCACAAATAGGCAAATCAAGCAATAAAGTATCTTGAACTAATCGACGAACCTCCATCCTTTTCTCATCTCCTCTTAACCCTCTCACATTATAAGAAAGAATCTTCATTACAACTACCAGCCTCCCCCAACCCCGCCACCTCCTATACAATCAACAACCTTCTACGTCAATTTTACTTTATTTGGCGTAAAAATTCTCTTACTTATTTTGTCAATTTTGTTATCTCTACTTTAAAAAGCAATATTTGGCAAGCCTTGTAGTTATCTAATTAATATTAAATCAATCATTTTTTTGACAAATATTAAATAATACTTGTCACCATCTCACATGTAAGTTTAATAAATGAAATTAGAGACAAGTTTTATATTTTTTTCCACTAAATTTTGTGAAGAGTCTAATTTTCCCCTAGGAGTGTACAAATGCGATTCCATTTTAATTTTTATTTTCTGTTGAGTTGAACAAACCTGTACTTGTTCTTGTTTTTTCTAACAAGAATTATATTTGTTCTTACTTGCGTAGAATTTTAGTGATGACGACGCAAATGCAATTCCACACGTAAAATTATATATCCAATCTAATAATAATACGAACTATATGTCACATGAATATTATAGCACTAGACACATTATTGACACAATCAAGCAGCCACGCCAATTGAGTGGTGCAATTTCGTATTCCACTTTCAAGAGAATAATAAAGTAATGTACTAGTGTCACGTGAAAGATCAAAACACATAGAAAACTGCTATTTTAGAAAACAATCGATCATAACAATATCATCAAGTTGGATTAAGAGGTTAGAGTTAGACTATCTTTTATTAAAAATAAAAAAAAGGTTAGACTCTCTTAATATAACATTAAGGCTACATATTTTGAGGAGAGGTATCTATATTTAGGGTTCGAAAAATACTAAAAAGAAACATCGAAGACCAAAATAAAAATTTACAGAATAAATTATCCCTAGTGAGAACTTAGTTTTCGGTTAATGTTTGTGCGTGTGGCCTATCGTGTGTGAGGATTTAAGAAGTGGTAATAGTAAGATAAGTGGTTGCATAAAATAATATATTTTTTCCGGTCACTATTATAAACAAAAATCAAGTTTTTAAGTCCTTTGATGTAAATCGGATATAGATAATTTGTTATATGAATTTAAGAAGTGATTTTTTTACCTGTATTAGTGATTGGATGAAGTAGTTAATGGAGATTTTTAAAAAAAAAAAAATTAGTTAACGATGATTGATGGTACAATCCTTTGTTAAAAGTAAATAAAATTGTACTTAATATTGGTTGTTTTTTTATTGAGATGTAAAAAGATTTACATCTTTAACTAAGTCACTAGTCCTTTTTTTGTTAAGTAGTCACTAATCATTTTATGTCTGACTTTTAGGAAACTATATACAAGTATTAAAGATTATATTAATATTTTTTTTAAGGAAGATTATATTAATATTGTTAAGTAGTAAAGTATTTGTGAATATATTTTGATGTTTAAAAATTTAATCAACTTGAATTTTTTTAAAGGGCAAAAATTTAATTAACTTAATATGAACCTTTAATATATATCGGACATTTGGAATGATGAATATAAATGGTTTTCTTCCCTCAAAAAAAAAAAAAAGAATATAGATGGTTTTCTAAATACTCTCCGAGTCCTAAGATTTTTCATTACTTGAACTAGAAACCATTTCCTCATTTTAAATTTTATCATTAAAAAAAATATGCATCTGACTCATGCACGTATATGCAATTTTACCTATTATTTTTCTTTTAGTGGATTGCTGAAAAGGAAAGCACAAAAGTGCTTTAATGAGGAAAAAAAAGTAAGAGTGGGGATATTAGGTTATTTATTAATGGAAGGAGTGTGTATCCCACACGAACACCACCAACTCACAATATCTACACCAATCAGAAATAGAAACTTATTTATTTCCATTGTTTTTGCAATCCAACATACTTCCATTATTCTGGTCAAGGGGGATAATTCAATAAGGTCCACAAACTATTGTCCCATTAAAGCTTAATAAAAATAAAGTAATCCACAGTTGTGGCTTTGTTTTAAAAAACAAAAAAATAGTAAAGGCGGTTCTAATGTTATAATGACATCCATTAACAATATAGCGTAAGGGACTTATCAGTATCTCACGTCATCGGATTCATCTGTGGAGCGAGGCATTTCTGTCATGGTGTGGCTGAAGCACGTTCCCTTGAAGGTATCAGTTTTGTATGACGACTCCTTCGAAACAGATTGTCAACAAAAGACAACTTGATTCGAAGGATGGTTCTTCGCCAGGAGGACAATGGTTGTGTTGGAGGTTGTGGCAGCCCGGAGACGGCGGTTCACCTCATTTTACGGTGTGACACCTTTGGCAGCTTGTGGCATCTTATTTATAAGTGGGTTGGTATCTCTTTCATATCTCCCAACTTGGTTATTGATCATTTCTATCACTTTGGTCATATGGCGGGCTTACCGCGATATACACACATTTTTCTCCAAGTGATTTGACACTCTACTGTTTGGGTCATTTGGAAGGAACGAAACAATAGGATTTTTAAGAACAAAACTCAGGATTTGATCAAGTTATTAGATTTCGTCAAGTTTATGTCTTTTTCTTGGTTAAAAGCTAAATTTCTCTCTACTGCTTTCAGTTACAATGACTGGTGGCGGAACCCTTTATTATGTATGAGTATTAGGGAGTAGTTTTTTGGTATTTTTCTTTCGTTGAGCCTTATGGCAACAGACTCATAACATTGTATTCCTTGTGTGTGGTTTTTCTTGGCACATCTTGTGCTAGATGAACCACTTTTGAATAGTTATATTTCATCTTGGCTTCTTCAAAAAAAAAAAAAAAACAATATAGCGTAAGGTATTGAAGGATTGTGATATAATAGATTATTTACCAACATATACAGTAGGAGTTAGCGGAAGAGATTAGACTTTCACAACATGATCAATAAAAGTTCAAATCGTAATTGGTAGAGGTGATAACATTTAGTGTCTCGCTGTAATTTGAATAAATTATCCCTAATGAAAGGAATCTATAGGAAATTAAACAAATTATGATAGTTTGAGCTAATTTTCAATAATCTTTACTCCTTCCTAGCTCTTGCTTCCCTCTTCTCTTCTCTTGTTCTTCCTTTCTTTTATATTCTCCTCTTTCTCTCTCAAAATTCTCTAGCCACTTTTGTTCTGTAATGTGTAAAATGGTCTAACCCTAATTTTCTCTTATGAGTTATCTATATATACTCAAATGATGGGCTAAATTTCTACAATTAATAAAGGACCTCCAATCTCTGCCACTTAATTCTAAAAAGTTACTACACACATAACTCACTAAAACATCGTTTATTTACCACACCAAAGTAATTATCGCAAGTTACTACTAACTTAGTAAAAATAACCAATCCCACTAAAACACTTAAATAATCTACTTTCTAAAATTACTAAATGACCCTCACTCCACAATTTACAAAAATTCCCTTTGTTCTAAAAATGACCAAAATACCCTTCTCGCCTATAAATCCACTAATCCCAATACAAACACACAAACAAGCAATTAAACACTTATAATAATTAAATATAATAATCCTAGCGAAAAATGGGCTATTACAAATGCACTATCATGGAAGAAGGCCGATGAAATTCTACTTCAACCCAAAAACGGATTCTCTTACTTGTGTGCTTGAACATTTGGAAGTATCTTGCTTGTGTGTTAAGCATTTTTAATCTTTAGTGATTTTAGTGAAAATTTCATGAAAGTGCAAGGGGAGTGGACTACTCTCGATTTGTGATAAAAACCAGTATAATCTCTCTCTCTATTTATATCGCTGCATTCAGAACCTGCATCAGACTCAGAACTCATTCAGACTCCGATCAGTAAAACACTTAGAAAAGTTTGATAAAGCTAACATAATTCAACCCCCTTCTTATGATTGTTAAGCATTCAACAAATAAAGGTACATTTCTAGTCTCTAAATATGAAGATGATCTTCTAGTCACTAGAAGCAATAAAAATGTAATAGCTAGTTTAAAGTCATCAATATCTCACTGTTAGCAGCAAGAAAATAATGAAATATGTGATAGGAACACTTGACAAGGGAGTTTTTTCAATCTCATATAGATGATAAGAGTGTAAGAATGATTTTTA
The DNA here is from genome assembly GCA_946800305.1 of Medicago arabica. NCBI lineage: Eukaryota > Viridiplantae > Streptophyta > Magnoliopsida > Fabales > Fabaceae > Medicago > Medicago arabica. Next base: position 48,722,928 of record OX326966.1, read on the forward strand.
CTCAGATGCAGATTGGTGTGAAGATAAAGATGACAAAAAAAGCACCATAGGATATTGTTTCTTCTTAGCAAAGACACGAATTTCCTGGTGTTCTAAAAAAGAATGAGTAGTAGCTCTATCTACTTGTGAGTCATAATACATTGTTGCTGCAATGTGTGCTTGTCAAGCTGTTTGGCTTGATTCCCTAATGTTGGAAACGAGAATCAAAGAAGAAGAAGTTTTGATATTGATGGTTAACAACAAAACTTTCATTAATTTAACCAAACGTATAACATGTGGGAAAAGCAAACACATTGAAAAAAAATTCACTTTCTTAGAGAGCAAGTAACTAACGGAAAGCTGGTTTGGAGCACTGCTTGACAAAAGTTCAAGTTGCAGATGTTATGACAAAATCATTGAAGATTGAAACATTTGAAAGACTAAGAAGCATGATGTGATCGGTGGATTCAGCAAACATGAATTAACGAAAAGTGTTAGAAGTTAGTTAATACATGTTGTGAAGTTAGTTAGAAAAGTTTGTTAGAAAAGCAGTTATGAGAGATAACTTGTATCTCAAGTAACTTGTAGTTATAAGAGAAATAAGTTATAAATAGTTTAGCTCTCATATGTATTTGTATTAGAGACTTTCGCAAAATAATATGCAAATGTACTTGCTACCGTGTGAGAAATATGGGAAGAAAGAAATAATAGGTTATTCAATGGTAAATAATGCTCGATATTACAGATGGTAGACAAGATTAAGTCACTTTCCTTCATGTGGTTGAAGATGAAATTTGTTTCTCTTCCATTTAATTATCATGGATGGCAGTAGTTATTTCTTTTCTAGTGTTCTTTTTACGGTATTCATCTTGTAAACATTGTTATGACATTTGTTTCTTCCTTGGTACACTTTGTGCTGGAAAGACATTTTGACTTGGTAATATATTTTATTTTAGCCTCTTAAAACAAGATGCAAGTTTACTTTCTCGGCTTTATTATCCTTCAGTTTACCGGTGTTGAGAGATGAGTTTTCTACAAGAAACGTTGTTTTAGTGTAAACAACAAATTACATTTATTAATAAATATGCTTGCATTGGCATATTTTAAAAACTTAGTAAATATAAAATTCACATAGATTGTGATAAATTTATTCAAGTCAAGTTGTGGCATTTCGTGGTGTATGTGCAGACAATACTTGGCGTCATATTGGAAATATGTTTCGATATGATGAATAGTTGGTGGTACAGTTCTTCATAAATGCTCTTGTTGATTCCTGTTGTATTTGTTGTGAATGAAATATATATGAGAGAAATTAGCATATCATATAATTGCAAGCCCTAATATATGCTTTTATTGAATGCATATATAAAAAAAATACCTCTTGTGGGAAGTCTCCATCGTCCATTTGTGAATTGATTAGTAATTTCATTCCATTGTGTATAGGTTTAGCATCTACTTCAGCCATTTTTTAAAACATCAATTCAGAATCAATTACCACATTAATTATCATACTATGGATTTATTTAGAAATATTGTTTACTAACCTGCCCTGCACCAATAAGGGACAACAAAGCCCACGAAGTTTGAACCAAATTTGCACGATTGTCTTCTAGGTTTGTATAAACCTATTTAATTTAATAAGTAAAAACATGTGATTATAATTCATTTTCATGTATACGAGTGATTTTCTGTAAAAGAAAATGTATACGAATGATTTTTCTTCACATAGTCTCTAACAACATTTATTAAAAGAAAGACGAACATAATACTAGCAACACCGCTTTCAACACTTTATATCAACTAAAAATTATGCAGCAAATTTATGCAAGAATACTTTTTGCTTATCATTGCTCTCAAGACCATGGTTAAAGAATCTAAAAATGGAAAGTTTTTTTTGAAAATATAAGTCTTGACTTTTGATTAAGTAACAATTACACTACTTATGATAAAAAGTTACTTGTGGGCAATGTTTAACATTCTCCATTTAAATATAGCATATATATACAAAACTCAAAGATCAAATCACTCAAATTAATAACTTACTATGGACATTAAATTTTCATAGATAACCAACTAGTTGATATCAGAGTGTGCAGGGGAAACATGATATTTTGTTTTATCGGTATTGGATATTTTAATTCTTTTTTAAAATTTTCTTACTTGTCGTTATATATCTGAACAACTACTTTTCATTAACTTTTCATTCTTGGAAAAATTATTTTAAAATGTTTTGGCAGGAAATTTATTTTAATTTATTTTTCTTTTTGATTTTTTTTTGAATGGTTTTACGGCATGCTTTTGTTAAATCTATCCTTTTTTTTCCCTCCACTTACTAGTTTCGAGGACGAAACTATTTTAAGGGGTAATAATGTAACATCCCAATATTTTATACATGTTCTTTTGAATAATTTTCTCAGTTTGTCATTTAGTTGTTCAACAATTTATTTTATGTGTGAAAAATTTAAGAAAAACTTTGACATTTTCTACTTTGGTTAATTATTTATAATTGGCTTCCATCTATTATTCAAACCATCTCATTTTTATAAGTAAATTTGATGTGGAAAAAATAAGATAATTATTTCTTAAATGTTTTTTTATTCTAATCCTTTCTTGCTGCACTTTTATTTGTGATTTATTTTAAAGTTAATTTGTATTATATTAATTATTAAATTAGTTATTTCTATTAGTTTTTGATTTAGACATTGTGATATACATATAGATGTTTTTTTTTTTAAGGAATCTATACATTACACATCCTTTTGGTAGCCTAACTACTAAGTCAAAATACCTTGCAATTACCTCCTTATTACTTGGCTTTAGTGGCTTTGTTTAAGAGAAATAATAGGTAACAAACCCATGATCTCATAGGTATTCTAGCACTCGTGAAAGTGGGTAGCTAAGTCAAAATATATTGAAGTCCACCTTATTAGAATTACTGCTTTGTTTTGTTACAACTCTAATTGGTCCCTTTTATTTCCATGCCAATAGTTCCTCAACAATCACAACAATACCATGCAATTTATAATCCTTTATCAGCCTAATGAGTTGCGCTATCATGTGTTCATGTCTAAGCAATGCTTCTATGCAATTACTCCAAACTTCTACATGTTTCCTGTAACGACAAAATGGATGATTTTGTTTTAAATTCCTCCAATTTCAATTGACCAAAATCACAAACAAATCCAGGAAAAACCCACGTTCCTAGCCATTCATTCCATTATTCCATGATGATGATTCGTGTATTGGATTACCTTGTGTTTCACACAATTGCATAACAAAATTCAAAGCCCATACGTCCATACTAAGTGCTAGGTTGTGTTATTAAGTAGAGGTAGCAATTCTTGTCTTTTAAAAAGAAAAATAATTAAAACGTATTTTCATGGTAAAATTAATCATTTCTAAAAGTGATTATTATTAATTATGAGTGATTATTCTTAATTATGTTTTATATGAAAGTTGTTTATGATAATGTGGTGTGAATTGATATATTTTATATTATTATGCTTTATATGTTTTTGTGATGTTGGAAAAGAAATGTTACATTTTCTTTTTCTTTTTGATGAATTAAAGAGAGAAAGATGAAAATGTGAGTTTGTGAAATGATTGACTTTTGGTTTGTGTACTTGATGATGCATTAATACTTGACTGTAATTGCCTTAGTGGCAGGTTAATATCATATTTCTTAGTGGTGCCTAAGTGGCGGGATTTAGTTTTCATTATCATTATCATTCATGACATATGCATCTGTGTGACGGGTTATATCTGAATCATGTAGTATTTAAGAGCATGCATTTTACACATCATTGCATTGCATTGGGTCTGTTATATATATGTGTGTTGATAAGTGTTGATAAGTGATTAAACTGTTATATATACAAAAGAGATGTGTATGAACTTTACCTTAAAGACTTAAATGTATTTTTCTTATTTCTTTTTGATTGAGAAGTTTTGATATTATCTATTTTGTGGCATTGTTGTTGTGCTTTGAGTATGAACCAATTTGGATAAGGAAATTGACCCCTTACACTAACATTTTAGGTATCAAAGAAGGCATGGTGTATGCTTTGGTGTTTTTGCTTGAAGAACGTATGGGGACGAAATTGGGTTTTTATTGAATTGTAATTTTAGAAGTAATTCTGAAGGATATTAGTTTAAGAATTTTAATTAAATTATGTTAAGAATTTTGTATAGGTTTTGCTAGAATATATATTATTGTTGAAATAAATAAATAGTAGTGTTTTTTTTAGAAAAAGAAAATGATTTAGGCATAATATCTTGGATCAAAATCCGGGGTGTTACAAAGGCCAACACTGAAATAAGAAATATGAACTCACATATTTTCACCGAGTCAGATCAAATCGATGCATATGATGAAGATATGGAAGAAATTTAGAATGAAATTGAGAATGTAGTTGAAACTAAATATGATCAAACTACAAAACAGTTATAAGACAACAAAGAAATAGGCAAGCTCCAAGTAGACTAGAAGATTGTGAGATGTTTCCTAATAGTGCAGTGAATGATGAAGGTGAACTCATCCACTTTGCATTACTAGCTAATGCAGAACCTCTAAACAACAAGGAAGCAATTCAAAATGAGGTACGGAAGAAGGCTATGATTAAAGAAATCAAGGTTATTGAAAAGAATGACACATGGAAACTAGTTGAATTACCTGACAAGAAAAAAACCATTGATGTAAAATGGATTTTCAAAGTGAAATTGAATCTTGATGGATCAATTTCTAAATACAAAACAAGATTGGTTGCTAGAGGTTTTATGCAGAAGTTTGGTGTTGATTATAATGAAGTAGCAAGGTTAGAGACTATAAGATTGGTTGTAGCACTAGCTAGTAGCAAGAATTGGTCCTTATCTCATCTAGATGTGAAGTCTGCATTCCTGAATGGACCATTGAAAGAAGATGTTTATGTTACAGAACCACCTGGTTTCAAGTAAAAGGGAAGGAGTATATGGTGTACAAGTTACACAAAGAACTCTATGGCTTGAAACAAGCACCTACAATATGAAACAAGAGGATTGATCAATTCTTACTTCAAATTGGCTTCAAGAAATGCAAGGTTGAGTATGGAATATATGTTCAGAAACTGAATGAAGAGAACATAACTATGATCTGCTTATATGTAGATGACCTATTAGTGACTGAAAGTAATCAAAGTAAGATTGAGAAGTTCAAACACACTATGCAATGTGAATTTAATATGACTGATTTGGTTAGATTATCATATTTTCTTGGATTAGAATTCAAAACTAGCAATGCAGACATAGTAATGCATCAACAAAAGTACATTGGGGAACTACTTGAAAGGTTTCAAATGATTGATTACAACACTAAATCAAATCAATCTAAAACAAATACTAAGCTGGATGAGTGCAGTGATGAAGAAAGAGTATAACCTACTGAATTCAAACATATAGTATGATCACTGAGGTACTTATGCAATAGCAGACTAGATGTATGCTTTGTAGTAAGTATCATCAGTAGATTCATGAATAATCCAAGGAAATCTCATCTCACTACAACTAAGAGAATACTGAGATATGTGAAAACAACTAACAAGGAGGGAGAGGCTAAGCTAGAAGGATACTCTGATTCAAACTGGTGTAGAGATAGAATGGATATGAGAAGCACCTCTAGCTACCTATTCAATTTCAATGATACAACAATCTCATGGTGCACTAAGAAACAACCAGTCACTGCTCTATCATCATGTGAGGCTGGATACATTGCAGGCACATTTGTAGCATGTCAAGCCATTTGGTTTGATAATGTGATGAAGGAACTCAACCGTGAAGTAAAGAAACCACTTAAGCTAAAGATTGACAACAAATCTGCTATAAATTTGGCCAAGAATCCAATAACACATGGTAGGAGAAAACACATTGAAACTAGGTTTCACTTCATAAGAGAACATGTGACAAAAAGAATTATTGAAGTGGTGTATTATCCTACTGAAGCTCAGCTAGCAGATGGTTTCACAAAGGCATTGAAGATTGACAGATTATCTTTCTTAAGGGACAACTTAGGTCTTATAGAATGCTAGGATTATGGATTAAGAGGGGTGTATTAGTTTGTATTTTAATCCATAATTAGGTTTAGCAAGTGACTAAGAGTTTTAGTTTGTTTTGGGTAAGTTTGTTAGGTTGTTACAAGAGACTTGCTCTCTATGTCATTATGTATATATACTTCCTTGTAACACACTTTCAATACTAATGTGAATAACAACTTTTCAATACTATCTCTCTCACTCATCAAACCATAACCAACTCTAACCTCCATAATTACCTTTTTCTTCATCTAGAAACCCTAAATTATGACTGCATATGTGACAAGAAATCATAGTTGCGCTAATAACAAGTGTAATACAACCATAAAGTTAATAGATAACGATATATAAGAGAGAGGATACAGTACCAGGAGCCATCATGATTTTGTGTGTTTTCGATGTAACTGATTGTTTTGGCAATAGAGTTATGTATTTCCTTTGTTCTATGTTTTGGATATAGTTTTGTGAATAGAGCAAGAGCTTGCAATCAGGGACGGAGCCAGAAAATATTATTGAGGGAGGCGACAGAAATAATGAGGCATGATTTGCTCTCTCGTATTTTGGTTGTTTCGCACTTATAGTCGTAGAGTATGATGAAAAATTATTATAATAGCCTCATCAAAGTAAACAAATTTTGTGGGATATGAGAGTTAAGTCTTATGCATCTTTAAAATAAAGTTAAATTTACCAAAATCACATTAAACTACCGTTATTTCGACAAGCTTACTATAATACCAAACACGCAATGTGTAACTCCACACAATTTGTTTTGTGAAATGAGAGAATGCGACTATAATGTTTATATTTGAAAGTTAAGTTAAGCTATATTTTATTTAAGTTTTTTTATTGACGAAATCATCTTATTTGACATAGAAGTTAAGTGCAATATTTTATCTTTTAAATTAAATGAAACATTCTTTCAAAAAAAAAAAAATGAAACATCAAATTAAAATGTTCTTGAAAAGAAGGAAGAAAAGAGAGCAAAAAGTCACAAGTGCTCATAGGCAACTCGGTTATTCCTCTCTTTGCACAATTGTAAGAATAATATATAAAATATATTGGTATTATATTCTATTATATATTAGCTTGAAAGATGTGATGGTTCATTGGTTGATCCTTTATGAACACATGTGGCTCGGGGGTGGTGAGCACCACATACATATATGGGGTACTATAGTATTAGAAATTGTTGTGGTGGCGGCTGCCCCAATACACATATACCTTGCTCCGTCCCATTATATGGACGGAATTCTCTTTGGAAGGAGGTCCTTGTGCTAAGAAAGGGGAAAAATATCTTGAGCGGAGGAGATGGGGAAGTGTGATGGGCCAAACATTGGAAGATGCCGCAGGTCCAAATTTGTAGGGAAGTTAAGATAAGAGTGGGTAATAGAGTGAATACAAGTTTTTGGAATGATGGGGTGGTTGGATCGTATTTCTATTCAGAATCGTTGGATTGTATTACTATTCATGATTGTTTTCCTCGTTTATCGACGCGAAAGGAGTGTAAGATAAGTGAGATGGGAGAGCATGTAAAGGACAAAAAAATATAATTTAGCCAAACAAATAGTTATGTAAAGTTATACTTAATCTAGCTATGTGATATATGCATATGCAGGGCTTTGGTTGTCAAACATGGGATGCAACATTTTCTATACAAGCAATAATTTCTTGTAACATATGTGAGGAGTATGGTCCTACACTTCGAAAAGCACATCAATTTCTGAAGGCTTCATAGGTAGTTGATAACCTATCATGTGATTTTAGAGCAATGTACAAACACATTAGTAAAGGAGCATGGACATTCTCAATTCAAGATGAAGGTTGACAAGCCTCTGACTGCACTGCAGTTGGACTCAAGGTACTAATTGATTTTGTAAGAAACTAATATATGTTGGCTTTAATACAAATGCATCCAAAATGGTTAAAAAAAACTCACAACATAATGATAATGTTTCTTCCCCAACGCAATTGTTTAAGAAAAATAAAAAAATTCATTGGCTAACTTTCAAGTTCAATAACCAAGTCATTTATTGATGCCGGCTTTAAAATCTCAATCCACCCCGCTAAAAAAGACATGTTAAATAGACCTACCTGACTTGCCTAACCCATGTTGCCATACCTACTTCCTCAATACAGTTGCTTAAAAATTATATCCATCTGCTAACTTTCAAGTTCAATAACCAAGTCATATTTTGATGGTTGCTGCTTCAAAATCTCAATCCTCCCCGCTAAAAAAGACGAGTTAAATAGACCTACCAGACTTGCCTAACCCATGTTGCCATCCCTACTTCCTTATTGCAATTGCTTGAAAACTATGAAGTATGGACTCCAACACGGACATCTGACACAGACAGGTCGACACCTCTAATGTAAAAAACATAGGACACTGACACCATTACATATATGTTAATTTATTTAAAGACGGTCCAAAATGAAAATTAAAATACATATATAAACATCTAACTTGAGCAATTTATGTCATTAGAAAAAGTTCTACAATAAGATATCACAATATGTGACCTTTATTTATTCATCTACTATAAAAAAAAGCTAAAAATAATATAATCAACTATAATGTCTATAACACTTAATTGATCATCATTTCTCAAAACATATGTAACTTTCGGATCTATGGTATGTGGAAGCAAGAGAGAGAAAAAAATATTTTAGATATTTGTCCGAGTTGTCCGACACGGCTCGTATGAGTGTTATATTGGTGCCGGACACCGATATTAGGAGTGTCGAAGTAAAAAAATAAAAAATTATTTGGGACACCGGATCGACACATGTCGTACATGTGTCATAGAAGTGTCGAACACTACGTCACGCCTAGTTCTAGAGGTGTCCGTGCTTCGTAGCTTAAAAATGAGATCCATCTGCTAAATTTCTAGTTCAACAATGTGAACAGATGAAATGTGTAAAGAAATTTTGTTGAATTTTGGTACCACATTTCAGAAGCTATTTGACATTTAGTTTTCGGTGCATGGTTTTTCAACACAAATTGGTTGGCATAGTAATAATTTTCCACCATGCCATAAATGCAAGTGGTTCGGCAATGGCTTTGTGCTCCTATAAATAGCTTACCCGTAAACCATTCTTGGCATCCCATCATAGAACAAAGTAACATAACAACAAGTGTTTTGTTCTAGGAGAGATAGAGAGAGAAAATATAGAGAGAAATAAATAGTTTCTCCTGTGAAGTTTCTCCTAGGTAGTGTCAGTATTCTCCTAGTTACAAGATAGGGTAGTAATTGTACTCTCCTTGCATTTAGAGAGGTCTTGTAATTTCTTCCACTTAGTGAAAGTTCCCTAATCTTGCCCCGTGGTTTTTTCCCCTTATTCGTTGAGGGGTTTCCACGTAAATATTGTGTGTTCAGTTCCTCTTTTCTTGTTTCTTATTTTAACTGCGTGATAATATTTTGTTACTCTAGTACCCAACTATGGTAACAAAGCCATTGGTTTTTAGTTGTTATTCTGATGCGACAAACTAGTGGTGTGGTAAGAAAAGTCTTAGTATGCTTTGTGGTTGCGGTTTAAACAGATCTTCCACATCAGAAAAGAATTCTTATTATTCCGATCTAATTTGAAGAAAAAATATCTGGTGTAAAATATTTGGCAGGAAAATTTGAGATAGAGAAGTTCAACAGGAGAAATTTTTTCCTATAGAAATTGAAGATAAGGGCTATTTTAAGAAAAGATAATTGCCTAGACGCAATATATGACAGACCTGCCGATTTCACTGACGAAAAGTGGAAAGAGATGGATGATAATGTTGCTGCCAATTTGCACCTAGCAATGACAGACTCAGTATTGTCAAGTATTGCTTAAAAGAATAGAGCAAAGGAGATATGGGATAGTCTAATAAAATTGTACAAGGTTAAATCACTTCCTAACAAAATATTCTCAAAGAGAAGGCTCTACACTCTTCGAATTTGTGAATCTACAACCCTAACGGATCACATCAACACCCTAAATACGCTATTTTCTCAACTCACGGCTTTTGATTTCATAATAGCGGAAAATGAGCGTGCTGGACTTCTACTTCAGAGTTTACCAGATTCGTATAATCAACTCATCATCAACATTACATATAATAACATAGCTGACACTCTTCACTTTGACGATGTTGTCGGTGCAATCCTTGAAGAAGAATCCAGGCGCAAGAATAAGGAAGAAAGGTCAGAGAGTTCAAAGTAAGCAGAGGCTTTGACGATGACAAGAGGGCACTGAAAGAAGAATCTCAAATGCTATAGTTGTGGCATGTGAGGGCACTGAAAGAAGGAGTGTTGGAATAATAAGAAGAATGAAGAGAAGACTTCTAAAGCTTCAACATCTCAAGGATGTGTTGCAAGTACCTACGATAATAGGGAAATCATGAATAGCAAAGCAGAAACCAGTTATAAAGGCAGAAGACGACTCAACGATGTCTGGATAATGGATTCAGGTGCAACATGGCACATGACTCCGCACTGAAATTGGTTTTACTCTTATGAGCATATCTCAGAAGGATTAGTGTACGTGGGAAATGACCATGCCTTAGAAATTGTTGGATTCAGTACTATCATATTAAAAATGTATGATGGTACTGTTTGAAAAATACAAGGAGTATGTCATGTAAAGGGATTGAAGAAGAATTTATTGTGTGTTGGACAATTGGATGATCTAGGCTGCAAGATCCACACAGAAAGTGGAATTTTGAAAGTAGTTAAAGGCAATCTCGTGGTGATGAAAGCAGAAAAGATCATGTGGAAAGCTCCGACGAATAGTTCTTGGTTGGGATTTGATACTTTGATGGTGGCGTCATTGTATCTGGCAAGATAGTCTCGTAAGGATTCGTTTTCATTCTGGCGATAATTGAACAGGGTGGTGGAAGATACTTCGCGGTGTCTGCTTGCAGAGAATTACTAGATGAGTTTCCTCGTCATAACCTGGTAGCCTACGATAGAGAAGTGTGGGAGATTCATATACCATCATAATGCTGCTTCACATAGTGTTCCTGCAAGAAGCTTACAATTGAGGGAATCGGCTGCTCCGACCACGGCCATGCGGGTGTTGAATGTCGTGATATGCTCCACGGGGTCGCCCTTTCCGTCGTAGGAAGCAAGGGAGGGCGCCTTAAAGTTCTTTGGAACATGTGCATTCCATATTTCTGTCGGAAGTGGTTGGGGGTCTGGATCCTCCATATCGCCATGTTGTGATTCCTTCTCTTGTTGTTGTTGATGTTGTATGGTCTTAATGGAGGCTTGCAAGATCTTGTTTCTTTCCATCTGTTGAGCGGTTTGAGTTTTCATATTTTCGATTGTGTTCTGATCGGTCCCTGTCATTGTGGCGATGAAGGTGTTCCTAAATCGCGAGAGATGCGATTCAGGGCTTTTGGGTGTTTTTAGGGTTTCCAAATCGCGATTTGTCGATTCGGGGAAAGTGGTCTAGGTTAGTTTTACCTTTTCTCAAGGGCGTCGCCAACTGTACTTGCAGGAGTACAATAATCATATCTAAGGTTTAGACTATTTATGATATACCTTGAGAATGATCCCAAGGGTGGTATTTATAGCTCTTTGTGGGCTTTGTTTAGCGTGACTTAAACCCTAAGCAAATTGGGCATTAAGTCTTTTTACCAAGATCTAGATGTTTTTAGAAGTCAGCTGAAGCGGCGCCTATGGAAGGGCGCGCCTCAGCTTCATGAGTCTTTCCATAGGGTGCCTAAACCTTTAGAAAGAGTCGTTAGGTCTTCAGGAAAGTATTGACGGTCCATGTAGAAATTTTGTTTAAGAAATTGTGTTAATTTATTCCTTTAGATGTTTTTTTCGATCACTTATTCCTTTAGATGCTAAAAATTAATATTTTGTAATAAATATTTATTACTCCCTCCGGTCCTATATATAAGAGACAAGTGACTTTTTAGATACATTGAAAAATTAATGTATTTGGTCTATATTCTAGACTGGATATATTAATTAATCAATGTATCTAAAAAGTCATTTGTTTCTTATATATAGGACCGGAGGGAGTATTTATGAAATCATTAGAATATTGTTTGTCCCAACTGTCCTTAGTCGAATCTTTAACTTACCCAAATATGCTTCCAGCAAGACCCGTTAGCTTGGAAAGTGTAAAAATCATTAAATTTTCATGTGCAACAGATTGTGTAATACTCCCTCCGGTCACTATTATAATTGTCGCGTCATTTTTCGGAGATCAAGGCTATTTGATTAGCGTTTGACTCACTATTTTATTTCACGACTGAACATTTAATTTTTTTAAAAGAAAGTGGAAAAAAGTTCAAATACCACTTTAAAATATTTAGGGTTCGGGGGTTGGTTACATAAAAGGAAGGTATTAACACCCTTTATGTTCGTAGTAATCTACGAGAACCTCTTGGTTTTATTTAATTGTTGTGCTATAATCTTGCTTGCTTTTGAAAATGGATTTAAAGTGTTTAAGAAAACAAAGACCTAATTATCTACATTTTTTATTGATTTGGAAGGACGAGTGTCGTTTGCCTACGTACCCGTGAGGGATCAAAACCTCGTATTTCGGGGTAGAAATTGACGTTTGATTGGTTTTGTATTTTTTATTAGTTTTGAAAAAGTTTTAAAGCGAAAAGCCAAGTGGCAAATGAGTATTTGTTGGTGTTTTTTTGATATTAAAAGAAAAAAGACTTAAAGTAGAATTAGAGTTGATTGTAGTTTTGATTTATGAAAGAATAAAATAAAAGGATCACTTGATTTAGAAATCAAGGTTTATTAGGAAAATGTTTTTGTGATTTTGTTATTTGCATGTTTTTGTTGTTTTTAAATAATAGTTAAGAATAAACTAACGGAGCGGGAAAGAAATAAAGCGTGGGGAACTCATGGTGGCGTTGGACCACATGAGGACCTTTAACCTAAACTACGAAGCATAAAAGACAAGGCATACACCCACACACGCACACATGGACCTAAGCTATAACAAAAAACCTATTAATACATTCTAAGGTCTGCGATAAAAATAAATAGACAAGGAAAATAAATTATTTACATAATGGCCTAGATCACATTCTAATGTCTTGCAAAAATAAATAAACATAAAAATAAATATGTGAATGCTTATAAACAATAACATAAAAAAAATAAAACGCAAGGTAAATTTAAAATGCATGAAAACGATAAAAAAAAATGAGATGCTGGGGGTGCAAGCAGTAAACAGGGGGTGTAAAAATGAAAATTGGGTCTTAACACATGCAGGGGCGTGGCTGAAGGGGAAACGTTCTGGGCTGTCTGATTGAAATCAGACAGCCTGGATTGGATCACAGGCCAGGGCAGCAGGGGCCCTTGGATCTTGATCAAAGGTTCAAAGAGATGAAGGTGTACGCTAGTTCGATGCACCCTTGCGCACCGGATACGCGTAGCCTATATAAAGGCTATGGATTCAGAAACCCTTCATTTTTCCTTGTTTTCCTCTCTCTTCTTTCCCTCTCTTCTGAAACTCTCTCTTCTCTCTCCTCAAGAACACCTTGAGTGTTCTTCTTCGCCGATGAAGATTCCGGCGAGCAACCAAGAACGCCGCCGCAATACCCAGTTGCCGACGAGGGTTCCGGCGGTGGCTGGCCGGCCTTGACGGCGGCGCCACCGCGACGGAACCCCATATCTATTTTTTTTTTGTTCTTTCTTCTTCTTTTCTTTTCCTAATTCCGATTTCACACTCAAAACTCTCAGCCCATACCCACTTAACCCTAGATCTACAAAAAACAAAGGCGAAAAGAAAAAAAGTCGTACCTCTCTTCTTCTTTCGACTTCTGGATGGTATGTTAGAACAAGTTGGAAATGGTTGTACCGCCGTGTTACAGACCTGTTCTAGTCGACGATGCTCCTGTTTATTGTTTACGCCGGTTTGGATCCGTTTTGTGTTATGGCCGATTTGGTTTTCGTCCTGTTTGTACGGTTCTTGCGAGTTGTTGGTCGAAACTGTGTCCCCGTAATGTTTGATTTGTAACAGTGTCGAGGTTTTTGAATATGGTTAGGGATTTGAGATCGTGATGTTCATGGCTGTTTGTGAATTGTTGTGAAAATCTGGCCTTTTTGTTTTGCAGGTTTTTTGGATGGAAAATTCGGCCTCCTCTTGTTTTTCCGTTCTGTGAATTTTCGTCCCCCTTTTCTGTGTATCCGCAGGTTGCATTTATAGTGGATGATTTGAGGTTTAGGGTTTGTTAAAACTTAGCTGAAAACCTGGCTGGGATTGGATTAGGATTGAAATAAGAGAACGCCTATGCTGGGCTTGGATTTGAATGCTTGACTGACAGACTCTTTTTGATTTGGACTCTTTTTTGACTTATAAAATAAATAAACCGATAAATACTTAAAAGTAAAATAACATAAAAGGTGAAATAAAAATAAAGGTAAAAAATGAGAAATAAAAGATGGAAGTGAATTGAAATGGACGACAAAAAAATAGAATAAAGAGAGAAGAGGGCCCGAATCGGAACAAAAATGAGGTATTTTAAAATACCTCTCTGCCGAATTTTTTACGGAAAAGTCAAAGACTGATCAGGGTTAGACGACGCGTGTCCGTGGTATCTTGGGTCAAAAATTGGGGTATGACAATAATCAAATTTTGACTTCTTAGGTTCATTTAATAAATGATGTATGTGGTCTATATTATAGACTACATACATCACTTATTGAATGAATCTAAAAAGTAGAAATTTGTTTATAATAGTGACCAGAGGGAGTATGTGTGTAATGTGGTCATGAAATGTCTTCAATTGCCCGTCTGTATTGTTTGGGGATGCCACCAATTGCCCGTCTCGATTGTTTGAACAATCATTTTCCCACGTTACTGTGTCTATTAGATTTCTAGTGCTCTGATTTAAAATATCCAGTTTGCTCTTTATAGACCTAGCAAAACAAAAAAAACATTTGATCAATATAACACAAGTTCTACGGTTTAGCTCTAAATGGAGGAAAATGTTTTTTTGTTGAGAAAAATCAAATTTAAATTAACTTTTTTTACTTAAAAATAGAAATGTTTTAATCTTCATTACTTAGGTATAGACTACATTTTATTTGCAGAAAAATAAAGGACCAGATAACACAACTCGTGTTGCATCTTGTTTGATTTAAAAATTCGTTATATGACTCAACAAAATGGAGAGCATTGATGTGCAAAAGTTGAAACTCTTGTCCATCCAATAAACCATGATGATAACATTTTTGATCCATCCAATAAACCATGATGATAACATTTTTGATAGAACATGTGTATATTTAGCAATCAGTGATGTACAGTTATTAGTTTCCTAATTTATCATTGTAACAGATGTATATTCCAACATCAAATATGTAAATCAGATCATCGAAATACATTTTCTTATATGGTATCAGCTAGGTTTTCGATCTGCCTTCTCTAATTCTTTCCTAGCCGCCACTCTAATTCTTCCGCACCATTCAAACTTTCCTTTACCTGCAGCCATGGCAGCAACACCATCTGAAACAGAAACCCAACAACCAAAATTTCACTCTGCTTTTGGAATCACCAACGTGAAATCCATCATTCCAATCACGTTGGACAACGATTCAAGCCTCTATCTTTCATGGTCTGCCCTGTTTCAAGTTCAAGCTTGTGTTCATAACGTGCTTGATCATATCATCACTCCCACTGATGAAAAAGAAAAACAAACAGCAGAAGCAACAAAGAAAAATGACCCTGGTCTCTGGAAACGTCTCGACGCGGTCGTTTTACAGTGGATGTATGCCACCTTAACCCAGGATATTCTCAGTTCCATTCTGGTAATCAATGATACTGCTGAAAATTGTTGGAAAAGAATTGCTGCTATGTTTCAAGATAACAAGCATTCGAGAGCAGTCCACCTCGAACATCAATTCACCAACACGAATTTGGAAAATTTTCCATCTACCAAAGCCTATTGCAATCATCTCAAATTACTCGCCGATTAGCTTGCAAATGTTGATTCTCCCGTGAACAACACTCGTCTTGTGTTGAAAATGATTTTTGGACTAACTGACTCATATGCAGGATTCGTCACATACATTCAGCAACACGATCCCTTGCCGACATTTGAAACAACGAAATCTCGGTTGGAACTAGAAGAATCAACCATGGCTCAACGTGTTGCACGTGAATCCAGCCACTCCTCATCTCAGGAAGCCTTGCTAATGAAATCACCAGATGAAAATTCATTTTCTTCCACCTCTCCTACTACCAATCATGTACGTGCTATCAACAACAACAACAACAAAAGCAGTCGCGGCAACCACAATAATCGGGGACGAAACCGCGGTAAGGGGAGAAACTCCGGCAGAGGCGGCCGTAGTAACAACGACGGCGGTGGATGGCAGCAATCTGGCGGTGGTGGACGTGGACAGAGTTCCTACTGGCAGCAGCAACAACAGGCCCCTTGGCAGTGGCCACCGTATCCTACTTGGACCCCTCCTCCATGCCCTTATCCATCTTTTTGGAATAGGCCTAATGCTAACCCAAAAACTCAACAAAATGGCATTCTTGGACCTAAGCCACCTACTGCTTTTACTGCAACTGGACAAATTCCAACAGATATTGAAGCTGCTCTCCACACTCTCCATCTCGCTCAGTCTGACCCATCTTGGTACATGGACACCGGAGCAACATCTCACATGACATCCACACATGGTAACCTCTCATCTTATTTTAATTTGAGCAAAAATAATAATATTATCGTAGGAAATGGTCATTCAGTTCTTATTCATGGTTTTGGAAATGCTAACTTACCCTCCCCTCACCCTCCATTAGCTTTATCAAATGTCCTCCATGCACCAAAATTGATTAAAAATTTAATCTTTGTTTGTAAATTCACTACCGATAACCATGTGTCTGTTGAATTTGACCCATTTGGTTTTTCTGTGAAGGATTTTCAGACGGGGATGGTTCTAATGAGATGTGAGAGTCAAGGCCAGCTATATCCCATCACCAATACAGCCACAAATAAAAACAAATTTCCTTCCGAGTTTGCAGCTCTTTCTACTTCTGTTTGGCACGACGCCACGACCGTCTAGGTCACCCAGGAGCATCTATTTTAGATTCTCTTAGGAAAAATAAAATGATTGATTGTATTGCTACTTCAAAGTCAAATTCAATTTTTTGTCATTCATGTCCTCTCGGTAAACATATTAAAATGTCATTTATTGATTCAGATAACTCTACTTTTATGCCATTCGATATATTACACAGTGATGTGTGGACATCTCCCGTATTGAGTACTTCTGGTCATAAATATTATGTGCTTTATTTAGACAACCATTCGAATTTTTTGTGGACTTTTCCAATTTCACACAAATCTCAAGTGTTTTCAACTTTTGAAAAATTAAGAGCATATATTAAAACTCATTTTCATCGGGAAGTTAAAAATATTCAGTGTGACAATGGTAGAGAATATGTCAATGGCAATTTTCAAAAACTCTGTGAATCAAATGGAATTTCATTTCGCTTCTCGTGTCCTCATACTTCATCTCAAAATGGCAAAGCTGAACGAAAAATCCGATCCATTAATAATATAATTCGGACTTTACTAGTTCATGCTTCTCTGCCTCCAAATTTTTGGCACCATGCCTTACAAATGGCAACTTATCTATTGAATATTTTACCAAATAAAAACTTGAAGTATCAATCACCTCTCAAAATTCTTTTTCAAAAGGACCCGTCCTACTCTCATTTACGAGTATTTGGGTGTTTATGTTACCCCCTTTTTCCATCACCTACTATAAACAAACTCTAACCTCGTTCCACCCCATGTGTCTTTTTAGGATATCCTTTCAATCATCGCAGATACAAATGTTATGATTTATCACAAAATAAAATCATTATTTGCCACCATGTGATATTCAATGAATCAGAATTCCCCTTCTCTAAACTGCACACTCCTAATACCACCAATTATCAATTTCTTGATAATGAATTATCCCCTTACATTATAAACCACCTTATCACTCAACAAAATTCTCCAACACATGATCAATCAGTACCGGCCCAAACTCCCTCATCTCTTCGGCCACAACCCCAACCTGACTCAGCACCCCCCATCCAAATACCCAACTCGGACCAAACTACCTCTCAATCGGTCCAAACTTTACCTTCCACTTCTTCTCCACCAAATATCCCACATCCTTTCATTTCCCAGCCTACCCTTAGTTCTAACAACAAACCAGTTACGAGGAGCCAACATGGGATTTTTAAACCAAACCAAAAATACATTAATCTCCACACCCAAGTCACCAAATCTCCTCTCCCTCGTAACCCAGTGTTAGCACTAAAAGATCCGAATTGGAAAATGGCCATGGATGATGAATACAATGCTCTTATTCAAAATAAGACGTGGGATTTAGTACCCCGTCCACCTGATGCAAATGTTATTCGTTCTATGTGGATTTTTAGGCATAAAGAAAAATCTGATGGTTCTTTTGAGAGGCATAAAGCCCGACTTGTAGGTAACAGTGCAGGTTAACAGGTTGGCATAGATTGCGGAGAGACTTTCAGTCCAGTTGTTAAACCAGCCACCATCCGAACAGTACTCAACATTGCTCTCTCTAAAGTATGGTCTATTCATCAGTTGGATGTAAAAAATGCATTCTTGCATGGTGAACTCAAAGATACGGTCTACATGCATCAACCTTTAGGCTTTAAGGATCCAGAGCATCCGAATCATGTGTGCCTTCTGCGAAAATCATTGTATGGACTCAAACAAGCCCCTCGAGCATGGTACAAACGATTTGCAAATTTTGTTTCTTCTATTGGGTTCTCTCAAAGTAAGTCAGCCAATTCTCTCTTCATCTACCAGAAAGATACTAATATGGCCTACATTCTTCTGTATGTCGACAACATCATTCTTACTGCTTCATCTGATACTCTTCGCAAATTTATCATATCACTTCTCAGTTCTGAATTTGCTATGAAAGATTTGGGGTCTCTTAACTATTTCTTGGGGATTGCAGTCACTCGATACACTGATGGTCTATTTTTATCTCAGAAAAAGTATGCAGAAGAGATCATTGAACGTGTTGGCATGTCCTCGTGTAAGCCGTGTCCTACCCCAGTCGACACAAAACCGAAGCTTAGCGCCAAAAGTACCACACCATATGAGGACCCATCTCTCTATCGCAGCCTTGCTGGAGCTCTACAATATCTCACATTTACTAGGCCTGACATTTCCTATGCAGTACAACATATTTGTTTATTTATGCATAATCTGATGGATGATCACATGCAAGCTCTCAGGCGCATTCTGCGCTATGTTCAAGGCACTCGTCAGTATGGACTGCATCTTTATCCCTCATCAACTGCATCCTTGATATCCTACACAGATGCCGATTGGGGCGGATGTCCAGATACCAGGAGATCTACGTCTGGTTATTGTGTATTTCTTGGTGACAATCTACTCTCATGGTCTTCCAAACGCCAACCCACATTATCTCGCTCTAGTGCTGAAGCCGAATACCGAGGTGTTGCCAATGTGGTGTCTGAGTCTTGTTGGTTACGCAACCTACTTTTGGAGTTACATTGTCCTATCTACAAGGCTACAATGGTCTACTGTGACAATGTTAGTGCGATATATTTATCTGGGAACCCTGTTCAGCATCAACGCACTAAACACATCGAGATGGACATTCACTTTGTTCGTGAAAAAGTGGCTCGTGGACAAGTACGTGTTCTACATGTCCCCTCACGATATCAAATTGCCGATATTTTCACTAAAGGTCTTCCCCTAGTACTGTTTCATGATTTCAGAGACAGTCTTAGCATACACGAATCTCCCGCTTCGATTGCAGGGGTGTGATAGAATATGTGTATATTTAGCAATCAGTGATGTACAGTTATTAGCATTATTGATAGAATAAGTCAATGGCAATTTGTATTCATAAGCCATTATTAGTTTCCTAATTTATCATTGTAACAAATGTATATTCCAACATCAAATATGTAAATCAGATCATCGAAATACATTTTCTTATAATTTTGTCTAATCTACGTAAATAGCTAAAATCATTTTACTTTATACTAAAAGATATTGGGTCCGTTTGTTTCAGCTTTACAAAAAATAGATTTTGTGTTAAAAGAATAGAGATTTAACAAAAACGAAAATTTCTTGAAAAATAAAATAAAATTGGTTTTTGTTTGGCCTATTAGAGGATAAATAAAAAAATATATATTTTACATGGGGATGAATCAAAAAAAATATTTTACACGGGAGAAAACCGGAAATGACTTATATTACAGAGGGGTAAAGACCTGTTAACCCCTTGAAAAATATAGATTTTAAGAAAAGATAATCTTAACAGCTTTTCATTTTAGGGTCAAAATAGATTTTTTTTAATAAAATGATTTTTCTAAAAATTCTAAACAAACACTTAAAACTCTAAAAAGAGATTTTTTTATGGGAAAAAATAGATTTATTTTTGAAAAAAAATCTGAAACAAACAGGCCCATTCTCTCTGCTTTCGTAAAAAAAGGATATTCTCTGCCCCATTTCTATCTACCTATTTCTCATATCGCTTTATCACATAAATTATGGGTCCAATTGATCACTAGAAAATATGTTATTGAATCTCACATATTTTAGGCAAAGACCGGTAAAGCGAACTCATATTCTTGGCGATCTGTATTTAAAGAAGCTATTATTCTCCGTTCAAGATTCATTAGGCGTGTGGATAGAGGTGACATTTCCATTTGGTATGATAAATGGTTTTCTCATGGTCGTCGTTGTGAGAGTTCATCATGTTGAACAAAATGATTCCAATCTCTACATTAATGATATATGCCATAACGACGTTCAAATTTTCATCTAATATCCATGCATCTTCTTCTTCAAGATATTAAAATGGAGATGAAAAGTATTTTTACCAATGTCGACTTTGATGACATGATTGTGTGGAATCCATCTATTTTAGGTACATATCCCACTAAATTGACATATTATTGGTTAACTATTTTACCAGGCCCTGATCTGAAGGTGGTTGTGACTTGGACTTGAATTTGGAAGCTTAAAATCCCTGAAGATGTTCGCCATTTTGTGCGGATTATTATGCATGGAAAGTTTCCAACTAATCAGGTTTGTTGCTTTCATCACATCTTGTCAGTTGCTTCTCTTTATAGATGTGGTGTTTCGTCGGAAACCATTTTACATATGTTGCGTGATCGTCTGAAGGCCATGCAAGTTTGAAACAACCATAAGCTTGATTTTCATAATGATCCTTATGAAGATGATCTTAGTTTATGGTTCAACATGCATGCAATCGGCCAACATAGCATTCTCTTTCTCATCGGATGTTGGTTTATTCGGAAGTCTAGAAAAGGTTAAGATTTTTCTGACATTAATCACCCTTTCTAGTATATTCTTAGCCAAACTAATTATCTCTTTAAGCCTTACCCATGCTCCTATGTTTGTTTCTTGGCACCCCCTCCATATAATATGATTTAAGTTAATGTTAATGATTGTTCTACTGGTAACTCTGGAAGATCATGCTTTGGGAGCTTTATTGATAACATTCGTTCCTTTATGTCGAGAGATTGAAATGTTATGTTTTATCATACTTTGCAAGAAGCAAACTCTTGTGCAAATTTACTTCCTAAATTGTGTTTATCATGTTAAGATTTAAGCCTATGAGGATAGCCTAACCCAAAAAGATTAGTCCATTAGGTGGGAGAACCTCATGGTTTAAATATCATATCAAACACTTTTATCTACTCGATGTGGGACTCATTACATTGTCACACCCTTTAAGAGCCTACTTCCACAACGTATTTCACTCTATCGACACTTACCCGATGGTAGCCCTTTCCTTTTTGGCGGCTTCACTCACCTATCAGTATTCAGTGGAACACCTTAATCTAGCCTATAGGTTGCCCTTTCTATGGTCCAACTCTAGTACGTGTTTTGAATTAGTCTAAATCGAATTTGACTATTAGAGCGGATACAATCGATAAAGGAAACTAAGCAAGCAATGCTAGTAACACAATTCAACTTTGAACAAGTAATTCATAATTGAATAGTTATCGACCAATCAAACTTTTAATACACAAGAAAATTACTAAACTTATCACAATATCAAACCAAGACTAAAACCTAGAAATAAAGCAATAAAAAAAACTTAACTGTTTGATATATGATAAATCAATTTAAAGAAGTTATTAATAATGACAAGTGGTTGAATAATCAAATTGAGTTTTCAAAGTTTTTCTCAATCACCTAACAATTATCAATTCATCTAATCAATCAACATATATCAAATTATATTGCAAGAAATAAAGAAAAGGGAGAGGAGAACGTCAAATTTATAGAGGTTCCCCTAATTGTCCTTGCTATGAGGTATAGAAGAAAACTTCTCTTCTATATGCTTCCACTAGAATGTTTAAAATGTTTACAAGAGCCAATTACAAAGGTTCCTTAAATTTAAGGCCAAATACCTTCTCAGGTCCTTTAAGTTTCATGTTTGTTTCAGATAGATCCTTTAAGTTTTTATGGTTTCAAATAGGTCCTTTAAGTGCCGAGTTTGTTTTGGATAAGTCCTTTAAGTTTTTAAGGTTTCAGATAGGTCCTTTAAGTTTCGAGTTTGTTTCAGATCGGTCCTTTCTGTCAACCTCCGTTAAGCCAAAGCTGATCTGTTCGTTAAGCTAAAACTGATCTGGTTGAGGAAAAATTTGATTCCAAGTGTCAGAGAGAACCACCTCACCTACTTAACGAACATATCAACTTTGAATTAACGGAAATAACAGCATTGGCGTAACGGAAGTTGACAGAAATGACATATCCGAAACAAACTCAAAACTTAAAGGATCTATCTGAAACCTTAGAAACGTAAAGGACCTATCCAAAACAAACCTGAAACTTAAAGGACCCAGGGAGGTATTTGGCCTAAATTTAATTACGAATCAACCCGGTCCTAAATCTTCTACACTAAGTAATCACTCTAAAGCCTCCAATCTTCAAGCCTCCTTGAAATTGGATAATCCCATTGTCTTCAAATCTCAAACTTGCAATCAATCCATCAATCTTCTTAACCAAGAAATCTTCTTTGCTATTGCCTTGCTTCGACCCCATTAAACTTTGATTGTTTGAGAAACAACCCCAACAATCACCTTTGGAAGTGAAAAGTACCTCATTTTTCTTTAGATCCTTGATGGTCCACTAAAATTCTTCAATGAAACCAAACTTACAATTATCATATAGCCCCCTAACAATCTAGATCTCAAATCCTACGAGTCTTCTTAAAAAAAATGTTTAGTCTGAAGAAGTTTGAAGAAAAAGAGAGAGAAAAGACTTTAGATTGTTTTTGTAATTTGATTCAATGCGTAATAAAACGAGTGGAGGCAAGTTTAAATAAGTGAGTGATATATGAACAAGTTGGGCTTAAAATAAAGCTAAAAATGTGTGTTTGATTCTAATCAGCAATATCATGAATCAAATCAATAGTGTATTTTTTGAATTCTGGGTTGCTATGAAGATCGAGTAGATAACCATGAAATGTGATTCGATTCACTAATTTTAAGATGAAGATTAATACAAATCATCATAATTTTGATTTGAATCCAACACTAGAGAGGAAAATGAATCGATCCAAATGGTTTTAGTGGAAGAATTAACTCAAATCAAATTGATTCAAAGCATAGTTCCTGGGAGAAGAAATGAATTGATTCAAACAAGTTAATTAGTAGAAAATATTGCATTGAATTAGAATTTTAGAAAAGGGATTTTTAAAGCCTAAATGGATATCAAACTTGTTTTCAAATTCTTTACTAACATCCTAAAACCAACTTGTATGGAGCATACGCTATCTAGAATGACCGGGTGTCGTACAAAAACTTACTACTGACATCAATCAAAACAAAGCTAAAAAGTAAGACTAAAAGAAGAGCAAATCTCCATGTACAACAAAACAATATAGTTCTCAAACATATTTGCAATAAACTAACCATTTATTATCACTAATCTCATAATTACTTAATTTTCTTGAATGATTTGCATATGAGAAATGTCCAAAGATATTTGTCATTAGAAAAATTAAGTTTCATTTCTCTAGTAGACCCCTTTTAAACTAGAATGTCTTCAAAATGATGATTTTTTATTCTTTTTCGCAATCATCACAAAGATTTCAAATATTATATGCATTTGGCATATCATTACGAACACTTGAATTATCATCAATTTTCTCATTTTCATTTTCATGAATCGAAGTTTTCAAGTTTTTGTGTAGCTCATTTGATTTGCTATATACACTCCCCTGTTATCTACTTTTTTTAAGAAGATAAATTAACCCACCAAAATTAGCATCGGAGAGAATTGCACCTGAGACCTTAACATAATCATAGTAAGATTTCAAGCCAACCCAAGTGGGTTCCTCCTCTAATTCACTTATCTGGTATGCTTATGTACTTTTTATTCCCAGGAATAGGATTTACTCACACATTTTCATAGGAATAAGAGATAACTAACCATATCTTTCCATTACCACATCATTTTAAAACATTATTTTTTAATTTTTTTTATAGTATAAATCATTTTTTTAAAGTTCTAGATTAAATCTTTTGAAAATATTTATTAGAAACTAAATTATTCACCAAACACATTGATAGGATTCAAATTCCTAGTAATAATACTCCTAAGATTGTGATTATAAACCTTAAAAAAAAAACACCCTTAAAATTTTTATTGAATATATGATGTTCAACTCTTTTGTGTGAATATATGGTGTCCAACCTAGCAAGGCTACCACTTGTGGTCCAAGTCCAACATCAAGACATCAAACCACTAAGAAACTGAAATCAAATCAACCATATATTACTAAAAGCATACATTAACAACATAAACAATTTCCCCACTCTTCTGAGCACAACTGAATTCGAAATCCATCTAACCGAACTTAAAGAAAATCTGTTGCGGTATACAATAGTTAAATTTGCGACTGCATTTGCATTTATTAGTGGATAACAAGTAGGAAATGTTTCTCTTAAAAAAAAAAAAACAAATGGGAAATGTTTTAAATATTTGGCATGCTAGTTCTTGAACATGCTAATGGATATGAGGCATTTTGTAATACGTTGGCACAGTTGCTGGGAAAAACATTTGCCTTATTCCTTCACCCTTGATAATGGGGAAAATGATACCCAATGCAACCTGTAATATCATAAAAAAAAATATTTACACTAAAATTTTGCTTCACCATGCCATATCAACAAAATTAAAGCAAGGAGATGATAATATATATATATATATATATATATATGAGTTTGCTAACTTAGATGCAGTTATGGTTCTTGCGGACTATATGGTCTTGAATAAATGAAATGAATTAGTTGTATAATTCATATTAGAGGTCACTCATGCAGATAAGATGGTGTTAGTTATAGACTAACTTGATCATAGGGTTTACTTATTAATCAAGTAATCATAGTTAGTTAAAACTTTGCATTGTGTATATCAGGAGAACACTAGAGTACAATTGTAAGATGTGTGTGAATCATTGTTGATCACATTACACAAGAGAATAAAATTTACACATTGAATTCCCATTTTTCATTCTCTTCTCACTAATTTAAGTTTTATCACTTCTTTTCACTTTGTTTTCATGATTCACTTGAGTTATATCACAAATTATAGAAGCTTATCTCAACACGGACAACAACTCAAACAATAGTCTAAAATATTGATATTATATGTTAAAGCTAAAATGGATATAAAAAGTACTCACGAAAATAAATCGAGCTCCAAGCCATATTCTTTTTGGCGAAGGAAATGGCATCATTAGACGAACTAGACCATATGTAGCAACACCAAGAAAATGGTAAAGCAAACTCAATGGACGAGAATTTAGACCTGCAAGTAGAGCTATTGGTCCATCTGAGTAAACAACTCCAAGACTTAAATAATCGAAAAATGCATCACGCATTTCCTTTCTAGCTGGATCTGGAGATAGACAAATTACTTTATGCAATAAACCAGCTAATGTGTTTATTGTTGATGACATTGGCTGAAAATTGAATTAGACAATAGAGTGAGTTTTGCAATAATATACCACATAATTGTTTCAAAAAACCCTTTCAAAAGATCCATAGACGCTTACCATTTTTAGTAAGAAAGTAGTAAATAGTAGGGGAAAAAAAAGTGAGGGACAAAATATCCTACAATAGCAATATTTGAAGAGCGAAAAAAACACACTAATTAGTGTCTTTAAGACACTCTTTAACAACCATTAAAAAATAACTTTTTATGAAAATTGATGTATATACATTGGAAATTGAACTTTTTAACTTTTCCTATAAACATTTTCTTATTTAAGAATCCTTAAAAAATACTGTTAAAGCATTCGTTAACGAAACCCTAAGTTTTATGTTCGTAAGATATTTACCTTGCGTAGTGTGTAGAATGGCTCAAGGTATTTGCAAAGAGCAGAAACATCATGTAGATGAGGCAGAGATTTAAGTAAATTTCTTAGCAAAACAATATCAGACAAAGCCACAGTCATTCCTCCTCCTGTTATAGGGTGACGCATATTGAAGGCATCTCCTATCATTAAAGCCCCAGGAGTGATATATGGTGTGGCAGGCATACTTCTATTGGGCATGACTCTTATGTTTCCTTTGTCAACAGCTGCGATAAAAGAATTATACAACTCTGCAGGAATCTGAACATAAAGTTAGTTCCATCTTTTAGTAAAAAAAAAATATTAAACATAAATTTATTGAAAATATAAATCCTACATCAAATAAAAAGTTAGACTAAGAATTTATAAAGCAAGATGAGATAAAAGGCCAATAGGTGTAGATCATTTGAATCATGGTAGTCTAAGCATTGTTGTTAAAACTGCGATTTAAATTCTAAAATTCAGTATTTTATGATTTTATTCACTTTCATGGGTTTAAATCCAATACAAAACCCTAGTAAAATCGCATCAAAATCGAATAAAATCGTGAAACACATGCAAAATTGAAGGACTTTACGGGATTTTGTCCAATTTTTATTATAATTTTGACCCGATTTTTCAATTGACCTGATTTATACCCGAGATCCGTTTCTATAAATACAAAAAAACCAGTTTCTTCTCCAAACTGGTTTAATAATTTGAACCACGGCCTAACAGTTTCTTCTCCAAACACCCTCCAAAATCCAAAAGCATTCTATCCATATGTAGATCCGGTAGCAGGTGGTGCTTGCGTCGCTTCACGACAGCACCACTTCATCCTCCCGTTCAAATCCAAATGGTTCGTGTTCAACCCTCACCGTCGGTGAGAGGTCTGTCGTCTGCATCACCCACAAACGCCAGCGCCGTGCTGACGCGACTTGTTCTTTTACGTCGATCTTTTGCGCCCAACTGGAGGGGGGGTGTTAGTTCGTCGTTGGTTTCAGTTCTGTTCAAAAAACCTGTAAGGGTCTCTGGCTGCTAAAACATGGTTGGTGGCTGCTACTTGCCTGATTTCTAATTTGTCCAGATCTGTTGAGATCTGCAATTTTCATGGTGTTTGGGTTACCGTCATTGTACCATTGGTTATGTTGTTACTATGACTCTTCACTGTTTTGTTACCGTGAGTGTTTGTTGTGCTTCAAAGGGTCGTGATGCTTGCTGTTTTTACTTGCAGGGGCATTAGTTGTTCAGTGAATCTGTCTGTGTTGGCGGCAGTTCACACGCCACAAAAAAGATGAGTTTGGATTTTTTCAGATTCGTCTATGGTCTAGTTTGTTCGTTATGTTTGCCGTCTTTTACACGCTGCTTTCTCTTGCAATTTGGTTTCATGCCCAACGCTGGGTTCGCTAGATTGTGCTAGTGTGTATTTTCCTACAAAGCATTTTCTTTTTTATACCACTTTTGATTAATACTCCCTCCGTTTCAAAATGAGCGTCGTTTTAGCAAATTGCACACAAATTAAGGAATGGAATGAAATAATCATTAAACGTATCACTTTTACTAAAATGTCCAAGAAAAAGACAAACATAAAGTTGCATTGAAAATTGTGCGAGAGAAAAGTTGGAGTATATATTTAGGGTAAAGTTGGGAGAAAATTTTTTTAAGTTGTATTGAAAATGTAAAATGACATTCATTCTGAAACAATTTTTTTTAGCTAAAGTGACATTCATTATGAAACGAAAGGAGTAACAATTGCAATACCCTTTAAGGGCTGATTATGTGGTTGCTTGGTAAAGTTCACGCTCCCCCAAATTTTGTACTTCCTTTTTTTATATATATTTTCTTTTGCTTTAAAAAAATGCAATAATTTGTGGGATACACGAATAATAATTTAGGGATCAGAGGTAAATTAAATTATTTGACTTTTTGAACGATGAACCTCCACTATGTTTTAACACTTAAATGTTTTAGAAAGGTGGGAGACTAAAGGAAGCTTGACTGGCATCTGTTTGGATGTAATTTTAGTGCCAGCAACATTGACACTGACATCTGGTCTGTGAAGGTTTTTGGAGGATAAGAAGGATGAGGTCCCATAGTCACCTTTGTTGGTTGTACAAGGATCAAATTTGAAGGAGTATGAAGACTCTCATCTTTTTTGTTTGCAAAAGGAGGCATGGATATCACAAACAATGACGGATAATCAGACTATTGGTAAAATTGCGGAAAATAAAATTATGATGGTAATGATACTGTTGTAAGGGAGAGGGTTATGTGTGATTAATGATTTTGAAACCTTTAATATAAATGGTTTGGTGGGTCAAGCAAATGAATATAAAATCAAGGAGTTGGTAAATAACAAAAGTTGGATTTCTTGGCAATTCAAGAAACAAAAATTGATACAATTTCAAATCATATATGTTATAATATATGGGGGAAGTGATGATTGTGATTGGAAGTTTATTCCTTATGTGGGTATTAGTGGTGGAATTATTTCTATTTAAAATAAGTCGAACTCGAAGCTCAATTACATGGGCAAGTCGAACTCGAAGCTCGATTTGGGGTTGTGTCTATATTAGGATATCCATGGTAAAAAAATGTTTTGTTTTAATTTTTTTTTGCTAAATGTGACTTATAAAGCAAAGAGAAGATTGTGGGCGAGTATAGTGGAGACTAGGAGGGCTGTAAGCGAAGGAGAGTGGTTGTTCTTAGAGATTTTAATTAGGTGTGTGGAAGGGATGAGATAAGAGGGGTGATTTAGAGATGAATTTATTCAATAATATTTTGGACGAGGTGGCATTGGAGGATGTTTATATGTTTATATGTTGTGGTACTATACTTAATGTTTGCAATAAGATGGAGGTGCTAATGGAGAATTTAGTTTAGGAGATAGCAGAATTGGATATTACAGGGGAGGTCGGGGGATTGTCTTTAGTGGAAGTGGCGTTTAGAAAGGAAAAGTTTGGATATTTTTGGAAACTTCAAAAAAGTAAACAAGAAAGTTTGGTACAAAGATCATGATCAAAATGGTTTAAAGATGGGGATGCAAATTCAAAGTTATTACATAGTTATGTGAAGTGTAGAATGAGAAAAAAAATTGATAAAGGTGATTATATTGGAAAGTGAGTGGGTTTAATTGCCAACAAAAATTAAGGGGGGCGGTGGTGGTTTCTATTTCTAGAGGCATGTTGACGCGAGTGCGTGGGAGCTTCCAAAGTCGGATGAGGTTATTCTGATAAGGCTTTCCGTTGATGAAAAAAATTCTTTAATTGTAGTGTTTTCCTTAAAAGAAATTGAACGACTAGTAATAGATAATGATAGATATAAAAGTCTGAAGTCACACGATTCTAACTTTTCTTTTGTCAAGGAGTTTTGGTATCTATTTAAAGAAGGGATGAATATTATGTTGGATCAATTTCACTGTAACGAGACATTGCCGAAGAGTTTGTTGGCTTATTTTGTCTTTTTAATCGCCCTTTTAAATTAAAGGACTTCTCTCCCATTTTTCTTTTGGGTTGTCTTTACAATTTTTTGGCTAAGGTGTTTGCGGTGAGATTATCCAGCATAATGAACTCAATCATCTCCTCTACACAATCAACCTTTCTAAAGTGGATGAGGTGGTTGTTTTCACGATAGGATCAAGTCGTCAATGTTTGATTTTTAAAGTTGATTTTGAGAAGGTTTATGATTTAGTGGATTGGGATTTGTAGAATATATGACGGGCTGTTGTGCTAAGTGGATTGCTTGGATGAATGGTTGTACTTTTGGAATTTAAATATTTGTTCTTTTTAATGGGAGGCCAAGGGAGGAAATAAATACTTTAAGAGGCTAAAAGAAACACGACTTGTTAGTCCCATTTTTGTTTCTTCTTGTAGCGGAAGATTTTAGTGGGTTTATGTGCAATGTGGTGAATCAAAATTTGTTTAGAGGTTTCGGCGTGGGGCATGATGGGTGTAGAGAAATATAGTGCAAATCAAAAGAAATTTTCTTTGGTGTTGTGTGATGGGAGGATAAAAATTAGTATGGTGAAGTTGAGGAAGATTTATAATCCAAAGGCGAAGGGAGGTCTTGGGGTGAGAGACATCCGAGTAGTGAATATGAACCTTTTGTAGATAGTGTGTATCCAAAGAAATTTTCCTTAGGGTGGTGTGATGGAAGGGGGGAAATTTAGTTTGGTGAAGTGGAGGACGATTTATAATCCAAAGGCGGACAGAGATCCTGGGGTGATAGACATCCGAGTAGTGAATACGAGCATTTTGTTAAAATGGAGATGAATATTAATTCAATGAGGTGATGTGCTTTGGAAGGTGGTTCTCATTGGAAAGTATGAGAATGATATTACTAAGTTTATGTACAGCGGTAATGTGTCGTTGTCACACAATTCTTCAAGGTGGTGGAAAGATACTATGTCGTTGGAGGTGTTGGTGAGGGAAAATTGTTTTAATAGGGAATTTTAGAGAAGAGTGGGGAATAAGGAAGCACATGGTTTGGAAGGCTGTTTGTGTGGGGGATTCCCCTCTTAATGTCTTGTTTCCACGTCTTTACTTGTTATCCACCCAAAGAGTAATATTAGTGATATGGACGAGGGTTTTTTTACTTGGAATTGGAGGCTTGATTGGCATAAGGTTTGTTTGTTTTGGAGGAGAAAAGAGAAACATTAATGGAAGTGATTGTGGATTGGAGGGAGTCGCAAGAGGAGGCAAGTGCATGTGGAAACCATAAGAGTATGGAGTGTTTTTAGTTAAATTAGTGCACAATTTATTGGAATAATTGATGATAGAGGATGACAATTAGACCAAAATAGAGAAGAAAGTTATTAGTTTTTTTATGGAAAACTCCGACTCCTTAAAAAGTGGCGGCGTTTTATTGGAAACTTCTTCGGCAACATATTCCAACTAGAAGAAATATCGCGATTCGTAATCTAATTGAGCAAGAATCATCAACAATTTTCATATTCTTTGGGACTGCAAAAGAAACTTATAACCATCTATTTTTGCATTGCCAAGTTGCTCTCAAGTTGTGGAGCAAAGTTACAATGTTGGAGGGTGGTGTGGTCTATTAAGTAAGTGCGAAAGTGCCTTTTGTTGGTGTGGCACATGACTATTTGGGTGCTATGTCTATCTAGAATCAAAGGGATTTTTAAAAATAGTTTGAAGGAGGTACATGGTATGGTGTTGGGATCCAGTGTTATCTTGGAAGTGGGTTTTGAGTAGATTAAAAACCTCCCTGTGTTTATTCTATGAGTGGTGTTGGGATCCCGACTATTACACTATTTGATACATGGTCTTAGTGGTGGACTAGTATTTTTGTAGTTGTTGTCTTGCACTTGCTACTGTTACGATGATGTTGTAGGCTATTGTCTTGCACATGTTGTTGTTTGTTGTTTGCTGGTGCGGGATTGGGTTAGTTTTTAGGTTAGACTTGGAGGAAGTTTTTTTTTCTTTTTTTTTTTCTTGCTGTGATGTTTCATCTATACAGGGAACCTCCAAAAATGGATCTAGGCCTAATTTACTAAAGACAATATTCTATTTTTTATTGAATATTACTTTTCCCATCCTATGTCATACTCACGCGTCCTGCAAAAATGACAAACATGCCCTTCGAATTACGTAACTCGAACAAATACGGAAAATGTTTCTGAAAACGTAATCCGGACAATTGCAAACTATAAAAGGAAGTTCACCCCTCCAATTTTACAGTTTAACAATTTCACTTTTCACTCTCTCTCTCTCCCCCTCCCCCTCTCCCTCCCTTATCCCAAGATCCAAATTGTACGAATCGGTCCGAATTTGGAGTTTTTTTTGCTCAAAATCACCACATTTCAAGCCTTATCAAACATCAAATCGAAGGTTAGTTCGAAATCCTCATCAATGCAACTTAATTTGGGCGATCTTTTTTCTTAGACAATAAAACTGTCCGGATTTCGTTTTCCGAACTGGATTGTTGCAGTTCGGAAAATGATATAAGAAAATACACCTGTGTATTTTTTTTCCTTTGTTGTGTTGTGTCGTACCCTAATATGCATGTTACAGGTATGGATCTTGTTGATCAGATAAGGGGTGATAATGAGGCTGTGCATGTATCCGTTAGAAGAGATTGGGAAACGCGTCAAGAGGCGGCGAGTGTAGTTAAGGCTCCCAGGTGTAGGGCTTGTAGGCCGCACCGTGCTGTTGCTAAGGGAAAGCCTCAGCCTCAGGCTGACCCAGATTATGAGAAGATGGACGTGGAACATCAGGTGGAGGATGATGCTGAGGCAATGGATGAGGATGCCCAGCAGTAGTGGCGGCGGAGGAGGGGGAGGCGTGTGTTGGAGCCCGACCCTGCGCCATTTGATGACTATTCTGTTGGAACAAAGTGTGTTTAACATTACCCTTTAAGTTTTGATGATAACAAGGTATTAAAAATTGTCAATTGGATATGCTAAGATTTGTTCAAGTGTGCAGGACCATAGTTAAAAGTTTAAATGTCTCTAACTAAAGCATAGGTTCTGAAAGAACAAATGAGAGAAATTGATTCTACATAAAGAAAGCTTGTGTTGCAAGAAAGCGTTTGAAGAAAAGAGTTTCTGAAGAAAAGAGATTCTGAAGATCATCAGAAGCTGACGTCATCATCAGAAGAACTCTCATCAGAAGCTGAAGACTATCAGAAGCTAACGTCATCAGAGATTTTGAAGATCATCAGAAGCTGAAAACTGGAAGCCTCAGAGTTTGTTAAATGTTGTTATTCTCATGCCAATGTACACAGAAGCAATAGAAGACTGGAGCAACGACTATTTCAGAGGAATTATAAGGCATTGGATGCTTATTCTTTGAAGAACGCTAGAAAAGGTCAATAGTACAATTGTATAACCACCTTCTCCACTACTCTGTTCTTTGTGTCTGAAATAGTACAAGGCAACAACTATGACTACGCTGGTGATTCTCCAAACAAGGAAATGATTTGAAATTGTTCCCTCATAGGACTATAACCAAATCAAGCAACAAATCATTGGTGATTATCAAGTTTCAATAACGACTCTTTTGATGTGCTGGCAATCAACAACGTCTCTTTCACACCTCTATATAAAGGAGTGAAGGCTTGAAGATTTTAAAGAGAGACTAACACAATTTTACAAGAGCCAAACCTCTGGAGAAATTGTATCACATCAAAGTTCACTTAGAATTTCTTAACAACTTCCATATCTTAGAAATTCTAGATTCTTAAGAGACTTATCTGATTTGTATTTTTTAACACCACTAATTGTATATCAAGTGTTCAACCTCAAACATTTTTCTTTGTAATTCTGTTTGAATAGAAGTCTTTTGATTTAGTTCTTGAGCATAGGAAATCTCTTACAATTGTGCTTGAGTAGTTTCAAGTCTCTTACTTTAGTGTTTGAGCAAGTGTAATCAGATATTGATTTAAGTGAACTCTCCTTGGAAGTGCAAGGGGGACATGACTACTTCCGGTTTGTGGAAGGAACCTGTATAATTGCTTGGTGTCTTTCTTCTTTCTCTCTCTCTCTTTACTTATCCGCTGCCTTTAAACTCTGAATATTACTTCAGAAGCTGAACTTTATCAGGTTCTGAACAAGTAATTTCATTTTTAGGAGAAGAAAAAGAAAACACAATTCAACCCCTCCCCCCTTGTGTTTTTCTCACCTTCATTTTCGGTGGCCCACATGACACTACTTTGCTGACGAGGTACCATGTGGACGTAGCCAGGAAGGCGCCTGAGGGAGTGGTACGTATTAATGTTAGTGAAACTTTAATGTGATACTTTAATGAATGATTGTAAACTGTTGTTAATCTTTGTGAAACTGATATGAATGTTTTGTTTTTAATTTTTTGCAGTGGTGGGCCAATTTAAATAGCATCAACAATGGGAAGAAGATTGATATGATGCATGAAAACGATATCAGGCCTATCATGGCTGGACGGTGGTGGCGTGATTGACTGGCTGCCACCGGTCTTTCTTAGTTGCAGGATACCAGCTACAACCAGATTGACCACGGTCTGATTTCTGCATTTGCGGAGAGGTGGCACGAGGAAGACTTCGAGCTTCCATCTTCCGTTTGGGGGGATGACAGTGACACTTGATGATGTCTCATTTTGCTGCATCTCCCCATTTATGGAATGTTTCTGTCCCACGAGAGTATTTCAAGAGACGATGCGGTGTATATGTTGATGAGGTATTTAAGGTCTAATGTTGGAGATGCTCGTGAGGAGGTGACTGAGAACAGAGGTGCACATGCACGGTTTAGCTACTTGAGGAAGATTTTCAAGCAGCGTCTCCAACTGCAATTGGAGTTAGTTAATGAGGGTGGTATAGAGGATGAGGTGCATAGGTTGCGGGACCATGCTCTACGCATATATTTAATGTTCTCTGCAGTGTATGGTGTGGAGGTAGCAGATGGATACATCCACTGGTTTTATGACGTCTCTCATCTAAGCATGATTCTTTCAAACATGGAGGTTCTAGTGCCGAGGCCACCAGAGCGGGAGGCCATTGATGAGATTACTGCTCAGGAGAATGGAGAGCATAGTTTCTTAAAGCTGGGCGAAAGGTTGAGCCCTATCAGAGACCATGTGTATGTTGTTATGTCTAGTGGTGTGGTGCCGCGAGGTTCTGAGGAATGGCAACATTTGAAGGAAGTATTGAGAGAGGTGCATGGTGGGAATGTTTACCGCCGTAGGCAAACTACTGAAGGTGGCAGTGGTGTTGGGGGTTCCAGATGTGGCAAGGGTGTAGTGATAATGGGTTGATTTTAATTTCTAATAATGTTAATGTTTGAATATTTTGGATGATTTTAAGTTATGTAACATTTGGATAATTTTAATAATTTTTAGTTATGTAACATTTGAATTTTAAATTGTGTTGTTAATTGTTATGTTATATATTGAATTTTCGGTTTGAACATATGGTCAAAGGCCAAAACAGTTGACTAAATACTCTAAAACAATGAATGACCCAAAACAGATGGCTTCTGCCTCTGTGCTGAGCAGTTCAAATTATATAATCAAGACACGTTTTACACTTTTCGGATTATGTAATCCGGAAACATCATTTTTCACCCCAAGTGTTGACTTTCTACGGGGTGATTGACACTTTTCGGATTACATAATCCAGAAAGTGTAAAACCTATCCGAAACGTATAATCGGAATCCATCCATTGCACATTTGTATCAGCATCCATCAGGGTGCTTCGAGTTCAAAATCCACGAATTTTTCCGAATTTCATAATTCAAAAGGAGTTCATATTATGTAATCCGAACAAAAGGTATTTTTGAAAAAAACAACAGAGAGCGCGAGGAAATGAATATGGTGGAAAAAGTAACAGTCTTCTTTATTTTAAGAACTAAAGACACTATTCTCGTTAGGCCTTTGCTAATATTTCAACAATAAAAATGTAAGTATTCTTACTAAAATTTGTACATACATTTTTATACACTTGTTTTGGAAAAGGTTTTTGGGAAAAAAAGTGGGATAGTCATGCTTATTTTTTGAATGGTTTGAACCCAGTAGGATGTTTTGTAGGTAACAATTTTGGAATTTTATATGTTTGGTAGAGTATTATTTATACTTCATATATGATTGTTGATTTAGTACCTCGTGTAATTATCTTATCTAATTGAATAAAATTGTTTTGTCGTTAAAAAAAAGGTATGAAGGTAAATCAAATATACATTAATTGGTATACCTGGGGAGCTACCATAGTTTTCAAATAATGGGTCATTTCACCATTGACAAGGGAAGGTAATCTTCTACCAGCAGGTACATCAACAAAACAACGAATCTCAGTACTACTGTTGGGGTAAAACACAATAGGTGATGGATCACCCAAGATAGCATGTACATGGTTTGCATATGGAAGATTGCAATTCTCCAAGACTAAAGCAACAAAATGCGAAGGTACTTCAACCTGCAGAAAGAAAATATGAGATTTAATGGATATTACATGTGATACGAACATGGCAGGGTTCGATAGCGATATGAATAATACGTTAAGATATAAAAAAATAGATTAAAGAAATGAGTTAATTCTAATTATTTTATAGAGTTTGCTAAGTAGCTCTATCAAAATACACATACGTTGAGAAAGTAATCTGAAGTTCGAACTCCAATCTTGTATATAATATGTAAAGTCTTTGTCAATTGAGCTATGTTCATGGAAACTAAGCTCAATTATTTTATTTAGTATTTTATTTTAAATTTATTGAATTAGTGTTTTATTTTTATTTCATACAATGCTTATTCTAAAAATCAAAGATGTAGTCAATTTGTTTTCCAACTATACCGTTAAATGAGAAATGTCATTTAGAAAGAGATACACACATGAAAAAATTGTGGGTTTTACTATTGTGTGGGTCCCACTATCATTAATTATTTTTCACTTTTTTATGTATCTTTATCTCTTCAAATGAAACAAATAAAAAAAAAACGTTTAAATATGATTTTCGTCCCTGCAAAAAAAAATTGAAAAATATCCTTGAAATTTTTTTTTTGTTTGAAAAAGGTCTCTAGCCCCACATCCAAGCTGATTTGGCATGCTTTTCGCCACGTGGCGGTTCTTGACTATGCAACTTTTGCCACGTGGCGCTGACATGGCAGTCCACATAAGTAAAAAAATAAAAATATTTTTTAAATTCTGAAAATTCTTTTTTTAAATTATAAAAATATGAAAATAAATTTAAAAATCATATAAAATTTCAAAAAAAAATCTTAAAAGACATTTGTGGAAAAAAATTCAGAAAAAAAACTTGTTAAAATAAAATATTTTGAAGAAAAAAAGTGAAAATTAAAGTTTCAAAAATTATTATTTTTTAATTTGAAAATTATATATTAATTTTTTCGAAAATACCGAAAAAATTTATTTTCAAAAGTTATAAATTTTGAGATTATATAATTTTTTTTTCTTTTCATATTTTTATGATTTTTTAATTTTATTTTCAAAAAATATTTAGTTTTAATGACGTGGACTGTCATGTCAGCGCCACGTGGCAAAAGTTGCACAGTCAGCCACTGCCACGTGGCCAAAACCATGCCATATCAGCAAAAAAGTGGGGCCAGAGACCTTTTTCAAACAAAAAAATACCTGCCCAAATTACAGGGACGAAAATCATATTAAAGCAAAAAAAAACATAAATGGAAAGGATCTTCACTCATTTGAAACACTCACAAATATTAAACGAATAAAGTGTCATAAAATAAAAACTCGATTACCTTAGGTTTGCAAAGAGAACTCCTCAAGTTTGAAAAACATCCATCACATACAATAGTGAGAGGAGCCTTTTCATTGAACTCTTGTCCACTCTTGTTTTTGTAATTCACCCCTAAGATGGTTCCATTTTTTTCAACTAAAGATGTAACAGTTCCTTGTTCTAACTTTACACTACAAAAAATTATATCAAGAGATGATAAGACTGATTAACCGCCCCATGTTAAATATCACATATTCAAAAAGAAATTAAAAAGAAATGGTTAAAATGTTTTTAATCCTTATAAAATTTCAACATTTGTTTTAGAGTTTTTAGTAAAAAAAAATTTGTACAAGAACTTTTCATATTGTTTTAAACATGCCCACAAAAAAAGCATTAAATTTTTTAAAATTTGAATTATAATCATGGACTTGCTTTGAATTTTTGTTTTTTTTAACTTAATGAAAATTTATAAAAAATTGTACTTTGGAAGAAGTGAAGCCTTCTCTCGCATTTTCTGTATGAAACGACCGTTGTGAAAACATCTTCCAGAAACATCAGCGTTAACATTTTTCAAGGGATAAGACAGCTTGATATTTTTTCCATCCTTATAAAGTGCATAACCAAGCACTTTCTGAGCATCAATTTCATCTACACAATCTGCAATAATTTAAAACATGGTTAGGGCCATGGATAAATTTTTTAAAGCAATAATCTACATGACTTAACCTAGGAATTCTCCAAGAATAAGTTAAAACTAGGATTGCTTACCCTCAAGACCCAACTCAAGTAACTTTAGATACCCCCCAGGTTGTAGCAATTCTCCCACAATCCTATCAGGCTCATTCAGATCTCTCTCAATGACATGCACTCGTCGTCCATCCTGTAACAAACAAGAACAATGAAATGAATTACAACCTAGTTTTAGTTTGGGACCTGGGAGTGTGCTCCTACTTGAGATCTCAGGTTTGATTCTCCTCAGTACCAATTTAGGTGGGCTAATTTAGCTTCTTCTTATAAAAAAACAATGAAATGAATTAATGGTCTTATTATATTCTACCTTTCCAAGTGTGTAAGCAAGAGCAGAACCAGCAACTCCAGCACCTACAATGATGATATCAGTACCTCCAGCAGCCTCTTGCAATAAGCTGTTGCATGTTCCATTTTTTGGACCATTAGTTTTCAGATATGTTGAGCTTGAATCTATTTCCCTGACTTTCTTCTTTTCAACAACAATGTATAGAACAAACAAAAATGCCAAACTACAAGCAAGAATATCTCCTCCAAGCATATATTGATAATCCATCTCCAAAATATTATTTAAAGTGGATTGATAATAAGATGATTCTTGAAAGTTATGTGTTCCTGTTTATGTGTGATATTATAGATCAAGTCTTCCTTTCTTCTTTTTATAATGGTAAACACGTTTGTATATTCAAAAAAAGTAAGGCTTAAATGCTCTTTTGGTCCCTTAATTTGATTTCAAGCATCGATTTGGTCTCATAAGTAATAAAAAGTCCGTTTAGGTCCTTTAACTTTATTTAAAGTATCAGTTTGATCATTTCTGTTAATTTAATTCAAAAAAACGTTAAATTTTGATCTCTTATCTTATTTAATTAATATTAGTTTAGTATCTTATCTTATTTAATTAATATTAGTTTAATGCTTAAAATTAACGTGTTGTTTTAATTAATATTTAGTCTCATAAAAGTCTCAACAAACTTAAAATCCAAAACCACATTGACGATAAGAATAGATATCCAACTCATAAATATTCGTAATATGTATCGTGTTGTTTTGATTTTGAAACTGTGGCCTAAAAAGTGTTGGGTTATTGGAATTTTTACTATAATTAAAATTTATTTATTTATAAGGATACTTCTTAGTCATAAGGAAGGACATAATTTAGACTTTAGGTGGAATTCCGAGCACCACCCCCACAATGCTTCTTACATTAGGGATTCTTTTAGACTCACCTAATTTTAGGTTTTGCTAAGACTGCACGTTTTTTCACGACCGTTATTTTGAAAAATTGTTCTATATTTTTATTGTACTATTACAAATAGATGTAAAAAAAATGTAAAAGATTTTAATAGTAAAATCTATTTAAAAAAGATTTTTTTGATGTGGTAAGGACTCTAAAAAAATTGCTTGGATAAAATGGAATTCTCTTTGTTTACCTTTGGAGAGAGAAGGTTTGGGGATTAGAAGGGTATGAGAAATTAATTTTCTTTGTTAGGTAAGTGGTGTTGGAGGTTGTTGGTTAATAAGGAAGAGTTGTAGTATCGTGTGTTAAAGGCACGGTATGGAGAGGCAGAATCCAAAAGGGGGGAGGCACACTTCTGGATGCTAGCGGATGATGTGTAACATTCGGGAGTGGGGAGTTGGTGTGAAGACAACACTAGGCGGGGTGTAGGTAATGGCTGAAACACCTTCTTTTGGACTGATAATTGGGTAGGTGGAGTTCCTTTGCGGTTTCAATTCAACCACCTTTATGAGTTAGCTGTGAATAGAGAGTGTTCAGTGGAGGAGATGGTGAGGTTGAGATGGGAGGAAGGAGAAAATGCTTAGGGGTGGAGGAGGCGTCTTTTGGCGTGGGAGGAGGAGAGCGTGAGGAAGTGCTATGTTTTGTTGAATAATGTTATTTTGCAAGAAAATATTCATGACTCTTGGAGGTGGCTTCTAGATCCTATTTACGGTTATTCGTTCGCGGGACTAATCGATTTCTTACATCTTCTGATGAGCCGGAGGCTAAGGGCACTAATCACATTGTTTGGCATAAGATGGTTCCCTCTAAAGTTTTTCTGTTTGCATAGCGTCTACATCAAGATAGAGTTCCAACAAAATCAAATTTGGTGAGAAGAGGCATCCATCAACCTAACGATAATTTATGTATCGGAGGTTACGGTTACATCAAGACGGATGACTAATTTTGATATGCACAAAAGACAATCAACCAATGCTTAAATAGATAAGAGGTTGTTGCCACCACATATGGTAACCAAAAGGAAAACATACATATTTAGCTTTCATCCACCGTACAAAACTAATTTTGATTTTTTCCAGTAATTGTATAATTGTTTTAGCATTATTAGAGAACAACCTATGATTCATTTCATTCCATATGATTACTTTATTAAACTGTTTTTACACTAACACTTCAGAAAGTTCTTAAGTCTGTCTATTAACTTAACCATTCCAAGTTCACAACTTGAGAATAACTTTTAAGTGGAGGGATTAATTTTTAAAGGGTCATAATTCAAACCCCCCTTCCTTGTGACTTTTTATCTACTTCAGCAATAGCTTGCTGAAAGTCGCACAATGAATTAAAAGATGATTTGCTGATTCACTAGAACCACATCCAGACACACACAATTGAGAATCCAAGGAGTAATACCACGACGCGCCAAAGTATCCTTTGCTGGCCACCTGATGCGAAGAAGATGCCATGCAGAAGAGCCTCATAAACCTATCCCTAAAAGGAGTTGCACCCACTCAACAGTCAGACCAAAAAGAGTTATTAAAATCATTACCAATTTTCATTTAAATGTTCTCCTCAAACCAATTGCCTCCCCCAACACCTATCCCCTCACGAATTTTCACAATCTCCCTCCACCAGGCATATGCATCCATCCCCCTTTTATTTAATCCGCCCCATCTCTTCGCCGTAACGAGACAACAACACCTTATACGACAAACCCTCCATATCCACCAGACACCTCCAACACCATTTACCTAAGAGTGCAATATTAAATTTTCAGCCGCCGCACCCCAAACCCCCAGACTCCTTACTCACGCAAATAGAATTCCAATCAACCCAAACAATTTTCCTATTATCCTCACTCCCACCCCAGGAGGAGGAGAATAATTATTTGATATGGTTGCTCATCCTTTTAAGTGTTATTGCCCTTTTGATTCTATAATGTGAAGTAAAATATTAAAAAGTGACAAAATTACTTCAGATCTTCCTCTAGGGCCTTTGGAAGCTACCAATTTATGGAAACTTACATCTTTTGGTTGGACATTATTCATACTTTTTATTATTGGAAACTTTTTTAAATGGTAAGACAGATAAATGAGCGAACAAAAATTTGATGTGTAGTTCATATATGTCTAAACATTATTTGAACTATTTGGAACTACTAGAAACTCCCAATATTCTTGAGGAAAAACATCGTAGGAATTCCTGAGGATTTTTCCGCAGTCCTCTTCACTCAAAAGACGTTTCATGTGGATTCTGTCGTCGCAGGAACATCCGTAGGTAATTAACTTGTGCTGAGGTTTATCTTGTGGGAGAAATAAGATTATTTGAACATTTTCCTTACTTTCATGCAAATTTACATGCGGTATTTCTCACTTTAATATAGCCTTAGGAAATTCTGCATGTATTACCCTCATCATGGATTTTCTTGCAGATTTTCATTTACCCTTCCTGCATAATTTCCCACGGTTTTTTACCCTCTTCATGAAGTTTTTTTTTACTCGCCTTACATATTGTATATGTACTCTATAATTATATATTTAAGACCAGAATATGTAAATGAATTGTCAAACTACTTTTGTCAATTGCAATTAATTTTTTTTATTATGTTAAAATATTTTGAGAGTATTGTTAGAACACAAATTTCTATTAAAAAATATTATAACACAAATATTGACAAAAACACTCAGATACCATATGTGAAATAGGTCACATCCATATTTATTGTCTGTGTGCAAGATCAATTTAATAGTTTATCTCTTTTATTTAAAAAGGACAATTAGTTTCGTGACAATAATATAAAAGTGACACTTAAATCCCTGAAACCTATTAGGAAACGACAATTACGTCCCTCACAACATTTAAGAACCGAAAATATAGTCCATGTGATAAAAAAAGGTAAAATATTTGTGGTGATTTAAATTCACTTTCATTTGTCTATGTAAGTTTCATGTGGTATTTAATTTTATGTCTACAGACTATATAAAGAGAAAATAATGCAAAGATGAGGCATGTAAAAAAAAGAAAATATTAATTTATATGTATTAATTAATTATGGAGCCAAAGTAACAAAAAAAAAGGTGCCTACAATTACTTAAAAAGAAATGTGTGCATCAAAATTGACGTTAAGAAGGTATTAACTAAAAGAAATGGACAAGTTAAATCAATTACTCTCTTCGGTTCACAATACATGTCGCTTTTAGAGAATAATTTTATTCCACTTTACTTGTCACTTTTGTAACACCCCGTTTTCCCAACTTGAAATTCTTTCTTTTTGCATAATATCAGAGTAATTCAACGTAAACGGAATGTCACACTTCTTTTCATAAAATCATAAATAGAATAAAATTCCTTTAATACATCGCAGCGGAAATATTTCAACTTTTCAAAACAATCTTTGGCACAAGGGCCTCAACACAAAATCTCATAAATTTAGTTCATCAACATGTTCATAAAACAATACGTAAGGAATAGAAAACGACAACAAAATTCCCATCCCGTTACGTATCAGAGCACCTAAGACACACGCGAGAGATACCTCACACGACCGCAACTATTCTTGGTTACCTGCAAGTTACCAATAGGGAAGACAACATTTTCAAGCAGAAGGGGTGAGATTTCACAAAATAATAATATTAAGCATATAATTCATCAATCATATTTAACATCATAGCTTCATAAATTAAGAACGTTAAATCTTCTTATAATATTTCATTAATAAATCATTCAAATTCTAATCATTATTAACTTCATATAACATCATAAATCATCACATAATAACATAAGCAACCACGATTAATAAATATTAATACTTCACTTAGTTCTTTATCAATAACACATTGACAATTGACAACTTAACGACAACGACAATGCGACTTCTACGACTTGA
This sequence comes from Medicago arabica, assembly GCA_946800305.1. Taxonomy (NCBI): domain Eukaryota; kingdom Viridiplantae; phylum Streptophyta; class Magnoliopsida; order Fabales; family Fabaceae; genus Medicago; species Medicago arabica. The sequence goes on from OX326966.1 coordinate 48,766,373, forward strand.
ACTCAACATATGCAACTTCAACTCGACTATGCAACTTAGACATCTTATTCATGCATGTGACACCAATCCAGGGCATCAAGCCCTCAACATAATAAGTATTAATATACTTTCAGGGCGTCAAACCCTCATCGCAAATGAGCTAAAGCTCCAGGGCATCAAGCCCTCAACGTGTAGAGTAAAAACTTACAGAGCATCAAGCCCCAAACTGAAATGGGTATGCATGGACTCAACATCATACAACTTACACAACATAGACATCTTAGGATTCCAACAATTTGGATCAACAACTCCTAATCTTAGACTGACACATGCGACTTTTAGTCAATAATAAACAACAACATGACAACACATCAAATATTTCAAGATATGACAATATCATAAACAATCACATAGTTCATCGCTTATAGTTCTCAAAAGGCATATACAATTATATATGTATCTCAAATTATTCAACAACAATATTCATATTAATTCAGACTCACTGAAAGACAATACAATTATAAACAACTTCATGTAATATCATATTCATCAACTTATACATTCATATAATAATTCATCAATCATGAACACATCATATAACATCATATTCATCAACATATATGTTCATATACTAATTCATCAATCAGGAAAAGCATCATATATTATCATCAACATATACATTCATATAATAATTCACTAAAGCCTCCTTGGAGTATTTTCATCATAACTCAAACACCAAAAATCATTTTCAAGTCAAACCAAAGCCAACGGACAGCTAACACAATTATCTACAACTTTCATGTTTACACCAAAGGCCAATTATGTACCAATCAATATCAGTTTTCATTTCAAATTCGGGAAAGGTTGTGCTGAAATTCATAAATATTCACTGTGACCTACGTGCAGTAATATGACCATAACTCAAGTTCTATAAATCATTTAGAAGTCAGACCAACGGCATTAAAAAGCTAACATCCATACCTACAACTTTCGTGTTTACACCTAAGACCAATTATGTACCTATCAATACCAGTTTTCATTTCAAATTCGGGAATGGTTGTGCTGAAATTCATAAATATTCACTGTGACCTACGTGCAGTAATTTAACCATAACGCAAGTTCTATAAATCATTTATAAGTTAAACCAACGGCATTAAAAAGCTAACATCCATAAAACCGGAAGCTAATTCAAAACAGAAACGGGTGAAAAGTGAGTGTTTTTCCAATTTTGGCTTTCAGAAAATCGGTGGCCGAATTCGTTTACGGGAAAGAACAGTTTTCACTCCAAAAACCCAATTTTTGATCCCTTAATTACCCAAAATGATTTACAATGATGTTTACAGGTCAAATAGGCAATATAGAAATCAAAACAACATAGGAACATGCATCAAACAACACAATTCATCTCATTTTATCAATTAACATAAATTTTCTAACCCTAACTCAAGAACACAACAATTCATCAAATTTCATAATTATATACAATGATTATTGAAGGAAATCCCACCCTTACCTTAGATTAGACTATCGGACTCTACAAGATTGCTCCTCTTCTCACAATATTCTCATCTTTCTCTGACTTATCACTTTTCTCCCTTTTTCTCCAAAAACTAAATTGTACCTTCTGTACAATTCTAACCTAGTTTTCCTTTTTATATCTCTTCTATCTAATTTATCTTATTTCACTTATTCTTTTAAACTCTTTTAAATCCCTAAATCAGCCCCTCAACTCAATATTCTATTTAAAAATATATATAAATTACTTCCATAACAAATATCAAATATATTTCTATAGCAAATAACAAGTATATTTTTTACACCAAATAACATTATATTTCTATAACAAATATATTTTTATAACAAATAACAAATATATTTTTACACCAAATAACATATATATATTTCTACACCAAATAACAAATATATTTTCTACACCAGATAACAAATATATTTCTATAACAAATACCAAATAACATATATATTTCTACACCAGATAACATATATATTATACTAATAAATACCAACATATAACATAACAAAATATCACTTATCAAAATAAATCGACTAAACTATAAAAAGATATCTAAACTCAATAAAATAAATAAATAATAAAATAGGGCGTTACAACTTTCAAGTTTCAATGCAACATTAATTATTGGCTTATCAATAATATCCTTGCTTTTTTTTTTTAAGAAATCAAAATGATATATATTAAACAAACAAAATACTATCTTTCCAGCACAAGATGTACCACAGAATTCATCCAAAAATTACAACAAAAGTTCAACAAAAATATTACAAATTAACCAATACCCGCACATAGAAATGGGGTTTGACACCAATTATAAAAGCTATACTGAAAAATTAACGAAACAACATGTCATTTCTTTTCTTCCATATAACCCACGAACTAGCAAACCAGATCAACTGCATTTTAGGGCATCGAGCTTAGGCTCCCCGTCCACTAAAAGCAAAGATGTGAAACACTCAGGGGCTCTCTGTATTCTAGCAAAAGTATCACGCCATTCCTTCTTGAAGTTGGAGGCATAAGGAGGGAAAATCTTCTTCCTTGGGTGCGCGCCAATAGAGACCCATGTCCCTTTATTAACATCCACCATTCCGTAGAAATGGAAGAAAACACCAACAGTGGGCTCCAGAGCTAAAGCCTTACACAAAATCTCAAAACCCCAAATAAACGCCTAGCTATCAGGTCGTATTTGAGACGACGCCACATTCAAGTACTTCAGAACGTTCATTTCATACGCCGTAAAAGGGATCTGAACCTCGAACCCCTCTAGGACCGCCATATACATTAGGTACGATTGATCCAAACCGCCTTCTCTCTTATGATCACAAACCCTCTCATGTACATCACAAGATAATACCACGACATCTTCCTCGTTTCCAGTAGAAGAAATATGCAGCTTACTACGAAGATTATTGACGTCTGTTACGTCACTATACAATGAATACTCCTGACGAAACTCATCCGCAAACTGAGTCATCTCAAAGATATCATGCAAGTTTTGATTCTCCAAATGAGGTGATGACAGGTTACAAGGACATATCTCACGACAAATCTCCTCCTTAGGATCTGTTCCTGGGGTAGCATAGAGAAACACACAATCACTACTTGAACTATCACCGCTATCGCTATCACTAGACAAATCGCTAAATATATTTTCGCCATAAAGCCCTAAGTCATACACATCCCAATCAATGACCCCATTTGACCGAGTTGCATTCCGTAAGTAATCCTTTCTTATTGATCTCTCTTAGCAGCGTTAGAAGCAGGAATCACCCGACCCATATCATCACACTCTCTAATTAGAACCATACCTAGAAACGACGAGCTAAAAATAAGCAGAAAGCTAAAAAGTTAAGAATGAGAGAAGTACTTGTGAGTAGAGAGAAAGTTAGAACTGTTGACCTCCGTTGAAGAGCAAAGACGAAAAAATCAGGAAATGAAAAGAGAGAAATGAGAAGATTAAGGGAAGACTTCCGCTTTAATAGAAGAAGAAGTAGAGTCGCCTCGAAAAATACGCTTGAGTATTCGATGAATGGAGACACGTGGAGAAGAAAGCCATGATTCAGACACGTCGATGTCATCGTAAGGTCGCGGGTTTTGAATCGTTGGATCATCTGGTTTTTCCATAAACTCATCTTCAAAATCGATTTGTCGCCCACAAACAAAAGATGCTCGCTGAAAATTCCATAAACCACTTCGCCTCTCACAAAGACTCGTGCTTGGGGAGCTAGTAGAGTAGAGCTCGTCAAAAATAAGATACCGCCTTAGGCGAGGATCTCTTAAAAAGATTTCGTAGTTTCTCCCTAAGAAATGCCAAGATAAGAGGATACTCGCCCCCTAGGGTGCTCTTAGAGAACGATTAGATCACCCTGGAAACATCCTTTGAGGGTTAGAAAATATAATCCAAAGACATACACAAAATTTAGACTGAAATAAAGTCAAAATTCAAAAAAGCAAGTTAATCACTTCGCCTTGTCCCAAGACTCGTGCTTAGGGGGCTGTGGACCTTTAATATATTCCTAAAGACCTAAGAGACCCTTAGAAAGGATCTCAGACCCTCCAGAAGGCCTCAACGCCCTTTAGATGGGCTTTTAGGCCCAAGGCGCGTCCTCCTCGTGACGTCGCCTCAAGCTGCTTCTAGAATTCTCTAAAAGCCGCCTAAATTACCTAATTAACCCTATTACTTGTTGCTTAAGTAATCATAGATTAGGCCCAAAGAGGGCTATAAATACAACCCTTGAGAGCCTTCTCAAGGTATGACCGATACAATACAAACCCTAAGACAATTATTGTACTTTTAGCAAGTATAGGAAACTACCAATTTTCTAGCGGAAAAATGTCTGCAAGAATTCTTGAGGATTTTTCTACGGTTCTCTTCACTCAAAAGACGTTTCATACGAATTTTGTCCCTGCAGGAACATCCGTAGGCAATTAACTTTTACTGAGGTTTATCTTGTGGAAGAAATAAGATTATTTGAATAATTTCCTTACTTTTCCTGCAGATTTACATTCGGTATTTTCCACCTTAATAGATCCTTAGGAAATTCCGCATGTATTATCATAGATTTTCTTGCAGATTTTTATTTACCTTTCCTTCAAAATTTCCCGCGGTTTTGTTTTAAATTTTTTTTACTCTCTTCATGGAATTTTTTACTCGCCTTACATATTAATATGTACTCTATAATTATATATTTAAGACCAGAATATGTAAATGAATTGTCAAACTATATTTTGTCAATTGCGATTAATTTTTTTATTATGTTAAAATATTTTGAGAGTAACAATAGAACACAAATTTCTATCAAACAAATATTATAACACAAATATTGACAAAAACACTTAGATACCATGTGTGAAATAGGTCACATCCATATTTATTGTGTATGCGAGATCAATTTAATAGTTTTATCTCTTTTGCTTAAAAAGGACAATTACCTTCCTGATAATAATATAAAAGTGACACTTAAATCCCTGACAACTATTAGGAAAGGACAATTACATCCCTCACAACATTTAAAATCCGAAAATATAGTCCATGTGATAAAAAAAAGGTAAAATATTTGTGGTGTCTCAAATTCATTTTCATTTGTGTAAGTTTCATGTGGTATTTAATTTTTTGTCTACAAACTACAAAAGAGAAAATAATGCAAAGATGAGGCATGTAAAAAAAAGAAAATATTAATTTATATAAAATAGATAAAATAAATTTGAAGAATTTAATTATTTATTATTTATTTATTTTTATATTTATATATGCATTAATTAATTATGAAGCCCAAAGTAACAACATAATAGGTGCCTACAATTACTTAAAAAGAAATGTGTGCGTCAAAATTGACGTTAAAAAGGATTAACTAAAAAAAATGCACAAGTTAAATCAATTACTCCATCCATTTCACAATACATGTCGCTTTTAGAGAATAATTTTGTTCCAATTTACATGTCACTTTCAAGTTTCAATGCAACATTAATTATTGGTTTATCAATAATACCCTTGCCTATTTATTTGTAGGGAGAGAAATAATTGAATGAAATAATAAATGGGTAAGATTATTAAAGAAAAAACACAAATAATTTCAACAAAATTTATTTGATTTTTTAGAATGTGTAAAACGGAAGAATATGTTAGCTATTTTTAATTAGCAATGCATTAATAGGACCGTATAATCTAACTCACCTAAATTTAGGTTTTGCTATATTTTTTAGGGGATCAAACTTCAACCAGCTATTGAACATTAAATCACCATTTTTTACTTTTACATTAGGAATGCTTTAGACTAAACTACCAACAAAGGAATGCTTTAGACTAGCTAAGTTTTAGGTTTTGCTAGATTTTTTGGTTTAGGATTGGCCCCCCTATTTTTGTTTGACTTTTATTTTTATAAAATTTTGGCTTTCATAGAAGAAAGAAATGCAAGTTTAATTAAGTACCAACATAAACGTAATTAGTATACACTATAATAATTTTTAGTTAGACTTTACTTCTATCCCGATTTAACTCCAGATTACTAGAGTTCTTTTAATTTTTCTTAGAAACCAGAGGATTAACACCAAAATGAAAATAAATCGAGTGAGGATAAATTTTGATTTAGATCATAAGTCCTCATTGATCCAACAACACAGTCTTTTCGTAATGAAGGGTAACTATTTGTTATGGTTCCCATTGTCTTAAGTTTTCTTGTCCTTTTAATTCTAAATCTCCGGACCTTTGGAAGCTGCCAATTTTTGGAAACTTACATCACATGTTTGGACATTATTCGTACCTTTTATTATTAGAAACTTTTTTTCTATTAAAAATGGTAAGGGTCGGTTTTTGGACTATTTTCTAAATGTTCATACTAAACTGACCCATTAAATAAATTTAATTATGGAAGTCATATATTTGAAAATTCAAATTCGAGCACTCATGAATTTTTCGAGAAAATTGAGAATTAGATGAGAAATGTATACATGCTTAGATTATTACTTAATTAATAAATATAGAAGTCATACATTTGGACTTCATTTTTTTTGAGAAATGAGTTTGGAGGTTAGACGGACGAGGGAGTTTAGCATTGCTCTTTAGGGTAAATGATACCGGAGGATGGTGGTAGAGAAGAGAGGGTTGTGGTTTTGGGTGTTGTCGTCGAGGTATGATGTTGAGGGGAGATGCCTCACAGTAGGTGGGAGGGATGGATTGATGTATTGGAGGGAGTTGGTGTGTATCCGTGATGGTCTGGGATTATATGTTGGTGGGTGGTTTGAGGATAACTTACATTGAGACGTTGGTAGTGGGGAGAATATGTTTTTTTGGAGGGATGGGTGGTTGGGGGATTTGTCTCTGCGAGAGAGGTTCACCTGGCTGTTTGAATTGTCTAAAAATAAATAGCTGACAATCGCAAACATGTTAGCTTTGGGTTGGGGGTGAAGGTGGTGATACATAGAAGTGGCGGCGTAGGTTGTGGGAGTGGGAGTCGAAGCTGGTAGGGGAGTGTAGGGATTTACATAACAATATCTCTTTGCATTTTGATGTTAAGGACATATGGATATGGGTCTCGACTCCGGCTGGTGGTTATACAGCGAGGGTCACCTATAGCCTTCTTAGTAGTCATGTATCGCTTCATTACACTGCGGTGCCAGATTTCATTTGGCATAAATAGGTTCTGTTGAAGGTGTATTTGTTAGTTTGCAGGCTTATTCGTAATAGATTTTCCATGAATGATGATTTACATCAACATTGATTTATTACTAATGATTCTCAGTTTTATGTGGCCGAATGTTTTAGGTTGGAACCAACAGAACATTTGTTTTTGGATTGTCAATTTTTTGGTTCTCTTTGGCAGCTTGTCCACGGGTGGCTTGCTTTAGCTTCGATTTCTCCAGAGGGTCTTACAGAGTATTTTGTTCAGTTTGGTAATTTGGCAGGAACATAAAAATAGCGGTGCACTATTATGCATCTCATTTGGTTTTCTTGCGCTTGTTTTATTTGGAAAGAACGAAATAATATGACTTTTAAGAACACGAAATTTATTGCCCTTCAGTTAATAGACAAAACTATGCTCCTTTCTTTTTTTGTGGCTTAAAGCAAAAAATGTTTCTTTTGTCTGTGGCTATCATAACTGGTGGCTTAGCCCTCTTGTCTGTCCGGGCAATGCTTAGTTGTCTGTACACTTATTATTTCGTAGTTTGGAATATTGCTTTGTAAACTTTGTGTTACATCCTGGCATATCTTGTGCTAGGCGGGATACTTTTTGGTGGCAATATATTCATTTTTGTTTGTTAAAAAAATTAATATAAAATGTTTTTCATTATTTTTTTATATTTAAACCAAGATCTTGCTACAAGGCATTGGTCATCATCACCGTAATACAATATTTCCTGGGTTCTTCTTATAAGAGAGATAAATGAGTCGACAAAATGTTGATCTTATATATACATCAAATATAAAAAGAAGAACAGAAGGAAATATTGTCGACTCATTTATCCTTGGGTTCTTCTTATAAGAGAGATAAATGAGTCAATTTTTTTATCCTTTAAAAAGTATAACAAACTAGATGAGTATATATATACTTATTTTTTCATTATCTCAATTATACCCTTAAATAACTTTTACTAGTATAAAGATTGTTGCTGGTGTCATTAAAAAAAAGAATTTAGATTATATTTTTTATTATATTATTGATGTCATTGAAATAGATTATCATGATTCATTTGGTTTCTTATAATTTGAAAGAAACAAATATTTATATTTTTAGTTTTAATCAAAATCAAAATTTTCATAAACACCGTTCATAATTTTTAAAAGTTAGCGCCACAAAAGGAGTGGAAAAACGGGCACATAGTGTCCGTCTTTTCTCTAGTAATTTAATAACGCCTTTGTCCCCAATCAATATATATATGTGTGTGTGTATATATATATATATATATAAAATAAAACTTAAACATGCATCCAGTTCATTATTTCAAATCTTCTCTCCTTTGCAATATGGAACTCAAATCTCCCTTCTTCATAATTCCCCATTCATCTTCTTGCTATTTTGCCTAGCAAAGATCTACAAGCATAAAATCAAAGTGAGGAGCCATAAACTTCCACCAGGACCATGGAAGCTTCCTCTAATAGGAAACTTGCATCAAATTGCATTTGCAGGAAAACTTCTACACCATACACTTAGAGATCTATCACACAAATATGGACCTCTTATGCATATTCAGCTTGGTGAACTTTCTGCCGTGGTTGTTTCATCTCCTAATTTGACCAATGAAATAATGAGGACACATGATCTTTCTTTTGTTGAGAGGCCAATATTCCTTGCTCCTAATATACTAACCTATGAATCAAAAGATATTCTCATGTCTTCATATGGTGATTATTGAAGACAGATGAGAAAAATATGTACATTAGAGCTTCTTAGTGCTAAAAGGGTCCAATCTTTGATCTTTCTAAAATTATTAGGTCTTTGGTAACTTCCTTTATTTCAAGGGCAACTTTTGGTAAAAAAATCTAAGTATGAAGATGAACTTTTGTGTATGCTGAAACAAGCAATGGATATGACAAGTGGTTTTGACGTTGCTGATTTATTCCCTTCATTTAAACCTATTCATTTCATTACTCGGTTGAAACCTAGATTGAAGAATTTTAAAAAGAAATTGGATATGATTTTTGAAAAAATTATAAACGAGCATCAATCAAACCATGGCCTGCAAGGTGAAAATATAGTTGAAAGTATAGGCTCAACAACCGAAAATAAACACCATAAAAGACACCCCTACACACAACACCTAGTCAAACCCTAGCTTAAAAAGAACACACCTGTTGTTAAGATATGTGTTTTCGCAAAATTTTCGTGGTAAGAGTGTTCCTTATATTAAGAATTTCTCTTTAAAGAATCATATTTGTGATGTAGTGTTGAATGCTGGCTTATAAAAAATGATTAAATGTTGAAATAATTCTTCTAATATACGTGAAGTCTATAGATAGAGGTGGAAATAGGCTAGGCTCGGCCGGGCTTTATAAGGCTTGAGCCTGACCTACTATAAAAAGTGTAGGTCCGAGCCTGGCCTTTGGCCTGCAATAGGCCAATTTTTAAGGCTTGGGCATCACCTTTTCAAAGGCCTATCAAGCCGGAAAACATATTTAAAAGCCTACTTTATTTAATATCATATATTGTCTTTATCCAACTCTATATCATATTTTGTCTTTATTCTATCATGACCATCGATAAAGTACAAAAATGGCCTAGAGGTCGAATTTTTACATGATTTTTTGCACGTTTCTTTAGGACATTATAATAAGGCATACCACATAAAATTAGAATTTTTTGACAAAGAAACAAATTAATTATGAGTTTTTTAAGAGCCAAAAACTATTTTTTTTGAACAAGCAAAAATGAGACTTATATTAACAACAAAAGCGTTGTTTCTTCCGAACAAGGTGTGATGAAAGAAAACAACGATAATTGCATAGAGAGTTCAGATAAAATGGAAAAACAACACAGGGACATCTAACACAGGTACTGCAATTATCCTATTCCCAAACAAAGAGTAGGACAACCGAGCCAATTATGAATCCCTAAAACATGTACTGCGTTTGCTGCCTTCAACCACCAATAAGAATGAATTTGGACCTTTTCGAATAACTGATGAATAGTAGTTTCCGTGTTATTAAACTGTCTACTATCACGTTCAGTCCATAACACCCACACACATGAGAGCCACACAAGTTGCATAAAGGAGCGTTTAATTGCAGCCCCTCCTGTGAAAAAGGTTAACTGTAACACCCCAAATTTTCAACATAAAAATTCATACATAATTATCAGAGTATAACACAAATGGGATGTCACACATCATAAAAATCCTTAAAATAAAAAGAATAATAATTTTTTTTCCTTCAAAATTCATTAACATAAATCTTTTCAAAAAAACTTTGCAGCGGAATCATAATTCGAAAATCCTTAAAGGAATTAGTTCTTGGCACAAAGGCCTCACAGGCATCTCAAAAATTCAAAGATAGATCGTAGACATCATAATTAGTTCAACATGATACATAAGGAATAGAATTCAATAAAACCCCATCCCGTTACATATCAGAGCATTTCCTACGACACCACAAGGACCTCTCACATCGTCGTACCTAAGCTTGATCACCTGCACTTGCCCACAAGGCGGCAATTCCAACAGAAGGGGTGAGATTTCACAAACAATAATAATAATCATATAATTCATCAAATGCATTTAACAACATGGACATCATCAATTAATCTTAATAAGTCTTCATATAGTACTTCTTTAACAACTCATAAGCTACATTATGTAATCATCATAACAACATCAATTAGTAATACAAATAACCACGTAGTTCATCTTGAATAATACTTCATATAACAATATAAACAACATAAACAACAATCAACTTCAAATCATCTTTAATGATACTTTATATAAACAATATAAACAACATAAGCAACAATCAACTTCAAATCATCTTTAACGATACTTCACATAAACAACATAAACAACAACATATAACTCTTCATTAACGATTCATTGATAATTATCAACTCAACAACTTAGACAACTTGAAACCTTTAGACAACTCGGCAACTTCGACATCGACTACGCAACTTCAACTCGACAATGCAACTTAGACATCTTATTCATGCATGTGGTACCAATCCAGGGCATCAAGCCCTCAATGTAATAAGTATTAATATACTTCCAGGGCGTCAAGCCCTCATCGCAATGAGCTAAAGCTCCAAGGCATCAAGCCCTCAACGTGTAGAGTAAAAAATTACAGGGCATCAAGCCCCCAACTGAAATGGTTATGCATGGACTCGACATCATACAACTTACAAAACATCGACATCTTAGGATTCCAACAATTTGGATCAACTTCTTATTTCATAGACCGACTCATGCAACTTAATGATAATAAAATCAATCAACAACAGAATTCAGCAGCTTAATCATGACAGTAATCAAATGATAATCAGCAACAACTTCATGTAACATCATATTCATTAACTTATACCTTCATATAATAATTCATCAATCATGAACACATCATATAGCATCATATTCATCAACATATACGTTCATATACTAATTCATCAATCAGGAAAAACATCATATATTATCATCAACATATACATTCATATAATAATTCATCAATCAGGAAAAGCATCATATATTATCATCAACATATACATTCATATAATAATTCACTAAAGCCTCCTTGGAGTATATTCATCATAACTCAAACACCAAAAATTATTTTCAAGTCAAACCAAAGCCAACGGATAGCTAACACAATTAACTACAACTTTCATGTTTACACCAAAGGTCAATTCTGTACCAATCAATATCAGTTTTCATTTCAAATTCGGGAAAGGTTGTGCTGAAATTCATAAATATTCACTGTGACCTACGTGCAGTAATATGACCATAACTCAAGTTCTATAAATCATTTAGAAGTCAGACCAACGAGATTAAAAAACTAACATCCTTACCTACAACTTTTGTGTTTACACCTAAGACCAATTCTGTATTTATCAATACCAGTTTTCATTTCAAATTCGAGAAAGGTTGTGCTAAAATTCATAAGTATACACTGTGACCTACATGCATTAATTTAACCATAACTCAAGTTCTATAAATCATTTAGAAGTCAAACCAACGACATTAAAAAGCTAACATCCATACCTACAACTTTCGTGTTTACACCTAAAGCTAATTCAAAACAGAAACGGGTGAAAAGTGAGTGTTTTTCCAGTTTTGGCTTTCAGAAAATCGGTGGCCGAATTCGCTTACGGGAAAGAACAATTTTCACTCCAAAAACCCAATTTTTGATCCCTTAATCACCCAAAATGATTTACAATGATGTTTACAGGTCAAGTAGGCAATATAGAAATCAAAACAACATAGGAACATGCATCAAACAACACAATTCATCTCATTTTATCAATTAACATAAACTTTCTAACCCTAATTCAAGAACACAACAATTCATCAAATTTCAGAATTATATACTATGATTATTGAAGGAAATCCCACCCTTACCTTAATAAAATTGGAGCAGCAACCTCTTGGTTCTCCACTTCTAGTTTTCTCCCTTTTTCTCCCAAAACTAATTGTACGTACTGTCTGTTCCTAAACCTAGGTTTTACCTTTTATACCTCTTCTATTTGTTTTATCTTATTCCACTTATTCCCTCATAATTCTAACTAATTCAAAAACAGCTCCACAACTTAATATTCTATTTAAAAATATATATAAATTACTTCCATAACAAATATCAAATATATTTATAACAAATATATTTCTAAACAAAATAACAAACATATTTATAACAAATAAATTTTTAAACAAAATAACAAACATATTTATCACTTATCATATATAAAATCATGTAAAAGTATTCAAATATTAACTAAAAATAATTAAATAAAAAGGGGGCGTTACATTAACTGTAAAAAATGGTCAGACACATCAATCGGATCAGCACCACTCACACCAATCCACGCACGGACTTGATGTCATGACGCATTGAAAATGGAACAAGAAACAAATAAATGTTGAGTTGTTTCCGCATCCCCACAACCAGCAACACACACATTGGCGTCATGAACAGGCATTCCACGAGGCACCAAATTCGCCTTAGTTGTTTCTCATCGGATGTTGGTTTATTCGGAAGTCTAGAAAAGGTTAAGATTTTTCCGACATTAATCACCCTTTCTAGTATATTCTTAGCCAAATTAATTATCTCTTTAATTCCACCAAGAATGTTTTTTTTGTGGTCCATCCCTTACCCATGCTCCTCTGTTTGTTTCTTGGCACCCCCTCCATATAACATGATTTAAGTTAATGTTAATGATTGTTCTATTGGTAACCCTGGAATATCAGGCTTTGGGAGCCTTATTAGAAATTCAAATGGTGGTTGGATCGCTTATTTTTTGGGAAGTTGTAGTCATGCAACTAATATTAATGATGAGTTTTGTACTATTTTGTACGGATTGAAAGTTACTTGGATTTAGAGACATCATTTTTGAGTCATTTTCTTAAAAAACTTTGACTTTTATCAAGGACGGAGTCCCCCTACTCATCCTTATTATCCTCTTATTGATAACATTTGTTCCTTTATGTCGAGAGATTGAAATGTTATGTTTTATCATACTTTGCATGAAGCAAACTCTTGTGCAAATTGACATCCTAAATTGCGTGCAACATGTTAAGATTTAAACCCATGAGGAGAGCCCAAGCCAAAGAGACTAGTCCATTAGGTGGGAGAACCTCATGGTTTAAATACCACATCAAACACTTTTATCTACTTGATGTGGGACTCATAACATTGTCACGCCCTTTAAGAGCCTACGTCCACAACGTATTTCACTCTACCGACACTTACCCGATGATAGCCCATTCCTTTTTGGCGGCTTCACTCATTTAGTATTCAGTGGAACACCTTAATCCACCTATAGGTTGCCCTTTCCGTAGTCCAACTCTAGTACGTGTTTTGAATTAGTCTAAATTGAATTTGACTATTAGAGCAGATACAATCAATAAAGGAAATTGAGGAAGCAATGCTAGTAACACAATTCAACTTTGAACAAGTAATTCATAATTGAATAGTTATCGAACAATCAAACTTTTAATACACAAGAAAATAACTAAACTTATCAAAATATCAAACCAAGACTAAAACCTAGAAATAATTACTAAAAGCATACATCAACAATATAAACAATTTCCCCACTCTTCTGAGCACAACTGAATTCAAAATCCATCTAACCGAACTAAAAGAAAATCTGTTATGGTAGACAATAGTTAAATTTGCATTTATTAGTGGATAACAAGTAGGAAATGTTTCTCATAAAAAAAAAAAAAACAAGTGGGAAATGTTTTAAATATTTGGCATGCTAGTTCTTGAACATGCTAATGGATATGAGGCATTTTGTAATACGTTGGCACAGTTGCTGGGAAAAACATTTGCCTTATTCCTTCACCCTTGATAATGGGGAAAATGATACCCAATGCAACCTGTAATATCATAAAAAAAAAATATTTACACTCAAATTTTGCTTCACCATGCCATATCAACAAAATTAAAGCAAGGAGATGATATATATATATATATATATATATATGAGTTTGCTAACTTAGACGCAGTTATGGTTCTTGCGGACTATATGGTCTTGAATAAATGAAATGAATTAGTTGTATAATTCATATTAGAGGTCACTCATGCAGATAAGATGGTGTTAGTTATAGACTAACTTGATCATAGGGTTTACTTATTAATCAAGTAATCATAGTTAGTTAAAACTTTGCATTGTGTATATCAGGAGAACACTAGAGTACAGTTGTAAGATGTGTGTGAATCATTGTTGATCACATTACACAAGAGAATAAAATTTACACATTGAATTCCCATTTTTCATTCTCTTCTCACTAATTTAAGTTTTATCACTTCTCTTCTTTTCACTTTGTTTTCATGATTCACTTGAGTTATATCACAAATTATAGAAGCTTATCTCAACACGGACAACAACTCAAACAATAGTCTAAAATATTGATATTATATGTTAAAGCTAAAATGGATATGAAAAGTACTCACGAAAATAAATCGAGCTCCAAGCCATATTCTTTTTGGCGAAGGAAATGGCATCATTAGACGAACTAGACCATATGTAGCAACACCAAGAAAATGGTAAAGCAAACTCAATGGACGAGAATTTAGACCTGCAAGTAGAGCTATTGGTCCATCTGAGAAAACAACTCCAAGACTTAAATAATCGAAAAATGCATCACGCATTTCCTTTCTAGCTGGATCTGGAGATAGACAAATTACTTTATGCAATAAACCAGCTAATGTGTTTATTGTTGATGACATTGGCTGAAAATTGAATTAGACAATAGAGTGAGTTTTGCAATAATATACCACATAATTGTTTCAAAAAAAACCCTTTCAAAAGATCCATAGACGCTTACCATTTTTAGTAAGAAAGTAGTAAATAGTAGGGGAAAATAAGTGAGGGACAAAATATCCTACAATAGCAATATTTGAAGAGCCAAAAAAACACACTAATTAGTGTCTTTAAGACACTCTTTAACAACCTTTGAAAAATAACTTTTTATGAAAATTGATGTATTCAATACATTGGAAATTGAACTTTTTAACTTTTCCTATAAACATTTTCTTATTTAAGAATCCTTAAAAAATACTGTTAAGGCATTCGTTAACGAAACCCTAAGTTTTATGTTCGTAAGATATTTACCTTGCGTAGCGTGTAGAATGGCTCAAGGTATTTGCAAAGAGCAGAAACATCATGTAGATGAGGTAGAGATTTAAGTAAATTTCTTAGCAAAACAATATCAGACAAAGCCACAGTCATTCCTCCTCCTATTATAGGGTGACGCATATTGAAGGCATCTCCTATCATTAAAGCCCCAGGAGTGATATATGGTGTGGCAGGCATACTTCTATTGGGCATGACTCTTATGTTTCCTTTGTCAACAGCTGCGATAAAAGAATTATACAACTCTGCAGGAATCTGAACATAAAGTTAGTTCCATCTTTTAGTAAAAAATAATATTAAACATAAATTTATTGAAAATATAAATCCTACATCAGATAAAAAGTTAGACTAAGAATTTATAAAGCAAGATGAGATAAAAGGCCAATAGGTGTAGATCATTTGAATCATGGTAGTCTAAGCATTGTTGTTAAAACTGCGATTTAAATTCTAAAATTCAGTATTTTTTGATTTTATTCACTTTCATGGATTTAAATCCAATACAAAACCGTAGTAAAATTGCATCAAAATCGAATAAAATCGTGAAACAGATGCAAAATTGAAGGATTTTAGGGGATTTTGTCCAATTTTTATTATAATTTTGACTCGATTTTTCAATTGACCTGATTTGTACCCGAGATCCGTTTCTATAAATACAAAAAAACCAGTTTCTTCTCCAAATTGGTTTAATAATTTGAACCACGGCCTAACAATTTCTTCTCCAAACACCCTCCAAAATCCAAAAGCATTTCATCCATATGTAGATCCGGTAGCAGGTGGTGCTTGCGTGGCTTCACGACAGCACCACTTCATCCTCCCGTTCAAATCCAAATGGTTCGTGTTCAACCCTCACCGTCGGTGAGAAGTCTGTCGTCTGCATCACCCACAAACGCCAGCACCGTGCTGACACGACTTGTTCTTTTACGTCGATCTTTTGCGCCCAACTTGAGGGGGGTGTTAGTTCGTCGTTGGTTTCAGTTCTGTTCAAAAAACATGTAAGGGTCTATGGATGCTAAAACCCGCAAGGGTCGGTTTTCTGTGTTATGGTTTGTGAAAACACGGTTGGTGGCTGCTACTTGCCTGATTTCTAATTTGTCTAGATCTGTTGAGATCTGCAATTTTCATGGTGTTTGGGTTGCCGTCATTGTACCATTGGTTATGTTGTTACTATGACTCTTCGCTATTTTGTTACCGTGAGTGTTTGTTGTGCTTCAAAGGGTCGTGATGCTTGCTGTTTTTACTTGCAGGGGCATTAGTTGGTCAGTGAATCTGTCTGTGTTGGCGGCAGTTCACACGCCACAAAAAAGATGAGTTTGGATTTTTTTCAGATTCGTCTATGGTCTAGTTTGTTCGTTATGTTTGCCGTCTTTTACACGCTGCTTTCTCTTGCAATTTGGTTTCATGCCCAACGCTGGGTTCGCTAGATTGTGCTAGTGTGTATTTTCCTACAAAGCATTTTCTTTTTTATACCACTTTTGATCAATACTCCCTCCGTTACAAAATGAGCGTCGTTTTAGCAAATTGCACACAAATTAAGGAATGGAATGAAATAATCATTAAACATATTACTTTTACTAAAATGTCCAAGAAAAAGACAAACATAAAGTTGCATTGAAAATTGTGCGAGAGAAAAGTTGGAGTATATATTTAGGGTAAAGTTGGGAGAAAAAAAATTTAAGTTGTATTGAAAATGTAAAATGCATTCATTCTTAAACAATTTTTTTTAGCTAAAGTGACATTCATTATGAAACGAAAGGAGTAACAATTGCAATACCCTTTAAGGGCTGATTATGTGGTTGCTTGGTAAAGTTCACGCTCCCTCAAATTTTGTACTTCCTTTTTTTTATATATTTTCTTTTGCTTAAAAAAAATGCAATAATTTGTGGGATACACGAATAATAATTTGGGGATCAGAGGTAAATTAAATTATTTGACTTTTTGAACGATGAACCTCCACTATGTTTTAACATTTAAATGTTTTAGAAAGGTGGGAGACTAAAGGAAGCTTGACTGGCATCTGTTTTGATGTAATTTTAGTGGCAGCAACATTGACATTGACATCTGGTCTGTGAAGGTTTTTGGAGGATAAGAAGGATGAGGTCCCATAGTCACCTTTGTTGGTTGTACAAGGATCAAATTTGAAGGAGTATGAAGACTCTCATCTTTTTTGTTTGCAAAAGGAGGCATGGATATCACAAACAATGACGGATAATCAGACTATTGGTAAAATTGCGGAAAATAAAATTATGATGGTAATGATACTGTTGTAAGGGAGAGGGTTATGTGTGATTAATGATTGTGAAACCTTTAATATAAAAGGTTTGGCGGGTCAAGCAAAGGAATATAAAATCAAGGAGTTGGTAAATGACAAAAGTTGGATTTCATGGCAATTCAAGAAACAAAAATCGATGCAATTTCAAATCATATATGTTATAATATATGGGGAAGTGATGATTGTGATTGGAAGTTTATTCCTTATGTGGGTATTAGTGGTGGAATTATTTCTATTTAAAATAAGTCGAACTCGAAGCTCAATTACATGGGCAAGTCGAACTCGAAGACCGATTTGGGGTTGTGTCTATATTAGGATATCCATGGTAAAAAAATGTTTTGTTTTAAAAATTTATGCTAAATGTGACTTATAAAGCAAAGAGAAGATTGTGGGCGAGTATAGTGGAGACTAGGAGGGTTGTAAGCGAAGGAGAGTGGTTGTTCTTAGAGATTTTAATTAGGTGTGTGGAAGGGATGAGATAAGAGGGGTGATTTAGAGATGAATTTATTCAATAATATTTTGGACGAGGTGGCATTGGAGGATGTTTATATGTTTATATGTTGTGGTACCATACTTAATGTTTGCAATAAGATGGAGGTGCTAATGGAGAATTTAGTTTAGGAGATTGCAGAATTGGATATTACAGGGGAGGTCGGGGGATTGTCTTTAGTGGAAGTGGAGTTTAGAAAGGAAAAGTTTGGAGATTTTTGGAAACTTCAAAAAAGTAAACAAGAAAGTTTGGTACAAAGATCATGATCAAAATGGTTTACAGATGGGGATGCAAATTCAAAGTTATTACATAGTTATGTGAAGTGTAGAATGAGAAAAAAAAATTGATAAAGGTGATTATATTGGAAAGTGAGTGGGTTTAATTGCCAACAAAAATTAAGGGGGGCGGTGGTGGTTTCTATTTCTAGAGGCATGTTGAGGCGAGTGCGTGGGAGCTTCCAAAGTCGGATGAGGTTATTCTGATAAGGCTTTTCGTTGATGAAAAAAATTCTTTAATTGTTGTGTTTTCCTTAAAAGAAATTGAACGGCTAGTAATAGATAATGATAGATATAAAAGTCTGAAGTCACACGATTCTAACTTTGCTTTTGTCAAGGAGTTTTGGTATCTATTTAAAGAAGGGATGAATATTACAAATTTCACCGTAACGAGACATTGCTGAAGAGTTTGTTGGCTTATTTTGTATTTTTAATTGCCCTTTTAAATTAAAAGACTTCTCTCCCATTTTTCTTTTGGGTTGTCTTTACAATTTTTTGGCTAAGGTGTTTGCCGTGAGATTATCCAGCATAATGAACTCAATCATCTCCTCTACACAATCAACCTTTCTAAAGTGGATGAGGTGGTTGTTTTCACGATAAGATCAAGTCGTCAATGTTTGATTTTTAAAGTTGATTTTGAGAAGGTTTATGATTTAGTGGATTGGGATTTGTAGAATATATGATGGACTGTTGTGCTAAGTGGATTGCTTGGATGAATGGTTGTACTTTTGGAATTTAAATATTTGTTCTTTTTAATGGGAGGCCAAGGGAGGAAATAAATACTTAAAGAGGTTGAATGAAACACAACCTGTTAGTCCCATTTTTGATTCTTCTTGTAGCGGAAGATTTTAGTGGGTTTATGTGCAATGCGGTGAATCAAAATTTGTTTAGAGGTTTCGGCGTGGGGCATGATGGGTGTAGAGAAATATAGTGCAAATCAAAAGAAATTTTCTTTGGTGTTGTGTGATGGGAGGATAGAAATTAGTTTGGTGAAGTTGAGGAAGATTTATAATCCAAAGGCGAAGGGAGGTCTTGGGGTGAGAGACATCCGAGTAGTGAATATGAACCTTTTGTAGATAGTGTGTATCCAAAGAAATTTTCCTTAGGGTGGTGTGATGGAAGGGGGGAAATTTAGTTTGGTGAAGTGGAGGACGATTTATAATCCAAAGGCGGACAGAGATCTTGGGGTGATAGACATCCGAGTAGTGAATACAAGCATTTTGTTAAAATGGAGATGAATATTAATTCAATGAGGTGATGTGCTTTGGAAGGTGGTTCTCATTGGAAAGTATGAGAATGATATTACTAAGTTTATGTATAACGGTAATGTGTCGTTGTCACACAATTCTTCAAGGTGGTGGAAAGATACTATGTCGTTGGAGGTGTTGGTGAGGGAAAATTGTTTTAATGGGGAATTTTAGAGAAGAGTGGGGAATAAGGAAGCACATGGTTTGGAAGGCTGTTTGTGTGGGGGATTCCCCTCTTAATGTCTGGTATCCATGTCTTTACTTGTTATCCACCCAAAGAGTAATATTAGTGATATGGGCGAGGGTTTTTTTACTTGGAATTGGAGGCTTGATTGGCATAAGGTTTGTTTGTTTTGGAGGAGAAAAGAGAAACATTAATGGAAGTGATTGTGGATTGGAGGGAGTCGCAAGAGGAGGCAAGTGTATGTGGAAACCATAAGAGTATGGAGTGTTTTTAGTTAAATCAATGCACAATTTATTGGAATAATTGATGATAGAGGATGACAATTAGACCAAAATAGAGAAGAAAGTTATTAGTTTTTTATGGAAAACTCCGACTCCTTAAAAAGTGGCGGCGTTTTATTGGAAACTTCTTCGGCAACATATTCCAACTAGAAGAAATATCACGATTCGTAATCTAATTGAGCAAGAATCATCAACAATTTTCATATTCTTTGGGACTGCAAAAGAAACTTATAACCATCTATTTTTGCATTGCCAAGTTGCTCTCAAGTGTTGGAGCAAAGTTACAATGTTGGAGGGTGGTGTGGTCTATTAAGTAAGTGCGAAAGTGCCTTTTGTTGGTGTGGCACACGACTATTTGGGTGCTATGTCTATCTAGAAACAAAGGGATTTTTAAAAATAGTTTGAAGGAGGTACATGGTGTGGTGTTGGGATCCAGTGTTCTCTTGGAAGTGGGTTTTGAGTAGATTAAAAACCTCCCCGTGTTTATTCGATGAGTGGTGTTGGGATCCCGACTATTACACTATTAGATACACGGTCTTAGTGGTGGACTAGTATTTTTGTAGTTGTTGTCTTGCACCTGCTACTGTTACGATGGTGTTGTAGGCTATTGTCTTGCACATGTTGTTGTTTGTTGTTTGCTGGTGCGGGATTGGGTTAGTTTTTAGGTTAGACTTGGAGGAAGTTTTTTTTTCTTTTTGTTTTTTCTTGCTGTGATGTTTCATCTATACATGGTCTAGTCCTTGTGCATCTTGTATGGGCAATGCATTAATAATTTTTTTGTTGATTTAAAAAAAAGAAATCTCCAAAAATGGATCTAGGCCCAATTTACTAAAGACAATATTCTATTTTTTATTGACTATTACTTTTCCCATCATATGTCATACTCACGCGTCCTGCAAAAATGAAAAACATGCCCTTCGAATTATGTAACTCGGACAAATACGGAAAATGTTTCTGAAAACGTAATCCGGACAATTGCAAACTATAAAAGGAAGTTCACCCCTCCAATTTTACAGTTTAACAATTTCACTTTTCTCTCTCTCTCTCTCTCTCTCTCTCTCTCTCTCTCTCTCTCTCCCCCTCCCCCTCTCCCTCCCTTATCCCAAGATCCAAATTGTACGAATCGGTCCGAATTTGGAGTTTTTTTTGCTCAAAATCACCACATTTCAAGCCTTATCAAACATCAAATCGAAGGTTAGTTCAAAATCCTCATCAATGCAAGTTAATTTGGGCGATCTTTTTTCTTGGACACTAAAACTGTCCGGATTTCGTTTTCCGAACTGGATTGTTGCAGTTCGGAAAATGATATACGAAAATACACCTGTGTATTTTTTTTTCTTTGTTGTGTTGTGTCGTACCCTAATATGCATGTTACAGGTATGGATCTTGTTGATCGGATAAGGGGTGATAATGAGGTTGTGCATGTATCCGTTAGAAGAGATTGGGAAACGCGTCAAGAGACGGCGAGTGTAGTTCAGGCTCCCAAGTGTAGGGCTGGTAGGCCACACCGTGCTGTTGCTGAGGGAAAGCCTCAGCCTCAGGCTGACCCAGATTACGAGAAGATGGACGTTGAACATCAGGTGGAGGATGATGCTGAGGCAATGGATGAGGATGCCCAGCAGTAGTGGCGGCGGAGGAGGGGGAGGCGTGTGTTGGAGCCCGACCCTGCGCCATTTGATGACTATTCTGTTGGAACAAAGTGCGTTTAACATTACCCTTTAAGTTTTGATGATAAAAAGGTATTAAAAATTGTCAATTGGATATGCTAAGATTTGTTCAAGTGTGCAGGACCATAGTTAAAAGTTTAAATGTCTCTAACTAAAGCATAGGTTCTGAAAGAACAAATGAGAGCAATTGATTCTACATAAAGACAGCATGTGTTGCAAGAAAGCGTTTGAAGAAAAGAGTTTCTAAAGAAAAGTGATTCTGAAGATCATCAGAAGCTGAAGACTATCAGAAGCTAACGTCATCAGAGATTTTGAAGATCATCAGAAGCTGAAAGCTGGAAGCCTCAAAGTTTGTTAAATGCTGTTATTCTCATGCCAATGTACACAGAAGCAATAGAAGACTGGAGTAACGACTATTTTAGAGGAATTATAAGGCATTGGATGCTTATTCTTTGAAGAACGCTAGAAAAGGTCAATAGTACAATTGTATAACCACCTTCTCCACAACTCTGTTCTTTGTGTCTGAAATAGTACAAGGCAACAACTATGACTACCCTGGTGATTCTCCAAACAAGGAAATGATTTGAAATTTTTCCCTCATAAGACTATAACCAAATCAAGCAACAAATCATTGGTGATTATCAAGCTTCAATAACGACTCTTTTGATGTGCTGGCAATCAACAACGTCTCTTTCACACCTCTATATAAAGGAGTGAAGGCTTGAAGATTTTAAAGAGAGACTAACACAATTTTACAAGAGCCAAACCTCTGGAGAAATTGTATCACATCAAAGTTCACTTAGAATTTCTTAACAACTTCCATATCTTAGAAGTTCTAGAGTCTTAAGAGACTTATCTGATTTGTATTTGTGAACACCACTGATTGTATATCAAGTGTTCAACCTCAAACATTTTTCTTTGTAATTCTGTTTGAATAGAAGTCTCTTGATTTCGTTCTTGAGCATAGGAAATCTCTTGCAATTGTGCTTGAGTAGTTTCAAGTCTCTTACTTTAGTGTTTGAGCAAGTGTAATCAGATATTGATTTAAGTGAACTCTCCTTGGAAGTGCAAGGGGGACAGGACTACTTCCGGTTTCTGGAAGGAACCTGTATAATTGCTTGGTGTCTTTCTCTCTCTCTCTCTCTCTCTCTCTCTCTACTTATCCGCTGCCTCTAAACTTTGAACATTACTTCAGAAGCTGAACTTTATCAGGTTCTGAACAAGTAATTTCATTTATAGGAGAAGAAAAAGAAAACACAATTCAAACCCCCCGATTACGAGAAGATGGACGTGGAACATCAGGTGGAGGATGATGTTGAGGCAATGGATGAGGATGCCCAGCAGTAGTGGCGGCGGAGGAGGGGGAGGCGTGTGTTGGAGCCCGACCCTACGCCATTTGATGACTATTCTGTTGGAACAAAGTGCGTTTAACATTACCCTTTAAGTTTTGATGATAACAAGGTATTAAAAATTGTCAATTGGATATGCTAAGATTTGTTCAAGTGTGCAGGACCATAGTTAAAATTTTAAATGTCTCTAACTAAAGCATAGGTTCTGAAAGAACAAATGAGAGCAATTGATTCTACATAAAGAAAGCTTGTGTTGCAAGAAAGCGTTTGAAGAAAAGAGTTTCTGAAGAAAAGAGATTTTGAAGATCATCAGAAGCTGAAGACTATCAGAAGCTAACGTCATCAGAGATTTTGAAGATCATCAGAAGCTGAAAACTGGAAGCCTCAAAGTTTGTTAAATGTTGTTATTCTCATGCCAATGTACACAGAAGCAATAGAAGACTGGAGTAACGACTATTTCAGAGGAATTATAAGGCATTGGATGCTTATTCTTTGAAGAACGCTAGAAAAGGTCAATAGTACAATTGTATAACCACCTTCTCCACTACTCTGTTCTTTGTGTCTGAAATAGTACAAGGCAACAACTATGACTACCCTGGTGATTCTCCAAACAAGGAAATGATTTGAAATTTCTCCCTCATAGGACTATAACCAAATCAAGCAACAAATCATTGGTGATTATCAAGCTTCAATAACGACTCTTTTGATGTGCTGGCAATCAACAACGTCTCTTTCACACCTCTATATAAAGGAGTGAAGGCTTGAAGATTTTAAAGAGAGACTAACACAATTTTACAAGAGCCAAACCTCTGGAGAAATTGTATCACATCAAAGTTCACTTAGAATTTCTTAACAACTTCCATATCTTAGAAGTTCTAGAGTCTTAAGATACTTATCTGATTTGTATTTGTGAACACCACTGATTGTATATCAAGTGTTCAACCTCAAACATTTTTCTTTGTAATTCTGTTTGAATAGAAGTCTCTTGATTTAGTTCTTGAGCATAGGAAATCTCTTGCAATTGTGCTTGAGTAGTTTCAAGTCTCTTACTTTAGTGTTTGAGCAAGTGTAATCAGATATTGATTTAAGTGAACTCTCCTTGGAAGTGCAAGGGGGACAGGACTACTTCCGGTTTGTGGAAGGAACCTGTATAATTGCTTGGTGTCTTTCTTCTTTCTCTCTCTCTCTCTCTCTCTCTCTCTCTCTCTCTCTCTCTCTCTCTCTCTCTTTACTTATCCGCTACCTTTAAACTTTGAACATTACTTCAGAAGCTGAACTTTATCAGGTTCTGAACAAGTAATCTCATTTATAGGAGAAGAAAAAGAAAACACAATTCAAACCCCCCCCCCCCCCTGTGTTTTTCTCACCTTCATTTTCGGTGGCCCACATGACACTACTTTGCTGACGAGGTACCATGTGGACGTAGCCAGGAAGGCGCCTGAGGGAGTGGTACGTATTAATGTTAGTGAAACTTTAATGCGATACTTTAATGAATGATTGTAAATTGTTGTTAATCTTTGTGAAACTGATATGAATGTTTTGTTTTTAATTTTTTGCAGTGGTGGGCCAATTTAAAAAGCATCAACAATGGGAAGAAGATTGATATGATGCATGATAACGATATCAGGCCTATCATGGCTGGACGGTGGTGGCGTGATCGACTGGCTGCCACCGGTCTTTCTTAGTTGCAGGATACCAGCTACAACCAGATTGACCACGGTCTGATTTCTGCATTTGCGGAGAGGTGGCACAAGGAAGACTTCGAGCTTTCATCTTCCGTTTGGGGGGATGACAGTGACACTTGATGATGTCTCATGTTTGCTGCATCTCCCCATTTATGGAATGTTTCTGTCCCACAAGAGTATTTCAAGAGACGATGCGTTGTATATGTTGATGAGATATTTAAGGTCTAATGTTGGAGATTCTCGTGAGGAGGTGACTGAGAACAGAGGTGCACATGCACGGTTTAGCTACTTGAGGAAGATTTTCAAGCAGCGTCTCCAACTGCTGGAGTTAGATAATGAGGGTGGTATAGAGGATGAGGTGCATAGGTTGCGGGACCATGCTCTATGCATATATTTAATGTACTCTGCAGTGTATGGTGTGGAGGCAGTAGAGGGATACATCCACTGGTTTTATGACGTCTCTCATCCACGCATGATTCTTTCAAACATGGAGGTTCCAGTGCCGAGGCCACCAGAGCGGGAGGCCATTGATGAGATTACTGCTCAGGAGTATGGAGAGCATAGTTTCTTAAAGCTGGGCGAAAGGTTGAGCCCTATCAGAGACCATGTGTATGTTGTTATGTCTAGTGGTATGGTGCCGCGAGGGTCTGAGGAATGGCAACATTTGAAGGAAGTATTGAGAGAGGTGCATGGTGGGAAGGTTTACCGCCGTAGGCAAACTACTGAAGGTGGCAGGGGTGTTGGGGGTTCCGGATGTGGCAGGGGTGGTGGCAAGGGTGTAGTGATAATGGGTTGATTTTAATTTATAATAATGTTAATGTTTGAATATTTTGGATGATTTTAAGTTATGTAACATTTGGATAATTTTAATAATTTTTAGTTATGTAACATTTGAATTTTAAATTGTATTGTTAATTGTTAAGTTATATATTGAATTTTCTGTTTGAACATATGGTCAAAGGCCAAAACAGTTGACTAAATACTCTAAAACAATGAATGACCCAAAACAGATGGTTTCTGTCTCTGTGCTGAGCAGTTCAAATTAGATAATCAAGACACGTTTTACACTTTTCTGATTATGTAATCCGGAAACATCATTTTTCACCCCAAATGATGACTTTTTACGGGGTGATTGACACTTTTTGGATTACATAATCCAGAAAGTGTAAAACCTGTTCGGAACGTATAATCGGAATCCATCCATTGCACATTTGTATCAACATCCATCAGGGTGCTTCGAGTTCAAAATCCACGAATTTTTACGAATTTCATAATTCAAAAGGAGTTTAGATTATGTAATCCGAACAAAGGGTATTTTTGAAAAAAACAATAGGGCGCACGAGGAAATGAATATGGTAGAAAAAGTAACGGTCTTTTTTATTTTAGGAACTAAAGACACTATTCTCGTTAGGCCTTTGCTAATATTTCAACAATAAAAATGTAAGTATTCTTACTAAAATTTGTACATACCTTTTTATACACTTGTTTTGAAAAAAGTGGGATAGTCATGCTTATTTTTTGAATGGTTTGAACCCAGTAGGATGTTTTGTAGGTAACAATTTTGGAATTTTATTTGTTTGGTAGAGTATTATTTATACTTCATATATGATTGTTGATTTAGTACCTCGTGTAATTATCTTATCTAATTGAATAAAATTGTTTTGTCGTTAAAAAAAAGGTATGAAGGTAAATCAAAGATACATTAATTGGTATACCTGGGGAGCTACCATAGTTTTCAAATAATGGGTCATTTCACCATTGACAAGGGAAGGTAATCTTCTACCAGCAGGTACATCAACAAAACAACGAATCTCAGTACTACTGTTGGGGTAAAACACAATAGGTGATGGATCACCCAAGATAGCATGTACATGGTTTGCATATGGAAGTTTGCAATTCTCCAAGACTAAAGCAACAGAATGCGAAGGTACTTCAACCTGCAGAAAGAAAATATGAGAATTTGTTACACAAAATTCAATCTATAAACAAAATATAATGGATATTACATGTGATACGAACATGGCCGGGTTCGATAGCGATATGAATAATACGTTAAGATATAAAAAAATAGATTAAATATATTTTTGGTTCCTATATATATATATATATATATATATATATTAAAGAAATGAGTTAATTCATGTTATGTTAAAAAATTCTAATTATTTTATAGAGTTTGCTAAGTAGCTCTATCAAAATACACGTACGTTAAGAAAGTAATCTGAGGTTCGAACTCCAATCTTGTATATAGTAAGTTGGTCTCCTGGAATGTTAGGGGTTTAGGTGGTCTTGAGAAGAGAAAGGAAATCCGTGATTTGGTGAAGGAGAAAAGCCCTTGGGTTGTGTGTATTCAAGAGACGAAATTACAAAGTTGTGATGACGGGTTGTGCAGGTCGGTGTGGGGTGGTAACTCGGTAGAGTTTTCTTTTCGCCCGTCTCTAGGGGCCTCTGGGGAGCTTTTGACTTTATGGGATTCGAAGGAGGTCGAGGTGTGGTCCTCCAGTAGTTTTGATCACGTTCTCTATATTCATGGCCGGTTTTACTCATCCAATGAGGAATTTCATTTGCTTAATGTGTACGCCCCCTGCAATATTAACGCTCATCAGGCTCTCTGGGACGTGTTGTCGAGTCGCCTTCAACTTCTGAGGGGTAAGAAGGTGTGTGTTTGTGGTGATTTCAATGCGGTTAGACGTAAGGAAGAAAGACGCTTTGTGTCTGCCTCTGGTGGTTTGATGGACTTCGGTCCTTTTAATCATTTTATTAGTGAGAACGTGCTATGTGATCTGCCGCTGTGCGGGCGTGATTTTACCTGGTTTAAAGGGGATGGCAAGACGATGAGCAGGATTGATCGTTTTCTTTTGTCTGAAGATTGGTGCTTAGCGTGGCCGAACTGTGTCCAAGTCGCCCAGTTGAGAGGTTTATCGGATCACTGCCCGTTGTTTCTTTCGGTTAATGAAGAGAATTGGGGACCAAGGCCCTCAAGGTTCCTTAAATGTTGGTCAGATATGCCGGGTTATAAGCAATTTGTGAGGAATAAGTGGAACTCGTTCCAGGTGTTAGGGTGGGGCGGTTATGTGCTTAAGGAAAAGCTTAAATTAATGAAATCGGCGTTGAAGGAGTGGCATTTGTCCCATTCGCAGAATTTACCCGCACAGATAGGTGCGCTGAAGGAGAGGATGGCAGTGTTGGATGGTATCGAGGAAGGTCATGAGCTGTCAGAGGAGGATTGTAACGAGCTGCATGCTATTTCGGCCAATTTGCATTCCCTTTCTAGGATGCATACCAGCATTTGTTGGCAGCAGTCGAGGAACCAGTGGCTTCGTGAGGGAGACGCCGATTCTAAATTTTTTCACTCTATTCTGTCTTCAGGGCGTCGTCGTAATACTATTTGTTCGGTGTTGGTTAATGGAGTGCGTATTGAAGGAGTTCGTCCGGTTAGAGAGGCGGTGTTCAACCATTTTGAACAGCACTTCAAGACGCCAGGTGTGGAGAGGCCGAGTATTGCTAATCTTCAGTTTAGGACCCTCTCTATGGGAGAGGGAGGGAGCCTTATCAAACCTTTTGCAGAGGATGAGGTTAAGGAGGCCATCTGGGACTGTGATAGTTTCAAGAGTCCGGGGCCGGGTGGTGTCAGTTTTGGATTTTTGAAAGAGTTTTGGCCCGAGTTGAAAAGTGATGTTTTGAGGTTTATCTCCGAATTTCATAGAAATGGGAAGTTGGCGAAAGGTATTAATGCCACTTTTATAGTGCTAATACCGAAGGTGGACAACCCTCAGAGATTAAATGATTATCGGCCTATTTCTTTGGTGGGAAGTATGTATAAAATTCTTGCTAAAGTTTTAGCAAACAGATTGAGATCGGTGATGAGCAGTGTGGTGGCTGAAACTCAGTCAGCTTTCGTTAAAAACCGTCAAATTTTAGACGGTATTCTTATTGCAAACGAGGTTGTTGACGAGGCTTCTAAACTTAAGAAGGAGCTTTTGTTATTTAAAGTGGATTTTGAAAAAGCCTATGATTCCGTTGACTGGGGCTACTTGGTTTCTGTTATGAGAGAGATGGCTTTCCCGGTTCTGTGGCGGAAATGGATCCGTGAATGTGTAACTACTGCTACTGCAGCTGTTCTTGTTAACGGGAGTCCGACCAATGAGTTTCACTTACAGAGAGGGTTACGTCAAGGGGACCCTCTGTCCCCCTTTCTGTTTTTGCTGGCAGCTGAAGGTCTTAATGTCGTAATGCGAGCGTTGGTTGAAAACAATTTATTCCAAGGGTACGCGGTGGGTACGATCAACAGGGTGGTGGTGTCACATCTTCAATTTGCTGATGATACTTTGTTATTAGGTAATAAAAGTTGGGCGAATGTGCGGGCACTCCGAGCAGCGCTGGTGATTTTTGAATCTATGTCGGGTTTGAAAGTTAATTTTAATAAAAGTATGCTAGTGGGTGTGAATATTTCTGATTCTTGGCTGAATGAGGCAGCAGCGGTGCTGAGCTGTAAAGTAGGTAAAATACCTTTTTTGTATCTAGGTCTTCCTATAGGTGGTAATCCGCGGAGGCTCAAGTTTTGGGAACCAATTGTGAATCGTGTTAAATCTAGATTGTCAAGTTGGAATAGCAGATTTCTCTCTTTCGGTGGCCGCTTAGATCTACTCAAGTCTGTTTTAACTTCTCTGCCTGTCTATGCACTTTCCTTCTTCAAAGCTCCAGCAGGTATCATCTCTTCCATCGAATCTTTATTGAATAATTTCTTTTGGGGTGGGAGTGAGGATAGTAGGAAAATTTCTTGGATAGATTGGAAAACTTTGAGTTCTAAAAAGGAGTTTGGAGGTTTGGGGGTGAGGAAGTTGAGAGAGTTTAATGTTGCTCTCCTAGGTAAATGGTGTTGGAGGCTGTTAGTGGATTCAGAAGGTTTGTGGTTTCGTGTTTTAGTCGCCCGGTATGGCGCGACTAGTGGGAGGTTGGAGGTCGGGGGCCGGAGTGTGTCTTCTTGGTGGAGGGAGGTAGGTAGGATTCGGGACGGGGACAGGGATGTAGGTGGAGGGTGGTTTAAGGATAGTGTTAGGCGGAGGGTTGGTGATGGGACCGCGACGCTCTTTTGGTCTCACAGGTGGCTGGGAGAAACTCCGCTTTGCGAGCGTTTTCCTCGCTTATTTGAGTTGGCTGAGAACAAAACCATGTCTGTGGCCGCTTTGTTTGCTAGTGGTCTGGAGGTGGATGGGGGGGCCTGGAGTTGGAGGAGGAGCCTGTGGGCGTGGGAGGAAGCTTTATTAGATGAGTGTAGGGCTTTGCTGTTTGATGTTTCTTTGGTTCCTAATGTTTCAAATGCTTGGGAGTGGCATCTCGACTGTGCAGTGGGTTACTCCGTGAGGGAAGCATATGCTTTGTTGACTGCTGGTGATGATTCTCATGTACCTTTACCTGTCGAGTTGGTGTGGCATCATCAGGTTCCTGTGAAGGTTTCGGTCTTTGCCTGGAGGCTGCTTCGGGATCTGCTTCCAACAAGGGCCAACCTAGTTCGGCGGGGTGTCATTCTTGCGGATGCTTCTCTTTGTGTTTCTGGATGCGGATGCGTGGAGACGGCGGGGCACTTATTCTTATCTTGTTCTACGTTCGCACCATTATGGTATCAGGTGCGTGGGTGGATTGGCGTTGATGGGGTGGATTCTAATGTGATTGCCGACAATTTTATCCAGTTTGTCCAGTTGTCAGGAGATGGGAAAGCTAAAAGGTCTTTTATGCAGCTGATCTGGCTCTCGTGTACTTGGGTGCTATGGATAGAACGCAATAACCGTATGTTCAACAATATAGTTTCGTGTGTTCCAAATCTGTTAGATAAGATTAAATTGTTAGCTTTAGAGTGGTTGAAAGCTAAGAAGGTTGTTTTTGTTCATGGTACGCAGAGATGGTGGTCAAGCCCTTTTGTTTGTTTGGGTATTGGCTAAGTTGTTCCTCTGTTTTGTTGTAATTGTAATTGTTACTGTACTTTTAGTGGTCTCTTAGGCACTCCTTGTGCTTGAGAACTATTGTTTTGACGTTTTATATATATCATTTTGTTTTCTTCAAAAAAAAAGTATGTAAAGTCTTTGTCAATTGAGCTATGTTCATGGAAACTAAGCTCAATTATTTTATTTAGTATTTTATTTTAAATTTATTGAATTAGTGTTTTATTTTTATTTCATACAATGCTTATTCTAAAAATCAAAGATGTAGTCAATTTGTTTTCCAACTATACCGTTAAATGAGAAATGTCATTTAGAAAGAGATACACACATGAAAAAATTGTGGGTTTTACTATTGTGTGGGTCCCACTATCATTAATTATTTTTTACTTTTTTATGTATCTTTATCTATTCAAATGAAACAAATAAAAAAAACGTTTAAATATGATTTTCGTCCTTGTAATTTGGGCAAGTTTTGATTTTCGTCCCTCCAAAAAAATATTGAAAAATATCCTTGAAATTTTTTTTTTTGTTTGAAAAGGTCTCTAGCCCCACATCCATGCTGATTTGGCATGCTTTTCGCCACGTGGCGGTTGTTGACTATGCAACTTTTGCCACGTGGCGCTGACATGGCAGTCCACATAGGTAAAAAAAATAAAAATATTTTTTAAATTCTGAAAATTCTTTTTTTAAATTATAAAAATATGAAAATAAATTTAAAAATCATAAAAAATTTCTGAAAAAAATCTTAAAAGACATTTGTGAAAAAAAATTCAGAAAAAAACTTGTTAAATTAAAATATTTTGAAGAAAAAAAGTGAAAATTAAAGTTTCGAAAATTATTATTTTTTAATTTGAAAATTATATATTAATTTTTTTCGAAAATACCGAAAATTTTATTTTCAAAAGTTATAAATTTTGAGATTATATAATTTTTTTTTCTTTTCATATTTTTATGATTTTTTAATTTTATTTTCAAAAAATATTTAGTTTTAATGACGTGGACTGTCATGTCAGCGCCACGTGGCAAAAGTTGCACAGTCAGCCACTGCCACGTGGCCAAAACCATGCCATATCAGCAAAAAAGTGGGGCCAGAGACCTTTTTCAAACAAAAAAATACCTGCCCAAATTACAGGGACGAAAATCATATTAAAGCAAAAAAAAACATAAATGGAAAGGATCATCACTCATTTGAAACACTCACAAATATTAAACGAATAAAGTGTCATAAAATAAAAACTCGATTACCTTAGGTTTGCAAAGAGAACTCCTCAAGTTTGAAAAACATCCATCACATACAATAGTGAGAGGAGCCTTTTCATTGAACTCTTGTCCACTCTTGTTTTTGTAATTCACCCCTAAGATGGTTCCATTTTTTTCAACTAAAGATGTAACAGTTCCTTGTTCTAACTTTACACTACAAAAAATTATATCAAGAGATGATAAGACTGATTAACCGCCCCATGTTAAATATCACATATTCAAAAAGAAATTAAAAAGAAATGGTTAAAATGTTTTTAATCCTTATAAAATTTCAACATTTGTTTGAGTTTTTAGTAAAAAAACTTTAACTTTTAGTCCCTAAATAATTATGCACAGACTGATTAAGTTCATGATGTTATGTTAACCCCTAAATAATTATTCTATAAACTGATTAAGTCCACATGTTAAGTTGACTCAAAACTTTTAATGATTTTTTTACAAGTATGATTAAATATTCTAAATTTTTGTACAAGAACTTTTCATATTGTTTTAAACATGCCCACAAAAAAAGCATTAAATTTTTTAAAATTTGAATTATAATCATGGACTTGCTTTGAATTTTGTTTTTTTTTTTTAACTTAATGAAAATTTATAAAAAATTGTACTTTGGAAGAAGTGAAGCCTTCTCTCGCATTTTCTGTATGAAACGACCGTTGTGAAAACATCTTCCAGGAACTTCAGCGTTAACATTTTTCAAGGGATAAGACAGCTTGATATTTTTTTCATCCTTATAAAGTGCATAACCAAGCACTTTCTGAGCATCAATTTCATCTACACAATCTGCAATAATTTAAAACATGGTTAGGGCCATGGATAAATTTTTTAAAGCAATAATCTACATGACCTAACCTGGGAATTCTCCAAGAATAAGTTAAAACTAGGATTGCTTACCCTCAAGACCCAACTCAAGTAACTTTAGATACCCCCCAGGTTGTAGCAATTCTCCCACAATCCTATCAGGCTCATTCAGATCTCTCTCAATGACATGCACTCGTCGTCCATCCTGTAACAAACAAGAACAATGAAATGAATTAAAATCTAGTTTTAGTTTGGGACCTGGGAGTGTGCTCCTACTCGAGATCTCAGGTTTGATTCTCCTCAGTACCAATTTAGGTGGGCTAATTTAGCTTCTTCTTATAAAAAAACAATGAAATAAATTAATGGTCTTATTATATTCTACCTTTCCAAGTGTGTAAGCAAGAGCAGAACCAGCAACTCCAGCACCTACAATGATGATATCAGTACCAGCAGCCTCTTGCAATAAGCTGCTGCATGTTCCATTTTTTGGACCATTAGTTTTCAGATATGTTGAGCTTGAATCTAATTCTCTGGCTTTCTTCTTTTCAACAACAATGTATAGAACAAACAAAAATGCCAAACTACAAGCAAGAATATCTCCTCCAAGCATATATTGATAATCCATCTCCAAAATATTATTTAAAGTGGATTGATAATAAGATGATTCTTGAAAGTTATGTGTTCCTGTTTATGTGTGATATTATAGATCAAGTCTTCCTTTCTTCTTTTTATAATGGTAAACACGTTTGTATATTCCAAAAAGTAATGGAGATGTTTGATGGTTGGTTTAGCAAGTATATAAAATTGTCGTCATAATATTTATAGAAGTTCGTATTCACGAGGATTTTGAAATTCCGACTTTAACGATTACAATTATGATTAGGATGTGTAACTTGGGAGTTGCACTTGGTAATGGTTGATGCATTTAACAACCCACTTGGATTGGTCTGATGATGTTGGCTTATGACCTTAGAGTGTGTTGTTTCTGAAGGTCTCAGGTTCAATTCTTCTCTGTGCCAATTTGGATGAACTAGTTTAACTTCTTAAAAAAAAGATTGACGCACTTAACGAAATAAAATAGATAAAACATCAATTAGGTCATGTTAGATTCACTTATTTTCACTGCTTGGTAATTGGGTCCAGTGTCTACAACTGCGTTTCATGAAGTTTTAACAAAATAGTTAAGCCAATGTTATGGTACTTAATCCACTTTTCCACTCACAATCCCCTAATGCTTTAGATGAGTCTATAACCATTGAAGGTTTGAATTGACGTTAAAACTCTTTTCACAAAGGCGGTAATAGAATATGCGATAAGCTATTACAAATTGAACGATTTAATTGATATCAAGCCCCAAAGCTAGGGTTAGTAACCATTGAGACCTAAGTTAGTTTTTAGAAATTCGTAAATGCATAAAAAGCATTATTTAAGAATAAATATCAACTAAATAAAACTAAGCAATGAAATTATATTCAAAGGAAACTCAAGAGATTACAAGGTTCAAGAAGCTATGGAGAAGGACATCTACATGACCTAACTTAGGCAACTAGCTACTCATGCTAACTAAACATAAACAATTGAATGTGCAAAAAAAAATATACATGATTAAGATTCTCTATATGATGAATCCTCGCCTCCGGAATGCTTTCGATTGTTGAAAGCCTTCCTAAATCACGATTTCACATATTTCTGATTGCCATAGTGTGTTTTTCCAACTAGGCAGAGCCTCTATATACATAGCCAAGAATTTCAAATAATTTCGATAGCGTTCGAGCGCGATACCCACAACCATGTGCACATAACACATGTATCAGAGTTGTTGGACCACTTTGAATTTCTTTCAACTATGGGATGTGTGGGTCGTAGCACGCATCAAGCATGTACCTTTAGTTGATCCTTCATATTTTCTTCATCACGTGTCCCATTATTCCTCACTGAAATGTTAGTGGTGACCATACACCATGAAATCACTTGATATATATTGTAAGTAAGTATAACACTTGATATCAAGGTCTTGTATGCCAAATGACTCTTCAATGTTCTACCTTGATTTATCTGCAAAATTCAACTAAGATATACGAGAAACTTACTAAAAATACTATGAAATGACACCTTGTTGTTTCACGCCCATGTGCAACCCGTTTTCTCCATGGCACTACTACGCGGTCTCATTTATAAGATGGTAGTTTTAGCACAATTTGAAGATAGCAAAAAGGAAAACATGAAGATACTATAAAAAGAGAATCTTTAGGGAGTCATTAAACTAAATATTAAGGGCTTTTGGGTTAGACTCTACGGTTTGGAAACACCGTTCAAACACCTTTGTCATGAATTTATTGAGTATAATTGTTGGGGGAAGAGATTCAGGAAAGTGGTAGAAATTAGGCTTTATTCTTAGAGAACTTGTTGAAGGCTAATACAATTGTATCTCTTTGCAGGAAACTTTTTAATAGTGAACTGGAGAGATATCTTCCATCTATACGTAGGTCAAATTTTTGCCAAATCAGGTGAAAAATATCTACAATTGATTCCCTTCGTGTAAAAATTAGAGCGAAAAATTAAGCAAGCACCATGGGTCACAAGTGGGATATTGAGAAATTCACCAGATATAATGATTTTGAGTTGTGCAATGTAAATATAAAAGCAATCTTGATTCAACAAAGGTGTGTAGAGACACTAAAGGGTGAGATTGTGTTGCGGCTACCATGACAAAAGCAAACAATACTGAGATGGAAGACAAGGGTATGTGTGGCATTGTCTTGTGTCTCAGATATAAAGTTTTAAGAGAAAGTTCCAAAGTTAACCTTTATCTAGAAGTAATGTGTTTATCTTGAGATACGTTAAACACTCAACATCAGCCTAAATATATGGTGCTAGTATACTCGAGATTAATCTAGAGAGACAAAGGTAAGAAAACCTTTGATTGTCCTTAGAGTTTGAGGTTATAAGGTGAAAGACATAGTGGATGTACGCGTTTAGAAGTTGAGGTAAAGAAATCTCAACTTCAGGTGGAGTTTCCACTAGTGGGACTAGGTTGAGACAACTTATGACACCAAAGCAGTACGACTATAAAGACGTTGGTGTCATGATCTGGTAGAGAGCAAAGAGAATTCTTTAAGTAGAAAGAAGGCATTTTGGGGTTGGATAACCTGTAATTGGAAAAAGGGATCTTCAGAAGGACAAAAATTGATCATTCTGACGACTAATGAGGTTATGGTGAAAACTTATGGAAGGAACTTTGAGTGTTAAAAAGGTAAACGTGAAAACTTATGGGAATACACAGTGTAGTTGGATGCACATAAAAGGATTAGACATGAAAGCTAGTGGGACTACCAAGGGTTGTTAGATTTAAGTGGGGGTTGATATCTAGATCAAGGTTTAAGTGGGGCTAAAGCTTGATCGGGTTAGTCTTGAAGAATGTCTTAAAATATGTTTATAAGCATTCAGCCATTTTATGCCTAGGCGTAGGAGATCAGATGAAAGTGCTTATAAAGCGGTTTTTTTTCCAAGTGGAATCCCGTTTTAAGAGCGGTAGTCTCAAGTGCTTATAAAGCTGTCAGGTATATAAATGATAGTCTCAACACAGTTTTAAGAGTGGAAAACGACACACCTAAAGAGACCAAAAGAGGAAACTTTAGGAATTCAATAGGCTAAAGGTTGGGCGAATTTGGGGTAGATTCTAGGGTTTGGAATTACCATTCTAACGATTTGGTTGTGAAATCATTGAATCTCTTAGTCATAAGAAGAGATTGAGAAAATGGAATTAGGGTTTCTTCTTAGAGAACTTGTTGAAGACTAATTTCATGTAACTCTTATATCTCTTTGAAAGAAACACTTTGATAGTGAATTTGAGAAATCTCTCTCTTTTTGAACGTAGGCCAAATTTGAGCTGAACTCGGTGAACATGGTTTTCTTTTTCTCCTTTATATTATTTCATTGTTTGATCTTGAAAGATAATTTTAGTTTTAGTCGCTGCTAATTTTATTCTACACATTAAGAGTATAGTTAAATATGTTTTTAGTTCCTATAAAATTACAAATTTACAAGTTCAGACCCTATAAAATTTTAGGATTAATAGCAATATTGACCCCTTAAGTATCAGGAAGTTGCGATTTTGACCCCCTAACAAAATAAAATACAATCTAGCCCCCTAAGTATTGCCCCTTTTGCAGTTTTGGCCTCCAGGCCAATTTTGACCAAGTCAATGCTGACGTGGACGCCTCGTGTGTAATTTTTTTATTTATTACGAAAAAAATTAATTAAAAAAATAAATAATATATTAAAAAATAAATAAATAAATAAATTACACACGTGGCGTCACGTCAGCATTGACTTTGTCAAAATTGGTTTGGGGACCAAAACTACAAAAACGACAATACTTAGGGGTCTAGATTGTATTTTATTTTGTTAGGGGGCCAAAATCGCAACTTTCTGATACTTATAAGAACAAAACTGCTATTAAGCCAAAATTTTAATGGTAATTTTCGTCCTCCATAATTTAGTAGTTTGTAAGAATATTCCCTTTAAAAGGTAAATAGAGACTAAAAGTGAATAATTTTTTTGTAGGGATTAAACTTGAAAACTTATAATTTTGTAAGGACTAAAAACATATTCAACCTTTAAAAATATTGGTTTGAGTTTTATCCGAAATGTCATCACTCCTAATCGTTGCTAAAATCACTATACGACAGACTATCATCAAATTGCATGTGTTGTATTTTTTTTCCTTCTGAAACCGTTATATTTAATGATAAACTCCAAAACTTATCACAAAAAGTTAGGGGAATGGAGAAAATAGGTAAACTGCTATATCATAAAAGTCTCAACAAACTTAAAATCCAAAACCACATTGATGATAAGAATAGATATCCAACTCATAAAGATTCGTAATATGTATCGTGTTGTTTTGATTTTGAAACTGTGGCCTAAAAGTGTTAGGTTATTGGAATTTTTACTATAATTAGAATTTATTTATTTATAAGGATACTTCTTAGTCATAAGGAAGGACATAATTTAGACTTTTGTTGGAATTCCGAGCACCACCCCCACAATGCTTCTTACATTAGGGATGCTTTTAGACTCACCTAATTTTAGGTTTTGCTACTGCACGTTTTTCACGACCATTATTTTAAAAAATTGTTCTATATTTTTATTGTACTATTACAAATAGATGCAAAAAAAAAATTAAAAGATTTTAATATTAAAATCTATTTTAAAAAGATTTTTTTGGGGTGGTGAGGACTTGGATAAAATGGAATTCTCTTTGTTTACCTTTGGATAGAGAAGGTTTGGGGGTTAGGAGGATAGGAGAATTTAATTTATCTTTGTTAGGTAAGTGGTGTTGGAGGTTGTTGGTTGATAAGGAAGGGTTGTAGTATCGTGTGTTAAAGGCACGGTATGGAGAGGCAGAATCCAAGAGGGGGAAGGCACACTTCTGGATGCTGGCGGATGATGTGTAACATTCGGGAGTGGGGAGTTGGTGTGAAGACAACACTAGACAGGTTGTAGGTAATGACTGAAACACCTTCTTTTGGATTGATAATTGGGTAGGTGGAGTTCTTTTGCAGTTTCAATTCAACCGCCTTTATGAGTTAGCTGTGAATATAGAGTGTTCGGTGGAAGAGATGGTGAGGTTGGGATGGGAGGAAGGAGGAAATGCTTAGGGGTGGAGGAGGCGTCTTTTGGCATGGGAGGAGGAGAGCGTGAGGAAGTGCTCTGTTTTGTTGAAAAATGTTATTTTGCAAGAAAATATTCATGACTCTTGGAGGTGGATTCTAGATCCTATTTACGGTTATTCGTTCGCGGGACTAATCGATTTCTTACATCTTCTGATGAGCCGGAGGCTAAGGGCACTAATCACATTGTTTGGCATAAGATGGTTCCCTCTAAAGTTTCTCTGTTTGCATGGCGTCTACATCAAGATAGAGTTCCAACAAAATCAAATTTGGTGAGTAGAGGCATCCATCAACTTAACGATAATTTATGTATCAGAGGTTGCGGTTACATCAAGACGGAGGACTAATTTTGATATGCACAAAAGACAATCAACCAATGCCCAAACAGACAAGAGGTTGCTGCCACCACATATGGTAACCAAAAGGAAAACATACATATTTAGCTTTCATCCACTATACATAACTAATTTTGATTTTTTCCAGTAATTGTATAATTTTTTTAGCATTATTAGAGAACAACCTATGATTCCTTTCATTCCATATGATTACTTTATTAAATTGTTTTTACACTAACACTTCAGAACGTTCTGAAGTCTATCTATTAACTTAACCATTCCAAG
Source organism: Medicago arabica (assembly GCA_946800305.1). Classification (NCBI taxonomy): domain Eukaryota; kingdom Viridiplantae; phylum Streptophyta; class Magnoliopsida; order Fabales; family Fabaceae; genus Medicago; species Medicago arabica. The sequence continues at coordinate 48,805,889 of OX326966.1, forward strand.
TTCACAACTTTAGAATAACTTTTAAGTGGCGGGATTAATTTTTAAAGGATCATAATTCAAACCCCCCTTCCTTGTGACTTTTTATCTACTTCAGCAATAGCTCGCCGAAAGCCGCACAATAAATTAAAAGATGAGTTGATGATTCATTAGAACCACATCCAGACACAAACAATTGAGAATCTAGGGAATAATAACCACGACGCGCCAAAGTATCCTTTGTTGGCCACCTGATGCGAAGAAGATGCCATGCAGAAGAGCCTCATAAACCTATCCCTAAAAGGAGCCGCACCCACTCAACAGTCAGACCAAAAAGAGTTATTAAAATCATTTCATGTCAATGTTCTCCTCAAACCAATTGCCTCCCCGAACACCTATCCCCTCACGAATTTTCACAATCTCCCTCCATCAGGCAGATCCATCCATCCCCCCTTTATTTAATCCGCCCCATCTCTTCGCCGTAACGAGACAACAACACCTTATACGACAAACCCTCCATATCCACCAGACACCTCCAACGCCATTTACCTAAGAGTGCAATATTAAATTCCTTCGGCCGCCGCACCCCCAAACCCCCAGACTCCTTACTCACGCAAATAGAATTCCAATCAACCTAAACAATTTTCCTATTATCCTCACTCCCACCCCAGGAGGAGGAGAACAATTATTTGATATGGTTACCCATCCTTTTAAGTCTTATTTGTAACACCCCGTTCTCCCAAACGCGTAATAATAAATATAATTATATTAGAGTAATTCAACAACGGAGTATTACACTACTTTTCAAAATCTCATAAATAGAAATTGTACTATTTATTATTCCACATTGAAAGTCTCATTAAACTGCAGCGGAAAATTTCGTTTAAAAACATAATTCAACCTCAACAATTATCTTGGCACAAAAGTCATCATTATTCAACGACATGAAAATTCAACAACATAATCGAAGTTTGATACATAAAGGAATGAAAGCATCGCGACGATCCTCCATCCTAATATGTATCAGAGCCCTAGACACAGAGCCAATCATCCTACTAATCTTCGTTACCTGCAAGTTACCCATAGGGAAGGCAACGTTTTCAAGCAGAAGGGGTGAGATACACGATCAATAATAAATATATATAATTCATCAAATCAATGAAACAACAACATCTTACAACAGGCATTATTCAATTCATATATAATGTGAATAAATGTACACATGTATAGCAACATAATTATCTTCAACAACATTAAACAACAGCAACAAAAATGTCATTATCAGCAATGAACACCCACGACATGACCGACGACAACGACTACGACAATGCGACATCGACAACGACAAATGCATTATGCATGTGGTACCATTTTACGCGCGTTGAATGCTAAGCATTCCAGGGAATAAGCCCCCAACAGTTGGATGGTTAAATCATCCTAGGGCATAAGCCCCCAACGGGTGAATGATAAACATTCCAGGGCATAAGCCCCCAACGGGTGTGAATGCTAAGCATTTCAGGGCATAAGCCCCCAACAGTTATGAGTATGCAAATGGACTCGACTTGTGTATATCAACATACAACTCAACAACATCTACGACAACAACATATGTGCCTAATCATTTATGACACACTCCACAATTTAGTCAAAATCTGACACAACAACTCTTACGACAGAATTCATCAACATAACACATATACATTAATCAGCTACATTCATATCAGACCAAAACATTCTTCAACAACAAGCAAGTGTGATCAATAAGACATGAGCCAAATACTCATAAAACACTTCAACTAAATTCCTAAATACCTAAGTTTGAAGTTGGGAAACTAACCATAAGTTTTGGACTAACTCAGAATTAGTTATGCTAAGTTTTCTTAAAATTTTCTGAGTACCAACTTGGACTATTTTCATCATAACTCAAAATCTAAAAATAGTTTACACGTCAAACCAAGGCCATTAGAAAGCTAACTCAATTATCTACAACTTTCATGTTTACACCGAAAGCTAATTTAAAACAGAAACGTGTGAAAAAGACACAAGAACGCGAAACAGGAAATGTTGTTATTGTGCAGTTCGCTTAAGCGAAGGGTGGTTCGCTTAAGCGAACGTAACGTCGAGAGCAAGCTCAATTTCGCTTGGAAGTTCGCTTGGGGCTCGCTTAAGCGAACTGGGCCCCGTTTTTTGACGATTTCTCACCATTTTTCACCCAAAAACCCAAATTTTGATCCCTTAATCTCCCAAAATGATTTACAGTGATGTTTATAGGTCAAATAGGCAATATAGCAATCAAAACAACATAGGAACATGCATCAAACAACACAATTCATCCATTTTAGAAATTACACAAAATTCTAAAACCTAGAAAACCAAGAACACCACAATTCATAAATTTTCAGAATTATATACATTATTAGTGAAAGGAATCCCACCCTTACCTTAATTCAGCAACAATTGAAAGCCTACAGCAATTTGATCCCTTCCTAGCTCTCCTTCTAGCCCTCTTGGTTTTTCTCCTCTTTTTCTCAAAAACTCTCTTTTTCTCTACTGTACGTGAAAATGTTTGTCTGACTCTTTCCTTACTAACTCCCAAAACATAACCCCCTTTTTTTTACTATTAATTCTCATTAACCCCCTTAATTCTAAATAAATAATAATTTTATATAATTTTTAATTTAAAAAAAAGTCATACTATCTTTTTAACCTCCAAAACATCAAATAATATTATTTCTCACCTATTCAATTACATTATCAAATAATCATATAATAAAATACACAACACCATAAAATCAACATAAATCATTTAAATTATATAAACTTATTAAAAATCAACTGAAAATAAATAAATAACAACTAGGGCGTTACATTATTGCCCTTTTGATTCTATTATGCGAAGTAAAATATTAAAAAGTGACAAAATTACTTCAGATCTTCCTCCAGGGCCTTTGGAAGCTACCAATTTATGGAAACTTACATCTTCTGGTTGGACATTATTCGTACTTTTTATTATTGGGAACTTTCTTAAATGGTAAGACAGATAAATAAGCGAACAAAAATTTGATGTGTAGTTCATATATATCTGAACATTATTTGAACAATTTGGAACTACTAGAAACTCCAAATATTCTTGAGGAAAAACGTCTGCAGGAGTTCCTGAGGATTTTTCCGCGGTCCTCTTTACTCAAAAGACGTTTCATGTGGATTCTGTCGTCGCGGGAACATCCGTAGGTAATTAACTTTTGCTGAGGTTTATCTTGTGGGAGAAATAAGATTATTTGAACATTTTCCTTACTTTCATGCAGATTTACATGCGGTATTTCTCACTTTAATAGAGCCTTAGGAAATTCTGCATGTATTACCCTCTTCATGGATTTTCTTGCAGATTTTCATTTACCCTTCCTGCATAATTTCCCACGGTTTTTTACCCTCTTCATGGAGTTTTTTTTACTCGCCTTACATATTGTATATGTACTCTATAATTATATATTTAAGATCAGAATATGTAAATGAATTGTCAAACTACTTATGTCAATTGCAATTAATATTTTTTATTATGTTAAAATATTTTGAGAGTATTGTTAGAACACAAATTTCTATTAAATAATATTATAACAAAAATATTGACAAAAACAATCAGATACCATGTGGGAAATAGGTCACATCCATATTTATTGTGTGTGTGCAAGATCAATTTAATAGTTTATCTCTTTTATTTAAAAAGTACAATTAGTTTCGTGACAATAATATAAAAGTGACACTTAAATCCCTGAAACCTGTTAGGAAACGACAATTACATCCCTCACAACATTTAAGAACCGAAAATATAGTCCATGAGATAAAAAAAAATGTAAAATATTTGTGGTGTTTCAAATTCACTTTCATTTGTCTATGTAAGTTTCATGTGGTATTTAATTTTATGTCTACAGACTACATAAAGAGAAAATAATGCAAAGATGAGGCATGTAAAAAAAAGAAAATATTAATTTATATGTATTAATTAATTATGGAGCCCAAAGTAACAAAAAAAAAATAGGTGCCTACAATTACTTAAAAAGAAATGTGTGCATCAAAATTGACGTTAAGAAGGCATTAACTAAAAGAAATGGACAAATTAAATCAATTACTCCCTCCGGTTCACAATACATGTCGTTTTTAGAGAATAATTTTATTCCACTTTATTTGTCACTTTCAAATTTCAATGCAACATTAATTATTGGCTTATCAATAATATCCTTGCCTTTTTTTTTTGAGAAATCAAAATGATATATATTAAACAAACAAAATACTATCTTTCCAGCACAAGATGTACCACAGAAGTCATCCAAAAATTACAGCAAAAGTTCAACAAAAATATTACAAATTAACCAATACCCGCACATAGAAATGGGGTTTGACACCAATTATAAAAGCTATACTGAAAAATTAATGAAACAACATGTCATTTCTTTTCTTCCATATAACCCACGAACTAGCAAACCATATCAACTGCATTTTAGGGCATCGAGCTTAGGCTCCCCGTCCACTAAAAGCAAAGATGTGAAACACTCAGCGGCTCTCTGTATTCCAGCAAAAGTATCAAGCCATTCCTTCTTGAAGTTGGAGGCATTAGGAGGGAAAATCTTCTTCCTTGGCTGCGCGCCAATAGAGACCCATGTCCCTTTATTAACATCCATCATTCCGTAGAAATGGAAGAAAACACCAACAGAGGGCTCCAGAGCTAAAGCCTTACAAAAAATCTCAAAACCCCAAATAAACGCCTAGCTATCAGGTCGTATTTGAGACGGCGCCACATTCAAGTACTTCAGAACGTTCATTTCATACGCCGTAAAAGGGATCTGAACCCCAAACCCCTCCAGGATCACCATATACATTAGGTACGATTGATCCAAATCGCCCTCTCTCTTATGATCACAAACCCTCTCATGTACATCACAAGATAATACCACCACATCTTCCTCGTTTCCAGTAGAAGAAATATGCAGCTTACTACGAAGATTATTGACGTCTGGTACGCCACTATACAATGAATACTCCTGACGAAACTCATCCGCAAACTGAGTCATCTCAAAGATATCATGCAAGTTTTGATTCTCCAAATGAGGTGATGACGGGTTACAAGGACATATCTCACGACAAATCTCCTCCTTAGGATCTGTTCGTGGGGTAGCATAGAGAAACACACAATCACTACTTGAACTATCACCGCTATCGCTATCACTAGACAAATCGCTAAATATATTTTCGCCATAAAGCCCTAAGTCATACACGTCCCAATCAATCACCCCATTTGACCGAGTTGCATTCCGTAAGTAATCCTTTCTTATTGATCTCTCTTAGGTTCCGTTGAACGTTCATTATTTTTTTATATTTAAACCAAGATCTTGCTACGAGGCATTGGTCATCATCACCGTAATACAATATTTCCTTGGGTTCTTCTTATAAGAGAGATAAATGAGTCGACAAAATGTTGATCTTATATATACATCAAATATAAAAAGAAGAATCGAAGGAAATATTGTTGACTCATTTATCCTTGGGTTCTTCTTATAAGAGAGATAAATGAGTCAATTTTTTTATCCTTTAAAAAGTATAACAAACTAGATGAGTATATATATACTTACTTTTTCATTATCTCAATTATACTCTTAAATAACTTTTACTTGTATAAAGATTGTTGCTGGTGTCATTAAAAAAAAGAATTTAGATTATATTTTTTATTATATTATTGATGTCATTGATATATATTATCATGATTCATTTGGTTTCTTATAATTTGAAAGAAACAAATATTTATATTTTTAGTTTTAATTAAAATAAAAATTTTCATAAACACCGTTCATAATTTTTAAAAGTTAGCGCCACAAAAATAGTGGAAAAACGGCCACATGAGTGTCTGTCTTTTCTCTAGTAATTTAATAACGCCTTTGTCCCCAATATATATATATAAAATAAAACTTAAACATGCATCCAGTTCATTATTTCAAATCTTCTCTCCTTTGTAATATGGAACTCAAATCTCCCTTCTTCATAATTTCCCCATTCATCTTCTTGCTATTTTGCCTAGCAAAGATCTACAAGCATAAAATCAAAGTGAGGAGGCATAAACTTCCACCAGGACCATGGAAGCTTCCTCTAATAGGAAACTTGCATCAAATTGCATTTGCAGGAAAACTTCTACACCATACACTTAGAGATCTATCACACAAATATGGACCTCTTATGCATATTCAGCTTGGTGAACTTTCTGCCGTGGTTGTTTCATCTCCTAATTTGACCAATGAAATAATGAGGACACATGATCTTTCTTTTGTTGAGAGGCCAATATTCCTTGCTCCTAATATACTAACCTATGAATCAAAAGATATTCTCATGTCTTCATATGGTGATTATTGAAGACAGATGAGAAAAATATGTACATTAGAGCTTCTTAGTGCTAAAAGGGTCCAATCTTTGATCTTTCTAAAATTATTAGGTCTTTGGTAACTTCCTTTATTTCAAGGGCAACTTTTGGTAAGAAAATCTAAGTATGAAGATGAACTTTTGTGTATGCTGAAACAAGCAATGGATATGACAAGTGGTTTTGACGTTGCTGATTTATTCCCTTCATTTAAACCTATTCATTTCATTACTCGGTTGAAACCTAGATTGAAGAATTTTAAAAAGAAATTGGATATGATTTTTGAAAAAATTATAAACGAGCATCAATCAAACCATGGCCTGCAAGGTGAAAATATAGTTGAAAATATAGGCTGAACAACCGAAAATAAACACCATAAAAGACACCCCTACACACAACACCTAGTCAAACCCTAGCTTAAAAAGAACACACCTGTTGTTAAGATATGTGTTTTCGCAAAATTTTCGTGGTAAGAGTGTTCCTTATATTAAGAATTTCTCTTTAAAGAATCATATTTGTGATGTAGTGTTGAATGCTGGCGTATAAAAAATGATTAAATGTTGAAATAATTCTTGTAATATACGTGAAGTCTATAGATAGAGGTGGAAATAGGCTAGGCCCGGCCGGGCTTTATAAGGCCTGAGCCTGACCTACTATAAAAAGTGTAGGTCCGAGCCTGGCCTTTGGCCTGCAATAGGCCAATTTTTAAGGCTTGGGCATCACCTTTTCAAAGGCATATCAAGCCGGAAAACATATTTAAAAGCCTACTTTATTTAATATCATATATTGTCTTTATCCAACTCTATATCATATTTTGTCTTTATCCTATCATGACCATCGATAAAGTAAAAAAATGGCCTAGAGGTCGAATTTTTACATGATTTTTTGCACGTTTCTTTAGGACATTATAATAAGGCATACCACATAAAATTAGAATTTTTTGACAAAGAAACAAATTAATTATGAGTTTTTTAAGAGCCAAAAACTATTTTTTTTGAACAGGCATAAATGAGACTTATATTAACAACAAAAGCGTTGTTTCTTCCGAACAAGGTGTGATGAAAGAAAACAACGATAATTGCATAGAGAGTTCAGATAAAATGGAAAAACAACACAGGGACATCTAACACAGGTACTGCAATTATCCTATTCCCAAACAAAGAGTAGGACAAGCGAGCCAATTATGAATCCCTAAAACATGTACTGCGTTTGCTGCCTTCAACCACCAATAAGAATGAATTTGGACCTTTTCGAATAACTGGTGAATAGTAGTTTCCGTGTTATTAAACTGTCTACTATCACGCTCAGTCCATAACACCCACACACATGAGAGCCACACAAGTTGCATAAAGGAGCGTTTAATTGCAGCCCCTCCTGTGAAAAAGGTTAACTGTAAAAAATGGTCAGACACATCAATCGGATCAGCACCACTCACACCAATCCACGCACGGACTTGATGTCATGACGCATTGAAAATGGAACAAGAAACAAATAAATGTTGAGTTGTTTCCGCTTCCCCACAACCAGCAACACACACATTGGCGTCATGAACATGCATTCCACGAGGCACCAAATTCGCCTTAGTTGTTTCTCATCGGATGTTGGTTTATCTCTTTAATTCCTCCAAGAATGTTTTTTTTGTGGTCCATCCCTTACCCATGCTCCTATGTTTGTTTCTTGGCACCCCCTCCATATAACATGATTTAAGTTAATGTTAATGATTGTTCTATTGGTAACCCTGGAATATCAGGCTTTGGGAGCCTTATTAGAAATTCAAATGGTGGTTGGATCGCTTATTTTTTGGGAAGTTGTAGTCATGCAACTAATATTAATGATGAGTTTTGTACGGATTGAAACTTACTTGGATTTAGAGACATCATTTTTTAGTCATTTTCTTAAACAACTTTGACTTTTATCAAGGACGGAGTCCCCCTACTCACCCTTATTATCCTATTATTGATAACATTTGTTCCTTTATGTCGAGAGATTGAAATGTTATGTTTTATCATACTTTGCATGAAGCAAACTCTTGTGCAAATTGACATCCTAAATTGCGTGCAACATGTTAAGATTTAAACCCATGAGGAGAGCCCAAGCCAAAGAGACTAGTCCATTAGGTGGGAGAACCTCATGGTTTAAATACTACATCAAACACTTTTATCTACTTGATGTGGGACTCATAACATTGTCACGACCTTTAAGAGCCTACGTCCAAAACGTATTTCACTCTATCGACACTTACCCGATGGTAGCCCATTCCTTTTTGGCGGCTTCACTCACCATTTAGTATTCAGTGGAACACCTTAATCCACCTATAGGTTGCCCTTTCCGTGGTCCAACTCTAGTACGTGTTTTGAATTAGTCTAAATTGAATTTGACTATTAGAGCAGATACAATCAATAAAGGAAATTGAGGAAGCAATGCTAGTAACACAATTCAACTTTGAACAAGTAATTCATAATCGAATAGTTATCGAACAATCAAACTTTTAATACACAAGAAAATAACTAAACTTATCAAAATATCAAACCAAGACTAAAACCTAGAAATAAAGCAATAAAAAAAACTTAACCATTTGCTATATGATAAATCAATTTAAAGAAGTTATCAATAATGACAAGTGGTTGAATAATCGAATTGAGTTTTCAAAGTTTTTCTCAATCACCTAACAATTATCAATTCATCTAATCAATCAACATATATCAAATTATATTGCAAGAAATAAAGAAAAGGGAGAGGAGAACACCAAATTTATAGAGGTTCCCCTAATTGTCCTTGCTATGAGGTATAGAAGAAAACTTCTCTTCTACATTCTTCCACTAGAATGTTTAAAATGTTTACAAGAGCCAATTACAAAGGTTCCTTAAATTTAATTACAAATCAACCCGGTCCTAAATCTTCTACACTATGTAATCACTTCAAAGCCTCCAATCTTCAAGCCTCCTTGAAATTGGATAATCCCAATGTCTTTGAATCTCAAACTTGCAATCAATCCATCAATCTTCTTAACCAAGAAATCTTCTTTGCTATTGCCTTGCTTCGATCCCATTAAACTTTGATTGCTTGAGAGACAACCCCAACAATCACCTTTGGAAGTGAAAAGTACCTCATTTTCTTTAGATCCTTGATGGTCCACTAAAATTCTTCAAAGAAACCAAACTTACAATTATCATATAGCACCCTAACAATCTAGATCTCAAATCCTACTAGTCTTCTTAGAAAAAATGTTTAGTCTGATAAGTTTGTAGAAAAAGAGAGAGAGAGAGAGAGAAAAGACTTTAGATTGCTTTTGTAATTTGATTTAATGCGTAATATAATGAGTGGAGGCAAATTTAAATGAGTGATATATGAACAAGTTGGGCTTAAAATAAAGCTAAAAATGTGTGTTTGATTCTAATCAGCAATATCATGAATCAAATCAATAGTGTATTTTTTGAATTCTGGGTTGTTATGAAGATCGAGTAGATAACCATGAAACGTGATTCGATTCACTAATTTCAAGATGAAGATTAATACAAATCATCATAATTTTGAAGTCAGCTGAGGCGGCGCCTATGGAAGGGCGCGCCTCAGCTTCATGAGTCTTTCCAGAGGGTGCCTAAACCTTTAGAAAGGGTCGCTAGGTCTTCAGAAAAGTATTGACGGTTCATGTAGAAATTTTATTTAAGAAATTATGTTAATTTATTCCTTTAGATGTTTTTTTCCGATCACTTATTCCTTTAGATGCTAAAAATTAATATTTTGTAATAAATATTTATTATTTATGAAATCATTAGAATATTGTTTGTCCCAACTGTCCTTAGTCAAATCTTTAACTTACCCAAATCTGCTTCCAGCATGACCCGTTAGCTTGGAAAGTGTAAAAATCATTAAATTTTCATGTGCATCAGGTTGTGTAATATGTGTGTAATGTGGTCATGAATTGTCTTCAATTGCCCGTCTGGATTGTTTGGGGATGTCACCAATTCTATAAAGCTCTAGTTTGAACAATCATTTTTCCACGTTACTGTGTCTATTAAATTTATAGTGCTCTGATTTAAAATATTCAGTTTGCTCTTTATAGACCTAGCAAAACAAAAACAACATTTGATCAATATAGGGCTCGTTTGTTATAGATTCTAAAAAAATGGATTTTTCTTTGTATTTTTAAAAATAGATTTTTTGGAAATTTACTCGAAAATAGTATAGGTTATTTCAAACTCATTTGTTATAAGTTAAAAAAGATATTTTGACATTCATTAACCTAAATATTCATTGTTTGAGATTTTACATAGTGAAAATCGCATATTTTTTCAAAATGATATATCTTAAAAATGATTTTTATGAAAAGCTATTTGAAATAGCGTTTTTTTTAGAGATTTTTTCAAAAAAAAATTATCCAAAAAAATTATAACAAAATGATGAAATAGCTAGAATGACATTTTAAGATAAGTTATTCAAACCGAATTTTTATTTGAAGCTTTCCTTAAAAATTTCTTTGTTAATTTACTTTTTAACAAAAATATGTTACACTACAAAAATTTATTTTATAAAAAGTTATAACAAACGGACCCATAACACAAGTTATACGGTTTAGCTCTAAATGGAGTTTTGCAAACTTTGAGGAAAATATTAATAATTAGGTGTTGAATGTTTTTTTTGTTGAGAAAAATCAAATTTAAATGAACTTTTTTTACTTAAAAATATAAATGTTTTAATCTTCATTGCTTAGGTATAGACCACATTTTATTTGCAGAAAAATAAAGGACCAGAAAACACAACTCGTGTTGCATCTTGTTTGATTTAAAAATTCGTTATATGACTCAACAAAATGGAGGGTATTGATGGGTAAAAGTTGAAATTCTTATCCATCCAATAAACCATGATGACAACATTTTGTCTAATCTACGTAAATAGCTAAAATCTTTTTACTTTATGCTAAAAGAAATTGGGTCCGTTTGTCTCAACTTTACAAAGAATAGATTCTGTGTTAAAAGAATCTAGAGATTTAAAAAAAAAAAAAATCTGAAGTTGTTTTTGTTTGCCTACTATCCATAAAAATTCATTCTTTTTGAAAAAAAATGAGTAGTTTTGACTTGTACATGTGTTGCCTCTTTGTTTTTGAAAAATACAGATTTTGAGAAAAGATAACTCTAATATCTTTTTATTTTAGGGTCAAAATACATTTTCTTGATAAAATGATTTTTCTAAAAATCCTAAACAAACACTTAAAAATAAAATAAAAATGATTTTTTTATGGAAAAATAGATTTTTTTTGAAAAAAAATCTGAAACAAACAGGCCCATTCTCTCTGCTTTAGTAAAAAAAGGATATTCTTTGCCCCGTCTCTATGCACCTATTTCTCATATCGCTTTACCGCATAAATTATGGGTCCAATTGATCACTAGAAAATATATTATTGAATCCAACATATTTTAGGCAAAGACCGTAAAGTAAACTCATATTCTTGGCAATATGTATTTAAAGTAGCAAATATTCTCAGTTCAAGATTCATTAGGCGTGTGGATAGAGGAGACATTTCCATTTGGTACGATAAATGGTTTCCTCATGGTCGTCTTTGTGAGAGTTCATCATGTTGAACAAAATGATTCCAATCTTTGCATTAATGATATATGCCACAACGACGTTCGAATTTTATCTTAAATCCATGCATCATCTTCTTCAAGATATTAAAATGGAGATGGAAAGTATTTTTACCAATGTCGACTTTGATGACATGATTGTGTGGAATCCATCTATTTTAGGTACATATCCCACTAAATCGACATATTATTGGTTAACTATTTTACCAGGCCCTGATCTGAAGGTGGTTGTGACTTGGACTTGAATTTGGAAGCTTAAACTCCCTGAAGATGTTCGCCATTTTTTGCGGATTATTATGCATGGAAAGTTTCCAACTAATCAGGTTTGCTGCTTTCATCACATCTTGTCATTTGCTTCTTGTTATAGATGTGGTGTTTCGTCGGAAACCATTTTACATATGTTTCGTGATCGTCTGAAGGTCATGCAAGTTTGGAACAACCATAAACTTGATTTTCATAATGATCCTTATGAAGATGATCTTAGTTTATAGTTCAACATGCATGCAATCGGCCAACATAGCATTCTTTTTCTCATCGGATGTTGGTTTATTCGGAAGTCTAGAAAAGGTTAAGATTTTTCCGACATTAATCACCCTTTCTAGTATATTCTTAGCCAAATTAATTATCTCTTTAATTCCACCAAGAATGTTTTTTTTGTGGTCCATCCCTTACCCATGCTCCTATGTTTGTTTCTTGGCACCCCCTCCATATAACATGATTTAAGTTAATGTTAATGATTGTTCTATTGGTAACCCTGGAATATCAGGCTTTGGGAGCCTTATTAGAAACTCAAATGGTGGTTGGATCGCTTATTTTTTGGGAAGTTGTAGTCATGCAACTAATATTAATGATGAGTTTTGTACGGATTGAAACTTACTTGGATTTAGAGACATCATTTTTGAGTCATTTTCTTAAACAACTTTGACTTTTATCAAGGATGGCGTCCCCCTACTCATCCTTATTATCCTCTTATTGATAACATTTGTTCCTTTATGTCGAGAGATTGAAATGTTATGTTTTATCATATTTTGCATGAAGCAAACTCTTGTGCAAATTGACATCCTAAATTGCGTGCAACATGTTAAGATTTAAACCCATGAGGAGAGCCCAAGCCAAAGAGACTAGTCTATTAGGTGGGAGAACCTCATGGTTTAAATACCACATCAAACACTTTTATCTACTTGATTTGGGACTCATAACATTGTCATGCCCTTTAAGAGCCTACGTCCACAACATATTTCACTCTATCGACACTTACCCGATGGTAGCCCATTCCTTTTTGGAGGCTTCACTCATTTAGTATTCAGTGGAACACCTTAATCCACCTATAGGTTGCCCTTTCCGTGGTCCAACTCTAGTACGTGTTTTGAATTAGTCTAAATTGAATTTGACTATTAGAGCAGATACAATCAATAAAGGAAATTGAGTAAGCAATGCTAGTAACACAATTCAACTTTGAACAAGTAATTCATAATCGAATAGTTATCGAACAATCAAACTTTTAATACACAAGAAAATAACTAAACTTATCAAAATATCAAACCAAGACTAAAACCTAGAAATAATTACTAAAAGCATACATCAACAACATAAACAATTTCCCCACTCTTCTGAGCACAACTGAATTCAAAATCCATCTAACCGAACTAAAAGAAAATCTGTTACGGTAGACAATAGTTAAATTTGCATTTATTAGTGGATAACAAGTAGGAAATGTTTCTCATAAAAAAAAAAAACAAGTGGGAAATGTTTTAAATTTTTGGCATGCTAGTTCTTGAACATGCTAATGGATATGAGGCATTTTGTAATACGTTGGCACAGTTGCTGGGAAAAACATTTGCCTTATTCCTTCACCCTTGATAATGGGGAAAATGATACCCAATGCAACCTGTAATATCATAAAAAAAATATTTACACTAAAATTTTGCTTCACCATGCCATATCAACAAAATTAAAGCAAGGAGATGATATATATATATATATATATATGAGTTTGCTAACTTAGACGCAGTTATGGTTCTTGCGGACTATATGGTCTTGAATAAATGAAATGAATTAGTTGTATAATTCATATTAGAGGTCCTGAATATCACTCTAGAGGGTCACTCATGCAGATAAGATGGTGTTAGTTATAGACTAACTTGATCATAGGGTTTACTTATTAATCAAGTAATCATAGTTAGTTAAAACTTTGCATTGTGTATATCAGGAGAACACTAGAGTACAGTTGTAAGATGTGTGTGAATCATTGTTGATCACATTACACAAGAGAATAAAATTTACACATTGAATTCCCATTTTTCATTCTCTTCTCACTAATTTAAGTTTTATCACTTCTCTTCTTTTCACTTTGTTTTCATGATTCACTTGAGTTATATCACAAATTATAGGAGCTTATCTCAACACGGACAACAAGTCAAACAATAGTCTAAAATATTGATATTATATGTTAAAGCTAAAATGGATATGAAAAGTACTCACAAAAATAAATCGAGCTCCAAGCCATATTCTTTTTGGCGAAGGAAATGGCATCATTAGACGAACTAGACCATATGTAGCAACACCAAGAAAATGGTAAAGCAAACTCAATGGACGAGAATTTAGACCTGCAAGTAGAGCTATTGGTCCATCTGAGAAAACAACTCCAAGACTTAAATAATCGAAAAATGCATCACGCATTTCCTTTCTAGCTGGATCTGGAGATAGACAAATTACTTTATGCAATAAACCAGCTAATGTGTTTATTGTTGATGACATTGGCTGAAAATTGAATTAGACAATAGAGTGAGTTTTGCAATAATATACCACATAATTGTTTCAAAAAAACCATTTCAAAAGATCCATAGACGCTTACCATTTTTAGTAAGAAAGTAGTAAATAGTAGGGGAAAAAAAGTGAGGGACAAAATATCCTACAATAGCAATATTTGAAGAGCAAAAAAAACACACTAATTAGTGTCTTTAAGACACTCTTTAACAACATTTGAAAAATAACTTTTTATGAAAATTGATGTATTCAATACATTGGAAATTGAACTTTTTAACTTTTCCTATAAACATTTTCTTATTTAAAAATCCTTAAAAAATATTGTTAAGGCATTCGTTAACGAAACCCTAAGTTTTATGTTCGTAAGATATTTACCTTGCGTAGCGTGTAGAATGGCTCAAGGTATTTGCAAAGAGCAGAAACATCATGTAGATGAGGCAGAGATTTAAGTAAATTTCTTAGCAAAACAATATCAGACAAAGCCACAGTCATTCCTCCTCCTGTTATAGGGTGACGCATATTGAAGGCATCTCCTATCATTAAAGCCCCAGGAGTGACATATGGTGTGGCAGGCATACTTCTATTGGGCATGACTCTTATGTTTCCTTTGTCAACAGCTGCGATAAAAGAATTATACAACTCTGCAGGAATCTGAACATAAAGTTAGTTCCATCTTTTAGTAAAAAATAATATTAAACATAAATTTATTGAAAATATAAATCCTACATCAGATAAAAAGTTAGACTAAGAATTTATAAAGCAAGATGAGATAAAAGGCCAATAGGTGTAGATCATTTGAATCATGGTAGTCTAAGCATTGTTGTTAAAACTGCGATTTAAATTCTAAAATTCAGTATTTTTTATTTTATTCACTTTCATGGATTTAAATCCAATACAAAACCGTAGTAAAATCGCATCAAAATCGAATAAAATCGTGAAACAGATGCAAAACTGAAGGATTTTAGGGGATTTTGTCCAATTTTTATTATAATTTTGACTCGATTTTTCAATTGACCTGATTTGTACCCGAGATCCGTTTCTATAAATACAAAAAAAAACAGTTTCTTCTCCAAATTGGTTTAATAATTTGAACCACGGCCTAACAGTTTCTTCTCCAAACACCCTCCAAAATCCAAAAGCATTTCATCCATATGTAGATCCGGTAGCAGGTGGTGCTTGCGTGGCTTCACGACAGCACCACTTCATCCTCCCGTTCAAATCCAAATGGTCCGTGTTCAACCCTCACCGTTGGTGAGAAGTCTGTCGTCTGCATCACCCACAAACGCCAGCACCGTGCTGACGCGACTTGTTCTTTTACGTCGATCTTTTGCGCCCAACTTGAGGGGGGTGTTAGTTCGTCGTTGGTTTCAGTTCTGTTCAAAAAACATGTAAGGGTCTATGGCTGCTAAAACCCGCAAGGGTCAGTTTTCTGTGTTATGGTTTGTGAAAACATGGTTGGTGGCTGCTACTTGCCTGATTTCTAATTTGTCTAGATCTGTTGAGATCTGCAATTTTCATGGTGTTTGGGTTGCCGTCATTGTACCATTGGTTATGTTGTTACTATGACTCTTCGCTGTTTTGTTACCGTGAGTGTTTGTTGTGCTTCAAAGGGTCGTGATGCTTGCTGTTTTTACTTGCAGGGGCATTAGTTGGACAGTGAATCTGTCTGTGTTGGCGGCAGTTCACACGCCACAAAAAAGATGAGTTTGGATTTTTTTCAGATTCGTCTATGGTCTAGTTTGTTCGTTATGTTTGCCGTCTTTTACACGCTGCTTTCTCTTGCAATTTGGTTTCTTGCCTAACGCTGGGTTCGCTAGATTGTGCTAGTGTGTATTTTCCTACAAAGCATTTTCTTTTTTATACCACTTTTGATTAATATTCCCTCCGTTTCAAAATGAGCGTCGTTTTAGCAAATTGCACACAAATTAAGGAATGGAATGAAATAATCATTAAACATATTACTTTTACTAAAATGTCCAAGAAAAAGACAAACATAAAGTTGCATTGAAAATTGTGCGAGAGAAAAGTTGGAGTATATATTTAGGGTAAAGTTGGGAGAAAAAAAATTTAAGTTGTATTGAAAATGTAAAATGACATTCATTCTTATACAATTTTTTTTAGCTAAAGTGACATTCATTATGAAACGAAAGGAGTAACAATTGCAATACCCTTTAAGGGCTGATTATGTGGTTGCTTGGTAAAGTTCACGCTCCCTCAAATTTTGTACGTCCTTTTTTTTATATATTTTCTTTTGCTTAAAAAAAATGCAATAATTTGTGGGATACACGAATAATAATTTAGGGATCAGAGGTAAATTAAATTATTTGACTTTTTGAACGATGAACCTCCACTATGTTTTAACATTTAAATGTTTTAGAAAGGTGGGAGACTAAAAGAAGCTTGACTGGCATCTGTTTGGATGTAATTTTAGTGGCAGCAACATTGACATTGACATCTGGTCTGTGAAGGTTTTTGGAGGATAAGAAGGATGAGGTCCCATAGTTACCTTTGTTGGTTGTACAAGGATCAAATTTGAAGGAGTATGAAGACTCTCATCTTTTTTGTTTGCAAAAGGAGGCATGGATATCACAAACAATGACGGATAATCAGACTATTGGTAAAATTGCGGAAAATAAAATTATGATGGTAATGATACTGTTGTAAGGGAGAGGGTTATGTGTGATTAATGATTGTGAAACCTTTAATATAAAAGGTTTGGCGGGTCAAGCAAAGGAATATAAAATCAAGGAGTTGGTAAATGCTAAAAGTTGGATTTCTTGGCAATTCAAGAAACAAAAATTGATGCAATTTCAAATCATATATGTTATAATATATGGGGAAGTGATGATTGTGATTGGAAGTTTATTCCTTACGTGGGTATTAGTGGTGGATTTATTTCTATTTAAAATAAGTCGAACTCGAAGCTCAATTACATGGGCAAGTCGAACTCAAAGCTCGATTTGGGGTTGTGTCTATATTAGGATATCCATGGTAAAAAAATGTTTTGTTTTAAAAATTTATGCTAAATGTGACTTATAAAGCAAAGAGAATATTGTGGGCGAGTATAGTGGAGACTAGGAGGGTTGTAAGCGAAGGAGAGTGGTTGTTCTTAGAGATTTTAATTAGGTGTGTGGAAGGGATGAGATAAGAGGGGTGATTTAGAGATGAATTTATTCAGTAATATTTTGGACGAGGTGGCATTGGAGGATGTTTATATGTTTATATGTTGTGGTACCATACTTAATGTTTGCAATAAGATGGAGGTGCTAATGGAGAATTTAGTTTAGGAGATAGCAGAATTGGATATTACAGGGGAGGTCGGGGGATTGTCTTTAGTGGAAGTGGAGTTTAGAAAGGAAAAGTTTGGAGATTTTTGGAAATTTCGAAAAAAGTAAACAAGAAAGTTTGGTACAAAGATCATGATCAAAATGGTTTAAAGATGGGGATGCAAATTCAAAGTTATTACATAGTTATATGAAGTGTAGAATGAGATTTTTTTTTTGATAAAGGTGATTATATTGGAAAGTGAGTGGGTTTAATTGCCAACAAAAATTAAGGGGGGTGGTGGTGGTTTCTATTTCTAGAGGCATGTTGAGGCGAGTGCGTGGGAGCTTCCAAAGTCGGATGAGGTTATTCTGATAAGGCTTTTCGTTGATGAAAAAAATTCTTTAATTGTTGTGTTTTCCTTAAAAGAAATTGAACGACTAGTAATAGATAATGATAGATATAAAAGTCTGAAGTCACACGATTCTAACTTTGCTTTAGTCAAGGAGTTTTGGTATCTATTTAAAGAAGGGATGAATATTATGTTGGATCAATTTCACTGTAACGAGACATTGCCGAAGAGTTTATTGGCTTATTTTGTCTTTTTAATCGCCCTTTTAAATTAAAGGACTTCTCTCCCATTTTTCTTTTGGTTTGTCTTTACAATTTTTTGGCTAAGGTGTTTGCGGTGAGATTATCCAGCATAATGAACTCAATCATCTCCTCTACACAATCAACCTTTCTAAAGTGGATGAGGTGGTTGTTTTCACGATAAGATCAAGTCGTCAATGTTTGATTTTTAAAGTTGATTTTGAGAAGGTTTATGATTTAGGGGATTGAGATTTGTAGAATATATGATGGACTGTTGTGCTAAGTGGATTGCTTGGATGAATGGTTGTACTTTTGGAATTTAAATATTTGTTCTTTTTAATGGGAGGCCAAGGGAGGAAATAAATACTTAAAAAGGCTGAAAAAAACACGACCTGTTAGTCCCATTTTTTATTCTTCTTGTAGCAAAAGATTTTAGTGGGTTTATGTGCAATGCGGTGAATCAAAATTTGTTTAGAGGTTTCGGCGTGGGGCATGATGGGTGTAGAGAAATATAGTGCAAATCAAAAGAAATTTTCTTTGGTGTTGTGTGATGGGAGGATAGAAATTAGTTTGGTGAAGTTGAGGAAGATTTATAATCCAAAGGCGAAGGGAGGTCTTGGGGTGAGAGACATCCGAGTAGTGAATATGAACCTTTTGTAGATAGTGTGTATCCAAAGAAATTTTCCTTAGGGTGGTGTGATGGAAGGGGGGAAATTTAGTTTGGTGAAGTGGAGGACGATTTATAATCCAAAGGCGGACAGAGATCTTGGGGTGATAGACATTCGAGTAGTGAATACGAGCATTTTGTTAAAATGGAGATGAATATTAATTCAATGAGGTGATGTGCTTTGGAAGGTGGTTCTCATTGGAAAGTATGAGAATGATATTACTAAGTTTATGTACAGCGGTAATGTGTCGTTGTCACACAATTCTTCAAGGTGGTGGAAAGATACTATGTCGTTGGAGGTGTTGGTGAGGGAAAATTGTTTTAATAGGGAATTTTAGAGAAGAGTGGGGAATAAGGAAGCACATGGTTTGGAAGGCTGTTTGTGTGGGGGATTCCCCTCTTAATGTCTGGTTTCCATGTCTTTACTTGTTATCCACCCAAAGAGTAATATTAGTGATATGGGCGAGGGTTTTTTTACTTGGAATTGGAGGCTTGATTGGCATAAGGTTTGTTTGTTTTGGAGGAGAAAAGAGAAACATTAATGGAAGTGATTGTGGATTGGAGGGAGTCGCAAGAGGAGGCAAGTGCATGTGGAAACCATAAGAGTATGGAGTGTTTTTAGTTAAATCAATGCACAATTTATTGGAATAATTGATGATAGAGGATGACAATTAGACCAAAATAGAGAAGAAAGTTATTAGTTTTTTATGGAAAACTCCGACTCCTTAAAAAGTGGCGGCGTTTTATTGGAAACTTCTTCGGCAACATATTCCAACTAGAAGAAATATCGCGATTCGTAATCTAATTGAGCAAGAATCATCAACAATTTTTATATTCTTTGGGACTGCAAAAGAAACTTATAACCATCTATTTTTGCATTGCCAAGTTGCTCTCAAGTTGTGGAGCAAAGTTACAATGTTGGAGGGTGGTGTGGTCTATTAAGTAAGTGCGAAAGTGCCTTTTGTTGGTGTGGCACATGACTATTTGGGTGCTATGTCTATCTAGAAACAAAGGGATTTTTAAAAATAGTTTGAAGGAGGTACATGGTATGGTGTTGGGATCCAGTGTTATCTTGGAAGTGGGTTTTGAGTAGATTAAAAACCTCCCCGTGTTTATTCTATGAGTGGTGTTGGGATCCCGACTATTACACTATTAGATACATGGTCTTAGTGGTGGACTAGTATTTTTGTAGTTGTTGTCTTGCACCTGCTACTGTTACGATGGTGTTGTAGGCTATTGTCTTGCACATGTTGTTGTTTGTTGTTTGCTGGTGCGGGATTGGGTTAGTTTTTAGGTTAGACTTGGAGGAAGTTTTTTTTTCTTTTTGTTTTTTCTTGCTGTGATGTTTCATCTATACAGGGAACCTCTTTTTGTTGTTTCAATTTTGGCTAGTCCTTGTGCCTCTTGTATGGGCAATGCATTAAAAAAAATTTGTTGGTTTAAAAAAAAGAAATCTCCAAAAATGGATCTAGGCCCAATTTACTAAAGACAATATTCTTTTTTTTATTGACTATTACTTTTCCCATCATATGTCATACTCACGCGTCCTGCAAAAATGACAAACATGCCCTTCGAATTATGTAACTCGGACAAATACGGAAAATGTTTTTGAAAACGTAATCCGGACAATTGCAAACTATAAAAGGAAGTTCACCCCTCCAATTTTACAGTTTAACAATTTCACTTTTCACTCTCTCTCTCTCTCCCCCTCCCCCCTCTCCCTCCCTTATCCCAAGATCCAAATTGTACGAATCGGTCCGAATTTGGAGTTTTTTTTGCTCAAAATCACCACATTTCAAGCCTTATCAAACATCAAATCGAAGGTTAGTTCGAAATCCTCATCAATGCAAGTTAATTTGGGCGATCTTTTTTCTTGGACACTAAAACTGTCCGGATTTCGTTTTCCGAACTTGATTGTTGTAGTTCGGAAAATGATATACGAAAATACACCTATGTATTTTTTTTCCTTTGTTGTGTTGTGTCGTACCCTAATATGCATGTTACAGGTATGGATCTTGTTGATCGGATAAGGGGTGATAATGAGGTTGTGCATGTATCCGTTAGAAGAGATTGGGAAACGCGTCAAGAGACGGCGAGTGTAGTTCAGGCTCCCAAGTGTAGGGCTGGTAGGCCTCACCGTGCTGTTGCTGAGGGAAAGCCTCAGCCTCAGGCTGACCCAGATTACGAGAAGATGGACGTGGAACATCAGGTGGAGGATGATGCTGAGGCAATGGATGAGGATGCCCATCAGTAGTGGCGGCGGAGGAGGGGGAGGCGTGTGTTGGAGCCCGACCCTACGCCATTTGATGACTATTCTGTTGGAACAAAGTGCGTTTAACATTACCCTTTAAGTTTTGATGATAACAAGGTATTAAAAATTGTCAATTGGATATGCTAAGATTTGTTCAAGTGTGCAGGACCATAGTTAAAAGTTTAAATGTCTCTAACTAAAGCATAGGTTCTGAAAGAACAAATGAGAGCAATTGATTCTACATAAAGAAAGCTTGTGTTGCAAGAAAGCGTTTGAAGAAAAGAGTTTCTGAAGAAAAGAGATTCTGAAGATCATCAGAAGCTGACGTCATCATCAGAAGAACTCTCATCAGAAGCTGAAGACTATCAGAAGCTAACGTCATCAGAGATTTTGAAGATCATCAGAAGCTGAAAACTGGAAGCCTCAAAGTTTGTTAAATGTTGTTATTCTCATGCCAATGTACACAGAAGCAATAGAAGACTGGAGTAACGACTATTTCAGAGGAATTATAATGCATTGGATGCTTATTCTTTGAAGAACGCTAGAAAAGGTCAATAGTACAATTATATAACCACCTTCTCCACTACTGTGTTCTTTGTGTCTGAAATAGTACAAGGCAACAACTATGACTACGCTGGTGATTCTCCAAACAAGGAAATGATTTGAAATTGTTCCCTCATAGGACTATAACCAAATCAAACAACAAATCATTGGTGATTATCAAGCTTCAATAACGACTCTTTTGATGTGCTGGCAATCAACAACGTCTCTTTCACACCTCTATATAAAGGAGTGAAGGCTTGAAGATTTTAAAGAGAGACTAACACAATTTTACAAGAGCCAAACCTCTGGAGAAATTGTATCACATCAAATTTCACTTAGAATTTCTTAACAACTTCCATATCTTAGAAGTTCTAGAGTCTTAAGAGACTTATCTGATTTGTATTTGTGAACACCACTGATTGTATATCAAGTGTTCAACCTCAAACATTTTTCTTTGTAATTCTGTTTGAATAGAAGTCTCTTGATTTAGTTCTTGAGCATAGGAAATCTCTTGCAATTGTGCTTGAGTAGTTTCAAGTCTCTTACTTTAGTGTTTGAGCAAGTGTAATCAGATATTGATTTAAGTGAACTCTCCTTGGAAGTGCAAGGGGGACAGGACTACTTCCGGTGTGTGGAAGGAACCTGTATAATTGCTTGGTGTCTTTCTTCTTTCTCTCTCTCTCTCTTCTTATCCGCTGCCTTTAAACTCTGAACATTACTTCAGAAGCTGAACTTTATCAGGTTCTGAACAAGTAATTTCATTTATAGGAGAAGAAAAAGAAAACACAATTCAACCCCCCCCCCCTTGTGTTTTTCTCACCTTCATTTTCGGTGGCCCACATGACACTACTTTGCTTACGAGGTACCATGTGGACGTAGCCAAGAAGGCGCCTGAGGGAGTGGTACGTATCAATGTTAGTGAAAATTTAATGTGATACTTTAATGAATGATTGTAAACTGTTGTTAATCTTTGTGAAACTGATATGAATGTTTTGTTTTTAATTTTTTGCAGTGGTGGGCCAATTTAAAAAGCATCAACAATGGGAAGAAGATTGATATGATGCATGATAACGATATCAGGCCTATCATGGCTGGACGGTGGTGGCGTGATCGACTGGCTGCCACCGGTCTTTCTTAGTTGCAGGATACCAGCTACAACCAGATTGACCGCGGTCTGATTTCTGCATTTGCGGAGAGGTGGCACAAGGAAGACTTCGAGCTTCCATCTTCCGTTTGGGGGGATGACAGTGACACTTGATGATGTCTCATGTTTGCTGCATCTCCCCATTTATGGAATGTTTCTGTCCCACGAGAGTATTTCAAGAGACGATGCGGTGTATATGTTGATGAGGTATTTAAGATCTAATGTTGGAGATGCTCGTGAGGAGGTGACTGAGAACAGAGGTGCACATGCACAGTTTAGCTACTTGAGGAAGATTTTCAAGCAGCGTCTCCAACTGCTGGAGTTAGATAATGAGGGTGGTATAAAGGATGAGGTGCATAGGTTGCGGGACCATGCTCTACGCATATATTTAATGTACTCTGCAGTGTATGGTGTGGAGGCAGCAGAGGGATACATCCACTGGTTTTATGACGTCTCTCATCCACGCATGATTCTTTCAAACATGGAGGTTCCAGTGCCGAGGCCACCAGAGCGGGAGGCCATTGATGAGATTACTGCTCAGGAGTATGGAGAGCATAGTTTCTTAAAGCTGGGCGAAAGGTTGAGCCCTATCAGAGACCATGTGTATGTTGTTATGTCTAGTGGTATGGTGCCGCGAGGGTATGAGGAATGGCAACATTTGAAGGAAGTATTGAGAGAGGTGCATGGTGGGAAGGTTTACCGCCGTAGGCAAACTACTAAAGGTGGCAGGGGTGTTGGGGGTTCCTGATGTGACAGGGGTGGTGGCAAGGGTGTAGTGATAATGGGTTGATTTTAATTTCTAATAATGTTAATGTTTGAATATTTTGGATGATTTTAAGTTATGTAACATTTGGATAATTTTAATAATTTTTAGTTATGTAACATTTGAATTTTAAATTGTATTGTTAATTGTTAAGTTATATATTGAATTTTCTGTTTGAACATATGGTCAAAGGCCAAAACAGTTGACTAAACACTCTAAAACAATGAATGACCCAAAATAGATGGCTTCTGCCTCTGTGCTGAGCAGTTCAAATTATATAATCAAGACACGTTTTACACTTTTCGGATTTTGTAATCCGGAAACATCATTTTTCACCCCAAATGTTGACTTTCTACGGGGTGATTGACACTTTTCGGATTACATAATCCAGAAAGTGTAAAACCTGTTCGGAACGTATAATCGGAATCCATCCATTGCACATTTGTATCAACATCCATCAGGGTGCTTCGAGTTCAAAATCCACGAATTTTTCCGAATTTCGTAATTCAAAAGGAGTTCAGATTATGTAATTCGAACAAAGGGTATTTTTGAAAAAACAATAGGGCGCGCGAGGAAATGAATATGGTAGAAAAAGTAACGGTCTTTTTAATTTTAGGAACTAAAGACACTATTCTCGTTAGGCCTTTGCTAATGTTTCAACAATAAAATTTAAGTATTCTTACTAAAATTTGTACATACATTTTTATACACTTGTTTTGGAAAAGGTTTTTGGGAAAAAAAGTGGGATAGTCATGCTTATTTTTTGAATGGTTTGAACCCAGTAGGATGTTTTGTAGGTAGCAATTTTGGAATTTTATTTGTTTGGTAGAGTATTATTTATACTTCATATATGATTGTTGATTTAGTACCTCGTGTAATTATCTTATCTAATTGAATAAAATTGTTTTGTCGTTAAAAAAAAGGTATGCAGGTAAATCAAAGATACATTAATTGGTATACCTGGGGAGCTACCATAGTTTTCAAATAATGGGTCATTTCACCATTGACAAGGGAAGGTAATCTTCTACCAGCAGGTACATCAACAAAACAACGAATCTCAGTACTACTGTTGGGGTAAAACACAATAGGTGATGGATCACCCAAGATAGCATGTACATGGTTTGCATATGGAAGATTGCAATTCTCCAAGACTAAAGCAACAGAATGCGAAGGTACTTCAACCTGCAGAAAGAAAATATGAGAATTTGTTACACAAAATTCAATCTATAAACAAAATATAATGGATATTACATGTGATACGAACATGGCCGGGTTCGATAGCGATATGAATAATACGTTAAGATATAAAAAAATAGATTAAATATATTTTTGGTTCCTCTATATATATATATATATATATATATATATATATATATATATATTAAAGAAATGAGTTAATTCATGTTATGTTAAAAAATTCTAATTATTTTATAGAGTTTGCTAAGTAGCTCTATCAAAATACACGTACGTTAAGAAAGTAATCTGAGGTTCGAACTCCAATCTTGTATATAGTAAGTTGGTCTCCTGGAATGTTAGGGGTTTAGGTGGTCTTAAGAAGAGAAAGGAAATCCGTGATTTGGTGAAGGAGAAAAGCCCTTGGGTTGTGTGTATTCAAGAGACGAAATTACAAAGTTGTGATGACGGGTTGTGCAGGTCGGTGTGGGGTGGTAACTCGGTAGAGTTTTCTTTTCGCCCGTCTCTAGGGGCCTCTGGGGGGCTTTTGACTTTATGGGATTCGAAGGAGGTCGAGGTGTGGTCCTCCAGTAGTTTTGATCACGTTCTCTATATTCATGGCCGGTTTTACTCGTCCAATGAGGAATTTCATTTGCTTAATGTGTACGCCCCCTGCAATATTAACGCTCGTCAGGCTCTCTGGGACGTGTTGTCGAGTCGCCTTCAACTTCTAAGGGGTAAGAAGGTGTGTGTTTGTGGTGATTTCAATGCGGTTAGACGTAAGGAAGAAAGACGCTTTGTGTCTGCCTCTGGTGGTTTGATGGACTTCGGTCCTTTTAATCATTTTATTAGTGAGAACGTGCTATGTGATCTGCCGCTGTGCGGGCGTGATTTTACCTGGTTTAAAGGGGATGGCAAGACGATGAGCAGGATTGATCGTTTTCTTTTGTCTGAAGATTGGTGCTTAGCGTGGCCGAACTGTGTCCAAGTCGCCCAGTTGAGAGGTTTATCGGATCACTGCCCGTTGTTTCTTTCGGTTAATGAAGAGAATTGGGGACCAAGGCCCTCAAGGTTCCTTAAATGTTAGTTAGATATGCCGGGTTATAAGCAATTTGTGAGGAATAAGTGGAACTCGTTCCAGGTGTTAGGGTGGGGCGGTTATGTGCTTAAGGAAAAGCTTAAATTAATGAAATCGGCGTTGAAGGAGTGGCATTTGTCCCATTCGCAGAATTTACCCGCGCAGATAGGTGCGCTGAAGGAGAGGATGGCAGTGTTGGATGGTATCGAGGAAGGTCATGAGCTGTCAGAGGAGGATTGTAACGAGCTGCATGCTATTTCGGCCAATTTGCATTCCCTTTCTAGGATGCATACCAGCATTTGTTGGCAGCAGTCGAGGAACCAGTGGCTTCGTGAGGGAGACGCCAATTCTAAATTTTTTCACTCTATTCTGTCTTCGCGGCGTCGTCGTAATACTATTTGTTCGGTGTTGGTTAATGGAGTGCGTATTGAAGGAGTTCGTCCGGTTAGAGAGGCGGTGTTCAACCATTTTGAACAGCACTTCAAGACGCCAGGTGTGGAGAGGCCGAGTATTGCTAATATTCAGTTTAGGACCCTCTCTATGGGAGAGGGAGGGAGCCTTATCAAACCTTTTGCAGAGGATGAGGTTAAGGAGGCCATCTGGGACTGTGATAGTTTCAAGAGTCCGGGGCCGGATGGTGTCAGTTTTGGATTTTTTAAAGAGTTTTGGCCCGAGTTGAAAAGTGATGTTTTGAGGTTTATCTCCGAATTTCATAGAAATGGGAAGTTGGCGAAAGGTATTAATGCCACTTTTATAGTGCTAATACCGAAGGTGGACAACCCTCAGAGATTAAATGATTATCGGCCTATTTCTTTGGTGGGAAGTATGTATAAAATTCTTGCTAAAGTTTTAGCAAACAGATTGAGATCGGTGATGAGCAGTGTGGTGGCTGAAACTCAGTCAGCTTTCGTTAAAAACCGTCAAATTTTAGACGGTATTCTTATTGCAAACGAGGTTGTTGACGAGGCTTCTAAACTTAAGAAGGAGCTTTTGTTATTTAAAGTGGATTTTGAAAAAGCCTATGATTCCGTTGACTGGGGCTACTTGGATTCTGTTATGAGAGAGATGGCTTTCCCGGTTCTGTGGCGGAAATGGATCCGTGAATGTGTAACTACTGCTACTGCAGCTGTTCTTGTTAACGGGAGTCCGACCAATGAGTTTCACTTACAGAGAGGGTTACGTCAAGGGGACCCTCTGTCCCCCTTTCTGTTTTTGCTGGCAGCTGAAGGTCTTAATGTCGTAATGCGAGCATTGGTTGAAAACAATTTATTCCAAGGGTTCGCAGTGGGTACGATCAACAGGGTGGTGGTGTCACATCTTCAATTTGCTGATGATACTTTGTTATTAGGTAATAAAAGTTGGGCGAATGTGCGGGCACTCCGAGCAGCGCTGGTGATTTTTGAATCTATGTCGGGTTTGAAAGTTAATTTTAATAAAAGTATGCTAGTGGGTGTGAATATTTCTGATTCTTGGCTGAATGAGGCAGCAGCGGTGCTGAGCTGTAAAGTAGGTAAAATACCTTTTTTGTATCTAGGTCTTCCTATAGGTGGTAATCCGCGGAGGCTCAAGTTTTGGGAACCAATTGTGAATCGTGTTAAATCTAGATTGTCAAGTTGGAATAGCAGATTTCTCTCTTTCGGTGGCCGCTTAGTTCTCCTCAAGTCTGTTTTAACTTCTCTGCCTGTCTATGCACTTTCCTTCTTCAAAGCTCCAGCAGGTATCATCTCTTCCATCGAATCTTTATTGAATAATTTCTTTTGGGGTGGGAGTGAGGATAGTAGGAAAATTTCTTGGATAGATTGGAAAACTTTGAGTTCTAAAAAGGAGTTTGGAGGTTTGGGGGTGAGGAAGTTGAGAGAGTTTAATGTTGCTCTCCTAGGTAAATGGTGTTGGAGGCTGTTAGTGGATTCAGAAGGTTTGTGGTTTCGTGTTTTAGTCGCCCGGTATGGCGCGACTAGTGGGAGGTTGGAGGTCGGGGGCCGGAGTGTGTCTTCTTGGTGGAGGGAGGTAGGTAGGATTCGGGACGGGGACGTGGATGTAGGTGGAGGGTGGTTTAAGGATAGTGTTAGGCGGAGGGTTGGTGATGGGACCGCGACGCTCTTTTGGTCTCACAGGTGGCTGGGAGAAACTCCGCTTTGCGAGCGTTTTCCTCGCTTATTTGAGTTGGCTGAGAACAAAACCATGTATGTGGCCGCTTTGTTTGCTAGTGGTCTGGAGGTGGATGGGGGGGCCTGGAGTTGGAGGAGGAGCCTGTGGGCGTGGGAGGAAGCTTTATTAGAGGAGTGTAGGGCTTTGCTGTTTGATGTTTCTTTGGTTCCTAATGTTTCAGATGCTTGGGAGTGGCATCTCGACTGTGCAGTGGGTTACTCCGTGAGGGGAGCATATGCTTTGTTGACTGCTGGTGATGATTCTCATGTACCTTTACCTGTCGAGTTGGTGTGGCATCATCAGGTTCCTGTGAAGGTTTCGGTCTTTGCCTGAAGGCTGCTTCGGGATCGGCTTCCAACAAGGGCCAACCTGGTTCGGCGGGGTGTCATTCTTGCGGATGCTTCTCTTTGTGTTTCTGGATGCGGATGCGTGGAGACGGCGGGGCACTTATTCTTATCTTGTTCTACGTTCGCACCATTATGGTATCAGGTGCGTGGGTGGATTGGCGTTGATGGGGTGGATTCTAATGTGATTGCCGACCATTTTATCCAGTTTGTCCAGTTGTCAGGAGATGGGAAAGCTAAAAGGTCTTTTATGCAGCTGATCTGGCTCTCGTGTACTTGGGTGCTATGGAATGAACGCAATAACCGTATGTTCAACAATATAGTTTCGTGTGTTCCAAATCTGTTAGATAAGGTTAAATTGTTAGCTTTAGAGTGGTTGAAAGCTAATAAGGTTGTTTTTGTTCATGGTACGCAGAGATGGTGGTCAAACCCTTTTGTTTGTTTGGGTATTGGCTAAGTTGTTCCTCTGTTTTGTTGTAATTGTAATTGTTACTGTACTTTTAGTGGTCTCTTAGGCACTCCTTGTGCTTGAGAACTACTGTTTTGACGTTTTATATATATCATTTTGTTTTCTTCAAAAAAAAAGTATGTTAAGCTCAATTATTTTATTTAGTATTTTATTTTAAATTTATTGAATTAGTGTTTTATTTTTATTTCATACAATGCTTATTCTAAAAATCAAAGATGTAGTCAATTTGTTTTCCAACTATACCGTTAAATGAGAAATGTCATTTAGAAAGAGATACACACATGAAAAAATTGTGGGTTTTACTATTGTGTGGGTCCCACTATCATTAATTATTTTTTACTTTTTTATGTATCTTTATCTCTTCAAATGAAACAAATAAAAAAAACGTTTAAATATGATTTTCGTCCTTGTAATTTGGGCAAGTTTTGATTTTCGTCCCTGCAAAAAAAAATTGAAAAATATCCTTGAATTTTTTTTTTGTCTCTAGCCCCACATCCAAGCTGATTTGGCATGCTTTTCGCCACGTGGCGGTTGTTGACTATGCAACTTTTGCCACGTGGCGCTGACATGGCAGTCCACATAGGTAAAAAAATAAAAATATTTTTTAAATTCTGAAAATTCTTTTTTTAAATTATAAAAATATGAAAATAAATTTAAAAAACATAAAAAATTTCTGAAAAAAATCTTAAAAGACATTTGTGAAAAAAAATTCAGAAAAAAACTTGTTAAATTAAAATATTTTGAAGAAAAAAAGTGAAAATTAAAGTTTCGAAAATTATTATTTTTTAATTTGAAAATTATATATTAATTTTTTTCGAAAATACCGAAAATTTTATTTTCAAAAGTTATAAATTTTGAGATTATATAATTTTTTTTTTCTTTTCATATTTTTATGATTTTTTAATTTTATTTTCAAAAAATATTTAGTTTTAATGACGTGGACTGTCATGTCAGCGCCACGTGGCAAAAGTTGCACAGTCAGCCACTGCCACGTGGCCAAAACCATGCCATATCAGCAAAAAAGTGGGGCCAGAGACCTTTTTCAAACAAAAAAATACCTGCCCAAATTACAGGGACGAAAATCATATTAAAGCAAAAAAAAACATAAATGGAAAGGATCTTCACTCATTTGAAACACTCACAAATATTAAACGAATAAAGTGTCATAAAATAAAAACTCGATTACCTTAGGTTTGCAAAGAGAACTCCTTAAGTTTGAAAAACATCCATCACATACAATAGTGAGAGGAGCCTTTTCATTGAACTCTTGTCCACTCTTGTTTTTGTAATTCACCCCTAAGATGGTTCCATTTTTTTCAACTAAAGATGTAACAGTTCCTTGTTCTAACTTTACACTACAAAAAATTATATCAAGAGATGATAAGACTGATTAACCGCCCCATGTTAAATATCACATATTCAAAAAGAAATTAAAAAGAAATGGTTAAAATGTTTTTAATCCTTATAAAATTTCAACATTTGTTTGAGTTTTTAGTAAAAAAACTTTAACTTTTAGTCCCTAAATAATTATGCACAGACTGATTAAGTTCATGATGTTATGTTAACCCCTAAATAATTATTCTATAAACTGATTAAGTCCACATGTTAAGTTGACTCAAAACTTTTAATGATTTTTTTACAAGTATGATTAAATATTCTAAATTTTTGTACAAGAACTTTTCATATTGTTTTAAACATGCCCACAAAAAAAGCATTAAATTTTTTAAAATTTGAATTATAATCATGGACTTGCTTTGAATTTTGTTTTTTTTTTTTAACTTAATGAAAATTTATAAAAAATTGTACTTTGGAAGAAGTGAAGCCTTCTCTCGCATTTTCTGTATGAAACGACCGTTGTGAAAACATCTTCCAGGAACTTCAGCGTTAACATTTTTCAAGGGATAAGACAGCTTGATATTTTTTTCATCCTTATAAAGTGCATAACCAAGCACTTTCTGAGCATCAATTTCATCTACACAATCTGCAATAATTTAAAACATGGTTAGGGCCATGGATAAATTTTTTAAAGCAATAATCTACATGACCTAACCTGGGAATTCTCCAAGAATAAGTTAAAACTAGGATTGCTTACCCTCAAGACCCAACTCAAGTAACTTTAGATACCCCCCAGGTTGTAGCAATTCTCCCACAATCCTATCAGGCTCATTCAGATCTCTCTCAATGACATGCACTCGTCGTCCATCCTGTAACAAACAAGAACAATGAAATGAATTAAAATCTAGTTTTAGTTTGGGACCTGGGAGTGTGCTCCTACTCGAGATCTCAGGTTTGATTCTCCTCAGTACCAATTTAGGTGGGCTAATTTAGCTTCTTCTTATAAAAAAACAATGAAATAAATTAATGGTCTTATTATATTCTACCTTTCCAAGTGTGTAAGCAAGAGCAGAACCAGCAACTCCAGCACCTACAATGATGATATCAGTACCAGCAGCCTCTTGCAATAAGCTGCTGCATGTTCCATTTTTTGGACCATTAGTTTTCAGATATGTTGAGCTTGAATCTAATTCTCTGGCTTTCTTCTTTTCAACAACAATGTATAGAACAAACAAAAATGCCAAACTACAAGCAAGAATATCTCCTCCAAGCATATATTGATAATCCATCTCCAAAATATTATTTAAAGTGGATTGATAATAAGATGATTCTTGAAAGTTATGTGTTCCTGTTTATGTGTGATATTATAGATCAAGTCTTCCTTTCTTCTTTTTATAATGGTAAACACGTTTGTATATTCCAAAAAGTAATGGAGATGTTTGATGGTTGGTTTAGCAAGTATATAAAATTGTCGTCATAATATTTATAGAAGTTCGTATTCACGAGGATTTTGAAATTCCGACTTTAACGATTACAATTATGATTAGGATGTGTAACTTGGGAGTTGCACTTGGTAATGGTTGATGCATTTAACAACCCACTTGGATTGGTCTGATGATGTTGGCTTATGACCTTAGAGTGTGTTGTTTCTGAAGGTCTCAGGTTCAATTCTTCTCTGTGCCAATTTGGATGAACTAGTTTAACTTCTTAAAAAAAAGATTGACTCACTTAACGAAATAAAATAGATAAAACATCAATTAGGTCATGTTAGATTCACTTATTTTCACTGCTTGGTAATTGGGTCCAGTGTCTACAACTGCGTTTCATGAAGTTTTAACAAAATAGTTAAGCCAATGTTATGGTACTTAATCCACTTTTCCACTCACAATCCCCTAATGTTTTAGATGAGTCTATAACCATTGAAGGTTTGAATTGACGTTAAAACTCTTTTCACAAAGGCGGTAATAGAATATGCGATAAGCTATTACAAATTGAACGATTTAATTGATATCAAGCCCCAAAGCTAGGGTTAGTAACCATTGAGACCTAAGTTAGTTTTTAGAAATTCGTAAATGCATAAAAAGCATTATTTAAGAATAAATATCAACTAAATAAAACTAAGCAATGAAATTATATTCAAAGGAAACTCAAGAGATTACAAGGTTCAAGTAGCTATAGAGAAGGACATCTACATGACCTAACTTAGGCAACTAGCTACTCATGCTAACTAAACATAAACAATTGAATGTGCAAAAAAAAAAATACATGATTAAGATTCTCTATATGATGAATCCTCGCCTCCGGAATGCTTTCGATTGTTGAAAGCCTTCCTAAATCACGATTTCACATATTTCTGATCGCCATAGTGTGTTTTTCCAACTAGGCAGAGCCTCTATATACATAGCCAAGAATTTCAAATAATTTCGATAGCGTTCGAGCGCGATACCCACAACCATGTGCACATAACACATGTATCAGAGTTGTTGGACCACTTTGAATTTCTTTCAACTATGCGATGTGTGGGTCGTAGCACGCATCAAGCATGTACCTTTAGTTGATCCTTCATATTTTCTTCATCACGTGTCCCATTATTCCTCACTGAAATGTTAGTGGTGACCATACACCATGAAATCACTTGATATATATTGTAAGTAAGTATAACACTTGATATCAAGGTCTTGTATGCCAAATGATTCTTCAATGTTCTACCTTGATTTATCTGCAAAATTCAACTAAGATATACGAGAAACTTGCTAAAAATACTATGAAATGACTCCTTGTTGTTTCACGCCCATGTGCAACCCGTTTTCTCCATGGCACTACTACGCGGTCTCATTTATAAGATGGTAGTTTTAGCACAATTTGAAGATAGCAAAAAGGAAAACATGAAGATACTATAAAAAGAGAATCTTTAGGGAGTCATTAAACTAAATATTAAGGGCTTTTGGGTTAGACTCTACGGTTTGGAAACACCGTTCAAACACCTTTGTCATGAATTTATTGAGTATAATTGTTGGGGGAAGAGATTCAGGAAAATGGTAGAAATTAGGCTTTATTCTTAGAGAACTTGTTGAAGGCTAATACAATTGTATCTCTTTGCAGGAAACTTTTTAATAGTGAACTGGAGAGATATCTTCCATCTATACATAGGTCAAATTTTTGCCAAATCAGGTGAAAAATATCTACAATTGATTCCCTCCGTGTAAAAATTAGAGCGAAAAATTAAGCAAGCACCATGGGTCACAAGTGGGATATTGAGAAATTCACTAGATATAATGATTTTGAGTTGTGCAATGTAAATATAAAAGCAATCTTTATTCAACAAAGGTGTGTAGAGACACTAAAGGGTGAGATTGTGTTGCGGCTACCATGACAAAAGCAAACAATACTGAGATGGAAGACAAGGGTATGAGTGGCATTGTCTTGTGTCTCAGATATAAAGTTTTAAGAGAAAGTTCCAAAGTTAACCTTTATCTAGAAGTAATGTGTTTATCTTGAGATACGTTAAACACTCAACATCAGCCTAAATATATGGTGCTAGTATACTCGAGATTAATCTAGAGAGACAAAGGTAAGAAAACCTTTGATTGTCCTTAGAGTTTGAGGTTATAAGGTGAAAGACATAGTGGATGTACGTGTTTAGAAGTTGAGGTAAAGAAATCTCAACTTCAGGTGGAGTTTCCACTAGTGGGACTAGGTTGAGACAACTTATGACACCAAAGCAGTACGACTATAAAGACGTTGGTGTCATGATCTGGTAGAGAGCAAAGAGAATTATTTAAGTAGAAAGAAGGCATTTTGGGGTTGGATAACCTGTAATTGGAAAAAGGGATCTTCAGAAGGACAAATATTGATCATTCTGACGACTAATGAGGTTATGGTGAAAACTTATGGAAGGAACTTTGAGTGTTAAAAAGGTAAACGTGAAAACTTATGGGAATACATAGTGTAGTTGGATGCACATAAAAGGATTAGACATGAAAGCTAGTGGGACTACCAAGGGTTGTTAGATTTAAGTGGGGGTTGATATCTAGATCAAGGTTTAAGTGGGGCTAAAGCTTGATCGGGTTAGTCTTGAAGAATGTCTTAAAATATATTTATAAGCATTCAGCCATTTTATGCCTAGGCGTAGGAGATCAGATGAAAGTGCTTATAAAGCGGTTTTTTTTCCAAGTGGAATCACGTTTTAAGAGCGGTAGTCTCAAGTGCTTATAAAGCTGTCAGGTATATAAATGATAGTCTCAACACAGTTTTAAGAGTGGAAAACGACACACCTAAAGAGACCAAAAGAGGAAACTTTAGGAATTCAATAGGCTAAAGGTTGGGCGAATTTGGGGTAGATTCTAGGGTTTGGAATTACCATTCTAACAATTTGGTTGTGAAATCATTGAATCTCTTAGTCATAAGAAGAGATTGATCGAGAAAATGGAATTAGGGTTTCTTCTTAGAGAACTTGTTGAAGACTAATTTCATGTAACTCTTATATCTCTTTGAAAGAAACACTTTGATAGTGAATTTGAGAAATCTCTCTCTTTTTGAACGTAGGCCAAATTTGAGCTGAACTCGGTGAACATGGTTTTCTTTTTCTCCTTTATATTATTTCATTGTTTGATCTTGAAAGATAATTTTAGTTTTAGTCGCTGCTAATTTTATTCTACACATTAAGAGTATAGTTAAATATGTTTTTAGTTCCTATAAAATTACAAATTTACAAGTTCAGACCCTATAAAATTTTAGGATTAATAGCAATATTGACCCCTTAAGTATCAGGAAGTTGCGATTTTGACCCCCTAACAAAATAAAATACAATCTAGCCCCCTAAGTATTGCCCCTTTTGCAGTTTTGGCCTCCAGGCTAATTTTGACCAAGTCAATGCTGACGTGGACGCCTCGTGTGTAATTTTTTTATTTATTACAAAAAAAATTAATTAAAAAAATAAAAAATATATTAAAAAATAAATAAATAAATAAATTACACACGTGGCGTCGCGTCAGCATTGACTTTGTCAAAATTGGTTTGGGGACCAAAACTACAAAAACGACAATACTTAGGGGTCTAGATTGTATTTTATTTTGTTAGGGGGCCAAAATCGCAACTTTCTGATACTTATAGGAACAAAACTGCTATTAAGCCAAAATTTTAATGGTAATTTTCGTCCTCCATAATTTAGTAGTTTGTAAGAATATTCCCTTTAAAAGGTAAATAGAGACTAAAAGTGAATAATTTTTTTGTAGGGATTAAACTTGAAAACTTGTAATTTTGTAAGGACTAAAAACATATTCAACCTTTAAAAATATTGGTTTGAGTTTTATCCGAAATGTCATCACTCCTAATCGTTGCTAAAATCACTATACGACAGACTATCATCAAATTGCATGTGTTGTATTTTTTTTTCTTCTGAAACCGTTATATTTAATGATAAACTCCAAAACTTATCACAAAAAGTTAGGGGAATGGAGAAAATAGGTAAACTGCTATATCATAAAAGTCTCAACAAACTTAAAATCCAAAACCACATTGATGATAAGAATAGATATCCAACTCATAAATATTCGTAATATGTTTCGTGTTGTTTTGATTTTGAAACTGTGGCCTAAAAGTGTTAGGTTATTGGAATTTTTACTATTATTAGAATTTATTTATTTATAAGGATACTTCTTAGTCATAAGGAAGGACATAATTTAGACTTTAGGTGGAATTCCGAGCACCACCCCCACAATGCTTCTTACATTAGGGATTCTTTTAGACTCACCTAATTTTAGGTTTTGCTACTGCACGTTTTTCACGACCATTATTTTAAAAAATTGTTCTATATTTTTATTGTACTATTACAAATAGATGCAAAAAAAAAAT
This sequence comes from Medicago arabica, assembly GCA_946800305.1. Taxonomy (NCBI): domain Eukaryota; kingdom Viridiplantae; phylum Streptophyta; class Magnoliopsida; order Fabales; family Fabaceae; genus Medicago; species Medicago arabica. Next base: position 48,842,236 of record OX326966.1, read on the forward strand.
TAAAAGATTTTAATATTAAAATCTATTTTAAAAAGATTTTTTTGGGGTGGTGAGGACTCTAAAAAAATTGCTTGGATAAAATGGAATTCTCTTTGTTTACCTTTGGAGAGAGAAGGTTTGGGGGTTAGGAGGATAGGAGAATTTAATTTATCTTTGTTAGGTAAGTGGTGTTGGAGGTTGTTGGTTGATAAGGAAGGGTTGTAGTATCGTGTGTTAAAGGCACGGTATGGAGAGGCAGAATCCAAGAGGGGGAAGGCACACTTCTGGATGCTGGCGGATGATGTGTAACATTCGGGAGTGGGGAGTTGGTGTGAAGACAACACTAGACGGGTTGTAGGTAATGACTGAAACACCTTCTTTTGGATTGATAATTGGGTAGGTGGAGTTCTTTTGCATTTTCAATTCAACCGCCTTTATGAGTTAGCTGTGAATAGAGAGTGTTCGGTGGAGGAGATGGTGAGGTTGGGATGGGAGGAAGGAGGAAATGCTTAGTGGTGGAGGAGGCGTCTTTTGGCGTGGGAGGAGGAGAGCGTGAGGAAGTGCTCTGTTTTGTTGAAAAATGTTATTTTGCAAGAAAATATTCATGACTCTTGGAGGTGGATTCTAGATCCTATTTACGGTTATTCGTTCGCGGGACTAATCGATTTCTTACATCTTCTGATGAGCCGGAGGCTAAGGGCACTAATCACATTGTTTGGCATAAGATGGTTCCCTCTAAAGTTTCTCTGTTTGCATGGCGTCTACATCAAGATAGAGTTCCAACAAAATCAAATTTGGTGAGTAGAGGCATCCATCAACTTAACGATAATTTATGTATCAGAGGTTGCGGTTACATCAAGACGGAGGACTAATTTTGATATGCACAAAAGACAATCAACCAATGCCCAAACAGACAAGAGGTTGCTGCCACCACATATGGTAACCAAAAGGAAAACATACATATTTAGCTTTCATCCACTATACATAACTAATTTTGATTTTTTCCAGTAATTGTATAATTTTTTTAGCATTATTAGAGAACAACCTATGATTCCTTTCATTCCATATGATTACTTTATTAAATTGTTTTTACACTAACACTTCAGAACGTTCTGAAGTCTGTCTATTAACTTAACCATTCCAAGTTCACAACTTGAGAATAACTTTTAAGTGGCGGGATTAATTTTTAAAGGATCATAATTCAAACACCCCTTCCTTGTGACTTTTTATCTACTTCAACAATAGCTCGCCGAAAGCCGCACAATAAATTAAAAGATGAGTTGCTGATTCATTAGAACCACATCCAGACACAAACAATTGAGAATCCAGGTAATAATAACCATGACGCGCCAAAGTATCCTTTGTTGGCCACCTGATGCGAAGAAGATGCCATGCAGAAGAGCCTCATAAACCTATCCCTAAAAGGAGCCGCACCCACTCAACAGTCAGACCAAAAAGAGTTCTTAAAATCATTTCATGTCAATGTTCTCCTCAAACCAATTGCCTCCCCCAACACCTATCCCCTCACGAATTTTCACAATCTCTCTCCATCAGGCAGATCCATCCATCCCCCCTTTATTTAATCCGCCCCATCTCTTCGCCGTAACGAGACAACAACACCTTATACGACAAACCCTCCATATCCACCAGACACCTCCAACACCATTTACCTAAGAGTGCAATATTAAATTCCTTCGGCCGCCACACCCCCAAACCCCCAGACTCCTTACTCACGCAAATAGAATTCCAATCAACCCAAACAATTTTCCTATTATCCTCACTCCCACCCCAGGAGGAGGAGAATAATTATTTGATATGGTTACCCATCCTTTTAAGTCTTATTGCCCTTTTGATTCTATTATGCGAAGTAAAATATTAAAAAGTGACAAAATTACTTCAAATCTTCCTCCAGGGCCTTTGGAAGCTACCAATTTATGGAAACTTACATCTTCTGGTTGGACATTATTCGTACTTTTTATTATTGGAAACTTTCTTAAATGGTAAGACAGATAAATAAGCGAACAAAAATTTGATGTGTAGTTCATATATATCTGAACATTATTTGAACTATTTGGAACTACTAGAAACTCCCAATATTCTTGAGGAAAAACGTCTGCAGGAGTTCCTGAGGATTTTTTGTAACGCCCTAGTTGTCGATTATTTTATTTCAGTTGATTTTAATAAGTTTCTATGATTTTAAATAATATGTTGATTTTTGGTGTGTTATATTTTATATATGATTATTTGATAATTTAATCGAATAGGTGAGAATTAATATTATTTGAAGTTTTGGAGGTTAAAAAGATAGTATGATTTATTTTTTTTTAAATTAGAAATAATATAGAATTATTATTTATGTAGAATTAAGGGGGGTTAATGAGAATTAATAGTAATAAAAGGGGGTTTAATGAAATAGGAGAGGTTAGGTTTTTAGTAAAAAGAAAGAAAGGTCAGACAAACATTTTTTAACGTACAGTAGAGAAAAAGAGAGTTTTGAGAGAAAGAGGAGAAAAACCAAGAGGCTAGGAGAAGAGCTAGGAAGGGATCAAAATTTGCTGTAGGCTTTCAATCTTGCTGAATTAAGGTAAGGGTGGGATTCCTTTCACTAATAATGTATATAATTCTGAAAATTGTGAATTTTGGTGTTCTTGGTTTTCTAGGTTTTAGAAGTTTTGTGTAATTTCTAAAATGGAGGAATTGTGTTGTTGATTGCCTATCTCAGTGTTGTTTTGTTACTTATGTTGTATAATGAATCCATAAACATCTGTGCTTACACGTTTTGGGTAATTAGGGATCAAAATTGGGTTTTTGGATGTTTTAGGGTTAGAGAATTCGAGGATTTACCCTGCCCAGACAACCGTTCGCTTAATCGAACTTCCCGTCGCTTAAGCGACCATTCAAAGTAGTTGCCCAGAACTTAGTTGAGGCTGTTCGCTTGAGCGAGCCTTGAGCGAACTCGTAAGCGAAGTCACCTTTCCTCTCGGCGTTTCGCTCGCTTAAGCGAAGAGGCCTTCGCTTAAGCGAAGAAGGCTTTTAACAGCCGCATTGTGACCTTAGTTTCAAACTTAAGGAGGCCTGTCCGGGTACTCCAAAATGCTTAGGTTGAGCTGTATAACCCCTGACTAAGTACTAAACCTTATAGAAACTTCTTGTTGCTTGAAAATGAATGATTTAAGTGAAATTGTGCACTATTTGGTGAACCTTGTTGCAAGGTCTTGGTCGAGTCCTATTCAGTTGTAGTCGTACGGTATGTCATAGTTGATTATGCATGCTAGATGTTGATGTTGTTGTCGAGTTGTATGCAGGTATACACTATTTAGTCCATTTCATACTCATACCTTGTTGAGGGCTCATGCCCTGGAGTGTTTTCACTCAACCGTTGAGGGCTTATGCCCTGGAGTGTTTATCACTCAATCGTTGAGGGCTTATGCCCTGGAATGTTATTTCATTCAAACTGTTGGGGGCTTATGCCCCGGAATGCTTAGCATTCAACGCGCGTAAAATGGTACCACATGCATGATGCATTTGTCGTTGTCGATGTCGCATTGTCGTAGTCGTTGTCGTTGGTCATGTCGTTGGTGTTCATTGCTGATAATGACATTGTTGTTGTTGTTGTTGTTGTTGTTTAATGTTGTTGAAGATAATTACGTTGCTATTACATATGTGTATATTAATTCACATTATATATGAATTGAATAATGTCTGTTGTAATATGTTGTTGTTTCTTTGATTTGATGGATTATATATATTTATTATTGATCGTGTATCTCACCCCTTCTGCTGGAATTGCCGCCTTGTGGGCAAGTGCAGGTAACGAAGATTAGTAGAGATGTCGGCTCAAGTGTCTTAGGGCTCTGATACGTAACGGGATGGGATTATGTTGCTTGTTTTCTCTTTCCTTACGTAATAATTTTAATTTAATGAAACCTTTGATGAGGCCTGCGTGCCAAGGATTTATTCAGTTGTTTAAAATTAATTCCGCTGCGAAGTTTTGAAGTTAATTATTATTGACTATTTTATTGGAGAATATTTATTCATCCGTTAATTTTTGAGAATTTATTTGAATGAAAAAGTAGCATTCCGTTTGGTGATAAACTCTGATTTAATTTGTTAATTATTAATGTTGGGAGTACGGGGTGTTACAATTGGTATCAGAGCAGGTCGGTCCGTCCGGCCAAGTAGTAGAGTCGAGTCGAGCCTAGTAGAGTCGTGTGACAATTTTGTATTGTCTTTGATGTCCTGGTTGTTGTTGTAGTGTAGATTTTCGCGATGGCTGGAAGGAATGATGTTGCACTTGCTGCTGCCTTGCAAGCGATGGCTCAAGCTGTGGGTCAACAGAATAATGCTGGTGGTAACGACGGTGTTCGCATGTTGGAAACCTTCCTGAGGAACCATCCACCAACGTTCAAGGGTAGGTATGACCCTGATGGGGCGCAGACATGGTTGAAGGAGATTGAAAGAATCTTCAGAGTGATGCAATGCACTGATGTTCAGATGGTACGATTTGGCACACATATGCTGGCTGAGGAGGCTGATGATTGGTGGGTGAGTGTGCAACCAGTGCTAGGGAATGAAGGAGCTGTGATTACTTGGGCTGTGTTCAGAAGAGAGTTTCTGAATAGGTATTTTCCGGAAGATGTCCGAGGTAAGAAGGAGATTGAATTTCTGGAACTGAAGCAAGGTGATATGTCAGTAACAGAGTATGCTTCCAAGTTTGTTGAGTTGGCAAAATTTTACCCGCATTACACTCCTGAGACTGCTGAGTTCTCTAAATGTATCAAGTTTGAGAATGGTCTGCGTGCTGAGATTAAGCGGGCCATTGGTTATCAGAAGATCCGCAATTTTTCTGATTTGGTGAGTAGCTGCAGGATTTACGAAGAGGATACGAAAGCTCACTATAAAGTGCTTAATGAAAGGAAGAGCAAGAGCCAGCAGAACCGTCCTAAGCCTTACAGTGCTCCTGCTGATAAGGGGAAACAACGGGTAAATGATGAGAGGAGGCCCAGGAAGAATGAGACTCCTGCGGAAGTTGTCTGCTACAAGTGTGGTGAGAAAGGCCACAAGAGTAATGCTTGCCACCGTGATGAGAAGAAATGCTTCCGATGTGGGAAGAAAGGACATACAATAGCTGAATGCAAACGTGGTGATGTTGTATGTTTCAATTGTGATGAAGAGGGTCATCTTAGTTCACAATGCAAGAAGCCTAAGAAGGCTCAGTTTGGAGGGAAAGTGTTTGCATTGTCTGGTACACAGACGGACAATGAGGATCGACTTATTCGAGGTACTTGTTATTTTGATGATACTCCTTTAATTGCTATTATAGATACTGGTGCTACGCATTGTTTTATTGCTGTTAGTTGTGCTTCTAAGTTGGGACTTACTATGTCTAAAATGGATGGAGAAATGATTGTTGAAACTCCAGCTAAGGGTTCAGTGACTACTTCTCTTGTTTGTTTAAGCTGTCCACTGTCTGTGTTTTGTAGAGATTTTGAAGTTGACCTTGTATGTTTACCGTTGACGGGTATGGATGTAATCCTTGGGATGAACTGGTTAGAGTATAACCATGTCCTCATCAATTGTTTTAGTAAGACAGTACGTTTCTCTTCCGCTGAAGAAGAGAGTGAAGTTGATTTCTTGAGTACTAAGCAGTTGAAGCAGATTGAGCGCGACGGAATTATGATGTTTTCCTTGTTAGCATATTTGTCAGTGGAGAATCAAGCAGTGATTGATAGCCTACCTGTCGTGAATGAATTCCCAGAAGTTTTTCCTGATGAGATTCCCGATGTGCCACCGGAAAGAGAAGTTGAATTTTCAATTGATCTTGTTCCGGGTACGAAGCCTGTGTCGATGGCTCCTTACCGTATGTCAGCAGCTGAGTTGGCAGAGTTGAAGAAGCAGTTGGACGACCTACTTGATAAGAAGTTTGTAAGACCAAGTGTTTCACCTTGGGGAGCGCCGGTGTTATTGGTTAAGAAGAAAGATGGTAGCATGAGGCTGTGTATAGATTACCGTCAGTTGAATAAAGTGACGATAAAGAATAGGTATCCACTTCCGAGAATTGATGACTTGATGGATCAGCTAGTGGGTGCCCGTGTGTTTAGTAAGATTGATTTGAGATCAGGTTACCATCAGATCAAGGTGAGGGATGAAGATATGCAGAAGACGGCGTTCAGGACGCGATATGGTCACTATGAGTATAAGGTGATGCCTTTCGGTGTTACTAATGCACCTGGTGTATTTATGGAGTATATGAACAGAATTTTCCATGACTTCTTGGATAGATTTGTTGTCGATTTTATTGACGATATTCTGATTTATTCTAAGACTGAAGAAGAGCATGCAGAGCATTTGAAGATTGTTTTGCAAGTGTTGAAAGAAAAGAAGTTGTATGCCAAGTTATCCAAATGTGAGTTCTGGTTAAGTGAAGTAAGTTTTCTTGGCCACATTATTTCTGGTAGTGGTATTGCGGTTGACCCGTCGAAAGTTGAAGCGGTATCGCAATGGGAGACTCTGAGGTCCGTTACAGAGATTAGAAGTTTTCTGGGCTTAGCAGGTTATTACCGTAGATTTATTGAAGGATTCTCGAAGTTGGCACTTCCTTTGACGCAGTTGACCTGTAAGGGTAAAGCTTTTGTGTGGGATATTCAGTGTGAGAATAGTTTCAATGAGTTGAAGCAAAGGTTGACGACAGCTCCGATTTTGATTTTACCGAAGCCGGAAGAACCTTTTGTTGTTTATTGTGATGCGTCCAAGTTAGGCTTAGGTGGTGTACTTATGCAAGATGGTAAGGTGGTAGCTTATGCTTCAAGGCAGTTGAGGATACATGAGAAGAACTATCCTGCACATGATTTAGAATTGGCTGCTGTAGTTTTTGTGTTAAAAATTTGGAGGAATTATTTGTACGGTTCCAGATTTGAGGTGTTCAATGATCATAAGAGTTTGAAATACTTGTTTGATCAGAAGGAGTTGAATATGAGGCAGAGAAGATGGCTCGAGTTGTTGAAGGACTATGATTTTAGTTTGAATTACCATCCGGGTAAAGCTAATGTGGTTGCAGATGCCTTGAGCAGAAAGACGTTGCACATGTCTGCTATGATGATAAAAGAGTTCGAGTTACTTGAGCAATTTAGAGACTTGAGCTTAGTTTGCGAATTGGCACCTCAGAGCGTGCAGTTGGGTATGTTGAAGATCAATAATGAATTCTTGAATAGTATCAAGGAAGCGCAGGAAGCTGATGTTAAGTTTGTAGACTTGATGGTTGCTAGTAATGAAGCGAAAGGTAGTGATTTCCAGGTTGATGATAAAGGTGTGTTAACATTCCGAGGCAGAATTTGTATTCCTGATAATGATGAGTTGAAAAAGATGATTTTGGAAGAAAGTCACAGGAGTAGCTTAAGTATTCATCCGGGAGCTACGAAGATGTATCACGACTTGAAGAAGATGTTCTGGTGGTCTGGATTGAAGCGAGATGTCGCGCAATTTGTTTATGCATGTTTAACTTGTCAGAAATCTAAAGTTGAACATCAGAAGCCTGCAGGATTGTTGACACCATTAGATGTGCCAGAATGGAAGTGGGATAGCATATCCATGGATTTTGTAACGAGCTTACCGAATACTCCGAAGGGGCATGATGCCATTTGGGTAGTTGTTGACAGGTTAACCAAGTCAGCACATTTTATTCCGATCAATATCAATTATCCAGTAGCTCAGTTGGCAGAGATTTACATTCATAATATTGTGAAGTTGCATGGTGTTCCGTCAAGCATTGTGTCGGATAGAGATCCGAGGTTCACTTCGAGGTTTTGGAAGATCTTGCAAGAGGCTTTGGGTTCAAGGTTGAAATTGAGTTCGGCTTATCATCCGCAAACAGATGGTCAGTCGGAGAGAACGATTCAGTCGTTAGAGGATTTGCTGAGAGTGTGTGTACTTGAACAAGGTGGAGCTTGGGATAGTCATCTACCGTTAATAGAATTCACGTACAACAACAGTTACCATTCGAGTATTGGTATGGCACCATTCGAAGCTTTGTATGGTCGGAGGTGCAGAACCCCTTTGTGTTGGTTTGAGACGGGTGAAAGTGTTGTGTTAGGACCAGAGATTGTTCACCAGACTACGGAGAAGGTCAAGTTGATAAGAGAACAGATGAAAGCGTCGCAGAGTAGACAGAAGAGTTACCACGACAAGCGTAGAAAGGATCTTGAGTTTCAAGAGGGAGACCATGTGTTCCTGAGAGTCACTCCTATGACCGGGGTGGGTCGTGCGTTGAAGTCGAAGAAGTTGACTCCGAAGTTTATTGGTCCTTATCAGATATCGGAGAGGATTGGGCCAGTGGCATATCGAATAGGTTTGCCACCACATCTTTCGAATCTGCATGATGTGTTTCATGTGTCGCAGCTGCGGAAGTACGTAGCGGATCCTTCGCATGTTATACCAAGGGATGACGTGCAAGTTAGAGACAACCTTACGGTGGAAACTTTACCGTTGAGAATTGATGATCGTAAGGTGAAGAAGTTGAGAGGCAAGGAGATACCTCTGGTGAGAGTTGTCTGGGGTGGAGTAACTGGTGAAAGCTTGACTTGGGAGCTGGAGAGTAAGATGCTAGAGTCTTATCCTGAGTTGTTTGCTTGAGGTAATATTTCGAGGACGAAATTCTTTAAGTGGGGGAGAGTTGTAACGCCCTAGTTGTCGATTATTTTATTTCAGTTGATTTTAATAAGTTTCTATGATTTTAAATAATTATGTTGATTTTTGGGGTGTTATATTTTATATATGATTATTTGATAATTTAATCGAATAGGTGAGAATTAATATTATTTGAAGTTTTGGAGGTTAAAAAGATAGTATGATTTATTTTTTTTTAAATTAGAAATAATATAGAATTATTATTTATGTAGAATTAAGGGGGGTTAATGAGAATTAATAGTAATAAAAGGGGGTTTAATGAAATAGGAGAGGTTAGGTTTTTAGTAAAAAGAAAGAAAGGTCAGACAAACATTTTTTAACGTACAGTAGAGAAAAAGAGAGATTTGAGAGAAAGAGGAGAAAAACCAAGAGGCTAGGAGAAGAGCTAGGAAGGGATCAAAATTTGCTGTAGGCTTTCAATCTTGCTGAATTAAGGTAAGGGTGGGATTCCTTTCACTAATAATGTATATAATTCTGAAAATTGTGAATTTTGGTGTTCTTGGTTTTCTAGGTTTTAGAAGTTTTGTGTAATTTCTAAAATGGAGGAATTGTGTTGTTGATTGCCTATCTCAGTGTTGTTTTGTTGCTTATGTTGTATACTGAATCCATAAACATCTGTGCTTACACGTTTTGGGTAATTAGGGATCAAAATTGGGTTTTTGGATGATTTAGGGTTAAAGAATTCGAGATTTACCCTGCCCAGACAACCGTTCCCTTAAGCGAACTTCCCGTCGCTTAAGCGACCATTCAAAGTAGTTGCCCAGAACTTAGTTGAGGCTGTTCGCTTGAGCGAGCCTTGAGCGAACTCGTAAGCGAAGTCACCTTTCCTCTCGGCGTTTCGCTCGCTTAAGCGAAGAGGCCTTCGCTTAAGCGAAGAAGGCTTTTAAAAGCCGCATTGTGACCTTAGTTCATACTTAAGGAGGCCTGTCCGGGTACTCCAAAATGCTTAGGTTGAGCTGTATAACCCCTGACTAAGTACTAAACCTTATAGAAACTTCTTGTTGCTTGAAAATGAATGATTTAAGTGAAATTGTGCACTATTTGGTGAACCTTGTTGGAAGGTCTTGGTCGAGTCCTATTCAGTTGTAGTCGTACGGTATGTCATAGTTGATTATGCATGCTAGATGTTGATGTTGTTGTCGAGTTGTATGCAGGTATACACTATTGAGTCCATTTCATACTCATACCTTGTTGAGGGCTCATGCCCTGGAGTGTTTTCACTCAACCGTTGAGGGCTTATGCCCTGGAGTGTTTATCACTCAATCGTTGAGGGCTTATGCCCTGGAATGTTATTTCATTCAAACTGTTGGGGGCTTATGCCCCGGAATGCTTAGCATTCAACGCGCGTAAAATTGTACCACATGCATGATGCATTTGTCGTTGTCGATGTCGCATTGTCGTAGTCGTTGTCGTCGGTCATGTCGTTGGTGTTCATTGCTGATAATGACATTGTTGTTGTTGTTGTTGTTGTTGTTGTTGTTGTTTAATGTTGTTGAAGATAATTACGTTGCTATTACATATGTGTATATTAATTCACATTATATATGAATTGAATAATGCCTGTTGTAAGATGTTGTTGTTTCTTTGATTTGATGGATTATATATATTTATTATTGATCGTGTATCTCACCCCTTCTGCTGGAATTGCCGCCTTGTGGGCAAGTGCAGGTAACGAAGATTAGTAGAGATGTCGGCTCAAGTGTCTTAGGGCTCTGATACGTAACGGGATGGGATTATGTTGCTTGTTTTCTCTTTCCTTACGTAATAATTTTAATTTAATGAAACCTTTGATGAGGCCTGCGTGCCAAGGATTTATTCAGTTGTTTAAAATTAATTCCGCTGCGAAGTTTTGAAGTTAATTATTATTGACTATTTTATTGGAGAATATTTATTCATCCGTTAATTTTGGAGAATTTATTTGAATGAAAAAGTAGCATTCTGTTTGGTGATAAACTCTGATTTAATTTGTTAATTATTAATGTTGGGAGTACGGGGTGTTACATTTTTCCGCGGTCCTCTTCACTCAAAAGACGTTTCATGTGGATTCTGTCGTCGCAGGAACATCCGTAGGTAATTAACTTTTGCTGAGGTTTATCTTGTGGGAGAAATAAGATTATTTGAACATTTTCCTTACTTTCATGCAGATTTACATGCGGTATTTCTCACTTTAATAAAGCCTTAGGAAATTCTGCATGTATTACCCTCTTCATGGATTTTCTTGCAGATTTTCATTTACCCTTCCTGCATAATTTCCCACGGTTTTTTACCCTCTTCATGGAGTTTTATTTACTCGCCTTACATATTGTATATGTCCTCTATAATTATATATTTAAGATCAGAATATGTAAATGAATTGTCAAACTACTTATGTCAATTGCAATTAATATTTTTTATTATGTTAAAATATTTTGAGAGTATTGTTAGAACACAAATTTCTATTAAAAAATATTATAACACAAATATTGACAACAACAATCAGATACCATGTGGGAAATAGGTCACATCCATATTTATTGTGTGTGTGCAAGATCAATTTAATAGTTTATCTCTTTTATTTAAAAAGGACAATTAGTTTCGTGACAATAATATAAAAGTGACACTTAAATCCCAGAAACCTGTTAGGAAACGACAATTACATCCCTCACAACATTTAAGAACCGAAAATATAGTCCATGAGATAAAAAAAAATGTAAAATATTTGTGGTGTTTCAAATTCACTTTCATTTGTCTATGTAAGTTTCATGTGGTATTTAATTTTATGTCTACAGACTACACAAAGAGAGAATAATGCAAAGATGAGACATGTAAAAAAAAGAAAATATTAATTTATATGTATTAATTAATTATGGAGCCCAAAGTAACAAAAAAAAAATAGGTGACTACAATTACTTAAAAAGAAATGTGTGCATCAAAATTGACGTTAAGAAGGCATTAACTAAAAGAAATGGACAAGTTAAATCAATTACTCCCTCCGGTTCACAATACATGTCGCTTTTAGAGAATAATTTTATTCCACTTTATTTGTCACTTTCAAGTTTCAATGCAACATTAATTATTGGCTTATCAATAATATCCTTGCCTTTTTTTTGAGAAATCAAAATGATATATATTAAACAAACAAAATACTATCTTTCCAGCACAAGATGTACCACATAAGTCATCCAAAAATTACAACAAAAGTTCAACAAATATATTACAAATTAACCAATACCCGCACATAGAAATGGGGTTTGACACCAATTATAAAAGCTATACTGAAAAATTAATGAAACAACATGTCATTTCTTTTCTTCCATATAACCCACGAACTAGCAAACCATATCAACTGCATTTTAGGGCATCGAGCGTAGGCTCCCTGTCCACTAAAAGCAAAGATGTGAAACACTCAGGGGCTCTCTGTATTCCAGCAAAAGTATCAAGCCATTCCTTCTTGAAGTTGGAGGCATTAGGAGGGAAAATCTTCTTCCCTGGGTGCGCGCCAATAGAGACCCATGTCCCTTTATTAACATCCATCATTCCGTAGAAATGGAAGAAAACACCAACAGAGGGCTCCAGAGCTAAAGCCTTACAAAAAATCTCAAAACCCCAAATAAACGCCTAGCTATCAGGTCGTATTTGAGACGGCGCCACATTCAAGTACTTCAGAACGTTCATTTCATACGCCGTAAAAGGGATCTGAACCCCAAACCCCTCTAGGACCACCATATACATTAGGTACGATTGATCCAAATCGCCCTCTCTCTTATGATCAAAAACCCTCTCATGTACATCACAAGATAATACCACCACATCTTCCTCGTTTCAAGTAGAAGAAATATGCAGCTTACTACGAAGATTATTGACGTCTGGTACGTCACTATACAATGAATACTCCTGACGAAACTCATCCGCAAACTGAGTCATCTCAAAGATATCATGCAAGTTTTGATTCTCCAAATGAGGTGATGACGGGTTACAAGGACATATCTCACGACAAATCTCCTCCTTAGGATCTGTTCGCGGGGTAGCATAGAGAAACACACAATCACTACTTGAACTATCACCGCTATCGCTATCACTAGACAAATCGCTAAATATATTTTCGCCATAAAGCCCTAAGTCATACACGTCCCAATCAATCACCCCATTTGACCGAGTTGCATTCCGTAAGTAATCCTTTCTTATTGATCTCTCTTAGGTTCCGTTGAACGTTCATTATTTTTTTATATTTAAACCAAGATCTTGCTACGAGGCATTGGTCATCATCACCGTATTACAATATTTCCTTGGGTTCTTCTTATAAGAGAGATAAATGAGTCGACAAAATGTTGATCTTATATATACATCAAATATAAAAAGAAGAACCGAAGGAAATATTGTTGACTCATTTATCCTTGGGTTCTTCTTATAAGAGAGATAAATGAGTCAATTTTTTTATCCTTTAAAAAGTATAACAAACAAGATGAGTATATATATACTTACTTTTTCATTATCTCAATTATACTCTTAAATAACTTTTACTTGTATAAAGATTGTTGCTGGTGTCATTAAAAAAAAGAATTTAGATTATATTTTTTATTATATTATTGATGTCATTGATATATATTATCATGATTCATTTGGTTTCTTATAATTTGAAAGAAACAAATATTTATATTTTTAGTTTTAATTAAAATAAAAAATTTCATAAACACCGTTCATAATTTTTAAAAGTTAGCGCCACAAATATAGTGGAAAAACGGGCACATGAGTGTCTGTCTTTTCTCTAGTAATTTAATAACGCCTTTGTCCCCAATATATATATATATATATATATATATATATATATATATAATAAAACTTAAACATGCATCCAGTTCATTATTTCAAATCTTCTCTCCTTTGCAATATGGAACTCAAATCTTCCTTCTTCATAGTTTCCCCATTCATCTTCTTGTTATTTTGCCTAGCAAAGATCTACAAGCATAAAATCAAAGTGAGGAGCCATAAACTTCCACCAGGACCATGGAAGCTTCCTCTAATAGGAAACTTGCATCAAATTGCATTTGCAGGAAAACTTCTACACCATACACTTAGAGATCTATCACACAAATATGGACCTCTTATGCATATTCAGCTTGGTGAACTTTCTGCCGTGGTTGTTTCATCTCCTAATTTGACCAATGAAATAATGAGGACACATGATCTTCATATGGTGATTATTGAAGACACATGAGGACACATCTCCTAAAAGATATTCTCATGTCTTCATATGGTGATTATTGAAGACAGATGAGAAAAATATGTACATTAGAGCTTCTTAGTGCTAAAAGGGTCCAATCTTTGATCTTTCTAAAATTATTAGGTCTTTGGTAACTTCCTTTATTTCAAGGGCAACTTTTGGTAAAAAAATCTAAGTATGAAGATGAACTTTTGTGTATGCTGAAACAAGCAATGGATATGACAAGTGGTTTTGACGTTGCTGATTTATTCCCTTCATTTAAACCTATTCATTTCATTACTCGGTTGAAACCTAGATTGAAGAATTTTAAAAAGAAATTGGATATGATTTTTGAAAAAATTATAAACGAGCATCAATCAAACCATGGCCTGCAAGGTGAAAATATAGTTGAAAATATAGGCTGAACAACCGAAAATAAACACCATAAAAGACACCCCTACACACAACACCTAGTCAAACCCTAGCTTAAAAAGAACACACCTGTTGTTAAGATATGTGTTTTCGCAAAATTTTCGTGGTAAGAGTGTTCCTTATATTAAGAATTTCTCTTTAAAGAATCATATTTGTGATGTAGTGTTGAATGCTGGCGTATAAAAAATGATTAAATGTTGAAATAATTCTTGTAATATACGTGAAGTCTATAGATAGAGATGGAAATAGGCTAGGCCCGGCCGGGCTTTATAAGGCCTGAGCCTGACCTACTATAAAAAGTATAGGTCCGAGCCTGGCCTTTGGCCTGCAATAGGCCAATTTTTAAGGCTTGGGCATCACCTTTTCAAAGGCCTATCAAGCCGGAAAACATATTTAAAAGCCTACTTTACTTAATATCATATATTGTCTTTATCCAACTCTATATCATATTTTGTCTTTATCCTATCATGACCATCGATAAAGTACAAAAATGGCCTAGAGGTCGAATTTTTACATGATTTTTTGCACGTTTCTTTAGGACATTATAATAAGGCATACCACATAAAATTAGAATTTTTTGACAAAGAAACAAATTAATTATGAGTTTTTTAAGAGCCAAAAACTATTTTTTTTGAACAGGCAAAAATGAGACTTATATTAACAACAAAAGCGTTGTTTCTTCCGAACAAGGTGTGATGAAAGAAAACAACGATAATTGCATAGAGAGTTCAGATAAAATGGAAAAACAACACAGGGACATCTAACACAGGTACTGCAATTATCCTATTCCCAAACAAAGAGTAGGACAAGCGAGCTAATTATGAATCCCTAAAACATGTACTGCGTTTGCTGCCTTCAACCACCAATAAGAATGAATTTGGACCTTTTCGAATAACTGATGAATAGTAGTTTCCGTGTTATTAAACTGTCTACTATCACGTTCAGTCCATAACACCCACACACATGAGAGCCACACAAGTTGCATAAAGGAGCGTTTAATTGCAGCCCCTCCTGTGAAAAAGGTTAACTGTAAAAAATGGTCAGACACATCAATCGGATCAGCACCACTCACACCAATCCACGCACGGACTTGATGTCATGACGCATTGAAAATGGAACAAGAAACAAATAAATGTTGAGTTGTTTCCGCTTCCCCACAACCAGCAACACACACATTGGCGTCATGAACAGGCATTCCACGAGGCACCAAATTCGCCTTAGTTGTTTCTCATCGGATGTTGGTTTATCTCTTTAATTCCACCAAGAATGTTTTTTTTGTGGTCCATCCCTTACCAATGCTCCTATGTTTGTTTCTTGGCACCCCCTCCATATAACATGATTTAAGTTAATGTTAATGATTGTTCTATTGGTAACCCTGGAATATCAGGCTTTGGGAGCCTTATTAGAAATTCAAATGGTGGTTGGATCGCTTATTTTTTGGGAAGTTGTAGTCATGCAACTAATATTAATGATGAGTTTTGTACGGATTGAAACTTACTTGGATTTAGAGACATCATTTTTTAGTCATTTTCTTAAACAACTTTGACTTTTATCAAGGACGGAGTCCCCCTACTCACCCTTATTATCCTATTATTGATAACATTTGTTCCTTTATGTCGAGAGATTGAAATGTTATGTTTTATCATACTTTGCATGAAGCAAACTCTTGTGCAAATTGACATCCTAAATTGCGTGCAACATGTTAAGATTTAAACCCATGAGGAGAGCCCAAGCCAAAGAGACTAGTCCATTAGGTGGGAGAACCTCATGGTTTAAATACTACATCAAACACTTTTATCTACTTGATGTGGGACTCATAACATTGTCACGACCTTTAAGAGCCTACGTCCAAAACGTATTTCACTCTATCGACACTTACCCGATGGTAGCCCATTCCTTTTTGGCGGCTTCACTCACCATTTAGTATTCAGTGGAACACCTTAATCAACCTATAGGTTGCCCTTTCCGTGGTCCAACTCTAGTACGTGTTTTGAATTAGTCTAAATTGAATTTGACTATTAGAGCAGATACAATCAATAAAGGAAATTGAGGAAGCAATGCTAGTAACCCAATTCAACTTTGAACAAGTAATTCATAATCGAATAGTTATCGAACAATCAAACTTTTAATACACAAGAAAATAACTAAACTTATCAAAATATCAAACCAAGACTAAAACCTAGAAATAAAGCAATAAAAAAAACTTAACCATTTGCTATATGATAAATCAATTTAAAGAAGTTATCAATAATGACAAGTGGTTGAATAATCGAATTGAGTTTTCAAAGTTTTTCTCAATCACCTAACAATTATCAATTCATCTAATCAATCAACATATATCAAATTATATTGCAAGAAATAAAGAAAAGGGAGAGGAGAACACCAAATTTATAGAGGTTCCCCTAATTGTCCTTGCTATGAGGTATAGAAGAAAACTTCTCTTCTACATTCTTCCACTAGAATGTTTAAAATGTTTACAAGAGCCAATTACAAAGGTTCCTTAAATTTAATTACAAATCAACTCGGTCCTAAATCTTCTACACTATGTAATCACTTCAAAGCCTCCAATCTTCAAGCCTCCTTGAAATTGGATAATCCCAATGTCTTTGAATCTCAAACTTGCAATCAATCCATCAATCTTCTTAACCAAGAAATCTTCTTTGCTATTGCCTTGCTTCGATCCCATTAAACTTTGATTGTTTGAGAGACAACCCCAACAATCACCTTTGGAAGTGAAAAGTACCTCATTTCCTTTAGATCCTTGATGGTCCACTAAAATTCTTCAAAGAAACCAAACTTACAATTATCATATAGCACCCTAACAATCTAGATCTCAAATCCTACTAGTCTTCTTAGAAAAAATGTTTAGTCTGATAAGTTTGTAGAAAAAGAGAGAGAGAAAAGACTTTAGATTGCTTTTGTAATTTGATTTAATGCGTAATATAATGAGTGGAGGCAAATTTAAATGAGTGATATATGAACAAGTTGGGCTTAAAATAAAGCTAAAAATGTGTGTTTGATTCTAATCAGCAATATCATGAATCAAATCAATAGTGTATTTTTTGAATTCTGGGTTGTTATGAAGATCGAGTAGATAACCATGAAACGTGATTCAATTCACTAATTTCAAGATGAAGATTAATACAAATCATCATAATTTTGAAGTCAGCTGAGGCGGCGCCTATGGAAGGGCGCGCCTCAGCTTCATGAGTCTTTCCAGAGGGTGCCTAAACCTTTAGAAAGGGTCGCTAGGTCTTCAGGAAAGTATTGACGGTCCATGTAGAAATTTTATTTAAGAAATTATGTTAATTTATTCCTTTAGATGTTTTTTTCCGATCACTTATTCCTTTAGATGCTAAAAATTAATATTTTGTAATAAATACTTATTATTTATGAAATCATTAGAATATTGTTTGTCCCAACTGTCCTTAGTCAAATCTTTAACTTACCCAAATCTGCTTCCAGCATGACCCGTTAGCTTGGAAAGTGTAAAAATCATTAAATTTTCATGTGCATCAGGTTGTGTAATATGTGTGTAATGTGGTCATGATTGTTTCGGGATGTCACCAATTCTATAAAGCTCTAGTTTAAACAATCATTTTTCCACGTTACTGTGTCTATTAAATTTATAGTGCTCTGATTTAAAATATTCAGTTTGCTCTTTATAGACCTAGCAAAACAAAAACAACATTTGATCAATATAGGGCCCGTTTGTTATAGATTCTAAAAAAATGTATTTTTCTTTGTATTTTTAAAAATAGATTTTTTGGAAATTTACTCGAAAATAGTATAGGTTATTTCAAACTCATTTGTTATAAGTTAAAAAAGATATTTTGACATTCATTAACCTAAATATTCATTGTTCGAGATTTTACATAGTGAAAATCGCATATTTTTTCAAAATGATATATCTTAAAAATGATTTTTATGAAAAGCTATTTGAAATAGCGTTTTTTTTAGAGATTTTTTCAAAAAAAAAATTATCCAAAAAAATTATAACAAAATGATGAAATAGCTAGAATGACATTTTAAGATAAGTTATTCAAACCGGATTTTTATTTGAAGCTTTCCTTAAAAATTTCTTTGTTAATTTACTTTTTAACAAAAATATGTTACACTACAAAAATTTATTTTATAAAAAGTTATAACAAACGGTCCCATAACACAAGTTCTATGGTTTAGCTCTAAATGGAGTTTTGCAAACTTTGAGGAAAATATTAATAATTAGGTGTTGAATGTTTTTTTTGTTGAGAAAAATCAAATTTAAATGAACTTTTTTTACTTAAAAATAGAAATGTTTTAATCTTCATTGCTTAGGTATAGACCACATTTTATTTGCAGAAAAATAAAGGACCAGAAAACACAACTCGTGTTGCATCTTGTTTGATTTAAAAATTCGTTATATGACTCAACAAAATGGAGGGTATTGATGGGTAAAAGTTGAAATTCTTATCCATCCAATAAACCATGATGACAACATTTTGTCTAATAAATAGCTAAAATCATTTTACTTTATGCTAAAAGAAATTGGGTCCGTTTGTCTCAACTTTACAAAGAATAGATTCTGTGTTAAAAGAATCTAGAGATTTTTTTTAGAGATTTTAAAAAAAAAATCTGAAGTTGTTTTTGTTTGCCTACTATCCATAAAAATTCATTCTTTTTGAAAAAAAATGAGTAGTTTTGACTTGTACATGTGTTGCCTCTTTGTTTTTGAAAAATACAGATTTTGAGAAAAGATAATTCTAATATCTTTTTATTTTAGGGTCAAAATACATTTTCTTGATAAAATGATTTTTCTAAAAATCCTAAACAAACACTTAAAATTTAAAAAAAAATGATTTTTTTATGGAAAAATAGATTTTTTTTGAAAAAAAATCTGAAACAAACAGGCCCATTCTCTCTGCTTTAGTAAAAAAAGGATATTCTTTGCCCCGTGTCTATGTACCTATTTCTCATATCGCTTTACCACATAAATTATGGGTCCAATTGATCACTAGAAAATATATTATTGAATCCAACATATTTTAGGCAAAGACCGTAAAGTAAACTCATATTCTTGGCAATATGTATTTAAAGTAGCAAATATTCTCAGTTCAAGATTCATTAGGCGTGTGGATAGAGGAGACATTTCCATTTGGTACGATAAATGGTTTTCTCATGGTCGTCTTTGTGAGAGTTCATCATGTTGAACAAAATGATTCCAATCTTTGCATTAATGATATACGCCACAACGACGTTCGAATTTTATCTTAAATCCATGCATCTTCTTCTTCAAGATATTAAAATGGAGATGGAAAGTATTTTTACCAATGTCAACTTTGATGACATGATTGTGTGGAATCCATCTATTTTAGGTACATATCCCACTAAATCGACATATTATTGGTTAACTATTTTACCAGGCCCTGATCTGAAGGTGGTTGTGACTTGGACTTGAATTTGGAAGCTTAAACTCCCTGAAGATGTTCGCCATTTTTTGCGGATTATTATGCATGGAAAGTTTCCAACTAATCAGGTTTGCTGCTTTCATCACATCTTGTCATTTGCTTCTTGTTATAGATGTGGTGTTTCGTCGGAAACCATTTTACATATGTTTCGTGATCGTCTGAAGGTCATGCAAGTTTGGAACAACCATAAACTTGATTTTCATAATGATCCTTATGAAGATGATCTTAGTTTATAGTTCAACATGCATGCAATCGGCCAACATAGCATTCTTTTTCTCATCGGATGTTGGTTTATTCGGAAGTCTAGAAAAGGTTAAGATTTTTCCGACATTAATCACCCTTTCTAGTATATTCTTAGCCAAATTAATTATCTCTTTAATTCCACCAAGAATGTTTTTTTTGTGGTCCATCCCTTACCCATGCTCCTATGTTTGTTTCTTGGCACCCCCTCCATATAACATGATTTAAGTTAATGTTAATGATTGTTCTATTGGTAACCCTGGAATATCAGGCTTTGGGAGCCTTATTAGAAATCCAAATGGTGGTTGGATCGCTTATTTTTTGGGAAGTTGTAGTCATGCAACTAATATTAATGATGAGTTTTGTACTATTTTGTACGGATTGAAACTTACTTGGATTTAGAGACATCATTTTTGAGTCATTTTCTTAAACAACTTTGACTTTTATCAAGGACGGAGTCCCCTTACTCATCCTTATTATCCTCTTATTGATAACATTTGTTCCTTTATGTCGAGAGATTGAAATGTTATGTTTTATCATACTTTGCATGAAGCAAACTCTTGTGCAAATTGACATCCTTATTATCAAACTTTTAATACACAAGAAAATAACTAAACTTATCAAAATATCAAACCAAGACTAAAACCTAGAAATAATTACTAAAAGCATACATCAACAACATAAACAATTTCCCCACTCTTCTGAGCACAACTGAATTCAAAATCCATCTAACCGAACTAAAAGAAAATCTGTTACGGTAGACAATAGTTAAATTTGCATTTATTAGTGGATAACAAGTAGGAAATGTTTTAAATTTTTGGCATGCTAGTTCTTGAACATGCTAATGGATATGAGGCATTTTGTAATACGTTGGCACAGTTGCTGGGAAAAACATTTGCCTTATTCCTTCACCCTTGATAATGGGGAAAATGATACCCAATGCAACCTGTAATATCATAAAAAAAATATTTACACTAAAATTTTGCTTCACCATGCCATATCAACAAAATTAAAGCAAGGAGATGATATATATATATATATATATATATATGAGTTTGCTAACTTAGACGCAGTTATGGTTCTTGCGGACTATATGGTCTTGAATAAATGAAATGAATTAGTTGTATAATTCATATTAGAGGTCCTGAATATCACTCTAGAGGGTCACTCATGCAGATAAGATGGTGTTAGTTATAGACTAACTTGATCATAGGGTTTACTTATTAGTCAAGTAATCATAGTCAAGTAATCAGGAGAACACTAGAGTACAATTGTAAGATGTGTGTGAATCATTGTTGATCATATTACACAAGAGAATAAAATTTACACATTGAATTTCCATTTTTCATTCTCTTCTCACTAATTTAAGTTTTATCACTTCTCTTCTTTTCACTTTGTTTTCATGATTCACTTGAGTTATATCACAAATTAGAAGCTTATCTCAACACGGACAACAACTCAAACAATAGTCTAAAATATTGATATTATATGTTAAAGCTAAAATGGATATGAAAAGTACTCACGAAAATAAATCGAGCTCCAAGCCATATTCTTTTTGGCGAAGGAAATGGCATCATTAGACGAACTAGACCATATGTAGCAACACCAATGAAATGGTAAAGCAAACTCAATGGACGAGAATTTAGACCTGCAAGTAGAGCTATTGGTCCATCTGAGAAAACAACTCCTAGACTTAAATAATTGAAAAATGCATCACGCATTTCCTTTCTAGCTGGATCTGGAGATAGAAAAATTACATTATGCAATAAACCAGCTAATGTGTTTATTGTTGATGACGTTGGCTGAAAATTGAATTAGACAATAGAGTGATTTTTGCAATAATATACCACATAATTGTTTCAAAAAACCCTTTCAAAAGATCCATAGACGCTTACCATTTTTAGTAAGAAAGTAGTAAATAGTAGGGGGAAAAAGAGTGAGGGACAAAATATCCTACAATAGCAATATTTGAAGAGAGAAAAAAACACACTAATTAGTGTCTTTAAGACACTCTTTAACAACCTTTAAATAATAATTTTTTATGAAAATTGATGTATTCAATACATTGGAAATTGATCTTTTTAACTTTTCCTATAAATATTTTCTTATTTAAAAATCCTTAAAAAATATTGTTAAGGCATTCGTTAACGAAACCCTAAGTTTTATATTCGTAAGATATTTACCTTGCGTAGGGTGTAGAATGGCTCAAGGTATTTGCAAAGAGCAAAAACATCATGTAGATGAGGCAGAGATTTAAGTAAATTTCTTAGCAAAACAATATCAGACAAAGCCACAGTCATTCCTCCTCCTGTTATAGGGTGACGCATATTGAAGGCATCTCCTATCATTAAAGCCCCAGGAGTGACACATGGTGTGGCAGGCATACTTCTATTGGGCATGACTCTTATGTTTCCTTTGTCAACAGCTGCGATAAAAGAATTATACAACTCTGCAGGAATCTGAACATAAAGTTAGTTCCATCTTTTAGTAAAAAAAATATATTAAACATAAATTTATTGAAAATATAAATCCTACATCAGATAAAAAGTTAGAATAAGAATTTATAAAGCAAGATGAGATAAAAGGCCAATAGGTGTAGATCATTTGAATCATGGTAGTCTAAGCATTGTTGTTAAAACTGCAATTTAAATTCTAAAATTCAGTATTTTATGATTTTATTCACTTTCATGGGTTTAAATTCAATACAAAACCCTAGTAAAATCGCATCAAAATCGAATAAAATCGTGAAACACATGCAAAATTGAAGGATTTTAGGGGATTTTGTCCAATTTTTTTATAATTTTGACCCGATTTTTCAATTGACCTGATTTGTACCCGAGATCCGTTTCTATAAAGACAAAAAAACCAGTTTCTTCTCCAAACTGGTTTAATAATTTGAACCACGGCCTAAAAGTTTCTTCTCCAAACACCCTCCAAAATCCAAAAGCATTCCATCCATATGTAGATCAAGTAGCAGGTGGTGCTTGCGTTGCTTCACGACAGCACCACTTCATCCTCCCGTTCGAATCCAAATGGTTCGTGTTCAACCCTCATCGTCGGTGAGAGGTCTGTCGTCTGCATCACCCACAAACGCCAGCGTCGTGCTGACGCGACTTGTTCTTTTACGTCGATCTTTTGCGCCCAACTTGAGGGGGGTGTTAGTTCGTCGTTGGTTTCAGTTCTGTTCAAAAAACCTGTAAGGGTCTCTGGCTGCTAAAACCCGCAAGGGTCGGTTTTCTGTGTTATGGTTTGTGAGAACATGGTTGGTGGCTGCTACTTGCCTGATTTCTAATTTGTCCAGATCTGTTAAGATCTGCAATTTTCATGGTGTTTGGGTTACCGTCATTGTACCATTGGTTATGTTGTTACTATGACTCTTCGTTGTTTTGTTATCGTGAGTGTTTGTTGTGCTCGAAAGAGCCGTGATGCTTGCTGTTTTTACTTGCAGGGGCATTAGTTGGTCAGTGAATCTGTCTGTGTTGGCGGCAGTTCACACACCAAAAAAAGGTGAGTTTGGATTTTTTCAGATTCGTCTATGGTCTAGTTTGTTCGTTATGTTTGCCGTCTTTTACACACTGCTTTCTCTTGCAATTTGGTTTCGTGCCCAACGCTGGGTTCGCTAGATTGTGGTAGTGTGTATTTTCCTACAAAGCATTTTCTTTTTTATACCACTTTTGTTTAATACTCCCTCCGTTGCACACTAATTAAGGAATGGAATGAAATAATCATTAAACATATCACTTTTACTAAAATGCCCAAGAAAAAGACAAACATAAAGTTGCATTGAAAATTGTGCGAGAGAAAAGTTGGAGTATTTATTGAGGGTAAAGTTGGGAGAGAAAATTTAAGTTGTATTGAAAATGTAAAGTGACATTCATTCTTAAACAATTTTTTTTAGCTAAAGTGACATTCATTATGAAACGGAAGGAGTAACAATTGTAATACCCTTTAAGGGCTGATTACGTGGTTGCTTAGTAAAGTTCACGCTCCCTCAAATTTTGTACTTCCTTTTTTTTATATATTTTCTTTTGCGTACAAAAAATGCAATAATTTGTGGGATACACGAATAATAATTTAGGGATCAGAGGTAAATTAAATTATTTGACTTTTTGAACAATGAACCTCCACTATGTTTTAACACTTAAATGTTTTAGAAGGGTGGGAGACTAAAGAAAGCTTGACTGGCATCTGTTTGGATGTAATTTTAGTGGCAGCAACATTGACACTAACATCGGGTCTGTGAAGGTTTTTGGAGGATAAGAAGGATGAGGTCCCATAGTCACCTTTGTTGGTTGTACAAGGATCAAATTTGAAGGAGTATGAAGACTCTCATCTTTTTTGTTTGCAAAAGGAGGCATGGATATCACAAACAATGACGGATAATCAGATTATTGGTAAAATTGCGGAAAATAAAATTGTGATGGTAATGATATTGTTTTAAGGGAGAGGGTTATGTGTGATTAATGATTGTGAAACCTTTAATATAAAAGGTTTGGCGAGTCAAGCAAAGGAAAATAAAATCAAGGAGTTGGTAAATAACAAAAGTTGGATTTCTTGGCAATTCAAGAAACAAAAATTGAGGCAATTTCAAATCATATATGTTATAATATATTGGGAAGTGATGATTGTGATTGGAAGTTTATTCCTTATGTGGGTATTAGTGGTGTAATTATTTCTATTTAAAATAAGTCGAACTCGAAGCTCAATTATATGGGCAAGTCGAACTCGAAGCTCGATTTGGGGTTGTGTATATAAGGATATCCATGGTAAAAAAATGTTTTGTTTTAAAAATTTATGCTAAATGTGACTTATAAAGCAAAGAGAAGATTGTGGGCGAGTATAGTGGAGACTAGGAGGGCTGTAAGCGAAGAAGAGTGGTTGTTCTTAGAGATTTTAATTAGGTGTGTGGAAGGGATGAGATAAGAGGGGTGATTTAGAGATGAATTTATTCAATAATATTTTGGACGAGGTGGCATTGGAGGATGTTTATATGTTGTGGTGTAGATATACGTGGTACCATACTTAATGTTTGCAATAAGATGGAGGTGCTAATGGAGAATTTAGTTTAGGAGATAGCAGAATTGGATATTACAGGGGAGGTCGGGAGATTGTCTTTAGTGGAAGTGGAGTTTAGAAAGGAAAAGTTTGGAGATTTTTGGAAACTTCAAAAAAGTAAACAAGAAAGTTTGGTACAAAGATCATGATCAAACTGGTTTAAAGATGGGGATGCAAATTCAAAGTTATTACATAGTTATGTGAAGTGTAGAATGAGAAAAAAAAGTGATAAAGGTGATTATATTGGAAAGTGAGTGGGTTTAATTGCCAACAAAAATTAAGGGGAGCGGTGGTGGTTTCTATTTCTAGAGGCATGTTGAGGCGAGTGCGTGGGAGCTTCCAAAGTCGGATGAGGTTATTCTGATAAGGCTTTCCGTTGATGAAAAAAAATTCTTTAATTGTCGTGTTTTCCTTAAAAGAAATTGAACGACTAGTAATAGATAATGATAGATATAAAAGTCTGAAGTCACACGATTCTAACTTTGCTTTTGTCAAGGAGTTTTGGTATCTATTTAAAGAAGGGGTGAATATTATGTTGGATCAATTTCACTGTAACGAGACATTGCCGAAGAGTTTGTGGGCTTATTTTGTCTTTTTAATCGCCCTTTTAATTTAAAGGACTTCTCTCCCATTTTTCTTTTGAGTTGTCTTTACAATATTTTGGCTAAGGTGTTTGCGGTGAGATTATCCAGCATAATGAACTCAATCATCTCCTCTACACAATCGAACTTTCTAAAGTGGATGAGGTGGTTGTTTTCACGATAAGATCAAATCGTCAATGTTTGATTTTTAAAGTTGAATTTGAGAAGGTTTATGATTTAGTGGATTGGGATTTGTAGAATATATGATGGACTGTTGTGCTAAGTGGATTGCTTTGATGGATGGTTGTACTTTTGGAATTTAAATATTTGTGCTTTTAACGGGAGGCCAAGGGAGGAAATAAATACTTAAAGAGGTTGAAAGCAACACGACCTGTTAGTTCCATTTTTGTTTCTTCTTGTAGCGGAAGATTTTAGTGGGTTGATGTGCAATGCGGTGAATCAAAATTTGTTTAGAGGTTTCGGCTTGGGGCATGATGGATGTGGAGAAATATAGTACAAATCAAAAGAAATTTTCTTTGGTGTCGTGTGATGGGAGAATAGAAATTAGTTTGGTGAAGTTGAGGAAGATTTATAATCCAAAGGCAAAGGGAGGTCTTGGGGTGAGAGACATCCGAGTAGTAAATATGAGCCTTTTGTAGATAGTGTGTATCCAAAGAAATTTTCTTAGGGTGGTGTGATGGAAGGGGGGAAATTTAGTTTGGTGAAGTGGAGGACGATTTATAAACCAAAGGCGGACGGAGATCTTGGGGTGATAGACATCCGTAGTGAATACGAGCATTTTGTTAAAATGGAGATGAATATTAATTCAATGAGGTGATGTGCTTTGGAAGGTGGTTCTCATTGGAAAGTGTGAGAATGATATTACTAAGTTTATGGACAACGGTAATGTGTCGTAGTCACACAATTCTTCAAGGTGGTGGAAAGATACTATGCTGTTGGAGGTGTTCGTGAGGGAAAATTGTTTTAATTGGGACTTTGAGAGAAGGGTGGGGAATAAGGAAGCACATGGTTTTGGAAGGCTGTTTGTGTGCGGGATTCCCCTCTTAATGTTTAGTTTCCACGTCTTTACTCGTTATCCACCCAAAGAGTAATATTAGTGAGATAGGGGAGGGTTTTTTTTTACTTGGAATTGGAGGCTTGATTGGCATAAGGTTTGTTTGTTTTGGACGAGAAAAGAGAATCATTAATGGAAGTGATTGTCGATTGGAGGGAGTCGCAAGAGGAGGCAAGTGCATGTGGAAACCATAAGAGTATGGAGTGTTTTTAGTTAAATTAATGCACAATTTATTGGAATAATTGATGATAGAGGATGACAATTAGACTAAAATAGAGAAGAAATTTATTAGTTTTTTATGGAAAATTCCAACTCCTTAAAAAGTGGCGGCGTTTTATTGAAAACTTCGTCAGCAACATATTCCAACTAGAAGAAATCACGCGATTCGTAATCTAATTGAGCAAGAATCATCAGCAAATTTCGTATTCTTTGGGACTGCAAAAGAAACTTATAACCTTCTATTTTTGCATTGCCAAGTTGCTCTCAAGTTGTGGAGCAAAGTTAATTATGTGTTGGCTCAGTTTTAATTTGATAACCCCTAAACCATTGTTTACTCATTTACAATGTTGGAGAGTGGTGTGGTCTATTAAGTAGGTGCGAAAGTGCCTTTTGTTGGTGTGGCACACAACTATTTGGGTGCTATGTCTATCTAGAAACAAAGGGATTTTTAAAAATAGTTTGAAGAAGGTACATGGTATGGTGTTGGGATCCAGTGTTATCTTGGAAGTGGGTTTTGAGTAGATTAAAAACCTCCCCGTGTTTATTCTATGAGTGGTGTTGGGATCCCGACTATTACATTATTAGATACATGTTGTTGTTTGTTGTTTGCTGGTGCGGGATTGGGTTAGTTTTCAGGTTAGACTTGGAGGCAGTTTTTTTTTCTTTTTTTTTTTCTTGCTGTGATGTTTCATCTATATAGGGAACCTCCTTTTGTTGTTTCAATTTTTGCTAGTCCTTGTGCTTCTTGTATGGGCAATGCATTAATAAATTTTTGTTGATTTAAAAAAAAAGAAATCTTCAAAAATGGATCTAGGCCCAATTTACTAAAGACAATATTCTATTTTTTATTGACTATTACTTTTCCCATCCTATGTCATACTCACGCGTCCTGCAAAAATGACAAACATGCCCTTCGAATTACGTAACCCGGACAAATACGAAAAATGTTTCGGAAAACGTAATCCGGACAATTGCGAACTATAAAAGGAAGTTCACCCCTCCAATTTTACAGTTTGACAATTTCACTTTTCACTCTCTCTCTCTCTCTCCCCCTCTGTAACGCCCTTTTCGATTATTTAATTAATTTGTCGAGTTTAGAATATATTTACATGATTTATGTGATATGTTGTGATTTTATTAGGTGGTCTATTTTATTATTTAATAGAATAAGGTTTGAAAATAAAATAAATATTAAGTTGTGGGGTTGTTTTTGAATTAGTTAGAGTTATGAGGGAATAAGTGAAATAAGATAAAACAAATAGAAGAGGTATAAAAGGTAAAAACCTAGGTTTAGAAACAGACAGTACATACAATCAGTTTTGGGAGAAAAAGGGAGAAAACATAAGAGAAGAACCAGAGAGGTTGCTGCTCAATTTTATTAAGGTAAGGGTGAGCCTAGCATTGCAATTACATTAAGCTTATGATTCACGATTATAGTTAACATGTTTAGGAGTATTTCATGAGAAATTAGAAACTAAGAATTAGGTCAAAAAGTGATGAATTGATGATTAGATGATGAGAAACTGTACCGATGACGTAGAAAACTGTTTACAGACCATAGAATAACCCTTAAACATCATTATAGTCAAAATTTGGAAGGATTAGGATGAAATTTGGGGTTTTGGGTGAAAACCCCCGTAACTGTTCTATCATCGCTCGCCACAGCGAGCAATCAACTCACCACGGCGAGCGCTCTTCATCAGCTCACGAGGCGAGCAACCCTTAGTAGGCTCGCGAGGCGAGCAACCCACTCGCCATAGCGAGTTACCCCTAGAAGGCTCGCGAGGCGAGCAATCCACTCGCCATAGCGAGCAACCCTTGAGAAGGCTCGCGAAGCGAGAAACCCAACTCGCCATAGCGAGCTACCCGTGATGGCTCGCAAGGCGAGCAGTTTAACTCGCCATAGCGAGTAACCCTGATGGTTTGCGAGGCGAGAGATCCCACTCGCCATAGCGAGTAGTTCTGTATCAGACTACCTTTTAGAATAATGCGACTCTTGTCGCAAGATTAGTTATGAGATTATCCCTGGATTAGAGTTAAGTATTGAAATATTAAGACGACCTGTAGAGCTGTTAACTAATGGTGGATTTGTTGTAGTGACCTATACATTTGTATATGCTTTCTTTGAATTATAAGAGATGATGTATGTGAATGGTTACGATTTTACTATGTTGAGATGTTGATTGTTGCCATGCTGCCAGGATGTTATTAATTAAAAGCTGCACATGTCGTTATAAGATTTATGATGTTATGATCCAAATTTTGGAGTTCATTTGAGATGTCTAAGATTTAAGAAGTTGAGTCCATGCATATTCATCCAGAGACGAGGGCTCATGCCCTAGGAGCTTTTGCTCAATAGCGACGAGAGCTTATGCTCTAGGAGTATTTTTATGCTCAATAGCGACGAGAGCTTATGCTCTAGGAGTATTTTTATGCTCAATAGCGACGAGGGCTTATGCCCTAGGAGTATATTTATACTCAATATGGTACCACATGCATGATTAAGATGTCTAAGTTGCATAAGTCGAGTCGAGGTTGCATTGTCGAGTCGAGGTTGCATTGTCGAGTCGAACTATTAAGTTGAAATTATGATGTTGATTATGATGTTGATTATGATGTTGATTAAGATGTTACTTGACTGTTGTTGTGATATTATGATGATGAAGTTATGCTGTTAAATATAATTGTTGATTTATATGTTTAATGTTTTTGTTTTGTGAATCTCACCCCTTCTGCTTGGAAATGTTGCCTTCCCTATGGGTAACTTGCAAGTGATTAGGCTTTAGCTGTTGTTGCTGTTGTGAGTGGCGACCCTCACTGTGTCCTTAGGTGCTCTGATACGTAATGGGATGGGGACTTTTATATATTTTCTATTCCTTACGTATTACCTTGAACTGACATGAATTATGTTGAGACTTTTGATTAGGCCTGCGAGCCAAGATTATTATGTTAACTTGAATTTTATCCGCTGCGAAGTTTAAATAATTTTGACTAGAATAAATTATTATTTATTCCGTTTTTGAGATTTTAAGAAATGTAGCATTCCGTTTATGTGATACTTTGATTTAATTATGAAATTTTTAATTTGGGAAAACGGGGTGTTACACCCTCCCCCTCTCCCTCCCTTATCCCAAGATCCAAATTGTACGAATCGGTCCAAATTTGGAGTTTTTTTGCTCAAAATTACCGCATTTCAAGCCTTATCAAACATCAAATTGAAGGTTAGTTCGAAATCCTCATGCATGAAAGTTAATTTGGGCAATCTTTTTTCTTGGACACTAAAACTGTCCGGATTTTGTTTTCCGAACTGGATTGTTGCAGTTCGGAAAATGATATAAGAAAATACACCTGTGTATTTTTTTTCCTTTGTTGTGTTGTGTTGTACCTTAATATGCATGTGACAGGTATGGATCTTGTTGATCGGATAAGGGGTGGTAATGAGGCTACGCATGTATCCGTTAGAACAGATTGGGAAATGCGTCAAGAGGCAGCGGAGGCGGTGAGTGTAGTTAAGGCTCCCAGGCGTATAGCTGGTAGGCCGCACCGTGTTGTTGTTGAGGAAAAGCCTCAGCCTCAGGCTGACCCGGATTAAGAGAAGATGGACGTAGAGCATCAGGTGGAGGATGATGCTGAGGCAATGGATGAGGATGTCCAACAGTAGTGGCGACGGAGGAGGGGGAGGCGTGTGTTGGAGCCCAACCTTGCGCCATTTGATGACTATTCTGTTGGAACAAAATGTGTTTAACATTACCCTTTAAGTTTTGATGATAACAAGGTATTACAAATTGTCAATTGGATATGCTAAGATTTGTTTAAGTGTGCAGGACCATAGACAAAAGTTTAAATGTCTCTAACTATAGCATAGGTTCTGAAAGAACAAATGAGAGCAATTGATTCTACAAAAAGAAAGCTTGTTTTGCAAGAAAGCGTTTGAAGAAAAGAGGTTCTGAAGAAAAGAGATTCTGAAGATCATCAAAAGCTGACGTTATCATCAGAAGCACTCTCATCAGAAGCTGAAGACTATGATCAAAAGCTAACGTCATCAGAGATTTTGAAGATCATCAAAAGCTGAAGACTGGAAGCCTCAAAGTTTGTTAAATGTTGTTATTCTCATGCCAATGTACACAGAAGCAATATAAGACTAGAGCAACGGCTATTTCAGAGGTATTATAAGGCATTGGATGCTTATTCTTTGAAGAACACTAGAAAAGGTCAATAGTACAATTGTACAACCACCTTCTCCACTACTCTGTTCTTTGTGTCTGAAATAGTACAAGGCAACAACTATGACTACGTTGGTGATTCTCCAAACAAGGAAAGGATTTGAAATTGTTCCCTCATAGGACTATAACCAAATCAAGCAACAAATCATATATGAAGATTATTTATTTAGGTGGAATTCCGAGCACCACCCCCACAATGCTTCTTACATTAGGGATTCTTTTAGACTCACCTAATTTTAGGTTTTGCTACTACACGTTTTTCACGACCATTATTTTTAAAAATTGTTCTATATTTTTATTGTACTATTACAAATAGATGTAAAAAAAATGTAAAAGATTTTAATAGTAAAATCTATTTTAAAAAGATTTTTTTTGGGTGGTGAGGACTCTAAAAAAATTGCTTGGATAAAATGGAATTCTCTTTGTTTACCTTTGGAGAGAGAAGGTTTGGGGGTTAGGAGGATAGGAGAATTTAATTTATCTTTGTTAGGTAAGTGGTGTTGGAGGTTGTTGGTTAATAAGGAAGAGTTGTAGTATCGTGTGTTAAAGGCACGATATGGAGAGGCAAAATCCAAGAGGGGGGAGGCACACTTCTGGATGTTGGCGGATAATGTGTAACATTCGGGAGTGGGGAGTTGGTGTGAAGAGAACATTAGGCGGGGTGTAGATAATGTCTGAAACACCTTCTTTTGGACTGATAATTGGGTAGGTGGAGTTCCTTTGCGGTTTCAATTCAACCACCTTTATGAGTTAGCTGTGAATAGAGAGTGTTCGGTGGAGGAGATGGTGAGGTTGAGATGGGAGGAAGGAGGAAATGCTTAGGGGTGGAGGAGGCGTCTTTTGGCGTGGGAGGAGGAGAGCGTGAAGAAGTGCTATGTTTTGTTGAATAATGTTATTTTGCAAGAAAATATTCATGACTCTTGGAGGTGGCTTCTAGATCCTATTTACGGTTATTCGTTCGCGGGACTAATCGATTTCTTACATCTTCTGATGAGCCGGAGGCTAAGGGCACTAATCACATTGTTTGGCATAAGATGGTTCCCTCTAAAGTTTCTCTGTTTGAATGGCGTCTAAATCAAGATAGAGTTCCAACTAAAAAAATTGCTTGGATAAAATGAAATTCTCTTTGTTTATCTTTGGAGAGAGAAGGTTTGGGGGTTAGGAGGATAGGAGAATTTAATTTATCTTTGTTAAGTAAGTGGTGTTGGAGGTTGTTGGTTGATAAGGAAGGGTTGTAGTATCGTGTGTTAAAGGCACGGTATGGAGCGGCAGAATCCAAGAGGGGGAAGGCACACTTCTGGATGCTGGCGGATGATGTGTAACATTCGGTAGTGGGGAGTTAGTGTGAAGACAACACTAGGCGGGTTGTAGGTAATGGCTGAAACACCTTCTTTTGGATTGATAATTGAGTAGGTGGAGTTCTTTTGTGGTTTCAATTCAACCGCCTTTATGAGTTAGCTGTGAATAGAGAGTGTTCGGTGGAGGAGATGGTGAGGTTGGGAAGGGAGGAAGGAGGAAATGCTTAGGGGTGGAGGAGGCGTCTTTTGGCGTGGGAGGAGGAGAGCGTGAGGAAGTGCTCTGTTTTATTGAAAAATGTTATTTTGCAAGAAAATATTCATGACTCTTGGAGGTGGCTTCTAGATCCTATTTACGGTTATTCGTTCGCGAGACTAATCGATTTCTTACATCTTCTGATGAGCCGGAGGCTAAGGGCACTAATCACATTGTTTGACATAAGATGGTTCCCTCTAAAGTTTCTCTGTTTGAATGGCGTCTAAATCAAGATAGAGTTCCAACAAAATTAAATTTGGTGAGAAGAGGCATCCATCAACTTAACGATAATTTATGTATCGGAGGTTGCGGTTACATCAAGACGGAGGACTAATTTTGATATGCACAAAAGACAATCAACCAATGCCCAAACAGACAAGAGGTTGCTGCCACCACATATGGTAATCAAAAGGAAAACATACATATTTAGCTTTCATCCACTGTACAGAACTAATTTTTATTTTTTTCCAGTAATTGTATAATTGTTTTAGCATTATTAGAGAACAACCTATGATTCCTTTCATTCCATATGATTACTTTATTAAACTTTTTTTACAATAACACTACAGAACGTTCTGAAGTCTGTCTATTAACTTAACCATTCCAAGTTCACAACTTGAGAATAACTTTTATGTGGCGGGATTAATTTTTAAAGGATCATAATTCAAACCCCCATTCCTTGTGACTTTTTATCTACTTCAGCAATAGCTCGCCGAAAGCCGCACAATGAATTAAAAGATGATTTGCTGATTCATTAGAACCACATCCAAACACACACAATTGAGAATCCATGGAATAATAACAACGATGTGCCAAAGTATCCTTTGTTGGCCACCTGATGCGAAGAAGATGCCATGCAGAAGAGCCTCCTAAACCTATCCCTAAAAGGAGCCGCAACCACTCAACAGTCAGACCAAAAAGAGTTATTAAAATCATTACCGATTTTCATCTCAATGTTCTCCTCAAACCAATTACCTCCCCCAACACCTATCCCCTCACAAATTTTCACAATCTCCCTCCACCAGGCAGATGCATCCATCCCCCTTTTATTTAATCCGCCCCATCTCTTCGCCGTAACGAGACAACAACACCTTATACGACAAACCCTCCATATCCACCTGACACCTCCAACACCATTTACCTAAGAGTGCAATATTAAATTCCTTCGGCCGTCGCACCCCCAAACCCCCAGACTCCTTACTCACGCAAATAGAATTCCAATCAACCCAAACAATTTTCCTATTATCCTCACTCCCACCCCAGGAGGAGGAGAATAATTATTTGATATGGTTACCCATCCTTTTAAGTCTTATTACCCTTTTGATTCTATTATGCGAAGTAAAATATTAAAAAGTGACAAAATTACTTCAGATCTTCCTTCAGGACCTTTGGAAGCTACCAATTTATGGAAACTTACATCTTCTGGTTGGACATTATTCGTACTTTTTATTATTGGAAACTTTCTTAAATGGTAAGACAGATAAATAAGCGAACAAGAATTTGATGTGTAGTTCATATATATCTGAACATTATTTGAACTATTTGGAACTACTAGAAACTCCCAATATTCTTGAGGAAAAACGTCTGCAGGAATTCCTGAGGATTTTTCTGCGGTCCTCTTCACTCAAAAAACGTTTCATGTGGATTCTGTCGTCGCAGGAACATCCGTAGGTAATTAACTTTTGCTGAGGTTTATCTTGTGAGAGAAATAAGATTATTTGAACATTTTCCTTACTTTCATGCAGATTTACATGCGCTATTTATTGTCTGTGTGCAAGATCAATTTAATAGTTTATCTCTTTTATTTAAAAAGGACAATTAGTTTCGTGACAATAATATAAAAGTGACAATTAAATCCCTGAAACCTGTTAGGAAACGACAATTACGTCCCTCACAACATTTAAGAACCGAAAATATAGTCCATGAGATAAAAATAAGGTAAAATATTTGTGGTGATTCAAATTCACTTTCATTTGTCTATGTAAGTTTCATGTGGTATTTAATTTTATGTCTACAGACTATATAAAGAGAAAATAATGCAAAGATGAGGCATGTAAAAAAAAGAAAATATTAATTTATATGTATTAATTAATTATGGAGCCAAAGTAACCAAAAAAAAAATAGGTGCCTACAATTACTTAAAAAGAAATGTGTGCATCAAAATTGACGTTAAGAAGTGTGCTCGTGATTTTCGGGTATCAAAATCATTGATTAGATTCGAACCTTGAATCATTGAACTCTCAACTTTTATTCGCGGGAAGGGAAAAAGTGAGTGAAAACCCTTAAGACCTTGGATTCGGAGGTTGGTTTCGATTGGGGAAGGTGTTAGGCACCCGAACCGACTATGGTATCCCATAGGAACCTTCTATCTATTCTCTAATCTTGCGCTAAATTGATTTTACTTATTAAAAAAGTTAAGAGTTAAAGTGAAAGAAGGGAGAAAGAAGAAGCATGTTTTTGGTTATTTTTATTGATTTGGAAGGGTCGAAACCCTTTGCCTACTTACCCAAATAAATCGGGATCAAAATCAAGTAGTTCGGCTGAAGAATTTATTTGATGAGTTGAATTGATTTTAACATTTTTGAAAGAAAGGTTTTAAGAAGAGATGAGAGGCCTCGAGGCATGAGAAGAAAATACGATGAAGTTGGTTAATTTTAATTGTACGAAATCCATATCTAATGTGGATATTAAATTAATTAACATTTGATTAAGGAAAATAAAAGAAAAGACACTTGGATTACATACCAAGGTTTACTTAAAATAAAATTGAATTTGATTTTTTTGATTTTTTGAAGAAAATATTTTTCTAAACTAACGACGAAATCGCGTAACGACGGAAAACTAAATAAGCGTAAAGCGATAAATAAAGTGGTGTGTCGGTGCGCGTGTCAGTGCGTGTGCCGGTTACATATTACATACCCTAAATACATTCTATGGTCTCAAAAGAAAAAATGCGCGAAAAATAAATTACATCAATTCCCTAATTACATACTAAATATGATCAATAAATACGTAACAAAAAAAAATTAAAATATGCACGAGATTAAACTAGAGAGAAAACAAAAATGACACATACCGAATCATTAAGCATAAAAAGAAAATCATATACTAGAATTAAATACCAAATAAAATGCATGACATGAAACATATTTAAATAAAATGCAAGTTTTCAAAAAACACGAAAATATTAGTGAAAGAATGCATGAGTTTAAGATTAAATCAATAGGTAAACTATATGATGCGGGATATTCAAAATGCTAATTAAATAAAATGCATAAGATAGGAATTGAACTATAATCAAATAACAAATGCACAAAAATTAAAACTTTAGACAAAAATAGAAAAAATATAAAATGTTATTTCAAAGCTTAAAATAAACTAAAATGTAAGAGATAAAATTTAAATAAACCAATAAAATAAAAATGCATGACATGAAGACTAAAACACTAATAAAAATGCATGAAAAATGGCTCTAATGTTGTATGAAAATAACAAATAAAGTATGAAAGGATAAAAAAATGCTATAAAAAACATATACTGAGGGGGTGCAGACAGCATCAATGGAGGTGCATATAGCAAAACAGTAGAAACAAAGGGAAACTGGGCTGGGTACTGGAGCTGGGGCGGGTACTGGGTCAACCCATGGGTGACCCGCCCCAACTCACATAAGTGAGTATAAAAGCAAATTTCCCATGTTTTTCTTCATTTTCCACTTCCCCTTCTCTCTCTAAAAATAAAAACAAAGAAAAGGAGCTCTCCCTTCTCTCTAGAAAGGGAGGTGACCGGCGATGATGAAGAGGGAGGTGACCGGAGCTCCGGCGCGGTGGTCGGCCGGAAGGCCGCCGCGCCGGAGCGTTCAACTTGTTTTTTTTTAAAAAAAATTTCACCATCCTCTTCATCTCCTTCTCCTCTTTGCAAATCCACTCTTAGTTTATGTCAAAACACAACAAATAATCCTAGATCTACAAAAGAAAGTCCACCAAAAACATAAAGAGTCATGAAAAAAAGTACCTCTAGTTTTTTGTTCTTATTGTTTTCGGTTTTGAGCTGCTCCTTCTTCAATCTACTTTTCGTTTTTTTGCTCCGTTTATGTTTCGGTTTTGTTCATGCTGTGGTGCTTTTTCCGTTCGGATGTGTTGTTGTGGTTGCGGTTTAGGCCGAAAATGATTGTGTGTGGTTAAGGCTTGGTGTTGAAATTTTCAGATTTGGATTTGTGGTGGTTTGGTTCGAATCTGTTGTTGCTTTGGTTCTGGCCGAATTTGTTTTTGGTATGGCTAGGGTTTGGATTTGTTTGATTTGGTTCGAATTTGTGATATTTGGTTCGGATTTGTGATATTTGTTGGTTTTGGTTCTGGCCGAATTTGTTTTTGGTATGGCTAGGGTTTGGATTTTTTTCTCTTCTTTCTCACTGATTCTCTGTGATCGATGCTTGAGTTTGTCACCAAATGGTGATGAACTCGCACTTGAATTGCAGAGAAAATGGTTCAATGATGATGGTTCTTTGATGAATCACTGAGAATCATTTTAAAAAAAAAATTTGTTCTTGGTGTTCTTGGTGTTCTTGGTGAAAAAAAAGGTTTTGATCTGTTTTTTGTGATTTTTCTTTTCTGAATCTGTTTGTGTATTGGAAAGTGTGACTGACTGATTGATTGACTCTGACACACTATGTACCTGATGCCTGGAATAGACCAAAATACCCTTGCTCTTTCTTGGAGGAAAAGTTGGATTGGACCAATAACAAAGTGACATGTGTACAAGGACTTAAAAAAATAAATAAAAACTGATAAATAAATAACAATAAATAAGTAAATGGAAAAAAATAAATAACTAAATAAATAATTAAAAAAGAAAAACGAAAATTACATAAATAAAAATAAAAATGTCCCGTCGGAACCAAAAAAAAATAAAAAAATGAGGTATTTTAAAATACCTCTCTACCGAAATTTCGTCTGATACGACTGAAATACGCGGCTTAATTACGCTAAATAAAACGATAAATCAACGACGTGAATAAAATGAACTTGGCGAACGCAAACGATACGCTACGCTAAAAAACGCACAAAACGCGAGTAAAAATTACGAAATTAATACGCGAGCGACATTAAAATATAAACGACAAACGAAAAATAAATGCGACCACAAAATACGAACAAAAGCAGACATTACGGGAATTCACGCGTGAACGGACGACTGGAAAACAAACAACGTACGAATAAAATAAAATAAATCGGTCAAAAATTAGGGTACGACAGATGCCCTTATTTAAGTTTCTCCGTCACGAGGGTTTAAAAGACGAAAATTTTTGAAACGACGGGTCGGAGAGACTTAAATATCAAGTACACCAATTTTTGACCAACTCAGAAATCGAGAAAGCTCTATGGATGTGATGATATGAGTTGTCTGTTATGCAAGTACGAATGCAATGACGACTAAAACACTAACTCAAGGACCAAATAAAATGTTACTGGGGAGAAAAAGATGTCTATTACCTTTACAGGGGTAAAGACGAACATACGAAAAGAAATACTGGTCATTACCTTTACTGGGGTAACAACGAACATACGGAAGGGTAAAACTGTCAATTACCTTTACTGGGGTAATGACGAACATACGAAAGAGTAAAACTGTCAATTACCTTTACTGAGGTAACGACGAACATACGAAAGGGTAAAACGGTCAATTACCTTTACTGGGGTAATGACGAACATATGAAGGGTAAAACTGTCAATTACCTTTACTGGGGTAATGGCGAACATACGAAGGGTAAAACTGTCAATTACCTTTACTGGGGTAATGACGAACATACGAAGGGTAAAACTGTCAATTACCTTTACTGGGGTAATGACGAACATACGAAGGGTAAAACTGTCAATTACCTTTACTGGGGTAATGACGAACATACGAAGGGTAAAACTGTCAATTACCTTTACTGGGGTAATGACGAATATACGAAGGGTAAAACTGTCAATTACCTTTACTGGGGATGACGAACATACGAAGGGTAAAACTGTCAATTACCTTTACTGGGGTAATGACGAACATACAAACTGAAATACTGGTGATGCGTTACTATTACTGATGTAACTTAGCCAAACAAAAACAGGGTACAAGCGAATACTCTTCGTACGAATGCAGCTTAAACAAGATACTGGGGAAAATTGAAAGGTGGGACCTGCCACTTGAAAGAAGATAAACAGACCGAAATGAACACATTGGTGATGACAAATTTTACTGGATACACATGGAGTACGACACACAGGTAAAATGCATATGAATGATATCAGTATGCATGATATGTATGCATGAATGAATGAACATGTATGAAAAATATATTGGTGAAACTGACGAGACAAGATTGGGCAGGTCGTAAGGATAGTGACCCGGTATTACAGTGCCAACACTTAGCATTCTTCACTGGGGATAAAAACACTGGAGATGAATCAAAACACCATCGGGGTACCACCCGTTAACCAAACCAAAGCTGGGTAAAGAACGCATAACACAAAAACCTGGCTGAGGTCGCCATTTCTGAACTGAACCAAAGTACCTTCTCAAAATCGTGCTTCACATAGTCATTGCTTTTTTTTTTTTTTTGTATTCTTTTTCTTCTTCTTTTTTTGAAATCTCTAACTTTTGCCTGGACCGCCCTTTCGGGTTTTCAATCCACCGGGAATATATTCCTTTTTTTGTATGTCCCTAATTTTTGCCTGGATCGCCCTTTCGGGTTTTCGATCCACCGGGACGCTCATTTTTGGCTTAAGCCGCCCTTTCGGGTCTTCGACTTAGCGAGCTTTTCTTTTTTTTTTGCTTCTTTTTTGCAAGACTATGATCCACTCTGTTGAATTCACCTGTGTTTGAATGGATGTTGACATATGTTTCCATGATACATGAATCTACAGCTAATATGTTTGTCATTTTTTTGTTTTTTCAAAAGAAAACATAAAAGTAAAAGAAATTTTCAAAGTTTTTACTTCAAGTATTGACATTAAAAATGGAAGAAGAAGATTTGCATATAGAATAAACAAGAATTCCAAAAGAGGGCACCGGCTCAAATTAATGTAATAGGGTGGTAACCGGCCAAAGGCATGGCTCCACGGATTACAAAAGTTGGAAAATGGTAATTACATGGGAAGGTACATTGAACACAATAACCACTACATTCCTTAACAACTTTGAACCACTGTTTAGATGCTTTAGTGTCAGAGGACTTCTGACAGCTAAGGTGCCCCAAATGGGTGATGCTTGATCTGATGCAGTTACTTTGTCATAGTCCTTAACTTTTGCATAGGCCGCCCTTTCGGGTTTTCGACCTATCAGGATAAACTCCTCTTTTTCAATTTTTTTTTTTTTTTTTTTTTGTGTCTCTAATTTTTGCCTAAGCCGCCCTTTCGGGTTTTCGACTTACCGAGACGCTCTTTTTTGGTTTAGGCCGCCCTTTCGGGTTTTCGACCTACCGAGCTGTTCTTTTCATATATCTTTAGACAAAGTATTTCTTGACTGCATCAGAATTCACAGGACGAGGTAAATCTTCTCCATCCATATTTGTAAGGATTAAAGCACCACTAGAGAACGCTCTCTTGACCACATAAGGACCTTCGTAATTCGGAGACCACTTGCCCCTGGGATCCGGTTGGAAAGATTTGATACACTTGATCACAAGGTCTCCTTCTTTGAATTCACGGGGATGAACCTTTTTGTCAAACGCTTGTTTCATCCTTGACTGATAAAGTTGTCCGTGACACAAAGCGGTCATGCGTTTCTCTTCAATCAAATTCAATTGCTCATACCTACTCTGGCACCACTCAGCTTCAGTTAATTCAGCCTCCATCAAGACTCTCAAAGATGGGATTTCCACCTCCACAGGGAGCACTGCTTCCATACCATATACCAAAGAGAACGGGGTTGCCCCTGTTGAAGTACGCACTGAGGTACGATATCCATGTAAGGCATAGGGCAACATCTCATGCCAATCTTTGTAGGTAACCACCATCTTTTGCACAATCTTCTTGATATTCTTATTTGCAGCCTCAACCGCACCATTCATCTGAGGTCTATACGGAGAAGAGTTGTGATGTTCAATCTTGAAGTCATCGCACAATTCTTTCATCATGTTGTTGTTCAAATTTGTACCATTATCCGTGATGATCTTGTTAGGAATACCATAACGGCAGATGATGTTATTCTTGATGAACCGAACCACTAATTGCTTGGTCACATTGGCGAAAGATGCCGCTTCAACCCACTTGGTAAAGTAATCAATAGCCACTAGTATGAAACGATGCCCATTAGAAGCTTTTGGTTCAATCCGACCAATCATATCAATGCCTCACATGGAGAAAGGCCACGGAGAAGAGATAACATTGAGCATAGATGGTGGTACATGGCTCTTATCTGCATAAATCTGACATTTGTGGCACTTCTTGGCATGATTATAACAATCATTTTGCATCGTTATCCAGTAATAACCTGCTCTCAATGCTTTCTTAGCCATTGCATGTCCACTGGAATGAGTGCCAAAGGGACCTTCATGTATCTCGTGCATCAATAAATCTGCTTCACGTTCATCCACACACCTGAGCAACATTGCATCAAAATTTCTTTTGTACAATACATCTTCATTCAGGAAGAAATTACTAGACAGTCTTCTCAAAGTCCTCTTGTCTTTGTGAGATGCCCCAGGCGGATACTCTTGAGTTTGAAGGAAAACCTTGATATCATGAAACCATGGCTTACCATCAGTAAGTACTTCAACTGCAAACACATAAGCGGGCCTTTCAAGGAACTGCACACTGATTAATGGCACATCATTATGACGATTTACTTTGATCATCGAAGACAAGGTGGCCAAAGCATCTGCCATCTGATTCTCATCACGGGGAATGTGACGCAACTCCACTTTGTTGAAGAAAGTTAACAACTGTCTTGCATAATCTCTGTAAGGAATCAAACCAGCATGGTGAGTTTCCCACTTCCCTTTGATCTGATTAATCACTAAGGCTGAATCTCCACATATGTCAATATTCTTAATCCTCATATTGATTGCTTCTTCAATGCCCATGATGCAAGCTTCATATTCTGCCATATTGTTTGTGCAG
Organism: Medicago arabica; assembly: GCA_946800305.1. Taxonomy (NCBI): domain Eukaryota; kingdom Viridiplantae; phylum Streptophyta; class Magnoliopsida; order Fabales; family Fabaceae; genus Medicago; species Medicago arabica. Next base: position 48,883,994 of record OX326966.1, read on the forward strand.
TCAAATCGTAGCCTTGCAGTAAAAGGGATGTGAGTACCCTCAGGTGTGACAAGGACTGCCCCAACTCCATTGCCATAAGCATTAACGGCCCCATCAAATATCAAACCCCATTCAGACTCAGGATCTGGACCTTCACCAAACAACGGTTCATCACAATCTTTCATCTTCAAATACATGACCTCTTCATCAGGGAAATCAAACTTAACAGGTTGATAATCTTCAACCGGTTGATGAGCCAAGTGATCTGCAAGGATACTCCCTTTGATTGCTTTCTGAGTATGGTATTCAATATCAAACTCGGCCAATAACATCTGCCAACGAGCAATTCTTCCGGATATCGAAGACTTCTCCAGGAGGTACTTGATTGGGTCCATTTTGGATATCAACCAAGTGGTATGATTGATCATATAGTGCCGGAGACGTTTGGTAGCCCAGGCTAAAGCACAACAAGTCTTCTCAAGTTCCGAGTATCGGGATTCACAATCTGTGAACTTCTTGCTTAAGTAATAGATTGCATGCTCTTTTCTACCAGTTTCATCTTGCTGTCCGAGTACACAACCCATGGAATCTTCTAACACAGTCAAGTACATGATCAACGGTCTTCCTTCAACTGGAGGGACAAGAATTGGAGGTTCTAACAAATACTCCTTGATACTGTCGAAGGCTTTCTGACACTCTTCTGTCCAAACAATCCTTTGATCTTTGCGGAGTAACTTGAATATCGACCCACAAGTAGCAGTCATATTAGAGATAAACCTGGAGATATAATTCAGTCTTCCGAGAAAACCTCTGACTTGTTTCTCTGTTTTTGGAACGGGCATATCCCGGATGGCTCTGACTTTGTCGGGATCTACTTCAATACCCTTCTGACTAACAATGAAGCCCAAGAGTTTCCCTGATCGGACACCGAAAGTACATTTATTAGGATTCAGACGGAGCTTGTACTTTCTCAACCGTTGGAACATCTTCAACAAAAACTCAACATGTTCTTCTTCAGTACCAGACTTGACAATCATATCACCCACATAAACTTCTATCTCTTTGTGCATCATATCATGGAATATCTTGGTCATACCCCTCTGATAAGTGGCACCAGCATTTATCAAACCAAATGGCATTACTACATAGCAGAAAGCACCCCACGGCGTGATGAAAGATGTCTTTTCTCTATCTTCAGGAGCCATCTTGATCTGATTGTAACCAGAGAAACCATCCATGAAGGAGAAAACTTTGCATTGGGCAGTACTATCAACCAATACATCAATATGAGGTAGAGGGAAATCATCCTTCGGACTTGCCTTGTTCAGATCTCGGTAATCAACACACATTCGGACCTTACCATCTTTCTTTGGAACAGGCACAATGTTAGCCAACCACTGAGGATACTCGGATGTAACTAGAAAGCCTGCATCAATCTGCTTCCGCACTTCTTCTTTGATCTTGAGGGCCATATCAGGATGAGACCTTCTGAGCTTCTGTTTAACTGGAGGACACTCAGGTTTCAAAGGCAAGCGATGTTCTACAACTTCATGATCTAAACCTGGCATGTCTTTGTATGACCAAGCAAATATGTCAGCGTACTCTTTGAGAAGTTCAATTACTTTTCCTTTGACGGTAACTTCCAATGACGCTCCAATCTTGATCTCTTTTCTATCCTCCTCAGTACCCAGATTGATCAACTCTAACTTTTCTTCATGAGGCTGAATGATCTTTTTCTCTTGCTCCAACATCCATCTGATCTCATCAGGAATCTCATCATCCTCCTCTACCATAGCCTCGTAAACAGAGGATTCAAAGTTGGGCAGAAGCGTAGGGTCACTGTGTTCAACGGGCTTATGTATGTTCAGTCTGCACATGATTTATGATTGATTTTAGTAAATGTGTAAATGCAGACTTTTGAATTTGATTGATGTAAAAAGAAAAAGAGAATAAAAAAAAAATTGGGATTTTTCTATTACCATTTTTCCAGAAAAAGCAGTAAATAAAAATAAAACAGTCATGATAGAAACGACGTTTTTCATTAATAACGACAATACTTGAAGATAAAATCAAAAGCCCTACAAGGTTTCATTTCCGTCTGGGGCAGGACGAAAAGAGTTTTCTTAAAAAAACGAAAAAAGTAGACAAACATATTACTTAGACACATGCATCACAGAAGGAATATCCACAGCGGTCCAATTGCAACAGGCTCCTCTGGGTGTTACAAAGACAGGTGCAACCTCCTCTGACTGATCTTCAAGAATGGCATTGGTTTCCGGTGGAGCATGAATAAACCCAGCACTGTGAAAAATACCCTTAACTGGCTTGAAACTGGCGCTCGACTGACTGGTAGAGAAACTGAGACCCTCTTTCCACTTGTTCTCAGGCAGCTGTACCAATTGACCCCAGCCTCCTGTTTTACCATCTTGTACAAGCTTCCGGGCATCCTTTAAGGAGGCCATACAAGTCTCACCCTTCTTAGCAGCTCCTTCTTCCGCAGAGAACCCCTGAAAAGAAGTTCCTTCTACGTCATCAGCACCAATATAGGAGAAAGCAGACAAATGACTAACCAACAAGGCTGATTCACCAATTACCGTTATCAGCTTTCCACAACTTACAAACTTTAGCCTCTGATGAAGAGTGGAGGTCACTGCTCCAGCCTCATGGATCCATGGTCGTCCAAGTAAGCAACTGTATGAAGCTTGGATGTCCATGACTTGGAATGTAACCTTGAAGGTATGAGGGCCCACCGTGATAGGCAAGTCTATGTCCCCAATCACCGACTTCCTAGATCCATCGAATGCTTTTACCATCACTGCACTTGGCCTCAACTGGGCGCCGCGGTATGCCAACCTTTCCAAAGTAGTTTTTGCCATCACATTGAGGGCTGAACCGGTGTCTATCAACACATTCGACATCGAGTCTGACTTACAAAGGACGGAAATGTGCAAAGCCCAGTTATGGTTTCTTCCCTCCGCCGGGAGGTCTTCATCACTAAAGCTCAGGTTATTACATGCAGTTACATTTCCAACTATGCTCCCGAATTGCCCCAGGGTAACATCGGGATCCACATATGCTTGAGCCAAAATCTTCATCAGAGTGTCCCTATGAGCTCCAGAGTTCATTAGTAAGGACATTATAGAAATTTTGGACGGGGTTTGCAACAACTGATCGATTATCTTGTATTCACTCTTTTTGATCAGCTTCAAGATCTCATCACTACCTTCCTGAATGATCCCCTCAGGTTGGCTGGCACCTTTACCCTTGTCAAGATTCTGCACTGGCACATTCGGAGTAGCATTCTCGTTGCGCACAACAGTGGGGAGAATACGCCCACTTCTCATTACTTTGCCCACACCTGCTATATTTATGACAGCATCTGCAGAGTGCAGAGGGATCTCTTTACCATTCTCCACAATAGTTGCCTCATACCGGTAGGGTATGGCCTTCTGAGAAGTATAGGGAACAGGTCCTGGCAAACGAATCACCAGAGGAGTGACGTCTGACTTCACACTATCACGGACTACCTCAAGATTCTTAAACACCGGAGTAATAACACAAACATTCCTGGATTCCTTCTTGACAATCAGCTCTTTTCTGTCAATCAGTCCTTGTATATCCTCCTGGACTTTCTCACACCCTCGGGGATCCAGAGAACACACTTCACAAGCATCGTGATCGTGGTTAAACATGTTGGCTTCGCACATCTTGGCGTGAATCGGGACCAAAGGAGTTCTGATATCTCGAGCTCTGAGAATTAGACTCAAATCTTGATCCTCTTGAATCATATTAACAGCCGGTCCATGAGATGGCAAAGGGTTATTCTGAGTATTGGAATTGGTGTCCTCGAAGGACAATTCTTTGCTTTGAATCAATCTCTGAACTTCTTCTTTGAGCGGGTAGCAATGCTCAACATCATGCCCCGGTGCCCCTTGGTGAAAAGCACAGGTAAGGTCAGCACGGTGCCATGGAGGTAATGGGTTCTGCAGGCGGGGAGGCTGCCTAGTCTGCACAAGATTCCTTGCTAATAAAGAGGGTAGCAAGTCTGCATACAACATGGGTATGGGGGGAAATTCTTTTCTGGGAAGGCGATTTGGCTGTTGTGGGGCTCGATTACGAGGCTGTTGCTGTTGAGGTGGTGGTGGGTAATATGGTTGTTGGTAGAAAGGTTGCGGATACAGTTGTTGATATAGTGGTGGGTAGAATGGTGGAGGCCTTTGAGGTGTTTGAGGGTGGTAATGTTGATTTTGTGGAGCTGGGAAAGGTGGTGGAATATTGGCAATGAAAGGGTAGTTTGGATATATTGGTTGGGATCCCCCCTGGGCTACCATACTGACTTCCTGAGCACTCTTCTTTGGATAACTGTTTCCAAATTTCTTGGGTCCATTAGACGACCCACCTGACGAAGCACTTGACACACTACCTTCTTTGGCCAAGATTCCTTTGCGGACCAAATCTTCAATGCGAACCCCCGCGTCAACCATCTCAGTAAACTTCTGCGATGCGCAACCAATCATTTTCTCCGAGTAGTAGGGACTCAAAGTTTCAAAGAAAAGATCAGCCATTTCTCTTTCCTCCAGAGCTGGGCGGATTTGGGCCGATTTTTGAATAAAGCGGAGAGCATACTCCTTGAAAGACTCTTTATCCTTTTGAGTCATAGCTTGCAGTTCCCTTCGGGTGGGCCCCAGATGTATGTTATACCTGTACTGCTGTATGAAAGCCCTGGCCAGTTCTTCGAAGGTGGTGATGTCCTTCAGATTCATATACCACATTTGTGCGGGACCAGTCAAACTGTCTTGGAAACAATGAATGAGCAAAGGTTCATTGTCTTTGTAGGCTGTCATCTTCCTTACATACATAACTAGGTGACTCTGTGGACAAGTGTTCCCTTCATATTTGACGAAATCCGGAGTCTTGAACTTGGGAGGCAGTACCACATTTGGGACCAAACAAAGATCGTGCACATTCTGACCATAGATGTCTTTACCACGAAGAGCCCTCAGTTCTTTCTGCACTACGTCGTACTTCTCTTCTAGACTTACCATTCTGTCATCTCCTACTACACTACCCGAATGATAGATTGGACCTTCCTCCTGCTGGGCAGTGTGCACGATGGGTGCCGTGTGATTCATGACAGCTTGAGGGAATAACTGTCCATGATGAAAAAGTGGCGTTGCTTGTTGTCCATAAGGAGTTGGCATTTCCGGGCCAGCAAAGCGTACACCTTCATTAGCTGTAAGAGGCATACTCCAAGGATACTCTTTGGACATGTAATTCTGAGGGTGATAAGCAAAACCAGGAGGACGAAGACCTTCATTGTACATATTCGATGCATCTCCAAAAGAAAAACCAGCCGGGGTGGGCTGTGCAGTGCCAGCAACCGTAGCAGTAAGAATCGGTTGCGTAGGACCAGTCTGGGCAGACGAAACAACCACAGGAGAATTATGTGCAGCAGACACAACAACAGGAATTGGCTGAGCATCAAGAACTGGTTGAACCGGGATAACATCAAGAATCGGCTGGGTAGCTGCCGCTTGTGCCTGATTGGCCATTATAGCTTCCATCATAACCGTTAATTTATCCATCCCCTCTCTGAGTGTAATAACCTGTTCTTTGAGATCCCTGTTCTCTTGTTCCATCAAATCCATCTTCTTTTTAACAATTGCCTGAGTGTTGTGGATGCGAGAAGGCTTGTACTGAATACGCCGGGCCACTTTCCTTGACTGAGGCAAAAATGAGAGAATCATGAGACTCGGTTTTGACAGTTTATGGATGCAGTATGATGCATGATATGCTAAATGCAAAAATAATGCAAAATTTTTGATTCATCGAAGAACTTATAGAAACGATCTTTTGTAAACATAACAACCCTAAACATTCATTACAAAAATAAAAAAAGCAAAAACAAGATAATTCCCTTTTAAACAAACTGAGCCAAGGGATAGACTTCAAAGTACATAATAGAAAACTAAGAAAATACAATAAAAGGAAACAAAAGATGAAGATCTCAAGCTCTTGAAGCAGACTACTCCTCCAAATCTGAATGCGGACCAGCGAAGAAATCCACGCGTTTCTTCTTACTCCTGGGAACCTGTTCAAGTATAGCATCCTTCACCCTGATACGCTCTTTCAGCTCAACAATCTCTTGGTCTTTCTTATGATTTTTCCAATTCTCTTCTTCTAAAAGACCCATGAGAGTGTCATTTTCACGCTTAGCTGCATGATATTTCTCTTTCCAATCGGCATTTTCACGCTCTGACTCAACCAAACGCGCATGATACTCCTCCATGGTCTTAGGAGGTAAAGGCACTGGTATTGTTGGAACAATTGCAGTTAAAGACCTTAGCAGAGGGTAAGGCATCCCTATCTGAGCAGCTCTATTAATGACCCAATCGACGTAAGATTCGTGGGTTACACTTGACTTATACTTCAACTGGCTCTTGTTCAACCTGATAATGGATCGCCAAGCTTGCACAAACTGCATTCTCTTATCATTAACATCCTCTTTGTACAAGAAAAACTCACTGGATAAGAAGAGGTAAGCAGGTCTCATCCTCATAGGGTACCCAAACTGACGTCTGGCAAGAAGCGGGTTATAACTGATGCCCCCGTGTATACCAAGAAGAGGCACATTGGAGAACTCCCCACAATGGTCAATGATCACTCCAGTATCATAAGCCGAGTTGTACCACACTATATCATCTGGGGTGAGAGCCATGAGTTTCTCCGACCATGGAATGAATTCAGATCGAACTTTCGGGCGAGGTAAATGTGAGGTGAACCAGGTGTAGAGTAAGGGTGTACAACAAATGATAACTCCACGTCCTTTAGATGTACGGTCATGGATGGACAAGTAGGTGTCAGCAAGCAAGGTAGGGACAGGGTTCTGGGTAATGAAAATCTGGATAGCATTCATGTCAACGAAGTTGTCAACATTCGGGAACAGCACAATACCATAGATAAGTAAAGCAAGGATGGCCTCAAAAGCATCGGCATTGGATCTCTCGGAGAAAGTGGTGGCTTTTTGGTATAGGAAATTGAAGGGTAGGCATTGGAGACCTCCTTTAAGGGTAAGATTGGCTTTTATCTCAGAGATTTCAAGATGAAGAGCAGCCGCGATGGTTGAAAACTTGGGTGCGGGTTCAAGACCATGGAAGGGTACTTTGTCGAGTATGGGTAAACCGATCCAATAAGAGTACTCTTCAAGTGTGGGCATAAGCTGATAATCCGGGAAAGTAAAACAGTGGTAAAGTGGATCATAGAACTGGACCAATGTATGGAGAAGCCCTTCGTCGACATCTGTCTTGAGAATACTAAGCAAATAACCATACCGCTCACGAAAGTGATCCGGGCTAGTCAACCTCCTTGCTAGCTTCCTTAAATTCTCCAAATCCGGTTTCTTGAAATCATACTTCTTAGTCCTCTTCACAATTTTCTTCACAACATCCTCCATATCTAATATGTTTACAAAAAAGAGATTACATAAGTCCTTCGATGTTTTAATGGATGCAAAAAAAAGAGTATCTATGTATGAATGCATGTATGCATGATTATGCTAAAGAACATAGAAAACATGGTGAGGTTAAGTCCACAAAGTTGGAGCTGAGGGTAAACACGTCATTTGGTAAGGACTAAGGTTTCAGATGCACTTGTAACCAGGGTTCTAACACAGTTCCCAAATTACAACCCCCTCCGAACTTTATTGGATTCCCGGGACGACACCCGGTCCAATAGCGTCCGTAGGAGAGTCTAGTTTGAGTGTAGCATCGCGTGTCGACTAAGACCAAGACAACACTTGGTTAGCCACCGCACTACGTCCTAATGGCCAAGATGGGTTCAAGGTAACTAAGGTCCTTAGCTTCGACGGAAACTTAAAAGCAATAATGTCTAAGCGCGACAACACACGCCGACGTATATCACTTTAAGATCCTCCGCTAAGTGTGGTTATATCACATGTTCCACCACACGAGAATACTCTCAGCATGTCACTATGATTCTACCACTCCTATCTTATATTTCACTCAAGCCCGGGTATAGGACTTATCTCGCCACTCACGAAAAAAGTAAACAATTAGGCACGTATTTACAAAAGCATAAGCAAATAAAGCGCAAAAGTAAAGAAAGATAAAATAGGCTTAACCCTCGAAAAGGTTCCCAGTGAAGTCGCCATTTCTGTGCTCGTGATTTTCGGGTATCAAAATCATTGATTAGATTCGAACCTTGAATCATTGAACTCTCAACTTTTATTCGCGGGAAGGGAAAAAGTGAGTGAAAACCCTTAAGACCTTGGATTCGGAGGTTGGTTTCGATTGGGGAAGGTGTTAGGCACCCGAACCGACTATGGTATCCCATAGGAACCTTCTATCTATTCTCTAATCTTGCGCTAAATTGATTTTACTTATTAAAAAAGTTAAGAGTTAAAGTGAAAGAAGGGAGAAAGAAGAAGCATGTTTTTGGTTATTTTTATTGATTTGGAAGGGTCGAAACCCTTTGCCTACTTACCCAAATAAATCGGGATCAAAATCAAGTAGTTCGGCTGAAGAATTTATTTGATGAGTTGAATTGATTTTAACATTTTTGAAAGAAAGGTTTTAAGAAGAGATGAGAGGCCTCGAGGCATGAGAAGAAAATACGATGAAGTTGGTTAATTTTAATTGTACGAAATCCATATCTAATGTGGATATTAAATTAATTAACATTTGATTAAGGAAAATAAAAGAAAAGACACTTGGATTACATACCAAGGTTTACTTAAAATAAAATTGAATTTGATTTTTTTGATTTTTTGAAGAAAATATTTTTCTAAACTAACGACGAAATCGCGTAACGACGGAAAACTAAATAAGCGTAAAGCGATAAATAAAGTGGTGTGTCGGTGCGCGTGTCAGTGCGTGTGCCGGTTACATATTACATACCCTAAATACATTCTATGGTCTCAAAAGAAAAAATGCGCGAAAAATAAATTACATCAATTCCCTAATTACATACTAAATATGATCAATAAATACGTAACAAAAAAAATTAAAATATGCACGAGATTAAACTAGAGAGAAAACAAAAATGACACATACCGAATCATTAAGCATAAAAAGAAAATCATATACTAGAATTAAATACCAAATAAAATGCATGACATGAAACATATTTAAATAAAATGCAAGTTTTCAAAAAACACGAAAATATTAGTGAAAGAATGCATGAGTTTAAGATTAAATCAATAGGTAAACTATATGATGCGGGATATTCAAAATGCTAATTAAATAAAATGCATAAGATAGGAATTGAACTATAATCAAATAACAAATGCACAAAAATTAAAACTTTAGACAAAAATAGAAAAAATATAAAATGTTATTTCAAAGCTTAAAATAAACTAAAATGTAAGAGATAAAATTTAAATAAACCAATAAAATAAAAATGCATGACATGAAGACTAAAACACTAATAAAAATGCAAGAAAAATGGCTCTAATGTTGTATGAAAATAACAAATAAAGTATGAAAGGATAAAAAAATGCTATAAAAAACATATACTGAGGGGGTGCAGACAGCATCAATGGAGGTGCATATAGCAAAACAGTAGAAACAAAGGGAAACTGGGCTGGGTACTGGAGCTGGGGCGGGTACTGGGTCAACCCATGGGTGACCCGCCCCAACTCACATAAGTGAGTATAAAAGCAAATTTCCCATGTTTTTCTTCATTTTCCACTTCCCCTTCTCTCTCTAAAAAAAACAAAGAAAAGGAGCTCTCCCTTCTCTCTAGAAAGGGAGGTGACCGGCGATGATGAAGAGGGAGGTGACCGGAGCTCCGGCGCGGTGGTCGGCCGGAAGGCCGCCGCGCCGGAGCGTTCAACTTGTTTTTTTTTTTAAATTTTTTCACCATCCTCTTTATCTCCTTCTCCTCTTTGCAAATCCACTCTTAGTTTATGTCAAAACACAACAAATAATCCTAGATCTACAAAAGAAAGTCCACCAAAAACATAAAGAGTCATGAAAAAAAGTACCTCTAGTTTTTTGTTCTTATTGTTTTCGGTTTTGAGCTGCTCCTTCTTCAATCTACTTTTCGTTTTTTTGCTCCGTTTATGTTTCGGTTTTGTTCATGCTGTGGTGCTTTTTCCGTTCGGATGTGTTGTTGTCGTTGCGGTTTAGGCCGAAAACGATTGTGTGTGGTTAAGGCTTGGTGTTGAAATTTTCAGATTTGGATTTGTGGTGGTTTGGTTCGAATCTGTTGTTGCTTTGGTTCTGGCCGAATTTGTTTTTGGTATGGCTAGGGTTTGGATTTGTTTGATTTGGTTCGGATTTGTGATATTTGGTTCGGATTTGTGATATTTGTTGGTTTTGGTTCTGGCCGAATTTGTTTTTGGTATGGCTAGGGTTTGGATTTTTTTCTCTTCTTTCTCACTGATTCTCTGTGATCGGTGCTTGAGTTTGTCACCAAATGGTGATGAACTCGCACTTGAATTGCAGAGAAAATGGTTCAATGATGATGGTTCTTTGATGAATCACTGAGAATCATTTTAAAAAAAAAATTTGTTCTTGGTGTTCTTGGTGAAAAAAAAGGTTTTGATCTGTTTTTTGTGATTTTTCTTTTCTGAATCTGTTTGTGTATTGGAAAGTGTGACTGACTGATTGATTGACTCTGACACACTATGTACCTGATGCCTGGAATAGACCAAAATACCCTTGCTCTTTCTTGGAGGAAAAGTTGGATTGGACCAATAACAAAGTGACATGTGTACAAGGACTTAAAAAAATAAATAAAAACTGATAAATAAATAACAATAAATAAGTAAATGGAAAAAAATAAATAACTAAATAAATAATTAAAAAAGAAAAACGAAAATTACATAAATAAAAATAAAAATGTCCCGTCGGAACCAAAAAAAAAAAAAATGAGGTATTTTAAAATACCTCTCTGCCGAAATTTCGTCTGATACGACTGAAATACGCGGCTTAATTACGCTAAATAAAACGATAAATCAACGACGTGAATAAAATGAACTTGGCGAACGCAAACGATACGCTACGCTAAAAAACGCACAAAACGCGAGTAAAAATTACGAAATTAATACGCGAGCGACATTAAAATATAAACGACAAACGAAAAATAAATGCGAACACAAAATACGAACAAAAGCAGACATTACGGGAATTCGCGCGTGAACGGACGACTGGAAAACAAACAACGTACGAATAAAATAAAATAAATCGGTCAAAAATTAGGGTACGACAAGAAGGTATTAACTAAAAGAAATGGACAAGTTAAATCAATTATTCCCTCCGGTTCACAATACATGTCGCTTTTAGAGAATAATTTTATTCCACTTTACTTGTCACTTTCAAGTTTCAATACAACATTAATTATTGGCTTATCAATAATATCCTTGCCTTTTTTTTAAGAAATTAAAATGATCTATATTAAACAAAAAAAATACTATCTTTCCAGCACAAGATGTACCACAGAATTCATCCAAAAATTACAACAAAAGTTCAACAAAAATATTACAAATTAACCAATACCTGCACATAGAAATGGGGTTCGACACCAATTATAAAAGCTATACTGAAAAATTAACGAAACAACATGTCATTTCTTTTCTTCCATATAACCCACGAACTAGCAAACCAGATCAACTGCATTTTAGGGCATCGAGCTTAGTCTCCCCGTCCACTAAAAGTAAAGATGTGAAACACTCAGGGGCTCTCTGTATTCTAGCAAAAGTATCACGCCATTCCTTCTTGAAGTTGGAGGCATAAGGAGGGAAAATCTTCTTCCTTGGGTGCGCGCCAGTAGAGACCCATGTCCCTTTATTAACATCCATCATTCCGTAGAAATGGAAGAAAACACCAACAGATGGCTCCAGAGCTAAAGCCTTACACAAAATCTCAAAACCCCAAATAAACGCCTAGCTATCAGGTCGTATTTGAGACGGCGCCACATTCAAGTACTTCAGAACGTTCATTTCATACGCCGTAAAAGGTATCTGAACCCCGAACCCCTCTAGGACCGCCATATACATTAGGTATGATTGATCCAAATCGCCCTCTCTCTTATGATCACAAACCCTCTCATGTACATCACAAGATAATACCACCACATCTTCCTCGTTTCCAGTAGAAATATGCAGCTTACTACGAAGATTATTGACGTAATTGTACGTCACTATACAATGAATACTCCTGACGAAACTCATTCGCAAACTGAGTCATCTCAAAGATATCATGCAAGTTTTGATTCTCCAAATGAGGTGATGACAGGTTACAAGGACATATCTCACGACAAATCTCCTCCATAGGATCTGTTCGTGGGGTAGCATAGAGAAACACACAATCACTACTTGAACTATCACCGCTATCGCTATCACTAGACAAATCGCTAAATATATTTTCTCCATAAAGCCCTAAGTCATACACGTCCCAATCAATGACCCCATTTGATCGAGTTGCATTCCGTAAGTAATCCTTTCTTATTGATCTCTCTTAGCAGCGTTAGAAGGAGGAATCACCCGACCTATATCATCACACTCTCTAATTAGAACCATACCTAGAAACGACGAGCTAAAAATAAGCAGAAAGCTAAAAAGTTAAGAATGAGAGAAGTACTTGTGAGTAGAGAGAAAGTTGGAACTGTTGACCTCCGTTGAAGAGCAAAGACGAAAAAATCAGGAAATGAAAAGAGAGAAATGAGAAGATTAAGGGAAGACTTCCGCTTTAATAGAAGAAGAAGTAGATTCGCCTCGAAAAATACGCTTGAGTATTCGATGAATGGAGACACGTGGAGAAGAAAGCCATGATTCGGACACGTCGATGTCATCGTAAGGTCGCGGGTTTTGAATCGTTGGATCATCTGGTTTTTCCATAAACTCATCTTCAAAATCGATTTGTCGCCCACAAACAAAAGATGCTCACTGAAAATTCCACAAACCACTTCGCCTCTCACAAAGTCTCGTGCTTGGGGGGCTAGTAGAGTAGAGCTCGCCAAAAATAAGATACCGCCTTAGGCGAGGATCTCTTAAAAAGATTTCGTAGTTTCCCCCTAAGAAATGCCAAGATAAGAGGATACTCGCCCCCTAGGGTGCTCTTAGAGAACGATTAGATCACCCTGGAAACATCCTATGAGGGTTAGAAAATATAATCCAAAAACATACACAAAATTCAGACTGAAATAAAGTCAAAATTCAAAAAAGCAAGTTAATCACTTCGCCTTGTCCCAAGACTCGTGCTTGGGGGGCTGTGGACCTTTAATATATTCCTAAAGACCTAAGAGACCCTTAGAAAGGATCTCAGACCCTTCAGAAGGCCTCAACGCCCTTTAGATGGGCTTTTAGGCCCAAGGCGCGTCCTCCTCGTGACGCCGCCTCAAGCTGCTTCTAGAATTCTCTAGAAGCCGCCTAAATTACCTAATTAACCCTATTACTTGTTGCTTAAGTAATCATAGATTAGGCCCAAAGAGGGCTATAAATACAACACTTGAGAGCCTTCTCAAGGCATGACCGATACAATACAAACCCTAAGACAATTATTGTACATTTAGCAAGTATAGGAAACTACCAATTTTCTAGCGGAAAAATGTCTGCAAGAATTCTTGAGGATTTTTCTACGGTTCTCTTCACTCAAAAGACGTTTCATACGAATTTTGTCCCCGCAGGAACATCCATAGGCAGTTAACTTTTCCTGAGGTTTATCTTGTGGAAGAAATAAGATTATTTGAATAATTTCCTTACTTTTCCTGCAGATTTACATGCGGTATTTCCCACCTTAATAGATCCTTAGGAAATTCCGCATGTATTATCATAGATTTTCTTGCAGATATTTATTTACCTTTCCTTCAAAATTTCCCGCAGTTTTGTTTTAGATTTTTTTTTACTCTCTTCATGGAATTTTTTACTCGCCTTACATATTAATATGTACTCTATAATTATATATTTAAGACCAGAATATGTAAATGAATTGTCAAACTATATTTTGTCAATTGCGATTAATTTTTTTATTATGTTAAAATATTTTGAGAGTAACAATAGAACACAAATTTCTATCAAACAAATATTATAACACAAATATTGACAAAAACACTTAGATACCATGTGTGAAATAGGTCACATCCATATTTATTGTGTATGCAAGATCAATTTAATAGTTTTATCTCTTTTGCTTAAAAAGGACAATTACCTTCCTGATAATAATATAAAAGTGACACTTAAATCCCTGACAACTATTAGGAAAGGACAATTACATCCCTCACAACATTTAAAATCCGAAAATATAGTCCTTGTGATAAAAAAAAAAAAAAGGTAAAATATTTGTGGTCTCTCAAATTCATTTTCATTTGTGTATGTAAGTTTCATGTGGTATTTAATTTTCTGTCTACAAACTACAAAAGAGAAAATAATGCAAAGATGAGGCATGTAAAAAAAAGAAAATATTAATTTATATAAAATAGATAAAATAAATTTGAAGAATTTAATTATTTATTATTTATTTATTTTTATATTTATATATGCATTAATTAATTATGAAGCCCAAAGTAACAACATAATAGGTGCCTACAATTACTTAAAAAGAAATGTGTGCGTCAAAATTGACGTTAAAAAGGATTAACTAAAAAAAATGTACAAGTTAAATCAATTACTCCATCCATTTCACAATACATGTCGCTTTTAGAGAATAATTTTGTTCCAATTTACATGTCACTTTCAAGTTTCAATGCAACATTAATTATTGGTTTATCAATAATACCCTTGCCTATTTATTTGTAGGGAGAGAAATAATTGAATGAAATAATAAATGGGTAAGATTATTAACGAAAAAACACAAATAATTTCAACAAAATTTATTTGATTTCTTAGTATGTGTAATTTCTTCAAAAGCAATAAGTACCGTAAAACAGAAGAATATTGTTAGCTATTTTTAATTAGCAATGCATTAATAGGACCGTATAATCTAACTCACCTAAATTTAGGTTTTGCTAGATTTTTTAGGGGATCAAACTTCAACCTGCTATTGAACATTAAATCACCATTTTTTACTTTTACATTAGGAATGCTTTAGACTAAACTACCAACAAAGGAATGCTTTAGACTAGCTAAGTTTTAGGTTTTGCTAGATTTTTTGGTTTAGGATTGGTCCCCCTATTTTTGTTTGACTTTTATTTTTATAAAATTTTGGCTTTCATAGAAGAAAGAAATGCAAGTTTAATTAAGTACCAACATAAACGTAATTAGTATACACTATAATAATTTTTAGTTAGACTTTACTTCTATCCCGATTTAACTACAGATTACTAGAGTTCCTTTAATTTTTCTTAGAAACCAGAGGATTAACTAACACCAAAATGAAAATAAATCGAGCGAGGATAAATTTTGATTTAGATCATAAGTCCTCATTGATCCAACAACACAGTCCTTTCGTAATGAAGGGTAATTATTTGTTATGGTTCCCATTGTCTTAAGTTTTCCTGTCCTTTTAATTCTAAATCTCCGGACCTTTGGAAGCTGCCAATTTTTGGAAACTTACATCACATGTTTGGACATTATTCGTACCTTTTATTATTAGAAACTTTTTTTCTATTAAAAATGGTAAGGGTCGGTTTTTGGACTATTTTCTAAATGTTCATACTAAACTGACCCATTAAATAAATATAATTATGGAAGTCATATATTTGAAAATTCAAATTCGAGCACTCGTGAATTTTTCGAGAAAATTGAGAATTAGATGAGAAATGTATACATGCTTAGATTATTACTTAATTAATAAATATAGAAGTCATACATTTGGACTTCAATTTTTTTGAGAAATGAGTTTGGAGGTTAGACGGACGAGGGAGTTTAGCATTGCTCTTTAGGGTAAATGATACCGGAGGATGGTGGTAGAGAGGAGAGGGTTGTGGTTTTGGGTGTTGTGGTCGAGGTATGATGTTGAGGGGAGATGCCTCACAGCAGGTGGGAGGGATGGATTGATGTATTGGAGGGAGTTGGTGTGTATCCGTTTGAGGTTATAAGGTAAAAGACATAGTGGATGTACGCGTTTAGAAGTTGAGGTAAAGAAATCTCAACTTTAGGTGGAGTTTCCACGAGTGAGACTAGGTTGAGACAACTTATGACACCAAAGCAGTACGACTATAAAGACCTTGGGTGTCATGATCTGGTATAGAGCAAAGAGAATTCTTTAAGTAGACAGAAGGCATTTTGGGGTTGGATAACCTGTAATTGGAAAAAAGGATCTTCAGGAGGACAAAAATTGATCATTCTGACGACTAATGAGGTTATGGTGAAAACTTATGGAAGGAACTTTGAGTGTTAAAAAGGTAAACGTGAAAACTTATGGGAATACACAGTGTAGTTGGATGCACATAAAAGGATTAGACATGAAAGCTAGTGGGACTACCAAGGGTTGTTAGATTTAAGTGGGGGTTGATGTCTAGATCAAGGTTTAAGCGGGGCTAAAGCTTGATCGGGTTAGTCTTAAAGAATGTCTTAAAATCTGTTTATAAGCATTCAGCCATTTTGTGCCCAGGCATAGGAGATCAGATGAAAGTGCTTATAAAGTGGTTTTTTTTTCCAAGTGGAATCCCGTTTTAAGAGCGGTAGTCTCAAGTGCTTATAAAGTTGTCAGGTATATAAATGATAGTCTCAACACAGTTTTAAGAGTGGAAAACGACACACCTAAAGAGACCAAAAGAGGAAACTTTAGGAATTCAATAGGCTAAAGGTTGGGCGAATTTGGGGTAGATTCTAGGGTTTGGAATTACCATTCTAACGATTTGGTTGTGAAATCATTGAATCTCTTAGTCATAAGAAAAGATTGATCGAGAAAATGGAATTAGGGTTTCTTCTTAGAGAACTTGTTGAAGACTAATTTCATGTAACTCTTGTATCTTTTTGAAAGAAACACTTTGATAGTGAATTTGAGAAATCTCTCTCGTTTGAACGTAGGCCAAATTTGAGCTGAACTCGGTGAACATGGTTTTCTTTTTCTCCTTTATATTATTTCATTGTTTGATCTTGAAAGATAATTTTAGTTTTAGTCGCTGCTAATTTTATTCTACACATTAAGAGTAGAGTTAAATATGTTTTTAGTCCCTATAAAATTACAAATTTACAAGTTCAGTCCCTATAAAATTTTAGGCTTAATAGCAATAGACCCCTTAAATATCAGGAAGTTGCGATTTTGGCCCCCTAACAAAATAAAATACAATCTGGCCCCCTAAGTATTGCCCTTTTTGCAGTTTTGGCCTCTAGACCAATTTTGACCAAGTCAATGCTGACGTGGACGCCTCGTGTGTAATTTTTTTATTTATTACGAAAAAAATTAATTAAAAATATATTAAAAAATAAATAAATAAATTACACACGTGGCGTCACGTCAACATTGACTTTGTTAAAATTGGCTTGGGGACCAAAACTACAAAAACGACAATACTTAGGGGTCTGGATTGTATTTTATTTTGTTAGGGGGCCAAAATCACAACTTTCTGATACTTATAGGGACAAAACTGCTATTAAGCAAAAAATTTAATGGTAATTTTCGTCCTCCATAATTTAGTAGTTTGTAAGAATATTCCCTTTAAAAGCTAAATAGAGACTAAAAGTGAATAATTTTTTTTAGGGATTAAACTTGAAAACTTGTAATTTTGTAAGGACTAAAAACGTATTTATCCTTTAAAAATATTGGCTTGAGTTTTATCCGAAATGTCATCACTCCTAATCGTTGCTAAAATCACTATACGGCAGACTATCATCAAATTGCATGTGTTGTATTTTTTTTTCTTCTGAAACTGTTATATTTAATGATAAACTCCAAAACTTATCACAAAAAGTTAGGTAAACTGCTATATCATAAAAGTCTCAACAAACTTAAAATCCAAAACCACATTGATGATAAGAATAGATATCCAACTCATAAATATTCGTAATATGTATCGTGTTGTTTTGATTTTGAAACTGTGGCCTAAAAGTGTTAGGTTATTGGAATTTTTACTATTATTAGAATTTATTTATTTATAAGGATACTTCTTAGTCATAAGGAAGGACATAATTTAGACTTTAGGTGGAATTCCGAGCACCACCCCCACAATGCTTCTTACATTAGGGATTCTTTTAGACTCACCTAATTTTAGGTTTTGCTACTGCACGTTTTTCACGACCATTATTTTAAAAAATTGTTCTATATTTTATTGTACTATTACAAATAGATGTAAAAAAAATGTAAAAGATTTTAATAGTAAACTCTATTTTAAAAAGATTTTTTTGAGGTGGTGAGGACTCTAAAAAAATTGCTTGGATAAAATGAAATTCTCTTTGTTTATCTTTGGAGAGAGAAGGTTTGGGGGTTAGGAGGATAGGAGAATTTAATTTATCTTTGTTAAGTAAGTGGTGTTGGAGGTTGTTGGTTGATAAGGAAGGGTTGTAGTATCGTGTGTTAAAGGCACGGTATGGAGCGGCAGAATCCAAGAGGGGGAAGGCACACTTCTGGATGCTGGCGGATGATGTGTAACATTCGGTAGTGGGGAGTTGGTGTGAAGACAACACTAGGCGGGTTGTAGGTAATGGCTGAAACACCTTCTTTTGGATTGATAATTGAGTAGGTGGAGTTCTTTTGCGGTTTCAATTCAACCGCCTTTATGAGTTAGCTGTGAATAGAGAGTGTTCGGTGGAGGAGATGGTGAGGTTGGGAAGGGAGGAAGGAGGAAATGCTTAGGGGTGGAGGAGGCGTCTTTTGGCGTGGGAGGAGGAGAGCGTGAGGAAGTGCTCTGTTTTATTGAAAAATGTTATTTTGCAAGAAAATATTCATGACTCTTGGAGGTGGCTTCTAGATCCTATTTACGGTTATTCGTTCGCGAGACTAATCGATTTCTTACATCTTCTGATGAGCCGGAGGCTAAGGGCACTAATCACATTGTTTGGCATAAGATGGTTCCCTCTAAAGTTTCTCTGTTTGAATGGCGTCTAAATCAAGATAGAGTTCCAACAAAATTAAATTTGGTGAGAAGAGGCATCCATCAACTTAACGATAATTTATGTATCGGAGGTTGCGGTTACATCAAGACGGAGGACTAATTTTGATATGCACAAAAGACAATCAACCAATGCCCAAACAGACAAGAGGTTGCTGCCACCACATATGGTAATCAAAAGGAAAACATACATATTTAGCTTTCATCCACTGTACAGAACTAATTTTGATTTTTTTCCAGTAATTGTATAATTGTTTTAGCATTATTAGAGAACAACCTATGATTCCTTTCATTCCATATGATTACTTTATTAAACTTTTTTTACAATAACACTTCAGAACGTTCTGAAGTCTGTCTATTAACTTAATCATTCCAAGTTCACAACTTGAGAATAACTTTTAAGTGGCGGGATTAATTTTTAAAGGATAATAATTCAAACCCCCATTTCTTGTGACTTTTTATCTACTTCAGCAATAGCTCGCCGAAAGCCGCACAATGAATTAAAAGATGATTTGCTGATTCATTAGAACCACATCCAGACACACACAATTGAGAATCCATGGAATAATAACCACGATGCGCCAAAGTATCCTTTGTTGGCCACCTGATGCGAAGAAGATGCCATGCAGAAGAGCCTCCTAAACCTATCCCTAAAAGGAGCCGCACCCACTCAACAGTCAGACCAAAAAGAGTTATTAAAATCATTACCGATTTTCATCTCAATGTTCTCCTCAAACCAATTACCTCCCCCCAACACCTATCCCCTCACAAATTTTCACAATCTCCCTCCACCAGGCATATGCATCCATCCCCCTTTTATTTAATCCGCCCCATCTCTTCGCCGTAACGAGACAACAACACCTTATACGACAAACCCTCCATATCCACCAGACACATCCAACACCATTTACCTAAGAGTGCAATATTAAATTCCTTCGGCCACCTCACCCCCAAACCCCCAGACTCCTTACTCACGCAAATAGAATTCCAATCAACCCAAACAATTTTCCTATTATCCTCACTCCCACCCCAGGAGGAGGAGAATAATTATTTGATATGGTTACCCATCCTTTTAAGTCTTATTACCCTTTTGATTCTATTATGCGAAGTAAAATATTAAAAAGTGACAAAATTACTTCAGATCTTCCTCCAGGACCTTTGGAAGCTACCAATTTATGGAAACTTACATCTTCAGGTTGGACATTATTCGTACTTTTTATTATTGGAAACTTTCTTAAATGGTAAGACAGATAAATAAGCGAACAAGAATTTGATGTGTAGTTCATATATATCTGAACATTATTTGAACTATTTGGAACTACTAGAAACTCCCAATATTCTTGAGGAAAAACGTCTGCAAGAATTCCTGAGGATTTTTCCGCGGTCCTCTTCACTCAAAAAACGTTTCATGTGGATTCTGTCGTCGCAGGAACATCCGTTGGTAATTAACTTTTGCTGAGGTTTATCTTGTGAGAGAAATAAGATTATTTGAACATTTTCCTTACTTTCATGCAGATTTACATGCGGTATTTCTCACTTTAATAGAGCCTTAGGAAATTCAGCATGTATTACCCTCTTCATGGATTTTCTTGCAGATTTTCATTTACCCTTCCTGCATAATTTCCCACGGTTTTTTACCCTTTTCCTGGAGTTTTTTTTTACTCGCCTTACATATTGTATATGTACTCTATCTATAATTATATATTTAAGATCAGAATATGTAAATGAATTGTCAAACTACTTATGTCAATTGCAATTAATATTTTTTATTATGTTAAAATATTTTGAGAGTATTGTTAGAACACAAATTTCTATTAAAAAATATTATAACACAAATATTGACAAAAACACTGAGATACCATGTGGGAAATAGGTCACATCCATATTTATTGTGTGTGTGCAAGATCAATTTAATAGTTTATCTCTTTTATTTAAAAAGGACAATTAGTTTTGTGACAATAATATAAAAGTGACACTTAAATCCCTGAAACCTGTTAGGAAACGACAATTACGTCTCTCACAACATTTAAGAACCGAAAATATAGTCCATGAAATAAAATAAAAATGTAAAATATTTGTTGTGTTTCAAATTCACTTTCATTTGTCTATGTAAGTTTCATGTGGTATTTAATTTTATGTCTACGGACTACATAAAGAGAAAATAATGCAAAGACGAGACATGTAAAAAAAAGAAAATATTAATTTATATGTATTAATTAATTATGGAGCCCAAAGTAACCAATAAAAATAGGTGCCTACAATTACTTAAAAAGAAATGTGTGCATCAAAATTGACGTTAAGAAGGTATTAACTAAAAGAAATGGACAAGTTAAATCAATTACTCCCTCCGGTTCACAATACATGTCGCTTTTAGAGAATAATTTTATTCCACTTTATTTGTCACTTTCAAGTTTCAATGCAACATTAATTATTGGCTTATCAATAATATCCTTGCCTTTTTTTGAGAAATCAAAATGATATATATTAAACAAACAAAATACTATATTTCCAGCACAAGATGTACCACAGAAGACATCCTAAAATATTACAAATTAACCAATACCCGCACATAGAAATTGGGTTTGACACCAATTATGAAAGCAATACAGAAAAATTAACGATACAACATGTCATTTCTTTTCTTCCATATAACCCACGAACTAGCAAACCAGATCAACTGCATTTTAGGGCATCGAGCTTAGGCTCCCCGTCCACTAAAAGCAAAGATTAGGAACACTCAGGGGCTCTCTGTATTCTAGCAAAAGTATCACGCCATTCCTTCTTGAAGTTGGAGGCATCAGGAGGGAAAATATTCTTGGGTGCGCGCCAATAGAGACCCATGTCCCTTTTTTAACATCCTTCATTCCGTAGAAATGGAAGAAAACACCAACAAAGGGATCCAGAGCTAAAACCTTACACAAAATCTCAAAACCCCAAATAAATGCCTAGGTATTAGATCGTATTTGAGACGGTGCCACATTCAAGTACTTCAGAACGTTCATTTCATACGCCGTAAAAGGGATCTGAACCCCAAACCCCTCTAGGACCGCCATATACATTAGGTACAATTGATCCAAATCACCCTCTCTCTTATGATCACAAACCCTCTCATGTACATCACAAGATAATACCACCACATCTTCCTCGTTTTCAGTAGAAGAAATATGCAGCTTACTACGAAGATTATTGACGTCTGGTACGTCAGTATACAATGAATACTCTTGACGAACCTCATCTGCAAACTGAGTCATCTCAAAGATATCAGCCAAGTTTTGATTCTCCAAATGAGGTGATGACGGGTTACAAGGACAGATCTCACGACAAATCTCTTCCTTAGGATCTGTTCGTGGGGTAGCATACAGAAACACACAATCAGAGGTTGGGGGATTTGTCTCTGCGAGAGAGGTTCACCAGGTTGTTTGAATTGTCTAAAAATAAATAGCTGACAATCGCAAACATGTTAGCTTTGGATTGAGGGTGAAGGTGGTGATACATAGAAGTGGCGGCGTAGGTTGTGGGAGTGGGAGTCGAAGCTGGTAGGGGAGTGTAGGGATTTACATAACAATATCTCTTTGCATTTTGATGTTAAGGACATATGGATATGGGTCTCGACAAAATATTGATCTTATATATACATCAAATATAAAAAGAAGAACCGAAGGAAATATTGTTGACTCATTTATCCTTGGGTTCTTCTTATAAGAGAGATAAATGAGTCAATTTTTTTATCCTTTAAAAAGTATAACAAACTAGATGAGTATATATATACTTACTTTTTCATTATCTCAATTATACCCTTAAATAACTTTTACTAGTATAAAGATTGTTGCTGGTGTCATTAAAAAAAAGAATTTAGATTATATTTTTTATTATATTATTGATGTCATTGATATAGATTATCATGATTCATTTGGTTTCTTATAATTTGAAAGAAACAAATATTTATATTTTTAGTTTTAATCAAAATCAAAATTTTCATAAACACCGTTCATAATTTTTAAAAGTTAGCGCCACAAAAAGAGTGGAAAAACGGGCACATGAGTGTCTGTCTTTTCTCTAGTAATTTAATAACGTCTTTATCCCCAATATATATATATATATATATATATATATATATATATATATAATAAAACTTAAACATGCATCCAGTTCATTATTTCAAATCTTCTCTCCTTTGCAATATGGAACTCAAATCTCCCTTCTTCATAATTCCCCCATTCATCTTCTTGCTATTTTGCCTAGCAAAGATCTACAAGCATAAAATCAAAGTGAGGAGCCATAAACTTCCACCAGGACCATGGAAGCTTCCTCTAATAGGAAACTTGCATCAAATTGCATTTGCAGGAAAACTTCTACACCATACACTTAGAGATCTATCACACAAATATGGACCTCTTATGCATATTCAGCTTGGTGAAATTTCTTCCGTGGTTGTTTCATCTCCTAATTTGACCAAAGAAATAATGAGGACACATGATCTTTCTTTTGTTGAGAGGCCAATATTCCTTGCTTCTAAT
The DNA here is from genome assembly GCA_946800305.1 of Medicago arabica. NCBI lineage: Eukaryota > Viridiplantae > Streptophyta > Magnoliopsida > Fabales > Fabaceae > Medicago > Medicago arabica. The sequence goes on from OX326966.1 coordinate 48,907,441, forward strand.
ATACTATCCTATGAATCAAAAGATATTCTCATGTCTTCATATGGTGATTATTGGAGACAGATGAGAAAAATATGTACATCAGAGCTTCTTAGTGCTAAAAGGGTCCAATCTTTTTCTTCCATTAGAGAAGATGGGGTGGAAAAGATGATACAATTCATTCATTCCTCTACTTGTCAAGATCCACTTGATCTTTCTAAAATTATTACGTCTTTGGTAAGTTCCTTTATTTCAAGGGCAACTTTTGGTAAAAAATCTAAGTATGAAGATGAACTTTTGTGTTTGCTGAAACAAGCAATGGATATGATAAGTGGTTTTGACGTTGCTGATTTATTCCCTTCAATTAAACCTATTCATTTCATTAGTGGAATGAAACCTAAATTGAAGAATTTTCAAAAGAAGTTGGATATGATTTTTGAAAAAATTATAAACGAGCATCAATCAAACCATGGCCTGCAAGGTGAAAATATAGTTGATGTTCTTCTGCACATTCAGCAAAGTGGCAGTCTCAATATCCCAATCACCCAAGACAGTATCAAAGCCGTGATATGGGTTAGTTACTAAACTAAATTAATCTATCTATCATATCATATAGTATAAAAATTTACTATTTTATAAACTTGATTATTTTTATCATGTTGAGTCCCAAAAAAAATCATTTCTATCAACTCTATATTGCATTCTCAATACTTTATGTTTTAAAGAAGAGTTGTGCTATATGACTGCTATAAAATAGGAAGAAAAAAACAAGGACCACGTGTTCTAACCAAATGAAAATGAAACATGATTTATCCTCCAAAAGAAAAAACACCGCAATACTCATGGTTGACTTTAATTGCTAGCATGAGAAGTACTGAAGTTAAGAAAAAATATAGAGAACACCCGAAAATAAACACCATAAAAGACACTCCTACACATAACATCTAGCTAAAACTTACCTAAAAAAAAAACACACTTGTTGTTAAGATATGTGTTTTTGCAAAATTTTTGTGGTAAGAGTGTTCCTTATATTAAGAATTTCTCTTTAAAGAATCATACTTGTGATGTAGTGTTGAATGCTGACGTATAAATTAATTGTTGAAATAATTCTTGTAATATACGTGAAGTCCATAAATAAGGGTGGAAAAAGGCTAGGTCGGGCCGGGCTTTATAAGGCCTGAGCCTGACCTACTATAAAAAGTAGGTCCGAGCCTGACCTTTGGCCTGCAATAGGCCAATTTTTAAGGCTTGGCCATCACCTTTTCAAAGGCCTATCAAGCCGGAAAACATATTTAAAAGCCTACTTTATTTAATATCATATATTGTCTTTATCCAACTCTATATCATAGTTTGTCTTTATCCTATCATGACCATCGATAAAGTACAAAAATGGCCTAGAGGTCGAATTTTTACATGATTTTTTGCACGTTTCTTTAGGACATTATAATAAGGCATACCACATAAAATTAGAATTTTTTGACAAAGAAACAAATTAATTATGAGTTTTTTAAGAGCCAAAAACTCTTTTTTTTTAATAGGCAAAAATGAGACTTATATTAACAACAAAAGCGTTGTTTCTTCCGAACAAGGCGTGATGAAAGAAAACAACGATAATTGCATAAATAGTTTAGATAAAATGGAAAAACAACACAGGGACATCTAACACAGGTACTGCAATTATCCTATTCCCAAACAAAGAGTAGGACAAGCGAGCCAATTATGAATCCCTAAAACATGTAATGCGTTTGCTGCCTTCAACCACCAATAAGAATGAATTTGGACCTTTTCGAATAATTGATGAATAGTAGTTTCCGTGTTATTAAACTGTCTACTATTACATTCAGTCCATAACACCCACACACATGAGAGCCACACAAGTTGCATAAAGGAGCGTTTAATTGCAGCCCCTCCTGTGAAAAAAGTTAATTGTAAAAAATGGTCAGACACATCAATCGGATCAGCACCACTCACACCAATCCACACACGGACTTGATGCCATGACGCATTGAAAATGGAACAAGAAACAAATAAATGTTGAGTTGTTTCTGCTTCCCCACAACCAGCAACTCACACATTGGCGTCATGAACAGGCATTCCACGAGGCACCAAATTCGCCTTAGTAGGCAACCTATTACGAAGGAGTCGCCAAGCAAGAATAGACACTTTCAGTGGGGCATGTCTATGTCAAATCAAATCTGACACTTCATTAACCAAATTACTGTCGTCAGACGTAAACATATCATAAGCAGATCAAACAAAATAGGTTCCTGAAATATCAAGTCGCCATTTCCATTGATTTGAACTATTATCCTGCAAAACAACATTAGCCAACAGTAACCTACACTCCCCTATCATTTCCTCCTCCCAATCCCACAACATTCGACGACACTCCCACGCCCCACCACCATTCCCCCACCCTTTCGCAAACATTTCAGCCACCGTCAAATTTTTATGGACACTTAAATCATATAAACGTCGAAACCGAACCGACAACTCTATACCACCAGCCACGAATCAGTCCAGAAAAAAGTGTCCCTACCATTCCCCACCACTTTAGACACATTCTCTCTAAACCAACCTCGACCCACACCCCACCAGTATCACACAAGTTTACAAGCTCCCGCCACCAAGCTGAAGCTTGCCTACCCCCACACGATACCATGCCATCCTCCTCACCATACCTAGCCTCCAGCACCCTATACCACAAGCCATCTATATCTACTAACAACCTCCAACACCATTTTCTTAAGAGAGCCAAATTAAAATCTCTCATCCTCCTCATCCCAAGACCTCCTTCCTCCCTACGATCACAAATATTTTTCCAACTAATCCAAGAAGTTTTCCTATGGTCCTCACACACCACCCACCCCCCCCCCCCCCCAAAAAAAAAATATATATATTAAACATAGATTCAATAGAAGAGATAATACCTGAGGGAGCTTTGAAGAAGGAAAGAGCGTAAACATGTAGAGAAGATAGGACAGACTTAATAAGGAGTAACCGGCCACCAAATGATAGAAACTTACTCTTCCAAGCAGACAACTTTTTCGTAATACGAGCAACAACAGGGTCCCAAAAAGATAACCTCCTTGCATCCCCCCCCCCCCCAAACAGGGAGACCCAAATATACAAAAGGAAACTTCCCAACCTTGCAAATTAAAGACAACATGCTTTTATGAAAATTCACCTTTAAACCTGACACACTTTCAAATAGCACCTTAACAGCCTGTAAAGCTCTAACGTTCACCCAACTCTTTTCCCCCATCAACAATGTATCGTCAGCAAATTGCAAATGGGAAACAGACAACCCATCATGCAATCCGAATTTATATCTGGTAAACAACTGAGAGTCCACCACCGCCTTCATCAGAACATTAAGACCCTCTACCGCCAAGAGAAATAAAAAAGGCGATACAGGATCACCCTGACGCAGCCCACGCTTAAAAGGAAACTCCGCCGTGGGGCTGCCATTAACAAGCACGGACGCTGAAGCCGTCCCAATACACTCCTTAATCCATTTCCGCGAAAGCGTCGGAAACTCCATTTTAGACATTACCGCGTCTAAATACTTCCAATCAATAGAGTCATACGCTTTTTCGAAATCAACCTTAAATAACAACAATTCTTTTTTCAATTTTCTTGCTTCACCGACAGCCTCATTTGCAATAAGAAGGCCATCCATAATATATCTACCCTGCATGAACACTGTATAAGTTTCTGACCCCACTTTTCTCATAACTCTCTGCAACCTGTCAGCAAGAAGTTTTGCAAATATTTTGTACAAACTTCCCACCAACGAAATGGGTCTAAAATCAATGAGCTTCTGCGGACTCTTCACTTTCGGAATCAAAGCAATAAAGGTGCCATTAATCCCCTTTGTTAACTTGCCATTTCTATGAAAATCTCCAACAAACCTCATGACATCTCCACTCAACTCGGACAAAAATTCTTTGATAAAACCAAAATTAACACCATCTGGACCAGGACTTTTATAACTATCACAACCCCACACCACCGCCTTCACCTCTTCAACATTGAAAGGCCTCACAAGAGACGCCCCTTCCACAAAATCAATGCTTCGAAATTCCAAGCCTTCGATACTAGGTCGCACCACAGATGTATTCTTAAAATGATCAGAATAATAATTAAAGACCGCTTCACGGACCGGATTAACACCTTCGACAACCCCACCATCAACAATCAAAGATGAAATAGAATTACCACGCCGCCGACTTGCCATAGTTGTGTGAAAATATTTTGAATTGGCATCTCCTTCTTGTAACCATAATAAACGGGATTGCTGCCAACAAATAATAGTGTTCATCTGCGACAAAGAATGAATATCAACAGTGTTGTTTCGAAGTTCATCTAGTTCATCCACTGATAGAGTTGTATGTTCTCCTTTTTTATCCAAGTTTGTAACCTGTTCCTTAAGAACCTGAGTTCTTCCGGGAAGGTTCCTTACATGAACCCCGTACCACTCCTTCAAAACTATTTTTATATTTTTTAACTTTTCTTGTAACACAAAACCGTCCCACCCAAGAACTTCAAAAGACCTCCACTTTTCAGTCTAAAATTGTTTATAACCAGGCACCTCATTCCAACATATCAACACACGAGAGGGACGTTGGCCCCAATCTTCTTCATTCACAGACAAAGACAAAGGACAATGATCGGATAAACCCCGCAAATGATCCACTTGCATGCAATTAGGCCACATCAAGCACCATTATTCTGATAACAAAAATCTATCAATTCTACTCATTGATGAACCATCACCCTTGTACCATGTATAAAGTCCGCCACATAGGGGAAGATCCACCAACAAGTTTTCCTCAATAAATCGATCAAAAGGCTCCATAGCAGACACATTAGAAGAAGATCTCAGCGAACGACGCTCCTCCAAGGAGCCAAAAACTTTAAAACCAAAACCACATAAACCTCGTCCGAAAATTAGAATTTTGAACTGGTTTTTTTGGAGAGACCTCTATAAAGACACATGGAAAGGATCTACAAATTTTTATAACATTCTAAAGACACCTCCATTTATTTTGATTTTTGATCGAAACATGTAAAATTGCAATTTTGTTTCGAGTAAGCAAGCATATGTTCACGGGTCAAATTTTGTTCTTCAATTTTGCACGCAAGTTCAGCACATCATAAACAATTCCACTACGAGAATTTGGAGGTTTTAAGCAAGGGGAAAAATATTTATTAATATTTATTTTCCATAATTATGAATTTCTTAAAAAATTCATAATTAATTATATGCTCTTTTAAAAAGTCCAAAATTTCATTACGGAGGTTCTTATAATGTTTTAAAATGTCACGTCATCAAAAAATCCATGTGGCAACAAAAATGTGGCAAGATTCTTTGCAAGGTTTCCTCCTATTTTTATTTTTACAACGGATATTTTCAGACTTCCGTGTATTACAAGAGCTAACCCTGTAAAAAAAACAATGATGATAAAGTCATAAGTAGGGGTGGGCAAAAATATCCAAAAATCAAACCGAACCGGTTAACCGAACTAAACTAAAATTAACTGAACTATTACATTGGTTATTGAACCTAACCGTTATCTTAAAAACATTTCATTAACTAAATCGAATGGTTAACTGAACCGAACCAAACTCAATTAACTGAACCGAATCATTACATCTCAATTGTGCAACATTCAATTTCAAGAACTAAATTGGTGATTCAGTCATATTCTTATACTTTTTATTTTGACAAAATTATATAAAAAAATAAATAGAATATATGAAGTTTATTAGTCCCTTGAATCTATCAAGAAGAAAAATAGAAATGAAAATAGAACCGTTGCAGCAATTGCTTGAAGATAGCTAGCACGAACAGAACCAGAAGCAGTAGACCAATCTCTACCTTTGTTTCTGGAAATGGCTCTTTTAGCAGCATCAACAACAAGGTCAACATCTTCCTTAGTAGCAGCTGGTATATCCCCTGCATTTGTGTCAACCATTCATATAATGGCACAACTTAGAAGTAGTTACTATCATTTCATATCATACTTTGATAAATAAACAGAAACATTAAAAACTACACAATTAAATTTAAAAAGGATAAAAAATTGTTTAGGAACTACTTATTAAATTTAATTGTTTGAATACCCCGCAATTAAATTTAAAAAGGATAAAAAAAAAACACAATTAAATTCGCAAAAGGATACAAAAAAATACATTTCGGTTCAAAATGTTGGTTTTGGTTCGGTTCAGTTCGGTTAATAGACAAGCAAACAGTTAACCGAACCATAACTTTGGTTTAGTTCGGTTAGTTCCAAACCTTAAACGGTTCGGTTCGGTAATTACGAACCATTTTAACACTTTGGTTCGGTTAGGTTCGGTTAATATGGTTAACCGAACCATGCCCAACCCTAGTCATAAGTCATAATTGAAACACATTTATACATCCAACTACTTAGAAACCTTACCAATGCCCTTTATTATTGGTGTTTACATTGCAACATCATGTCATTTTTTTTGTTTTGTAATGATGACAAGATTTTTTTTTTCATAGGACATGTATTCTGCTGGTAGTGATACATCTACAATAACAATAGTTTGGGTTATGTCAGAGTTAATGAAAAACCCTAGAGTGAGGATGAAGGTACAAGCTGAAATAAGAGAAGTTGTTAAAGGTAAGAAGAGAATTTATGAAAGTGATTTGCATGAACTTAGTTACCTGAAGTCAGTGATCAAAGAAACCCTGAGGTTACACCCACCTGCTACAGTTATTATGAGAGAATGCAGAAAAGCGTGCAACATAGGTGGGTATGAAATACCTACAAAGACTAACGTTCTATTAAATCCATGGGCAATCGGAAGAGATCCCAAACTTTGGTCCGACGCAGAGAAGTTTATACCGGAGAGGTTTCACGATAATACTGGTTTTGATTTTATTAAAGTGAACGATAATAGCTTTAAGTACTTCCCTTTTGGGGGAGGAAGAAGAAGGTGTCCAGGAATTTTGTTTGGTTTAGCAAATACTGAGCTTCCTCTGGCTGCCTTACTTTACCACTTCGACTGGAAAATTCCTAATGAAATGAAAGCAGAAGATTTCGATATGACTGAAGTATATGGAGCTACGGTTGCGAGGAAAAACAACCTGTTTCTGATTCCAACTCCATACCTTTGATTATTAGTTACCTTAAAAAATTTGGTGTTGCACTCGTAACCAAGACTATGTTTACTTACAAGAATTATTATCAAATAAAATCTAATTATTTTAGGTTTTATGAATTTGTCACACTTTCAAATGTATTCAATAAAAGGATGTTTTGTTCACACATGAATGAGTATAATTTTCAGTGGTTTATACTGGCAAGCATTCCTTAAATATGATAATGCCCATCAAGTATTTGGTTAGATATTTTTTCATTCTTTTTAGCTTCTGCCTTCTCTGGTGGTTAAGCATTTGAAGCTTATGCATTTGATATTTTTTAGCTTCTGCTTTATATGAACTTGCTATCTATATAAGTGATGTAATCTCCTGATATAAACGTATAACATTCACATTATATATAAACTAGCATTCAAACGTGCACTTCATGCTCGTTTGTCCACTCTTTTTTATTGCGCTAATGCGTGTAAATTACAAACAATAGTTTTTTTAAATATTTTGATTTTGATTAAAATTATAGACATGCACTTCATGCTCACAGCACCTCCGGACCCATTCAAACCAAATGGAAACGTCTGCTCCCATGTGTCGCATATTCCACTCGATAGTTACGATTCCCACAATTTCGTAAGCTTCGAGTACCTCAGTGTGCCTTACAATGGCTCTTGCACGTCTCCTCTATAAAAGGGGTTGCTGCAGGCGCGGGTTAGTGAGGAGCTAAATGAATTTTCTGCTATTGTAAGGAATAAGCCTAACCACCACATCAGGTTTGTATATGAAGATTATGAATTATCAAAATTCTATGATTCTATTCGAGATTTTGAGGGGGATGAACAAAGGCTCCTAAAAGTGAGACAAAGGAATAGAAAGAAGAAAAATACAGGTTCACTAGAGAAGAAACAATTGGTGGCAGCCATGGAGGGGCAGGCGTCTGGAAGCCCCAAGATGGGGAAGAGAGAGAAAAGGAGGTATCTGATTAGTGCGCAGCACAGGAGGGCTGTCTCTTACCAAGATGGAAATGGTGTGGAGGGTAGTGACGAGGACGAAGTGGAAGCGCGACCTTTGGAGGGTGGCAGCCATTATAGTCTTCCAGAAACTAGAGGTGGATCAGGTATATGTGTTATGTCACGTGTTCAGCAAGGACGTAGGGGTGGGCAGTTGGAGAGAAAGGAAGTTGAAGAAAGGTTGAAGTTGAAAAAGTTAGCAACTAAGAAGGAGCTTTATATTCAAACAGGCTCTAGGGTATCTCATTCTATGAAGGAGGGTCCAATTATAGATAAACTTGTGGCATTAGAAGAGGTAGCAGTGAAGATTAAGATTAATATGGAGGAGGAGAGGAGGTGTCAATGATTGTGACAACCTTCAATGTTAAGGGGCTAGGTGGGAGGGTGAAGAAGAATAAGATCCGTGAGCTTGCATTGTGCGTTTAAATAAGGTGGACTTTTTGGCGGTGCAAGAAACTCAGTTGGAAGATATAACTCCGGCTTTGTGTTATTATCTTTGGAGAAAATCAAATGCTAATTCGCTATCTTCCTTTCAAAGGGAGGGATATGTGGGGGGGTGTGTTTGGAATGGGGGGTGGAGGAAAAAGAGATGTATTGTTGTCAATGTCTATTCTAAATGTGATTTGGTAGCGAAGAGAATGATGTGCGATGCTTTAGTGGAGGAGCGTGTGAGTAGAGGTGAAGGAGCGTGGTGTGTACTTGGTGACTTTAATGTTGTGTGTTGGAGGGATGAGAGGAGGAGGTGACTGAAGAGGCAACGGCCGGTCAATTATTGGAGATGTAGCTTTTTAATAACTTCATTGGTGAGATGGAATTACAAGATTTGAATGTTCTAGGTCGTCGTTTCACATTGTACCACCCGAATGGGAGATCTATGAGTGGGATAGATAGGGTCCTTATTTCAGAATAGTGGTCTCAAATGTGGGGGGATAGTTCTCTTTGGGTGCTCCTGAGAGATGTCTCGGATCATTATCCTTTGGTGTTGAAATATGGTGAGTGGGATTGGGGTCCAAAACCGTTTCGCTTCAATAATTTTTGGATTGAAAACCGTAAATTCAAAGGGGTGGTTGAGGATGTTTGGAGAAATCATGAGGTGAGTGGGTGGATGAGCTTTGTGTTAAAGGAGAAATTAAAGGCCCTTAAATGTAAAATTAAAGAATGGAATAAGGAGGAGTGTGGGGGTACGGAGGTAGGACGGAAAGGTTAGTATAGGAAATTAAAGGGCTTGATGAGAGAGGCGAGGAGGGTAGCTTGGAAGAGGTGGGGGTTTTGCTTCGGAAATCAAAATTTGAAAAGCTTTGGAGACTTCTTAAGGCTAAGGATGCGATGATTGTTCAAAGATCGCGATCGAGATGGATGAAGGAGGGAAATGCTAATTCAAGGTTCTTCCATAATTGTCTTAAAGTGAGTACGAGTAGAAATTTGATAAGAGCTTTGAAATATAATGATGGGTGGGTGGTCTCACTTACAGATATTCAAAGAAAAGTGGTGAATTATTTTACGAATCATGTGGGGAATGAGAGACGGGAACGGCCAAGATTGGATGGGGTTAGTTTTGATCAAATTTCCGAAGGGGAAAATGAGGCTTTAGTGGCACATTTTTCTTTGGTGGAGATTGAAGCGATGGTTCGAGATAGTGATGGTAGTAAAACTCCCGGGTCGGATGGGTTCAACTTCTCTTTTGTTAAAGAGTTTTGGTACTTGATCAAGAATGAGGTTAGAATAATGTTTAACCAATTCCATGCTAATGAGGTGTTGCCTAATGGTATGTTGGCTTATTTTGTGACTTTAATTCCGAAGGTATCGTCGCCTTTGGAGTTGAAAGATTTTAGGCCAATTTCTTTGTTAGGGAGTCTTTATAAGCTCCTTGCCAAAGTGTTAGCAAAGACATTGGCGGGGCAAACAATCAAAGTTCAATGAGATCGAAGCGACGCAATAGCAAAGAATATTTTTTGGGTAAGAAGATTGATGGATTGATTTCAAGCTTGAGATTTGAAGACATTGGGATTATCCAATTTCAAGGAGGCTTGAAGATTGGAGGCTTTGGAGTGATTACTTAGCGTAGAAGATTTGTAATTGCCTATTGTGAACATTTTAAACATTCTAGTGGAAGCCTGTAGAAGAGAAGTTTTCTTCTACGAAGAAAGGACATACCTCATAGCAAGGACAATTAGGGGAACCTCTATAAATTTGGTGTTCTCCTCTCCCTTTTCTTTATTTCTTGAAATATAATTTGATATATGTTGATTGATTAGATGAATTGATAATTGTTAGGTGATTGAGAAAAACTTTGAAAACTCAATTCGATTATTCAATCACTTGTAATTATTGATAACTTTAAATTTATTTATCATATATCAAGTAGTTAAGTTTTTTTATTGCTTTATTTCTAGGTTTTAGTCTTGGTTTGATATTGTGATAAGTTTTGTAATTTTATTGTGTATTAAAAGTTTGATTGTTGGATAACTATTCAATTATGAATTACTTGTTCAAAGTTAAATTCTGTTACTAGCATTGCTAGATTAGTTTTCTTTCATCGATTGTATCCGCTCTAATAGTCAAATTCGATTTAGACTAATTCAAAACACGTACTAGAGTTGGACCACAAAAAAGGATACTTGTAGGCTTGATTAAGTTGTTCCACTGAATACTGATAGGTAAGTGAAGCCTCCGGAAAGGAAAGGGTTACCATCGGGTAAGTGTCGATATAGTGAAAATGTTGTGGATGTTGACTCTTAAAGGGCATGGCAATGTGAGGAGTCACACATCGAGTAGATAAGGTGTTTGATGTGGTATTTAAACCATGATGCACCCAATTTAGCAAGTCAGTTTGCACAAGAATTTCCTTCATGCAGAGTACGAGCAAACATAACATTCCAATCTCTTGACATAAAGGAACAAAAGTTATCAATAAGAGGATAATAAGGGTGATTAGGAGGGACGCCGTCCTTGATAAAAGTCAAAATTGTTTGAGAATCTGACTAAAAAATGATGTCTCCAAATCCAAGTAAGTTTCAATCCATACAAAATAGTATGAAACTCATGATTAATATTAGTAGCATGATTACAACTTCCCAATAAACAAGTGATCCAACCACCATTTGAATTTCTGATAAGGCCCCCAAAGCCTGATCTTCCAGGGTTACCAATTGAACAATCATTAACATTAACTTAAATCATATTATCTCGAGGGGGTGCCAAGAAACAAACATAGGAGCATGGGTAAGAGATGGACCAAAAAGAAAACGTTATTGGTGGAATTAAAGAGAGAATTAGTTTGGCTAAGAATATACTAGAAAGCGTAATCTTTTCTATACTTCTGAATAAATCATGCATAATAATCCACATAAAATGACGAACATATTCAGGGAGTTTAAGCTTCCAAATTCAAGTCCAAGTCACAACAACCTTTAGATCAGGGCCTGGTAGAATAGTTAATCAATAATATGCCGATTTAGTGGGATATGTACCTGAAATAGACGGCTTCCACACAATCATGTCATCAAAGTCAACATTGGTAAAAAAATACTTTTCATCTCCATTTTAATATCTTGAAGAAGAAGAAGAAGATGTATGGATATTAAATAAAAATTTGAACCCCGTTATGGCATATATCATTAATGCAAAGATTGGAATCATTTTGTTCAACATGATGAACTCTCTCACAAAAACTACCATGAGGAAGCCATTTATCATGGAAATGTCACCTTTATCACACCTATAATGAATCTTAAACTGAAAATATTAACTACTTTAAATATAGATCGCCAAGAATATGAGTTCCCTCTACCAGTTAAATATAGATCGTCAAGAATATGAGTTCCCTCTACCAGTCTTTGCCTAAAATATGTTAGATTCATTAATAAATTTTCTAGTGATCAATTGGACCCATAATTTATGTGGTAATGAGATATGATAAATATGTAGATAGAGACGGGGCAGAGAATATATTTTATTACTAAAGGAGAGAGAGAATATCTTTTAGTATAAAGTAAATTTTTTTTAGATATTTTAGTAGATTAGACAGAAAGTTGTCATCATGATTTATTGGAGGTAGAAGAATTTCAATTTTTGTCCATCAATGCCCTCCATTTTGTTGAGTCATAACTTTTAAATCAAATATGACGCAACACGAGTTGTGTTATCCTTTATCTTTCTTCAAATAAAATGTGGTCTATAACTAAGTAATGAAGATTAAAACATTTCTATTTTTAAGTAAAAAAAAAATTAATTTAAATTTGATTTTCCTAAAAAAAAAATGTCAACACCTAATTACACTATTAACATTTTTCTCAGTTTTGCAAAACTCCATTTGAAAGTGATTTTAAAACCTACAAAGTAGGTAGTTAATTTTACTTTAGTCTGTCCCTAGTTTTCCTTAAAAGAAAATTTTTTAAAAAAAAAAGTAAATTTGTTTTAGAACTAAACCGTAGAACTTGTATTTATATTGATCCAATGTTGTTTTTGATTTGCTAGGTCTATAAATTTAATGGAGACACAGTAACGTGGAAAAATGACTTTTACCCTTTCCAAGCTAACGGGGCATACTGGAAGCAGATTTGGGTAAGTTAAAGATTTGACTAAGGACTTGAATATTCCACTTTTCATCACTTTTATTTTAGTCTCTTTAATTAGTGTTCGGAACATTGGTTAACATTTCTCATATTTTAATAAGGGGTTATACTAATGTGCATTTAGGCCACATGTTAACGATTTCATAAATGATAAATATTAATTACAAAACATTAACTTCAACATCTAAAAGAATAACCAAGATCGCCGTGTGATGTCTCCGCCACTGACCTAAGAACGCAAGTTAGCATTTTCCAACATCTTAATTAAAAAAGAGTTTATCTTTCATGTATAAAAGTTAGAATAGATATAAGAAAAAAAATCATAAAATAGTTTTTTCTGTTACCAAAACTTTTCATAAAATACTAGGTAGTCTTTTTTAGTCAAGTAGAAGATCGTAGATAAATATCTAATTTATTACTCGTTCTGGACCATATTAAATTATACAATTGATTATGTCACACATATCAATGCATATTTTTTATCATTAATATCTTTAATTATCTATTGGAAAAATTATGAAAATTTAATATTTTGATAATATTCATCGAGACTAATCCAACAATATCTTATGTGATATTATTTATCTTTGTACATTAATAGAAAAATATGATCAAAGTATCTCAGGTCAAAATTGCACATAATCAAATAAGTCATCTAAGGACACATGTGTTGTGTTCTCTTCATTCTTTTGAGTTTTCAAACATACTTGCAAACCTTTACCCTAAGTATAAGACACTTCAATACGAACATCTTCAACAAACTAACAAGAATTAAACTTAAATTCCAACAAAATAAAGACAACTACATAATAATGATGTTACATAAACATAATCTTGTGACAAAATTAAACTCTTGATAATATTTTCAAGCGATCTCAGCAACGTAGCATCCATCTCAATCCTCGGGAACATGTGGTGCTGACGATAGACGGAGAACATGCTCCTCACGCAGTCATCGTCTATTAGCATTATCTTGTTGGACTGGAATAAACTGAGACGTCTATACTAAACGTCCTTCACCCTCCTTGTGTCTCCGGAGTTTAGTCATCGGTTGATTTCATTCAGTTGATCCTTCAAAACCTTTAACGTGAGATCGTCCCAAACCTTGAACAAATGAGGGTTTCCATCGTTGAAGCGTACTTGAGCCCTGAACAAATTGTCCATTGTTTTAGATCTACATCATAAGAAATTAAACAATCAATGAAAAACTCATTCAAACATTTCATCAAACACTTTGAGTGCAAATTATACATAAACTCTAAAACTCAAAACTACAACATAAACATGCAAACATCTAAACAATTAAACAACATAAGTCATTTACATGTAAACATTGTATAATTTCTTGTAAAAGAATCAAAATTTAAACAAACCTTTAAACTAAACAATTTTTAATTTAAGAGGAAAAATCTAACATATAAACATAAAATGTTAATGATGTTTGATTATGAAAACTTACTTATTATTGGAGTGTTGTTTGATTTGAACTTTAAGAAATTAGGGATTTGATAGTTTTTAGAGATTTTAGATGTGAAATGAGGAAATGAATTGTTGTCTTATCCTTAAAATGACACGCAGCGTGACTTAAGTCATGTTACGTGACTTAACTCACGTTGGATTTTAACGCGACTTAAGTCACGTAGCTTGTATTTCAACATGATTTAAGTTACGTTGGGTAACTTGGGTTTAACACCTACTCACTCAGATCACTATTGTAAACACAATTCTACTTTTTAGATACGTTAAATAATAAATGTATCTAGTCTTCAATGTATCTAAAAAATGGAGTTTTGCTTATAATAGTGATCGGAGTGAGTACGTGACTTAAGTGACGTATAAGGTATTTTCAGAAGTTTGGTTGTAAGTGAGCAATTTCTGTTGTGAGAAAAACAATTTCCTATAAGAGATGCAATACATTAATTCTTCCACACTTAGAATCATCTTGGTGTGGATTATTCTTATATGATCACAAGATCAAATATAAATAGTATAAATTTCAGGCACACTTATAAAATATTATCTTTGAAGGGAGGTTGCACTGCCTTGATGGTTCCAATTAACGATTCATAATTGAACATTGGTTATGGTATTTTAATAAAACATTTTTATGCTATTTCTATTTTGAATATACTTTATAAACATCACATACGACTTAACAAATATTATGGGAGGAAGAACCATTACACGGTTACATCCTACTAGTGTTGTAGTTTGATCGGTTGCATACTTAAAAAAATTACTCCCTCTCAAAATAATATTAGCACAAATGTGAAATATCTTCTTACTTCTTTTTTATCATATTTATAAAAAAAAACACTTTTACTTTTTCAAATTTATTGAATAAATGATGTATTTAAATTATATTGTATTTTAGATATACTTTTTCATATCCTTATTATAAGAAACAATTGACATTTTAAATTCATTGTGTAAGTGATGTATCTAATCTATATTTATAACGAGATACATTAATTATTCAATTAACCTAAAAAAATCAATTATTTCTTATAACAAGGATCGAACAAAGTTTATTTAATGAATCTAAGAAAATAAAAATGGTTTATAAATACAACCGAAATGAGTATCATTTTCAACTTTCATATTTAACCATCTCAATTATTGACCATTGTTTTTTATTAACAACAAAAATTATTGGCCATTGCCGTCACTAACATCCAATCAAACCATAATCTAAACCCTAATGACACACTTTAGTCTAATCTAATGATGACTAAAGACAATTTCCTCATCTTTAGGTAAACAAAACCAAAGTCAAGTTCCCTTCTCATTACAACACTTGTTTCTCACTAACTCTTAACTCATCCAACCACCTGAAAACTCTCTCTCTCTTCTCTCTCTCCACTTCAACCACCACCACCACTTTCAAGTTCCAACACAAACACAAACTCAAAAAACAACAAAACAAACCTTAATACCCCAAAAGAAAAAGAAAAAAACATCATTATTTTTAGTTTTACCTATGGAACAAAACAACTTCACAAGAAAACCACCACCAGTTATAATTGACTTAGAAACCATGCCACCATCACGTGGGACCCACCACCGCCGTTCTCACTCAGACACCACCTTCCGTTTCGCAGCAAACTTCGACGATCTTCTCACCTTTGACCCGTCCGACTTTGATATCTCCAACCTCCCTCTACCGTCCCCTGACGCTGTCCTGATGGACTCTGATGAGTCCATCGGGAAGTCAGCGTCTGAGGGACGGCATCTTAGGAGTTTGTCTGTGGATTCTGAGTTTTTTGATGGGTTAGGGTTTGGTGGTGAAGGGGAGAAAGTTGAAGAGAGGAAGGTTAGTAGACATAGGTATAGTAGTTCGATGGATGGGTCTGAGATGGGGTTGTTTGAAGTTGGTGATGGTGTTAAAAAATCTATGCCGGCTGAGAAACTTGCTGAACTTGCTCTTATTGATCCTAAGAGAGCTAAAAGGTTTATCATCTCAAGCATAATCACTTTTTTATGTAGTATAGTATGTTCTTTGAAGTTAATTTGGAAAGAAATTAACTTTAAATTATTTTAATTTTGTACTAAATTTAAGGTTCTTGTTTTTAATTTTTTTAATGAAAAAAATATATTTAGATTTTATATAATTTAGCCAATATGTGGTATATGATATGCGATAGAATATATATTTAGATTCTATATAATTTAACCAATATGTGGTATATGATATGCGATAGAATATCATGACGGTGTTTGATCCATGTAGCCGACCTCAGATAGTAAGATAAAACTTAGTTGTCGTTGTTGTTTAGCCGATTTGTGTCAGTCAGTTGGTTAAGCAACATTGAGTTTGTTTGTGGTGGGGGAGGACTGAGGTTTGTTGGGATACTCTAAGGAGTCTTTGGTTGCCAACGACCCTAATTACGATGGTTTCCTAAAAATAATTGTATGTTGGCTTAGGTGGTTTGGAATTTGGACACGTAGATAGAAGACGTGCAGATTCTCTAGTAACTATAGCAGATCAGATGAAGGGTAGCCAAATCACTAGGGGTTAGGGTGGGCGTAGAAAAACAATTAAGACATATAACTTATGAGTTGGTTGGAAATGGTATATGATAGAAAATTATGGCGTCGTTTGATCCATGTAGTCGATCCCATGTAGTTTGGTAAGGCTTGGTTGTTGATGTGTTTATCAGATTTGTGTGACTCAGTTGGTTAGCAGCACTTAGTTTGTGGTGGGGGAGGACCAAGGTTTGATTTCAGCATAGAGATTAGTCTTGTACCGAAGTTTGTTGGATACTCTGATAAGCATCTGGGTGCCAAACACCCTAAATTGTTTATATGTTTACCCAATCTGTGTGATCTTAGAAGAGAGATAAGTCTCATACCGAAGTTTGGCGGGATACTCTGAGGACCATCTGAGTGTCAAATACTCTAATTTCGATGGTTTTGTAAAAAAAAATTGTATGGGTTTATGATTGGTTCTAAGTTCAGAGGTTTAAATTTGGGATGTTAATCTTGCACAAATGGAATTTCTGGTCAAAGACTAAAACGAGTTGTGTTTGTTAATTTGATCTTGTCATAGACTTGATTAAGTTTTATGAGTGTTTGGAATGAATAAATTTGAGAGAAATTAAATTTAAATTTGTATAGTACACTTCCTCCCTTCTTTAAGAGGTTTTTTCTTCACAAAAATATCACGTTTGAGTTAAATTGTGTTTATGTTTGTGGTTGATTCTATGTTCAAGGGTTCTAATATTGGACCTATGTTTCAGATGGTTAATCCTACGATATATATAGAAGTGTTCGTCAAAGACTGAAAACAATTGTGTCTGTGTTTGATTTATCATAAATTTGATTTTGAATTTTCTCTGTGTTTTATTTTGTAATAGATGATTGTAAATGAGTTGTTTCTGTTGATGATAACATGAATTCTAGTTATATGATGTAACATGAGTTTTTATAATAATGAAAAATAAGATAAAAAGGTGTTTGGATTATGTAGAACTTGGTTTGGTGCTTAAAATGTTGTATGTTTGTTTACAGGATTCTTGCTAATAGGCAATCTGCTGCACGATCAAAAGAGAGGAAAACTCGATATACAAGTGAGCTGGAAAGGAAAGTGCAGACGCTTCAAACTGAAGCAACTAACCTCTCTGCACAACTTACAATCCTTCAGGTATGTTATTTCCTTTTCATTTCACTGTTCTGAATTGTAGCTTTCAATGAATAGATGTGAATTTGTTTGTAACATGTTCTTGTTGGTGGTTGATGGAGCACTCCATCTTTAACAACGATGTAGATTTATGTCTGTCTGATTTTGAATTGTGTGGTCACAACTGTTTATGGAACCCACATAATACCAAGGATATGCATGTATGCATGTGTATAGGTACTAGGTAGGTATTTATGTCTATATGGATATATGTGTGTATATATATGTACACATATACATGCATACATGCAAATATATAGTTTCGTGAAATTTAATTTAATTACTCTATTACATCCTATATATTTTGTGTTACAACCTATTAATTATGTCATTTTTTTAAATTATTATCGGTGTCGACGTGTTGTGTCCATGTTATGTCCAGTGTCTGTGCTTCGTAGGTTACTACACAAGCTTCCCTTGCATTTGGACACTGTACTCATAACTCTGACCTGGCTTTGAATCTGATCTTTTCTATAAATTTTCAGATTCCTCTTTTATCAAAGGGGTATTTATTTAAATTTAAAAAAGTTGTGATCTCTGAAATTTTACGCTTGAATTTTTTTCTCTTATCGATTCTCAGAGAAATCTTTTAAGTCTTATCTATTAAGTGTTCTATGAAATGGGGATGTCTTGATCAAATTTCCACTGTTTCTGATTGTGAACCATTAAACCTGAGACTGCTTAATCCGAAACAAATGATAGACCTCATTTTGATTATGATTGCATTGTCCATCTTTTGTTTTGTGGTTTAGTTTATTATTCACGACTAGTGTCATTAAACATCTTCTCTACTTTCTACATTTGCAGAGTAATTTCACTATAAGCAACTCTTTTGTGAGCTCTGCCAATTTCGTGCTTGTATTTCCACAAAATTTTACGTAGATGGTCCTAGGCCAGGATAAAAAGGAAGTTTTTTTTTTCTAAAGTCCAACCAATCCTATTTTCCTCGATTTATCTGTGCAATCATGCTTACGAAAAATTGGTTTTTGATGCCATCACTGTCCATGTTTTCCTAACTAAAAGATGTCCTGCAGTGTGTAATATAGTGTGCAGTGATCTCATTATTTTCATGCATAAATATAAGTCGAGCCTTCACGGTATGGTATAAGATTTTCTGAAAATCCAATTTAATAGTTGAAGTAGGTTGGTTTATTTTTGGATCCTTAATCCGGTGGCACTCCTTTGCAAGTGCATATCTTCGCATGGATAGATGACACGATTGCTCCATAAATTAATCACAGTATCTTTTTATATGCCAATTTTGTGGTGCTGTGATGAGCGAAGATGGCAAGATTCTTAGAGTGTAGTCCCTCTGGTCCTTTCACCGTCACTTTGGTAGAATAATTTTGTTCCTATTTATTTGTCGTTTTCAAAGTTCATTACAACACTAACTATTAATTTTGTCAAAAACACCCTTGAATATTTATTACTGAGAGAGAAATAAGTGAAATGAGATGATAAATAGTTTAGGATATTATAGGAACAAGACAAATAATTCAACAAAATTTAGTAATTTTCTTGGTATGTTAAATAACCTTAAAACAACAACTAAAAGGGTGAGAAATGTCAGAATTCTCAAGGATTATTCCATTTAATTACTTCTGTTGAAAAGTGGTCTTCTTAGTTCCTTTGAGTTTTCTGACTGGTGACTATGTTAGTTAGAGACTATGAAGCACGGAGACAGACACAGCATAAACACTATCACCGACACGGATAATAATTTAAGAAAGTGACATAATTCAGTGTAATCATAGTTGTCGTGTCAGACATCGACGCGTGTCCGACACCGAGACACCCCTAATCCGAAGAGTGTCTGTGCTTCACAGGTTAGAGGGCTTTCTTCCATAATATTGGGAGAGATTGGCATAAAATTTGGAAAATAGATGTTCCGATTCACGATTTGAATCTCGATTTGATGTTTACCATTCTTAAGACAGATGTTTTTGAGTAAAGTGGTAATTATCCAGGCATCCAACCCACATGGTCCCCTTGGTTTGTTGAATTACAGATTCAAAACATAATTGGTTCCTTTTCATGTGATTGTTAGATAGATGGGTGGTCCCCACCACTCCAACTCATCAGATATCCTCTTCTGATATAAATTTTTATTTACCGAGTTGATTTAAACGTTATGTCACATGCACATATGACTCTGTTAGTTAATTTCAATTTGTGTACACTTGACATAATGTGCGAAAGAATAAAAAGGAAGCAATCTTATCATTAAATCATATGATGCAGAGAGACACCACTGATTTGACTGCTCAGAATAAGGAGCTCAAAATGAAGTTAGATGCCTTCGAGCAACAAGCACAGCTTAGAGAAGGTATGCATCATTTCATATTTCTTGATCCATAAAAAAGTGGATTTGTGCTTCCCCCTTTATCACATCTTATTGAATTGGACTAGAAAAAGGACAGATCATTCATTTGTTTGTTGTGCGAAAAAGATCACATGAATCTTCGTTAATATCTATCAATTTTTACCTTTTTTAAAACTATGCTACAAAAGTTGGCTTAAATACAGTTTTGGTCTTGCTATTTTGCATCATTTACGATTTTGGACCCTTAGTTTTGAAAATATCCGATTTTTCCCTATCTAATGTATTTAGGATGGTTTTATAAGCGAGATACTTATGTGACAACTGATTTGATGACATAGAAATGAGTTATTAAATGAGAATCCACTTGGACTATGTCATACTTCAAATTTAGTTGCTTTTGTGATATAAATCAGCGTATGTTTTGGTGAAATGAAAATTAATTCCAAAGAAATATCATTGCTTGAAATTTGACCATTTGCAAATAACACTTTTGCTTGTTATGAAGTTTTACCATTTAAATATGAACATGGCTACACTTTGTTATTGCAGATCTCAATGAAGCATTGAAGAAAGAACTTCAACGCCTTAGGGCGCAAAAGAATCATTTGACTGCCGTTGCTGGTAATCCTTCATTTAACGGGATGTTCTCGCAATTTGCTACACAATTACAGATGGGTAATCCTCAACCCCAGTACACGCAACCTGGCATGCCACCTTCTCGTTCTGATCAACCCTTTAACGGTCGTGGCCGTGCTAACTTCATGGACTACAATCACCAGAAGTAACTCGTATACAACATCAGAGTAAATGATTTGGTTACATAAAATATTCATCCCAAGTAACATGTTGTATATATATGTATGTATTACATATATCATTGTCCTTAATCCTATGATGTTTTATGTATCTTCTACAGTTTAAGGTAGAAACATATCCTATTATTATGCACTTTCTGCGGTTATAGGTTAGAAGCACACCCTTTGAAATTTGTATTACAGTTCTCTGGTGGAAACATAGTTAACATAAAGATTTAGAAGAACAAGTTGATTATAGATGGTGGTTATGGAACCCACATAACATGTTGTAAATGTTTGAAGTTAAAGGATCTTCTTTTTATTGCCTGTGTTTTAAGATTCTCAAAACTGATTTAGAATACAACTGATTTAATATGCAAGAGCCAGTTTTCAATAATTGATTTAAGTTGATTATTTTAAAAATTGGGTTTTAAGTGCAAAAAAAAAAAAAAAACTTTGATAAAAAAAACTATAAATTGAATACTAATTGATTCTGAGTGGATCTGAATCAATGACCGGAGTCTGGAGTTGTGCTCCGGATGCCGTGGATTACGACAGTTGCTCACAGTCACCGGAGGGGGTGGTGAATTTGCAAGGACTCTAATACTTAAGCCGGTAAGGAGTTTTAGGAGAGTTTAAAGGTTTAGCCGAATGAGAAAATACATCTTTGAGTCGATTGTGGATCCATTATATTGTAAGATGTAAATGACTTTGGATCCAAACAGTTACGTGTTTGCGTACTATCTAGTGTGAGTCACGGTGTGTCGTCTGATTGTCATCAGAGGGTCGTGATACGATCATGAAAAATGAAAACTTTTGATCTCCATTTTGAAATTTAACAATCTATTTCATAAAAAATGAAAACAAAAATATCCATATAACTATCATGCTTTCTTAAATCTATCAAAGGCTTTTGACATTGTTTGATTAAAAACAAAAGACTGCCTTGACATTAGACAAATAATGCCATAATTTTCTATCAAGCGGCTGGCATATTTCCAACCCTAGTTTTGTTCAAGAATCCTAAATATGAAGCAAACAAGTCAAATTCGTCCTCTTATAATTCCTACACATGAGACACCACTTAATTCAATCTATGATCAAAATTGTGATTAATTAAACTACATCATTAACTATAATTTTATAATTTTCAACGTGATCTAAATCAACCATACGTTCACCGAATTAAACATAATTTTCTATATGATTAACTATATGTCACTTGCTAAAAAAAAAAAACTATATGTCACAAATATAGAAAAAAAATGTGTCATGAACAGACTAAATGCAAGACATTGGTCTACATGGACGGCAAATAGAATCTCTGTTTGTTTCACAAATATCAAAACATAAATTAAATGCATGAATAGATTAACTTGTGTCACAAACATGGGGCACACATAAAAAAATATTTAAAGAAACATTAATTTTTGAATATATCACTATTGCATAGTGTAACTAGTCTCTATTGTTGGACACAAACATACCTTAATTCACCATAATTTGTGTCATCTTATCGATTAATGACTTGATACTAACAAGAACATAGAATCTATAGATTATACCAAATAATTATTTTTTATTTACTGCCTCAAAATGATCGCTTACACAAGTAAATTTCGTTACTTTCACTATATACCATTGGCCTGCAGTTTAATAAATTATAAATATAATCATACTATAGGTTAAAAACATATAATCACACTATAAAATTAAATATAAATACTAGGCAGAGTCTTAAATTTGTAACATATGTCTTAAGCACTTTGTTATATATATAAGAAGTGTTGATTTAATCAACTAATAGTGTTATTTGCTAATTGCAATCATTAGGAATTAATGGAGCTGATAAATATGTTACTTTGTTTGATACTCTCTTTGATCTTTTTCTTGGTAGTGTCATCAATTCTATTGTTGATGTATTTGACAAGATCTCCTAAAGAAATGGAAGGTATTCCTGGTAATCTAGGTTGGCCTATTGTTGGTGAGAGTTTCAAATTCCTCTCTGATTTTTCTAGTCCTTCTGGAATCTTTAGCTTCATGAACAAGAGACAAAAGAGGTAACTAAATCATCAAAACTTTGAACTTTGTATACATATGTTTTTGGACCATGTAGAATCACAATATTTCAACTTTAGTTTTTATAGAATTTTTTTATTTTTAGTTCATGTCAAAATATAAAATTGTTTGCTTTTGGGATTTCGTTAAGTGTAGTCAACAATCAACTATGATTCATTAATGCAAACTCAGACATCTATTGATACGACACTGACACTGACATGTCATCTTCGATAAATATTGGAGGCAATTGAATTATTAATTTTAACATGTGATATGTTCGGTGAGAACGATTGAGTGGTCATGTGACCGGTTTAGAACAACATGTTTTGTGTCAATGCCGCTCAATAGAGAGGCCAAAATCAAAGGAGTTGGGTAGCCTAGACATCGACACGTGTTAGACTAAGTTACCACTGATCGTAGGGAATCCATTTCCATGTTTTTAGTCTGACATCGACACGTGTCAGACTAACCTACATTATATACTAGGTCCTAAAGAGTTTCAAAGATTTTTCCACTATGATATGATTGTATTTATTTTCTGGCAGATATGGAAAGGTTTTCAAGAGCTTTGTCTTAGGAAGATTCACAGTGTTCATGACTGGGAGAGAAGCAAGTAAGATATTGTTAACTGGGAAAGATGGGCTTGTCAGTTTAAACTTGTTTTACACTGGCCAACAAGTTCTGGGGCCCACCAGCTTGCTTCAAACCACTGGAGAAGCACACAAAAGGCTTAGAAGACTAATTGCTGAACCTTTGTCATTAGATGGTCTCAAAAAATATTTCCATTTTATTAATACTCAAGCAATGGTAACATTAGATCAATGGGAAGGAAAGAAGGTGCATGTTCTTGAAGAGGCTTCTACAGTTGAGTACCAATAGATAAGAATGAAATTTGATTCCTCGCAGTCGGAAATTTAATGCATTCACGCAGTCAGTATAACCGTGGTCGTTGGATTTAGGTCAGACGATGCAAAACTTAATGTAGATTTTGACGTTTTTATTTTAAAAATAAAAAAATAGCGAGATTGAAATCTAAACTGTTCAATCTTGATCCGGCGACCAAAGATAGGTTAACTGCATGAATGTGTTAGATTGCCGACTACAAACAAACTTACTTCGATGTGAATATCGAGCATTGAAAGTTTCATATTCTTAAACATTTTATTTCATGTTAAGTCTTTTGAACATTGTAGTTTACACTTAAAGTGATTGGACACATGATCATGAGCTTAGAACCAACCGGAGATGATCAAGAAAAGTTTAGGTCAAACTTCAAGATCATTTCTTCCTCATTTGCTTCATTGCCTTTTAAACTTCCGGGGACAGCTTTCCATCGCGGTATCAAGGTAACAAAGTAAATCAAATTGATTAAGAATTAATACTAATCCGATATATTTTTCAAGTTCGTAGGAGTAACTTGATTTTTCTTCCTTATGGATATAATATCTATGAAGTGCTGACACTGAAACGAACACAACACTCGACACCTACACTGACACATAGACAGGACTCTTAACTTCTTTTTGTATGATGCATTATGTGCAGGCTCGCGATAGGATGTACGACATGTTGGATTCTGTAATTTTGAGGAGGAGAAATGGCCAAGATTTTCAACAGGATTTCTTAGAGTCCTTAATTATGAAACATAGCAGAAAATCAGATGGACAGGAAGAAGATGAAAATAAACTTACTGATAAACAATTAAAGGACAATGTATTAACTCTGCTTGTTGCTGGCCATGATACCACAACTGCTGCCCTTACATGGCTTATCAAATTTCTTGAAGAAAATCAAAATGTTCTAGAACAATTGAGAGTAAGCGTCTGTTTGGCATTTCCATAAATTATTTTCAGCTTATTTTCATAATTATATACAGGTCATTACTTTTCCCACCCTATGAGCTTCTCGCACGCCCTATTCAGATTCTAAAATCCAAAATATTTCTACGTGTTTTTGGAGGTTTTATGGGGTTTTTATCCAGTTTGTATTCTAAAATTCAAACTACATAAGACATGTAAGAAGCTCATAGGGTAGGAAAAGAAACAGTCTTATATATAAGCACTTATATGATAAGCTTTTTGCTATACAATTAAGTTTTTATCTAAACATGTCCATTATTTATTTTTTATTTTTTTCTTCAGGAGGAACATAATGAAATTATTGCAAACAGAAAAAGTGGAACAGATCTTACATGGTCTGAAGTTAATAACATGCCTTACACAGCCAAAGTGAGAATCAACATATAAGTTTCTAATTCTAAGTGATTTCAATTTTTTCACATATATATCACTAAGATTATTCATCATTTGATTTTCAGGTTATTAGTGAAACACTCAGAAGAGCTACAATACTACCTTGGTTTTCAAGGAAAGCAGCCCAAGATTTTGAAATTGATGGTAAGCCAAAAAATTCAAAATGGCCAATTTAATATTTTGTGTCTTGTTGAAAAATTTGTGGTTTATTTAATATACATAAAAATATTAGATATATAAATTGGTTGGTGATTAATATTTAGTTAGAGATTAACTAGTAGTTGATGGTTAGTTACTAGTTTGTTAATCATGGTTATCACTATTTTAAGATGCATGCATATATTGTATCTCGACTTGATCCAAAACTAAATCCATTCGAAATCAATATTACGCGCTCTTTTCTCTATCTTTTAAAATATGTTTGAATTAACTTATTTGAGCTTATCTGCTAATATAAAAACTGGTGAGACTGTTTTCAAGAGCTATGAAAACAACTTATGACATGTCTCTCGGTTGTTTTTAGCTTACTTTCACAATCTCTTTAGAATGTCATATGAAAATAATTTATAGCTTATATAACTTCACGTATGAAAACAATTTATATATGAGCACTTATATCTATCTTATGTTATAAGTACTTAATTAAACTATTTATCCAAACACGGCCTTAATTCACTCTTTCGAGCAATGTTTTATAACAACAAAGTTGATGTTGAATTATGCAGGATACCAAATTAAGAAAGGTTGGTCAGTAAACCTAGATGTTGTTTCAATACACCATGACCCTAATGTTTTCCCAGATCCTGAGAAGTTTAATCCCTCTAGATTTGATGTAAGTTTATCTTCTTCTCACAAAACTCCTAATTAATATTAACATTTCAATTTATAATTAAATGCAAAAATAAAATAAAAAAAGAATTGATAAACTCAATCAATCAAATGCAGGAACACTTGAGACCTTTCAGCTTTCTTGGATTTGGTAGTGGACCACGTATGTGTCCTGGAATGAACCTTGCTAAGGTTGAAATTTGTGTCTTCATTCATCACCTTGTCACCAGATACAAGTAAGATATGTGGACATGTATTTATTTTTGTTTATAGAATATGATAATTAATTTTATCTTATAAGAATTAAATTAAGATATCAACGAAACGAAAGTTGAGTCTAACAGAAAGAATTAAACTTCTACAAAGTGACAAACTAAAATTTAATTTCTGACTAGAAAACGTACCCACATTTTATGTTCGACGCTAACTCAAAAAGGATTATCTCCGGTTGAACTATACCATTTTTCATATCTATTTCACTCTCTTTCTCTTATGTTATCATTTTTGCTTGTTTTAAATAAATTTTCTAATGAGTGTAATGAAAATTGATTTTACAGATGGAGAGCTCTAGAGAAAGATGATTCTGTCCAACCAACACTTGTGAGGATGCCAAAGAACAAGTATCCAATTATAGTTGAGTCACTATAAAAGATTCTTCAAGGGAACCATAGTTTGAAAACAAGATATATAGAGAAGGAAAATCAGAATTTAATGTCTTCTTATTGCTACTAGCTATGAGAGAAATCAATAAACCATGGTTTACATCCTCAATAAATAATTGCATTTTCTTTTTCAATATATGTAATTAAGGTAATGCAAGTATGTAAAACAGCAGCAAAATAGATAACTTTAAACTCAGAAGTGCATTCTACCTTTACTTATCTAAAATCTTATACCAAAGAATACCTAAA
This sequence comes from Medicago arabica, assembly GCA_946800305.1. Taxonomy (NCBI): domain Eukaryota; kingdom Viridiplantae; phylum Streptophyta; class Magnoliopsida; order Fabales; family Fabaceae; genus Medicago; species Medicago arabica. The sequence continues at coordinate 48,934,481 of OX326966.1, forward strand.
ATCTCATATTTTTCTCACTTCTATATCTCTTTTAAACATTCTCTTGCATATTTCTCTTTTCTCACTTTCTCCCCCACAACCAATCTCACCTAAATCTTCTCTAATCAAAGTTTAAATGCAACATCAATTGCTTTGTGATGCAAGAGCCCGCCCAATCGACATCAACGGTGTTACTCGTGATCTTTTCACCTCATTTGTCTCTCTTGCAACAAATTAACGAGTTTTGCCTTCTGTAAAAGTTGAATTGGATTCTTAGGTGAGTTTGACAAAAATGTTTAGACAACATGATTTGACTAAAGCGTCAAAGTATGCTTTTTTTTTTCCTTTTCAATTTCACATCCAATTTAATCATAGATTTAACATATTCCCTCTATTTTAACTTAATTGGAGTAGATATTGTCAAGGTTGTATATAGGTTGCATCTTGAGGTTGTTTGATGAAGATCTCTAGACAATTTTTACTTTTATTTAATATTTAAATTTTTAAGATTAAAATTTGAACCATACTCTAAATAAAATAAAAATTGAACCATCTAACCGTAATCGAACAACCTCGAGTTTGTCAGTTAAAAGCCTACACCATATTTCAACTAGAGTGAATTTCAGTCGTATTTTAACCTTCATACCCTCCGTTTCAAAGGATTCATAGAATTCATAAGGAAGAAGATAAAAATCTTATGGTACAAAAGTTTGCAAAAGGTAGTTAGATTTAAACTAACTAACTATCTATGCAGCTCAGCAAATAGTAAAGTAGTATAACTAACTGTAACAAACTATCTTGCAATAAGTAAGCTAATTAACTAGTGTTAACCTTCTAAGTTTGATACTTTTCAACTCTATAGTCTCTCTCTTCCCCCTTTTTGTATTGTGTGTGGGACCAATTCATCAATGACCCATCTCCCACTCCTCCCCCACGCCTAAACCAAAACAAGGGACAAAAGAGTAAACACAAATAAAGAATGGTCTTGTGGGACACTCTTTAATGATTTTAAAGTAAAAAATTATTTTTAAAATATTAAATATTTCAATTTTTAATACTAATTCAACTAAATTTCATAAATCCTTACTATTTAAAGTCTTTGAAAAATGTTGAGAAAACACTCATTAACATTTTCCTTTAACAAAATAAAATAATAAACCATTAATTTAGTTCATGTCTTTGTAAGTCGTTCTCAAATTAATCACTGACTCTATTAATATTACAAGTTAGTCTGTTATTTTCAAAAGTTTTTAAATTAAGTCCTTCAACATGTTATAAAAACATAAAAATGATGACTTAATCAAAAACTTTTAACAAAATAAGAACTAGTTTAAAATATGATAATGTTTTAAAAAAAAAAAAACAATACCAAATTAATGGCTTACTTGGAAAAAAATAAAATCTTGTGACTCAATAAAAATATCCAAAGACAACTCGACAAGTCAATACATACAAAAACAAAAATAAAAGAGAATACACATTCCACAACTTTGAAAAAGTAAAAGAAATTTAAAAAAATAAAAAAAGAAGGCATCCTTACCCATTCATTCTTCCATCAAACTTCATCACCACAACTCAATTCAACTCAACCAAAGCACAACCACAAACCAAATCACAACCACACAAAAATGGCACAAGAAGATCCAGAACAAGAAGAACCCTTAATCTACAACCTCCCACAAGACACACTTCACCAAATCTTCTCTTCCTTACCACTCCAACAAATCATCATCTGCCGTTCCCTTTCCAAATTCTTCAACAATCTCCTCACCACACCTTCCTTCCTCCACCTCATCTCCACCACTCTTCCACCTCTCAACCTCCTTGCCCTCCGCCACCACAACCACCACCCCTCCTCCACCATCCACCTCTTTGATCCAAATCTCAATCATTGGCTTCACTTTCCTCTCAACTTTCTTCCTTTCTCTTCCCCTATTCCAGTTGCTTCATCTCATGGACTCATCTACCTTTGGGCCCAGCCCATTAATATCAGCCCAACAACTCCTCAAGCCCAAGCCCAAACAACTAAATCACTTATTGCTTGTAACCCTTTAACCCGGAAATTCCGGATCCTTCCTCATTTAGGATCTGCTTGGTGTAGACATGGTTCTGTTATAGTTGATTCAGTTAACCGAGTAATGGTTTTAACTGAATTAGCTGCTTTCTATTTTACTGGTCACGGTGGTCGTGATGGCGATGATAAAATTCGTGGTTGGCAGAAATTTTCGTCGAATTTACCGTCAAAGCCGCGGAGCCCGGTCCTTATTGAGGATTGGGCTTACGCGCTTTGTGAAGTTGGCTCCCCGTGGAGGAGCCAATGGAAATTGTTTTCGTGTTGCTTTTCTGCGACCACGAGTGGTAAGTGGTCGCGGATAGAGCGACAAGAATGGGGTGATGTTTTTGATATTTTAAAGAGGCCGCGGCTAGTTCGCGGAGTTGGGAATAGGATTTTGATGATTGGTGGTTTGAAGTCGTCGTTTTCGTTGAATTCGCCTTGTTCGACGATTTTGATTTTGAGGCTTGATCTTGGGACGATGGAGTGGGATGAGGCGGGGAGGATGCCGGTGGAGATGTTTAAGTGTTTTCAGGAGGCGGGGAAGTTTAAGGTGTTTGGAGCTGGTGATAGGGTTTGCTTCTCGGCGAAAAGGATTGGGAAGTTGGCATTGTGGGATCACGGTCGAGAGAAGGGAGATGAGTGGCGGTGGATCGATAATGTGCCTGGAAGTGGTGATGGACTCTATAGGGGATTTGTGTTTGAAGGGAGGCTTGATGCATTGCCTTGAGGGTTCCAATTATGGATTCATAGTTGGACATTGGTTATGATATTTTAAATTGAAATTGTTTATGCTATGTTTACTTCGGATAAAATTTATATGAAACAAAATTTGTTTTACACATGCATCCAATCACATACGGATATATAGATATTTGTGGAGATACATAGGAACAAAGATTACAAAGTTACATCATAGTGTAATTTGATTGGTTGCGTATGTAAAAATAATCTGTGTTGTAAGTGTTTAACAGTTGATCTCTTTTATTTTCTTGTATGATTGAGTAGCATAAATGTGAACTATCTTGTAATGTATAATATCATTGGTTTTTCGATGCAATATTGAAGGAGTCTGCAAATCAACAATGACTTGCTATATATAGATTTTGTAATCATATTTTGGATTGCAACTTGCATTTCCTAATCTCAATTTGGAGGTTTGTAAATCAAGGTTTCTCACAAACAATTAGTTTGACAAAAACAATTTGAATGACTTTTAAACATGATTTTGAGTGTTTTAAAACCATGCTTTAACTAAAAGCAAAATAAAAAATTAATTGCTTTTCAGTTGGATCAAACCATGTTAGATCTCTAGGGTTGCTTGTAGTTTCAGTCATATAAAGTTATCATTGCATTTTACATGTTGGCTGCTGCAGAAAGGTGTTGATGGATTGAGCTCTAGTAATGTTCCAGAGGTAATATAGCAGCCATGGAAAACTAGCGGTAAGTTTTGATTAGAAAGGTTTATATGTGTAGACCTGATGAGCCTAATTCGATTTAGATCTTAGAATGATAGCAATTTAATTTGGTAATCCATTGAATTTATAATGATTGGTCCACATGTACTTTTGAGAAGTTACTTTGTATGAACAGTTGAGTCAATTTTCTTCAAGTTAACCACAAATCTGATTTATTTTCCCCTTCATAATGGATTCATGGGAGAATAATTTATGCTACCCTGTGACTGAAGGCCCCATGTAGCACAAACACTTTAGGTTAACAGTGTGTTCGAGTGTCTGATAGTCCTAACCTAAGATATGGACACTTGTACTTACATTCAATCACTCAAATGAAAGTTGAAGATTGCCATTTCAACCTTGTGTTTTTCAATAGGAATTCTAAAATACGTACAATGGTATAGGTTAGATAGCTTCATCATAAAATAAAAAGATGATTTATATAAGCAATTCATTGATCTCCGGATTATTGGATATTCATAATACATACGGAAAAATGACTTCCCCAGTATTAGGTCACAAGTTTGTATTTGGATGTGGATCCTATGTATTCATCACTTGTGTACACATGACTCATGATATTATAGTTTTGGCATATGATACAAAAGGATCAGTGAAATGTTTGTATGAATTTATAGATAAAATAAGTTGCAAACTTGCAATCAATTTGGTCTTTGTGATTACATGTTTTGATACGTGTGATTTATGTCAATATTTACTTCAGATAGAAGCATAGATGTTGCATTTCGCTTCAAGTTTACTTCAGATCGAGGCATGAGTTGGATTTCGCCTCTCTGTGAATCTGGAATACAGGCTGCTACAATGTGCAGAGAAATTTCAACTTTTAGCCTTTAATTTCGCAAATAATAATGTGTTGTGTGCTCTCTAAGAGGTGTCTCTAGGTTATCTAATGCAGTTTTACTGTCTAGGACACTATGCCTATATGCACTTTCATATTGACTACCTTGTAAGTGTAAATCATGCTTTGAGTAAAAGCAAGAAAAAGTTACTTTTCTGTTGGATTGAACCATGATTTTCAAACCAAACAAACATTCCCTAGGTTCAATATTGGTATTTGGTAGCCATATTAATGTTTCAATCGATTATTGAATTGATGGCTTAACCACTATTGGATGGAATTACACCTCCATTGCTAGTTGAGAAGTCATTGCAATTACATGTGGGTTTCCACAAGAAAGTGTTGATCGATGAAGCACTGGTAAAGTGGTACTGGTCCAGAGTTAGCATGGAAAAATAGAGGTGAGTTTTTATTAGCTGAAATGCTGAATTCTACATAGATTTTAGATAGATATTTACTGTGGTAATCATGAGTTTATCTTGATTGATCCACAAGTACTTGTTGTGAAAGTTACTTTACTTTGTATGAACAGTTGAGCGTATTTTCTTCGAGTTAACCACACGTTTGAATTTATCTCCTTATATTGGATCCATAGTAGCGTAAATTATGCTAACCTTTGAGATTTATCGTTTTGGCATAAGATATAAAAGGACCGCTGAAAGGCTTAGAAAAGTCTAGAAAAACTATAAGAGAAACTATTAGGAAAGACTTGGAAATTAATGAGTTGAATCAATTTGAATTTTGTGATTACATGTATTTATACTTTGTGATGTATGTCAATAGTATCACAGAGATTAGGTATTGTGTTTCACTTTGTTTCACTTTAGTTTGAATTTGGTTTACTAATAATAATGTGAAGTATTCTTTAAGATGTCTCCCTAGGATATCTTATTCAGTGCACTGTCTAGGTAAATATTATTTAGGTTTAATAGCAATTTTGGTCCCCTAAGTATCAGGAAGTTGCGATTTTGGCCTCCTAATAAAATAAAATACAATCCAGCTCTCTAAGTATTGCCCATTTTGGCTCCAGATCAATTTTGACCAAGTTAATGTTGATGTGGACGCCACGCCACGTGTGTAATTTTTTTATTTTTATTTTTTTAAAAATATTTTTTTAATTAAAAAAATTAAAAATAATATATTTTTATAATAAATAAAAAAAATTACACATGCAACGTCCACGTCAGCATTGACTTGATCAAAATTGACTTAGGGGGCTAAAACTGCAAAAGGGCAATACTTAGGAGGCTTGATTGTATTTTATTTTGTTAGAGGGCCAAAATCGCAACTTCCTAATACTTAAGGGACCAAAATTGTTATTAAGCCTATTATTTATTACACCATTTTGAAGAGTTTTTCAAATTTCTGACACTGCCACCATGGTACGTTAGATTTTGTGCCAACGTTAGTTGGCTACAACACTTGTACAAATATAGATATTTTATAATGTCGAAATTGTTAGATTGGACTATATTTACATTTGGGCCGGTGCTTACCACTTTCTTCTGATTGATTTCACAATCATTAAAGTGTTTTATTCTAAAATTGTGATATACTTCCCAAAGATGGTTAGGATGATTACGGACCAGATTATTGGCACCAAGAAACAACATAGCTAGCAATAGCATGAGGCAACTATTTTAGTACTATTTAAAAGACCATTTAAAAAAAAAAGATCATATACAAATTTAGGCTTAATAGCAGTTTTAGCCCCCTAACTTTTCAAAAGTTGCGATTTTGACCCCTAAGAAAAAAAACTACAAAACTATCCCATAAGTTTTGCAACTGTAGCAGTTTTGGCCCCTAAAGGCAAAAAAAATAAAAAAAATAACACGTGACATCTCATTTAGGGTGCCACGTTAGCGTAGACCGAGTCAAAATTGGTCTTAGGGGTCAAAACTGCCACAGGTGCAAAACTTAAGGGGCGATTTTGTAGTTTTTTTTCTTAGGGCGCCAAAATCGTAACTTTAAGAAAGTTAGGCTGCTAAAACTGCTATTAAGCCATAAATTTATTAATTTCTCTCAAAAACACTATTTATTAATGGGTAATGATATTCAGGGCACCAGTTAAGGAGGAATAAATTGATGGATTCCACTTATTTTACCTCAATTAAAATGAGAAATAAGAAGTCAACTAATTAAAATTAATAAAAGAAATTACATGATATTATGTTTCTAATTCACAGGGATATAAATTGGTCAACCGTCAAAATTGAAACAAAAAGACGCGCGCATGTATGTATATATATATATATCTATATATATATATAAAGAAAACAACATATTTCAACTCTTTTAGGCTGGTTTTTTCTCTTTTCAAAAATGCCCTCATTTTTCAATAAAAATAACAAATGTATCAAATAGATAAAAATAAATTTAAATATTAAAATAAAAGTGTAACAAATACAAATGTCCAGTTTTTTTCTTTATCATTTCAAAAACATAATCAAGTAGATTAGTGTATATGTACTTACTTTTTCATTATCCCAATTATACCTTTAAACTACAACTTTTTATATAATAAAGATTGTTGTTGGTGTCGTTAAAAAAAAATTAGATTATATTTTTTTGCTATATTGTTGGTTTCATTGAAATTGAAATAGATAATCATGATTAGTTTGATTTGTTAAAACTAAGTTCAAGCACAAAAGATAAAAGCAAGAGACTTCCTATGCTCAAACACAAAAGACAAAAGCAAGAGACTTCCTAGATAATCATGATTAGTTTGATTTGTTAAAACTACGGTGGATTTTGTTTCCTATGCTCAAGCACAAACACAAGAGACTTTCGATGCTCAAACACAAAAACAAGAGACTTCTAATCAAGCAGAATTACACAGAAAATTGTTTGAGGTTTGAACACTTGATATACAATTAGTGGTGTTCACAAATACAAATTAGATACAGACTCTTAAGACTCTAGAATTTCTAAGATATGAAAGTTGTTAAAAAATTCTAAGTGAACTTTGATGTGAAAACAATTCAGCAGTGTTTTGGCACTTGCAAAATTATTGTGTCTCTTACAATCTTCAAGTCTTTACTCCTTTATATAGAGGTGTAAAAGAGACGTTGTTGATTGCCAGCACATCAAAAAGAGTCGTTGTTGAAGCTTGATAGTCATCAATGATCTGTTGCTTGATTTGATTATTGTACTAGAAAGAATAATTTCAAATTCATTCCTTGAATAGAGAAAAACCAGCGTAGACGCACATGTTGTCTTGTACTATTGAAGACATGAAGAGTGGAGTAGTAGAGTAGTGGTTGTACAATTTTACTATTGTCCTTTTCTTGCGCTCTTCAGTGGATAAGCATCCAATGCCTTCTAATTCCTCTGAAATAGTTGTTGCTCCAGGCTTCTATTCCTTCTGCAATGATATGAATTTATAATAACAACTTTTAACTAACTCCAGCTTCTAGTCTTCAGACTCTGATGAACTTCAGCTTCTGATGATCTTCAATCTCTCTGATGACGTCAGCTTCTGGTAAACTTCTGATGGTCTTCGGACTCTCTTTGTCTTCAGACTCTATCTTGCAACATAAGTTTCCTTTGTAAATTCCATTTCTCTCACTTGTTCTTTCAGAAGCAATACTTGAATTTAAGACTTATAAATTTTATGTATGGTTCTGCACACTTGAACAAATATTAGCATATCCAATTGGCTTTTTAATACTTTGTTATCATCAAAAATTAAGGTGGTAATGTTAAACACATTTTGTTCCAACAGTTATAATTTGAAAGCAAAAAATATTTTTATTTTTACTTTTAATCAAAATTAAAATTTCATAAAAAATACCATTCATAATTTTCAAACGTTACGTGTCCGTCTTTTCACTTTTTTTCTTTCCGATAAGGCCAAGAGAAAGGTTAGACATCCGGGAGAATCTGAAGCATCCCAACTAGGTTGGCACCCAACAGAAGCCCCATCCTATACCGCCTTTTCAATACGTAATATTATTAAAAAAAAAAGGAAAAAAATATTTTCAATACGGGGGGACTAGGCCAAAACCCTCAAAAGAAAAAATAAAAATATACAGAAAAGAAGGACCCGAAATAGCTAAGGAAATCTATAATTAGGCATTCCATTCCAGTCCCTTACAAAGTCCGCCAACGAAGAAGGCAACATAGAGAACCACATGTAGTATCTGGTACCGCAAGACCTAAAGCTTCCGAAAAAAAATATTCATTTAAACGGTGGAAGAGGACCCTGAGAGCGGGTTTTGTATGAAGTCTTTTGCAAATTCTTTTTTTTTCTGGGACTTTGAAACTACCTCTTCAAATGGCACCTCATTCACAGCAGCCTTTGCTAGCCAAATTTGCATAAAATCTAAGTCCTTCTGCAGCATCGGATCTACCGGAGCACCATCCGGAGCCATAAAACTACTGATATCTAATGTTTTTTCTTTGATGGGAGATAAAATATTTTCTTGGTTCTCCTCTAAATCATTTCTAACTATCTCATCAAATACATTCTCAAGTTGTATGCTAAAAGTATTATTATTAATAGCAGGACTATGAGAAATAAGAGTTACCATAGCTGTCTGTGTTTCTACCGGGATGCCGTCTGTGTGGTAATAATTTTGTCCCCATGGGATAAGGACGCTGCATCAAGCTCCAATGTAGCCTTCAAAGATGCGGCCTTAAGTGTTTTTTGAACTGGAATATCTGAATTCATGGATTGGTGTTGCGGATGTGGGACAATTTATGTTTCCTCCTCCAAAGGTGCGGCCTCAATTGTTTTTTGAACAGGAACATTTGAATTCATGGACGGTTGTGGGACTGCTTCCATTTCCTCATCAACAGTTATAGGTTCTGAATCATTTTCTTTCGAGGAGCCAAAATCTACAGAGGAACCAATGCCCGAAGGATTATCTTTTATTGGTACCCAAGTAATCTTCTTTGCGGGGACTTGCTTCTTTCTCTGCGCAATCTGATCCTTAGGTGTCGTTGTTTCCTTTCTAGGATAGTGCCGTCTGCAAACAGTGACATCATGGCCTATATTCTGACAGTGGGAACAGAAATTCGGTAACCATTCATAGGCCACTTCCACCGTAAAGGCATACCCTTCCCTTTCGACCACAATTTCATGAAAGAGCTTGCGAGAGAAATCCATGTGAACCAAAATACGTGCATAATGACCGAACAAGCATTTGAATGTCGCATTGTCGATCAAAAGAGGTGTACCAACCGCACTGGCAATCTCACAAAGTGTTTGCTCCATCCAATACTCCTGAGGCAATTCGAGCAATCGAATCCACACCTGAGCATGTGTGTTGCGTTGAGTATGCATATTAAAATCTTTGGACCACTCAAAAAACCTAAGGACACCCGGCTTCAAGTTCACCGTGCCCGCAGCCCAGACCGCACGCATATCCATTTCTATTGCAAAGAAAAACTCATAATACCCTATTCCTAAAGACAACATATGCCATGTTCCCGTTGTCTTCCAAAGTTTCTGTAGTTTCGACTGAATTTCTTTGGTCGCATAAGACTTGTCTCCTTTGTTCAAAACAAGCCTACCTCGCAAATTTTTCTTACAAAAAGCCATTCCTTTTTTATAAATATCTTGTGTAATCTTGATGCTGACTGTTTCGCCTCGGATCAATGGTTGAGGCAAGTTGTCATTCGATGCAGCCTTAGTCGTACCTGTCAGTGCCTATGCAAATGAAATTACCGGCAAAGCAACTGTTATGGGCGGTGTGACAACCCTCGCAGCTGTGGGGAGTGCTGCCGGAGCGGACATCTCAGCCTGCCAATCGAACATGGCAGCTGGGATCGAAATCAAGTAAGTTGCACCGAATGGATAGTGTAATCGGTGGAAAATTGTACTACCGCCAAAGTGAAAAGCCAATTTCCAATTATGAAAAGCCAGTTGAGTTAATTCTCCACAGTAATGGAAAAACGTGAGCCAATTGGTGGTGAGTGGTTACGTAATGGAATTGATATTGGATTTTGTAAATTGAAATGGGTGAACAAGGCATGGAAACGGCGTTCCTTCCGGCCTTTTAAAAGTGGAGATGCGGGGTATATAATAGTTGACTTATTATTTCTCATATTAATTGAGGTAAAATAAGTGGAATTCATGAATTTATTGCTCCTTAACCAGTGCCTGTGTCCCGATGGTACCGGTTGACAGCACCCTTTAATAATACTATCAATGTCTTAAAATATACTTGCTCTGATCACATTTATAATCAACTTTGCTTGTTAGATTCATTAAATAACTTATGTATCTAGAATATAATATAGTCTAGATAGATCACTTATTTAATAAATCTGAAAAAGTAAAAGTTGCTTATAAATGTGAATATAGGGAGTAAAATGTAACATTGAATGTATTTATACATAAGATAATTTAATAACGTGTTTTTAAGGGCTTTGTTGGGTGTGTACGTTGTTCTGAAAAATTAATATATAGGTGGAAAAGGAATTGTCTAATTTCATTACAAGGGTATTAGTTCATTCTTGTTTGACCAACTTTATGTTTACGGTGTTGATTTTGGATTGAGATGGGGAGGAAGAAGGTGGAATTTAGGGTGGAAGAGGGAAATAATTCCCCACAATGGAAAAATCACTTTATGAAGGACACATGGTGGTTTTCAAGTCTGCAACCAGTTGAAAAAGAGAAAGAATATGTATATATATATATATATATATATATATAGACACACACGGTTGTGGACTAGTGCAACGCACGGGGAACAATTGAATCAATATATTTATTATTTGATACTATTGAGATACAAACTTACATTAATACATATATTAATTATCAATATGTCATAGTAATAACATATTCATTGTCAATGTGTTAAAAGCATAAATATTGCATAACAACATTTTTAGATATATCCATTACAAAATATCAATCAATTCAAAAGAGGTGTACCAAAGGCACTAGCAATGATAGATTTAACATTCGTGACTCAATATGTAACTACAACTTAAAATAAAATAAATACTAATGAATATACATAAAACTTTGAGACTTAAATCTAATACCTACCACCCCATGTTTAAAGAATTTAAAATTTGGACTTCAATCAAATACATACAATCTCTGTTGTTGAGAAATATTTCATGAAAACATTCAACCACCAAGATAAAACCCCTGAAAATACAATGTCAAGATAAAAATAATTAAACAACGGTAAATTTAATTCTTCCGGTTAATTTTAAGGACATGAACAATAAGCATATCTCTTTGAGAAAACAACTTGTGAAGTAAAACAACCTAGTTTACCCTCATTAACCATGTCATTATATTTTTGTGTTAATGATTATTTGGACCATCTTTCTCTGTCATCACTAACTTATTTAAAAAACTGATCTTTTTTTGGGCCTTTGTTGGACCTTGTTTCAATTGGTTTTGTATGATTCATTATTATCTATTTTGCTTTGTGTTTAACATGTGTGATGTAATCATTGCATGTAGCATGTGTGATGTGTGCATGTTTTCTATGTTTAAATTTTAAAATAATAGTGGGGGGAAAATTTGAAATTTAAATGTGTTAGTAGCAAGAATTGTTTTTAACAATAAAATCTAAAAAATAAGTACTAACTCATATAATAGCATCAAAAGATGATGAAAAAGAATGAATGCATGTGCAACTAATTAGAGTTAGAAATTTCGAATCACTATGCAAATATAAGCCTAATCAAATTTTCAAGGAATTATAATTATAATATAGATTATTTTCATCATGTAGTCTTTTCCATGAGATTTTGTTCGTAATGATAAAATGAAAGAGGGATGGGAAGAAAGAAGGTGACATTTAGGGTGGAAGAGGGAAATGATTACTCATATTAGGAATGTCATTTTATGAAAGACACATGGCGGTTTTCAAACCTACAACCAGTTGAGAGAGAGAGAGAGAGAGTGAGAGAATATATATACATATATAAACTAGTTTAATGTATATGTTTTTCTTCAATCTCATCCCCTAATTTCATTAAAACATATCATACACCCCCATTATATTGATAGTTATGCCCCTAATTTCACTTGTCAAAATTTTTACACGTAGAACTTATTCACCCAAGATTGTATATGATCTTCTTCACTAAGCTTGTATCTCAACTTCTTCCTTAAGTATGATATGAACCTCTTCACCCCTAACCTTTCACGTCGTTGAATCGTAAACAATTTGTGTTGATTGTCTTCAACCCTGTCGCATATGGAAGCTTGAAATCTGACATGTACTTGTTTCTATTGATGTGTTTACATTTATAGTGGAAAAATTAGTTTGTACGACATAAAAGTTAATTGCATTCATTTGATATATTTAGTGGTATTTTTTTATTTCATCCTTAGAGTTAGAATAGTTAATAGTTGTAGGTTTGTTAAGAGTTAGTGTTTGAATAGTTTTTCCAATTAAAAAATTATATCATATTTTAGTTGACTGGGAACATTGAACACAATATAAGGAGTATGTTGTTGTTGACATTGGACATGTGAAATGGAGTTATAGTTGGGTGATAATTCAGACTTAATATATGCAACTAATATTGTTTTTTGTTTACACTTGTCGATGTTAGGAACTGTAATATGGACATAAATGAAATTCTGGATATATTTAAAGGTTTATACATGTTTAACCCCCTATAAAAAAAATTGTTTAGATTCCAACCCTGTAATTTGAAGATTCTTTGGTTTTGGACCTTCATGAATTTTGACTGTACAAAATCGATGATATAACAGGGGGTAAACCAAAATTCTCTTAAATTACAGGGGGCGAAAGTACCTTAAATTTGTAATTTGATGCCATGAAGGTCTAAAATCAAAGAATCTTCAAATTATACGGTTGGAATCTAAACAATTTTTTTTACAGGGGGTAAACCAGAAATCGCTAATATTACAAGGGGTTAAACATGTATTAACCCTATATTTAATGTATGACATTTCTTTGAAATTTGAGACGGTGATGCGGAGGTATGTTGAATTTATTTAGTATGTTATCTTCGTAAATACTCGACGGATTGTGTATCATTACTAAGTTATTTTGATTGATTTATAATGTAGTATAGGGTATGTGATGTAGTACTAGTTCGAAGTGTGATGATTGTTTATCAGAAGAAGTCATTGGAGACATTGGCAAAAACACCGACAATCAAGGGTATGGATGCAACCTCTTGATTGTTTGGCTGACATAGAGAACATTAATTTTAAGGAAACTAATTTGAAAGAAATCATAAGGTACCATTTTCAGGATCGTGAAATTGCATTTTAATTTTACAATAGATATGGCTGTTCACATTGCTTTTTCGGTAGAAAGAGTCGTGTTGTTAGGAACATTAAATGCAAAATTATTCAACAAACTTTCCTTTTCCATAGAGAAGGTACCATGGTTGAAAAGAATAATCAAGGAATGTCTAGGAAAAGTGAGAATAAACCAACAAGTAGGTGTGGTTGTGAAGCAAAATTTTAAGTACATGTTGATTTCTGTAATGGACGTTAATGTATAAAATGTTTTGATGATTTCCAAAACCATTCGTTTTTAGATGACAAGTATGAATGAATGCGACCTACACAAAGGAAGATGAGTGAGTACGACAAATAACAAATGAAAACAATAAGGAAACATGGCAGTTCAAAATCACATATTGATGGTTATTTTGTAACACATGCTTGTAGTCATAAAAATCTGGTTTTTTCAAGGTGAGATATGTACAATGAGCAATTTAGAGACAAGGGAGGAAACATGTCCGATGTAGAAGATGCACTTGAATTTCTTAGGGGATGTGTACTAGCGATGATATGTTGTTTTGGAGGCACAATGTCAATGATGATGGAACGCCTTGACATTGGTTTTGGTAGGATGAGAGTCACTCATATGGACTACACAATGTTCAGTGACATACTTGCCTTTGAAGCCACATAATGGAAAATAAAGTATAATACACCCTTAGTTATTTTCTTAAGAGTAAACCATCACAATTAGAGTGTGGTTTTTTGTAGTGCAATTTTTGGGGAGAAAACTGAAGAAAGTTAAGTCTAGTTGTTAGAAAATTTTGTCAAAGCTATGCAAGGAAAACTTATGGTGTTTGTTATAAATGATGGAGATTTGGATATGAGAAATGCAATAAAAAGATTATTTCCAAATGCTAATCGTTTATTGTGTGCTTGGAATCTCATAAGGAATACAAATAGCAACATCAAAAATCCCAAAGTTTAAGAAATGATTGTTTGGTGATTTTGATATCGATGAATTTAAGTTTCGATGGGAAGCTCTTGTTTGTGATTTTGGCTTGGAAGATAATAATTGGAATTTAGACATGAATGAAAAGTGTAAAATGTGGGATACCGCTAATATTTGTGATAAGGTTTTCAGGACAACCTCAAGGCGTTAAGGTTAGCACTCAGAATTTGGTAAATATGTTACTGTTTTTATCAAACTTGCTTGATTTTCTACTATTTTATTGTTGGCTGAATTGTATGAGATATATAGGAATAGAGGTTGATTGTGATTCTTCTTATGGAGATACGGTTATGCAAATACAATATAAATGTTTAGAAAGGTGAGGTGCAAACTTGTATACAAGGTTAATTTTTAGGCTATTCCGACCTGTGTTAGAGAAGACACTCATTGGAAGGTACAAGGTGTTGTTGAGAAAGAGTTTATTTTTATCTATACTATTTTTAAATACCCTAGAGAAGATATTCAGTGAAGTGTTTTTTTTTCCAAGATAACTTTAATTTTGAATGTTCTTGTAAGCGATTTGAGACCTTGGGAATTGCTTGTGAACATGTGTTATCGGTTTTGATATTTTTGAACATTGTGGTGATTTCTGAAAGTATTGTGTTGGATAAATGGTCCCAACATAAGAAAGATGCAATTAATACAAACAATTCAAGCAATTCAAGTCAACATAATATGGATTTTGTAACTACTTACGTTACTTTTGTCGAGTGTTTAAGAGGATGGTTAATGCAGCCTTTGCGTGTGGTAAACCAGAATATATGTGTTACCCAATGTAAATGGTTTAAAAACATACTGGAATGTTGGAATCAATTGGCAAGGGTGAAGAAACTGAATCATCGTTGTTGGATTCTTTTAATAGAGGAAGTTTAGGTAATCCACCATGTGTTAGGCATAAACACTTAATCACTACTCGTGTAATTTCTACCTAAGACTCTCCTAGTCCTAGATATGAGATCCCCTACTCACTTTCTCTAAATCACAATCCCAGTGATCGTTCTAAAAGTAACAACACTAATGGGGACATTCTCCTAAACTAAGAATCAATTTGTGCTTACAAGCTTTGAGTGATTCAGAGTTTTACAACTCAACAACAAAGTCCAACTCCAATATCAAGAGATACGAGAGTGACTCCCAAATAACAAAGACATACTAAAACCCTAATTGAATCTTTTATAAATTGCGGCTTCAGTGATCAAATTAGGTCTTAAGTCTTCCTTTATATAGCCTGATTGCATAATGGGATATCCAGTTGAATCACAAAATTTCATCACAAATATTCTGAAGCAGATCAGATGTTTCCTTAAATGTTACAACAACATTCTTAAGGAACACGCTAAGTATAAACCGCCTATCTCTGCTTCTAGAAACACGCTTCTTGGTTAACTCTTCATGTGAATTTAGATTAATCTCCAAGAAAGCAGATCAAGGCACGCTATAATGTCGCACCAACATGTAAAGCGATCTTGCTAGAACTCTTGTTTTAACAAAATGTAGCGTACACATGTCTACAAACCTAACAAATGTGTCATTTATGATGAGATTACACTCATTTGACGTCACTACAACATTTTTTATCTTAGGCAACAATCAAAATGTGTTGTTGTAAACTTGAAAACCGTCCCTAAAGCTATAGGCGACGATTATGCAACGCATACGAAAGCATCCCATTAACGCCCGTGACCTATTCTAAAAGTGACAATTTTTGTGTCTTAGGCCACAGTCGCGTAAAACCGCTGCCTACTGATAGAAGAGCAAGAGTTTTTTTTCAGGATCATGAGCGACGGTTTCAAAGTCTTCAAGGGACGGTTATTCAAACTCTCTAGGGACAATTATTACATTGTTGTTGATTTGATCTGCCCACAATAATTATACAGTGCCTTAATAACATACACAATAGACTATTGATTGTTTTTGGAACGCTTTTTTTTGTGAAATTGAAGATATAGGAATGGTAGTTTTATTTACGAAAGTTGGATGAATTTCCTACATTTATACGAAAGTTTCTTAGTCCTAGTGATATTACTGATTACAACCAAGCACAAGGTGTGCAAGCAAGAAATATCTCTTAAATTGACTCTACAACACCCTTCCCTTACATGCTAGACCGTAAATCATAATAAGAAGTCCATGTACCAGAACAAGAAAATGTACACAAAGAACATTTCTATTCCGTCTTAATTTGACTGTTTTCTTGTAGTGATAGTCTCACAAATCAGTCACCAACATATAATTTTTTTAGATGTAGAGGCCATGTTAACCATCCATCCCTTATTTCGGTTCTACCTGAATCATAATTTTAATGGTTGATGATATAATTGTTAACCCTAAGACCATTATATATCTATGTAGCATAGATACGGACTCGAACACTGATACGCCAACACCATTAATAATTTAAGAAAATTATATAATTCAATGTAATTATGTATGTCGATGTCGGTTACGACATGTGTCCGACATTGAGACACGGCTTATTCGACACTATATGTTTAACTTCAAACATTTATCCATTTATTGCATTAGTCTAGTAGTAACGTAACTGAAGACCTTTGGTGAATAGTTAACTTCAAACACCACAATATGTTTTTAATTCTTCCTTCTAGAAAAATAATAATGTCTCAATTAAATATTTGTATAAAGTAGAAACATATCAGTGACTTGACATATATTTTCATTGGATAAATGTTGGTCTAATAAACACACAATGAATATACTTCCTACCATGTCAATACTCCCCTCTGTCTCATAATTATTTAGCATTTTTTCTTTTTCTCAAAATAATTTTAACTTTACAATACCAATGCAGCATTTATTATTATTTTCCACTATTATACCTTTATTTATTGGATTTCATCTAACTTCACTACTCCACTAACTACAATTAATAAGGGTGTTTTAGTAAATGCTATTAATTTTACTATTGAAATCAACATAATTAATCATTTCCTTAATAGTCGTGCATAAACCTTAAACGACTAATATTGTGAGACGGAGGGAGTACCAATTTATCAAGAACAAGTTTTCTGTGAGACGGAGGGAGTACCAATCAGGGATAAACGAAATTCTAATTATGATTATCTTCCTTAAAAAAAAAGTATGATTATCAATTACCTTGTACATAAAAAATCATATAGCCAAAACCCCCATCTGCTATTTATTAAAAAAGAATTTCTCTCTAGCTATCTATGACACACATAACTTATTTACCCAGATGACTTTAACCTCAAATCTTAATAAGCTAAATAACAAGGGAACAATAGATTCACGTTTTCAACCAAACAAAACTCAATTACTAGCTTGAAATAACCCCCAAATCTGGTCATTCACGTTCTCAACAAAGTGTACAATCGGATTCAGAAATTTAATAAGAAAAGAGGAATACAATGAAAAAAAAAATCAAAAATCCCCAAATCTTAATAAGCTGAAAAATTAACCCATTACCACAAATGACTTTAACCCTAAATAATTACTACATAAAACAATTAGTAAATCAAAGGATTAAGTAATATTGAACTCACTTGAGATGAACGATTGACTCAGCAAATGAGATGAATGAGAAAAGCTTTCGAACAAGAACAAGATCGACTCGGCTAATTACACATGCAACATGACAAATACCGCTGACTGTTCTATGTTATTGGGACGGTTCTTGAGAGTTGCTAAAATAAAGTGTTGCCTAAAATAAATAAATGTTGTAGTGTGTAGAACTTAATTAATTAACTTTGATTATTATTGTTTGTATATGTTATGTATTTTGTCATGATCATTTCTGTTATCTTGAACAATTCGGTTTTAGCAAAGGACATATATTGTTGTTAAGTCTTGATGAAGTATCTTGAACAATCTAGTGAAGTGTTGATGTATTGTGCTTCTTTTCTCTTGACTCATTAGTTTTTTAGCTAGATCAACAATATATTCTCTTATATGCGTATACGAGTTTTACATGTGTATGTGTATATGAATTTAAACAAAAACTATGCTCTTTATCAATAGTGCCAAGTCATAACATGACTTTATATGTGTATGTGTATATGAGGTGGAGGAAAATAATGTGGCGTTTATTAATGTTAATGAGTATGAGATAATAAGGTGGCAATGTGTGTGTAAACGAGTATAAGATAGTTAGTGGTCTTGTAACCATGTAGTTTAATATCATAAAGCCAACAAATTGAAATAAATCATGCAAGTAAAATATTGTTTTTTTTGCGGTAATTTATTATGACACTCAAGTATGAAATCGACAACCATCTTCATACAAACCATGTTCTCCTTAAACTACAATCAATATAAGTTTTAATTAGTTTTATAAATATAGTTCAATATAATTTTTTTTGAAGTAACCCAATATAGATTTAATTCAACCTAGTGTGTCATATAAAGTGTCTGGGTCAAAGAAATGCTCCATTTCAAGCAAGTCCAGCACTTAAACTCTAGAGTTGGTACTAGTATGATTTGATAAAAGAAATTGAATATATAATTAACATAAATAAAATATGGACCTTAATAAAATATAGATTTGACTAATGTTTAAAATTAAATGTGGTGTTGTTACGTTGGAAATAAATATTACAATACTAGTCATAAATTATATCATTTTACCTATTTCTCGAGTTAGGAATTCCCATAACCTCAGCAATCTTATAATTTTGAAAGTCAATCAGTTTGTTGCGAAATGCCATCAAGTAATGTGCATTAGCCATCAAATGGTATAACAACAAGCCCTATAATGAAAAAAATTAAATCAAATGGTATAGCAACTTGTCAGTTAAAATATACACATAAAAATATTATTAATTACTATTACCAGTCTTTTGATACAAATTTTTCTTGACTCGACACATCCCGTTGGGAAATATGTATCTAAATGATAAGTAATTCCTTCTCAACGTGTACAATCATGAGAAACTAGTGGCCTTGTGTAGTCTTCAATGGAATATAGATCTAAAATATTTCTACAAAATTTTTACTTTAAATATTGATAACCAATACCAATCAATATTTAACTTACAAATTTCAAATGTAGAAACAAGATCATCCAATGTCCACAATATTTTTCTTTTATTTTTCTAATGGCATTCTAGAGGAAAAGTTGATCTACAAATAGGCAACTAATATGAAACCTAATGGTATTTCACTAGTTATTCTAACATGGCTGATGACAGTCAGTCATACACTATTTTTAGAGTCTTTTTAATTAAATTTTAATTCTATTTCTATAAGTTTAATACTTATTTTAGAGTCATTTTAAATAAATTGTCATATTCTTATTTATTGAGTCAAGTAGGATATTAGTGCATATTATTACTATGATCAAAGGCTGGATAAGATAATGAAGGTGTGACATACTTTGAAGGGCTAAACAGTGAAAATAAAATGACAAAATCATGGTTGAATTCTTCATTGGCCAAGTGGCAATCCTTGGGTGGTGTGAATAAGAAGGTATGAGAAAAAAAAAAGACATTGGGCTGGAGCAAAAGAAAAGCGTAACATGCATTGGAATGGAAAGAAAACTAGGTTATACTTGCTATATAAGAAGAAGGCTGCCGCACAACACAGGGATCATGTTTCGGCAGAATTGAATCACGTTTTGGAAGAAAATAGGGGAACGGATACCGAGACTAGGAAACGAAGAAAAAGGCTAACGCATAACGAGTTGGGAAAAGGCACATGGAAAAAGAACATCAACAATAGTGATTCAGAGCCGACAACGACGAAACTCTATCAGTTTATTTTCTTTACTATGTTGTTTATCTCTTTTATTATGTGTAGCTAATTTCCTTTGATTAAGCCATGATGAATCTATTGTAATATGTGAACAAAGCCGTTGAACTCTCTTATTATTAATGTTATTTAGTCTTTATTCAGAATTACTTGTGTTTATTGCTTTTATTTTAATTGTTTGGATGACTATTAACCTAGCTTCTTTCAATTTTGTTAATTGATCTTAGGAATCACTACTACAAAAATGATCTTATATAGCGCTCTTTTTTGACTTTAGATAGCGCTTTTGAAGAGCTACTGTAAATGGCGCTGGTAAAGGTAATATAGCGCTTTTTTTCTGTATAAAGCGCTGTCTAAAGCAGGGTTTATGTAGCGCTTTATGTCAAAAACCGCTAGCAAAGGTTCTTCTTAGATAGCGCTTTAAAAAATAAACGCCATCTAAAAGGTGCTTAAAATATGCACTAGTAAAAAAACAGCGTTTTTGTTTTAAAACGCTATGTAACACTAGGAAAAGCATTATTTTTTTTTGGTCAGATTTTTTTTTTATTTTTACGGATACCATTTTTTATTAATTTAAAGTAATATATATATATATATATATATATATATATATATATATATATATATATATATATATATATTTGGCACATTAAAATCGAGACTATTATTTATCAAATAAAACGTAAACATATCATAAAAAATGTATGTATATATAGCATAAAAGTATAGCCACTAATATGGTAACATGGATATCTCTAAGTTACAACTAATTAGTCAACATAAAGATCCAAATCTTCTATGGTAGCTTGCAATCTTCATCTATCTTCTTGGTTGTCTCAACATTTTTATCCAAAACAAGCAGGCAAATCATTATTCATTTTCAAATTTCGTTCACTCTCCACCATCTGAATATATATCAGAAAACACCGTTAAACAATAAGCAACTATATTATATTAGAGACAAATACAAAGTACTATTGATCATGAGTACAAATTAAATCAAGATTATAAATTAAAAACACTACCACTTCTAGCAAATATATTTAGAAACATGAAACTCACCTTATCATAAAAATATCATATAACTTTTAGGCTAATCATGAACTAACACCATTCTTCTTGGATTTCTCTTGGTTTATCTTTTGAGTATGTCACACACTTGAAATCATCAATGTACCGCATATATATAATAACAAAAAATAACCATGTTACTTAATAAACTTAATTATATACAAATATTATACTTAAATATAAAAATAACATACCAGGTTTGGAATCTCATTTAGTTTTGAAATGAGAATCTCTTTCATAAACCTCATCACAAAATACCCGCAATCTAAACCATTTTCTTGGCGAGGACACTACAAAAAATAAAATAAGTTTGTATCAATCAATAGGCTTAAAACCACAACAAGATATTTAACTCGTGTGAATTGAGGTATAAGGCATAGATGGTCTCTGGTTTACTGCTCTAAAATTGTGTTGTAATATGGTCTTCGATTTTCTCATCTGAGCTAGAATTAGTTTAACTCAGACACACACACACTTACATGTCATATACTCTCTTGTGATTCTACTTCAATGAAAATTATGTGCTTTCAAGAGGATGTGATCTCCATGTCTCAAACTTCCCACTTATTTCATCTCTAGACTCTTTAACCAAGACTAATAGCATATGGAAAAGGAAAAAAAAAGTATATCATCGTACTAGATTTTGGTATAGAAATCAGGCCCTTGATATCATTCTATACTAATAGGAAACTCTTATATGGCATTGGCTAGTGTTAGGAAGACTCTATCATAACACTGAGAATGATCCAACACCTCTTTGAGTACACTCTATTGTACACCTTTTCCTAGAGCCTTTAATCATTCCACAGTACCTAATTTCTCGTATATCCACACCACAAACTCATTTATTTTATTCCCTAGAGCCATCCACAATACCTCTTTGAGTACACTCTACTACACATCTTTACCATTCAACACATCAATTACCCCCTCCAATAGCTTCATAAAATTAATCCATCACCAAAACAGAAAAAGAACTCTATGGACTAAAATTTGTATATACCCTATATATTTGAAATCATTTTAACAAATTATTATTAGCAAGCATAAGAACAGTCATGCCCAAAGTCCAAGTATTAGGTAAAATCACATGGCATAAAAGGCTACTCTAATTTGTTAATATTCTTCACAGTTGGTTCTTATTAATTCATCATGTGTTCAGTTGTTGGTACATACTAATTCATCTTGTGTCAAGTAGTATTTCTTTCTAATTGTTTGTGATTAGTTCTTAGACCCCATCATTTAATAACTCGCGAAAACTAACGCAGAATTTTAAACAAAACAAAATAGATGGTAATAATATTGACAAATAAAATGGAAGTAATTGATGAGAAAATCCATGAAAAGAAATTCTAACCTGAGACAGAGAGATCGGCTAGTCCTGTGAAAGAAAGAAAAGGTAGCTAAGTTTGATATAACTTAGACAAAAACATAGTAAATCTGAGACATAAATCTTGTAATACAAACTAGTAAATCAACATGTATAACTCCCAGAAATTAAACCAATTCCAAACTAATAATAGCAAACACAGATAAAAATCTCATTCTAAATTCAAAATAACGTGTAATCAATAGCAAACTCAAACTCAAACTCACTCATGTATAACACGAGTATAAAGGCAATCAGTATCTTATTTATGAGTGAGTTAACAAGATATTGACACGCTGATTATAGCTCAAACTCAAACTATAGCTATATCCACACATAACTGATAGTAGAAGATAACTGAGTGAGTTAATATCCAAAATGGTGAACTCAGTAGCAGAGGCCAACGATCATAGACCCTTCGGAACCCTATCTCCGGAAGAATTCTACACTCGCCACTCAGTGACTCACAGTTCCGAGTTCATAACCAACCGAAGAGGACTCAAACTCTTCACTCAGTGGTGGATCCCTAATTCTCCAACAAAACTCATCGGAACCCTAATCCCTAATCCTCCAATTTCAGATATTGAAAAAAAAATCAACAAAAATCGATGCAACACAAACCTTTGAAACCAGAATCTGAGAAAAATTGAGAAAAGAAAGCGAAGCAAATCGAATCGTTTGAAACGAAGATTGTTTGTGTTGTACTTTATGGAACCGAAACCCTTTCTTTCAGCTTTAAAAAGGTGCGTTTCAGAGAGCCAACCGATTTGGAAAACACATTTTTTTAGGGTATAAAGGATTTAGGGATTTAGAGAGAGAGAGAGAGAGAGAGAGGGAAACCAATTTTTTGGAGGAAGAGAGATAAGTATGTTTTTTAGAAAATTTCGGAGAAAGTAATATTTTAAATGATATATATGATAAAAATATTAAAAAAAATGTGATCTTTGATACTACAATATGAGTTTTCATAAAAATTGAAGAAAAAAAATCGAAATATATGTTATGGAGGGATCGAACAGGGGAAATTTTTGTTTATAGTGTTGTTTATAAAAATAAACATATAAATAAATCAAACAGGGGTGCATGGATTTGGTTTTAATGGTTTACCACTCGGCTATATCAAACTACTTGATTAATGGCGCTTTTTTTTAATATATAACCACTATCTTTATCAAGCCTACAGTAGCGCTTACAAAGCGCTATTTAAGGTTGATTTATTTTTAACGCTATCCATCAAAAGCGCCGTATATGATAACAATGTTTTTTTTTATTTTTTTTATTATTTTTGGTGAACCTATGTTGGCGCTTTTTGAACAAAACGCTATATAAACTTAGAAGCATAGCTAGCGCTTTTTAAATTGATGATTATGACATATGAATTAACGTTCTGACTTAGCTTCCGCAGTTATTGAATCGGTTTAAGAGATTAAAATGTTATAACTTAGGAGAGGGTTTTGAGTCAAGAGATTGATCAAAACTACTTAGTTAATTCGTCGTAAAGAAGGAATAATCATTGAGAGTTAAGAGAGGTAAACATAGCACATAGAGCAATAGTGGATTCATTGGCTTAATCATTCATCTCAAATTCATCTTTCAAACAAACTTTTAATTACTTTTGTTACATCAAAACTCACTGCCTAGGGTAAACAAAATAACTTTTACACATCCTAACTAATAACGTACTTGCTAATATTGAGATTTATACAATCCTTGAGGAACGGTATTTATTACTACTTCGATAGGTTTAGTACACTTGTTAAATTTCCATCAAGATTTTGGCGCCGTTGCTGGGGACTGTTAAATCATTTCAACTTGGCAATTTTATTTTTACTTAGGATTTCTGTCATTTATATTTTTGTTTATATATTGAAAAAAAAATTGATTTGATCCCTTCATGTTTATCTCCCTGTACTTTACTGCTAAAAAGTTTATCCAAGTTTTGCAGCTATGATAGACAGGTTAGTAGACAAGTTACGCCTCTATGACATAGAAGAGATTGTTACGTTGCAGTATGAAAAATATATGCTATCTTTGAAGATAAAATATTTGGACAATAAAATCTCGAGATTAAATGAGAGATGTGATATTTACGAGGCAAATCAATCAGGTAGTGATTGTGAAGGGAAGAAAGAGGTGATCAACATCGATTACAATACTCAACTTCAAAATATTTTAGATGATTTCTTGGTGTCAAATCAAGTTTCATTTGAGAAGTTTAATGTTCATTGTGGTGATCTTGTTGAGAAAGCACATGAGTCTCAAAGGAAGTTGCTTTAGATGGAGACTGAGTGTCACAAGGTTGTGGTGGAAGAAAATTCCAAAGTGATGAGTGTTGATATTTTCCCGAAGTCTGAGCCAGTGGGGTTAAGGAAATCACTCGTGTGCAAATGGATACATGTCCTTCTCTAAGGCGGGAGAGTTCAAATTCTAAAGGTTTAAAGGTTTAACAGTGGGTGCATGGAAGTATCTGATTCTTTGTGTCAAATTCATGAAATTCCTACCAAACAAGAGGAAGAAGAAGGATGATATATTCTTTCTATCATTTTTGCTACCCTAACAGTGGTTGAAGCGTCAAGCTCAATGATGTAAAAGAAAGCGTTTGGTGGGAGACAACTCATTCTTTTCTTATGTTTTTATTTTCAGTATTTTATTTCTATTGTTGAGTCAAACAATTTGTCTTTAATTTTCATTTTGGAATAACTCAGTTGTATCCCCCTGTTATGTAATTGAATCTGAATTTGTTTATTATTGATGAATTTGCTTGTTTGTTGACTTTTTCCAGTTTAGTAACAATTGCTTGTTTAAGTGGTATTCCAAAAGTTCAAAAGGTGGAGTGACTTGTGTTTCAAAGGCGAAGTGTACGGCAGTTAAGGATAGGTAGTCACAACTCCCAGATATCTAAACACTGTAAGGTTCATGGCCAAATTTTATTTTTCCAATTTACTTATATAGAGTGTTCCATGTGTCTACATTTCTAGAACTTGCATTGATTCTTTACTGTCGATTGATCTTTGTTATTAGCACACTGAGGTAAAAATGCTTGGTCCTGTGAGCCTTTTGAAGCCTACCCTAATTATATTTGAATTTATATCCTTTTTGAAAGCCAATTTGAGCCGGTAGGTTTAGATCTTTTTGTTCAGTGATAAACTACATATTGAGCCTAGGGACTTTTAGGATTTGACACAAAAATGTTATATTTGAGTTATGCTATGTAGGGTGTTGCAAAATAATAAGTTTGAGGTTGCTATTGGAATTTGCAACCAGTTACAAATGTTCTCTAGTACCTTTACAAAATTTTGTTTCAAGGGTGAATTAAGGGATTGAATCCATGCTTTAATTTTCGTAGGAGTGCCTAACTCATGATTTTGTGTAGTCTACTTATCCAAATATTATCCCACCTTCAACAAAGCTCAGTTATAACCCTTAAAGACCGCATTGACATTGATTTTGATTGATGTCTAGAAACTCTTCAAGTGTATGGTAATATGTAGATTGCATGTTGTAACGCCCGTCTCGATTATTTAATTAATTTGCCAAGTTAGAAAATGTAACACCCCGTTCTCCCAACAGTATTAATTAACAAATTAAATCAGAGTTTTTCACCAAAAACGGAATGCTACGTTTTCGTTCAAATAAAATCTCCAAATTAACGGATGAATAAATATTCTCCAATAAAATAGTCAATAATAATTAACTTCAAAACTTCGCAGCGGAATTATTTTAAAGCAACTAAATAATCTTTGGCACGCAGGCCTCATCAAAAGTTTCATAAATCAAAATTAATACGTAAGGAAAGAGAAAACAAGCAACAAATTCCCGTCCCGTTACGTATCAGAGCCCTAAGACACTTGAGCCGACATCTCTACTAATCTTCATTACCTGCACTTGCCCACAAGGCGGCAATTCCAGCAGAAGGGGTGAGATTCACAAACAACAATAGATAACATAATTCACCAATTAAACTCAACAGCAACAGTATAATGAATAATCAATTATCATTTATAATTTGAACAATTCAACAACATGGTCAACAACGACACCGACAACTCAACCAACAACAACAACGACGACAACAACTACAACAACTACAACGACAACAACAATGCAACTAATGCAAATGCATGTGGTACCATTTTACGCGCGTTGAATGCTAAGCATTCCGGGGCATGAGCCCCCAACGGTTGAATGAAATAACATTCCAGGGCATAAGCCCTCAACAGTTGAGTGATAAACACTCCAGGGCATAAGCCCTCAACAATTGAGTGTAAACACTCCAGGGCATAAGCCCTCAACAGTGGTATGAGTATGAAATGGACTCAATGGTGTATATCTACATACAACCCAACGACAGCAACAACAACTACTATATGCATAATCAGCTATGGCATAAGACTCCAACTTAATTCGACAAGACACAACAAAGGTCACAGCGAAGCATCACAACAAAATTCAACAACTTAAGTAACCTACAGTATTACTCGCCGTGGCGAGCTACTTTACTCGCCGTGGCGAGTTCAGAAAATTGAGCTCCTCGCCGTGGCGAGTTGGGGGCGAGCTCAAGGCGAGCAAAAGTGGTTGCTCTCGGCATTTTTGACATATTTCACCTAAAATCTTCATTTTTAAGTTCCCAAAACCCGAATTTAATTCTGTAAAAAGGTGCCATTCATCCCTAAACATATTAAGGCACTCAAATTGATATAAAAATTCACCCAAAAACCTCATTAAGACAATTAACAACTTTTTAATTAAGCAACTCGCCGTGGCGAGTGCATCTGCTCGTTGTGGCAAGCTACGGGTGTTTCATTGCTCGCCTCGCGAGTAGGATTGCTCGCTGTGGCGAGTTACACAGGCACTGCTCGCCTGGCGAGTGGGTTTACTCGCCGTTGCGAGCGGCGATTGTCAGAACTACGAACTGTACGAACAGACTTCTACTTTTCAACCCTAAACCCCAAATTCAACACCCAAAGGCTCAATTTTGATGAATTTCATCATCCCTATGCATTCTAACATCAGAACAGCATAAAACAACAACAATTACATGAATTCATTAAGTTATTAGCATCAATTCATCTTAACCTAATTCAATTCATCAACCCTAACAATTCTACATTCATCAACGAATTAAGAACCTAAAGTTGAGAGTTAGTCTCACCCTTACCTTAGATTATCTTCCTGAATTAAAAGCAGCGTTCTTCTCTCCTCTTGCTTCTTCTCTCTTCTTCTAGGTTTTTCCCCCTTTTCTTGTTTTCTCACTGTTTCTACGTGAAAACTGGTTCTGACTCTTTCTTCCCTTATTAATACCTATTAACTTCCCTTAATTCTAATTAACTCCTATTAAATTATTTAATAATTCATTTTAATCCCCAACCTTCTAATAATTATAATTCTTGCCTATTTTAATTAAATAATAAAAATAACTATATAATAAAATATAACACACCATAAAATAAACATAAATTATTTAAAATCACATAAACTTACTAAAATCAATTGAAATAAAATAATCAACAACTAGGGCGTTACAACTCTCCCCCACTTAAAGAATTTCGTCCTCGAAATATTACCTCAAGCAAACAACTCAGGATAAGACTCTAGCATCTTACTCTCCAGCTCCCAAGTCAAGCTTTCACCAGTTACTCCACCCCAAACAACTCTCACCAGCGATATCTCCTTGCCTCTCAACTTCTTCACCTTACGATCATCAATCCTCAACGGTAAAGTCTCCACCGTAAGGTTGTCTCTAACCTGCACGTCATCCCTTGGTATAACATGCGAAGGATCCGCTACGTACTTCCGCAACTGCAACACATGGAACACATCATGCAGATTTGAAAGATGTGGTGGCAAACTTATTCGATATGCCACTGGCCCAATCCTCTCCGATATCTGATAAGGACCAATAAACTTCGGAGTCAACTTCTTCGACTTCAACGCACGACCTACTCCTGTCATGGGAGTGACTCTCAAGAACACGTGATCACCCTCTTGAAACTCAAGTTCCTTTCTACGCTTGTCATGGTAACTCTTTTGCCGACTCTGTGACGCTTTCATCTGTTCTCTTATCAGCTTAACTTTCTCTGTAGTCTGCTGGACTAATTCTGGTCCCAACACTATACTTTCTCCCGATTCAAACCAACACAACGGAGTTCTACACCTCCGACCATACAAAGCTTCAAATGGTGTCATACCAATACTCGAATGATAACTGTTGTTGTACGTGAACTCAATCAACGGTAGATGACTATCCCAAGCTCCACCTTGCTCAAGTACACACACTCTTAACAAATCTTCCAGCGACTGAATCGTCCTCTCCGACTGACCATCTGTTTGAGGATGTTAAGCCGAACTCAACTTCAACTTAGAACCCAAAGCCTCCTGCAAACTCTTCCAAAACCTTGAAGTAAACCTCGGATCTCTATCCGACACAATACTCAATGGAACACCATGCAACTTCACAATACTATGAATATAAATCTCTGCCAACTGAGCTACTGGATAATTGATATTGATCGGAATAAAATGTGCTGACTTGGTTAACCTGTCAACAACTACCCAAATGGCATCATGCCCCTTTGGAGTATTCGGTAAGCTCGTTACAAAATCCATGGATATGCTATCCCACTTCCACTCTGGTACATCTAATGGTGTCAACAATCCTGCAGGCTTCTGATGTTCAACTTTAGATTTCTGACAAGTTAAACATGCATAAACAAATTGCGCGACATCTCGCTTCAATCCAGACCACCAGAACATCTTCTTCAAGTCGTGGTACATCTTTGTAGCTCCCGGATGAATACTTAAGCTGCTCCTGTGACTTTCTTCCAAAATCATCTTTTTCAACTCGTCATTATCAGGAATACAAATTCTGCCTCGGAATCTTAACACACCTTGATCATCAACCTGGAAATCACTATCTTCCGCTTCATTACTAGCAACCATCAAGTCTACAAACTTAACATCAGCTTCTTGCGCTTCCTTGATACTGTTCAAGAATTCATTATTGATCTTCAACATACCCAACTGCACGCTCTGAGGTGCCAATTCACAAACTAAGCTCAAGTCTCTAAATTGCTCAAGTAACTCGAACTCTTTTATCATCATAGCAGACATGTGCAACGTCTTTCTGCTCAAGGCATCTGCAACCACATTAGCTTTACCCGGATGGTAATTCAAACTAAAATCATAGTCCTTCAACAACTCGAGCCATCTTCTCTGCCTCATATTCAACTCCTTCTGATCAAACAAGTATTTCAAACTCTTATGATCACTGAACACCTCAAATCTGGAACCGTACAAATAATGCCTCCAAATTTTTAACACAAAAACTACAGCAGCCAACTCTAAATCATGTGTAGGATAGTTCTTCTCATGTATCCTCAACTGCCTCGAAGCATAAGCTACCACCTTACCATCCTGCATAAGTACACCACCTAAGCCCAACTTGGACGCATCACAATAAACAACAAAAGGTTCATCTGGCTTCGGTAAAATCAAAATCGGAGCAGTCGTCAACCGTTGCTTCAACTCATTGAAACTATTCTCACACTTAGCATCCCACACAAAAACTTTACCCTTACAGGTCAACTGTGTCAAAGGAAGTGCCAACTTCGAAAATCCTTCGATAAATCTTCGATAATAACCTGCTAAGCCCAGAAAACTTCTAATCTCTGTAACGGACCTCGGAGTCTCCCATTGCGATACCGCTTCAACTTTCGACGGGTCAACCGCAATACCACTACCAGAAATAATGTGGCCAAGAAAACTTACTTCACTTAACCAGAACTCACATTTGGATAACTTGGCATACAACTTCTTTTCTTTCAACACTTGCAAAACAATCTTCAAATGCTCTGCATGCTCTTCTTCAGTCTTAGAATAAATCAGAATATCATCAATAAAAACAACAACAAATCTGTCCAGAAAGTCATGGAAAATTCTGTTCATATACTCCATAAATACACCAGGTGCATTAGTAACACCGAACGACATCACCTTATACTCATAGTGACCATATCGCGTTCTGAACGCCGTCTTCTGCATATCTTCATCCTTCACCTTGATCTGATGGTAACCTGACCTCAAATCGATTTTACTAAACACACGGGCACCCACTAGCTGATCCATCAAGTCATCAATTCTCGGAAGTGGATACCTATTCTTTATCGTCACTTTATTCAGCTGACGGTAATCTATACACAGCCTCATGCTACCATCTTTCTTCTTAACCAGCAACACCGGCGCTCCCCAAGGTGAAACACTCGGTCTTACAAACTTCTTATCAAGTAGGTCTTCCAACTGCTTCTTCAACTCTGCCAACTCAGCTGCTGACATACGGTAAGGAGCCATCGACACAGGCTTCGTACCCGGAACAAGATCAATTGAAAATTCAACTTCCCTTTTTGGCGGCACATCGGGAATCTCATCAGGAAAAACTTCTGGGAATTCATTCACGACTGGTAGGCTATCAATCACTGCTTGATTCTCTACTGACAAATATGCTAACAAGGAAAACATCATAATTCCGTCACGCTCAATCTGCTTCAACTGCTTAGTACTCAAGAAATCAACTTCACCCTCTTCTTCAGCGGAAGAGAAACATACTGTCTTACTAAAACAATTTATGAGGACATGGTTATACTCTAACCAGTTCATCCCAAGGATTACATCTATACCCGTCAACGGTAAACATACAAGGTCAACCTCAAAGATTCTACACAACAATAACAAATCAGGACAACAAGGACAATACAAAATTGTCACACAACTCTACTAGGCTCGACTCGACTCTACTACTTGGCCGAACGGACCAACCTGCTCTGATACCAATTGTAACACCCCGTTCTCCCAACAGTATTAATTAACAAATTAAATCAGAGTTTTTCACCAAAAACGGAATGCTACGTTTTCGTTCAAATAAAATCTCCAAATTAACGGATGAATAAATATTCTCCAATAAACACTCCAGGGCATAAGCCCTCAACGATTGAGTGTAAACACTCCAGGGCATAAGCCCTCAACAGTGGTATGAGTATGAAATGGACTCAATGGTGTATATCTACATACAACCCAACGACAGCAACAACAACTACTATATGCATAATCAGCTATGGCATAAGACTCCAACTTAATTCGACAAGACACAACAAAGGTCACAGCGAAGCATCACAACAAAATTCAACAACTTAAGTAACCTACAGTATTACTCGCCGTGGCGAGCTACTTTACTCGCCGTGGCGAGTTCAGAAAATTGAGCTCCTCGCCGTGGCGAGTTGGGGGCGAGCTCAAGGCGAGCAAAAGTGGTTGCCCTCGGCATTTTTGACATATTTCACCTAAAATCTTCATTTTTAAGTTCCCAAAACCCGAATTTAATTCTGTAAAAAGGTGCCATTCATCCCTAAACATATTAAGGCACTCAAATTGATATAAAAATTCACCCAAAAACCTCATTAAGACAATTAAAAACTTTTTAATTAAGCAACTCGCCGTGGCGAGTGCATCTGCTCGCTGTGGCGAGCTACGGGTGTTTCATTGCTCACCTCGCGAGTAGGATTGCTCGCTGTGGCGAGTTACACAGGCACTGCTCGCCTGACGAGTGGGTTTACTCGCCGTTGCGAGCGGCGATTGTCAGAACTACGAACTGTACGAACAGACTTCTACTTTTCAACCCTAAACCCCAAATTCAACACCCAAAGGCTCAATTTTGATGAATTTCATCATCCCTATGCATTCTAACATCAGAACAGCATAAAACAACAACAATTACATGAATTCATTAAGTTATTAGCATCAATTCATCTTAACCTAATTCAATTCATCAACCCTAACAATTCTACATTCATCAACGAATTAAGAACCTAAAGTTGAGAGT
Source organism: Medicago arabica (assembly GCA_946800305.1). Taxonomy (NCBI): domain Eukaryota; kingdom Viridiplantae; phylum Streptophyta; class Magnoliopsida; order Fabales; family Fabaceae; genus Medicago; species Medicago arabica. The sequence goes on from OX326966.1 coordinate 48,967,057, forward strand.
TAGTCTCACCCTTACCTTAGATTATCTTCCTGAATTAAAAGCAGCGTTCTTCTCTCCTCTTGCTTCTTCTCTCTTCTTCTAGGTTTTTCCCCCTTTTCTTGTTTTCTCACTGTTCCTACGTGAAAACTGGTTCTGACTCTTTCTTCCCTTATTAATACCTATTAACTTCCCTTAATTCTAATTAACTCCTATTAAATTATTTAATAATTCATTTTAATCCCCAACCTTCTAATAATTATAATTCTTGCCTATTTTAATTAAATAATAAAAATAACTATATAATAAAATATAACACACCATAAAATAAACATAAATTATTTAAAATCACATAAACTTACTAAAATCAATTGAAATAAAATAATCAACAACTAGGGCGTTACAGAAAATATTTACATGATTTATGTGCTATGTTGTGATCGTATTAGGTGGTTTATTTTATTATTTAATAGAATAAGGGTTGAAAATAAAATAAATATTGAGTTGTGGGGCTGTTTTCGAATTAGGTAGAATTATGAGGGATTAGATGAAATAAGACAAAACAGAATAGAAGTGGTTTAAAAAGGAAAATTAGGTTTAGAATTGTACAGTACGTACAATTCAGCTTTTGGGAGAAAACAGGAGAGAAGAACAAGAGAGGCTGCTGCTCAATTTTCTAAGGTAAGGGTGAGCCTAGCATTGCAATTCATTAAGCTTATGATTCATGATTATAGTTAACATGTTTAGGAATTGTTCATGAGAATTTAAGAACTAAGAATTAGGTGAAAAAAAAAATGATGAATTGGTGATTAGATGATGAGAAACTGTACCGATGACGTAGAAAACTGTTTATAGACCTTAGAATAACCCTAGTACATCATTATAGTCGAAATTTGGAAGGTTTAGGATGAAATTTGGGGTTTTGGGTGAAAACCCTCGTAACCCCGTAACTGTTCTGTCGCAGCTCGCCACAGCGAGCAATCAACTCTCCACGGCGAGTGCTCTTCACCAGCTCGCGAGGCGAGCAACCCACTCGCCATAGCGAGTTAACCCTAGTAGGCTCGCGAGGCGAGCAAACCACTCGCCATAGCGAGCAACCTTTGAGAAGGCTCGCAAAGCGAGCAACCCCCACTCGCAATAGCGAGCAACCCGTGATGTCTCGCCAGGCGAGCAACCCTACTCGCCATAGCGAGTAGTACCCCTGAAGCTCGCGAGGCGAGCAACCCAACTCGCCACAGCGAGTTACCCCTGATGGTTCGCGAGGCGAGGATTCCACTCGCCATAGCGAGTAGTCCCGTATCAGACTACCTTCTTGGAATAATGCGACTCTTGTCGCACAATTGATTATGAGATTACCCCTGGATTAGATTAAGTACTGAAATATTAAGATGACCTATAGAGCTGCTAGTTGATTAGTTATAGTGACCTATACATTAGTATATGCTTTCTTTGAATTATAAGAGATGATGTATGTCAATGCTTGTGATGATTCGTTGCTGCCATGTTGCTATGTTTTATTAAATAAAAGCTGCATGTATTATTATAAGATTTACGATGTTGTAATCCAATTATTGGAATTTATTTGAGAGGTCTAAGTTTAAGAAGTTGAGTCCATGCATATGCATCCAGAGACGAGGGCTCATGCCCTAGGAGCTTTTGCTCAATAGCGACGAGGGCTTATGCCCTAAGAGTATTTTTATGCTCAATAGCGACGAGAGCTTATGCTCTAGGAGTATCTTTATGCTCAATGGCGACGAGGGCTTATGCCCTAGGAGTATATTTATACTCAATATGGTACCACATGCATGATTAAATTGTCTAAGTTGCATTGTTGAGTCTAAGTTGCATAGTCGAGTCGAACTAAGATTGTTGATTAAGACGTTGATTTATGATGATGACTATTGCGTTGTTTATGATTAAGGTGTTACTTGACTGTTGTGGTGATATTATGATGATGAAGTTATGTTGTTAAATATAATTGTTGAAATATATGTTTAATGTTTTGTTTTGTGAATCTCACCCCTTCTGTTGGAATTGCCGCCTCGTGGGCAAGTGCAGGTATTTACGCTTTAGTTGCTGTTGCTGTTGTGAGTGGCTACCCTCATTGTGTCCTTAGGTGCTCTGATACGTAACGGGATGGGGACTTTTATGTATTTTCTATTCCTTACGTATTACCTTGAACTGACATGAATAAGAGTAGTTTTGAATTATGTTAGATTTTTGATTAGGCCTGCGAGCCAGAACCATTATGTTAATTTGAATTTTATCCGCTGCGAAGTTTAAATGATTTTGATTAGAATAAATTATTATTTATTCCGTTGTTTTTGATATATTAAGAAATGTAGCATTCCGTTCATGCGATACTCTGATTTAATCAAGAAATTTTATTGTTGGGAAAACGGGTGTTACACATATCGACTGTGTGTGAACCCTATTCAATTTGTTGCGTGGAGTTGTGAATTGATGGATGCTAACAAGTCAAACTGGCTCATCTTTAGCTAGTAAGAAGTTGAACTTTTGGGTACTATCGCTTGATCAGGTAATTGTTATTTTTCTGTCGATTGTCAATGTTGCAAATAAATTCCTTGATGACAAGGAATGGTTCAAGTTTGAGTTTGTGATGACAGTCAGTCATTCGCTATTTTTAGTGTTATTTTCATGATATTTTGAGTTCACAAGCAAGCTTAAACAGCAAGGAAAGAAATAAAAATAGAAGATTTTGAAGAAAGCAAAAACGTGTCACGTTTGTTGAAAACGTGTCACGATTTGGAGTATAGGATGAAGTTCATTCGACATTGGTTAAAACGTGTCACGATGGCTATTTCGTGACACGATTTTAGGAACCCTAATTTGGAAGTTTGTTATTCAAGGAAGAATCATGTCATGATTTCCTCAAATCGTGCCACGATTTAAGGAGCAATTGTTGCCTGTTTAAGCTTAATTGTTTTCAGAAACAAGGGTGAAAAATCCTGGAGAGAAAAGTGCAATTTTGAGACCTGAAGACGGCTGCAGGGGCGATTTCATCACCTTGTAACTCGTTCATGTATGTTTTAATTCTTCCATTGATTATGCTATTTGTAAACTTGATTATGAGTAGGTAAATCTCTTAGAGATTAGGTCTGAGATGATTCTTTGTAACCCTAATTGAAACATGTTGTTGTGAAACTCTATTTATTGTGAATGACAATCTAATATTTATTCAATTCAATTGTTCTTAATGCTTTTTATATCCTGGTAAAATATAAATATGATTTAGTGAGAATGAATGACTACTGACCATAGGAACAAGCATGTGTAGGAATTGAAGATGCAACGAATCCACCTTTTTTCTAAGTCGTTGCAGATTACCCAAACCACAATGTATTTAAGAAATGCAGTGTTGAGGTTGTTTATATCTTAAAAACAACACAGAAAGACATTTATTGCTCATATGTGGATGACTTGTTGGTAGCTAGTAGCAACAAAGCTGATATAGAAGAATTTAAGTTGAGAATGAAATTTGAAATTGTGATGACAGACCTTGGGAAACTGGCTTATTTACTAGGAATGGAATTTCTAGAAAAAAACTCAAAAGTATTCCAGTTTTACTAGGAATGGAATTTCTAGAAAATGAAAACTGGAATACTTTTGAGTTTATTCTTCCATTTCATTCTTATCTTTGGTTTAAATTCTATTGAGAAATACTTTTGAATCTAGGTTTAGAATATTCATCTATCAAGACAATGATTCCAGATATAGGATTGATGTTTTGATAATCACACAAAGTATCAGAACTTAAAGCTAACGGATCGTTTAATAGATTGAGAAATCGTCGATTAAACGACACGATTGATCTCACAATATCATTTAGACATGAATGATGTTGTTGAGTGATACATTATAATATCGGTAAAACGTTAGAATCCATATATGTAACCATTAGGTTATATTCGACGCTTGATTAACGAACTCTAATCCCAACGCTTTTACGCCTTATTACTCTCCGTGCATATTTTTGCAAATTAGTTCAGTAGTTTTACAGCAAACAATCAATTAAACCTTAACTTAAAATGGTAATCAATTTGGAACGGTTTATGACATCACACTAGTTTCTGAGGAGACGATACAAAAATACTTACTTTTGATTGATAGAAAAATACTACATCGACAGTGTGTGCGGAGGGCATGGCACGTAAGGTGAGAAAAATATAAGAGAAGAGGTTGAATTCTATTTACTTTTTTTGAAAATCTTTTAGACGTTTTTAAAAAGAGTAAAGCAAGCAATACAATCAAATATATATATATATATATATATATATATATATATATATATAGAGAGAGAGAGAGAGAGAGAGAGAGAGAGAGAGAGAGAGAGAGATAGATAGATAGAGAACAATACAAGCAATTATCCCAGTTTACTTCACAATCCGAAGTTAGTAAAGTCCCCTTGCACTTTCAAAAGATTTTCTACTATAATCACAAAAGATTACAATTACTTAGCCACATAAGTCTAAGGTTTCTTTGCTTTACACTTGAGGACTTCTACAATCAGAGTTTACAATTAAATTTGATTGTGTTTATACTTTTGTACTCAGAGAGTGGTAAACTAATTTAAATCTCAAATGACTTCAATACTTTGCTTCAAATTGATAACTCTGTTGAATAGTACTAGAGGAATCATTTGCTTCTCTTGGAATGATCCATTTCATTTTCTTTGCCTTTAATAATAAAATTATTTAGGAAAACCCTCCTACATCAATCTCTTCCACCTCTGAAGAACTCAACCCTGAGTTTTCATTCTGATAAAGAGCTTCCCATGCATGCTGACTTCTTCGATGAACAAGAGACCACCCTTTTGGATCCCATGTCATAGAGTTTCCAGCAAGCATCATAAGAGTATTACCCACCATGTCGAAAAATAATTGATGAATTTCAACATTGATTAGCGATTTGTGCATTGGCACCAATTTCAAATCTACAAGAGACACTTCAGTCCAAAGAGACTCCTTTCTGAACTCTTGTGAAAATTTTATATTTAAAATTTTTGCACATGAACCAATGTATATTAGTTTTCTATCGTAACCAAAAAATTTGCAAACATAAAAAGAATCTCCATTCCCACTAGTAAAATGCAAATTTCTAGGTAGTGTACAACAATACCATCATCTAATCCAATGAATGCATAACAAGTAATAACTGAATATGTGTGAAACCCTAAATATTCTAATTTTGTAATATCACCAACACTGAGTGCCAAGTGTGTGAAAGCTACATGTATCACTTTCTTAATCCCACCCATGTGTTGGGTTGTGTTCAATGGGATTGTAGGAAGATCTGCATTCAATGCTTCCTCATATGCAGGTGCCAGCCAATCTTTTCAAACCTCAACGATGCAAACACGAAATTCACAGTCTTTAATAAGTTCAAAAATGCAGACATCTCCAACCTTTATGCTATTGCCACAAACAAAATGCATCCATCCTCCACATAGAGAGTGACTTGTATGTAATTTAGTTTTAGTAACAGAATTAACAATCCAATGTTCTCCTTTCAAAATATGAAGAAAAATCTTTGTATTGCATTTTGGAAGATGCACCATCGAAAATTGATGGGGTAAATTCATAGTACGAGAACCACTGACATTGAAGGCTTTAATATCTCACAAATCTCCTTAGTAGTTTTTTCCTTTAAATCATAGAGAAAATGCATTACATGACAGATTAAACAAATGATTAAGTCGATGCCTCTCAGCAACAACTGCAAACCTATACAACGTCTTTGTATCTCTTCGAATGAATTTCTCATCAAAAGTTTGATACTCCTACAATAGTAGCAATCAAATGTAAATTAGACTAAATAATCAACTCATATTAATAAAGAAAGTTAAATCAGCACAAACAAAATCTAGAGGCAGAGAAATGATTTTATTTTTTTTAATAATGAGGTAGAGAAATAATAATTGTCTCAAGTTTTAATTTTCTTTTCTCTGTCTTTAATTTTTGTTGATAATTCAACTTTATAATTTTTAAATTGGAGGAATGAAAAAATAAAATCAAAAAACAACTCATCTACAAAGTTTTAAGTGAGAATCGAAATTACTATTTCAAACCTTATCGGAATATCCAATATCTTGGTGGAATCGAAAATAACCAACGATCAAACCTAAGACATCAATTGTTACACAATCCGAGAGAGATAATGACACTTGTTTGATAGATCCATTCAGCCGAGCGTAGGACTTAATCTGAAAATTATAAAGGTAAATTTATATCAACAAACTAACAAGTCAATCATACATGCAACACCATATACTTGACTTTATACTTCAAGAATTTGGTTAATAATTTACTTCTAGAATTTGTATTATCCTTCAAGCCTCTGTACATTAAAGCCATTTGAGCTAATTGAAGATAGATCGAACTTAGTCCAAAGTAAAGGGTCAGAAAATACCTCATTTCATAAAGATTCTAATAGTAATACCAAAGAGAAAAAAATTCGATACAAATTTCACAAGTTGATCTTTATGTGTAAATATTTACCGCATCAAATAGCATTAAAGACATTTAATAGTTTGCAAGATAATAAAATCAAGTGGAGTTGCAACCGTATATTTCCGGGATCATAATTCATAGGAGGGAATGCAAGTATTTGTTGAAAATTTGCCATAATTATATTATATGATTGTAAAATTGTTCGGTCAAATATAAACACGAGTATGATCTTAATTGAATGATCTTAATCTCTAACAATGTAATTGCGTAATTGGAGCACATTAATTTTGAATAACATTGAACAAACTATAAAGAATTATAATTGTTCAACCTTAAGAAAAATTAGGCACATATCCTATATGCAATCAAGATAACTATAAATTCACGCATTCCTATGTTTGATCTTAACATAAACTCTTGAAATTCAGTTTAAAATCGTATCTAAAACACAAAATCGAAATACACCCTATCAACTCTTAACCAGATGAACAAAATTATAAATTTGACAAAAAATATAGATAATACATATAAATCATGCCAAGAATTACTCCTTTTATACTTATCTTAATTTCTAAAATACTCTCAGCAAAAGATGAAAAACATAATGCAGAATACCAAACAAATAAATTATATAAAATATCAATCACCAAAATAAAAACAATTAATTCACAACAAAATATAATATATTTATCATATTACTTTACTATTAATTAAAAATCAAAAGAAAATTATATTTCTTCCAAGCTTACCTGTTCTCCATATTTAATCAAAGAAATTACACCCGTCACAAATTTGTCGTGGACATTGCAAAAACTAAGTGTGTAGCAGCAAATCATAATTGATAATAAGTAGAAGTCCAAAACAAAATCACTGATTTGAATTTGACCAAGCTTGGAAGGATAGCCCATGGATCTAGGTTTGTTGCCTCAACGTAGATCTAGTAGAAGAAAAAAACAAGATTAACTAAAACAAAAAAACCCAACAACAAAAAGAAAATATCGATATATGACAAAATAATATAAAATATATAGACTGAACACAAAAAGACGCATAATTGATTTGACAAAAATGATTTCATAAAGGATGAATCCCCCTTACATATCATAACCACTTCAACCATACAGGTAGATACGTGTGAACTTGTATTATATATAGATGAGTGATAGAAAGATATTAGAAAGCCAAATTAAAGATAGCCTGGAAAAATTGAGAGACACAAGGAGGCAGATTCAAGCGGCGATGTCTGCTTGTCTTCTAATAGTTAACCTAATAACACATTTAAAAAGAGCTCACATGTGAATTTGTTGATGTAATTAGGTTAAGTTTCATTAATGGGCTTCACTAGTCCCAAAAGTATATATGATATATGGACTCCTTCACTGAACCTTGTTTGGACAAGGCCCACATTTTTATGTACATATCCAATGTAACACCCCCCAAATTTCTTATTATTGTATCTTAGAACTATTATAATATCAGTAATAAATTTGTATTATTTGAAGGATAATATTTTACTATTAGTATTTATTAGTATTTATGAATATCTCATATTCATTAATATTTTAAGGGATTATTGATAAGGTCATGGCTGAGGATAGACATAGTAGCACTTTATCCAAAGATTGTATGTCCTCTACGATGGAGGATTTTGTGGTTCTTCATTTTTTTTAGGTAACGGGGATGCACAAGAATTCAAATTACATAACTGAGTTGTATTGGAAGCTCTCTCCTATGGAGTGGATAATGGTCAATACCATTTGATCTTCAATTTGTTCTGTTAATGTTGCATATACAAGGGTAATCCTTATGGATCATAATGCTTTAGCCGCTAAGTGCTTTGCTATCATTTCATCTTTGAAAAACACAAGAGAAATAGGCTAGTATAACTGGTGGGTGGAAATTGATTTTCAGGTAGTTGTCTCCATGGAACAATTCAATACAAAGCCTGTAGTAGAGGAAAAATCAACACAAAACTATTTTTTCATGTAAAAGATGTGCTAGAAAGTATTAATTTCATGATATATATTAAGCACTTTTGGTTACTTGTTTTACAAGTTATCCAAGGAAACTCTATGAAAAAGTGACAAAATGCATAATTATACTCCTTATGTCTTACTTGATCCAATTGTGCAGGAAAATATTGAACAAGACAAGAATCAAAGAAGGAAATCCAAAGAGAGGAGCAAAAGTGAACTTGCCACAGCGAAACCTGTCGCCAAGGTGAGAAGTTGTTACAGAATGTCACTATCCTGCTCGCACCAAAGCTCGCCACAACGAACTAGAGAGCGAGATTTCGCCATAGCGAAGGAAGGCCGAGTAAGATGGAGAGAAGTGATTCTAGAGACCATGTTTTTGATGTTTACAGCTCACCATGGTGGCATATTCTTGCCTGGCGAGCTAAGGCGGTTTGGAACAACTGGAGGATGACGTGGCAGAAATCCAATGGCAAAGAAAGGTCAGCTCGCCATGGCGAGCATATCTTGTCTGGCGAGTAAGCAAAATTATGCAGAAGTATAAAAGCTCATTCCCTCATTTCAGAGAGAGAATATGGCGAAAAACACTGTACTTCATAGGGAAAGAGTGATTGAGTGTGGATTCATCAAGAATCTTTGATAAATCAAACTCTTAGCATGGATCTTCATCTTTTCTTCCACTTTTGTAATGTTATCATGACAATGATCAACTAAATCTCCTTTGTTGGGATTAGAGGTACTTGATCAAGGTTATATGTAATCTTTTGATCTTTCAAATATATGATTCTAACAATTTACATGATATTGAGTTTATTCTTGCATTTCATTCTTATCTTTGGTTTAAATGCTATTGAGAAATACTTTTGAATCTATGTTTAGATTATTCATCTATCAAAACAATGATTCTAGACGTAGGATTGATGTTTTGATAATCACACAAAGTATCAGAACTTAAAGTTATCAGATCGTTTAATAGATTAAGAAATCGTCGATTAAACGATCAGATTGATCTCACATAATCATTTAAACATGAATGATGTTGTTGAGTGATATGTGATAACATCGGTAAAACATTAGAATCCATATATGTGATAGTTAGGTTATATTCGATGCTTGATTAACGAACTCTAATACCGACGCTTTTACACCTTATTACTCTCCGTGTTTATTTTCGCAATATAAATCTAGTAGTTTTACTACAAACAATCAATTAAACCTTAACTTAAAACGGTAATCAATGTTGAACGGTTTATGGTATCGCACTAGTTCCTGAGGAGACGATACAAAAATACTTACTTTTGATTGATAGAAAAATACTACATCAACAATGTGTGTGGAGGGCATGGCACGTGAGGTGAGAAAAACATAAGAGGAGAGGTTGAATTCTATTTACTTTTTTTGAAAATCTTTTTAGACGTTTTTAAAAAGAGAAAAGCAAGCAATACAATCAGAGAGAGAGAGAGTGAGAGAGAGAGAGAGGGGGAGCGGGAGAGAGAGAGAGAGGGAGAGAGAGAGAGAGGGAGAGAGAGAGATAGAACAACACAAGCAATTATCCCAGTTTCAAAAGATTTTCCACTATAATCACACAAGATTACAACAACTTAGACACACAAGTCTAAGGTTTCTTTGCTTCACACTTGAGGACTTCTATAATGAGAGTTTACAAATAAATTTGATTGTGTTTATACTTTTGTACTCATAGAGTGGTAAACTAATTTAAATCTCAAATGACTTCTGACACTTAAGAAATTTTAAGATTGAATGTTTGTTAGAATTTTTCCAAGAGTTTGTGCGCTATATAATTTGACAGAGTTTTTACATTTGTAAAATTTCACGAAATCTCTTAAGTTTCATTGACGGGCTTCACTAGTTCAAGAATTATATATGATATATGGACTCCTTCACTGAACCTTGTTTGGACAAGGCCCACATTTTTAAGTGCATATCCAATGTAACACCCTCCCGAATTTCTTATTATTGTATCTTAGAACTATTATAATATGTGATAAATTTGTATTATTTAAAGAGAAATATTTTACTATTAGTATTTATGAATATCTCATATTCATTAATATTTTAAGGGATTATTGATAAGGTCATGGCTGAGGTTAGACATAGTAGCACTCTATCCAAAGGTTGTATGTCCTCTACAATGGAGGATTGTGGTTCATCGTTTTTTCGAGGTAACCGAGAGGCACAGAAATTCAAATTCCATAACTGAGTTGTATTGGAAGCCCTCTCCTATGGAGTGGATAAAGGTAAATACCAATTGATCTTCAATTTGTTCTCCTAATGTTGCATATATAGAGGTAATCCTTATGGATCATAATGCTTTAGCCGTTAAGTAATTTGCTATCATTTCATCTTTGAAAAACACTAGAGAAATAGGCTAGTATAACTGGTGGGTGGAAAGTGATTTTTAGCTAGTTATCTCCATGGAAAGAATCAACGGAAAGCTTGTAGTATAGGAAAAATCAACACAAAGCTGTTTTTTTCATGTAACAGAATTTTTCACAAAAGCTGTGAAGAGATACCAATTTTTGAAGCTAAGAAAAGAAATAGGAGTGGTGAATTTTGATAGTCTGAATTAAGAAGGAGCATTGGTTTTATAATTCAAACTATAGGTAGTCAGTTTGTTAGTTACTTGAGCTATAAGTTTGTTGAATAAGACTAACTTAATCACATGGTTACTGGCTAATCAAGTAATTATAGTTTGTTAGCCTAACCATCTATATATTTTGACAACTTCTCTTTGAATAGATTTTACACAATTTTATTCATTCTTATTCTTCATTCTTCTTCTATCATCATCTCTCACTATAGAGTAGTTAGCTTTTCAAAACACTCCTAAAATAGAAACAAATTCTACAATTTTATGAAACTTACTTGTAAACAAAATTGATTGAAGCTTTTCTATAACCTTAAGTATGCCTTTCATCTCTTTATTTAAACTTTTTTTTTCTTCAACCCTTAAGAGCATAACAAACGATGACAACCTTTGTAAAAAAATCAAGGGTTAAATATGTTTTTAATTCCTATAAATATGTCAATTTTTTCGTTTTAGTCCTTCTAAAAATTTTCTTCAACTTTTAGTTCAAAAAATTTTCATCTTCACTTTTGGTCCTTCCTTTAAAGTAAACTCATATATATGTCAAATTCATATTTTTAAATTAAATTTTGCAGAAAAATTTATAATTGTACCGATCGGAGGATTCTTTGGTTGTTCTTTCAATTTGATTTGACAAGGACATGTGTACAGACCTTTAAGAAATAATTGTACCGTGCGAATCAATTTGCATGATAGCTGCAGGAGAATTAGGTGAGTGAGTACCCTTTCTTTTATGCCACTTAAGACACTTTTGTTGCTCCTCCCTGCATGTTTCTGAGTGGAAAAAATTCTACGTTCTAATACATGAACTGTCAAAACAGGTTAAAGAGGTTCGGCATTTGCACCATGAAAAGAGTTTATGTACAAGATACATGAATCTAAGCAAATTTCAATAACAAATAGTTAGTGAAAAAATTGTCCTTGATTTATAAGTGCAAATGTAGTGTGTTGTGTAATTTCTTTTGTGGTTATCTTTCTGCAGGGTTATCTCTCCTTCGCTAATTTCTGACATTTTGAGGAGAGTATTGCAGCAGTACATAAAAGATTGGTGAAGCTCTTCATTGTATTTTTCTCTATTTGTGTTGATAAATTAGTGATCAATTTTTTTACTAGCTTCCTAGGAATGAAGTTGAAAACAAACATATATGTGCATTTTTTGGATTTTCAAAATATTATCCTATAAATCCAGAACTTTCTTGAATGTATGAGATAATAGTTATCATCACTCTCCCCTAAGTACATAATTTTAATTTTTCTTTTCAATAGAAGTTATACTTCACGGCTTTTATCATCACTCTCCCGATTTTATTTTTATTTGTATATTTTTCTGACATATAATTTTCCTCTAATTCTCCCATTGATTTTTTTTTTTTAACTGGTTCTCTTATGTAATGGTTTAAATTGAAATTTGTTGAGTTAAATAATAGTCACTTTCTACAATTTCTTATCAACGAAAAAAATCTTTAAATTATACTTTCGTCCACCAATTCATATCTTCGGTAGTGACCAAATTGATGGATTAGAATACAATTCAAAACCCGAACATTTGACAGAGACATGCATTGTTATATATAGGGTAGGAGGTTCGAACCCCGTACGCCCCATTTATTCACTTTAAAAAAGTGAATTATAGCCGCTAGACTACTTGACAAAAAAAAATATTTAATTCAAAAACCTTAATATTGATTTTATTAGTTTAAGAACCAAATCTACGTAAACCGATAGTTTAAACATTAATTAAATCGACTAACCCATTTGGGGTGACCTAGTAGTTGGTTTGGGATCTTGGAGTGTGCTCCTCTCAAGATTTCAGGTTCGATTCCCTTTGGTGTCAATTTCGGTGGGCAAGTCCATACAGAGCTGCCTAAGAACGAGGCCTCCGCAAGTGGACGATAAGATTGATCCCCTTAAATTAGTTGATCCTTGAATCGGATACCAAATTTAAAAAAAAAATAAAAAATTAAATCGATTATTTTTTTAGATTGGTCCCTCTTGACTAATCAAACCATTCAACCTCTGATTATGTAAAGGAACCAGCGATGAACTGTTCAAGAGTCACCCTCAAACGTTTACTAATGATATTAAATAATAATGTTGAAGAAAAAACGAGTCACGTCATTTTCATCTCATTTTCTCATTTTTTTTACATGTTCCACTGTTGTTAGTACACATATATGTACATACCAAATTTCAAACTAGAAATTCATAATGTAAACAAGAGAAATAATTGCAGATGTCACAGAAAACAACATTTATTTATTTATTTATATATCATACGATGATCAGAACAGTGCCTTCAAACAGTGACAAATACCAAAACAAAATATTACAAAATACAAACCAAACTAAAAAAAAAAAGTGAAATCAAACTGAAAATAATGTTCCAAAACCCATTCATATGAATATGATTGTACAGTGCTTATTCCATCAATCCACCCATCATCTTTACTTTATTTGCGACTGTTCTTCGGATCCTAAGAAAGTGTACACACATATATATTATTAGTTGGTCATAAACTGGTCCCAAGTATATTAACCATTTATTTGTCTAGACTGTCAGTTTAAAAATGTCTACACAATATTGTTGAGATTTTTTGTATAAGTTAATTGTGTTGATATTTTAAGAGCTAACATTTGTCTAAGAGATGTCAGCCTAGTATTGAAAGCTTGACTTTTTGTTACAGTACAAAGTTTGAATCTCACCAAAAACAATTTATTTTGAACATTAATATCACTATAATTAATAAAAATTTCTCCTTCCTCAATTTTATTTTTAAACAAAACTAATATAATAAAGTGATATAATAATAAATTACTATTGAGTGAGTAATAAAAAAAATTAACATTATATATAAATTAAAGATTAATCTAAGACGGCTATCTTTTAAAACTATAAGTTAATATAAAAAAAATGATGTTCTTATACTATTAAAATATAAAATTAGAATTTGTATTTTAATTTTTTAGTGTAATAAAATGAAAATTCTCTAGAGTTTTGTTGTCAAAAAATTTAGTAACGAAATTAAGTTAAATTTTTGTGTTTTTACTAGTTGCCGATGATGATCATAATAATAATGATAAAAATTTTCAATAATGAAATGAATTATGATATTAACCTGCTAAACCAAGTTAACCTCAATGGTCCATAATTAAAAACTTTTGCGAGAACATCCATATTCATTAGAACCATGTAATAGTTTTGAAATTAAATTGAGTGATGTAAACAAATATAGATATTTTGTCAAAAGAAAAATAATATAGATATGAAGAAGCATACCATATGTAGTAAGGGCTATACTACTAACTATTTAGTAGTGGTAAGGGGGAGGAGGTGACTTGTATTTGTAGACCGGTGGTGGTGGAGATGGATACTTGTATGGCTTCTTAGGTGGTGGTGGAGGAAACTGGTACTTGTAGGGCTTCCTATGTGGTGGTGGTGGTGACTTGTTATAGTAGTAGGGTCGACGTGGTGGTGGTGGTGACTTGTAATAGTAAGAGGGTGTTTGACGTGGTGGTGGTGGTGGTGGTGGTGGAGTTGGGTACTTATAAGGTGGGGGTGTCGACTTGTACTTGTAAACTGGTGGTGGAGGTGATGGATATTTGTAGGGCTTTTTCGGTGGCGGTGGCGGAGGAGACTTGTACTTATATATTGGTGTTGGAGGTGATAGATATCTGTAGTGTTGTTTAGGAGGTGGGGGTGGATATGAGTAATGGTAAGGAAACTTTGGTGGTAGTGGTGAAGATGAGTGGACCGAGTTGTCAGCTGAGATTTGAGATATAAAACTTAGAGAGAGTATAACCATTAGAATAGTGAGTAAAGAAGAGGCCATTGGAGACCCCATTCTCCCCCTTATAACTCACTTTAAACGGGTTTTGGTTATGCTTAGGAAAAGTAGTGACCCCTTTATATAGTTTTTTTCTTTACAAATATAATAACGCCATTTACATGCATAAGATTTTATGGTAAATTAGGGTATTTTTCGCATGTAATAGTAAATATGAATCGACCGAGTCACCGGTGGAGTTAGCTCAATATGAGGAGCAAATAAAATATATACTAAAAAGTTCCCGTGAGCATAGCTCAGTTGGCAGGAACAACATGCATTATGATATGTAAGGTCGGGGTTCGAACTCCGAACACCCCACTTATTCATCTTAAAAAAGGTGAATTCTAACCACTAAACTACTCGACCAAAATATATACATATAAAGTAAATGATTTAGAGTATACGTATATGATCTTTCAATAAATAAAAGGCATACAGATATGAATTAATTACTTTATTTTTGTAGAAAAAAATTAATTTCTTTTGAAAACTCGGTATTTCGTCTAAGGACCAAATAATCTTGGAAACCAATCTCAGTATCTGCTAGTGGGATGCCTAATTAAAGTTAGAACAACAATCGTGTGGACTAGGTCGCATAAACTGGAATTTAAAGGATTCAAAACTTAATATGAGTCTTTGAAAAAAGTACACTAAGATTTGAGAAAGATTAACTTATATATACGGGTCACAGTATAATAAATGTGTATTTAAGTACTTGTTACTTTATAAATATAAATATAGATTTGATGATACTTGTGTCCGCAAGTATTCTTATATCTACCGGTCAGTATAGTAAATGCGTATTTAAATATTTGTTACTTTATAAATACAAATATAGGTTTGATGGTACTCGTGTCCGCAAGTATTCTTACCGGTTAATAAATTAGCCAAACTAGTAATATGTATGTGTGTGTATATTGGCTTTCTAAAATATCTCTAGTTTCTAATTAGTTGAAAATTTGTATGGGTTATGAAATTTGAATGAATTATGTTTGGCTTATGAAATAAAAATGGATGTTTAAAATTTGAAGTTTCTAGATAATCAAAACTATTTTAAGAAACATAAAAAAAAATTAGAAATTGTGGTTGGGTCTAACACAACCCCACAAAAATGGATTGTGAAGTAAGTATTGCCACCACTGAAATAAACACTTATTCAAGTCATCTCTCAACCAGTGTATGATTCTTTAACACACACTCTCACACCTAACACTATTGAGTTTGGTGCGTGGATATAAATGGAGCGACACTCTTTACGCTTCAGAAATTTCTATTTTCCCCTCCATCGAGTGACGCTTAAGTGTCATTGACCTCTCCAGCGGTAGTTAAGTGTCGTTCGACACTTTTTAGATCGGTTTAATTGATTTAAAACGTCTTCCAGAATGGCAGCTAACTGTCGATGGGGCATTTAGGTAATTTTGAAGTGGTTATGAGAAATATTAGAAGCCTTTGTTAAAAGGTGGTCCAACGGATCTTGTAAATATTCTGATACCATCTTAACACACCCACGAAATCGATTTGTGAGATGATGATTGTTTCACATATAAACACTTATTATGGCTATTTCTCCAAACGATGGGTGATTCATTAACAAAAAGATTTATGTATTAAAGATGAATTTTTCTTAAAAGTAAATTATAGGGTTTAAAGTTTGATGAGTCATTTGTGGATGAAACATCACAATTCTGTTCTATGCATTGTCGATAGCTCCTACAGTTGTTGGTTACGTGGGCGAAGGTTTGTCTTCCAAACAAATATAAAGCTTTTGGAGTCAAGAACTGCAATTATTTAATTAGACTTCATTGAGAAAATGGTTATGGAGGAGTTTTACAATCAAAAGTGTTATTTGGTCTAACTACGGTCTAGTTGAAGAGAGTTATAAGGGATGCGGATTCTCTGCAGTCAGGTGAATCACGCAGTCACGCATTCAACCCACTCTCAACCACTTGATGCATCTAATGGTTGCAAGCAACTTTTGTTTGTGTGGCTATATTTAATCAAACAAAACTCTATTCTTGCCCTCCTTTCGATCTCAAAAAAATTTCTTCCAACCAGTTCACTTTCCAGCAATATTTCTTTTTAATTCATTCCGTGTAAAGAATAATTTCGCTGGATTTGTGAATTTAGAAACAATAATATTGCTTATAGTGGTTGTTCTTAATAGTGATTAAACCACTGAATTACAAGTGTGAAGTTTTATGCCTGTGAAAGAGACAGAGAGTCGAAGAGGTACATGCTCTGAATTGAGAAAAGATCGTGTGAAGTTGGGAAAATAAAGAAAAACGGTAATTTAAACCATTGGATGCATCAATTGGTTGAGAGTGGGTTGAATGCGTGATTGTGTGATTCTCCTGACTACAGAGAATCCGCATCCGAGTTATAAGTTGTTTTTTTAAGTTAGCATTTCAATAAAGAATAAATTTGCAAAACAAATCGGAATCTTATATAAAATACAGAAGCTAAAAAGAGAATTTGGTTGTATTGACTATAACATCCCGATTTTTACTATTATTTTTATGCGATATTAGTAATATTAGTATTATTTAGAATTTATTTGTTTAATTGTTTTTGATGTGGTTTAATTGATGGGTAAATGGATTATTAGAAAATATGATATTATGAGAAGTTGAAGAGTAAAGAGTATTTTTCGTGAAGTTATTGGAAATAAGAGACTATGAGAAATTAAAGAAATAAAGGTGTATGAGTAAATAGGAGATGTAAGGGAAGTAAATGCGTAGTGTTTTATTTGTGGAGAGAACAGAAACTAAACACATTAAGTGTTATGAGAACCAAGCCCAACTAAGGGAATATAAATAGGTTATAGTCTTTGTGAATTTGCGTTAAAGCTCATTTGTAACATTGTGAGAAAAGAGGCAAGAGAAGAAGAAAAGGGAATCTTGAGAAAGAAGAGGATATCTCAAGGAATCAAAGAGGTGAGGGAGACCCAAGCTTGAGGGAGGCTAGTTTTGAAGATTTAAGAGCTAATGGGGGAGTTCTATTCACCATAGGGATTTTATGAGATAATGGGTAAAACAAGGGGTTTTGTGTGATTCTTGCTCTTTTCATGCTTTTATGATGAAACAATGTTAAATTTGTATTCTAGTGTGTTGATGTGATTATGGGTATATGATTAATTGTGAATCCATTATGTTGTTATGTTAAATCCATGATTTGATTGTGTTGAATTGATGTTTTTGAGTTTTATGTTAAAATGAGGAGAAACCATGAAAGTTAGTGTATAAGTTGATGTTTAGAAGTGTTATAAGTGCTTAATTGAAGTGTTTTTGACCTTGGAAAATGATTTTTGCCACTTTAGGTTCAATGGGAATCAAAATAAGTGATTTTGGAGTGATTTTGATGCAAAACCGAGGACTAAACATGACCTTTAAGGACAATCGCAACAGCTGGCGCTGTAACAACACGATTTTTGTTAGATTTATTTTAGTTAATTTTTATATGTATTTATATGTGCTTGTATGTGATTAATTGCCTCTGTGTGTATTTTGGTTGGGATTATTGGAATTCGGTGTTAGAAGGGTATTTTAGTCATTTTAGACTAAGGGGTATTTAGGTCGTTGTATGAGCAAGAGTAAATTAGTAATTTCACTGTGAGGATTATTTTTAGTGTTTCAAGTGGGAACCATTATTTTTACTAAGTTACTAGTGGGTTGTGGTAATTAGTTAAGAGTCGGTAACTATTCGTTATTTTTAACTGTAAGTGAGTAGAAACTTTGTGAGTTAGTTAATTAGAACTTTGAACCCATTAAAACATTTTGAGGGTTAAGCTCATTAGTGTGGAGCATTTTTAAACTCTAGCCTTTAGAGGAAATAGGGTTTCACATTCATTTCACATAACATTTGAGAGAGGTAGAGAGAGAAAGAGCTAGAGGAAGAGAAAAAGGGTTAGAAGAGAAGAGCTTGAAGATCTAGAAGAGGGTAGAGATTCAAGGAGTTAAATTGAAGCTAAGGCTAAGTTTGTGTTCAATTGAGGTAAGGGGGCTAGTTTTCTCTCATAATATTTTAGTATAATCTCTTTTCCTACCTCAATTCATAAGTGCTTAATTGTGAAAGTGATTATTGAGAATTTAATTGGTGAAATTCGTGCTCTTAGTTTGATGCAATGTTTGGGTATCTGAATTTGATGATAATTAAGTTGTTGATGTTGAATTTACATGATTAAGATGTATATATAGTATACTTTGTGTTTTGCTCAAAATTGGTGAAGAATGATATTGTTGTTGTTAGATTGTTGATGAATTCATGGTTAATTTATGTTGTTGTTATGAGATATTGTTGTTGATGATTTATGCTATGGGTATTCATAATTATGGAGTTATGGTGTGAGTTGAATTGTTTTTGGGAGTTTTATGAAAATGGGTTGGAAATGAATAAGTTGATTTTGTTGAGTAGAATTAAGTTGATTATGGTGAGATTAATGTATAAGTGATTAGATGACATTAGTATGTTGAATTGGGTGTATTTGATGTTGATTATGAACCTTGGAAGGGCCTAAAATGGTGGAAAACGCACTTTTTGAAAAACTGATTTTTGGACCTGATGCTGTCAAAATCGTCCCGCAATTTTCGCAGCCTTGTCATGATTTAGATGGAAGAATGTTCAGTAGTTTCTGGACTTAAAAATGTGTCGCGGTTTCTAAAATCGTGACACAATTTTGGTGAACCAGATCCTTCGTATTTCACTATTTTTCATTCCTTTCCGTTCCAAACTGGTCTTCGGTATGAATGTAACACCCCGAAAATCCCAGCTTAAAAATTTCATGCATTTAATCAGAGTATATCACAATATTCAGGATGTCACATTTCATAAAATCTTTAAAACAAACGAATAATAATTTATTTTTCATCAATATTCAAAACATAGCAGCGGAATCATAAACGTCTCAAAATCCTTAAATAATTAATTCTTGGCACAAAAGCCTCATAAACATTTCAAAATCAAAGTTACGTCGCAAACATCATCATTAGTCAACATGATACATAAAGGAATAGAATATAACAAAACCCCATCCCGTTACATATCAGAGCATTTCCTACGACACCACAAGGATCTCTCACATTGTCGAACCTAAGCTTGGTCACCTGCACTTGCCCACAAGGCGGCAATTCCAACAGAAGGGGTGAGATTCACAACAATTATATTAACATATAATTCAAATAATTATGCTTAACAACAACAACAATAATCGTCACATATAGCAGAAACATCTCAAACATCTATGTATAATAAATCGTCTTAAACATCTTCACATAATAATTATCTCATAACGTCTCAGACACCAGACTCGACAATGCAACTCTAACATCTTGACATCATGCATGTGGTACCAATATTTTAGCTTAAATAAGCTTCACCGTCGCTTTGAGCAAATGCTCCACCGTCGCTTTGAGCAAAAGCTCCACCGTCTCAAATTATGCAAATGCATGGACTCGACTCTTTATTCTTAAACAAGTTAACACAACGTCTTAACATCAAATACGACTCTTCATCGACACATGCAATTATACAATACATGACAGCAGCTCAGCACACTTAACATATATATTTACAACACATAGTTATCGTCGCAATTATCATTTATACTTCATTCATAAAACTCACTTAATAGGCATATAATCATATATTAACGCCAACAATTTAAATCATCTTACAGCGTCAGTACAAGTTGTAATTTAGGTCTTAAACATCTCTAATACTACCCAAAGGTCTACCCTCAAAGCCTCGCTCAAAACAGAGTTATAAAAATGAAGTTATAGTGGTCTGAGACCACATTGCTCGCTATGGCGAGTGGTTCTGCTCGCCACGGCGAGCTGCTGAATTTGCATTCTGCCAGTGCTCGCTACGGCGAGTGATGTTGCTCGCCTCGCGCGCACTAAAGGGGTCGCTCGCCTCGCGAGTATTTACCTAACTGCTCGCCACGGCGAGCGGGTCTGCTCGCCACGGCGAGCTATCGCAGACAGGTTACGGGTTCGCTCGAAACTCATCCAATTCTCCATGTTCTGGCTCTAATCCTTCAGAATTATAACCCTAGTGATTAATCTAGGTTCTGTAACAGGTTTCTACATCAATTTGCATCATTATAACATCAATTCATCAAAAATCTACAAAACCCTAACTTATGAAATCTCTCAAACTCTCTCCCAATTCCTTTGTTAATCACAAATAGATGAATTACAGTAAATACAATTGAAGCTAGGCTCACCCTTACCTGGTATGTTTGCAGAATTGGGGTTCCCTCTTCTCTGGCCACTTTTCTCCCTTTTTGCAAAAGTCTGTAACGTACTGACTGTTTCTCTCTAAACCTAACTTCCTTTTATACCTCTTACTAATCTCACTTATCCCCACAACTCTATCTTATTTATGAAAACAACTCCATCTCTCAAAATTATTGTTATTATATCACATCTTTATTTTCATGTAAATATATATATATATATATTAACATCACATATTTTATTTTATTAAACAATAAAATAAGCATCACATCACAACATCAACTCATACGTCACAAACATCATTTTAAAATCATATAATATATAGTAATATACTATATACTCTAATAAAATAATTAAATAAATAAAGTGGGCGTTACAATGAACATGAAAGTTTTAGATAATTTTATTAGATTTCCATTGGCTTTGGTTTGACTTGAAAGTTATTTTTAGATTTTGAGTTATGATGGAAATACTCCAAGTATGTCGTAGTAAATTTTACGAAAATTCAGCATAATCGTTTCTAAGTCATCCCAAAACTTATGGTTTGTTTCCAAACTTCAAAACTCGAGTATTAGGAGTGCAATTAAGGTGTTTAGAGTATTTAACCTATGACGTGATGAATCTAACTTGGTTTTGTTTTGAAATTGAATTGATGTTGAAGTATGGGAAAAACGATACGAACTTTGTGATTTCTTTGATTTCGTCGTATTTGACTGGTGAAACGTACATGTATACTCAACTGCACTTATATGTGATCTTATTGTATACATAGTTGAGACATTAGAGTTGTTTTCTTAGTTTTGATTCAATTGCCACAATTGTTTTAAATTGTGAAACGATATACGAACTTTGTCGAAAATGATCTTTAAGGCATAATACCTTGAAAAGCTTTTGTGAATAGTTTGATACGATTGTATGAAGATGTATGAATGCTTGATAGGTGTTGAATATGATGTTTATCATAGTGTGATATACTTTTCTCCTTTTACTTTAATTGTAGAGATTGTATGAAGTTGTTGATTTGTGATGATGTGGTTGATGTTGATTAGTGCATATATGTTAAATGATGGTAATATTGTTGGTGAATGCATATATGTTGTTGATGACGTTGGTGAGTTGTTGTTAAACATGTTCATAGTGTGTCATATGTTCATGCATTCAAAGTTGTGGGATATTTATTTCCAGTTGAGGTGATTATGATGTGTTGTTGGCATCATGGGGTGACGGCCTAGACGTTGTTGGTGACGATACCGCATGCATGTAGAAGTCGTGTCTAGGGGCATTGTATTTTGTGGCATGGGTCTTAGTTGCTTTGGTGCTTGGTGTTGATGTGATTGGTGGTTTGCATATTTGTGACATTATGAATTTATTGGTGTTGATGAATGATGCTGAAGTGAACTATCTCTTCATTTGAATTGTTTGAAGTCTAATTTGATGAATACATTTTCAATTAGTTATATTTTGATTATGATTGATGTGTAGCTAAGCGTCAGTGGTCTATGGTGGACCGCCTACCTATTTGTATGAATGGGTAGACGGTGTGCAGGATTAGTTTGATAGCTCGCTTGGTGAGTGCTTGAGGATAGTGGGAGCTACCTCTGTTTTTCTGGTCGTGGAGTATTAGTTTAGGCTCTGATCTAGGATGTCAGTCTTTATGTTATTTTTGATTGATTTATGTTGATGAGATATGGAGTCCATGTATTTATATTCTGCATATTTGACATTGTGAATGTGGGATTAATCAGTAACATACCTCTGATTATCCAAGATATTGTGGGATCACTCCTTAATATATCTCTGATATCCAAAATTGGTATTACATACATATAGTGTCGAGTTAAGCGCATTGAATATACTTGCAAGTGTATTCGAAGATGTGAATGGTGATGATGTGATGTGAAATGTGACTATGCGTTACGTGGTGATGTGCCCAATTGAAGATGTGATATTTGATTGATGAGTTTGTTATAGTGATGTGTGAATAGCGTATACCTTGATGTCCTAACTTGCCATTGATATATGTATATGCAAAGTATGTATATTGTCTGTTTTGTGGTGAATATGTTGTTAATGTATACTTGGTGTTGTTGTTTATCTTGGAACTATACATGTGTTCGTATTATCCTTGTGTTGAATATTTCTCATCCTTTTATTGTGGATGTGCTACTTACACTCTTGTAGATTTACAGATTGAGGAAGCCTAGTCGCTATGAGTTTTGCGATGATGACTTTTGGAACCTACTCACCTTGTGTTTGTTTTGGGAGTCTTTAGTGTCGATGCTCTGATTGTGACACTTTAGATTCTGTTTTATCTTTACTTTTCAGACTTTGTTAGGATTTTGATGAATCTCGTTTTGATGTTGAAAGCTATGATGTATTTTGGAATATTTTTTATGACTATTCCGCTGTGACGTTTTGTTTATTTGAATGAAACACCTTAAGATATTTGTTGATATGTGACACCTTTAAGTGCTTTAATTTTATTTAACAGATTTTTGTTGAAAAATGGTATGTGAGAATTAAGGTGTTACATTGGCTAATTAATCGGTAACCTCGTTTGCTTGTCAAGAGAGTATAGAAAATTTTAGAAGCATGTATTTTCTTTGCTAGCGTGATTTAGGCTTAATTGTCGTAGTGAGAGTATTTTCTTTTAAAAAGACTTGCAGATGAAGGAGCAAACAGTTTGTCTATGAATTTAAGGATAGCTAGTCATTAATGCACTCTAGTTTTAGTCAAATTGTTGCACACTTAAACGCATATTTAATAAATAAATGGTTCTTTTTTTATTCAAAATAAATAAATAATATACAAACGTAGTTTAACAAATATCTCCAACTAATATACAATATACTAATACTTTATACAATAAATATTTTATATTTGAGTTAATAGTGTTTTACCCCCTTATAATATATGTTATTTCTAGGTTTGCTCTCTGTAAAAATTTTGTTTTGGTTTTCGTCAAAATCTGAAAATACAAGGACGAAAACCAAAACAAAATTTTGGCAAAAGATAAACCCGGAAATAACCTATATTACAGGGGTTAAAACACTATTAACCCTAACTAAATTTTAATTTTTCAAACATACTATGATTTTCTATACGTACAAGCTTGAAAACAAAGGTTTATGAAATTTGACTAAGAACCAGTTGATCTATTCAAATTCACTTTCTTTAAAATAATGAATTTCGTTGAAATGGGTTTTATGTTAATTATAATAGGTAGCATGTTGACAGTAGAGATTGCAATATAATTAAAGCATGAGAAAATTAACTGATGTTGATAGAACACATATTTTCCTTCTAAGAAAAAGACCTAAACCTTATTTAATTATCTTTGCTTGTAATTTTGTATGAATTTTTATTCTATGATTCAATTACTCACAAAAAAGTCTTTGATAATTATTATTTCTAACTACTGTCGTTCATATTCACTATTTTTAGTCATCCTCATTTTCTTATCGTACATTGAAAATCGGATATAGTTGCCTAATATGTTGTTTCCTAGTAACTTCTATTTCGTAAAAAAGAAATATAGATACTTTTTCTTATATTGTAGAGCATTGATCATTGATCATGTCAAACATATAAATATTAGGCTTCTTCAGAAAAACCATATAAATTTGATACCAAAGAACCATTTTAGTATTTGAGAAAATTAACAAGACTCAATTTAGTTTCTGAAAAAATTAAAAACAACTTTTAATTTCTAAGAAATGTAACCCAGGATAAGTTAATTGTTGTTCTCTTTACATTTTGTTTGGTTGATGAAGGAGGAAATAATAGAAAGTGAAAAGAAGAGATTATTTAGTAGTTTGGTTAAAGAAATTAAAAGGAAGTTATGATAGAAAAGAAATATGGATATTTATGATATAATATAAATAGATTATGAAAAAATTATATAAATATCCATAAACAGAAACATGATAGAATAAAATTAAATTAAAATAAGTCTTTCAAACCAATCAATGAAAATTATAAATAAAAAATAATTTTGGGAGCAACTTTTAGTTTCCAAGGCCTAGGCCAAAGCTTCTCCGAATAAGCAGCTTTAGATGAACCTGCATGGTGAGTGACTTCCTCCTCAAGTGGAGCCACACACTTAAGAAAAGGAAAAAAATAGAAAGAACAAAAAAGATAAAGGAAAAGAAATAAGATGGAAAGGTGCGGGTGTTAAAAGAAAATGGGCTTGGTAATATGGATTATTGATGCTAATGAAATGCCGCCAGCTCCATCATAAGATCATATTGTAGTTTGCACTAGTGCAAAAAACACTTTTTAAATCGGGTGAATATGACTTTTTAAATCGGGTTATGATCCGACTTATAGGTGGCCGATTTAAAAACTGTCTTTGATTTTAAATCTGCCCCTTTTACCCGATTTAAAATTATTTTATTTAAATCGGTTAAACCCATCTAAAATCGTTTAATTTAAATCGGATAAACCCACTTAAAATAAGGTGAACAAGGGCATAAAAAATTCTAGATTTTAAGTCTGTTCTTTGATTCCATTTAATAAACATAATTTGGATCTGTTCAACCCATTTAAAATCTCTCTCTATTTTTTTTTTAGAACACGATTATGGTGCAGAATTTAATAATAACCAAAAATTTCATAAACTTAGCCACTAATATAAAATATCAAATGATCAAATTTCATATCAGATCTGTTATTGTTACACCATCAAACAAATCCAAAGTTACAATATCATAAAACTAAACAAAAGCTAAACATTGTTACAAAGCATAGTTATTGACTTAATTAAATTACATCAAGTCTTTCTAAAATTAAACTTGCACAGCGTTCTTGAACATTTGTCATTTCATTATCAGTAAACGGAGTTTCGTCTCCAAAAATCTGGAAAAAAAGTAGTTAAGATAACATATTAGAATATGATCAAATAATTAACTTTAAAAAAACATAAGAAACACAAATGGTTGTAATATTTAGTTACACACCGTATCCCATGAGTCGGTAATGCCAGCTGATACAATGTTCAACATATGTATCATTATAAAGTAGCCACACTCATAATTGAAAGGTTGTCGTTGGCAGTACAATTGTCATAAATATGAAATTATATTGAGTAAATATCATATATATATATATATATATATATATATATATATATAACTTATAATATTGTATGGATATAATTTGTAACTTACTGCGAGAATCTTCCATGTTGGCTTTCTCACCTTTCTGACCCACTCAACTTGTTATACCCATCTATAGCACTACAATAATAAAATACATTCATATAAATTGATATGTAAAAAATCTTTATTAAATTACATCCAATTACTTAAATACTTACGAATTAACAATTTGCACAAGATTTTTATCTGGCTTCCAACCCAACTAACATAGGAAAATGACATTTTGTTTTTCTGGCTCAATAATAAGCAATTGCCAATGGCGAGTGCATTGGAAAGAAATTTTTTTGTTAACTTTAGGGTTTTCTAATATATGTGATTAGCTATAGAGAAATAATACTATGAAGATCAAATACACTTACTTTTTCAGGTAAGGTGCAAAATAACAAGCTTTGTTAACCTCGAACATCTTTGCGGTCATATGAGACTGAGAACTTTCTTGGTCATTTTCCGCGTGAATGAAAAATGGATCAACGAAACCATAGACATCACTATTTTCCAATTGAGTACAGAGGCGTTCCATATACCTAAAATATTAAAAAACAATTCGAAATATGAACATGTACAAGACAGCAAACAAACAAACAGCAGGACAAAGTGACATTTGAATGAACAAAAACCTGCTATTAACAATTCAGAATGTGATTACACACTAACTTTTCATATAGACATAATTAAGGGTGAAAATGTACTTACACCACCCATATTCGTAGAATCGTGAGGCATAATTCTTCTGTCTTTAGACACAGCTCCATAATATCTCTTGATGGGAGGTAAAAAAATTCATTCTCATTCAAATCGAACTTCACAGGATGTTTTCGATACAATACCCTTAACATCAACTTTTCAATGTAAGATTTTTCAAGTTCTGACCTTTTGGATGGAAGATCATCTTTTGCAGTTTGATTAACATCCTAAAAAATTTATAATTAAGATAAAATATTAGTCAACATAATTAAATGGGCCTAAGTGCAAATAGATAAAGACACACACAATGAATACCTTATTAGAAACTAGACGCATAAGTCTTTTTGGCCATTGAATGAAAGTGTTGAGGGCCTCACCAACCTTTGTCACCTCATCTGTGGGCATGGGGACTTGAGCATTAGAATCTAACACTTTAGTTACTGCCACCCTTACCATACCATTTTCTAACAGCTGATTATGTATGGTTGGTCCAAACTTATATACATTTGCATATGCTACTATGTGATGGTTATTATCAACATATAATTCACACTCTTCTGGGATGTCCTCACCATCATCCTCTGGTATAGGCGGCGCTGCAGAACAACTACCTTTTGTGCTTGCAGGTATATTGTTACTAGGAGAACATGTTGGGAAATTTGGGAAATGTTGAGATAAAGCCGGAATAGATGATAAATCCTGCATCACTTGATCCCTGAACTCATTAGTAAGGTCTGCTTTTTTGCTCTCTATTTGTTTGCTATTGAAAACAAGTGAGGAAGAGGCACCATAATGAGAAAGTGGACCAAAATATTGCCTAATTCCCACACCTCCACCAACAGCACGAACACGTCCAGGGTGTTCAGGTCGTCTGATCGCTTCTGCCAAGATATCTTTACGTCCTTGTGGAACAAAGAGTCCTTGTTTTGTTTTTTCAACAACAGAATCCTCCCAACATAAAAATATTCAAGCAGGATGCATTTAAATTCCAAGGTTCGTAATTGTAGCAGTACAAACTAAAACAATTGCAATAAGTCGAAAGATATTGAGTTGTAAGTCCAAAGAACCATAATATAGAAACAGTGGCTTTGATATGTCATGTACTATGTGTAAGTTCAATGTCGATAACTTTAACAGTTATACATCTTAGCATTTATCTAAAGAGTTATATTTTACTTACGATTTTATCGGCCATACAACATGTTTCTTCTGACATGTACTCTCCTGATGACTTTTGTCGTGCCCTTATCCATTTCTCATGGCGTTTTAGTGGGAATGGAAGTGCAGCTTGTAACACCCCGAAATCCCAGCTTTAAAATTTTATTCAAATAATCAGAGTATAACACATAAATCAGGATGTCACATTTCATAAAATCTTTAAAATCAAATTGAATAATAATCTATTCTTAAACAATATTCAAACATAGCAGCGGAATTCATAAACTTCTCAAATCAAGTTATGTCGCAAACATCATAATTAATCAACATGATACATAAAAGGAATATAAATAATAATAATCCTCATCCCGTTACGTATCAGAGCTCCTAAGACTCCACAAGAACCTCTCACATCGACGAACCTAAGCTTGGTCACCTGCACTTGCCCACAAGGCGGCAATTCCAACAGAAGGGGTGAGATTCACAACAATTATATTAACATATAATTCAAATAATTATGCTTAACAATAACAACATTATTCATCACATAGAACAGAAACGTCTCAAACATCCACATATACAAACACATCTTTTATAAACAACCGTCTCAAAACATCTCAGACACATGACTCGACAAATGCAACTCTAACATCTTAACATCATGCATGTGGTACCAATATTTTAGCTTTAATAAGCTACACCGTCGCTTTGAGCAAATTCTCCACCGTCGCTTTGAGCATAAGCTCCACCGTCTCAAAATATGCAAATGCATGGACTCGACTCTTTATTCTTAAACAAGTTATCACAACGTCTTAACGTCAAATACGACTCTTTATCGACACATGCAATTATACAATACAGGCAGCAGCTCAGCACACTTATATATATATATTTACAGCACATAGTTATCATCACAATCATCATTTCTACTTCATTCATAAACTTCACTTAATAAGCATTTAATCAAAGCTTAACGCCAATAATTAAATATCGTCTTACAGCGTCATTACAGGTTCTAATTAGGTCTTAAACATCTCTAATACTATTCAAAGGTCTACCCTCAAAGTCTCGCTCAAAACAGAGTTCTAAAACTCAAGTTATAGTGGTCTGAGACCACATTGCTCGCTGTGGCGAGTGGGACTGCTCGCCACGGCGAGCTACTTAAATTGCACTCTGCCACTTGCTCGCTACGGCGAGTGAAGTTGCTCGCCTCGCGCGCACTAAAGGGGTTGCTCGCCACGGCGAGCTCAGCTGCTCGCCTCGCGAGTGTATACCTAACTGCTCGCTATGGCGAGTACGTCTGCTCGCCTCGCGAGTTAAACTGTTCTGCTCGCCACGGCGAGTAGGTCCGCTCGCCATGGCGAGCTGTCGCAGAACAGACTGCGGGTTCGCTCCAAACCTCGCCAAAACTCGTCCATTCTCTCATACTATGGCTCTAATCATTCAGAATTAATGTCCTAGTGATTAATCTAGGTTCTGTAACAGTTTTCTACATCCATTTACATCATTATAACATCAATTCATCACAAAATTCATTAAACCCTAACTTTGGAATTCTCTCAAAACTCTCTCTAATCCTTAGGTTAATCATAACAGATGAATTACAGCATAATATAATTGAGTTAGGCTCACCCTTACCTGGTAATATTGCAGAATTGGGGTTCCCTCTTCTCTAGCCACTTTTCTCCCTTCTTGACAAAAGTCTGTAACATACTGACTGTTTCTTTCTAACCCTAACTCCCTTATATAATTCTTTCTATTCTCACTTATCCCCACAACTCTATCTTATTTATGAAAACAACCCCATCTCTCAAAATATTTGTTATTATATCACATCTTAATTTTCATCACATATTTTATATTAACGTCACATATTTTATTTTATTAAACAATAAAATAAACATCACACCACAACATCATCTCATACATCGCAAACATCATTAAAATCACATAATATATAATAATATACTATATACTCTAATAAAATAATTAAATAAATAAAGTGGGCGTTACAACTCTCCCCCACTTAAAGGATTTTCGTCCTCGAAAATCTTACCTCGATTAAACAACTCTGGATAAGACTTCAGCATCTTACTTTCAAGCTCCCAAGTTAAGCTTTCACCAGTCGCTCCACTCCAAACCACCCTCACTAGAGGTATCTCTTTGCCTCTCAACAACTTCACCTTGTGATCATCGATCATTAAGGGTAGAGTTTCAACCGTAAGGTTGTCCCTCACTTGTACATCGTCACTTTGGATCACATGGGATGGATCCGGAACGTACTTCCTCAGTTGCGACACATGAAAAACATCGTGCAAATTCGATAAATACGGTGGTAATCCAACACGATAAGCCACCGTCCCAATCCTCTCTGATATCTGATACGGACCAATAAACTTTGGAGTCAACTTCTTCGACTTCAAGGCACGACCTACACCGGTCATTGGAGTAACCCGCAAAAACACATGATCTCCTTCTTGGAACTCAAGGTCCTTCCTACGCTTGTCATGATAACTCTTTTGTCGACTCTGTGACGCTTTCATCTTCTCTTGGATCATTCTTACCTTCTCAGTGGTTTGTTGCACAATCTCTGGTCCTAAAACCACACTTTCACCCGACTCAAACCAACACAACGGGGTTCTACATCTTCTTCCATACAAAGCCTCGAAAGGTGCCATTCCAATACTAGAATGGTAACTGTTATTGTAAGTGAACTCTATCAACGGGAGATGATTATCCCAAGCTCCTCCTTGTTCGAGTACACACACCCTCAACAAATCTTCTAACGATTGAATCGTCCTCTCGGATTGACCAACTGTCTGTGGATGATACGCCGAGCTCAGCTTCAACTGAGACCCTAACGCTTCTTGCAAACTTTTCCAAAATCTAGAAGTAAACCTCGGATCTCCATCTGACACAATGCTCGAAGGAACACCATGCAATCTTACTATCTCTTGAATGTAAATCTCGGCTAACCAAACCATAGGAAAAGTGATATTGATTGGTAGAAAATGAACTGACTTGGTTAACCTATCAACAATCACCCAAATAGCATCGTTACCTCTCAGAGTAGTTGGCAAACTCGTCACAAAATCCATGGATATACTATCCCATTTCCACTCTAGCACATCCAACGGAACCATCATACCAGCAGGTTTCTGATGTTCTATCTTCGATTTCTGATAAACTAGACAAAAGTACACAAATTGTGCCACATCGCGTTTCAATCCAGACCACCAAAACAACTTCTTCAAATCATGATACATCTTCGTAGCTCCTGGATGAATACTCAAGCTACTTCTATGACTCTCTTCAAGGATTGCCTTCTTCATCTCATCGTTGTCCGGAATACAGATTCTACCTCGGAACCTCAACACACCGTGATCATCGACTCTAAAATCACCATCTGCAGTCTGGTTACTCGCAACAAGCAAATCTACAAACTTAACATCTTCTTTCTGCGCTTCCTTAATATTTTCCAGAAAATCATTGTCAATTCTCAACATTCCTAGCTTAACACTCTGATGTGATCTTTCACAAACTAAACTCAAATCTCTGAATTGTTCCAATAGTTCGAACTCTTCCGCCATCATAGCAGACATATGTAACGTTTTCCTACTCAAGGCATCAACAACTACGTTAGCCTTACCCGGATGGTAACTCAAATCAAAATCATAGTCCTTCAATAACTCGAGCCATCTCCTCTGTCTCATATTTAATTCTTTCTGGTCAAACAGGTACTTCAAGCTCTTGTGATCACTAAACACTTCAAACCTCGAACCATACAAATAGTGTCTCCAAATTTTCAACACGAACACCACTGCAGCCAACTCAAGATTGTGGGTAGGATAATTTCGTTCATGAATCCTCAACTGCCTGGATGCATAAGCAACCACTTTACCGTCTTGCATCAGCACACCACCTAAACCCAACTTAGACGCATCACAATACACCACAAAAGGTACTTCAGGCTTTGGCAAAATTAAAACTGGAGCTGTCGTCAACCGCTTCTTCAACTCATTAAAGTTACTCTCACATTGAGCATCCCACACAAAGGCTTTACCTTTACACGTCAACTGCGTTAACGGAAGTGCCAACTTAGAAAATCCTTCTATAAATCTTCTATAATAACCAGCCAATCCCAAAAAACTTCTAATCTCAGTAATCGACCTCGGAGTCTCCCATTGCGACACTGCTTCAACTTTAGATGGATCAACTGCTATCCCATCACCAGAAATAATGTGACCAAGAAAACTAACTTCCTTCAACCAGAACTCACACTTAGACAATTTAGCATACAACTTCTTTTCTTTCAATACTTGCAAGACAATCTTCAAATGTTCAGCATGTTCTTCTTCGGATTTGGAATATATCAAAATGTCGTCAATAAACACCACCACAAAACGATCCAAAAATGCCTGGAAGGTCCGATTCATATACTCCATAAATACTCCTGGCGCGTTCGTAACACCGAAAGGCATCACTTTATACTCATAATGACCATATCGAGTTCTAAAGGCCGTCTTCTGCATATCTTCATCTTTCACTTTTATCTGATGATAACCCGACCTTAAGTCAATCTTGCTAAACACACATGCACCCACTAACTGATCCATCAAATCATCAATTCTCGGAAGTGGATACCTATTCTTTATAGTGACCTTGTTCAACTGACGGTAGTCAATACACAACCTCATACTCCCATCCTTTTTCTTCACTAGCAATACAGGCGCTCCCCAAGGTGAAACACTTGGTCTTATAAACTTCTTCTCAAGTAGATCCTCCAATTGCTTCTTTAACTCAGCTAACTCAGAAGCTGACATACGGTAAGGTGTCATAGACACAGGCTTCGTTCCAGGAACAAGATCAATTGCAAATTCAACTTCTCTTTCAGGAGGCACATCAGGAATCTCATCAGGAAATACTTCAGGAAACTCGCGCACCACTTGCAATTCGTCAATCTTCTCTTGATTCTCAATAGATAAGGATGCCATCAGAGAAAACATCAAAACTCCATCTCGTCTTAATTGTTTCAGCTGCTTGGTAGATAAAAATTCTGCTCCACTTTCTTCCTCTTCAGACAAGAAATACACCGTCTTGCGAAAACAGTTGATAAGCACACGGTTGTACTCTAACCAATTCATCCCGAGAATTACATCTATACCCGTCAAAGGTAGGCAGACTAAATCCATCTCAAAATTACGATCGAACATAGACAACGGACAACTTAAACACACACGAGAAGTAGTCACCGAACCCTTAGCTGGAGTTTCGACAACCATCTCTCCATTCATATCAGACATAACAAGACCCAACTTAACAGCACAATCATAAGCAACAAAACAATGCGTAGCGCCAGTATCAATAATAGCAACTAAAGGTATATCATTAATATAGCAAGTACCTCTAATCAAGTGATCCTCGTTCTCAGTCTGAGTGCCGGTCAACGCGAAAACCCTTCCAGTAGTCCTAACTTTCTTTGGCTTCTTGCACTGCGAGCCAATATGTCCTTGCTCATCACAGTTGAAACACACAACATCATCAAACTTGCAGTCTGGGGTAATATGCCCTTTCTGTCCGCATCGGTAACACCTCTTCACATCAACAGGACACACATTACTCTTGTGGCCCTTCTGCCCGCAATTATAACAGGTAATCTCAGCAGGAGCATCCTTCTTCTGTGGTCGCCTCTCATCATTCACTCTTTGCTTACCCTTATCTCTGGGAGCATCATAAGGTTTGGGACGACTCTGTTGACCCTTCGCTTTTCTATCATTCACTACCTTGTAGTGAGCCTTGGTATCCTCCTCATAAATTCTGCAACTACTCACCAGCTCAGAGAAATTTCGAATCTTCTGGTAACCAATTGCCCTCTTAATCTCAGGACGCAAGCCATTCTCAAACTTGATGCACTTGGAAAACTCAGCATTCTCAGCAGTATAGTGTGGATAGAACTTCGCCAATTCCACAAACTTTGAAGCATACTCAGTCACGGACATATTTCCTTGCTTCAACTCAAGGAACTCGATCTCCTTGTTACCTCGAACATCCTCAGGAAAGTAACGGTTCAGGAATTCCTTCCTAAACACCGCCCAAGTCACAGCAGCACCGCCTTCTTCAAGGATAGGTCGAATACCAACCCACCAGTCATCAGCCTCCTCCGCCAACATATGGGTACCAAACCGTACCATCTGACCATCTTCGCACTGCATCACTCTAAAGATCCGCTCAACTTCCTTGAGCCACGTCTGAGCCCCGTCAGGATCATATCGCCCTTTGAAAGTAGGCGGGTGGTTCCTCAGAAAAGTTTCCAACATCCTCGTCCCATCGTTTCCACCAGCGTTGTTCTGATTTCCCACAGCTTGGGCCATTGCTTGCAAAGCAGCAGCAAGAGCATCATCATTTCTTCCAGCCATCTTATTCCTCTACAAAGCAAACATAAGTTAGAATAATATAACTATAATATTCTAACTCTAAGACACCGTCACTCGACTCTCTAATTGGCAGGGCGGACCGACCTGCTCTGATACCAATTGTAACACCCCGAAATCCCAGCTTAAAAATTTCATTCAAATAATCAGAGTATAACACATAAATCAGGATGTCACATTTCGTAAAATTTTTAAAATCAAATCGAATAATAATCTATTCTTAAACAATATTCAAACATAGCAGCGGAATTCAAACATCTCATACACTGGACTCGACAAATGCAACTCTAACATCTTAACATCATGCATGTGGTACCAATATTTTAGCTTTAATAAGCTACACCGTCGCTTTGAGCAAATGCTCCACCGTCGCTTTGAGCATAAGCTCCACCGTCTCAAAATATGCAAATGCATGGACTCGACTCTTTATTCTTAAACAAGTTATCACAACGTCTTAACGTCAAATACGACTCTTTATCGACACATGCAATTATACAATACAGGCAGCAGCTCAGCACACTTATATATATATATATATATATATATATATATATATATATATATATATATATTTACAGCACATAGTTATCATCACAATCATCATTTCTACTTCATTCATAAACTTCACTTAATAAGCATTTAATCAAAGCTTAACGCCAATAATTAAATATCGTCTTACAGCGTCATTACAGGTTCTAATTAGGTCTTAAACATCTCTAATACTATTCAAAGGTCTACCCTCAAAGTCTCGCTCAAAACAGAGTTCTAAAACTCAAGTTATAGTGGTCTGAGACCACATTGCTCGCTGTGGCGAGTGGGACTGCTCGCCACGGCGAGCTACTTAAATTGCATTCTGCCACTTGCTCGCTACGGCGAGTGAAGTTGCTCGCCTCGCGCGCACTAAAGGGGTTGCTCGCCTCGCGAGTGTATACCTAACTGCTCGCTATGGCGAGTACGTCTGCTCGCCTCGCGAGTTAAACTGTTCTGCTCGCCACGGCGAGCTGTCGCAGAACAAACTGCGGGTTCGCTCCAAACCTCGCCAAAACTCGTCCATTCTCTCATACTATGGCTCTAATCATTCAGAATTAATGTCCTAGTGATTAATCTAGGTTCTGTAACAGTTTTCTACATCCATTTACATCATTATAACATCAATTCATCACAAAATTCATTAAACCCTAACTTTGGAATTCTCTCAAAACTCTCTCTAATCCTTAGGTTAATCATAACAGATGAATTACAGCATAATATAATTGAGTTAGGCTCACCCTTACCTGGTAATATTGCAGAATTGGGGTTCCCTCTTCTCTAGCCACTTTTCTCCCTTCTTGACAAAAGTCTGTAACATACTGACTGTTTCTTTCTAACCCTAACTCCCTTATATAATTCTTTCTATTCTCACTTATCCCCACAACTCTATCTTATTTATGAAAACAACCCCATCTCTCAAAATATTTGTTATTATATCACATCTTAATTTTCATCACATATTTTATATTAACGTCACATATTTTATTTTATTAAACAATAAAATAAACATCACACCACAACATCATCTCATACATCGCAAACATCATTAAAATCACATAATATATTATGATATACTATATACTCTAATAAAATAATTAAATAAATAAAGTGGGCGTTACACAGCTACTGATGGGTCTTCAGTTGATAATTCTTGTCTTTGTTTTATTTTCCCTTACATCATCTTTTCTTCAAGCAACTCATATCCTCCACGAGACAAGTTGTGGGGGCATTTATTACGAGCCTGAATCAATTTCCCCCTATTTCTTTTCTCCTGTTAAAGTCAATTAATCTCATTAACATTTCTTAATATCATTCATAAGTATTTTCAACTACAACACCAGTAGACATACACAATGACAGATTGTACTATACCACAGCCTAATAACATTAATAATTTGCAAAGTTAAATTGAAAAATATACTTACTAAAGAAATTTTGCATTAGCCATGTCTTTCATATACCATAGCCTAACAACTATAACAAGCAGATTCCAAATTTCTTTGGTTGGAGTGATATCAAAAACAGAGTCATATCTTAGTGTCATGGTAAAACAGGGGTCATTCATCAAATTATCATACTATAAATATAATTAATTGGTAAACTAATTAATCTTAAAGTCCAACAGACCAGAAAGTAAGGATCCTCCCGCGTCTTAATAAACTCCTACCATGTTTCCTCATTAATAAATTTATATGTTCCAAGAGGAGATTTGTCACTCAAATCCCCATCATTTAAATATCTCCTTGTCAAGTTTGTTTTAAATGCCCTGCAACGTTCACACGCATAGGATAACCATTTGTCTTTCAATTTTGAAATATCACGAGTATCAGGAATATCCCACTATTCCTATGTTATATAGTAGATAAAAGAGTTAGTGAATGGAAATAATACAATTAAGTGTATAAATGACAATCATAAATAGTATTACCATGATATCTTCCCAAATCTTATTCTTAACAGTCTCGCTTACAAGATCCCAATGATCCACCAAAATATTGACTTTGCTTCTAGCAATAGAACCCACATAACTTTTGAATTTTTTTCTGTTTTCCCCTAAAGGCTTTTTGGTCCATGGATCAAAGTCAATCGGTATCCTTTCACCATTCAAACGTTTAAGCAAAAAATGTGCCATTCGTGTTGCACCTCTAACTCTCTTTTTGGTAGGCTGAGTAATTTTCTCAGTTTGTGGAGGACCTGATGCACTCACGAGTGTGTTGAGTCTATTTTCGGTAGGCTGAGCGTTCATCTCACTTTGTGGAGGAGCAGATGAATCACCAACGACGCTATTCACCTTCTTTTTGGTAGGCTGCATATTCTTCTCTTTGTGTTGAGGAGCTGATGAATTACCAATGACTTTGCTCACCCTCTTTTTGGCACGTTGAGCATTCTTCTCGCTTTGTTGAGGAGCTGATTGATCGCCAATTTGCCTATTCACTCTCTTTTTGGCAGGCTGAGTATTCTTCTCTCCGTGTTGAGGAGCTGATGAATCACCAATTTGTATATTCACCCTTTTTTGACACGTTGAGCATTCTTATCGCTTTGTGGAGGAGCTGATGGATCACCCCATGAGTCTGTAATATAAAAATATAATAATGGTCAGTACCAATTTGAAATAATGAATAAAACATGTTAAGAATCAAAGTAAAAATTATTTATAAAATGAAAGTTACCACATATGGTTAGAACTATTTTCTAAGATTTTTCCGTTTGAATACTTTCCCATATCCCTTCATTATGATCATCACGAGTGGCATACTCGTCGTCCACTATAGTTTCCTCTCCAAAAGTAGTTATCCCTTGCGAGAAATAAGGAATCTCATAAATATCTAGGGAATCTTGACTATCATGCATGTTCTTACCTTGGAGAACCACTGACCACTTTTTGCTAGAGGGATCACGAACATAAAACACGTGTTTTGCTTGGGATGCCAGAATGAAGGGCTCATTTGTATAAGCCGCCTTTTCAAGGTCCACCAGTTTAGAACCAAATTCATCAGTTTTAACTCCACTGTTTATGGCAATCCACTTACATTTAAAAATAGGCATTTTAAATTTAATGAAATCGACATCCCAAATCTCATCAATGATCCCAAAGTAAGGTATGGATGCCATAACCGGATTTTGATCTTTTGAACTAGAGAAGTGCATGCCCTCAGCTACCACCATCACCCCACTGTTTTGAACTGTACTCTTGTCATCCCGAGTCTTTGTAGAGAATGAAAAATTATTGATATCATAACCAGTCCAAGTTATGACATCAAAGTTAGGCTCCCTTGCTAGCCAATTTAATTGAACAGAAGCTGTATTGTCATCTAAAATGGTTTCTTTAAACCACTTTAAGAAAGTCTTGTTATGCTCATTTAACAGCCATTTTTCATTCATTCTAGGATTTCTATCCTTGACAATGACTTTATGAGAAGCAAGGTAAGGTTGAACCTCTTCAGTGTTATTTAATATATAAAAATGTGCTTTAAGTACTTCCTCACGCCCCATGGCTTTAAGTTTTAAACCTCGACCCTTACCTGCACATCCTCCCTCATGACGAGACTTTGGAATTCCTATTGCTGCTGTGTCTATCATATAGTAAGAACACCACTCAATGGCTTCTTCTGCAATGTATCTTTCAATAATAGATGCTTCTGGACGACGTTGATTCTTCACATACCCTTTCAAAATTTTCATGTATCGTTCAACTGGATACATCCATCTCAAATAAACAGGACCACATATCCTAATCTCTCTCACTGGATGAACAATTAAGTGAACCATGATGTCAAAAAATGGAGGAAAATACATCTCAAGTTGGCACAAGATAATTGCACCCTCATTTTCCAATTCATCTAATTTTTTAGGATCTATGACCTTACTACAAATAGCATTGAAGAATAAGCACAACCTAGTTAAGACATTTCTAACTTTTTTCGGCAGTATGCCACGAATCGCCACCGGTATAAATTGTTGCACCAACATGTGGCAATCATGAGATTTCAATCCAATTAGTTTCGAATCTTTCAAATAGACGAGACTCTTCACATTTGAACAGTAACCTTGTGGCACTTTTATATCATGCAAACACTCACAAAAGCTTTTTCTCTCATTTTTTGACAGAGTGTAACAAGCTGGAGAGAAATAAGTTTGTTTACCGTCTGGTCGTGGAGCTAATTGTTTTCTTATACCCATCTCAAGCATATCTAGACGAGCATTCACACCATCTTTTTTTTTTCCATTAATGTTGAGAAGTGTTCCAACTACACTATCACAAACATTTTTTTCAACATGCATCACATCGATACAATGTCTAACATCTAGTCTAGACCAGTAAGGAAGATCAAAAAATACAGACCTCTTTTTCCATATATTTTTCTCAATAGACTTGTTTTTCTTTCTTCCCAAATATTACATTGACACCTTTCAACCTTTTAAAAACTTGATTTCCAGTTAAGGTTTTCAGAGCAATTTTCCATTCTGGGTGCCCATCAAAAGCTTTTCTCAACCTACGATATGGGTGATTCAGTTTGAGAAATCTCTTATGTCCAAGGTAAAATGTCTTCCTTCCATGTTTCAATTGGTGGTAGCAAGTGTGTTTTTCACATATAGGACATGCTTTATGTCCCTTAACACTATAACCGGACAAGTTCCCATAGGCAGGAAAATCATTGATGGTGCAAAATAACATTGCACGCATCTTGAAATAATCACGAGAATGGGCATCAAACACATCAACTCCTTCCTCCCAAAGTAATTTTAAGTCTTCAATCAATGGCTTGAGATAAACATCTATGTCATTTCCTGGTTGCTTAGGGCCTGAAATCATCATGGATAACATCATGTACTTGCGCTTCATGCAAACTGAAGGAGGCAGATTGTAGATAACTAGGAGAACGGGCCATGAACTATGGTTACTACTTAAGTTTCCATACTGATTTATTCCATCGGTAGGAAGTCCAAGCCTAAGGTTTCTTCTCTCTTTCCCGAATTCCGGATATAAATCATCAATTTTCTTCCATTGCAAAGAATCAGCCGGATGACGAAGATACCCATCACTTTTCCTCTCATCTGCATGCCATCTTAAATTTTTTGCATCATTTACATTAGCAAACAAACGTTTAAGTCTTGGAATTATTGGTAGATACCATAACACCTTCGCAGGAGGACGCTTTGAGCTATCATCACAATCGAAATCATTGTCCTTCACTTTGTAGCGTGATAGCCCACACCTAGGACACTTCTTCAACATTTCAAACTCATTTTGGTACAATATTCAATCATTTGGGCAAGCATGTATTTTCTTATACTCCATGCCCATCGGACACAATATCTTCTTAGCCGCGTAGTTACGATTGGGCAATGTGTTACCTTCTGGCAGCATTTCTTTCAACAGCTCAAGCAATTCAGTGAAGCTTTTATCGGTTCATCCATGTCTTGCTTTCAAGTTGAACAATCTCAGCACCGCAGCCAGCAGTGACATGTTTGTGTACTCTGGATACAAAGGCTCTTCTTTGTCACGGCACAAATTGTCATACACATGCGCTTGTTGAAAAGACTCTTGGCCGATATCACGAATCATGTCCTCTAGCCGATAACCATCCATATCAACATCGACTTCCTTTCCTTTTGAACCACTTGTATTGTTTACTGACTCACCATGCCATATCC
Source organism: Medicago arabica (assembly GCA_946800305.1). NCBI lineage: Eukaryota > Viridiplantae > Streptophyta > Magnoliopsida > Fabales > Fabaceae > Medicago > Medicago arabica. Next base: position 49,007,762 of record OX326966.1, read on the forward strand.
ATTTGGTATAATTTTGGCAAATCCTGTCACAAATAAGAAGCTCTTTTATTAGCTTGAAATGGAATGGGCCTCCGCTGAAACATTTAACACAAGGACAATAAAATCTTCCATTATTCTCAGGAAGTTTTTCAAAAGCAAATTGTATAAACTCTTTCACTCCTTTCCTATACTCTTGACTAGCGCGGTTAGCACTCATCCAACTACGATCCATAACTACTGACTAAAAAAACCTACATCCCCAAAGACTATATTAAGGTGCTTACTTGGACTAACATAGTTCATAATATATCCAATTCAATGCCAAAAATATACTACTCTAATATGATGCCCTATAGCATGCATTCTTTTTAAATTCAACGCCATAATATCTCAACAACAAAAAAAACTAGTGTCTATAGTCAATTGTACTAGGTTCCTAGCTCCTATATAAGCTGAAGCCCAAGAGTCTAAAAACACACACAACTCGTAACATTAGAACCATAATTAAATTAAAAAGGGTTTGGAAGAATTAAGAAGAATGGCCAAGTTTACTAAAATCAGCTGTGCTCTAATTTTTGCACTTGTTCTCATTATGATATTTATCGCTGAAAGTCGACCAACACCAACAGGTAAATCTGGAATTGAATTTTTAAACAAGCTAAGATATTTCATGCTTTGAAAGAAAGAAAAAAAATACAGGCTTATTGAATTGAATGGCCAAATGACTATAAATAAATAATTAAGTTTTATAATAGTAAATCACTTTTTTTTTGAAGAATAATAGTAATAGTAAATCACTATCTAACTTTTAATATAAATTTTGCAGTTGCAGTCCCAATATGTGACACAATTCATGTTGTGGCAAAAGCTGAAACTTGCTCCAGCATCTTTCAGAAGCTCAACCTACTTGAAGCTCACTTCCTTGAGATCAATCCTAACATTAATTATGTTGGTATATTTGTGGGCCAATGGGTATGTGTTGAGGGTGAAGTGAATTGAGTTATACCCTGCTATCAAACTTAACTAGATATAAGTCTATGGAATATATGTGCAATAAGGAGAAACCAAACCTTTCTCCATACTTATCTATCTTATATGTAATATGTTCTAATGAATGAATGGGAATGTAATTACATACGCTACTTATGTTTGCTGATTATTAGTGTTTTACATTAAAAATCTTTACAGGGTTTTGCATTCAGAGTTGGATTGCAAATAAAATTAAATAAAACTTAGATAATAATTGAATTATGATTGTCAATGATTGAAATGAAAAGTTTTTTAGGGTAGGACTAGGGATAACTCATTTTTTGTCGCTGTTACGGTCACTAAATCTATTCGTGACCGATTTTGATGATGTAGCAACTAAATATTCAGTCTCAAACTACAAAAATGCATTTTTTTAATTCATTTGGGTTATGTGGATTTCTCTTTTCAACGAAATGTGAACCTGGACAAAATTCTCAAATGGATGTGATGAACTTGCTATACTATGTGCTTTGAACAGGCTTTTCAACTGGAAAGCCTAGATGGCTTGTGATGAATATTTGGTGGCCAAACTTAGAGAAGAGTGAAAATGAGAACTAAAGTGTGGAGGACCAATGATTCAACCATGAGTTAGATGGTGCAAATGTCATAGTTTTATTGTTGAGGTTATTTTCTTAATTGTTTGTTAAGTTTATATAACTTGTGTTTAAAATAAGCTTAATGTTTTGCTACAAAGGAGAAACAGACAAGAAAGAAAATTAGCTACAAAGGAGAAACACAAAGAAACAAAATCGTCTTGCTTATATGTTGAAAATATTTTGTAATTTTTTTGCCATATGTTGTTAATATCACATTCTAAATCATAAACAATACCAAATGGCAGAAGAAAAATAAGGAATGTTTTGTTAATATTTCAAACTGAGAAGTGTTGAAAGTCATTTATAAAGGATATAAAATAACCCAAAAACTTCATTCTATTTGGGAGGGCTTATGAGCGACAAATACATAAGTGGTTTTAGACAAATAAATTCTTATTATGACAAATGCATTGTATAATGCAAATGGTTGGGTGTGCTTTGTAAAGTAACATTTTGACGGTACGAGTTCATCTAATAAATCCTATTAAAATGTATTTGAGAATAAAATAAAACATGAAAAACAAATAGCCAACCCTATATTCTTCTCCTTTGCCTATAATGATTGACATAACCCTGATCTCCCAACTTAATATCCCACGAGTAATTACCAATCGTTAAACTCATCTTGTTCTCATATACGAAAAGTTTGTTGATAATCAACACAGATTCAAAATCAATTTATATCAGTAACCTGTTCAAAGACAATTTCCAACACAAAAGACAATTTTTCTTCTAACAATATTCAACACAGATTCAAAGACAATTTTCCTTCTAACAGTATTCAACACATATTCAAAAGCAAAAACGAAAATCAATTTACCTATAACAATTAAAATTACGATTAAACACAAAGTTGATAATTACAATTAAAATTTACCTACAACAATTCAAAATCAAAAACGAAAATAAAAAACAATTAAACAATTGAAAAACGAAAAAACACAAAGATTAGAGGATTTACCTAGAAATTACGATTTCGCGGCGACGACGATGGAACACGATTTCACGGTGACTCGGCGACTATGCAATAGCTGCTGAGAAACAATTTCAAAATGAAAATCAAAACAAAAAAACGTGGATTGAATTTTGTTGAAGAAGAATTTGAGTTATGTTACCTTTTTGAGCTGAAATTAGAGACATAAGTTGAAGATGCAGAGAGACAGCGATGGAGAGAGTCAGAGATGGTGCAGAGATGGTGTTTCACGGTGGTTTGGGGTTTAAGTTTGGGTTCTAATTGACAGGTCTATACAATTACAAGAGTACAAAGGACGATTTCAAACAATTTCTCAGCTCAAACGTAAATAATTAAAAAAAGATAAATCATCGGTAATTCTGTAAAATTAGAAAGAAACAAAACAGGTCAACAGAACAAAACAAAGAAGAAAATTACCTCTGAATATATTATTATACTTCACACTTTTTCGTATCCTCCAAAAAGATATCCCTCATATTCATATCCCCACTGATTACAAACATCAGTTCACGGTGGTTTGGGTTTCTTAATTAGAACGGTGGGAATCGATTTAGAACGGTGGGGATTGAGAACGGTGGGGAAACAATTGAGAACAGATGGAACGACGGATTGAACGGCAAAACGACGGATTGAACAGATGGAACATATTTGAAGGATGGATTGAAATGGAGTTTCAGACGGATTTGAACGGCAAAACAATTGAGACCAAAAGGAACGACAGAAACTAAAGATTGAAAAGGGAGAGGGAGAGTGAGGGGGAAAAGGGATTGAAACCAACGAATTGAAAAGGGATTGAAAAGGGTTTGTGTTTTCAGACTTAGGTTCCACGAGTGAGGGGGAAAAGGGAAAGTGAATTTTTTTTTAGGAGTTAGTGTTTCATTTTCACGATTTGGAGGCTTTGAATTTTGATAAATAATTTTTAAATTGGGTCAAACAATTTAATATATTAGAAGTTAAAAACTTTCCTTAGACCCATCTTTTTAAATCATGTGGATAGCAACCCATTTAAAATGCTTGATTTAATAAATGTTTTTTGCACTAGTGTTGGTATGCATCATGAAACCCAATTGTATCAAACCTTAGTTGCACAAATAAAGAAACTTATGGAAAAATTGTTGGGTATAGTTGGTGATTGTAAAGTCTAGATGGAAAAAGAAGGGAAATTGTCTAAAGATATATGCATGTTGTTTTATTCTCTATGTAATATTAATTTGTTGTTAAAAGTTAACCGGTCTTTTGAAAAATATAATTTATTGGGTTCCTTTTGAATATCACAAGATTATTATATATTGATTAACTCAGATTGGTTATTATATATTATGGTTTATATTTCATTTAAAGGGGGGTTAGATTATGATGGTAATTGTCACTATTAAGATAATTACGATCATACTCATTCACAATGACTTCTAAATTTTTGCACTACATATTGAACTATGTTGCGGTTCTGATGTGAAGGTTGTGATATTACACAGTTTGATGCATTGCGGGGGTACGAGTCTTAGCTTTAAGCTTGACTGTATTTAAATTTGTGTTTCAAGATGTTGCGGTTTGGACAGGTTTTGTTTTGAGGTTCGGTTTGTTCTTTCATGTGCATGACTTTTGGTTTGTTCTTTTGGTTTGGCATGATGTTTTGTGATGTGAGTTCCCTGCCATTGCAGCTGTCATCTTCTTTTAGATGCCCAAAGAAATAGGAAAGAGAGGGAGAGATAAGAGAGAAAATAAATAAGAGAGAAGTTGACTAGAGATTTTGTATTGTTTTGATGAAACTTGACATTACTATTGCAGCGCACAGAAGAGTTTTCACATCGGTTGGAACACAGTTTTCACATCGGGTTCCAACCAATGTGAGGTATGTCTATATCTTTTCACATCGGGTATGAAACCGTTTTGATAGACAACTTTCCACATCAGGCCTTTCTTCAACGGATGTGATACAATATTTAAAATTTAAAATCAGGTATATTTCACATCAGATTTCTAAGCCACCGTCGTGACATTTATTTTATTTTTTAAAAAAGAAAGTTAAACTTTTTTTTAATATTGTTTACCAAATAACCTTGAGACCATGTTCTTTTCTTTTATATTAAAAATATGAAAACAAAATATGATCTTTTAATGCCAAAAAGGAATTTATATTAGTCAATTTAATTTGATATTTTTACTTCATCAACTCTCAAAACTAGCCACATCAATATTCTATTAAAAAAACAATATATATATATATATATATATGCATAAAAGAAAACAATTTAGGAAGTTATATTATAGCAATATCAACATATAGCCAAAAACAAGCTTGCCATGTTGCATATATATAAATACATGAAGTTGAATACTTATATTTATATTTGAAGATTAATAAATCATGCATGCATATTCTTCAAGACACATGAGAAGTCTTTCAACACCTAATTCTTCAATGTAGACAAATAGACTTCAAAATAAAACCAATTTAACAAAATAAAAGATGTCATGGTATTTCAAAGTTGAGGCATCAAAATAACAAAATCTTGATGGCTACAATCCAAGAGGCACCATTCATAATCATAGGATATAGCCTTTTATGCATTGTGTTCTTATCATAACCTTTTACATCAATTAAAGACAATTCATGAATAATAACCTATACTAGTAGTAAAAATGATTAAAACATACACATATGTTAACAATGTTTAATTACATCAAGTAACCTATACTAGTAATAAGAAACAAATAAAAATTCACTCTAAAATGGCACAATGCAGAGTTCTTTACAAGAAGCACTTACACAGTGGCTTTTTGACCACCTCCTCAAATAATATAGTCCATAAGATCACACAATCATGCAAACATAAAGCAAAGAAATGAATAAAAAAGTAAAGTTAACAAAATGAAAAGTGTATTGTTCTTGAAGCCACTATAGAAACAATAGCTATACTGCTTCCATAGAAAATAAACTACATTAAAAAGAAAAAACTGCTGCATTTAAAAGACAAAGGACACGACATTATTGCATATATTTATTTATTTATAAAAGATCAAAATATATACATGTGCATATAAATTGAGAAATTTACATCATTTCAAAAAAAATTCTAAAACCAATAATATTAAACTTTTTATTTGTTTATCTACTTCAAAAAGTTGAAAATGTTGATTTGAGATTTATTATCTTTGACCCCTCATCAATCAACCTTGCTCCAAAGGATTTTTTACCCCTGTAAATTTGTTTGAGACATGTCTAAGAAGTCTCTAAGAAACGAAAAATGACTTTTTTTAGAACACTTGTTTGAATTGTCCGACACTTGTGTATACAAGTGTCATGCAGGTCGGTGTCGGACGCCGATCCAGGGATTTCCACTGAAAATAAAAAAATATTGGACACTTTGCATGAGGGTTTCAACACACAATCAGGTGTCATGAAATTGTTGGACACCGCGACACACCTACTCTTAAAGATGCCATTGTAACACCTTAATTTTCGATGGTAATTTTATATAATAATAATCATGGTTTTAACGAAAAAGGATGTCACACGCATTCATTCATCTTTCACATAATAAAATAATAGGGAATCGAGTTAAACAACAGAAGATATTTCATAGAAATTTCATAAATATAATTATCTAGTCTTTAACATCATATAGGAAAAATAGTAAAATGAATCATAATACTTGAACTTCATAATTTAAAGACATTCAACGTTTAACCCCAACCTCGGTGTTACATATCAGAGCACGTAATATTTCAACTACTTAATATATCACAAATAATAGCTACGAGAGTGTATCCCCATCGCTACCTTTTAAGCGTCCCGCAAAGCTAAACCTCCTCGCCTCGAGTATTTGTACCCCAAGGGTACATACACCAAAATACACAAACAACAACAAGGGGGTGATAATTCACATCATTACACATATATACATGAATAAAAAAGTAGAAAATTATATCATCATGGATAACTCATAACATCATCATCAATCATTAATCATATCATCTTCAGTCATTCATCATAATATTCATACAATTTATTTCATAAACATCATTTAGACATACATCAGATGCACACCTTTAACACATACGCATATTCACAACATTAACACATATCAAAATTTACCTAACATGATCTATATGCAACATACTTCACTCCTAGACCTACATGCATTCCGGTACCGGATCCTATCTAAATAATAATGTAGTTCATAGATGTTTTACTGAAACATACATTTCTTCATTTGTCATTTGTCATTCGTCATTATGCAGTATGATATGAGGTATGAAAACTCATCAAACATCATTTTGAAAGACACATAAACAACACATCATCTTTACATCACAATAATTTTTTCGTCATTCATCGTTTTTCGTCATTCGTCATTCATCATTTTTCGTCATTTCGTCATTTGTCTTATGAAAACTCTTCAGCATTTGATTTTTCCCTCAACCATTACTTCAATTGTCATTTTGTGTATCTTCCTCTCATGTATTTTCTCCATTGAAGTGAAAATCCCGTTGTCAAATGTATACTTTTCATGAGTTGTCTTGTACTCTTGTATTAAAGACCATACATTTGAGGATACATTCCTTGCCAAATATGCATTCTTATAAACATTTCATCTTTGTTATATTTTCTTTTTAGAGATGATTGTTGAGAAATTTAATCTTGTTGGAACAATTCTTTATGGAATTATAACACTAAGATAAGGAAAACGGAAGAGTACCTGAGAAGCTGAAGTTAAGGACACTCGGAGATCCGGAAAATAATCTGAGAAATTCAGCGCAGATGAAGAGAACTCAAAGGCAAAAATGAGGAAATGAAACGAAGAAAGGAAGAAAGTGAAAAGACAAAACACTTTATAGACAAGCATTTAAAGCCGCCTCGGAAAGCACGCTCATCGTCATCATGATTGGAGATACGTGGCTAAAGGCGCCATGATTTGAACACGTCACTACCATCGAAAGGTCGCGAAATCTCCACCATACGATTGTTTTCGAGATCAATGGAGCTTGGCCCAAATATTTAAATATCCTCATTACTTATTGTCCAAGTAATCATAAATCAGACCCATAGAGGGCTATAAATACAGCCTTTGAGAGTCTTCTCAAGATATGATGAATACAATACAAACCCTAGTTATGATTATTGTATTTTTGCAAGTACACAACATTCATGTTTCTACCTTTATGTGAATTCCACTTGTTTTTTTTTTTACCTGTGAAATTGGAATAATCTATTGAAATGATTTTATCAGCTTATATTGGAATGGTTATCAATGTTAGCTACCATTTATTCCAATACGTTTATGTGTAGGCTTTCAAGACTACAAAATATCTCCTTGTACTGGATTTCTGTCTCTTATCAAAATCTATCCTTAAAATATTAATGGTTTAATCCATTTGTAGTTTCCATGCTGTTATAACAAAATAAATTTATAATAACTTGTGGAAGAAAGACACTGACCTTAACTTGTGTGATTTTCTTGGACCTAAATTGTGAGGTTTGCTTTGTATTCATTTTGATTTTCGTACAACAATAATAGCAAGAGCCAGTTATTGATAAGAAAAATGTTGGTGTTTTATTTTTGTTACCTTAATCGTTGGGGTAATTGACGAAACTTACAATTTCAGGAGATAATTGCCTATTTACTCGTTGTTTCTGTCAAGTGAAATTTTTTTCCAACTTCTAGACTTGTGGTTCAATGGCTTTGAGAAACATGATTTTTTATTCATACTTCTAGAAGCTGGTGGATAAGATTAAATCCACATCGTTCTTTAAACTTAAAGTTTGTAACACGATGATCCTTTAATTCAGACGTTTGCATCTTTTTTTTCTTCATCCACCTCTATTAAAAGAGACCTGTGTTAGTTAATGGTGGATGTGACATGCACTACTAAAAAAACAAAGATTAGTGAGAGAAATTTAGTGAGAGAAAACATGAAATCCCTCTCTAAATCCGTCACTAAATTTTGCGACCAAAGAATTTGTGAGAGATTTTATTTTTTCCGTCACTGATTTCCCTCCCTAATTTTGATTTTCCTAGTAGTGATGTCCAAGACAATAAATTATTATTTTTTAATTAATTTTTATTAAAAAAACTCCTAAGTAAAATAAAAAATAAATTTCAGAACTCTTTTCTTCACTCTCCTTGAACATTCATTATCTTCACCTATTGTTCAATCTCTCCTCTTCAATATTCATCATCTACATCTTTCAAAACCTATAATTTTTTTTTCAATACTTCGTCCCAACCACCACCATCATCATCACCAATAACTTTTGAAGTTGTTGTCTCTAATGAAGGATAAAAAGGTAACTTCATTTCCTTTGGTGGAGGAGGAATTTTTTATTGGTGGAGGAGGAATTTCCTTATGTGTGAGGACAGGAGGAGGTGTTTGGGTTACTTCAATATATACTTAATTTTGTAGTGTAGTGGATGTTCACATTATGCAGAATTTTGCTTTTTCCTTCAATTTATGGACTTTAATAGGATGAAGCTGAAGATCAAGAATGATGAATGATCGATGAAGACGATGAACAACTTAATAGTCAATATTTTTTATTTTATTTTTAATAAATTTCAACTAAAAAAATGAAATTTGATGATTTGGATGTACCATGTCAGCATCAAAACTGCCACATAAGCCTATTTAACAGAGATGGACAGAAAAGGGCAGTGGTGCAAATGTTTTATAATTAAACTTAAAAACATACAAACATTAAACTTAAAAGACTGCGGATATAATTTAACCAAAAAATTATATTAAATGCATTAAAAATTCAAGTATTTAACTTTTTTAGATAATTATTTCTTAATTTTAAATTATTAAAGAGTGTCGCAGATGCACTCGTTATCATCTTTTTATTATGTTTTTCTTTTGTACCATGTTGTACTTGTTCTTTCTTGGTTTTCATATAGATATTATTTTTAGTAAATTTTGTCTCTCTCCAAAGTTAAGTAATTATAATGTAGAATATTATTTATCATTGAATATACAAAAAGACTGAGAAGGGGAAATATTCAATTTTATTTTCGCAACCTCTCGCAAAGAAGTAGGTTGCAAAACAAAATGCATTCAATCACAATGATATAACACACGGTGCCTTATAACTGTCTAATTCCAAAACCATGCACACTAATAATAATGAGAATAATCACAACCAAAACAAATGAAGAAAAAAAAAAGTAACTTCTGAGGCAAAGTGCTTTGATTTTTTCCCTCTATAATTGCGAAATGCATCTTCCTTCTTTGCACTATAGTCTCTTTATTTCAATATATTCATCAAATCCTACAAAAGTATACACATACATAAATATGTCAATATCTTTCATTAATCATAAGCAATAAAAAAAAATACTTATAAGTGAGAAAGTAGTTTTGCCTTAAACATTATACAATCTAGTGTCATGTTTGATTACATGCCATGTTTTGTGTCCCTAAACATATATGATAATTGCCATTGGCTTAAGCTTGGATGCCCAAATATTATACAATCTAGCTAAATAATTATTAGGATTATAAGCCCATGAAATTTTGAATCAATCAACACTAATAAGAATCATAACTCTAAACTATCATCTTGATTTGTAATTCTTTTCTATTTTAATAATACTAAAAATAGAAATGTAAATAGGCTCAGATTAAGTTTTATAAACTGTTTCATCATGTGTATGAACAATTTAGATATCTCAAAAAATTGAATAATTTAGATTATACGAAAAAAATCTAAGTGAGGCCTATATTAGATAACAAGTTTCGTCTGTCGTTATGTAAAAGTACTCAAATAACTAAATTTTTTTCTCTTATTTAATTGTTAAGTTTTTTTTTGAAAGAAAAAAAATATTTCTTAAAATATTTCGTGTTTCATTGATGTATATAGTTTTCTTAAAATATTTTATTTATGAAGTGATTTGTGTGGGTTGTGCATAGGAAGAAGCATACCATCTGATACTATCGTATACCATTATCTAGTAGTGGTAAGGAGGAGGGGGTGATGAATAGATGTAATGGGGTGGAGGAGGGGAATAGACCGGAGGAGGGGGTGAAGAGTAGACGTAATGTGGTGGGGGAGGGGAATAGGCAGGTGGAGGAGGGGACTTATACTTGTAAACTGGTGGAGGAGGTGAGTAGACAGGTGGGGGAGGTGACTTATATTTGTAAACTGGTGGTGGTGGTGAGTAGACAGGTGGGGGTGGTGATTTATACTTGTAAACTGGTGGAGGTGGTGAGTAGACAGGTGGGGGAGGTGACTTATATTTGTAAACTGGTGGGGGTGAAGAGTAGACAGGTGGAGGAGGTGATTTATACTTGTAGACTGGTGGAGGTGGTGAGTAGACAGGTGGAGGAGGTGACTTATACTTGTAAAATGGTGGTGGTGAGTAGACAGGTGGAGGAGGTGACTTATACTTGTAAACTGGTGGTGGTGAGTATACAGGTGGAGGAGGAGATTTGTACTTGTAGACTGGTGGAGGTGGTGAGTAGACAGGTGGAGGAGGTGACTTATACTTGTAAACTGGTGGTGGTGAGTAGACAGGTGGGGGTGGTGATTTATACTTGTAAACTGGTGGAGGTGGTGAATAGACAGGTGGAGGGGGTGACTTATACTTGTAGACAGGTGGAGGAGGTGACTTATACTTGTAAACTGGTGGTGGTGAGTAGACAGGTGGAGGAGGAGATTTGTACTTGTAGACTAGTGGAGGAGGTGACTTATACTTGTAAACTGGTGGTGGTGAGTAGACAGGTGGGGGTGGAGATTTGTACTTGTAAACTGGGGGAGGAGGTGATTTGTACTTGTAAACTGGTGGTGGGGGAGATTGGTACTTGTATACTGGTGGAGGAGGTGATTTGTACTTGTATACTGGTGGTGGAGGTGAAGAGTATTTGTATGGCTTCTTTGGTGGTGGTGGTGGTGAACTATAATGGTAAGGAGGAGGTGGTGAGTGCACTGGTGGTGGTGGAGAGTGGTAGTAATAAGGCTTTGGTGGTGGTGGAGATGAATAGATGTAATTGTTTGCTGAAATTTGGGATGGGAAGCTAATAGAGATTATTGTCAATGCAATAGTGAGAGTAATAGAGGCCATTTGAGACCCCATCTTTTCCCAAAGTGAGTTTTGTTGTTGCTATTATGAAAGGTATCATCCCCCTTTATATAGTTTTTTCTTTACAAATTTTACCTCAACTATTCATCTTGGTTGGTGTCCTTTGATTGATACATATTACAAGTCTTTACCAGAATATTTATTAAAGTTTATAACAAAATATAAGAATATAATTTTATTAAAAAAATAATGGCCTGCCTTTGAAAAAGTGAGCATGTTTTTTGGACCAATTCGACTCAAGTTGGCTATTCATGAAAGAAATGTAAACAAAGGAATAAAGTAAGTGAGCTTATTAGCTGGAAAATGTTGACACTGCTCTTATAGTCTTATTTTCTCTATAGCAAGTATATACCAATCATTATTTTATTATTTTTCGTTCAAAATAATTATTTAATTATTTTTGTTTGTAACCTATTTTCAATATACGCGTAGTCATTGATGAATTAATTATTGGGTATTTGATCAAATTAATCTGTCCTTAATTTCTCCTTAACAAACTTTGAAAAACTATACATGTATCATATGTATTCTCACACGGCTGCCCCAATAATTTTCAGGAACATTTTTCTGTTTTATCCACTAATCAATTGAGAAATCGTAATTATTAATTTAACTTTTTAACAGTCTATTGGTTTGCACGATAAAATAAAATTTAGAATTATAGATAAAAAATCAAGAATTCATATTTTATGATTTGTGAAGGCGATTATGGGCGTGGGAGGAGGAGTTAGTAGAGGTGTGTAAAATTTTTTTGTTAACTGTTGTAACGCAGGTTGATTCTGTTGATGAGGGGTTGTGGGTCCTTGGCCTTGTTGCTGGGTATTAGGCCAAAGGGGCTTATTGGATCATCAAAGATAGACCAGTCACCGATGTTGTTGTTCATGCGGCTCAGTTGTGGAGGAAGGATGTCCCTTTGAAGGTCTCGATTTTTGTTTGGCGACTATTCTGTTCGAGATTGCTTACTAGAGTGAATCTATTTCGACGATGGATCATCCCTTATGAGTCACAACTGTGTGTTAGTGGTTGTGGCCTACAAAAAACTGAGAATCATTTATTTTTGACTTGTAGTCTCTTTGGTCAGGTTTGTCATCTTGTTAGGAATTAGCCTTGTGTTTACACATCAGATCCTTCTAATTTATTGGATCATTTTTATCAGTTTGGTACTTCTACTGGATATGCTAAATCAAGGTGTTCTTTGATGCATCTGATTTGGTTTGCTAGCTCGTGGGTAATTTGGAAGGAGAGAAATGGCATGATATTCAACGGTAAAGAAAATTATCCATATCAACTCGTGGAGAACATCAAACTTCTCTCTTTTTGATGATTTAAGGCTAAATTTTCTGTTTTTTAATATAACTTTCATAATTGGTGCCAAAATCCAATTTCTTGTATGGGTGGCTAACCTCTATTTTATAATTGTGAACTTATGCTGTATTTTCTGGCTATCTTCTCCGGTACATCTTGTACCAGGTTGATAGTATGTTGGCAATAATATATTCCATTTTAATCTTTTAATTTATTTTTATGATATGTAACACATAATGCAACAATTTTAACACAATTAAAATCATTATTTTTTCTTCTGCTATTACTACTATTATAATTATATTACACCTACTTGCCAAAATTAGCTCCTCAATATCATATCGATATTTTGAAGGTATATGATTGTTCAAATCTTTAATGGAGAGTTTTCCATTCTCAGAAAATTTGAGGGATTAGTCTTCCTTTTCACATATGTACACTACAAGAAAATTGCAATCTAGCTTCAATTGGAAGGGATTAAATTTGAATTCAAATCCCTAGCTTCCTACTCTACAATATTGTTAATTTGAATTCATGTGCTTTAAAAATATTGTATATATTTAATCCCGTCCAATTGTTGATAATTTGTGACAACCATGTATTATAGGCCCTTGGCTCAATAAATCTGGGGTTCTAGAGTTAAATGCTAGTGATAACTGTGGTATCAATGTTAGAGTTGTTTAATTAAATTTAGTGAGTGTCAGTTTCATATAGCACATGAATAATTGTTTATCCTGAATGTAGTGTGTCACTCCAATGGGTAGATTTATTTTGAAGTAATAATAAGTAACAACTATTAAGTGATTGGTTTGTGTTTGTTACTTCAATTGATTAGGAATTTTAAGTGATGGTTTTTAGTAAAATTTGTGATCGTATATCTAATCACTAGTATATATGTGGTGAGGGAAACCAAATTTTTATAAAAATTATACTGTTTAGGTTGGTTAAAAATATAACAAGATACCATTATGTTAGCGTCCATAACTAGTGAATGCTAATTAGTGTACGTTTTAGCATCCGCTTCATATAGTGTCTGCATTTATACATACTTTTAATATACATTTGGCTTCAATTTTAGCGTCCACTTTGAAGATGATATTTAGCGTCAGTAGAAAGCTAGTGTTTAACATCCAAGCTTTTATTGTCGACAATTTTTTGGACTCTATAGTGACACAGAGGCAATTAGCGTCCACAATTTTCTTGTTAGCAAGCATTTTTCTGCTGACTCTAAAACGTACTTTTCTTGTAGGGTTAAGGAACTAAATTGTTGATCGAATACTTGATTCTAGTCTATACTTATATCATGTTCATAAGCAACCTCGTTGGATAACTCTTTCCTAATTAGGGGTTAATAGAATTTCTTGAATTTTATATTCAAAATTAACAAGGCAATTGAAAGGGAAAAAAACATGAGAGATAAGGATAGAGACATCTACACTAGGACTCGACAAGGGCAACCATACCGGCATTTTCTTTCGCCAGCAGCGATGTTATGCTGGGAAGGAAGGGTTTCAGTCACGGTGACACATATTGGAGTAGATAGAAGTGGTTGGTCTGTGGTGGGTTCACGGCGTCAGAAAGGAATTTCATCGGATGATCAAGGATAGGACATTTTTTAGGGGTTTTCGTAGCAATGGTCTGATTTTTGCAGGGATTAGAGTGTGGTGTGTTTCAACAGATATCATAAAGGTGTGGCAGAGTTCATATACAAAGGGATAGGAGAGGAGCACACTGCAGTGTTAGCCTCCACTCGTTGAACCATTGTGGCAAGCCATTGTGGTGATGATCGACGATCTATTTACCATATTTTGAATGGTGGTTTGTCAATGGTTAATGGGAAGAAACGTCCTTATGATAAGGAAGCAGGTGGTATCATGTTCAAGGAGAGGGTGGTCATATTAGGGAGGGTTGACAGTTAGGTACTACTTGAAAGAAGAATGATGTGTATTTGTAGATGTGATTGATTGCAGTGGGATGTTGGTGGGTTTAAAATTATTTTGAATGTCTTCTTTTACCTTTAGCAAATGACTTGGATGTAATAAAATTATATAAACATAGATTTTTTTTTTATAGAAGAGATAGTTGACGCATCAAGGTTAATATAAACATGAATTGCAATATGGACCATTTTATTACATTAATCTTTATTATTCAAAATAATTGTTGTTTAGTTGACTCAAGTTTATTTTGTCTAATCTTATCTAGAAAAAGTGATTAATCAAGTGATGGTGAATCTACTTCATATGTTCTTTCTATCATATTAAAGGAAAATTCAAAAAATTGTCTAAAAAAAAGGAAAAATTCAAAATAAGCATAAAAAGTACCTTTTTAAAAAATTGATTTCACATCATTTGAGGTTAAAGTTAATGTAAAATGTGAAACACATGTTAAGATTTTAAAAAAATGGGATTTCACATCCAGTGAGGATAAAATGATGTGAAAAGTCTTAGACATACCACATCATCTTACCTTACATCCGATGCAATCCGATGTGAAAAGTGCATTTCAACTGATGTGAAAATCTTTTTTAGGTAGATAAAGAGAGATATCATATCAATTTTATTGATAGAATTGTTTTTATTAAAATGTGTACATTTAGCTTTGTTAATATAAATGATCATATGTAAATGGTGTTGGCGGATGTTGGTGGACAGAGGTGGTTTGTGGTATAGGGTTTTAGTTGCCAGGTATGGCGAATTAGGTGGCAGGTTGGAGGTTGGGGGCCGGAGTGTTTCTTGTTGGTGGAGGGAGGTGAGTCGATGTAGGGACATGGGCGGTGTTGGGGAGAGTGGTTGGTTCGATAGCCACGTGATGCGGAGGGTTGGAGATGGGACTGATACATCGTTTTGGTATGATAGATGGTTAGGGGGCGTTCCTTTATGTGATCGTTTTCGTTGTCTGTTTGACTTAACAGAGAATAAGTTCTTGACTGTGGCAAACTTGTTCTCTGTTGATGCAGAGCAGTGGGGAGAGATGTGGAGGTGGAGGCGTAGGTTGTGGCAGTGGGAGGAGGAGATGTTAGCGGAGTGTAAGGCTTTACTTCTTGATGTTCTCTTGGTTCCTAATGTTTCAAATAGATGGTTTTGGCTTCCTGCGCCGTCAGATGGATACACAGTTCGTGGTGCATATAATTTGTTAACCTCTCTGGATCATACTGGTGAGGCTTCTGCTTCGGAGCTGGTGTGGCATAAACAGGTTCCCTTGAAGGTTTCAGTTTTTGCGTGGAGACTCCTCCGTGATCGTCTTCCAACAAAGTCGAATTTGATTGCTCGGCGGGTTCTGTCGATTGAGATGTCCTTATGTGTCGCTGGTTGCGGTCTTCCTGAAACGGCATGACATCTATTTTTATTGTGCAACACTTTTGGTTCCCTTTGACATTTGGTGCGTGATTGGATTGGTTGTTATGGGATGGATGCTGATAATATTTCCGACCATTTTCTTCAGTTTACTTATTTGACAGGTGGTGTTAAATCTAGACGTTCTTTTATGCAACTTATATGGCTTCTTTGTGCCTGGGTTGTGTGGAACGAGCGAAATAATCGTCTGTTTAATAATGTAGTTACTCCCATTCCCTATTTACTAGATAAGGTTAAGATTTTGTCTTTAGGGTGGTTGAAAGCTAAAAAAGCTACCTTTGTGTTTGGCACTCAGCAGTGGTGGTCTTGCCCTCTTGTTTGTTTGGGTATAGGCTAGTGTTTGGCTGCTGTGTTGTGTTTGTAATTGATGTAACTCTTGGTTCATTTTGTTGTCTCTAAGACACACCTTGTGCTTTTGAGACTACTTTGTTATATAATTCCATTGTTGTAGACTAATATATACTAACATATATTGTAAGTATGCGTGCTTTCTTTATTAACAATGTTTACACTAAGCCCACTTAGCTTCAGAAATGAAGACGCTAATACTTGACTTAAAAAATTAAATTGACCTACGATATTACCTACAAATTCAGGATTGCTGACGCAAATGGTTAGCTTCAAGAATTTTATTGGTTGAGGAATTTTATTATGGCCACAAACATAAATGAATAGAGTTTGGACACACACATTAAAAAAGTGTTACTAATAATAAAAAAGAAATTTCCCTAAAAAAATATATTTATTTATGTTTGTAACCAAACAATATTTATATATGTTTGTGACTATTGAAGAATACCTCTTATTGTCAACCATGAACCTAACACTTGGTTGATGCTAAATGACATGCTATTGCTAAATAACCGGTTCTTGCTGTATAATTTAAAGGCTAAAATATGGTTTTGGTCCTTGCAAATATGCCTAGTTTTGGTTTTAGTCCCTGTAGTTATTTTTTTGTTTTTTTTTTGTCCCTGCAAAATATTTTGTTTTTGAAAATAGTCCCTCCAGGGACTATTTTCAAAAGTAAAATATTTTGCAGGGACCTTTTTCAAAATCAAAAGATTTTGCAGAGACTGTTTATCTAATAAATGAGTTCAGTCATCATGTGCCACTTGTGCAAATCATCACAAAAGTGGGGCCAGAGACCAAAACCAAAGCGAGACATATTTGCAAGGACCAAAAACAACAAAAAAAAAATTACAGGGAGTAAAACCAAAACGAAACATATTTGCAGGGACTAAAACCATATTTTAGCCTAATTTAAAATGAGCCTTCACTCTAAAAATAGAAATGCATGCACATTTTATACGTATGAAAACAACAATTTTAGATTTTCATTGAGCAAAAAATTTTAAGAATATTTTTTTGGAGTAAAACCAAATAGGCTCACTTTTATCTAAATTAATTTTTTCTATAGATTTTATTGATTGGGGTAATTCTCTTTAGACTCTTCTTATAAGTCACCTTGTCAGCTATAAAAAATAGATTTACACTATTTTTTTAATGGCAAAATATTATATATATATATATATATATATATATATATATATATATAAAGAAAACTACCCCTTTCAGTACTTTTAGGTTGAAATTTTCTTTTCAAAAATACCCTTAATTTTCAATTCAAATAGCACATGTAACAAATAGATAAAATTAAAACAAATGTAACAAACGCGATATGAATATACGTATATATGTTTTTTTCTTTTATCATTTAAAAAATATAACAAACTAGATGAGTATATTTATACTTACTTTTTTATTATCTCAATTATACCCTTAAACAACTTTTTCTATAATAAAGATTGTTGTTCATGTCATTAAAAAGAACGGAAAGACGGGCACGAAGTGCCCGTTTTTCGCTAGTATAGATAAAGAGAATGGGATTATATCTCAAGTATTATACCAAAAAGAAAAATAAAAACACCAAAACATCGAGCGGAAAATCAACAACACCGTCAATTTTTCAACATCACCAACAGAGTTCAATTGAGCATCCGACAATGATTTGTTGCTTCAAACGTTCAAATTCGACCACCGCTCAACTTCCAATCTATCGTAGGAGACACTCATATAGCCTAAAAGGACCTGAGTCAAAAAACTGACTCTTGATCTCTGATCAAAAGTGATCAACCCACCAGACTCCCGACACAAATCAATAAGGCACCGCTCATCTCACGAACCACCAGAGCAGACACCTTAATCTATCCAAAAACTCAGCCCACCATTATCCATATGCAAAATTCCAAAGACAGAGAGAAGGTGGAACATCAGCGCAAATCGAGCCAGCTTGAACATAAACAAACTAAAACAAGCCACAAAATCAACCCCCCAAAGCACCACCACGTACACCGATACAACGCCACCCTCTGAACCACCACGAGGCACCCCGACAACACCACTAGAAAACCACAGAAACCATACGCGAACACCCAAAGCTCAGCGATCCTGTATTAACAACAATCAACTTACTGTATCGTCTTTCATCGCGAAAGAGATAAACCACCAACCAACCAGAGATTTGATCCACCACAACTGCACAAACCTTTGCAGACCTAAAGAACATCGCCGATGAGGGGAGGTTTGGAAAATACACAGAAGCTTGGACGACGGGAAAGAAGGAACAGTAACCAAAACCAGCATGAAGGTAACCAGATCAAGCTGTCTTCGTCGAGTGAAACACGAAACAAAAACACGAGGCCCAAACAAACGAACAACACGACAACGACGACCAGCCACCCACAAACACCTCCTGCGACCCATCCAAAACAAACCATCAACACTGAGGGAGTCTGCCACCCGAACAAGCAACAAAATGATTCTGAATAGACCAGCGCACCCCACAAGCACCAACCAAACAACCACAAACCACCACGATCCTTAAAACAAAGAACGATCCGGAAGTTACAAAGAAGGAGGATTAATTGTGAAGGACCTGCAGCCGCCGGCAATTGAGCGGTTGTGACCGCGCACTACCAACAAATCCAGCTGCACACGGGATCCAATATGGACAACAGAACCCCAACTAGAAAAGGGGTGCCGCCAGCAAAAAAACCCGCAACACTCACAGACAAACCCCCAACCAGTCACTGAACCAGAATAGAAGCAACAAACTGCCGGAACTCACGAGAAGAAACAACATGAGAACACCACCAATGACCCAACCACTAGAACAACTTCGTCGAAACAACGACGAACCCACTGCTATCACAACCCTGCAACAGAAACAGAAACAAAACAACATAACAAAAACAAGAACACCAACAGAACCAAAACAAACAACAAAAACCCACGCAGCGGAAGCGCCATCTACGTCGGAGAAGAGAGCGAAAACCACAGGCTATGAAAGGAGCAGCTTGAAATCTGAAAATGACCCGATCAAAACTGGATCGGAACCGAGTGGCAGGAAAACCAAAAAACAGGCTCCAAACCACCATCACAACTCTTGCAGCGGCGACAAAGAGGCAACGCCGGAGAGTGACAACGGCCACCGGAGGAAAAGACCCAAAAAATTTGACGAAGAGGGACAAGAGAGGTGGTACGGAGTAGGATCTCGTCACATCACCACCATGAGTGTCTACATCATGCTGGAAAAGAATGGATTGAAATAGATTTACACTATCGAAAACAGTTATTTGATTCCTCTTCACTAGATGAATTAAAAATATATGAATGATATTTTTACAAGTATTTTTGGGACAATAAATTTTTTCTATTTTTAGAACATTAGCAATAAATAGAGACTGCTTAAAAAAAACAATAGATAAAGAAAGATGGAGAGAGATACAATATAAGTGTAAGAGATAAAATAGTCATTAAAATCATCATAAAATGATCATGCAAATATAATTTTTCTTAAAAATGTATTTCGAGCTATTCATGTAACAAAATTAATATTGTGGGGTAGTGTCCACAGTCATTGTTGGAACACTAGTTAAATCTAGTGAGAAGTTGGATAAGAAAAACACAATGTGAAAAGAACTAGTGTGGGAGTGTGACTTAAAAATGTCCCACATTGGAGGGTCACCCCAACTAGCAAGTGTTTATATAGAGAAGGGGGGACCTCCAAGGGTGTGCCCTTGGGGTACCCACTTTTGCGAACGGGTGAGCGCTTAGAAAAATAACATATCACACGCGCGCGACGACGCCGTCCGTCCGGGCGGGTCTGGGTCGAAAGATATTTATTTTTTGTCACTTAAAAATGAAGAATTAATTAATTAATTAATTCATCATTAACCGAAAAGCGCTACGCGTAACAAATCAATTTGTTACGATCCAAAACGCGTAATCGGATAAGTCCAACTGAGAAGCCTAAACTTGCGGATAAAGCTGACGGTTTAGGTTACGATCTCTCCCTATAAAAGGAGAGCTCGCCCCACTCATTCAACACACCGAAACACACAGTTGATGCTTCCTGTGCGTTTCTTCTCTTCTCCCCTCGACTTGTGTTAACGAGTCATTCTTCCTCTTCTACTCCTTTCTTTGGTTTCGATAAGAACGGTTACGTACCGTAACGAGTGGAGTTAATCGAACGATTAATCCATATTTTAGAGGTGTATACTCTCGAACAATTACCTACTGTGCAGTACGTAATTGAACAGTGATCTGGGCTGTTTTATCCTGGAGGCGGCGCGGTTGTTAGTCTACCTTGCACAAGTTTGGGTAGTGCCGCGAAACGTCTTAAAGAGAGCGACCTGGTCGTGACTCAACCCGGTAATTCCTTTGGTAGTAAAACTGATTTTTAAACTGTGAAAACAACAGTCATCAATAATGATGTCTATGGGAAAAGAGTGTATAATTATTTTAAAATTGTTATTAGAAATATGATTAGGCGTTTTTTTTAACGTGGGAAAAGTATATGCATGGAGCTAGTCAATATTTTGGGTTATGTTCATACGTAGTACGTTAGTTTATTTGACGCTCGTACTCTTGCTAATAAAATATTTTTTTTAGTGGAATAAAATGTTGTTCTTGACAAAAAAAATCATTAGTTATTGTGTATGCGAAACAAAATTCAACTTTGTCTGTCCGTAGAAGAAGTGACAAGCGACATTTCAAATTTACATACACGCACACACACAATTATGAGGTGTCATATTCGAGTTTGGTTGAAAGTAACTAATCTACTAATATTGGTATGCAAAGTTGAACTAAAGTTTACGAACAAATACTACACAATGTAAATAAAGTTTTACAAAAATATTATTGTATTTGATGATAATGAATTTTCTCTGAAAAAATGTGTCAGATTCAAAAACTAAATTGAATCTCACGAATTTTCTCAAAGATTAACATGGACCAATTTATTAAAATTAAATAGCTTAAAAAAACTCTGACGTAATTTAACCTATATTTAAAGACTACAACGATATCCATAAAAAAGAAGGTTAAGACTAATGTAATAATTAATTATGTGTAAATGGGGGAGGAGGTTGAGTAGCTCAACATGTTTAAGTAAGAAATAAGGATCGGAGCTCATAGGTTTAAACCTAAACAAAGGACAAAAATCAATCTACTACTTACTAATATTCGCCATAAAAAAATAATTATGTGTGAAAGGAACATATATTAATCCTTTGAGTCCGTAAGATCTTTAACATATTTCATTTTCCGCAAGTAGCTAGGTTTACTCATACACCGACTTACATAACTTAAATGTACACTTTGACATTACAACATGTAATTTTTTTTCTTCCTACTACTTGTTTTTTTTAAACAAATCAAAATGAAATTAAATATATTGCTCAAAGATAGAGTGATTCACCACATACAAGGTGTGCTAAAAGTGATGAATCACCTAATGTCTGTTACAAACCACGTACACCTAACAAAGATGCCACCACCACAAGGGAAAAAAAAGAGATGATTATATAAACTCCTACTACTTGTATTTCCTAGCCAAAAGTATAAATTTTGATGGGTTACCCTCCAAGTATTTAGAGATCATTTATTAAAAAGGTCTTCACATTGACGACAAATATTAAAACTACGATGTTGTAAATGAATCAACTTTTTATCAATCGAGTCAACCTTCATTAACATCAAGACTGCTTACTTGATTTTACGGGCAAGGTGATAAAATGTCTTTATCATTGCATCATTTTCAAATTTGAATAACGAATTGTCGTTTTTGAAACTATGTTACAACTTAGCTGGAGAACAAAATATTGAACCAACCATGAAATTGCGTGTAACGTTTTTTATTGTTTACTGCCTAGTCACCAGGGGAGCAAATATGGCGGCCATATATAAAAAATTGTTATATTAAGTGACACATTTTTAAGGTTTTTTTTAAGAAACATATATATATATATATATATATATATATATATATATATATGCTAGCAATGCAACACACATTCTAACACACATTTTTTAACATTGGTTAAAATTTACATGGGTTCTACCAAATCATGTGGGTTCAATATGAATTTGATGGGTCCTATGAACATTTTAACCAATCAAAGAGAGTGTGTTAAAAATATGTATTAGAAGGTGTGTTGATAGCTTTCTAATATACATGGTCATTTTTAATATAACTGTGTAGAGCAATCATATGATTAATCTTTATTAAATAAATGTATAGTAGATAGATAATGTCGACTGTGAGTAAAAAAATGATAACATTGATTTTATTTTATTTTTATAAGGGAAAATGACAACATTGATTGATTGTACTAAAATAAGTATATAAATACATACTTGGTGGAGATATTATAAAAACATAACTTGGGAAGACTAATTAAGAAGTAAGAAGCTTCTTATTGAGGATCATTGTACTATTTTTTGAAATTGTATGAATACTATTCAATTTAGGAATAATTTTCTTTTTGACAACGAAATTTTAGTAAATAAACAAAAATCTTTATTACAACTATTATTATTCAAAGAATCATATTTGATGATATATTAAAAAGTTATAATCGCTTAATAAAATAGAAGTCAATCCTGGCTGAACCCTGCGGGTGAACCAAGATCAATGACCGGAGTTGACGAAGTCAGAGAAGGGATGTGGTTGAGCTCACCGGCCGGTGAAGGTGTCATGTTGCAAATGCTCTACGCTTAAGTTAGTATTTGTGAGGTGGATGAAAGGAATTTTGAAATAGAATATTTTACTTTTGGCCGATACAAATGACTCAAATTCAGACATGATTTGCATAACATTGTCTAATCTTAACTACTCTCTCGGATCAGAAATGTAAGCAACTTCTCACTTTTTAAATTCATTTAATAAATAATATATGTGGTTCATATTATAGACCACATAAATTATTTATTGAATGAACCTAAAAAGTGAAAAGTTGTTTCCATTTGACATCGGATGGAGTACATCGTTTGGTTTAAATTACATATTAGTAATTTAGTATGGACTATGGACTACTACATCTTTCATTTTATTAACCTCTTATAAATTGTTTTACATGTATTAAAAATTAATGTATAGTATATGTATAACATGCTAATTCTGTGTATGAATGATTCTATGTTTTGTTTTTATACACAGATATTAATTTTTGAGATCAAACAATTATTTCACTTCAGTAACGACAAAGTCTTTACTATATATGATCATGAACAGGATATGATTATTAATCTTAATATTATTGAGTGAGATTCATTTAATCATGTGATGGGAATGATTGAATGTTGTACGTTACCCACCAAACATACCTAAAATCTACACAAAGAGTCAAAAGAGCCTTTGCATTATTTAGTCTTATTTTTTGGCATCTTCTAAATGTTCTTGATGTGGTACAATTGCCTAACCTAAATCAAAAGTCTTTACTATATATGTGAATGCTAACAATTAAATGCTGACTTTCCCTTCCTTGCTGAGGTGTGACTTGGATTTGTGGACCAACTGCTTTTATCTATTTAAGGTCTTGGAATAATAGGACAACTAAGCCATAATTAAGAACATTTCAAGGTACCTTCCTAGCTTAGGCTACCTGGTTTATATTTCGAGGTAAATTGATAGTAAGACATATGATCTTTGAACGAGCTTAAGCTCGCTCAATCTTAAATAGACGACTTCAAGAATGAAATTTAATTTTTTTATAGGAAGAGTCATGTTACCAACTCTCTCAACATAATGTTAGTTTGACGTCCAATTATCAAATGGTTAGAATGAAAGTTACTAAAAAATAAGAGTTGCGAATATGGTTTTGGATCCGCAAATTAAACCAACTAGTTTAACTGTGGCTGACGGTGTAAAAGACCAATATATTTCAGACCAATTTCGTTTTGGTTCATATGAGATGGATTGCTTAATCGTAGGTTTAACGGTTCGGGTTTATCTGTGATGTAACTACACTTTTTAAGTAGCATTTGTGACTTTTTTTCTTAGCTGGTATTTACAACCTACAATTTAAAAGATAAAATTATAAAATAAATATTTTATCTTTAGCTCTTTTTTCCTTCATAGGAGATTCGCGGATACCTGGAAAGCATTAGGAATAAGGGACGTGTCGCTTGTGAGGATGCGATAAGCCCCTTTAACTGTATACCCCCTTCCTGGATCAGGTAACCAAGTCCAAGTATTTTTGACATCAACCTGCACCACCACAGTTAGTAATAACAGTCTACACTCCACTAACAACTCTTCCTCCCACGCCCATAAGTTCTGATGCCACTTCCATGCCTCCCCCTCTTCAGTCTACCCCAAATCAAATATTTGCGTCATAGTCAATAATTTATTTTCTGATAATTCAAACAAGCGACTAAAACGGACCCAAAGAGAGACCTCATCTACCCACCTGTCATCCCAAAATAAAGTTTGCGAACCGTTACCTATTTTTAAACACAAATTATGAGGGAACCAAGTGCCCCCAACTGCACCTACACCGTCGCGAATATTAACTATCTCCCTTCACCACGCCGACCTCTCCCTACCACCGTAACCGCCCTCCCACCATGCCGTATTTGGCGACCAAAAGTCTAAACAACAAACTCTCTCTATCCATCACCTGCCTCCAACACCATTTACCTAGCAACAGGAAATTAAATAGATACTTTACAATTTAGAATCGTCGCCGCTTCAGGTAACTAGGACTTGTTTATATTCACACCCACCAGCTTACTCTTGTGAAAATTAACATTAAGACCCGACAAAGCCGCAAAAAGATGCAAAACAGCACGCATGGCTCTGACATTCGCCCAACTTTTTTTCCCTAATATTAATGTGTCGTCTGCAAACTGGAGGTGAGAAACAGATAAATTCCTTTCCCGACCCACCTTATAACCAGTAAAAACATTACTAGTAACCATAGACTCCATCAAAACATTAAACCCCTCTGCCGCCAAAAGGAACAAGAACAGAGAGAGAGGATCCCCTTGTCTAAACCCTCGACCCAAAGCAAGCTCATAAGTCAGACTACCTTTTACCAACACCGCCGCCGTAGCGGAAGATACACATTCTTTCATCCATTTCCTCCAAAGTAAATTTCTGTTTAATTTTTTTTGCTTCATCTACCACCTCATTAGCCACCAATAAACCATCAAGAACCTGTCTCCCATGAATAAAAGCGGATTGGGTATCTGATATTACACTTTCAATAACATTTTTCAATTTATTTGCTAACAATTTGGCCAACACTTTATACACACTCCCACCAAAGAGATGGGAAGATAATTATTCAAATTTTGGGGACTTTCTTTCTTATGAATAAGAGTGATAAAAGTGATGTTTATACCTTTTATAAGCTTCCAATGACGATGAAAATCAGTAACAAAACGCAACAAAACCGCTTTCATATCCTCCCAGAAGTCTTTGATAAAGCCTAGATTAACTCCATCCGGTCCGGGACACTTGTAACTATCACAATCCCACACCGCCGTTTTCAATTCCTCCATCGTAAATGGCATCACCAAGGTTTCCTCTCCCTATTAGACAAAGTACGGAAGCTTAAGTGTATAACTCGGGGGCGCACCACATCATCAACTTTGAAATGATCCGAAAAATGATTAAACACTGCATTTTTGACATTATCAACACCTTCGGCCTGAACGCCTACGACCTCAATTAAAAATATATTATTTCCACGTCTCCTACTAGATATAGTACCATGGAAAAACTTAGAATTTGTGTCCCCCTCCCGAAGCCACTTCAGTCTAGATTGCTGCCAACAAATACTGGAATGAATCCGGGATAAGGAATGTAGCTCTACAAACAAACTATGTAATTCCTCCTAATGAGATGCTGTCATTACGTAATTTTTAGGACTTATTTTGACATTTTGATAGAGTTCTGAGGCAAAATGAGGTATCTAGAGGTGTTAAAAGCAAGAAATTTGGAAGTGTTGAAAGTACCAAATCATGGCGCGGTTTTGAGTGGCATGGCGCAATTTTGTGACCAGAATGAAGGTTTGGTTCTACCACTGAAATCGTGGTACGATTTCTGGTGGCGTGGCGCGATTTTGCAGAATTGTGGCGCGATTTTATGAGGCGTGGCGCAATTTTGGGCGTAGAAAATATTTCCTATTTAAGCTGAAGTCAGTTCCAGAATTAGGGGTTACGATTTGGAGAACCAAAAGTGCGATTTTGAGACCTAAAGACGGCTAGGAGGACGATTTCTTCAACCTTTTATCGGTTCATGTATGTTTTGATTCCTATATTGATTATGCTATTTGTAAACTCAATTATGAGTAGCTAAATCTCTTATTGATTAGGTCTGAGATGATTCTATGTAACTCTAATTGAAACATGTTGCAGTGAAACTATATCTATTATGAATAACAATCTAGTTTTTATTCAATTCAATTGTTCTTAATGCTTTTTATATTCTGATAAAATATAAACATGATTTCGTGAGAATGAATGACTACTGACCCTAGCTTTCAACTTATACCTAATTGAATTGTTCAAATAAACATGGTTAGTCTAGGAATGGATAATCGTTTATTTGTGATATTAAGTTAACGTTCTTTAAAACCTTCAAAGAATATTAGACCACCTAAGGAATTAGGGAATATAGTCTGAGAAGAGGGTCCTAAGTCAAGGGATTGATTAGGGCTTTTTTTTTAACCATCGTGAAACTAGAGAATCATTCGTAAGAAATAAGTGCAATATACCAATTAGGGGAACTCAGAGGATTCGAAAGAACTGGTCTCATCTCTCTCCTTATCTTTTCCAAAACTATCTTTATTTTCTGTTTATTTAATTTTATGTAATCAAATCTACTGCCTCGGACACCAAAATAATTTACACATCCTAGATAGTAACCTTATTGCTAAATTGAGATTAACACAGTCCCTGTGGATACAAACTTATAAATTTTATTACTTCGATGGTTTTAGTACACTTGCTAAAAGTCTATCACCTCCTCTTCCTCCTCCTCTAGAATAGAGAGTTCCCCTTTTTCATCCAACACTGATAAGTGGCCTTTTACATAAGTAATTCTAGCAGGAATGTTCTGAGAATGATTCTTATGCCACTCCCGCAATGCTACTTTAATCATTTTTAGCTTCTCCTTCAAGACAAAACCGCCCACCCCTCCACCTCAAAGGACCGCCACTTAGATGAAACAAATATTTTATAACCAGGAATCTCCGTCCAACATTTTAACATTTGAAACGGGTTCGGACCTCAATTTTGTTCGCCAACATATAACACAAGGGCATAGTGATCGGATAATCCACGTAACTGAGCAGTTTGAATACAACTTGGCAATCTCAAACACCAGCTTTCGAATAATAAAAATCTACTAATGCGACTCATGGAATTCCCGTCGCCTCGATACCAAGTAAACCGATGACCGAAAAGAGGGAGATCAACCAAAGCAGTATGATCGATAAAATTCTTAAAAGAAGAAACCTCTGTCACACTCATCGACAAAGCTGCACTCTGCCTTTCCACCACCCCTGGACAACATTAAAATAACCACAGACACAAATGTTAAGGCCATCAAAAGTCGCCACTCTATCTGATAACAGCCCCCACAACACAAATTGACTCCCAGCATCACAAGGAGCATAAACATTAAAAAGGACAAAGTGTTAATTCGATTTTAGGAACCTACCCTTGACTGCCAACACACGGTCAAAAGAAAAGGATGTAAATACCTCCACCTCCTCCTACCATTTTTTTTATAATACCAGACTATTAGTTTGTTTTTATTTATTTCTTATGCTTTGCAAAATAGTATGATTAACCATAAACCAAGACATGAGAAACTCATAGGAACATATCACAACTCGTTATTTTCTTGGATGGATCAACTTGATATATGTCACACGAGCTTAACTAAATTGCTAGCTACATTGTATAATATATGTAGGGGTTAGAGTTTGAATTTCGGAAATCCCACTTATTCTTCTTAAAAGAAGAATTTCTAGCTATTAGACTATTTGCTTAACTAAATTGCTAGCTACATTGTATAATATATGCAGCTGTATCATAGTAATAAATATTGTTTTCCTACCGAATCTTTACTTGATTATTCCATGAAACTCTCTTTAACTTCTTGCTTTAACCTCGCCTCCGGTTCACCCAACGAGCTTTCTAGTTCACAACCCTATGAAACTAGCTCACTTGACCTTTGCTCGTTTAGCGAATCAACTACATTTCGAAATCTTAGGTTCTTATTCAACATCAAAGATCTACAAAAGTGAGAGGAAATAGATCATAGTAGCTTATTTGGCATAAAAAAAAAAAAGAATATTAAGTATTTACTTGAAAGTGTCATCTTCTCAATTACATAGTCATACATCATCAATTAAGCCCCCTCAAAAAGAGAAAGCTGACGAAGTCATTACTGTGCACGTTCCTCATAGTCATGATAAGTTAGATTCAAAGCAGTTTCCTTCTAAGGCGGCAAAAGTAAGCTCTGCCTCCCCAGTGAAATCACCTCAGGCAGTTTCCACAATAACTAAGTCAAATGCTGAGCGGAGTAAATCTTCCAAACCTTTGCTTAAAGCTTCCAGCATTGCTACTCCAAAGAAAGCTGATAACGGGTCTTCAAAATCTTCACATAACCTCAGCTCTTCTCAGAACCAGGTTTCTGCTCATAAGAAGAAGCTGGCATCTTCAGCTGAAATTTCTAAGACTACTCCAAAGACATTGCCTCAGGCAGTTGACGTACCTGTGTCAGCAGTAGATTTTAAGGAGCCTGATGCACTACATGTTGATAGGTACTTATGCTTTATGTTCTTTTCATTTTGTTTGGTGTTGTTTGCTGATACTTTCCCTTCCTATTTTTTTTTATTGACATGACAAGGATTTAAATTTACTCCTGAATCTTTCGAACCAAGGACAACAACCATAAATCATAACTATAAATGAACATTAAATCCAAACTAATAAAACCATAAAAGCTTTCATTAATTAAATTGTAAAGAAACGTCATACTTAACATAATAAATCAACTCATATAAGAGTCTTAATTAAAATACAACAAACTAACAAAAACCTTAATATAATGTTCTTAATAAATTGACACACCAAATCAAACAAACTAATTAATTATGATCATGACTATGATCAAGTTCATGGTCTAGAGTCTAGGCTTCATTTTCCCTTCATTTGCCATCTTGAAAAGGTGAGCTTGTGTTGCAGCAGCCTTGTTGGGGGGGGGTTACTTAGATTACTTGCAAAACAAGTTAATAAGTATCATGTAAAATAACATGAATTTGACACTTATCAACTCTCGAACTTAGAACTTTGTTTTTCCTCAAATAAAAGTCCATAAAAATAATTCTCACACACTCAATGATGGTGCATATGAAATTTTAAAGGTTTTTAATCAACCAAACCAATTTTTAAAACATTTAAATATGCATGATACAGCTAGGTTGCTTTGCAAGGTTCAAAATTTATTACTTTTTGATGATCAAAGCAAAAATGTGATTATGCATGTATATCCAATATAATTCTTTACAATATGACAAATTTCGGAATCGTTCTCTATTTATTTGAATGATATTACAAACAGTGCTTTATAACTGTATAAATTCAACATATCAAGCACAATAATGAGAATAATAATCTCATAAACAAAACATTACTGAAGAAAAAAGAGTGACTTTTTCTGATACAAAGTGCGTGGAAACTGCTTAGGTTGTTGTTTGTTTTCCTTGTATAATTGTGAATTGATGCATCTTCCAGCTTTGCACTACGTTTATTTCCATTGTATTGCTCAAATCCTACAAAAGTATATCCACCATAAATATGTCAATATATTTCATTAAGAAAGTGGTTTAGCCTTAAACATTATACAATCTAGCTAAAACTGTTTATTAGGTTTATTAATCTCTTGAAATTTTGAATCAAACAAAATTAATATGAAGCATATAACTATATTTTGATTTTTAGTTCTTTTCTATTTCAGTAGTAATAAAAATAGGTTCAGATTAATATATTTTTTAAAATTATATAATATGATCATAATCTATAGTGGTTGGCCTCATGGACTCACCTGCTGCATCAGGTCTCATCTTTATTGTTACAAATTGCCAATAATAATATTTTAAAACATTGAACAATCGAATTTTTTAAATTAAAACTTCAAAAGGTATACGTAATTTCACATTTAAACCAAATTTCACATTTAAACCTAATCCCACAAGGTTTATAGAGAAACTTTCTCAATGACACAACACATGAATGATAAAATTTAAAAGAAATATGATATTAAATGATATGAATAAATTTTAACATTTATGTGTGTTACCTAATACTTTTGATTTGAAACTATACCAAAGTAGGTATTTATCAGGTTTATATTATAAGCATTGTAATTGAATAATATAAAAGTATTTTAATTATTATGTTTTTTGTGTGGGTTGTACGTAGGAAGAAGTATACCGTTGGATACTATCGTAAACCACCAATTAGTAGTGGTAAGGAGGAGGTGGTGAAGAGTAGATATAGTGTGGAGGAGGTGGTGAGTAAGTAGGAGGAGGAGGAGACTTGTACTTGTAAACTGGTGGTGGTGGTGAATAGACGGGAGGAGGTGGTGACTTGTACTTGTAAACTGGTGGAGGTGGCGAGTAAACGGGTGGAGGTGGGGACTTGTACTTGTAAACTGGTGGAGGTGGTGAGTAGACGGGAGGAGGTGGTGACTTATACTTGTAAACTGGTGGAGGTGGTGAGTAAACAGGTGGGGGTGGTGACTTATACTTATAAACTGGTGGTGGTGGTGAGTAGACAGGGGGGGGTGGGGACTTATACTTGTAAACTGGTGGAGGAGGTGAGTAGACAGGTGGAGGGGGTGACTTGTACTTGTAAACTGGTGGTGGTGGTGAGTAGACGGGGGGAGGTGGGGACTTATACTTGTAAACTGGTGGAGGAGGTGAGTAGACAGGTGGAGGGGGTGACTTGTACTTGTAAACTGGTGGTGGTGGTGAGTAGACGGGGGGAGGTGGGGACTTGTACTTGTAAACTGGTGGAGGAGGTGAGTAGACAGGTGGAGGGGGTGACTTGTACTTGTAAACTGGTGGTGGTGGTGAGTAGACTGGTGGAGGTGGTGACTTATACTTGTAAACAGGTGGAGGTGGTGAGTAGACAGGTGGAGGTGGTGACTTATACTTATAAACAGGTGGAGGTGGTGAGTAAACTGGTGGAGGTGGTGATTTATACTTGTAAACTGTAGGCGGTGAACTATAATGGTAAGGAGGAGGTGGTGAGTGCACTGGTGGAGGTGGAGAGGAATAAATGTAATTGTTCGCTGAAATTTGGGATGGCAGGCTAAGAGATATTATTGTCAATGCAATAGTAAGAGTAATGGAGGCCATTTGGAACCTCATATTTTCCTGTGGGTTTTGTTGTTGCTCTTATGAAAGTAGCAGCACCCTTTATATAGTTTTTTCTTTATCCATTTTACCTCAACTATTATTCATCTTGGTTGGTGTACTATGAATTGATACATTTTATAATTCAACTAGTAACCAACAACAAAAAGAAAAATATTATAATAAATTAAAAATCTAATAACTAGCAAAGTAATTATTTTCACATGAATTAAGAAGTAATTACAAATAGATCACATAGAGAAATAATTTTATCAAATTAGCTTGATAATTTAAAATGAAGAATAATAATTATAATAATCTGTCCCCGTAAGCTTAGCTCAGTTGGTAGTGACATTGCATATTTTATGCAGAGGTAGGTGTTCGAACCTCTAATATCAATTATAGTGTATAATATGAATAAAAAATACAATTTTAAATAGATATTCAAATTGACAGTCTTTTTAAAACAATCTAAGTATACAAATATTAAAATAAAATTTTAATTAGATATTCAAATTGACAGTTTTTTAATACAAACTAAGTTTACAAATATGAAAACTAAGTCAAACTAAGTTTACAAATGTGAAAATTAAGTCAAACTAAGTTTACAAATGTGAAAATTATTATGATACATGCAGCTATTATTAAAAAAATGGCTTGCTTTGAATAAGTGAGTATGCTTTTTGGACCAATGCGTCCCAAGTTGGGTATGATTTTGAAATGTAAACAAAGGAATAAAGATAGCTTATTAGCTGGAAAATGTTGACAGTGCTTTTATTTTCTTTACAGAAAGTATATACCAGTCATTATTTTAATATATTTTGGTTTTATATGCTGTTTTTAAATTTAGTAAAATTAATATACGTGTAGTGACTTAACATATTTAATAAAATTATTATGCCCTTTCACAAACCTTGAAAAAATTAACATATTTATCATATGTTGTGTCTGCCTTTTTTTTTGAAGGAATATGTTGTGTCTGACTTGGCAGCCCCAATAATTTTCATAATATTTATCTGTTTATTCCTCTAATCAATTGAGAGAGATCGTAAAAGTTAGAGTCAATTTAAGTTTTAAAATGTATAGTTTAGAAATAAATAAAATATTAAATTATATCAAGCTAATTATAACATGCAATGCAATTATTTTTATGAAAATTTAAAATCATCTTTTCTTCAATTATTTTTCTTACGATATTTTATAAAACGTGTTTCTCAACATTATTATCAAATATCGATGTATATTGAAGGTATATTGACGGCTTCATAAATTTAATGTTTTTTATTTCATAGAAATTTCAAGTTATTTGGAAAAAAAAAAGTTATTTGGAAAGGAAAATGACATTTATTTGAAAAGGAAAATGACATTTAGTAACGTATGATGGCTAATACATTGCATAAAGAGACCGAGTTTTTAGTGTGTCAAATATTAAAAATAGTTGACGGGTCTTCACCAAAAAACAAAAGTTCAAGGGTATGTGAACTTTTATCATTTTTAATAAAATATGAGTTTTTTTGGTAGAAATAAAATATGAGTTTTATTACGATAAAAACTGAAAATACAAATAATCTTTAGTAAAATTTACTAAAAATAACATTGTTCATATTTAGATCAGATTCATATTAGATGTCCCCTTCAATTTTAAACCGACTCCATAAAGCATTGTCAATCGCCTGTCGTCGTGGAACCACAAGTTCCTTTCATTCGATGGTCGTCTGGTTTTTCTTAAAGATGTCATGTCCTATATTCCGGTTTACTTTCTTTCCTTTTTCAAAGTCCCTGCAAGTATAATATCCTCTATTGAATCTATTTTTAAAAAAAAAAATTGGGTGGTGGTGGTGAGGATAATAAGAAAATATATAGCTTGGATAAATTGGGAGTCTATTTGTACTCCAAAGGAGGACGGAGGTTTGGGAGTTAGGAGGGTGGGTGCTTTTAATTTATCTCTGTTGGATAAGTGGTATTTGAGGATGTTGGTGGAGAAGGCGGGCTGTGGTACCGTGTCTTGAAAGCCCACTACAGTGAGGAGGGGGGCGGTTGAAGGAGGGAGGTAGTCATAGTTCAGCTTGGTGGCGGTCATTGTGTAGGATCCGAGAGGGATTGGGTGAGGGTGTTGGGAGTTGGTTTGATAATAATACTCGCCGGTGTGTGGGAGATGGTAGAGACACTTTATTTTGGCATGACATATGGGTGGGGGAAAGTACCTTGAAATCAAAATTTCCCCGCCTCTATGAGCTTGCAATGAATAAGGAGTGTTCGGTGGCGGAGGTGAAGAGTGTGTTGGGGGCGGATGGTGCTGGGGAGAGGCTATGGCGCCGCAGGTTCGTTTGCTTGGGAGGAGGAGAGTGAGAGGGAGTGTTCTGTCTTGCTTCATAACATTGTTTTGCAGGAAAATGTTCACGATGTCTGGCGGTGGATGCTAGATCTTATTCAAGGTTACACGGTGAGGGGAGCATATCGCTTTTTCACTACTTCTGGTGATCCCGTGGATATGACTCTTGTTGACGACGTCTGATAAGATAAATCCGCAAGTGCCCAGTTTTACCGAAGTAGTAATAAAAGAGTATCGTTCTGACAGGGAGTTGGTTAATTCAATTAACTTTCAATAAGGATTAGAGAAGAGTTTAGTTGAAAAGGTTGTATTTTGTTTTAAGAAAATAACAATAATAATATAAACACCTTGGGATTATTGGTTCATCATGGTGACAAACCCGTCACAAACAAAACCCTAAACCTAGCCTTTATGTTGTACTTATTTTCTAAAGACAAGTTTCTCTTTAGCCTATCACATCTTTTCTCGGTCTCAGTGAGTGGGTTTCTCTAGCAACCACGCCTATTCTCATGGTTGATTGCTATTGAAATCCTTGAAGCTCGAAACTTTATATGTCTCAAGGTTTGCTACACTATTCTCATGTTTCGTAATCCTTGTCTAAATTCATTTGCTCCAATATTAAAACTTCATCTCTCGATCCATCGCTTAATATTTGTGATGAATCAATAACAACTATTAAACTTCATCTCTCGATCCATCAGTTAATATTTGTTATTGATTATAAGAACAATGAATTTAGATTAGAAAATAGGTTCACTTAAAGTTAGGGTTAGAGATTTAGTTTTCTTAGGATTAAGTCATTAGACTCATCCAACAATCCTAAGACAAGAAGAGTCTACTCACTCATGTTCATCGTAGACATAAAGAAGAAGAAGAAGAAGAAGAAGAAGAAGAACATAAATAAATAAAAAGAGGAACTTTTATTATAAGAACAATTGTCACTTATCATTCTCAAAAACAAAAAATGATTATACAAGCTTGATGGCTGCTCTATTTATAGTCTAACATTGACTTAAGCCCTAAGAAATAAATTACTAAAGTGTTGCACAAGAAACCATGGGCTCTAGGTCAGAAATACTAAATTAGGCAGCTTGTCGAAGAAGCAAAAGCAACAAAAGGACAACAAGGGGCGCGCCATGCTTTATATTTTGGTGAAGGATCTTCAAAAAATTTGCACAAGATATTTTTGTATGAGATCTTCATATTTTTGGCACAAATTAGTTCCAAATCTCCTTTCTTTTGCTCCAAGACTCAATCTTTTGAATATTCGTTCTTGAAATAAAATAATTTGCAATTGAAGTAAAATAGTTCTAAAAAGGAAATAAAAGGAAATAAAAACATATAAAATCTAAATAAAATAAACTCAAATATTATATAAAAACACTAATTATTGACTCATCAACTTTTGACATAAACAAATCCCTACAAAGGTGTCTCTGTTTGTTTGGCGCCTTCTTCGCAATAGACTTCCATCAAAGGTCAATTTGGTGCGTCATACAACAAGAATAAATAGTAGGACCCTTCATAACATTTTCCAACTTAAATCCTACCATCTCACCACTCACTTGAAAAACAATCCTACCGTTCTTAACATCAATGATAGCTCCCGCAGTAGCGAGGAAAGGACTTCCTAGAAGGATATGGACGTCAGGGTCCTCTTCAATGTCAACTACCATAAAATCAGTAAGGATGTATATCTCTTCTATCTTAACGAGGATGTCCTCAACAAATCCAGCCGGATGGATAGTAGAACGATCAGCTAACTTCAAGGTCATCTCGGAGGGTCTCAACTCACCTATACCCATCCTCTTAAGGAGTTACAAAGGAAACAAGCTAACACTAGCTCCTAGATCGCATATGGCTCTATCAATGGTCTCACTCCCAATCTCACAAGGGATTGCAAAACTACCTGGATCGCGGAGCTTTGGAGGCAACTTCTTAATGATAACACTACTTTCCCTAGTCAAAGATATTGTCTCATTACGCTATATCTTCCTTTTCTTTGAAAAACTGTCTTTTAAAAATTTAGCCTATAGAGGCATTTGAGACAAAGCTTCCACAAAGGGAATATTAACGTATGTCTTTTTAAGCATATCAACAAACCTATTAAATTGTGCCTCCAAGTTAGGGTTAACAAGCCTTAGTGGGAAAGAGACTTTGGGTTTATCAAGCGGTTTTTTATCTTCTCCTATGGCTTTCTCACCTTGAAACTTAACACTCTCTCCCTCAATGTTCTTAGCTTAAGCAATAGTATCCTCTAATTGTTTACCACCCCCTAATGTAATAACATTTATGTGGGTTTTGGGGTTGACTTCAGTTTGACCAGGAAAAACACCCAGTGTTTGAGAGGAAGCAGCCACTTGTTGGGCCACTTGGGATATTTGAGTTTCAAGCATCTTGGCATGAGTAGCAATAATGTCAACCTTGGATGTGAGTTTGGAGAGAGAGTCATTCAGAAGTCTGGTTTCGTTTTTAAGCTCTTGGAGCTTTTTAGATTGATTCATGACATAACCTTCCATTAAAATTTCTAAACTAGATTTCCGAGGGGCTCTCTTGTTGTTTGCATAATCAGGTGGTGCTATTTGTCCATAGGAATTTTGAGGGGTTTTGTAAAAAATTTGATTTTGCCTCATTACTTGGTTGTATTAAGCATAATTCAATTGCTCAACACCTTCAATAGCATTACCTAGTTGGCAATCAACACCTGTATGGCCAAACACACCACAAACTTCACAAGAAGGTAATACAGGGGAAAAGGTGACAACACTAGTATTCATTTTATCAAATTTTAGAATGAGTGCGTCAACCTTGGCAGCTAGATGATCAAGGGAGGAAATTTCATACATACCTGCTTCCTTTTTAGAGGGTGAAGAAACAGTGATGGATCTCTCACTAGTCCATTGACAGTGGTTTTGGGCCATATCCTCGATCAAGGCGTATGATGTTGTATAGTTCTTATTCATTAAAGCTCTACCTGCAGCTGCATCAACAGTCATTTTTGTGGTATATGTAAGACCATTATAAAAAGTGTGGACAATAAGCCACTTCTCTAGACCATGGTGGGGACAAATTCTAAGCATTTCTTTGAAATTCTCCCACGCATCATAAAGAGATTCCCCATCTTTCTGAGTGAAACGTGTGATTTGATCTCTTAGTTTAGCAGTTTTAAAGGGGGGAGAATCGGGCAAGGAATGCTTGCCTCATTTGATCCCATGAGGTGATGGAACCAACTTTCAATGAAAGAAACCAAGCACTAGCTTTATCCCTTAAGGAGAAAGGAAAGAGGTGTAGCCTTACTGCCTCTTGATTTTCCTTCAAGGTTCCACTGAGTCTTAAAAAAGTTGAAATATGCAAATTCGGATTCTCAGTGGGTGATCCGGAAAACTGTTTTTGCTGCACCAAGTTAAGTATTGCAGGTTTGATTTCAAAATTGTTACCCTCAACCGTTGGCTACACAATAATAATTTGTGGCTCTTCCATAGAATGGGTTATATACTCCTTAAGAGAGCGTTCTGTAACGCCCCATTTTTATTATTTATATATTATATCGAGTTTAGTGTCTTTTATATATTTTATTTGAATATTTGCGATGTGTAATTTTTGGTATTTATTAGTGGGTAGTTATTAGTAGTTTGTTATGATATAAATAGTGAAGGAATCTAATTAGATTAGATTTAATGAGGCATAAAGGTAAGTTGGTAATTGGAGGAGTTTGTTAGGTTAAAAAGATTAAGTGAGAAACAAACTTTTGGTGGTTATAAATAGAGGAGAACATTAGAGAATTAGGGTGAGAACTAGAAAAACAGTTTTGGGAGAAAAACAGATAAAACTTGAAGAACACGGTTTTTGAGAGAAAAGAGGAGAAACTTGTAGAGTTCTGAAGAATCAACCAATCTAAGGTAAGAGTGGGATTAACCTTCTTTAATCATAAGTATATAATTCTGAAAAAGGTTTAATCTTGTTGATGTTGAATTTTGTTGTTGTAGAAGTTAGGTTTTGAATTGAATTAGATTGTTAAGATTATAGATAATCCCATGAATTAATTTGAAAGTTGATGTTTAGGTTGTAGAATAATCCTAAGTAATGTTTCCTATCAAATTTGGGCATTGGGTAGTCAAAATTTGGGTTTTTAGGTGAAAAATGGAGGAAATCCGTAAATGTTCTTTAGAAAACAGGGCCCAGTTTGTTTAAGCGAGCCCCAAGCGAACTCACAACTGAAATTGAGCTTGCTCTCGACGTTACGTTCACTTGAGCGAGCCATTCTTCGCTTGAGCGAACTGCACAGTAACAACATACCCTGTTTTACGTTCTTGCGTCTTTTTAACACGTTTCTGTTTTGAATTGGCCTTTGGTGTAAACATGAAAGTATTAGATAATTAAGTTAGCTTTCCAATGGCTCTGGTTTGACTTGAAAATATTTTGTGGATTTTGAATTATGATAGAAACACTCCAAGTGGGTCTTGGAAGACTTTTAAGAAAATTTAGCATAAACGCTTCTAAATTAACCCGAAACTTTTGGTTTGTTTCAAAACTTCGAATCCTAAGTATTATGAGTTCAATTAGATTGTTTAAGAGTATTAAATCTATGTCTTGATGAATCAAACTTAGTTTTCTTTTGATAATGAATTGGTGAATCATATTGATATGTTGTTATTGATTTATGGTTGAATCTATGATTATATGATGATTATATGAAAGTTGTCTATGTGATGTTTATATGGAAGTTATATGATGTTTATATGAAGGTTGCTTATATGATGCTTATATGAAAGATGTTATTGTTGTTGTATTTGAAGTTGTGTCCTTGTATAAATGATTGCTAAAGTTGAGGGCTTGATGCCCTGTTTAGTCGAATTATGACATTAAGTTGAAGGCTTGATGTCTTGTTAAAGTTGAGGGTTTGATGCCCTGTTTAATCGAATTACGACATTAAGTTGAAGGCTTGATGCCTTGTTAAAGTTGAAGGCTTGATGCTTTGTTAAAGTTGAGGGCTTGATGCCCTGTTCAGTCGAATTACGACATTATGTTGAGGGTTTGACGCTCTGTTGGTACCACGTGCATAACTATATTGCATTTTGATAAGTTGTTGTTGTTACGTTGTTGTTGTTGTTACGTTGTTAATTTGTTGTTGCTACGTTGTTGAGTTGTTGTTGTTACGTTGTTAAATCG
Organism: Medicago arabica; assembly: GCA_946800305.1. NCBI lineage: Eukaryota > Viridiplantae > Streptophyta > Magnoliopsida > Fabales > Fabaceae > Medicago > Medicago arabica. The sequence goes on from OX326966.1 coordinate 49,047,306, forward strand.
TTGTTGTTGCATTGATAAATGAAGTTAATTGATGATTGTATCTGAAATTAAATGAAGTAATTATTGATGATTAATTGTTGATGTTCTATGTTGATTGATTCCTTTATGTGAATTAATTGTTGATGATTAGTTGGCGTCGTTTTATGTTGATTGATTCCTTTATGTGAATTAATTGTTGATGATTAGTTGTTGCTGTTCTATGTTGATTGATTCCTTTATGTGAATTAATTGTTGACGATTAATTGTTGTTGTTTTATGTTGATTAATTCTTCTTTATGAATTGTTGCTTATTATTAATGAATGTGAAATCTCACCCCTTCTGTTTGAATGTTGTCTCTACGTGGGTAACGTGCAGATATCTAGGAGTAACCGATGATGTGAGTTGAGTTCTTGTGTCGTCATAGAAGTCATGCTCTGATACGTAACGGGATGAGGATATTTATATGTTTTGTTTTTCCGTTGTTACGTATCTTTTTATAAGTCGTTGTTGAACTAATTTTAATTTGGAAATTGAATTTTATTATGTTGTCGACGTTGAGGCCTAGTGCCAAGTTTTGAATTAAAACGTTGAATATTTTCCGCTGCGACATTGTTTAAATTATCGAAAGCAGTTGTTTTAATAAATAGTGATTTTAACCCTATTTGTGATGAAATGATTTTTGAAGAACGAAATGTGACACCTGTTTGTGATGAACTCTGATATATTTTATGTTTATTTACATGTTGGAAAAACGGGGTGTTACACGTTCCGCAACAATAGCGATAGTATTTCATGCTTCTCTCTTTTTTTTATGTAAGAATCTTTCGATCTCGAGAATTACTTCACCAAGACTTTTGCTTCTTTGCATAAGAGAAAGAGAACCCAAGAAGTTAACGGTAAAAAGAAAAAGAGAAGAAGAAAAATAAAAGAAAAGAAAAAGAAATATTCTAACCACTACTAAAAAGTTAATTAAATTGCTTAACTCTCCGGCAGCGGCGGAAAAAAACATAATGAGATAAATTCGCAAGTGCACGGTTTTACCGAAGTGGTAATAAAAGAGTATCATTCCGACAGGGAGTTAGTTAATTCAATTAACTTTAAATAAGGATTAGAGAAGAGTACAGTTGAAAAGGTAAGTTTCTCTTTAGCCTATCACATCTCTCGGTCTCAGCGAGTGTGTTTCTCTAGCAACCACGCCTATTCTCATGGTTGATTGCTATTTAAATCCTTGAAGCTCGAAACTTTATATGTCTTAAGGTTTGCTAGAATATTCTCATGTTTCGTAATCCTTGTCTAAATTCACTTGTTCTAATATTAAAACTTCATCTCTCAATCCATCACTTAATATTTGAGATGAATCAATAACAACTATTAAACTTCATCTCTCGATCTATCGCTTAATATTTGTTATTGATTATAAGAACGGTGAATTTGGATTAGAAAATAGGTTTACATAAAGTTACGGTTAGAGGTTTAGTTTGATTAGGATTAAGTCATTAGACTCATCCAACAATCTCAAGACAAGAAGAGTCTACTCACTTATGTTCATCGTAGACATAGAGAAGAACATAAATAAATAAAAAGAGGAACTTTTATTATAAGCAGAATTGTCACTTATTATTCTCAAGAACAAAAGATGATTATACAAGCTTGATGACTGCTCTATTTATAGTCTAACATTGACTTAAGCCCTAAGAAATAAATCATTAAAGTGTTGCACAATAAACCATGGGCTCTAGCAGAAATACTAAAATAGGCAGCTTGTCGAAGAAGCAAAAGGACAATAAGGGGCGCGCCATGCTTCATATTTTGGGGAAGGATCTTCAAACATTTTGCACAAGATATTTTTGTATGAGATCTTCATATTTTTGACACAAATTTGCTCCAAATCTCCTTTCTTTTGCTCCAAGAATCAATCTTTTAAATATTCGTTCCTGAAATAAAATAATTTGCAATTGAAGTAAAATAGTTCTAAAAAGGAAATAAAAGGAAATAAAAACATATAAAATCTAAATAAAATAAATTCAAATATTATATAAAAAAACACTAATTATTGACTCATCAACGTCTGACATAAACAAATCCCTTCAAAGGTGTCTCTGTTTGTTTGGCACCTTCTTCGCAATAGACTTCCAACAAAGGTCAATTTAGTGCGTCAGCAAGTTCTCCAATCTCCTGACACAGCGTGCATTTTAGGCTGTGTTGAGTTAGAATCGGCAACACATATGTTCTTAGCCTGTGACATATTCAGTTCGCTTTGGTCCCATGTGTGGCAGTGGTTAGGTATTTCTTCGGTTTCTTCTGGCGACATTAGACAACATTTCTTCCAATTTACTAATATGTCGGGACTACCGAGATTCACTCATTTATTCTTGAGAGTTATTTGGTTCGCCTCTGTTTGGGTGTTTTGGAAGGAAAGGAACAACCGTGTCTTTAATAATACGGCTTCTAATTCTTCTACTCTTGTTTATCAGGTTAAGTTGAATTCATTTTTGTGGGTGAAATCAAAACAGCCGACATTCAGCTATAGTTTTCATGATTGGTGGAAACATCCACTTCTTTGCACGGGTGTTCAATTGTAATTTTATTATTTTTGGTGCTCTCTTCTTGTCACGCATCTTGATCTTGTAACTCTTGGGTGATTTGTCTTTTGCACACCTTGTGCAGGGTGAATCATTGTTGTTATGTATATCATTTTAGTTTGTTAAAAAAAAAAATCGACTCTATAATTCCAACCTTATAATTAAATGTTGTCTCTAATATTGGAAAACTAAAGATTTAGGAATTTCAATTTCCCCAACTTGGTAGTATTTTATAAATGATTGTGTGATAAATGATCTACTTGGTACCTATGTTGAAAAAACTCCGTGAATTTTTTTATATAATATAATATGAAACAGATAGATTCTTCAATTGACAAAAATATCATAATACAAATTTAAACAATAAAAAATTAGAGTTGATGATATGACATCTTCATCCTTTCTTTTTATGCATATAATGTTGGCTAACACTTTGAATCGAAGAGACTGAATTTTAATTTGGCTCCATAATAAATGACCGTAACCCTAATTTAACCAATTTAGTATTTTTTTTTTTTCTTTTCTAAAACGATTCCTTGATATTAGATCAACTCCTAAGAATTAAGATCATAATCATTAACCAGTGCATTTTTACTTCTTTTTTTGACATGCAAAACAAAACCAAGCACAAAGTGTTCAAAGGACAATACTTCCTTCGGTCATTATTATAAATAATAATTTTTTTTTTATGGTCATTCAATAACTGATGTATGTGGTCTATATATAGACCATTTACATCAGTTTTTGAATGAACTTAAAAAGTGAATTTTTGCTTATAATAGTAACCGAAAAGTACTATGAAAGAATATCTGCTCCTTCCATTTGCAGCTAATCCTAAGCTCACTCACACTCATGCATGGAGCTAGTATCTGAGGTTATGTACATAACCGTCACTAATAAAATATCAATTATTACAAAACTTAGCTCAGAATTCTTGAATTATTTAGATTATATGCACGCATTGTCAACAAAGTTTAAAGTTAGTTTATTTGATAAGAAGTTTGTTCATAAGGACGTAACGTTCAACTTTTTAACCATTTTTGAGAAATTATTAAAAAATCTAAATTAGCAGAGATAAAAGATATATGTTTCTTTTTGGTAAAACGAGCGATGAGAGAGTCCAGAGAGAAGAACGGTCATGGTGCAACTAGGGCAAGCCTAATGCTACTACGTCGGAGATTGGGGGGGGGGGGGGGGGGGGGGGTATGGGGGAAATTGGTTTGTGGTCAGGTCAAGGAAGAGGAAAGCGATGCAACTAGAAGCTGGAAGAAGGGACATGTCAAGGGAATGGCAGATGATGATCACTTTTTTTGGCACTGAAGGTACACGGACAACACAGGAAGATGGCGAAGTGAGGAATAGTACGACGGGTAGTGCAGGTGCGGCAGCTGTTTCCACTCAACATGGAACAGTTTATTCTTCTACTGGCAATAAGGTATTCTACTATTTTACTAATATCCCGGATTGCCTGCTGATAGAATTTTGGCAAGTGTACCAAATACTATCGAAGTAGTAAAAATATTGTTCCCACAAGGACTGATTTTAATCTCAATAAGTCAAGTACGTTATTAAAATAGGATGTATAAAAGTTGTTTTGTTTTGCCACTAGGAAGTAGATTGGTTTGATTGCATAAAACTTAATAACAAAAAGTTAAATTTTTTAATAACGTATTCTTATGAATGATTTTTGTTGATAAGAATAAGAGAGAGATGTGTTTAGGTCTTTCGAATCATCGATGTTCCCCTAATTGGTATACTGCACCTATTCTTATGAATGATTTTCTAGTTCCACGGTAGTTAACAAAATAGTCGTAATCAATCCCTTGAGTTAGGACCCTCCTCTAGGATTACAGCCCCTAATTTCTTAGGTGGTCTAATAATCGTCGAAGGTTTAAGCATGTTAACCTAATATCACTAATAAAGAATCATCCATTTCTAGACTAGCTATGTTTATTAGAACAATTCAATTAGGTCTAAGTCGAAAGCTAGGGTCAGTAGTCATTCGTTCTCACTAAATCATATATATATGTGATCAGGATATATAAAACATTAAGAACAATTGAATTGAATAAAAACTAGATTGTCATTCACAATAAATAGAGTTTCACAACAACGTAGATCAATTACGGTTGCAAAGAATCATCTCAGATCTAACCTCTAATGGATTTAGCTACTCATAATGGTGTTTATAAATAACATAATCATTAGAGGAAACAATACATACATGAATTGGTAAAAGAGTGAAGAAATCGCCCTTCTAGCCATCTTGTAGTCTCAAAATCTCACTTTGCTCTTCTCAAATCGTAACCCTTGTTTTCAGAATAGCCTTCAGCTTAAATAGGCATAGAAATTCGCCCAAAATCGTGTCACGTTTTGGTTAAATCGTGACACATTTTTGCCTTGTGTAACAAACAACTGAATTAAGGTTTCTTCAAATCTTGTCACGATTTGGTCATCGTGACACGTTTTTTCCTTGGCAGAGAGCATGTTTTGGTCTTCACAAATTGTGTCACGTTTTTTCTAAATCGTGACACGTTTTTTTCTTTGTAGTTTTCTTCAGTTTTTCTGCTTTTCTTGCTGCTTAAGTTACCTTGTGAACTCCAATTTGTGATCAAAATACATGAAAAATTACGTAATGACGAGATGTCATCACCTACCTATTTTTCTTCTGAGATGATAATTTGAGGTTTGTGGAGTTTTAACTGAAGTATTCGTTGCTTGACAACGAATACAAGAGGACAAGTTTATGGTTTTGTAAGATTCTCAAACATTAAGAATGCTAATAAATTATCAAAGGCTTTGAAAAATGTATGGTTTGGTCATTTAAGGGTTTGGCCTAAAGAAGCTAAGTTTGACAGGTTCGCGGTGAATGATAAGAAGTTGTTGGTTGTGTCTAAACCTGTTAGGCGTAAGGAGGAGGGTGTAGTAGAGAAGAAGGAGGTGGTTCGGGTTAATGGGGAGGGAGAAAAAAATGTGAGAATGAGTGAGGAAGTATTTGCGGATGTAGGAAAGGGAAGAAACGAGTAGGGAGAAAAAAGTGTGAGAGTGGGACAAGTGGATGTGCGGGTTACTATTGAGGGTGGAAGCTCGAAGGGGAATTGGAAGGTGAGGGAGGATGCGTTTTCACCGGTTTTACAGAAGATGGCGGAGTGGAGGCCGAAGGTGGGGAAGAAGACGAACACTATTTTCTTGAATATTGATGTGGAGGGGAAGACAACTAGGGTGTCTGAGGAAGAGATAGATAATTTACAGGAACCTACTAAGCTTGCATTCACGGATAGTCACGGCTTCAGAAAGTACTTGTTTGATCCAGTTGACAAGGAATGGGCTGATTCCGGTATTGTGGCAACGGTAACAACGGGGGAAACAACTTTAGCAATACAACAACGTGTGGAGGATGCAGGTTTTATTCATGTCGAAGTAATTCCGAGGGGTGGTGACAAAAAATTTCTTCGTAGTCGTAATAATGAGGATGTATGGAAAATATTTAATGAAGCACTGGATTTTTTTTAATATGTTTCTTTCTGATGTTCATAAATGGTCACCAAAGGATTTACGGTATGAACGTGTTGCTTGGGTACGTGCGTAAGGGACGCCGATTCATGCGTGGAACACAAATTTTTTCAAACTATGTGTCTCACACTGTGGAAAGTTTGTTAGGGCCGATGAATGCACTTTGGATAGAGGGAGAATAAACTTTGCTTGTGTTCTGATTACTACTACTTATTTGGAGGTGTTGAATACCACGAAGATAGTTTTGGTTGATGGGTGCCAAGTTTCTATTTAGTTGATAGAGGAACGGGGATGCTACCTCGGTGAGGATGTTTTTTTAACGGAGGAAGTCATTGATTCTCCGCATAATGAGGACGGTTCCCAACAATTTATGGAACACAGCTTAGATAATGCAAGAGGGGATATCGAAGTCTTAATAGATGACTAGCAAAGGGACTGGAACGAGCCTAATGGTCTCCCTAATGACAACATTGTCGTCGGTAATGATACCTCAAGGCAAAATGGCACCGCGAGTGGGAAGAAAACGGATACAGAAGTTCTTCATGCTATTGATATTCCATCACAACGTAATTATTTGGCAGAGCTACCTATTCAACCGGTCCATTGTTTAACGGCATAAGTTAGTATTATCCAAAAGAAGAGCTCATATGTTGTCAGTAAGAAAAAGGAAGTTGGTGGTTTCAGACACTTCTCCCAAAACTTGAAAAGAATAGCACAGATGCCCGCCAAAGATAGAAGAGAAATTCTAAAAAATTTAAAAAAGCATGCAAGGGACCAGCGAGCTAGATTTTTATCTCATTCCAACAAATTAAAGGGTGTTGCAAGATCTCAAGGTGCTAAAATAATTTCTGATACTTCTATTTCTTCAGTTAATAAAGATTGGGTGAACTGGGTGTCATTACAAGGTGATAATAAGGCAACTGAGGACGATGTGCGTGATATAGGGGGATTGCTTGGTGTGAAGTATAAAGGGGACAAAATGAATAAATTTAACGTCTTATCAAAGGAGGGTAGGCAGGAACTTAGAGCGGAGGTGGGAAGAATTTTGTCAAAAAGGGAGTCGGGAGGGAGTGGTGGAGCTTGTTGACCGTAGCGGTTGGTAGGTGTGCGTTGGGGTGTTGATTGGTTCAAATGAAGATTATTTCTTATAACGTGAGGGGTTAAGTGAGTTTGAGAAAAGAAGTGAGGTGCGGAAGATGGTTGTTGAAAAGAAGCCTTTTGTTTTATGCTTAAGGAATCCAAGTTGTCTGCCGTAGATGACGTGTTAGTAAAGTCTATTTAGAGGAGCTCACCGACGGGTTATTATTTCCAACCGTCGGTAGGAGCTTCTGGTGGTCTTTTAACGGTGTGGGATCAAAATTGTGTCGATGTGTGGTCCACTACTAGTTTTGCTCATGTTTTGGTGATTCGTGGCTGAGTAATTCAGACAGGTCAGGAATTTCTTATAGCTAATGTGTACGCACCTTGTGATACGCCTGGGAAACAATTGTTGTGGGATAGACCGCTGATTTTTGTACATAAAAATTTCAATGCAAATATTTGCCAATGTGGTGACTTTAACTCGGTTAGATCGATGAAGGAAATGAAGGGAAGGGGTTCTAGTTTCCATCAACATGATACAAACATTTTTAATAGATTCATAGATGATTGCTTATTGGTGGATTTGCCGATTTGTGGGAGATTATTCACGTGGTATTGGGGTGATGGGCTTTCGATGAGTTGGCTGGATAGGTATTTGTTATCTGTGAATTGGTGTTCTACTTGGCCGAATTGAATTCAGGTGGCTAACCAACGGGGGCTCTCTGATCATGTCCCTGTGGTTTTGTCAGTATATGTCGACAATTGGGGACCCCGACCTCTTCGTATGCTGAAATGTTGGGCGGATTTTCCTGGCTATTCTCAGTTTGTCCAAGACAAATGGGGTTTTTTCAACATTGAAGGATGGGGCGATTTTGTCTTGAAAGAAAAGCTGAAACTCATTAAAATCAATTTAAAAGATTGGCATCAATTATATTCACAGAATTTGGAGGGAAAATGCAATACGGTTAAGGAACGGATGTCGTTCCTTGATACTAAAGGGGAGACATCCGCCTTTTAGAGGAGGAGCTGACTGAGCTTCATGATCTTTCTCTGTCTTTGCACTCTTTATCACATACTTATACTAGTATGTGTTGGCAGCAGGCGAGATTGAAATGGTTAAAAGAAGGTGATGCCAACACAAAATTCTTTAATGGAGTTATGTCCTCCAGGAGGCGCCACAACGCCATTCCATTGTTACAAGTGAACGATGTTCAAGATGAGGGGGTTTAAAATGATTGTGAGGCTGTTTTCCATCATTTTTCTTCTCATTATAAAGCTACGGTTTTTGATCGGTCGGGGGTGGAGGACTTAAGATTTCGCAGGTGGTGTGTGGGGGAGTCAGGCGCTCTTGTTTGTCCATTTTTGTTGGAGGAGGTGAAGCAAGAGATTTGGGATTGTGATAGTTACAAGATTCCAGGACCGGACGACATCACTTTTGGTTTTATCAAACAGTTTTGGCCGGAGTTGAAGGATGATTTCGTGCATTTTGTGGTGGAATTCCATCGCAACGGCAGATTGACAAAAAGAGTGAATGCAACATTTATTGCTCTCATTCCAAGGATCGACAACCCCCAACGGTTAAATGATTTCCGACCTATATCTCTGGTGGGATGTATGTATAAGGTTCTGGCTAAGATTCTTGCAAATAGACTCTGAGCAGTTATAGGAAGTGTGGTCTCAGACTCCCAGTCGGCTTTTGTTAAGAGTTAACAGATTATGGACGGTATATTGGTGGCGAATGTGGCGTGTCGCCTAAATAAGGAAATGTTGCTATTTAAGGTTGACGTTGAAAAGGCTTACGATTCAATTGATTTAAATTATATGGATACGATTATGCATAAGATGAATTTCCCAACTCTTTGGCGTAAATGGATGTTTGAATGTATTGGAACTACTACGACTTCGGTGTTGGTTAATGGGTGTCTTACGGATGAATTCCCTATGGAGAGAGGACTTCGTAAGGGTGATCATCTATCTCCGTTTCTTTTTTTATTGGCAGCCGAAGGCTTCAATTTTCTTATGTTGTCGATTGTGAATTCTGTTATTTCTAGATTGTCGAACTTGAAAAGTAAATTCTTCTCGTTATGTGGTCGTCTGGTTCTTTTGAAATCTGTCATATCACCTCTTCCGGTTTACTTTCTCTCCTTCTTCAAGGACCCCGTAGGTATAATTTCTTCTATCGAATCTTTATTTAATTTTTTTTTGGGGGGGAGGGGGGGTGATGGTTTTTGGAAAATTTCACGGGTGGATTGGGACTCTGTTTTTTTATCGAGGGAGGAGGGTGGACTATGCGTGAGGAGGTTGAGGGAGTTTAATGTGTCTTTATTAGGGAAGTGGTGTTGGCGTATGTTGGTTGATAAGGAGGGTTTATGGTATCGAGTCTTAAAGGATGGGTACGGGGAGGAAGGGTGTAACGTCCCATTTTTATTATTTAGTTATTTTATCGAGTCTAGTGTTATTTTAAATATTTTATTTGAATATTTGCTATGTGATGATTTTTAATATTTATTAGTAGGTTGTTATAACATAAAAAGTAGATGAATCTAATTAGATTTGATTTAATGAGGCATAAGGGTAGGTTGGTAAATGGAGGAGTTTGTTAGGTTAAAAGATTTAGTGAGAAACAAACTCTTGGTGGTTATATATAGAGGAGAACATTAGAGAATTAGGGTTAGAACAAGAAAACAAAGAACAAGAAAACAGAGAACAGAAAACAGAGAGCACGTAGAAGCAGTTTTTGGGAGATAAAGAGGAGAAGCTTGTAGAGTTCTGTAAATCAACCAACCTAAGGTAAGGGTGGGACTTTCATTCAATAATCTCGAGTCTATGATTCTGAAAATTTCATTTAACATTTTGTAGGTTGGTTTAGTTTTTGAGAATTGGAGAATTAAGGTTAAGAGTGATAATTGATGATTTATGTTATGTTGTTGTCGATTTGTAGTTGGATTCATGATTATGAGTTGTGGTTGTTGATGATTATTGTTGTTAATGTCATATATTATGAATTGGGTATGAATCATGTTGAGTTGTTGTTGATGATTGTGATGATTTTGAATGAATGTGAAGTTTGAATAATATAAGTTGCTTTTTCTGATTTTTTTTATCTCTGTCCCGAAATTTGAAAAGAAAACTGGTATTGATCGGTACAGAATTGGTCTTAGGTGTAAACATGAAGTTGTAGGTATGGATGTTAGTTTTCTAATCCCGTTGGTTTGATGTCAAAAAGATTTATAGAACTTGAGTTATGGTCAAATTACTGCACGTAGGTCACAATGAATTTTTATGGACTTTCTGCACAACTTTTTCGAATTTGAAATGAAAACTGGTATTGATCGGTACAGAATTGGCCTTGGGTGTAAACATGAAAGTTTTAGATAATTTTGTTAGATTTCAAGTGGCTTTGTTTGACGTAAAAATGACTTTTATTTTTTGAGTTATGATGAAAATACTCCAAGGAGGTCTTAGCAAAATTGTACGGTGACAACATTCTCTGTTTCATGTTTTTGCGTCTTTTTCACACGTCTCTGTTTTAAATTGGTCTTTGGCATAACCATGAAAGTTGTTGATAATTGTGATATCTTTCTAGTATCCTTTGTTTGACATGGAAATATGTTATGTATAATTTATTATGTTTTTACAAAAACGCATGAGCAATTGTTGATGTTTGAATACGATGTTATATGATGAATTGTTGATGTTTGAATATAATATTAATGATGATCTGTGAAGTTGTTATAAGATGATTTAATGTTGTTACTGATGATACATATAATCGTATATGCATTATGTGAATTATAAGTGATGTTTTGAGACGATGATTACATTTTGACATTGTTATATCTTGAGATTATCGATGTCCTGCCATGTTGCTGTTTACTATTGATTAAAGCTGCATGTGTCGGTCTAAGATGTGAGATGTTGATCCAAATTATTAGAGTCATATAAGACGTTCATGTTGTCTAAGTTGTAAGATGTTGAGTCCATGCATACTCATTTAAAGACGAGGGCTCATGCCCTAGGAGCTTTTGCTCAATAGCGACGAGGGCTCATGCCCTAGGAGTATATTTATGCTCAAAAGAGACGAGGGCTTATGCCCTAGAATGGTACCACATGCATGAGTAAAATGATAGAGTTGCATAGTCGAGTTAAGTTGCATTGTCGAGTTAAGTTGTTAAGTTGATTTATGAAATTGATATTGATGATGATAATGATGCTACATGATCATTGTTATGATATGTTGATGATGTTTATGTTGTTAAATATAATTGGTGAATTATATGCTTAACATTATTGTTTGTGAATCTCACCCCTTCTGCTTGGAAATGTTGCTCTTCGTATGAGTAACTTGCAGGAGATCGAGAATAAGTAGCTGTTAATTGATGTCGTAAGTGGCTATCTATCACTGTGTCTTTAGGTGCTCTGATACGTAACGGGATGGTAACTTTTGTGGCTATTTTCTATTCCTTACGTATTGCTCATGATTTTACATGACTATGATTTAGTTTTTGGATTATTACGAGATGTTTTGATGAGGCCTTCATGCCAAGACTAATTATATTATTGAATTAAAATCCGCTGCGAAGTTTTGAATATTTATGTTGACCAATTTATGAAGGATAAATTATTATTTATTCCATTTATGATTTTTAAGAAGTGTAGTATTCCGTTTATGTGGAAGAAAAAAATTATGATTATTTGTTATGAAATTTTATGTTGGGAAAACGGGGTGTTACAAAGGGGCGGTTAAAGGAGGGTGGGAGAGATAGCTCTTTGTGGTGGCGGATGATCTCTAGCATTTGTCGTTGTGTGGGGGTGTCGGAGGGGAGTTGGTTCGATAATAATTTGTGTCGGGTTCTAGGTGGAGGAGATAACACATTTTTTTGGTCTGATAATTGGGTGGGGGCGTGCCTTTACGGGTGCGATTTCCTCGCCATTTTTATTTGGCGGTTGATAAATGGTTTGTTGGTCTATATGGCTATTAAGTTGCTAAGCTAGAGGGGGGAGAATATCTTTTTGAAAATATTTCGGAGTTTATTAAAATCACGTTTAATAAAATTGACTATTGAAATCGTGCGCGAACAATCACAATAATAGACAAATAGCTAAATTAATGAGAATTAAGATTTCAATCTTAGAATTGAGAGATTCACGATTCAAATCTTATATACAATCAAAATTCAATCACCTTGAACAATTAACAAACCAAGAGACAATTTCAAATCAAATCTATATAACAATAAAGTTAATTATCAATTGAAAACACAATACACATGAAATTGAATAATTGAATTCGTATTGCAATTAATTGATCCAAGTAAAATTGTTTTAACCTAAATCAAATGAATTTAGATTAATCTTTTGAGAAAACACAACTTAGATCAACACTAGAAATTATGTAATCAATTATTCAATTAATCAAGTGCAATATTGAAAAGTAATGAGAAAAGAGAAGAGAGAACACCAGTATTTATAGTAGTTCACCCTTCTTCGTCCTCGCTAAGGGCTACATCTACTCTACTTGAAGAAGTACTCCTTCGCCAAGGTCATCCACTATGTAACAAAATTTGAATACAATGTGTTTACAAGAGTTCCTTGAAATTAAACCTAATTCTTCAACCCTTATGCAAACACTCCCCCAAACTTCAAGTACCCCTTGAATTTGGTGCTCCTTGAATCTTCAGATCCATGATTACCCGTGCACTCCTTCGAACTCTTCACTCGAGTCTTCAATGCTACGTCCGGCAAACAAACCCCCTTTGACTTCAAGAATGGTTAGAAATACCCCCAAGTCCTTTGGAGGTGGAATGAGATTATTCATTTCCTTTGAAAACCTTGATTAAGCCCAACCAATCTTCTTGAAAGAACCAACTTACAATCCCTACTGACACCCTAGAGAATCTATAAACTCAAATAACAAAGTGACTCTAAGAAAAAGTGTTTAATCTTGAAGAATGTATGAACAATGAGTTTTTCAGACCTAAAGAGAATAGATGCAAATGATTTAATAGTTTTGGAGTTATGAGGAAGAGACTATTTATAAAGAAGGATGATAAGGGTGAAATTTCGCACAAAAACAACTGTGTGAATCGATTCACTTAATAGTTGAATCGATTCAGACATTAAGAATTTAGGGCAAAAAGTTATGAGTGTCAAGGTGTTTTGAAACGAATCAAGCTGCCTAGATGAAGGTATGAATCGATTCAGGATTAGTGTGAATCGATTCATAGAAAGTCAGAGAGTTTAGTGATACAACTCAAAGGAAAATGATACGATTCAAACATGAATCGATTCATAAACATCATGAATCGATTCATAGCAAGTCAGAGACAAATGATATGATTCAGGTAAGAATGAATCGATTCGTGCAGAGTTAAACATTTGATAGACACAAATCTAGGGTGTTTTAACAGAATCTAAATGAACACCATACAATCTGAATAACTACTAAAGAGTAAAATCTAAAAACATCAAAACTGAAGAACAACGACTAAAGAATAAAGGATAACATCATCAAAACTATGGCTATAGGCTTCATGGGTGATGGTGTAGCAGATGGAGAGTAGGGGGTGGGCCGATAGTGGTGGTGTATGGGAGTGGAGGAGGCGTCTCTTGGCGTGGGAGGAGGAGACGGTGTCTAGGTGTGCATCTCGGTTTCATAATGTTGTTTTGCAGGACCATATTCTTGATAGGTGGTGGTGGATTCTTGACCCTATTCATGGCTATTCTGTTAAGGGTGCTTATACTTATCTCACGACGCCAGGTGTCCTTCAGGAGCGTGGTCTGTTTGACGATTTGTGGAAGAATCAAGTTCCACTTAAGGTCTCTGTTTTTGTTTGGCGTCTCCTCCGCAATCGAATCCCAACTAAAGACAACCTTATCCGTAGGCGCATCATTCCTTTCGACAACACTTCTTGCATTGGTGGGTGCGGTTCCTCCTATGCATTGGATCATCTCCTCTTTCATTGTGATCATTTCGGTATGGTGTGGCAACATATTTATCTGTGGCTAGGCATCTATTTTATAGCTCCAGCATCCGTTAGCGATCATCTTCATCAATTTGGTCATTTGGCGGAGCTACCGCGATCTACACACTCTTTTCTAACGGTAATCTGGGTGGCTATTGTCTGGGTTATTTGGAAGGAAAGATACAACTTGATTTTTAACCAGAAGATTGACACTTTGGATCATTTAGCATACACTGTAAAATTTATGTCTTTTTCTGCTTGGCTAAAAGCAAATATGCCTACTTTCACCTTCAGTTACAATGACTGATGGCGGCACCATTTATCTTGTATGGGTGTTCTAATGTAGCTTTGTTTTGTTTTGTCTTTCTTCTGGAGTGCTATTTTAAAGCACCAGACTCTTAACATTGTTTTTGTTATGTAGTTCTCTTTTACACACCTTATACGAGATAAATCACTTTTTGTGATCTAATATATTCCATTTTAACTTGTAAAAAAATAAAAATTAGCAGAGATAAAATTATACAAATAGTAATAACAAAGACAAAAGAACTACTTAAGAAGATATTATATTCAAAGACAGGTGTAATAATTAATTGTGTGGGAAAGGAACATATTTAGATCTTTTTCGATCTTGGAAAATCAATATCATATTGTATGTACAAGTGGCTAAGTTTCTCATACAATGACTTATCGATCTTAAATTTACACACTTTTGACATGCGATATTTTTTTTCCCAACTACAATAAATATTACTTAGCCAAGCTATTTAGATCATTACATGTGTTATATTTTTGATGTTAACATGATTATATGTCGTTATCATTGCATCATTTTCAAAATTGTTGAATAACGAATTGTTATTTTGAAATTTGAGTATGTTACAACTTAACTGGACAACCATGAAATTGCGTGTAACTTTTGTTATTGTTTACTGTCTAATCACCAGGGAGCTAATCAGGCGGCCATAGAAGTATAAAACCACACAATTTTAAGGTCTTCATTTGTATAATTTTAAAGGTCTTTTTTTAATATACCGTAATTAGAACAATCATATAATTTAATCATGATAAAATAAACAGGTGGATATATAGATGATATTCATTGATGGATTGTAGCATAAAGTATACAAATAGATATTAAACAAACTAGAAATGAGAGGTTTTACTATTTTTAATTTGAAAAAGAAAAAATGAGATATATTATTAACTCAAAAGTGATTCACCACGCATTAGACGTGCAACGAGAGAACCACCACTAAATGGATACAAAGTTACCGGTGCCTAGCAAGCAAGCACCGCCAAAAAGCAAGTAACAACGATGAAAAAATTAAACTACAACATCCATACATAAGAGGGGTGCTGCCACCCATCATGATAAGCAAAAACGAATGACGGCAGGTATGCCTTTAACCACAAATAAGAAGTCAGCTTCACTTTGTCAAGGATGGTGATGGCATCGGGTGTTGTGTTGTTGAAAACTCGGTTGTTCCTTGCCTTCCAAATACTCCAGAAGCTTGCAAACCAAATAATCTTGAAGAAAGAGTGCGATGATCGTGGCATACTCGTCAAGTGACAAAACTGATGAAAGTGATCACGTGCTACCCAAGGAAGATACCGTGGAAATCTGTAGCCACAGCCAAACAAGTTTCCACACACTACCCAATGTATCGCAGCCTAAGAACAGATGATCAGCCGTCTCCTGGGAGCCTCCGTCTCCTATGAGCCGCATCCAGCCGCGCACAAATTGTTCTCTGCATGAACAACTCCCATGCGCACGAGATTGTCTTTGGTTGGAAGTCGGTTGCGGAGGCGCCACACGAACAAGGAGACCTTGAGAAGAATAAGATTGTGCAAAACATTATTATCAATGGACTCCCTATCCAAAGGCACCTACACGGACGTGAGGAATTGATAAGCCCCCGCGCACGAAGTAACCTTGAATAGAATCTAACAACCATTTCCACCTATCGTGAACATGAGTCTGCAAAACAATGTTATGTAACAAAACAGAGCATTCTCACGCTTCTTCCTCTTCCCACGCTAACAGACGACGTCTCCACTCTCACGCTCCACCCCCTTCCCCCCAACCCAGCCTCGCCGTCTCCTCTACCGCCCTCCCTCCGTTTGCGTCAAAATATTAAGGTTTAATTTCTACAAAACACAACATTTTAGGAAGACTGCCAAGATTTAAGTATATTGAAGCTTTGGATTGGTGCCTATCATTCTAAAGACACTATAAAAAAAAAATTAAGGATGCAGTTTATTGCTCGTTTTGTTTTCCATTCATAAAGTAATTATATATATATATATATATATATTAAATTTGAAAATAAATTTGTATGTAAAGAGATATAGTTGTGTTGTTGATGTATTAACAAGTTATAATCAATTAATAAAAAATAAGTCTAGGGTAAACCAAGATCGATGACTACAGATGATGAAGCGCAAAAGAAAAGGTAGTTGAACTCATCAATGGAATGTTCTATCTGCAAACACTCTAACGTTCATTATTATTTTTTGTTCGAAACACTCTAACCTTTACTAGTCAACGATGGACTTTAATTAAATATTTGTACTTTAAAATTATATTAAGTATGAAATTAAATATTTGATCTGTCCCTGTTAGTAATGGACATGAATTTGTAAAAAATGTATTTTTGCGCTAGCTGTTTTAGGTCTTATTGCATGTCAAAATGGAAGATATGATTCTCAATTTTATTTAGTGGGATTTATTTAATTATGGGATGGGAATGATTGAATGGTGTACGTTACCCACCAAACATACCTAAAATCCACACAAAGAGTCAAAATAGTTCGAGTCATCAAAGCCTTTGCATTATTTAGACTTATTTTTTGGAATCTTCTAAATGTTCTTGATGGGGTACAATTGCCTAACCTAAACCAAAAGTCTTTACTGTATATGTGAATGCTAACAGTTAAAGGCTGACTTTTCCTTCCTTGCTGAGGTGTGACTTGGGTTTGTGAACCAATTGGTTTAAAGTCTATTCATCTTTTATAAAAATAAAAAATAAAGGCAAAATGACTTGTTTAAAAAATAGTTACATTTGATCATACAATGTGTAGCAGGGTCGGCCATGTGCAACTGCATCAAGGTCCTTGACACATGGCCTAAAAACAATTGTACCTACGACTAAAAGTCGTCACTAAATTTCTTTTTTTCGTAGGTATAAGTCTGAAAAACAACAATTTTGCTGTTAATTATGCATTATTCATGGGTAAATGTCTATTTGTTTGTGGGTAAAAGTCTTATTTAAACTGTTACTCATATATTTAACTACAAGTTAGTTGTCTGTAACTATAAGTGGTGTTAGATTTTCTTTTAAATTATTTTTAAATGAAAAATCATCAAAATTATAACAGGGCCTCCAAATTATCGGGGACAGCTCTGATGTGTAAAGCCTATTTATCTGCCATGGCCTTAGTTTACCCATGACTACAATAAGCGTTTTAAGGTATCCATACAACTTTGACTTTAGGCATTTGTTTCGAGTTGGAATCGAGCCATCTTTTCATACATAATCAAGTTGTCTTCAAATACGCAATTTTGGAATTGAACTCAAGTGTTATATACTCTCTCATCATTAAGTTTGTTTGAAACTCAATTTTCTATGTGTTCAGTCAAATATATACAGAAAAATGAAGTTTTTTTCCTTCATGGCCTCATCAGGTATAATTTTATAATATACCGAGTCCCTTTTAAAAAAATTTATTTGATGGGAGTGAAAAGATGCGTAATATGCATTAGATTTATTGGGATATATTATAAAAAACAAGTATGTGTACGGTTATCAAAACAAATTATAAGTTTGCTTAACCGTATTAAATTTAGACTGTTGGGTTGGAAATCTAAATATTTATCATCTCTGCCTGTTTATGCTCTTTCTTTCTTCAAGGCTTCTTCAGGTATCGTCTCCTCTATTGAATCTATTTTTAAAAAAAATCGAGGGGGGAGTGAGGACCACAGGAAAATATATCTTGGGTTGATTGGAACTCTGTTTGTTTGTGTAAGGAGGTTGGTGGTTTGGGGTTAAGGAGAATTAGGAAGTTTAATGTTGCCTTATTGGGGAAGTTGTGTTAACGGTTGTTGGTGGATAGAGAGAGTTTGTGGTTTAGGGTGATGTCGGCGCGGTATGGAGTGGAGGGAGGGCGATTGTTGGATGGAGGGAGAGATGCCTCTACTTGGTGGCGTGACATTGTTGCCTTGCGTAGGGAGGGTTGGTTTAGTGATCAGGTTAGTCATTCTGTGGGAAATAGAAAATTTATTCTTTTTTGAACGGATGTGTGGGTAAGTGGTATGTCGTTTAGGGACATGTTTAGTAGATTGTTTGACCTATCTGAGCTAAAAGGGGTGTCTGCGTTTGACATGTGTCAGTTAGGATGGGGGGAAGATTGTGAGGCGTGAAAGTGGAGGCGGAGGTTGTTCCCTTGGGAAGAGGAGTTTATGGGGGATCTTATATTATTATTTCAAAATGTTTGCAGGTTGATAAGAAGGATAGATGACTTTGGAAATTGGAATTATCTAATGCATTTTTGGTTCGTAGTGATTATAATTTTCTGACTATTCAATCTCATGTTGCTGCTTCGGTGGCTGCAAAGTTGCTTTGGCATAAGGATATCCCTCTGATGGTAGTGCTTTTTGTTTGGCGACTGTTTCATGATAGGTTGCCAACAAAGGATAAATTGCTTCGTCGTGGTGTCATAGACAACAATTCGCGGATGTGTGTTGGTGGTTGCGGTTCTTTGAAAACTTCCTCTAATTGAGTTTTACATTGTTGCAGTTTTGGGTCCGTTTGACACTTTATTTATCGTTGGCTAGGTATTTCGTCGGCTCTTCCTGTTTGTGCAGCAGATCATTTTAAGTAGTTAAGCCATGTCAGTGATGGCTCTATGGTGCAGTATTCATTTTTGCACCTGATTTGGTTTGCGAGTGTGTGGGAGATTTGGAAAGAAAGAAACAATATGATATTCAAGGGTAAAGAATGGCCGATATTGCAGTTAGTTGATAAGATTAAGTCACTTTCCTTTCCGTGGTTGAAGGCGAAATTTGTTTCTCTTCCCTTTAACTATCATGGTTTGTGGCTTAGTCCATTCACTATGTTGGGCGTCGGCTAACTTTCATATCTATTCTTGTTTTATCTCTTTTATGGTTTTATTCATGTACATATGTTAGACTCATTTGTTCTTCATTAGTACACCTTATGCTAGAAAGGACATTTTGATTTGATAATATATTTCATTTTAGCCTTTTAAAAATCATATTATTGGGATATGGTTTACGATGTTTTTTTGTTATTCTTTAATTTTTGGAGCTTTGTTAGTACACCTTCCTTGGTACACCTTGCGTCGATTAGATTTGTTTTTCGGTTTAATTAATATCTTTTTTTAAGGGTAGTTTAATTATCATCTTCTGTTTTCACCCTTATGTTTCAAAAAGTTACGATTTTGGCCCCCTTTAAAAAAAATGGATATTTTGATCCCCTAACTTTTGGCTCTCTTTTGATTAGTTGATTTTGATGGAGATTATGACAATTTCACAGTCTTTGATAGTGTAAAATGGCATGGGGATAGAAGGATGCTGATAAATGGAATCCAAACTGGCATGATGTAACTTTTGACCCCTTAAAGAAGGATCCACTTATCAGTTTGGACTCCACTTATATCATGTCAGTTTGGACACCATGCAAGTTTGGACTCCACTTATCAGTATCCTTCTATCCCCATGCCAGTTTACACAATCAGAGACTGAGAAATTGGCATAAAATCAGCTAATCAAAAGAGGACCAAAAGTTAAGGGGTCAAAATATCCATTTTTTTTAAAGGGGGCCAAAATCGCAATTTTTTGAAACATAGGAGGTGATAAATGCATTTAAGCCAAATAAAAAATATCAAAGTCTACTTCAAAGGTGTCGATGCTTCCATAACCATACACATACTTGTTTTTTTTTTTTTTTTTATAGAGAACCATGGACATACTTAAAAGTTGCTTTCACAAATCATTATCATTATGTAAATTTTTGCAACAACTAAATATAAGTAGACGCGCGTAAAATGCTCAAGTACTGTTATTCTGGAAAGAAAACTTATAAGTTTTGAGATGCCGAAAAGAAAACCTATAAGTTTTGAGATGCCGAAAAGAAAACCAATTATATGTTGAGTTTAATTTGTATATTTTGTCGGCGTATAAATTATTTTATACATACATTCAGATTCGTTGTTATATCAATTAACGAATATGACAACTTATATGTTTTCAGATTTAGTAATTAATGTAACAATATATAATTAAATGTATGTGTAAAGCAAAATAACCTTACAATAACAAAGTATACTAATTAAATTCTTATATGTATCTAGAAGTTTTTTGAATAAACCTAACATCAGAGGTTGATAAATCAGAACCTAGCAGGCGTCCTTAATCATTTATCACTACACTATACTTAAACGCCACTTTTACTACGATAGAGACAATCCACCACAATTTTGGAATCGAGCTCAAAATCAACAATACCCAACTGCAGATCCTGCACCCAATACAACACTGATTATAAACTTAAAACCTCACCCAAATCCACATCAAGGAGTGAAGTGAACTATTCAATTTTAGCTAGCACAAAACTACTGATGACAGAAGATCATATGACATTTGAAAGATATGCACGCCAAAACGGCTGATAATAAACCTAAAGCCTGACCTAAATCCA
Source organism: Medicago arabica (assembly GCA_946800305.1). Lineage (NCBI taxonomy): Eukaryota > Viridiplantae > Streptophyta > Magnoliopsida > Fabales > Fabaceae > Medicago > Medicago arabica. The sequence goes on from OX326966.1 coordinate 49,068,148, forward strand.
CATCAGAGTATCTATAGTAACTTGTAACTTGTGAGACGCCAAGGACCACGATTTGTATCCTCATTTTATACTGTGATATGATTACTAGAGTAGTTGACAATGTGACAGTTGAAAGATACACGCAAAAATAGAGCAAGACCACCACTACGACCAATACTATTAAAAGAAAAACGAGAGTCAAAACCAAGAATGTAATGCAAAGCCTCTACTTTATTGTGGACGAGGGTCTTACCAAGGAAGAGGAGGTCCGGATTATAGTGCCGAACGAGACATTTTAAATCAAAAACTGCACTCAGACTACCTTAACCTCGACCGTTCCGACTAATGACACTCATCTATTAGCCCTAAAAGACCGAAACCATCAAACAACACACAAATGCAGCTATGGTTTATGTATCCATGGGATAGGAGACAATTGGAACTAGCCATGGTATAATGATATATGTGCATGGCTTTATGTGACACAAAGGCAGCAACTTATGGCTTTATGGGATCAAAGTGGCAGCAATATCCTTTCATTTTATGCATATATATGTTAATTGGCCAACACTTTCAAGCGAAGAGACTGGATTTTATGTTGGCTCCATAATTAATTATTGACCGTCTCTAATTTAGGAAAAATATAGCTTGTGTAACCCTAATTTAACCAATTTAGTAGTTTTTCGTTTTTAGATCAACTACTTAGAGTTTCTTTTTCTTTTAGGGAAACAACTTAGAGTTGGTGCAAGGTAACAAGACCGATGGTTATGAAACTAGTAAAAATCATCATTAACCCGTCAATTTTGGAATCCTATAGTAATATTTTCCTTGCTCTCTTATCAGGTTCATTTTTACTCTTTTTTTTTTGGCAAAATAGAACACAACCAAGCACAAAGAATGATAGATATAACACAAGTTTTAAGCTTCTATTAATTTTATTATTTTAATTTTGGAAAAATTAGGTCATAATTTTTTAATTATTTTTTAATAAAAAAATTGGTTGAATAGATACATCTTCACCTATGAATCCAAAAGTACTACTTTCTTGAATTATTTAGATTCTTCACTTCATCAATATTTTATATATCTCCCAAACAACCTTAGATAAAAAATATGTGCACCCATTGTCAACAAAGTTTAATGTTGGTTTAATTGAAAAGAAGTCTGTTCATACTTCGTAAGGACGTAATGTTCAACTCTTTAACCATATTTAATTAGAAGTTATAAAAAAAATATAAATTATTAGCTAGAGATAAAATTATACAAATGGTCATATAACAAAGACAAAAGAACTACCTACTAAGATATTATTTTTAAGGATTAATAGTGTTCTACCCTTTTTAATATAAGTCATTTTCGAATTATTCTTATAAAAAAAAGTTATGTTAATCCCTTTGTAAATTTTTTTTTTTCAAAATACCCACCTAAAAGACCGTTCAAAAATCAAAATTTTAAAAAAACCAAAATTTATTTTGAAAGAAGATAAATCTAAAAATGACTTATATTACAAGAGTTAAACCGCCATTAACCCTATATTTAAAGACAGGGGTAATAATTAATTATGTCGGAAAGGAACATACAGATCTTTCGAGTCTGGAAAATCTATTTCATATTGTATGTACAACAAGTGGCCAAAGTTTCTCCTACAATGACTTAGCCATAAGTATTACTTAGCCAAACTTTTTATATGATTACATGTGTTATATTTTTGATGGTGAGATGATTATATGTCATTATCATTGCATCATTTTCAAATTTGTTGAATAACGAACTGTTATTTTGAAATTTGAGTATGTTACAACTTAGCTGGACAACCATCAAATTGCGTGTAACTCTTTTTATAGTTTACTGTCTAATCACCAGGGAGCTAATCAGACGGCCATAGGAAATTATTATATTATGCATATAAAACCACAAATTTTTAAGGTCTTTATTTGATAACCTTAACCAGTGTTTCAGAGGCATCTGTTAACATTTCTCTAATTTTAAAGATCATTTCTTAATCTACCGTAATTAGAACACTCATATACTTAATCTTTAAAAAATAAACAGATGAATATATATATAGATGGTATCCATTGATGGATTGTTGTAGCATAAAGTATAGAAATATATACTTGATAGAATACAATATTAAACAGACTAGAAATGAGAGGTTTTACTATTCTTAATGTGGATTAGTAGTATTGTTCGCGTTCGCAGAAAGTACATTCGGGAGACTCCTGTCTCAAACATTTTTTGGTTCTCAAAGTACATATAATAGGGATTCTTTTACTGTAAATATAGACCTTGAATCAGATGAAAACCTTGAGAAAAAAGTTATAGAGAGTAGAAAAATAAGGGTTTAGAAGCCAACACAAAACTAGAGTTTCTAGAGAATTCTCTTGGCAACAAACACTAAGGTTGAGATTGATTTACCTTGGAGAAACACTACTAGGATTGAGTCTCTTGGTTACGAGAAGAAATTGAGACTTTGGATAGAATTAGTTTTGAAGACTAATTCTTTTAACCGCTTTTTAAGATCTCTTTTGTACAGTTACTCATCATTATAGTGGAACGGAGAGTTTCTCTCTCCCTCAGACAAGGTCAGTATTGGAGCAAACTAGGTAAACAAATTTTCGTGTGTTCTCTCTCTCTCTCTCTCTCTCTCTCTCTCTCTCTCTTTTGTTGTTCTAACTTTTGCTTGTGTTTATAACTGTCACCCACGTTGTTTTGGTTGCTTGATTAATTTGCTCCACACATCAAGTTTTTATTGGTGTGATTTTTAAAGAATTCACAACAATTGGTGTCCACCGTTGGGCAAAGATAAAACGATAATCAAGTACCATGGGTTCAAAGGGGGATAACGATAAGTTCACCGGAAGTAACGATTTTTGGTTATGGAAGGTCAAGATGGAAGCGGTTTTGGTACAACAAAAGTGTGCACAAGCTTTGAAAGTTGAAGGTGCGTTACCGGTCCCCATGTCACAAGCGGAGAAGACCGAGATGGTGGACAAGGCCAAAAGTATCATTGTCTTGTGTCTCCGGGATAAAGTTTTGAGGGATGTCGCGAAGGAACCTACCGCATAATCAATGCGGTCAAAGTTGAAGTCTTTGTATATGACTTAATCTTTAGCTCATAGGAAATTCCTAAAGCAACAACTTTACCCATTCAAGATGGTAGTGTCTCGTTGGGGTGATGAAGAAGATGATATTTATCACCTTGGGAATGATGCCTTGTAGAGTGGTGGTCGTTTGAGGAGACGTTAAACACTCAACATCAGCCTGGAGAGGCGGTGAGAAGAATGCTCATGGTCAGTCTGAAAGAGGCGGATGTAAGAATACTCATGGTCAGCCTTTTGAGGTGGAGTTTTAAGGTGAAAGACATATTGGAAGTACTAATTTGGAAGGTAAGGTAGAGAAAGCTCAACTTGAGATGGAGTTGAAGACACCAGGAATGGTACAACTATGGAAACCTTGGGTGCTATGCTCTAATTGTGAGCAAGGGAATTCTTCAAGAAGACAGAAGTCATTCCAAAGTTTGAAGAATGTATGGCATGGCTTGTGGGATTACCGGAAAAAAGAAAAAGACCAAAGGTAATTGGAAGCAAGTGAATCTTCAAGAAAACGAATTTGATCACTCTGGGAGCTGAAGGTGTATGGTGTAGACTTGTGGAACTAACTAAAATTCCTAGTGTAGTTGGATGCAAGGATGGACTTCAAGAAGGCAGAAGACATTCCGATGGTTGAAGAGGTTGAGTGGAAGCTTGTGGAGCTACATGGTGTAGCTGGAAGCAAGGGAAGATGAAGCATGGAGAGAGCAACAAAGTGGTTGATGGTTAAATTGACATCATCATAAATTTAGAGTCAAGGTGGAGAATGTTGTAGAGTGACTCAAAATTGGAATTCTAGAGGTGCCAAAAATCGGCGGCCGATTTGGCTAAATCGGGGGACGATCTTGGCTGAATCTGGAGACTCTTGGCTCGACATTTTTTGGCCCCCGAAGTGCAAAATACGGCACCTGCTTTCTACAGCAGCATAATAATAAAACGTATTTTTATGGGGCTAGATTTGTTCCAATTATTTGAGGGATGCTTTTAGTACAAATATAGACCTTGTATCAGATGTAAATCTTGAGAGAGAGAGAGAGACAGAGAGAGAGAGAGAGAGAGGTGAGTAGAGAGTAGAAAAACAAGGGTTTAGAAGCCAACACAAAACTAGGGTTTGTAAAGAATTCATTTGGCAACAAATATTAGGGTTGTGATTGATTCACCTTGGAGAAACACTATTAGGATTGAGTCTCTTGGTCACGGGAGAAGATTGGAACTTTGGGTATAATTAGGTTTGAAGTCTAATTCTTGTAACCCCTTTTTGATATCTCTTTTGTAAAGTTACTCATCATTATAGTGGAATGGGGAGCTGCTCTTTCCCCCAGACTAGGTCAGTTTTTGGACTAAACTAGGTAAACAAATTTTCATGTGTTCTCTCTCTTTCTCTTTTGTTGTTCTATCTTTTGTTTGTGTTTATAACTGTCACCCACATTGTTTTGGTTGCTTGATTAATTTGCTTCACACATCAAATTTTTATTGGTGTGATTTTTAACGAATTCACAACACAGATGACGAGCTTTGAGTCAAAATTTTAAGGTTTAATTTCTACGCACTAAAGCCTTTTAGGAAAACTACGAAGATTTAACTGTATTTAAGCTTCGGATTGATGTCAATCATCATAAAACTATTATTAAAAAAATTATCGACGCATTTTATTGTTCGATTGCTATGTTTATCTAAAAAAATTATGGCTGTTGATATATTAAAAAGTTATAATCAATTAATAAAAAAGAAATTGAGAGTAAACCAAGATCGATGACCATTGGTTAATGAAGCGCAAAAGAGGAAGATAGTTAAGCTCATTGATAGGATGTTTTATCTACAAACACTCTGACGTTTATTTTTATTTTTTGTTCGAAACACTGTAACCTTTACGTTAAATGTTTGATCTGTCCCTGTTAGTAATGGACATGAATTTTAAGCAATGGACATTAATTTGTAAAAAAATTATTTTTGCGCTAGCTCCTATTGCAGGTCAAAATGGGGGATATGATTAATAAATGACTAAGATGCTTCAATTTGTTAAATGTAAACATTGTATTTGCTGTGCTAGCTCCTATTGCAGGTCAAAATAGAGAATATGATGATTAATAAATGACTAATATGCTTCTATTTGTTAAATGTACTTGATAAAAAAAAATTGTTAAATGTAAAACATAGTATTATTTATTAAAAAAAATTGACAAAAATATTATTTATAATTTTTTTTTACAAAATTAAACGATATACATTCATTCAAATTGATAGAGCACATCGATACAATACAAATCCAAATTCACTACAAACAAAAAGGATAAATCTGTGAACAAACTCACAACATCCATGTTAATAGCATAAAACGGTAAAGTATCTATGCCTACAAATATGACTATATTCAAGTCTCAGGAATACTCATGTCTCCGGATCTGCAACGTTGACGACACCAAAGTCATTGATCGGATCTACACTTGTCCAAAGCTAATCTTTTAACCTGAATCAAATAAACACCGCACCAAGACGGAAAATAAAAATCACACCACACAAAAACGGGTAATCAAAATAAACAGAGTCGTGCAGAGATGATGAAATCACAAAAACAAACGAAAGAAAATTGAAAATATGTTAAATCACTTATTCAATTAGGATAGAAGAAAAACGACTCGGAGAGGTGATTTTTGGGTCAAAATTAACCCTAAATCATCCTTCTGACAAGAAGAATAAGAAAGGGGTGACTGCTAGGGTTTGGGAAGGAGTATTATTTATCATTTATGTAGTGTATGTAATGTAATATGCTTATTTTGTGTATGAATGTTTCTAAATTATGATTTTGTGGGTAGGTGGTAATTTTTATATTAAACGATTATGTCAGTTCAGTAGGGACAAATTAATAATACCACGAGACTGTTCTAAGCATACACCAACATGATCAAGAACATGATATGATTCTCAATTTTATTAAGTGAGATTCATTTAATTATATGATGGGAATGTTTGAATGGTGTAGGTTACCCACCAAACATACCTAAAATCCACACAATGAGTCAAAGTAGTTCGAATTAGAGCCTTTGCATTATATATTTAGCCTTATTGTTTGGCCTCTTCTCAATGTTCCTGAGGTAGGACAATTGCCTAACATAAACAAAAAAGTCTTGATATGTGAATGCTAAATAAATGCTGACTTTTCCTTCCTTGATGAGGTGTGGCTTGGGTTTGTGAACTAATTGCTTTAAAGTCTATTGATATTTTATTTTTATTTTAAAAAAAAAGAAGTTAAAATGACTTATATCAAAATAGCCACATTTGATCACACCATGTGTAGAGTCTATTTATCTGTCCATGGCCCTAGTTTAACCATGACTAATAAAGGTTTCAAGGTATCCATACAACTTTGATTTTGGCATTTGGTTCACTAAGATTTTTAATTTCGAGTTGGGAGCAAGACATTTTTTAGTACGGAATTTGTCTTTTTTTGTTTGGCAAAATGATGGTAGTAAAGAGCTAGCCAACACACACACAAAACTTAAGGCAGGAAATACAAACCGGAGCGTGTTGGTCTATATGGCCAATAAAAATGCACGTTAAGAGGATGAATAGCGCTTTTAACATTTTTTATGTAGTTTTGGCGAAATCGTTTTGAAAAGATATTAATTTATTGGAAATATGTTTTGAACAATTACAAACTATGACAAATGGTTAAGAATATGCAATAATAAGATTTACATGAGAATTGAGATATTCACAAGATAAATCTTATTTCAATCAATTATTAATAATCCTTGAACAATTTACAAAACAAGACAATTTCAAAACCAAAACTATAAGCAAATAAAACAAGCTAAAAATAAAAACATAATGTATATTTAATTGATGAATTGACTAAGAATTGAAACTAATTGATCCAAGTGAAATAGTGAAAACCTAATTCAAGGAATTAGGCCAATTTTAACCAAAAAGAACTTAGATAATGATCAATTTTTATCCTATCAATTAAACAATTCAAGGATATACAATTATCAAAATTAAGAGGATATGGAAGAGAAAAGACACCGAGATTTTTATAGTAGTTCACCATTTCGTCCTCGCCTCGAGCTACGTCTACTCTTCTTGGTGGAAAACACCTCCACCAAAGACTTCCACTAACATCAATAATGTTGAATTACAAATGTGATTACAAGAGTTCCTTGAAACTATCCTAGTTCTTCAACCCCTATGTGACCACTCCTCCAAACCTCAAATACCCTGGTGCTTCTTGATGTCTTCGAATCCTTAATCACCCGTGCAACCCTTCAAGCTCTTCACTCAGACTCTTTGATGCCCTGTCCGACAATTGGATCCCCTTTAACACAATAACAATTAGAAAGGACCCCCAAGACCTTTGGAGGTGAAATGGGATTATTCACTTCACTTTAGAACCTTGATTAAGCCCAATCAATTTCCTTGAAAGAACCAACTTACAATCCTTATAGCGCCCTAGAAATCTAAGTATCAAAGACCAATCTATGACCATAGCAATTCCTTTGATCTTGTAGCATTAGAAATTTTCTCAAAATTTCATCCATCTTCACCTTGTCGAATGAAGAACAATGCTTTGCAATCCTCCTTCTTTAAATCCTTATGTACATTATATGTAGTTCTGTTGCATTCCCATCCAACTCATTATAACCTTCTTTACAATCTCCAATAGATCTTGTGCCCCGAACACATTATGTATCACATCACTTCATCTTTCCCAATTTCCACCTTCAAGAATTGGAAGATGTCTATTGAAACTACTATTACATATCCTTCATGGTTTCAAAAGTGACATATGTGATTTTTTTTTTCAAGTTTATATTTGGCTGGTTAGCGGATGTTTATATACCTTCTACTATTTTTGGGGTTTCAAATCTCTTTGATATTGTCTTGTCAAATGAAAATTCCCACAATTAAGAGTTGTATTATAAAAAAATATATTCATAATTTATAGCATTAATAAACTATCTAATTTATTTTTTCAAAGCACTCATCCGAATTTTTTAATCAAACTTTGCAATTTTGAATTCATGCTTAAGGTTTATTACTACTTTAGTTTTATGTTTAAATATTATTGTTTATAGTTTGTTTTAAAGGTACACCCAAACTTGACGGTGGAGGAGGCCTTGGAGTCGAAGTTAGTGGCAGAAAGTGCTAGACTTCAGTTGTATATTGAATCACCTTGACTAGACTTCTCTATCCATATCATCCAAAAATAGCTTAGACAGATCCAACATGAAATAGAGGATGATTAGGCTATGTTAAATGTGCAATTTACTTTAATGTATAACTTTATAACACGTTGGATTATGCATTAAGAAAAATATGACAAATTTCGGAATCGTTCTCTATTTATTTGAATGATATTACAAACAGTGCTTTATTACTGTATAAATTCAAACATCAAGCACAATAATGAGAATAATAATCTCATAAACAAAACATATTACTGAAAAGAAAAAAATAGTGACTTTTTCTGATACAAAGTGCGTGGAAACTGCTTAGGTTGTTGTTTGTTTTCCATAATTATCAATTTATGCATCTTCCTGCTTTGCACTATGTTCTCTTTATTTCCATTATTATATTCCTCAAATCCTACAAAAGTATATGCACACATAAATATGTCAATATATATCATTAAGAAATTGGTTTTGCCTAAACATTATATAATCTAGCTAAAACTGTTTATTAGGTTTATTAATCTCTTGAAACTTTGAATCGAACAAAATAAATGAGAAGCATATAACTATATTTTTTCATTTTGATTTTTATTTCTTTTCTATTTCAGAAGTAATACAAATATGTTTAGATTAATATTTTTTTTAATTCTATAATATGATCATAATCTATATATAGTAGTTGACCTCATGGACTCACCTGCTGCATAAGGTCTCATCTTTATTATTACAAATTGCCAATAATAATACTTTAAAACATTGAACAATAGATTTTTTCAATTAAAATTTCAAAAGGTATACGTAATTTCACATTTAAACCTATTTCTACAAGGTTTATAGAGCAACTTTTGCAAAGGCGCAACACTTTATTTAAGCGCACAAACATGAATGATAAAAATTAAAAGAAAATGATACTAAATGATGCGACTAAATTTTTATTTGCTAAATTTTATCACTTATGTGTTACTAAATACTTTTGATTTGAAGCTATGTCCAACTAGATATTTATCAGGTTTATATTATAAGCACTGTAATTGAATAATATAAAAGCATTTTAATTATTATGCTTTTATGTGGGTTGTACGTAGGAAGAAGTATACCGTCGGATACTATCGTAAACCACCATTTAGTAGTGGTAAGGAGGAGGTGGTGAAGAGTAGATATAGTGTGGAGGAGGTGGTGAGTAAGCTGGAGGAGGAGGAGACTTGTACTTGTAAACTGGTGGTGGTGGTGAATAGACGGGAGGAGGTGGTGACTTGTACTTGTAAACTGGTGGAGGTGGTGAGTAGACGGGTGGAGGTGGGGACTTGTACTTGTAAACTGGTGGAGGTGGCGAGTATACGGGAGGAGGTGGTGACTTGTATTTGTAAACTGGTGGAGGTGGTGAGTAGACAGGTGGAGGGGGTGACTTGTACTTGTAAACTGGTGGTGGTGGTGAGTAGACAGGTGGAGGGGGTGACTTGTACTTGTAAACTGGTGGTGGTGGTGAGTAGACGGGAGGAGGTGGGAACTTGTACTTATAAACTGGTGGAGGTGGGTTGTAGACAGGTGGAGGGGGTGACTTGTACTTGTAAACTGGTGGTGGTGAGTAGACAGGTGGAGGTGGTGACTTATACTTATAAACAGGTGGAGGTGGTGAGTAGACAGGTGGAGGTGGTGACTTGTACTTGTAAATTGGTGGTGGTGGGGAAGCATATTTGTATGTGTTTTTTGGCGGCGGTGGTGAACTATAATGGTAAGGTGGAGGTGGTGAGTGGACTGGTGGAGGTGGAGAGGAAGAAATGTAACTGTTTGCTGAAATTTGTGATGGCAGGCTAAGAGAGATTATTGTCAATGCAATAGTAAGAGTAATGGAGGCCATTTGGAACCTCATATTTTCCTAAAGTGGGTTTTGTTGTTGCTCTTATGAAAGGTAGCAGCATCCTTTATATAGTTTTTTCATTATCCATTTTACCTCAACTATGCATCTTGGGGTGTACTACGATTTGATACATTTGATAATTCAACTTGTATCCAACAACAAAATTAAAAATCTAATAACTAGGAAAGTAATTATTTTCACATGAATTAAGAAGTAATTACAAATAGATCACATAGAAAATAATAATTTTATCAAATTAGCTTGGTAATTCAAAGTGAACAATAGTAATTATAATAATTTGTATCCACTTAATATATTTTTTTTAATGGAGTTTAACGTCAGTTATAGTGTATAATTGAATAAAAAATATTTTTTTAATTAGATATTCAAAGTGACAGTCTTTTAAAAACAAACTAAGTTTACAAATATGAAAACTAAGACAAACTAAGTTTACAAATGTGAAAATTATTATGATACATGCAGCTATTATATTAAAAAATATTGGCTTCCCTTTGAATAAGTGAGTATGCTTTTTGGACCAATGCGTCCCAAGTTGGGTATGATTTTGAAATGAAGTGTAAACAAAGGAATAAAGATAGCTTATTAGCTGGAAAATGTTGACACTGCTCTTATTTTCTTTACATGAAGAATATACCAGTTATTGTTGAATTAATTAATAGTATTTGATAACAAACTTTGAAAAACTTACTAACAATAATAATGTTCGTACTAAGATCAGTTTCATATTAGTTGCTGCCTTCAATTTTAAGACGACTCCATATTTCGAACCTTATAGTTAAAGGTCGTCTCTAATATAGGAAAACTAAACTTTAGGAATTCCAATTTCACCAATTTGGTAGTATTTTTTAATGGATGGCTTGATATATGATCTAAGGTACGAAATATGTGGATGAAAATATTTAAGGTGCCAAATGCCCAAAATAACTTAACCTGATGACAATAAATTTTTATGCTGCATGCTTAATTTTTTTCTTCGTCATTAGATAAATTTCATTGCATTTGTTAATAGAAGTATTGTATTTTAGTATTGATTTTCTGGGCTATTTCTTATAAAGGTGTTATCAAAGAAGGCTAAAACACTTTATTCCATGTCTTTTTTTTTTTTTGAATGTCTTATGTTGTTGTATTTGATGACACCTTTTTTTTTCACCCTTATTAGCAATGTTGTTGTATTTTCCTTACTCCCAAAAAATCAACACTTAGTCATAACGCTTATTTTTTTATCATTATTGCCCAGAAAATTGAAGACACCCTTATCTAAAAAAATGTTGTTGTATTTGATCGATGGATAATTTTCCTTGCATTTTTTATTAGAAGTAATTTTTATTGTTGTAGTATAAAGTTATAAAAAAAATAGAATAATTAATATGATAGAGAAAAGGAATCATTTTTCAAGAAAAGAATATTTAATATGATAGTTTATGTTGAAAAAATGGTATATTTATTGCATTTTATCCTATGCAATGTTGCATAGGTTAGAAAAACCCATCCTTAGAGATAGATAATTGACAGATCCTTAGAGATAGATAATTGACAGATATGAAATCTTAATCATTTTATGCATATATGTTGGCTAACATGTTAAGATACTCAAGATAAAAATTATGTATTGGAAATTGTAATTATTTATTTCACAAGTTAAAAATTAATTTTTCTTAATAAATATTTGCTATTAATGAAATTTTTAACTTATGCTTTAAAGCACGAGTTAGCATAACCATTTAGAAAAATTAGAGCTTTCGTAACCCTAATTTAATAGTTTTTCTTTTTCTAAATTATTCCTTGATATTAGATCTACTACTTTATTTCTTAGAGTTGGTGCAAGGTCATAAGGCTGATGGTTAAGAAACCAGTCAAAATCACCATTAACTAGCTAATTTTGCTATCTATTGTAATTTTTCCCTTGCCCTCTTAGCAAGTTGATTCAATAAAACACAATAAAGCACAAAGTGTGCAAAGAATGGAATCTTCAACGTTGTGAAAGAAAATCTGCTTCCATAGACCATGCAACCACTCTTAAATCTCACCCATACTCATGCATGATGTTCGTAATTGTCACTAATGAAATATCAATGATTCGAAAACTAGAGTCATAAATTATTATTTTTTAATAAAATTGGTTGAATAGATATATCTTTCTTTAAGAATCAACGAGTACTTTCACGTATTATTTATATTTTTTAGTTAATTGCAGTTTCAGTCTTGTATTTTCATTCATGAGTCCCCTATTTCACTACTAAAAAACATGGTTTTAGCGACGACCGGAATCTGTCGCAAAGTTGGCTATTTCCGTCACTAACTGTTTTCTGACGGAATTTGCGACGCACCAAATATCCGTCGTAATAGTGGGCGTCGGAAAATATCAGCGAGGGATAATCAAATCTGTCAAATTTTGCTTAGGGTTATATTCGGTCGCAAAAAGCAAACCTCCGTCGCTAAATATATCATTAATGGAGGTTTAAAACCCAGTTTTCCGTCTCAAATTTCTCAAGGAAAAATACCGTCACAAATTTCTGAGAAAACTCTCGTCACTAAATTTCTGGAAAATATTGTAGCGTCATTTGGTGGCCGACGCTACATTGAAGATCCAATATTTTAGACCCTCAATATCCGTCGCAAATAGCAATTTTTTTTCTTTTGCTTTAAAATATGTTTAGGAAATTTCCCAATTCTTTCTCAAATACTTTAGTAATACAAGACAAGATGAACCACCAATATCAAAACATAAAAGAAAATAAAATACGTAAAAATCACATTAATATTTGATTGTAAAAACCTATTTTGGTTGCGTTCACAAGAATCACTACTTATCTTTTGCATCGAAATATATTAAAATTATTACTAATATATTATTATAAAATTGTACTTGAAACTAAAAGTTATAATGATATTCTCATATTCAAACGGTGAGATGTTGTCAAATGATCGGGATGAATAATGCTTGTATTTTCCCGCCTCGGGTCCCATACCATATATGCATCCCTTCTTGTCGACTCCTTCAATTACGTCTAAGAAGATGATGTTATCTGACTGATGGTCATTAGTCATCCTACAAAATTAGAGTTCATATTAATTCTTACGTAAAAAAATGGAATTAAATTAATTACTACAATTACCTTAATTAAATTCATATATAAACTAACCAATAACAACTTAAGCAAATTAAAACTAGCTTTTAAATAATAACTAAATTCTCATGACTTCTTTTCAAGTGTAGAAACATAAGATATTATCATATTTAGATGTCAGAACCTAATGAACAATAGTAAGCATGCATAACATTAAAAACTATAGCACAACATCAGGCAACAAACAACAATATACATAATTAGATGACACATGACAGAAAACAATTCTAGCGCATGATGACAGAGTTATAGTATAGCAGCATGCATCAATACACATGAGGACAAATTTATAAATACTAATTTTAGAGTATTTCCAATTACCTTAACTATCCATCAACTTACCAAGTCCACAAAATGATATAACTAATTTTAGAAAATTTTCAATTGTTTTATGTTTATTTGACAAAAGGCAAGAAATAATAATCTCATAAAGTTGTAACTTACCGCAACCATCTGAGATTTAGAGGATACTCACCTTAATGGATCACCTTTCATTTTGTGTGTCTTTTGAAATACCTCCCAACAGCTTAGAGTCATGTTTGAGTCAATTTTCTATAGTACAAAATCCATACAACTATGCAAGACTGACCAAAATATCTTCACTAGATGAGTGAGGCAATTGTATCATAGATGCGTGTGGTGAAGGTGGTGGAACTGAATCAAGAGATACCATTGTATACTGAAGAGAAGAAGTGAGCCTGGGATCTAACTTAGCAGTTGCCATAGGAATAGCAACAGTTGTTGATACTGCATCCTAGCAGAAAGTACAATTACATAGAAAGTTAAGACAAACTTCATGTTTAATCAGACATAAATCACATTTCTCAAATATTCACTTGAAGGTCAGATTGATACCTTCAATTTTCTTTCTACCTCAGCATCTGTCATGCTATCAAACAAAAATGAATCTCTATTTTAATAGGAAGTAGATCCATTGTTCTGTAGAAATTAAACATACAGTTAAACAAGCACAAATACAATACATATGACAGAAAATCAAATGATACACATGTATTTGAATTTCAACATAGTACCTATATCCCCATCAGATTAGAATAATGACATATGTAAACTTGTACGTAGTCATATAGTTACCTCTGAAACTAGATAATTGCTCACGTCAGGAGCATGAGCTATATCTTTAATATCATCTTCATAGGCAATTTGAGGAATCTTTTGTAGAAGACCATCATCAAAATCCCTATCACAAAATCAGAGTCGTAATTAGGGGAAAGAATCATATGTAGTACTATCTTTATACCAATTGGAGATAATTAAAATGCTTAGAAATCAACCTCTAAACTACAACAACAACTAAACCTTATCCCACTAAGTGGGGTCAGCTACCTGAATCAAACGACGCCCTAGCGTTATATCAAAAACCATGTCATTCTCCAACTCATTTATCTCTAAATTACTAAACAAATATTTTCCAGGTTATGAAGGGGAATTAAGTGAATCAATGTATTTTCCCCTTCATCTCAATATACAGATAAATATAACTTTTGAAAGGTATAACTTACTTAAAGAAGCCACCCCTTACATTGCAAGCAACATTTCTTGCAACGCACAAGACATGGATAGTATTGCTTGTCGACAAGGCAAAAAGTTAATCAGTTCATATAACTAAAAAATGGATGATCATTCATGCTATTGAAAGTATAAAGTTTCCAATCATGTGTGCCATCAAGTTTACTTCAACTTAAGGAGCATAGTATGGAGAAAATGCAGGAACGACATGTACCCGAGGTTGATCTTTCTCATCCCACACTTTCAAGCAATCTTCAATTACTAACGTCATCTTTGGATGGCATGAGCCATCTTGGAAGACATTGAACAAGGAATTTTTCAAACCTATTATAATATTATCGAAACACAAGAATTAAAAGTGAATGACATCAGAAGTAGCAGAAACATGGGCATATGGTGCAGTACAATGATTTGCATCTCTACATCAAACTCAGATGAATTTTAAAGTAACGTTTAATTACCCTAATTTGTATTTAGGTCCCTGAACATTTATGTAATTTGTAGCATGGTCCAAATTACATGAGACTATTATTTAGAAGTTCAAGGATCCAATTAAAATTTAGGGTCCCAATTACAAATTTTTGTGAAGTTCTAGGACTGAATTACAAACTTATATAGTTTAGAGAACTATTTAAACATTCTCAAATAGTACAGGGTAGTTGAACCTAAAATATAAGATGTCCTCGTGTTCACAATTTGCTTCATTTAGGTGGTTTATTACAAATATACAGCTTCTCTTTGAAAATAAAATTAACAAGAAAGAAAAACAAGCATGCCATTTACGGACTTACCAGACTTATCAAATTTGACACATTTATAGCACATAGTCACTTTCAGCCATTGTGCAAACAAAAACCTCAAAATGCTTGCGCCCTCTTACAATCAGGTAGCTCCGAAGATCTTCCCATGCAGGTCTCAACCTCACAAGAACACTTGTATCGCGAATCTATCAAAACACGCTATCCTTTGTTAGACTAAAGATTCTGACAAGTCTTTATGATTACATATGTTTGAAAAAGATAGACAAAACACACTAATTTAATGTTGTGATTTAGAGGTTATTTTCTTCATCTAAGATATTTTTACACATGAGTGCATGTGTGTATGTGTAGGCATAATTTTGTCCTTCGGAAGGATCTTATGATCCGCGTTATGATCCACGAGTTCCGGTTTTTCACACCCTCCTGATCCTAGGCAGGATCCAGTTTGACTACATTGGGACCTAGTGAATGATATATTTAAACGAAAATGCACAACGACAAGATGTGAAAAAAGAATAGTAAATAATAAAAAATGATTGTGTAAAGAAAATACCATATACATGCGGATTGATGTGTGTCAAAATAATGTTTTTTTTCATGTAATCGTATCAGCGGTTGAACTATGGGCTAATGACTGTCAGATAAAGCCGGAACAAGCTCAAATTGAACTTTTATCACTTTTCCGTTATCAACTACCTGATCATTTTCAGCATACTTCTTCAATATACTTTTGTCCTCTTGGTAGCGCTTGATCTCTTCCTGCATGCCAGAAATTCGTTGTGGATCTACCTCAAAGTTTACTTTTCTCTGAAGCGCATCAATTATATCCTCGAATGAGCGCATTGTATTTTCTACAACAAGGGTTTCATCGAGATCAAACACTATACTCAAACATCTGAGATTTAACAACACAACAGACGAATTATAAAGTCTTGTGGAAACAATAAATCCCCAGAAACATGGTATGTCGTCATTCTGCAAATGCATTGCAACCAAATGTAATTCTTCCCCATACAGCGGCATAACAGCTGTATGCAGAGGCCAACATCGCGACAATTTTTAGTATTCTACAAGAAAATTATATATGGAAAATAAAGACAACCGATAATTGCATAGGTAACCAATAACCGGTAAATTTAAGTAATCGATAACCGCTTAAATTTAAGCAAGACAAAAAATAATACAGTGCGTTGTAAGCCAGCCAAGATTAAGAAAATGCTAAATAGTCACGCAGTGTCAAAAACAAATTGATATCATAAACCCAACCTATATTTTCAGTATGATACATATTAGACAGATTTGTTGTTATGCTCAAGTCAGAAATAAAAACATTTGAATACACTTTCGATCGTCGGAACCAAAATTGTGAATTATTTTTTTTGTATTAAAAAAACCCTAACCAACACAGACATTAATTTCACTATCAATCACAAATTTCTCCTTATTAGCAAAAAAAAAACTGGTATTAGATCGACAAGTAACAACACTCTTCATGAAACATAATACCCCAATTAATTGGGAATCTCAGTGGCAATGTTAAGTATCTGTTAAATGATCATTTGACCAATTTTTCCACCATCTGAGTTCATCAAAACAACAAATTTAGTAAGTTAAATCAAAATATTCCAAAAACTCTTGCAACATTAACACATAAGTCATAAGTTCATCATCATCATCCATAGATTGAAGTTATTTTAAGTTATGTGAGATTTGGTCCAAAATCATAGGGTTTATGTCAATTATTTTCTCCATTTTTTAATTTAATTTTAATTATGAATTTTTACCTTGTTCTCTCTGATACACAAGGAGTTCAAGTATAAGAGCTTATTCTGGTGATGTGTCTTTGACTCCATTTTGAAGCAAACAGTATGAAGAACAACAAGTGGTGAACGACTCTCACTAGGTTGAGAGAAGTGAGTTATTCAGATTTCCTTCACATCAAAATTATTGTTCTTGTTGTTAATGTTGTTGTTCACATGATAGTCATATCCACAAGTTTCCAATGCCCCAATACTATCCATGTCTATGTATTCTTCCTGGAATTTTCAGTTAAGATCAGTAAGCACCAGACTATTACCAATTTACTATCCAAAGGCACCTCAAGTTTTTCAAAGGTTAAAAACACTACAGAAAGTGAAAAAGATGTCAAAGTTGCATGCAAAAAAGCAACCTCAGATGACTGATAAACATAAACCAATTACAAAAACTAAGTTTGACTCTGCGCAACAGGAAAAGAAAAAGGAACTTTGCATCTAGCGTCGTCCTACCTACCTATTTCAACATAAAAAGAGAAGTGATGTACCAGCTAAAAGACACAAATCATTGGACTCTATCCAGATTTATCTTATTTTAAACAAAATTATAATAATAATCAAATTTTTATATGAATAAATGCTTAAATATTTTATAAATTGAAAGTTCACTAATAGAAATGAGTGTCGTATTTATTCTGCATGGTAGAAGGAAATATAACAGACAAATTGCACAAGTTCCTTCTTGACTTTGCTCAGCTGAACAATACAGTGTTTTTATCAAATACAGAGAAATCAAACTCTCAGATTATAGGTCGATCAAAGCATCCAAATGACAGCAACATTATTAATTATAAACAACAACAACCAAGATTTATCCCACTAAATGGGGTCGACCTATATTATTAATTATAAACATGACACAAAAAATAGTTACCTCGTAGCTCACGCCGCTTATGTCAGTCCGCATGCATTTTAAAGAAAAATTCATGCAAAGCAATACATAGAAAACACGCAAGTGTTGAAATAACTTACTGAAGTAGCAATAGGAGCACCAACACGACTAAGAGATGAAGAATGAACACCAGAAAAGGAAGAATCTTGCCCGTAAAGAGACATAGTCGAGGATGAGAGCAATGAGTCGAAATGACTTTCACGGCGTCTTATTTACCCACTCTTTTATATTATTTACACCTATTTATATGATGGAGTATTTTATCACCATGGCCTTTGGGTGTATTTACCACTTTTTAGCTATCAATTGCTAACATATTTCATCTAAAAAAATAAGTTAGTGCATTCAAGCAAGTTCCTATAGGAGCTACTAACTTACACCTCCAAGGTCTCGACACATCAATCCACAAATAGATAAACAAAAATATCAATTAATTCAACCAAAATGATTAATTTAAAATGTAATATCAAGAAAGTGAACTTCTAATAATTTTTAAACTTCTTTTTGATCAAAATGAATCAACGTAGCATTATTTAAAATGAAACACGAGTTTTCTAGTTCACGAAACACTAAAATTGTCTGTTACTATATAGCATAACATAACCTTATTTATCTATCCTTAAATCGCTCAAACTCGCACTCAAGTAGAACAATCTTTTCAATAATCACAGCCTCAAGTAGAACAATCTTTAACATTAAGATTAATCAAAGTCCTCATAATATATATTTGAATTTAGCCTATATCAATCAAGGTTCCAAAAGGTCTTAGACCTTCTCCGTTCGAAATATTATACACATCTTATAACATGAATTCGCTATCTAAACATTCAATGAAAGTTTCAAATAATATATAAAGCTTACACTCTCAAAGGGTGAAGGGGTGAAATTGCCCAACTCCCAAAATCAATTGATCCAATAGAAAGCTTAGATGATGAGAAGTACAAAAGGGAATTTTGTTTTTCCGATTTGTTCATGTGGTGACCGTAAACGGCGTCGGAAGAAGGGACGGTGGCGATGAGGTTGTTAGAGAAGAGGAAGAAGAAGTGTGTACGCATATAGAGAGAAAAGAAACAAAGTGAATATCTCTTTTCACTTATTATAATAATAATAATAATAATAATTAATAAGGATATAAATAACAACACGTTACATTTGTCCGTGGAAGAAAATGAAAGGTTTTAAAAAAAAAAATCTGTTATAACTAGTACTAATTAAAACAAATTGACCTAAATATCAAAAGAATCAATATGGTGTGGTGGTAAGTTACCTTTTTTTTTTAGCAAGTGACGGAATACAACGACGTCACTAAACGTTAGAGGACTTTTCGACGGAATTTTTGACAGAATAGTTAGAGATGGATTAAAACCGTCGAAAACTCCCTCACAAAACATGGTTCACTCAAATTTCTGAGAGAATTTGTGACGGATACATAGTGACGACCGAAACCCTCACAAAATCCGTCGTTGAAGACATTAAAACTATATCCCTCACAAAATCGGTCACAATTTGCGACGGAATTTATCTCCTCAGAAATTTCCGTCGCAAAAAGCAAATTTTCTAGTAGTGTTTTAAAATCCCTCATAATTTAGAGAATTCTTAATGGTGGAAGTTTATCTTCATATGCCTTAGGTACTAAATAGGTATCTTCATCAGAGATTAAATAGAAGTCATATCTATTAAGAAAAGGAGCTAGACTAAGTTTTTCTATGTGGATATAAAAGTATAACCGTAGAGTTAAAGAAAAATGATACATAATTTTAAATAATGAGACTTGATAAGTGAATTTTTTGAGATGGTGGATTGGAGGGATAAATAACTTATTAAGTGTTATCGTTAAAAAATTATAAATGATTGCTACTAAAGTATCAAAAAATATTGTTCTCCACTGTTCATACTTGAAACTATTAGATTTCTAGACAGAAAAATATTGATGTAACTTATTTTAAATGATGTGCATATGACTTAATTTAATAATGTAGAATCATCTGGACATGCATATTAATTATTTACATGTCATTAATTACATTAAAAAAATTAATAATTCTCCATCATGAAAGGATTAGGTATTTGTTTAGGTTGTTATTGGTTGGTTTATATATGAATTTAATTAAGGTAAATGTAGTAATTAATTTAACTTTCATATTTTTGTATGTAAGAATTAAGACGAACTCTAATTTTGTAGGATGAATATGAAATACGGGTTTTTGAAAGGAACTCACTGCAAATAGAGGGGTATGATGTGTCTAATGACCATCAACCAGACAACTTCATCTTCTTAGACGTAGTTGGAGAAGTCGACAAGAAATGTATGGTTTGAGACCAGAGGCAGGAAAATACAAACCTTCTTCATCCAGATCATCTGACGGCATCTCACCATCTGAATATGAGCATATGAGGGCTGCAATTTCTAAAATGTCAGCTGAAAACATGGAACTCAAGGAGTTGTTGAAGACTAATGAGGAGTTGATTCGTGCATCACAGGTGGAGTCACGTTTGCTTCGAGAGAAGTCATACGAGGATTCATGTTTGCTTAGAGAGCAGTTCCAGAAATTCATGGAGTCTTTTTCACAAAGCCATCCACATCTACCTCCATATCGACCTCATCCTTCGAGTTAGGATCCACATTTGTGTCCACGTATTTGATTATTTATCATATTATTTTGAGAATTTGATTATAATTTTTAGTTTCAAGTACAATGTTATAATATTATTTAGTAATAATTTCAGTATATTTTTATGCAAAAATAAGTAGTGTAATTCTTGTGAACGCAACCAAAAAGGTTTTTTCATCAAATATTAATGTGATTTTACGTATTTTGTCTTCTTAAAGGTTTTGATATTTGTGGTTCACCTTGTCTTATATTACAAAAGTGTTTTGAGAAAAAATTGAGAAATTTTCTAAATTTATTTTAATTCAAAAAAAAAAAATTGCTACTTGCGACAGAAAATGAAATATCGAAAAAGATTTATCCTGCAAATTAGCATCGGCTTCAATACGACGCTAACCGAATTACCAGAAATATAGCGACGGAAGTATCCTCTCAGAAATCTGTAACAGTTTTTTTCCCTTAGAAATTTTGGACGAATATTTATTCCGTCGATAGCTTGTGACAAATATTGCTACTTTTTGTAAATCGACGCAAATGCTGACGGATTTGATTTTCCCTCGCTAAATTTTTCCGAAGCCCATTATTACGACGGATTTTAGTTGCGTCGCACAATCCGTCCGAAAATATCTCGCAACGGAATTTTGCTTATTTTGCGATGGATTCAGACTGTCGCTAAAACCAAATTTTCTAGTAATTTAAATTATTCTTCATCATCAAATTATATGTCACCTAATTTAAAACTTTTTACATTGTTTTTTAATGAGGGCATTAATTCATTGAGAATGTGAAAATATAAGACAAAAAAATTAAGTAGATGTGAGTTCAACTCTTAAGTCTTAATCACTTTTGAGAAGTTATATTAAGTAGATGCACCCTTAATTTTAATATTAATAATTAATATAGAGATAAAAAAATTAAACAATAATAGTCATAAAACAAAGATATAATCCATGCTCAACCATATAAACATCGCTCATTCTCCAGTTTGTTCTCGCTGTGGCCTCCGCGATGAAACTTTCCCCCATTATGTGCGGGATTGCATTGATTCTAGAAGCATTTGGCATGAGATTGGTTTTAATCATAATGATTTCTTCTCTAGTTATGTTACTCATGGGTGGCTAAAGAACAATTTGGTGGGCCATCTATCCCTTACTTTTGCAGCAACCATTTGGTGGGCATGGAGAAATGGAAACCTGATGTGTCTTGGTAATGAAAATTGGACTCTCAATTGACTCTCCTACAACATTCAAGGTATGGGTCGATACTTTAAAATTCTCTTTCCCTTCTTCCCGTAACTGTATTCTGGAGGGTAGATATGTCAAGTGCAATCACAACAACCACTCCAACATCATTCTTAACGTTGATAGGAGTTGTCTTGGTTCCCCCATAAGAGATGGCTATGCCAGAATCCTTAGAAATGATGCAAGGTTTTACTTGTCTGGATTTTCTGGTTATATCCATAATACGTCTAACATCCTTTATATGCGCGGAGCTTTATGCCATCTACTAGGGCCTCTTACTTGCCAAAGACAAGGTTATTGTGGACCTTATCTGCTATTCTGATTCCTTATTATGCATCAACATCATCTCCGACCCCTTCTTGAAGTTTCATATTTACGCCGTTATGATTCAAGATATTAAAATGTTAATGGAGCATATTAATGCAACTATTAGCCACACCCTTTGAGAAGGAAATCATTGTACGGATTTTATAGCCAAACTTAATGCTTCTTCCAACATTGATCTCATTTGTCACAACTCTCCACCTTCGGAGCTCTTGTCTCTCCTCTGAAATGATGCTTTGGCACTTTTTATGAGACATTAGTTCGCTATTTGCTTTTGTTTTCTTTTTCTATTTCTTTTCCAATTTTCTTTTTTAGCCTTTGTAACAAACAAAAAAAGACAACATGAACTACTTCATAAGATATTAGAGGAATGCTAGCAACATATCTTCTAACATACACTATTCAACACACTCTCTTTGATTGGTTGAAATTTACATGGGTCCACCAAATTATGTGGGTCCCATATAAATTTGGTGAGTCACATATGAATTTTAATCAATCAAATAGAGTGTATTGAAAAATATGTGTTAAAGATGTGTTGCTAGCATTTCTCACAAGATATTATATTTAAAGACGGGTGTAATAAATATACGTAAAATTTAAATCATATCGTATGCACAACAAGTGGCTATTTGGTTGAGAGATACTCATACTTTGACTTGTAGATCTTAAATGTACATAAATTTGACTTTCATTACATGCAATATTTTTTTTTTCAACTACTACCAACAGTAATACTTAGCCAAATTGTTTAGTTGATTACATGAGTAGTTTTAATGATAAGGGTTTCAAAATGTCATTATCATTGTATCATTTAAATAACGAATTTTGAGTATGTTACAATTTACTTGGACATCCATCAAATTGCGTGTAACTTTTTTTATTGTTTACTGTCTAATCACCAGGGGACGGAATCCAGCAGCCATAGGAAATCACTATATTATGCATACAAAATCATAAAATTTTAAGTTCTTTATATATAATTTAATGGATAAATATATTTTTTGTTCCTATAAATATTATAATTTTTCGTTTTAATTTCTCTAAAATACCTTAACCTTTAAGTTAGTATTTGAGTGAGGTGATCGTTAACGGTCTTCGAATGTGTGAAAAACCTATAAGGTTGTTGAAGGATTCCAAGCAATGTCTAAATGGTTATTATTTGTTGAATTCTTAACATATGTTCGTAGAACATATATTAACATGACTATAATTTTATGAATGAACTTTTCCTTACAAAAATAAATATTTTGTCTGTCCTTGTTGATGGACATGAATTTGTCAAAAAAATTATTGATGCCCTAGCTGTGATTAATAATTATTGCAGGTCAAAATCGATGATATGATTAATAATGACTAAGATGCCTTATGCTTCTTAAAAAAAATGACTAAGGTGGCTTCAATTTGTTAAATGTAAATCATATTATTATTTATGACTAAGGTGGCCTCTTTTATAATTTATGTAGTGTAGTGTATGTAATACGCTCATTTGGTGTATGAATGTTTCTAAATTATGATTTTGAAATGGTGTAGGGACAAATTAATATCATGAACAAGATATGATTCTCAATTTTATTAAGTGAGATTCATTTAATCATATGATGGGAATGTTTGAATGGTGTAGGTTACCCACCAAACATACATAAAATCCACACAATGAGTCAAAGTAGTTCGAATCAGAGCCTTTGCATTATTTAACCTTATTTTTTGGCTTCTTTTCTTTGTTTATGAGGTAGGACAATTGCCTAACATAAACAAAAAGTCTTGATATGTGAATGCTAAGTAAATGCTGACTTTTCCTTCCTTGATGAGGTGTAAGAGTCTATTAATTTTTTTTATGTTAACCAGTGCTCTAAGGGCATTTGTTAAACATCCAAAACAAGTAAGTTTTCATGAAATATTACGTAATTATTACTTGATTAAAAATAAAATCTTATATTTCTAAAGCAAAATGTCTATTTGTAGATTCATTAACCATTGCTCTGAGGGCACTGGTTAACGAGACTTTTTTTTAAGGCAAAATGACTTATATTAAAGTAGACTCATTGGAGCACAAGATGTCTAAGAGTCTATTTATCTATCAAGGGCCTTCTCGTAAGCATTTCAAGGTATCCATGCAACTTTAACATTTCAAAAAAAAAAGAAATGTTATTTAATTTCGAGTTTGAAGTGAAACATTTTTTATACAGGATTGAGCTACCTCCCAAATACACAATTCTAGAATCGAACTTAAGTGTTACATACTCTCCAAACATTATGTTTGTTTGAAACCCATTTTTCTACGTGTTCAATAAAAAACAAACATAAAAATCAACATTATTATTAACAAGTATGATAAGCACGGCAAAGGAATTAACGTAATTATAAAATTAATAAAAAAATTATTTTATATTAAATTTAAAATTAATTTGCATGAAAAATACATCTCGCATAAACTTATTGTATTGTTTATATTATTTGACATATAATTAAAGCATAAATTTAAAGTAATTTTAGTATAATTTATAAAGTTTTGATTAAGACAACTCTCAATGGCCATCACACCGATTGGTTTTGGTTTTTGAAGTTTCAAATCTGGTTAAGGCACCGCTTGCTTAGATGGTTGTTCATTCTGAACTGTTTCAAGATCGATATCGTTGTTGTTGTTCGTTTTTTGTGTTGGTGATTTCTCAAGATCTAGTTTCTGTTGCACAGACCGGTGGCGACAGCCTCGTCGATCATCGCCAACGTTTTTGTGTTGTTTGTTTTGAAACCCAAAAGGGTATGTTGTGGGTTACTCATCTCATATCTGATTTGATTGGTTTCGTCTTGCACAATTCCAATTTGTTTTGAGCTGTAATTAGTTTGTGATTTTGGATTAATCCCACAATTTGGGTTATTCATGTGTTCTTGAGCTTGTCAGACCGTTTGGTTAAAAATAGTTGTGAGTTTTCTATTATTGGTCTTGGTAGTTATTGCGGGTGTGTGGATTCGTTTTTGTATTGATAGACATGTTATTTTTTCGTTATCAAAATCTGAATTAGCGTGCTTTCATTCACCAAGTCATGCAATTGGTGTGTGGTCCATTGCTTCGGTGTAATATTTTTGGTTGTTTACCCATTAGTTATTATGTATTTACCCACTTGGGTTTTATGCTTAACACTCTCTTCCGTACACCATTTTTGGTCTAACAATTGTTTGATGGAATTTTTCCTTCAACTTAAGTGGTACTTTCATACGGTATAAAACACTTAATGTTCTTCTCCATTTCGACCACTCAACTTGAATATGATGATTTACATATGCTTCTATGAATCCTTCATTTTGTGTTATGGACCCAAGACATTTAAACCGTGTAACTTGAGTGTATCATACGATCTCCAACTTCACATCTAAGGTTAGATCTACTCTGGCTTTTGTTGAAATTACATTCCATATACATTGTCTTGATTCTACTCATGCGGAACTCATGCATTTGAAAGGCTTCTAATGACACATACTGACAATATTTTAACTAATTGCAATTATCATTCACTAAAATATAACTTTTGAACATTTTAAAGTCATATTAGAATGATGTTAGTAATTTTTTGTTGTTAATAATAATCTAACTAATTTGATTGTTATGATTCATTGTTATAGTTAATGTATAAATTTTTTAAAATGATCATGTAAATAAAATAACCTAAAGGCGTGCCATAAAGGGATTAAAAATTGTTAACAATACAAAACTAAGGAAAAAAAAAACAAAAGTTAAGCAAAAATTACAAAGTGGACAGTCCCAAAATTTAAGATCAGTTTATATTAAAATAAGATTTGTGAAAATGAAATATATTTAGTCTCTTTTTTGGCAGAAAAGGAAGCAATGGTTGGGCTTTCTTGTTACACACATGGGCTAAAGTTGTCCACCACTTTGAGGTTACACACTAGGCGTCTGGCGCCCCCTAGCATGAGCCTGGGCACTTCTACACTACTTATGGGCGCCTAGGGCACTTCTACACTACTTCCGGTGCTGAAATGTGTGTTTTCTTCGCCTTTTTAGGTGTTTGCTTCAATGTAATATGTCTTGGAACTTGGGAACAAAATTCATCCCTCTGGAAAGTCTTTTGAGGGCTCTTGAATCTTCATTCTTCATCTTACCAAGGACCACATAAATCTTCGGATGTCTTGATTTACCTTATTTGCATTACTTCTTCGTGAATTATATCAAGAACACCCTAAAATTGTTATGTTTCGGGAATCATAGAATTACAGACTCAAATATATAAAACAATACAAATGTCCTGAAATCATAGGCAATTGATCTAATACTCCTCTATTTTGCTAGTAAAACCTACTAAAAATGACTGAAAAACATGCTAAGATAACGTAAGATGGCTTGTCATCACAACCCCGAACTTCAGCTATTTCTTGTCCTCAAGTAACGAAAGAAAAATATAAAGTATTCTTTGCATTTTTTTCCAAGAAAAACATACCTTTCAAGAGTTGTGCTCAGAACATCATTCATCACATCTACAACAGTTGACTAACTTACCTTGTTATACCCAAGCGGGACAGGCTGGGAGAAAGTAACTCATATGCTCAACCATACTCTTTTTTGTGATACACGTATGTATCACCTGAAGCCAGTAGGGTTGGTCATGACATTTGTCCACTCCAGTCGTCACATGAATGTACCTTGATGTAAATTTGAGAAAATTATAAACATACAGTCAAGAATAAACTATATACACACTTTGAGGTCTTTCAGGATTATAATGTGACTAGGGTTAAGGTGGATGCATTTGAGAAAGTAGGCTAACAAAAGAACTTGGAGTTAGTTTACTAACCTAGGAATTCCTACTAAACATCGATGAAATTCTAACCTTCTTCCTTGAATCAGACAAACTAGGTACTAAAATAGAACTATTTATTTTTTTCTTTTTCAGATAAGTAAATTTTTTTTTTTGGAAGAGGCCAAATTTTTTTATGTTTTTGGATCTCCATATTTTTTCTTTTGTTTGATAAATAAGTTCTAAAATGTTTCTAAATGGAGTCAAAATAATTCCAACAATATCAAAGAGTAGTCCACCCCAAAATTAAATGTTTCTAATTTCAAAGAGCAACTTCAAACTTAGCTTCAAATCATATCAAGTCAAAATAATTTCCTATCCAACTCCAAAAGAAATTATACAGGGTACGTTTAAGGTTCATAACTATGACATGATTCATCACTTAGTAACTAGAAAAGAAATTTCATCTGGAATCTCAATATGGTTTCTTAAAGGATAATAATTAGAATATAAAAGGGTAGATTGAAAGGCTCAAGGTACCCAAAAAAAAAAATCTCGTGTGTATGATAACTTAATCGATCTTCCGTAAATAACGACCGAAAATTTGAACAAAAATAACATTCATGCTACTCACGCTCACGCTCCAACTTGAACCCATTTGGATCAGGTTCCTCATTCATGCTACTCAATCCTTCTACATAATCTCACAAGTGTATAATTTCCTTTGTTGAGACTTTCGCATACCACCTAGTGTGATCCGAGAACTCAACTCAATTGTTCTTGCAGATATGCAATATGGTGAAAAGACCATACAAACCTTTGTTGGCTTGAGTTAGAGGATAGAAGAGTTCGTGTGACTTGATCATGACATCTTCTATTCTTCTGAAGGTCTTGTTGTCTTGAGTTCTTGTTGACACTTTATATGTGAAACTCACTTGTGCTATTGTCTCCTCTTGTGGTTCTTTCTTTATTCCTCTAGTTGGTCTTCCTCCCATTGTTTTCCTTGATGTTTGACGAGTTCTCATGTTGCTAAGCTCCTTTGAAAAAGCCTGTAATTGGTTTCCCTGCAACGTCCAAACTTTCACGAACTTAATAGAACAATGTTTTACTGCAGCAATATGTCAATTTAAAATGGGGAATGTGACCTATTAAAAACAATTTTAAAGTTGATTTCTTATTATAATTAATTTATAAAATTAAACGTATTAAAACTTAGATATGACTGACTCTATTAACCTAGATGCAATGATGACTCTTTCTGAATTAACTAATATAGTTATTACCTATTACTAATTGACCTTATTCCTATGATTACTAGATGTTAATCCTAATCCTAAATGCAATATAAATGAACCGACTCCTACTACTAAATAACCTAATTTAAGCTAGGCTCGATCTAATGATTGTAATTATTATAAAAATATTTATTTTTACTACGACTCTCTAAAATATGCATGCAAATACTTATTACTTAATACTACGACTCTAAGAAAATAAAAAGAAAAGAAAATCGGTTAGCACTAAGATGGATAAAAATAAACTAAATGCAAATAGAAAATTAAACTACGTTAGTAACAATAAACTATACGATAAAACTAGACTAAAATAAAAGACTCAGTTAGGACTAAATGTTCTTGGTATTTTTTAAATTTTGTTGACTTTTTATGGAATTTTGGAATTATTGAAAGCAGAAAAAATAAATTGCGGAAAAATAAATGACAAAAGAATAAAAATATATACGAATAATTAATTTGAACTGCTTAGTAGAAAATATCAACAATCACCGGCAACGACGTCAAAAACTTGATGATCAGATTAGATAAGTGTACCAAATCGCTTACCAAGTAATAAAGTGTAAGTAGAGTATCATATCCACAGGGATTGTCGTTTCCTCGAAACAATTCACGTTACTTATTTTGTTTGACTATATATTAATAAAAGAGTTAAGAGTTAGTGATTGCAGTTTTTATCTATTTGCAACAGAGCAAGTTACTTGTTTTGGTTGCAGAAAAGTAAGCAACAGTCAGGACTGTTCGAATACCCCCTATCTATTTTGTTGAAATTAAATAACATTTATGTCGCATTTAGTTATTTTAAGTAGACTATACAGGTGATGAGGTCATTAGGATCTATCTGACCTAATCGTTTCGTCAAGTTGCAGATGTTGATTGCATGATGATCCTTACGTGCGGAACAATACTACCTCAGTTGATTTAGGTCTATACCTCCAATGTTATGTTGCCCCTGCTGGTCAACACTAAGGTTATACGTGCGCTACGGTATAGAGTTATAAATCCTATAGAATATGTTACCTTCGTAAGGATTATTAGTGTGTGAGTCTTACTCCCTTAAAGGTAATTGAAACATAGACTTAACTTGGCATTTGCAAATGCAATGGAGGCCAATGTTTCTAAAGGGTTTTCCCATCTATGAATCTTTGGTATCTTATAGCACACTTTTCTTCTCGGTAGTTCTACAAACGGGCAGCCCTATAAGCGTCTACCTTACCAAGGGTTGAGAAGAATGGTTCTACTAGGTTGGATGTGTTCTCCAAAGTCACTTGTTTCCTTAATTAATAACTAGTTACATACTAGGTTCAACATATTTACTCAATATTAGTAATGTCACCTCTTAAATACTTACTACTAGGGTCAACTCACTTTCGGTATCTTTCGTCTAGTGGCTAACTTATTACTTCCTAGATAGGCAGATATAAACATCAATATTAGGCCCACTCACAACCTAAGTACCTAATCTAGTGCTGCACTCCTTTGAAATAAAATAAACCTAATAAAACTTAATAGCGAACATAAAATAACTAAATAAACGACATTATATTAAATAATTATCCAACAAAACAAATAGAGATTCCTTTAGAACCATATCCTATAAATATATAGTTACACATGATAACAAAGACAAAATAGAAAAAGATAAAAACATACCCTATAAAGATAAGGAAAAGATATAACTCCTTTTGAAGCTCCTATAATCGCTTTCCTCTTAATCTACTCCAGTTCTGAACAAGAAATTATGAATGAGCAAGTCGGTACTTATAGGAAAATTTTCCACCTGAGTTGGGCTAAAAACATAGGTTTATAGGGGAGAAAAAGACACAAAAAGAGACTTTTTTCACAAGTCACAGGGCGCCTAGCTTCCTAGACCATGCACCAGACGCATGTGCCTTCCAGGTCTAGGTGCCTCGCACCCCCTAGCATGCGCATGGGTGCTTCTGCACTTCTTTTGAGCGCCTAGAGCCCCTTCATGTGAGCTTGTGCGCTTCTGAGTGCTTTCTGGTGCAGAATTTCATGTTTTCTTCGCCTTGTTAGGTGTCTGCTTCAATGTAAGATGCCTTGGAACTTGGGAACAAAATTTCCCACTCTATAAAGTATTATGAGACCTCTTGAATCCTCATTTGAAAGAGGCATTGATGGGTAAATGAGTCATTTTAAAATAAATCTAATGTCAAACAAATTTTGTCTGGAGGATACCGATACACAACAAAATTCAAAGCTGCCTAAAAATTTACCTTTATTTTTTCCATCAAAACTGTCCTTTTATTTTGCGCTAAAATTTTTCACCAAATTTACTGTTTTATTAATAGAATTTCAACTATTCACAAAATCATTATTTTAGGTAACAAAATTTTGTTGCAAGTAAATTTAAATTTTCAGATAACAAAAAAAAATCTTTACAAGTAAAACTTGATTTTTTTAAATAGATATCATAAATTAGTTTTCCTGAAAAGAGTAAGTGTAATTGAAAAGGAGTATAATTGATTAATGCATGGGTTAATATGTATTTACCCCTTTATAATTTGAGCGAGTTTCAGCTTACCTTCTTGTAAAAAAATAAGTTTAGATTCCAACCCTGTAATTTAAGATTCTTTCCTTTTAAACCTTGAGGCCATCTAACTGGACAAAATGCTGACGTGGCATGTTGAGTGGCGCGCTGACTGTTCATATCTGATTATATGACATGTTGACTGTATAATTAATTTTGTTATTTTTCTTAAGGGCACACGTGGCATTTTGCCTATTTTTTAAAAATAAAAAATAATATAAATGAAATTTTATTAATTTAAAAATCTGAAAATTAATTTTCGAAAATAAAAAACTCGTAAAATTCTTGAATTTAAAAAATAAAGTAGAAAAAAAATTGAAACTAAAAAGAAGTTCAGATTTTTGCAAAATTAAAAAAAATTTAAAATTTTTTCTACCAAAAATAAAAAATTCTGGATTTTTTTTTTTAAATCTGAATATAATTTTTTTTATAATTCAGATTAAAATATGAAAATAAAATTTTTAAAATTATATAATCTTAAAAAAAAATCGATTTTATTTTAATTTTCAAAATCTTAATTTTTTTCGAATTTTTTCAATTTAAAAAAAAAATGATTTTTTTTCTATTTTTGAAATTAATTTTAAACTTTTTTATATTTTTAAATTAATATAAACGAAAATAAAAAAATTAAAAACAAAATTAATTATACAGTCAGCGCGCCACATCATCCAAAAATGCTGACTCAAGGTGCTACGTCATCATGTGTGCATAGTTAGATGACCTCCGAGTCTAAAACGAAAGAATCTTCAAATTACATGGTCTATTTCGAAAGAATTTTCAAATTACAGGGTTGGAATCTAAACTTTTTTCTACAGGGGGTAAACTGGAACTCGCCTAAATTACAAGGGGTAAAGACATATTAACCCTTGATTAATTATCCCTTAAACTTTTAAAACGACATTTAATAACAAACACAAAACCTATACTCAAAGTCTCAAACACACTAAAAAAGGAATTAAATGAGGACAATTTTATTGTTTCAGACATGAACAAATGCTATGATGAGCATCTGATCAGATGATATAGATATTCTCGAGTGGAATGAGCTAGACTCAAACAATGTGACAAGCTAAGGTTCAACTTGTGCATCAATAAAGAACTTGTTAGAGTTCAAGGAAGAGAAGGCATAACTCTCTTCATTTTGCAAGTCAAATCGGTGAGGTTGATCTTTTAGCTAACTTTCTCTATGCTTGTCCGGAATCCATTCAATACCTGACTGTGAGATACGAGACTGCACTACATATTGCTGTTAAGAATGAACAGTTTGGGGCCCTTCAAGTACTTTGTTGGCTGGCTCGAAGCAAATTACAATAGAGGTGCTATAAAAATGAAATTTAATATTCTAAATCAAATGGATGAGGCAGGCAACACTATTTTGCACATTTCAGCCCTAAGCAGTAAACCGCAAGTAATTAACAAAACCACATGTCATGTTTATAAATTTGGCTGAATTGCACTTTTCGCTTCCTATGTTTTAAAATGTTGCGATTTTATTCCCTTATTAAAAAAATCAAAACTTTAATCCTTAATTTTACAAAATGTTGAAAAGCCTCTAAGAAGACGCCTAGTGTATCCAAACAGGGGCAAAATTGCAACTTTTTGTCAAGATAAAAGGTCAAAAGAGTTTATTTTCCCTAAAGATATAGGGTTCAAATAGCATATTTCCATAAAGTTAGAGGGTCAAAAGAGCATATTTTTCTAAAGATAGAGGAGCAAAATTTTTACTTTTTTAATAAGAGACTAAAATCGCAACATTTTAAAATTTATGGTGCGAAAAGTGCACTTTAGCCTATAAATTTATCTTGTCCCTTCGATTAAAAAACAACATACAAGAAAAACAAAACTATATGTAAAACTAATATCATATTTCTTGTTATTTTTTTGGTGGTCTCATTTTTTTTCAAGAGCAGAACATGATATAAGAAAAAGAATAAAGATAGGATAGAGACATGATATGATATAAAGCTGGATAGAGATAGGATATGATAAGAACATGATAAACATTAATCCTATCATGTATTTGACGCGGACAAGATAACAAACATGATATCATTATAATTAAATGAAAAAATTGCTCTCATAATTAATTAAATATTATAGAAATGGAATGTTATTAATTATAATAGAAAAATACACGCTACCATTATTTTTAAAATGACAATATTTTAAAAACGACAGAATATCAAGATAATAAATAAGGAATGATCTTCTAATCCATCAGGATAATTTCTAACCCAACATATACTCAGGATAAAAATTACAAAGGAAAGTCAGGATAGCATAAAAAAATGGTTTATTTTATCCTATCACATTGGTGCATCAAACATGAGATTTAAGCAGGATATGATTAATGTATCATATCCTGTCTCCCTATCCTGACCATCAAACGGAATGATGATCTAGTATACTTCTTGTTGAAGATTTTACTTGCAAATTTCACGTGGAATAATGCCACTTTAAAGCAAATAATTTGCATGCAAATAAACATAATATGAGTGATCTCTAACAAATTGTATTGTTCATTTAGAAGAGATATATCAGAGGAGCGACGTAACACTTGGCTGATAGTTGCGACTCTTGTTGCAACTTCGACCTACCAATCTGCACTGAGTCCCCCTGGTGAAGTTTATCACGTTAATGTCCTATGGTTCAGTGGGTTTCTTAATCCTTTGCTTTCTACTTTCTATGGAAATTGCATCCCCTACACATTCCAATGCACTTGTTGCTAACATCGGTTTATCAGTTTTGTTAATCGTATTTATCAGTTGTGCTATTTTCATGTACTATTATATACATGAACGGATGCGCAAGCTAAGAAGCTCAGTACCATTTTGATGTAGAGGGTTTCCTTACCGATCTCATAGTATTTTTATTTTAGTCTAATTTTAGTAATTTTCTGTTTTCGTTTCAGTTTGTTATTTTCCTATTTAAGTTTAATAAATGTAGCATAAGAGGCAACTTTTATTCATTCAATAATATTTTAGAAAGTTTTCTCAATTTCTGGTAGTTTCCGGAACCCTATTTTCATAAGTTTGTCGCTTGCAAACTTGTTTCTTTTTGATATAGGTTTAGTGCTTGCTAGCCTACGCTTCCGACTGCGCCAGTTGTTATCAAAGCAGATTTCTTCTATTTTTTTCCTAATGTGATCAGCGATTGGAGATCAACCATGATGACGAGGGCAGAGTTTGCCGGCATAACCGCGACCATCAAAGCTCTGTCAGATCAGAGGACGCCGTTGACAGCTAAAGTTGACGACGACAACAACAACAACGCCAACAACAACAACGTCAGCATAAGAAACAATCCGAAGAGGAGGAGGACCAATCCGACTATTTTATCAACATCAACTGACTTTAAAAGCTTATTACGGACTCATGTCACTCATGTCAATATTACAGACGACGTTTGTACGACAACAAAGTATCTGACTCATATATCTAGGATGCATAGTGGTTTAAGGTCGAAGGGTGAAATACACTCATCAATATGAGAATAACTTATGACATTTACATAACTTTCTATGTAGTATTCTAGTGACGGGTCAATCCAATATAAATATTACTCCTAATATTTATATCTATGTGAAGACTCGATAACACTTTTTCTGTTATCTCTGAGATGTGATCATCAGTCTACCCACATGATAGTCTCTATGCTTTAATGTTATCCCATTTTACAATAAAGCTTGACAACTAATACATTAAGAATAGTTTCATAATGCTAAATGGGGTCTTACGATTAACTTATACTTAATATTTTATTAACCACACTAACTATAGAACTTTATTATTTTGAAAGAAAACAAAATCATTAAAGAAATGTCATGTTATATATTCATAAATATATATTAAAGTCGCGATACAAAGTCAAATCCAATCAATACAAATTGGCTATTAGAGCTTACTCCAACACCTGGGTTTTTAAGAAAATGTGCTTTGTCGTTAATTTTATTTCAAATTTTAATTTTATATAAGATAAAAAATGAGGTTGTGGGAGAATTTTATGTTGGTAAAGTCTAGGTAGGATGATGGCGATTGATATTTAGTTGGAAGATGTAAATTCCCTTGAGCGTCGGTTTACGTAGAACCATCGGAAAAATCAGTTAATAATTTAGGTCTTATACCTTCTCGCTTTAATAATTTTTTGTTTTAAAACTAGAAGTTTAAAAAGTTTGTGGAAAATGTATGGAGGGCCCAAACTTTGACGAGGTGTATGGGTGTGGTGTTAAAAAATAAGCCCAAATTGTTGAAAAAAAGAGCAAAGTGTTTGGAACAAAGAATATTATGGGGACATGGATACAAAAAATCTAAAATTGGTGGAGGATATTGTAGAGATTGATGTTTAGGCTGAAGTGGTGAGGTTGACTATTGAGGAGGTGGAAAGTAAAAAGACAAAGTTTGTTGAGTTGTGGATATTACTAAAATGCAAAGATTTAATGATATTGGATGTTTCAACTATTGAGATTGAAATGGATAAAAATAGGAGATGGAAGTTCAATGTATTTCCATTATTGAGTGAAAGCGAGGACTAACCTAAGTTATCAAAAGCTCTTAAAGTTGAAGGTGTATGTGTTGATTTGTCAACTGAGGTGAGGTAGGTGGTGATGGATTACTTTACGAGTCAAGTGGTCGATATTTCATTGAGGCGGCCAACTTGGATGGTGTTCCTTTTTTCTCTACTTCCGAGGAAGAAAATAGTAAATTTGTGATGCCTTTCTCAATGTTGGAGATTGAATTAGTTGTTAAGGATAGCGATGGTAATAAAAGTCCAGATCTTTTTTTTTTTTTTTGATGCAAAAATAGTGTAAAACCCAAACAAACAATAAAGTCCAGATCTTGCTTCAATTTTGATTTTTTTTCAAAAAGTTTTGGTATCTTATGAAAAATAAATTTTATATAATCTTTTATCAATTCCATGGTAACTAGAGATTGACAAGCTAATAATGAGAATGATAATAATACATAAACAAAACACACTAGTAGAGAAAAATAATAATACATAAGCAAAACAAATGAAGAAAAGAAAAGGAGTGACTTTTTTTGAGACCAAAGTGCATACTTTGCTTCCGTTGTTTTTATCCCTTGCATTATTGCGAAATTCATCTTTCTGCTTTTGCACGATGTTCTCTTTATTTCCGATATTCCTCAAGTCCTACAAAAGTATACACACACAGAAATATGTCAATGTCTTTCATTAATTTAGATGTTTCAAAGAAAGCTGCACAATTTAGATATCATTATCGGAATAAACTGGAGGAAGAGGTGATTTGTACTTATACGCCGGTGGTCTGTGACTTGTACTTTTATCCTTTGTGGTGGAGATGTGTCGAACTTCAGAACATGATTTGTGCTTGAGAATTGATGGTGGACAGGAAGGGTGTTTGTCTGACTTAGGTGGTGCTGAAGGAGAATTGTTCATGTTCTTGTACACCGCTTTAGAACGTGATGATGGAGGGGAAAGGTGCCGGTGTGTCTTTGTAGGTGGTGATGAAGATTGGTTGTTCTTGTACATGGCTTCAGGACGTGATTTTTCCTTGTGAGTTGATGGAGAAGGGTGGATGTACACAACTCCAGAACGTGATTTTTCCTTGTGAATTGATGGAGAAGGGTGGACGTACGCAGCTTCAGAACGTGATTTTTCCTTGTGAGTTGATGATAAGGAGTGGACGTACGCAACTTCAGAACGTGATTTTTCCTTGTGAGTTGATGATGAGGAGTGGACGTACGCAGCTTCAGAACGTGATTTTTCCTTGTGAGTTGATGATGAGGAGTGGACGTAAGCAGCTTCAGAACGTGAATTTTCCTTGTGACTTGATGATGAAGAGTGGACATACACACCTTCAGAACGTGATTTTTCCTTGTGAGTTGATGATGAAGAGTTGACGTACGCACCTTCAGAACGTGGTTTTTCCTTGTGAGTTGATGATGAAGAGTGGGCGTGAGCACCTTCAGAACGTGATTTTTCCTTGTGAGTTGATGATGAATAGTGGATGTAGGCAGCTTCAGAACGTGATTTTTCCTTGTGAATTAATGATGAAGAGTGGATGTATGTAGCTTCTAAAAATGATTTTTCTTTGTGAGTTGATGATGAAGAGCGGATGTACACAACTTTAGAACATGATTTTTCCTTATGATTAGGAGAAGGCTTCCTAGGTGTTGATGGTTGTGAACTATGGTGGGAAGGTAAAAGATGTGTGTGGCCCGGTGGTGGTAGAGAGGGGGAGTTATATTTTGGTCGTGGTGGAGAAAAATAGACGTAAAGGTTCCCAGCAATATTGAGATTGATAGTATTAGTGGCCATTAATTTAGACCTCGTTTTTTCTCATAGTACTTTTTGTTATTGCTAATGTACTATATATACAACGTTTCTTAACCCGTTTACCCTGACTTTTCATGTTAGTTGGTCTACTTTGATTTGATGCATATTACAATTACAATTCACCTGGTTTTCAATCTCTTAAAAGAATATAATAATTCATTTGTGCCACAATTATTTCACAAAAATTAAGGAATAGTTCTAAATAGATGATAGAAAATAATAATGTTTTCAAATGAATTTGTTCGCTTTTTTATCATGTTAATTCGAATAAACTACAACCAATATATTTTTTTTCAAGATACAAACAGTTATAAAATTTTGATTAAAATTATTAACATAAATATTTTAGACTATCATATTATATATAATAAATTATACTTGTGTTTTTAAACGACACCAATATTATACCAAATATTCGTT
The DNA here is from genome assembly GCA_946800305.1 of Medicago arabica. Lineage (NCBI taxonomy): Eukaryota > Viridiplantae > Streptophyta > Magnoliopsida > Fabales > Fabaceae > Medicago > Medicago arabica. The sequence goes on from OX326966.1 coordinate 49,105,897, forward strand.
CTGTCTTAAAATAAGTGAGTTATTTGTTCATTTCACATATTTTAAAAAATGTGTATAAATGAAGAAGAGAGAAAAGACTTTAACTTTTTTTATTAATTATTGGTGCATTCAGCATGATCACTATTGTTTGTGTGTAAATACAAAGTGGAAGATATTGAATTTGAAGTGTTGAAATTAGTATTAATTATAATATATTGAAAAAGGTAATTAATATTGTGTTGAAAAATGAAATGGGTCAATTATTTTAGGACAATATTCTTTTACAAAAGGTTCAGAGACAGATGAAGTATATAATTAAAATGATACCAAGAATACATCACTGAAAAAAATTGTTGAAGGATATAATTAAAAGTCAAAAACCCATTTCAAAATCATATATTCCCTTTGTATTTATGATGTAGTTTCGCAAGTGTTATTTAACTAGAAATATTCAATTGGATTGGGGTGGTGAGAGTGCTTCTAGAATACCATTATGATAGGCTACTTAGCTTCATTTCTCTCTCTCACGAAAGGGAGGATAATGGAAGGGTTAGTATGGTCGATATGAAAGGTTAGAAATGATCACATTTTATGTGCCAAGTTCCTTAAAGTGGGAGAAGTAGTAGATTCTATCAAGACCATTTCATAGACTTGGTTTTTAACACTGTTATGTACTAAACATTTTGGTCATATTTATAAACAAAACATACGCTTTAGATTCATTCAATAATTAATGTATTTAATTTATATATAGATCAAATATATTATGTATTCAATGAATTTAAAAAGTATTTTATTAATTATAAATGTGATCAGAGAACGTAGTTATATTGTATTTTATTGGGCAAAATTCAGTCTCTGTCTGTGCATATGTCATTTGTATTGTAAAGTCATTGGTCAAAATTTCAACTCTTATTTCGGAAAATTATGGCAGGAGTGGAGGTTAAGTTAGAAAATTTAACCCATTTGCAATGTCTTTGTACAACGTATAATGTTTTGAGTGGAAGTGATTTAAAATCCAATCAATTCATTACCGACTAAGTGTACATATTTTCTTCATGTGACCATACTAAAATCTAATAGGTTTCTTCCTTGGTTGGCTATTTCTTTGAGATTAAATTTAGACAAAAATTAACAAAGAAATCTCATTTCAGTTTTTTACAAGATTCATATATACATATATATATATATATATATATATATATATATATATATATAAGTGATGAAAAGCTAGATAACTTAAAAGAACAAGTTACTGGTTATAACAAACTTTTAACTAGTTTATTTACATGTAACTAACTCTATTTTATCATCTATAATCTATTTCTCACTTGTAATCACCAGTGGTATAATAGATGAAGTAGTATCCTCTAATACCTCGCATGATGAAGATGGGTTGATTGTTACAATATTTATTGGTGTTTTTAGTAAACAAAAAGACTAATTTTAAAATGTTACTTGCATGATCAAACTAGAAATCTTAAGACCTGTTGTGCAAAGATTTTCCAGAAAAGGTATGAATGTTCATCATATTCATTAGTTTGTTTATAAATAAGATGAATAAAATTGTTTTGTTCTGAAAATAACTAACAAACCAACGGCTAGAAACTAGATGAATTTGACAACTTCTGTCTTCTTCCCACGAGTCTGAACTTTCAACTTTGTCTTTTCAAAGAAGATCTTCAACCTTGTCGAAAGCTTCATGCTTTATCATGTAGTTGGAGAATCTTGCAGTCTTGACCACCATATTTCTTGTCGAAATGAACGCATTAAAAATACGTGCTAACAAATTGCCCTAAAAAAATGTCATTTTCGACTGAATTTTAATGAGGGAGAATATTGACATTTTTTAAAACTATGTATTTTCCAAGAATAATGACGTCTATTCATCGCAATGTCTTTTCAAAAACCGTCTTTTCAGATTTTTCATCATTATTGCGCCACCTTTTGGGATTGAGTAGGCCACCATATTTTCACAGTTAGTGGAACATGTCATCAAATTTGGGAACACAAGTGTCAAACAAAACCTCTTCTTGATCCCATTATCTCCATTTTCCCCAACATTTCGACCACGTGGAAAATTATCAATGGTTCAGAACTCAAAGATTTTTAACTTTTCCTCTCTCTTGGCAATATAAAATCTATTCTCTTCTCCACTTCTCACTTTTTCTAGAATTTCTCTTTCTAACTCTTTTCTAAAGACTCAAGAACACAACAACTCCATTGTCACACTTTTAGAAAAGCTTCAATCTTCCTTCATTTTTTTTCACAAAACTCCTGATTTCGACCATTTTCTTTCAAATTCTTCTCATTTTAACAATATGGCATCTTCATCTGGGAAAAACCCTTTTGTTCCTCTTGCTGCTGACGTTGATGTTCTTCCCACGAAGAACTCCCATATTCATTGATAACAAGTCATCTTAGGTTATTCTTAGCATGTTTTTTAGTTATTTTCAGTAAGGTCTAGCAGCAAAAAGGAGGAGTATTAGAAAAATTGCATGTGATTTTGGGACTTTTGTAATGTTTTCTATATTTGAGTCTGTAATTCTAATTTTCCCGAAACATAGCAATTTTAGCGGGTTTTTGAAGTAATTCACAAAGAAATCATGCAAATCGGCGAATCAAGAACATTTGAAGAATTGTGAAGATTCAGGAAGTCAAACAATGAAGATTAAAGAGGCCTCATGAGACTTACAACAGGGAGGAATTATGCTCCCATGTTCCGAGGCAAGTTATTTGAAGACGAAGACCTAAAACGACGGAAAATTAGAGAATTTGGACCTAGGAAATAGACTTATGTTCCTCGCACATGGGAGAAACCTCCATGCACCCAAGGAACTGTTCATGTGCCTAGGGCATGTCTTTGCCCCCTCTCATGCGCTAGGCACACTATTCATGTGCCCCGTGCATATGAAAACGTGGGGCACAATTGTCTTTTCCTGTTGTTATTTTGGGTAAAGCCCGCACTTTTAGCTTAAACCAAGGTAGAAACTCTCACTATAAATACCAGTCTTCCTCATTCAGAATTTCTCATTCAGAACTGTGGCAGTTCAAGAGAAAGGCAACTTTGAAGCTTCGGGAGAGTTTCTATCTTCTCCTTGATTTTTTAGGGTATGTTTTTATCGTTAGTAGTTTGTTTTTAGTTACCATGTGTAACTAAATCTTTTTTTGTTAGAGTTCTAAGATTAACTTCTTTTTATTTTTGTAGGATATTTATTTAATATAATATGTCGTTTATTTTATTTATTCTTTTGTTCACTATTAAGTTCCTGATTTAGTTATTTATTTCAAAGGAGCGTAACCTTAGATTAGGAACTTAGGTTGTGACAGAGCCTAACATTGCTACTACTATCTTGTTGCTTATATCTTGATATTTATAGCATTATACTAGTAACTATATGTCTAGAAAGTAAGTGATTATTAACTAGCAAAAGATACTGAAAGAGAGTTGACCTTAGTTGTAGGTACTTAGGAGGTGACATTACTAAGACTGAATGGTGTTATACCGAACCTAGGATGTAACTGGTTAGTAATTAGGGAAACAAGCGACTCTGGGGAATAAAGCTTTATCGAACCATTTTCTTGAAACCCTTGGTAAGGTAGACATAGATTAGGGCTGCTCATTTGTAGAACTACTAAGAGCGTAGAGAGGGTGTGCTATGAGTGTCCTAAGATTCATAGATGGGCAACCTAAGGTAACATTGGCCTTCATTCCCTTGGGAAAAAATGGAAAGCCAATTTAAGTTTATGTTTCAATTATCTTTGAATTAGCAAGACCTCGCATGTAAGGATCACCATGTGATCAACATGTGGTGTTAGCCATCGGAGGGATAGACCAAATTAGGTTAGTAACGTCCCAACGGCCTCATCACCTGTATAGTCTACCTAAGATAAATAAATGCGGCATTACTGTTACTTAATATCCAACAATATAAGTAAAAACATGTAAAATGCTCTGTTGCAAACAGATAAAAATTTCAAATCGATCTTTTATTTACACCGTCAAAACAAAAATAAGTAACGCGAATTGTTTGGACGAAATGTCAATCCATGTGGATATGATACTATACTTACACTCTATTACTTGGTAAACGATTTGGTACACTTGCCTAATCCGCACATCATTCATGCACCATAAACTTATTTGGATGCAGAAAAGGCAACAATTTGGCAATCTTAGGTATTGAATCCCTATTCAACTATTTTGTTGCTTGTATTGTTTATTGTGTTTTAGGTTCTTTACATGATTCTAGTGTAAACTCGGAAAAACTTAAAACATTTTTCCTGGTTGTAAGGAAGGAAACCCAAGGTATTTTTCTAAGGGTCCTTATAATATGGAGTTTATAAACCAAAGAGTATTTAGGCCAACACCTTCCCATTATATTCTTCCACCTATTTAAAATGGTTAACCAAAGTTGAAGCCAAAAAGTCTAAAACCTGGAAAAACATAGATAATTTTGACCTTAGCCAACTCTAAAAAATTTGCCTCAAATATGATGAGGTCCTACTCTTAGCTGCCATACATTTTTGGGAGGGTTCGACTAGCAATCTACGATTAAAGTGTGATATGCTAACTCCACCCTTTTTGATGTAGTAGCCATTACTAGGCTTCGACCAACTGGCGACACTTATAACCTAGCATATCTAGTGAGAAAAATCAATTCAATTTCGACACCAAAAGAGCTACCTATGGCACATACCGCACTGATTACTACGTGACGAACACGAGTGAAGTTTTTGACCAAGAACACATAGTAGTTTTAACCTTCTGGTTATCCCACTTTATGTTATGTACTGGTTCCCTTCAAGTAGAGAAGAAGTTTGTTGGGATGGCTATTCAATTGCATGATGGCCACAATTTCTGTTTGAGTAAATTGATCCTGGGAAGCCTATATGAGTCAGTAGGATATGGAGGGCAGATGATACAAGCTTTGTGAGAAGGAAAGACACTTGCCCTTTCTTGACCTATGTGGCTTTTTCAATTGTGGCTAGTTGCAACTTTTGAAAAATAGCTAAAGTTCTATTTCTCCCCAATTCATAAGGATGAAATAGATGGTCGAAAGATAAAGGGAAAAAGGTTAGCCTATCTTAAAAGAAGAGAAGTTAACCTTTCGACTACTCATATATTTTCATAATACATTAAGGTTTTCCTCAACTGTGATTCTTTCGACCCATATATGGCCAAATCCAAGAAAACTGATAAATGTTTTTCCTTCTATGCAGACCAAATCCAAGAAAACTAAAGGTATGCATGTCAAAGAAATTCAAGCTTTCCAAAAAAAAATGAAGTTGTGTATAATCTCATGAATGTCGAAAAACTGAAAGTGAAGCTGCACTAGTCTTAAAACAAAAAATGACTGAGAATTTTCTAAAGCTAAAACTTCCTTTCGACATGAAAGACAAGTACAACGTAGATTTGGAATTTCATTGTATTAAATTTTTCAGCTTTACCTAGTACATTTTGGACTTTACACCACAAGCTCCCTCATGGTTTCATTTTGATTATCAAGACATACAAAATGCACTGAAACAAATTAGGGGGAGAGTGGTTTGCGCACAACGTGATTTACATAACTTCAAAGGCGAATTACACGTTGAGCCTCAACATGTCAAATCCCTATGAAATGAACATGCAAAAGGTGATGCATAGAATCAATTAACTGTTTCTTTCATTTTCAACTATTTTCTCCTATTGTTATTTTTTTAATATCTAACATATGTCGAAATCATGGCAACCATTCTTCGACAAAAGATTCGGACTAGGTCCATCATTCAAGAGACACAAGAAGATGTAAGTGACGAGTCGTGTAACACCCTCAAACCCCCACATACAATATTTAATAACAATATCAACAGATAATCACAAAGGTTCAAGGTGCTAGTTCATCAATAAAACTAAATTATGCAAATGTTATCAACATAAAAAACAATTGTAGCGGAATAAATCTCAAAACATGATAAAGTCATAGTCTCATAATACTCAGATACATCAACATAGTGAACCCCATGAATTCTCAAATATAACAATCCAAAAGTAAATAAAAATAGACTCAGACACCCTAATCAGAGCACAACTACTGAGTAGGCATGGCAACAAAACCCGTGCATGTGGGTACCCACCCTAACCAACCTCAATTTGACGGGTTTTCCCCAATTTGACTGGGTTTGGGTATGGGTTTGGATTTTCCCCGATTTTAAAATGCGGGTACGAGACAGGTAATGAGGATATAGGTACCCACCCAAACCCTACCCGAATGTAGAAAATTACCTTTTTGCACCTTTATTATAGAAGCTCAAACCCTAAATAAACTCAAACCTTAAAAACCATTTCACCACATGTGTTTGTCAAATGACGACACTCACTCGAGTTTTCTCTCTTCTTCTTGGACATCTCATACCATCGGTCTCTCTCTATCACCATCATCTTCAAGTGTGTTTTTTAATGATTTATGCTTAATTTTTTTTTGGATTTTGTTTTATTTTGTTTTTTGTTATGTTTGATTCTGTTTGTTATGTTCATAGCCATGAGATAATGGAATGTCTTAAATTGATATGATATGTTACAATTGACCAAAGTTTTGCGAAGACTTCAATGTTTTTGTTAATATTAAAGTTTGGTAGAAGCAATAGAATGAGATTTGTAACACGTACAAACACACGAACAACAACACAATTATATTAGTGTTTGGTTAATATGACTTTTTGTGACTAATGTTATGTGATGGAAATACTAGTGCAGAAGATATTTATTTAAACAGTGCTGCTATAAATAAAGTCTTAGAAGTTAGAACATTCATCCATTGTATCCCTCGTTTCATCCATTTTATCCCTCGTTATATTGTTCAAGCCGCTGATGATTTTCGATTGCATTAAATTAGAATTTCAGCAAGGTAATCATCAACTCATCTTTTCTTTTAACTACGACTTGTTGCCTTTGATTCATTCATAACCACTAAAAGTCAGAAGAAATAATGTTTATACTTATTAACACATTTAGATAAGTATGACGACAATCCATCATCATACAGAAGCTATTTCTAGTGTGATTGAACCATTATTTTGGCTTTATGTTGACAGGTCATTTTTTTTTGTTGAACGCAAATTGTTGGATAATGTGTTACAACATTACCATTGAGGCTTAAAAAAAACTCTTTTTTATTAAAAAAAAATGATTCATTGCGGGGACGGGGATGAGGCGGGAATACCCGAACCCATTGGGGACGGGGATGAGATTCAATTTATCATCCCCATTGAATATGCGTAGGGTAACGGATAAGTATATGGGAGTATCGGATGGGTGTGGAGTAGGCGATACCCATCCCTACCCTGCCCCATTGTCATACCTACTACTAAAACTCCAAGAAAAAAGCATAGATAGGAGTAGTATGCATCAAGCTGTCCTCATAACTCATGCTGATCACGCGACCTCAGTCTACACGTCAACACCACATGAATGCAGGCGACCAAAAAGTCACTAGAGGGTAACATATACATTCAACATAAAGAATACGAACTCAACCAAGTATTTCAGGATTAAAAGATATATATTCATTTCCTAACAATACTATATCACATGTCATCTCATACAAGCAATTAATCAATGCAACAATTCTCAATTCATCATCATATCGTTTATACATTATTCACATTTCATCACCATCATCACAATTACAGAATTATCACCAAAAGAAAACATAGTCATGGACACATCTTTACATATATTCACATAATCAAATACACGACCCTCATATAGACGCATAGGCATGCTATGTAATATACACGACTCTATATGCATGTGGTACCGTTTTGAATATCGGAGGTATGTTACAGAGTGATCTCTAATCTTTACATATTTGGATAATTCAGAGTTATATTACCGAATTAATCCCTCATCTTTACACAATTATCTTTGAATATGACTTATGAATGCAAGGAGTGCAAGTATAGACTCAACAATACACAATACCATAAGACTCATCATTATATAATTTATATCATTATAACCACACCCAACACATCATTGTATTATCAAATCATATACATCGATACATCAACAATTTATTAAGCACCAAAGCAATCATATATCATAATATTCACAATATTAACTCATCATCATGTTTATCATATCAACATCACCATTTATCATAAGCACATCAGTAAATAACATCTTTTCATTTAGCCAATTTGCATAATAAACAATTCATCACTTACACTCGATTAATCAATATTTCTTTCACGTATCCAAAATCAATTAAACCATTATTCGTCATCTAATCATTGTCATATACCCAATTACAACCTAACATGTCATAATCCATTATTTTACAAAGTCCGTCTATTTCATAATCCTAAGTTTGTCTATTGGTACACCTTACACATAAACCAATCCACATCCAACATAGATTACGTTAATTACTTCTACACATCTTAATTAAACTTCTATTAATCAAGTTTAGGCATTTAGGACATATTTACATGCTTTGGATACGTTAAAAGTTGAGAAAAAATTGAGTTTTCCGGCATAGAGAGGACCGCACGGTTGCACCTCTCAATGTCGAGAGTCACACACAGTCCGTGTGCCCCTGGAGCACGATCGTGCGTGTGCATTAGGTAGGGAAATCTGCAAATTTTCTACTTCAGTGCAAAACACTATTTCAACACCGCTTTTCTATTCAATTCGTCCGAATCCGAAAACCACTTATACCCAATCACTTATACATCAATTCTACATTAATCAACTTAATTCCACTTCTTTTCCACATCAATTAACTTAATTATCATCCAAATCAACTTATCACTAAAAAACTCATTTTTCATATAACAACTCACACCCAAACATCATAACCATTGATGAGTAAAATCCGCGAGTGCACGGTTTTACTGAAGTAGTAAAAATAGAGTATCGTTCCAACAGGGAGTTGTGTAAATATATTTTCCTTTTTAATTGATTAGCTGAAGAATTAGGGTTTGAAAAGTTGAGATTTTTGTTTGATTGAAAATAATAATAAAAAGAGAGTCTCGGGATCATTGGTTCATCATAATGACAAATCTTTCACAATCCAAACCTAAATACTAATTTTATGTTAGTCCTATTTTCTAAAGACAGGTTTCTCTAAGGTATTTCATATCTCCTTTCGGTCTCCATGAATGTGCCTCAATAACAACCACGCCTATTCTCATGGTTGATTGTTATTGAAACCCTTTAAGAATGAAACTTTAAGGTCTCAAGGTTTTCTAGACTATTCTCATGTTTCGAAAATCTTTTCTAATTACATTTGTTCCAATATCAAACTTCATATTTCGATCCTTCGTTTGATATTTGAGATGACGAAATAATAACTATTAAACTTCGCCTTTCGGTCCCTCGTTTAATACTTGTTACTAAGTTTGAAGAAAGATGAAATTAGATTAGAAAAATAGGATTTACATAAAATAAGGGTTCTAGGCTTGGTTTGAATATGATTAGGTCATTAGACTCATCCAACAATCCCAAGATAATGAAATCTACTCACTCATGTTCATTGTAGACATAGAAATTAAGAAGAAAAAGAACATGAAAGTAAATAACAAGAAGAATAAAAAGTAATGAAAGAAGAACTTTTATTAATGGAAACAATTGTCACATAAAATTCCCAAGAACAAAATATGAAGAATCATGTCTGGTGGTTGCTCTATTTATAGCCTAAGAGCTAGCTTAATCCCTAAGAAAAAGCATAAGAATTACAAAGCAAGCAACCCATGGGCTTTTAGGTTTGAAAATAACTCAAAATAGCAGCCTGGAACCTTGGCACGACCGTGCCAACCTTGCGAAGCAAAACAACAAAAAGGAAGGGAGAATCGTGCACGGCCGTGCACCTGCAGGCACGGTCCGTGCCAATGCTCCTGGAGTTTGGCATTTGTTGATAACTTTGGGGGCACGGCCACACCATTGCTAGGCACAACTATGCCTGATATTTTTGCACATGATCTTTATATTTTTGTCTTCAATCAGCTCCAAATCATGCTCTAGATCCTTCCATCCTTTAATCATGCTCAAAAACCCTTTCTTTTGCTCCAAGACTCAATCTTTCACCATATTTGTTCTTGAAATTAAATAACAAGCAATTGAAGTAACAAAGCTCTAGAAAGTGAATAAAAACACAAAATCTAAATAAAATGAACTAAAATAACCACTTGAAAACACTAATTATTGACTTATCAACCATCAATCAACAACACAATTCCACCACATACACATACCTAATGTTATAATAAAGAGGCATAACATAAATTGAGAAACATTCATCAATAACTTCATTATTTTCATACAATTAAACTAAAAACTCATAATCACCAATATATCATAATCAAACTTAGGTTTTCATGCAACAATGTGTTTTTATCACTTTTCACATATTTAAAATAACCATAATTAATAGAGCACAAAAATCACCTTAATCGAACATCAATTTCATAAAAATGCAAGAACAAACATGACCCAAAACCACACAATTTCTCACAAGTTCTAAATGGTGAAAATAATCTTCCCTCTTACCTCTCAATCCAAAAGCTAGGCCTCCTAAGCTCTAATCTACATGTCCTCTTTTCCCCTTTAGACCTTATTTTCCTTCTTTCTCTTCTCACTTGTTCTATTCTCTCTTTTGTGCCTCTATTTTGTAAACTTACTAAATGATTTCACAACCCTAATTTTTGACTACTACTAGTCTTATAAATCCACATTAATTGGGCTTAGTTTACTTACTCATGTTGGGCTTAGTCATTATTCTTAGATTTATGCTCTTATCCTAGCACTTTTTGCTCGCGCCCAGCTGATTTACCGAAAATACCACTGCTTTAGTTAAGTAACTCAAGTGTTAAATTCTACGCTACTTAACTAACGCCGCGTGAGTTAACTAATGCAAGTGTTAATCTTTGCGTGAGTTAACTCACGCAGGCATTAACACATGCGTGAGTTAACTCACTTAGGTTTTGTTTTTGCATATTCACAATGTTTTGTTTTTGCATATTCAAAAGGTTCGTTGCTTACATGTTGGAATTTGTTAGAAAGATTTATTATCACAGCATCATAAAATGTATTCATGTTAGTTTCCAATTCAACACAACATGTGCACTCAACTAACCATTGGTTTGTGCACCATTCAACATCCTTCATTATAGCATTCATGATGGACCTGCTAACAGTGGGAGGTAATGATGAAACATTATTCAACCTTGAATACAATGCAAAACCATGTTATAAGTTGAAGCAAACACCATAAACTCTTGCTCCAACATTGAAACATTGTGAATATGTGAAAACAAAACCAGTGTGACTTAAATCACGCAAGGGTATAACTGGAAATTATGTTGGGCGCGAGCAGAATGTGTTGGGAGAAGAGCAGAAATCTTATTCTTATGAAAATAACACTAATCATTATACTTCACTTAAGTCTCCCCTTTACTATTTTACTTCTAATCTATTAATTCCTTAAAGTTACTACTAACATCATTAAATAATCTTTCATCTCTAAATTACTAAAATATCATTCACTCCCAAATTGCCAAAATACCCTTAATTCATTTATCTCTAATAAAAACCAAATATTCCAACAATTTAACACACAAGTACACAAATAAGTAATAAATAATAATAAATATTAATATCCTAAAAATCGGGATTTTACAAGTCGGAACCACCAAAGAAAACCCAAGGAAATCAAGTAAGAATCAATATTTTAATGAACTTCATTTAACTAAGTGTCGAATTCTTAACTCATATTCCTTTGTTTCTTCATAGTCGAAAGAGAACAAGTGATTCAAAATCTGTGATTGCTAGCAAGAAGGAAAAAAGAGGAACCTCTTCTAAAGTGTACAAAAGTTCAAAGGTAACTCTTTTTTGATTTCGACCTTCAATTACCTTTATTTTTATTTTCCCTAATTCTCCCTTTTGCATTTGAATATGTATTCCACATAAACAAGCAAGAATAAAGAGGACATTTTCATCGAAATTCCAGAAAATCAAGCTACTCCACAGATAGAGGAACCCTTCAAGAAAAGTTTAAATCCAAAATAGCTAAAGGAGAAACTGTCGAAGAGAACTCTTTTGAAGTGGATAAGGGGGAAAAGAAAAATAATACATCTAAGTAAGGAGAAGACACTTCCAAACCACAACTTGTACTTGAGGCAGTTGAAGAAGATGGTGAGGAAGAAGAAATACCAAAACCACATGCTCTTACTGATCCTAGGCCAAAAAATAAGAAGAAAAGTCATTGAAACAAAGGACCAGAGAGTTTTAACTCTTGCCTAGGATTAGAAAAGGTAAAATCCTCTTCAGATTCGACTTTTTACTTTCTTTGAATTTCGACTATTGTTTTGATTTTTAACTTAACCAATTTCACTAATATGCAGGATGTCTCCTCGACTACCAAGCCAACTCAGGATCTTACTCCTCCCCTTAAGTTAACTCACCAATAATGGAAAATGTCAAAAATGAGAAAGAACAAGACAACCCTTTGCAAGGAATCAATGACAGGAGGGAAGTAAATGCTTGAAATCCTCCTTAAAACCAAAAAGAACAAAGAGATGAGCCAACTGGGGTTTCGCCAAAAAGGGTCGATGCCTAGTCTTTTTTGTCTTCTCCTTTGCTTTTCCTTTTGCAACTCTGGACAATCAGCAATGAAGTGACCAATTTTCTTGCAGTTTTAGCATCCCCTCTGATCTTCCTTCTTTGAACTTGAAGACAAGAAGACTAGTTTTAAAATGTTATTTGCAAGATCAAACTAGAAATTTTAGGAGATGTTGTGCAAAGATTTTTCAAAAAAAGTATGAATGTTTATCATATTCATCAGTTTGTTTATGAAGAAGATGAATAAAATTGTTTTGTGATGAAGATAATTATCTTTCGAAAGGAATCAACAGTATGTTTAAATATTAAAACACTTAAAGATTTAGAATTTAAAAGGTAAAGAAACTTAGGAAAAAGTAAATTGCATTGCTTTGAAAGTTAAATGGTTCACAAGATCATCAATACATACATTATGACTTTTTTTCTATGCTATGGTACTTTGAGTGTATTGAACTTTTGATAAATGATTTGTGACCAATTTTTCCTATAAAAAACTACTATATATACATAAGAGAAAATACCTAACAAACCAACAGCTAGAAACTATATGACTTCGACACCTTCTACCATTTCCCCACGTGTTTGAACTTTCAACTCTGTCTTTTCAATGAAGATCTTAAACCTTGACGAAAACATTCCTATCTAAAGCTTCATGCTTTATCCTGTACTTGGAGAACCTTGCAGTCTTCACCACCATATTTCCTGTCGAAATAAACACATGAAAAATACATGTTAACAATTGGATAATTCGACTATGAGAAATCTTGCTAATGATTTATGACCCTTTTTTCCTATGAAAAACTAGCATATATACATAAGAAAATAACTGAAAAATACAAACACTTAAAAATCTAGGATAACAGGACGAGAGGGTGATTCTGATTTATTTAGTGCTTAATTTGATTCCTATATTTTTTCACTCATTAGCAAAGATGTCAGTCAAAGAAGGGAACAAGAAATTGTAGGTTAATGGTTGGATATGTGTAGACCTAAATCAAATGAGGATCTTGGGATTAGAGAATTGAGAATGGTGAATCAAACTATTATGTGTAAGTAGAGATGAAGACTCCTTACTACAAAACTTGTCTTTGGCAGGATACTCTTTGTTCTAGGCATGGTGTTAACCATGTTGTGTCCCATAGTGGCAAGAGAGGTGGTTGTTTGTCTTATGCCTAATCTTGGTGGAATATGATGTCTCTTTTAGGAGTTGGTGTGGGTTCCCACTTAGATTGGTTCTCATAAGATGTAGCTAAGATTATGTGAGATGGTTGTACAGCCTTATTTTGGAATGATGCTTGGGTTGTGGATGTACCTCTTAGGGTGAGGTTTTCTATGCTTTATCAGGTTTCCTTTCAATTACCCTTAATGGTAGGGGAGATGTCTTCTTGAGTGGATATCATGTGAAGTTGGGATGTTTTATTGTGTCGGAGACTGTCTGTTTGAGAACAGAGTCTAGTGGTGGAGATTTGGTTATGTTGGACTTGAGGCCGATGTCGACGGGGACAAACGCATGGTGCTGCAATCTTTCTCCGAAAGGGGTTCACTTAGATTGTTCTATGAATGAATCTCTCATTGTCTATATTTTGAGAATATTGGTAAGGTCTCTGAGTTGTCTTATTTGCTTGTGCGTGTTTGGAAGAGTTGAGCCCCTTCTTAAATTTGGTTGTTCTCTTAGCAGTTTATGTTGCATAAGATCCCAACTTAGAGATAACTTGCAGAAGGAAAGAATTATAATTGACCCGACTAGTGTTGTTTGTGCTTTTTGTGGGGTTTTCTTCAAGTGGATTGATCATCTTTTTGTTACCTATGGGGTAGTCTCTAAGGTCTGGTTTTCGGTGATGTCAGGGGATTTAATTAGTCTTTTTTAGCGCTTTCTAGGGTTAGCTGGTAGAGATTAAATTCGGCGGGGCTGTTTGTTGGTTTTGCATACGGTTGTGTAGACCGTATGGATTGCCCGTAAGGATTTTATGTTTGCCGGTAAGATTCTATATGTGGAGCAATTGATTGAGAAGGTCCAATTCTTTTCGTGGTATTGATTTTTTGGGACTAACCTTGATTCGCATTGTTCTCACTATGAATGGGTAGTGGAACCAATTCTCTGTTTGAGTCGGTAGTTGTTGTGTCAGGGGCTTGTTTGCGTGCGTTTAAGTAGGTTTTTGATATGTTTCCTGATTTTTGGTTTCAGTCATTAGGAGTGCGGTTTGTTTTTGTTTTTTTAGTTAGTGTTTGTTTGATGGTTTCTTTTGGTGATGTTGTCGGTTGTTGGTCACTTTTGATGTTCAAACTCTCGTTGTACATTCTTTGAAATAAGGAATTATATAGAATTAACATAATGAAAATAAAAAGTCAATTTCTAAAATAATGGCAACAATAAGAGTTGTCAAATTCCTTCAAATTATTATCCTTCTCGGTATATATATATATGTCGTACTTGGTGCTCATGTATGTGTCCGTGTACAAAGGCTAATCGAGGGAGGGCAAATGTTGTTCCATCTTTGTGTCTGTACTTTCTTCCAAATCACTAATCTTTTAGTTTTTTACCTCTCGTTATTTTAATATTTTAACTATTTGTTCATTAATTTATACTACTTTTGTTTATTTTTAATTGTCACTTTTTTACATCTTACACCAACAAATACAATCAATAAATGTTACTACTTTTAATATAATAATTTTTTTTATAACAATCTTATTCCTTTAATATCTTTTTTTTTTTTTATATATATTTCTCTCTCCGCAAATCACTAATTTTTATTTTTTTTCTTGTTTTATTCAATCAATAAATGACAATGTTTTTGTTGTATTTAATTTTAAAAACAACTGTTTGAATAGAACCAAAAAATTTACGCAAAAGAGACACTAAAAAAACGGATGGAGTATATTTATCTGTTCTGGACCAGTCAGAAGACTAAGCGCAAACTGATACGTAGCATAACTTACACCTCCTTAAGGCTCCACATCTGAGGGAACACACCAGCTCAAGTGCACCGCGCCCCGCGCGAGGATCACCCTACACGCGTCCTCTAATCGTCTCTGATCATACACCACATAATCCGGAGCGTATGTCTATATAAGGGTGAATTTGCTTCACCCTTATGGTATGATTCATTTTTCACATCACTTTCTACACACTACTTCTCAGTTTGATTACTGACTTGAGCGTTGGAGTGCTAACGTGCCTGCATACATCTTTCGTTCCACCATACCGAAAATATTCACGGCCACACCGAAGTACTTTCCGTCACCATTGTCACTCATCACCATTGTCACTCATCCATCCTCGCCAGATAGATCATTATCTTTCTTTTTATTATGGGATTAGTTTAAATGTATTTTAATAACAGGAAGACTTTTGAGATTCACCGGGATATATAGTTCATTGAGTTTTGTGATTTAATTTTCAACAAATTTATCTTCTCCCATTTAAAATTACTCACATCCATACAAACTAACCAAAATATCCCTTACATGACTTAAATTATCTTTGTTGTACCAACGTAAGTTAAGTCACCTTCGATAATAACCTACGTGAGTTAACTCACGTTAAAAACAAAAATTCTTACATGACTTAATTCCCACTGCCTACCTATACCAAGAGAAAGTGTCAAACACCCTTTTGTCGAAAAATAAAATTAGAAGACATTCAACTAAGGGTACCTACCGTGCTCGTTATCCCCATGTGTGACAACTATGGCAGGCTGACAGAAGGACCACATATTAACATGCTAAAATGTTCCTCATTGTTTATTGTTTATGCCAAAAAAGTTGTTTTAATATAGACATATTCTAGGATTAAATGAATGCATGGAAAAGAAAATCAGAGAGCAGTAAAACACCATCTTTCTCCCTCACAATTTTATCCAAATGTCATTCGAAAATTGGTTTGGGTGATTAATGGAGATCTACAGATTCTGGTATAAAATATCTAACCCTCGTGTCAGAGTATCACCCAACTAGCAAGCAGACAAAATAACAGCATGAGGATATAAGAACTAGCAACCAACGCTAGCAGGCAGCGGGATTTAAGTCTCGCTGCCTGCTAAATATTTCAATGTGAGTTAGGTTATTACCGAACGTGTTTAACACGTTGGTATAAGATGAACGTGATTTAAACTATACAGGGGTATTTTAATTAGTTTATATGGGATTGGGCAATTTTGAATGTGAAAAAAGCAATTTTCCAATTTTCATAATCTTTCTAACATAACATGCTTGGATATATATACTAATAGAAACAAATAGCTTTATGAGGGTTAACTTGACGTACATTTTTTAATCTTGTGTTGTTGGAACACAAATTGTACATTTTGATCATTCTCAAACTTATTTAAGATAAACCAAACTTATCGTAAAAATGTTAAAATCGATGGCTACGTCAAATCCTCTTTTAATTTAGTTCTTGCAAAAATATTGTCATACCCCAATTTTTGACCTAAGATCCTACCTTCATCCACTCTGACCCGACATATTCTTTGAATTTTCAGAGAAAAATTCGGCAGAAAAGTATTTTAAAATACATCATTTTTTGTTTCGAGTCGGGCCCTCTTCTCTTTTTT
Organism: Medicago arabica; assembly: GCA_946800305.1. Classification (NCBI taxonomy): domain Eukaryota; kingdom Viridiplantae; phylum Streptophyta; class Magnoliopsida; order Fabales; family Fabaceae; genus Medicago; species Medicago arabica. The sequence goes on from OX326966.1 coordinate 49,123,036, forward strand.
TTATTGTTCTTTTAATCATTATTTCCATCTATTATTTTTATTTGTCTTAATTTTCAATTTCAATTTTATTTTATTATTAACCATTTTCCTTATTTCAATTATTTTTCATTTTTTCATTATTATTATTATCAAAATTATTATTATTATTTCTATTTATTCTTTATTTTCTTTTTCTTTTTTTTCTATTTTTTTTTATTTTTTTTTAAAACAAATAATATGACATCATCGAGGCTAGCTAAGATGACATCATCAATGTGACATCACCAAGATGACATCACATGTCAACTTTCTTCCAATAGTTTCAAACTTGAGCTCCAAGCTACAATTTTGGCTTGAGCTCCAAGTTTCATCTCATCTATAAATAGAGGGAGTACTTGCCATTTAAGGAGGAGGATGAGAGTTTTAAGAGGAGAGTTTGGTGGAGAGGAAAAAACAACACTATAACTCTTTTAAGTCTTAGTTTTTTTTTTTCATCATCAACAACACAACCACCATTTTTGGTCTTTTCCAAAAGTAATAAAAAAATATTTTCTTTCTTCTTTTTACTCACCATTTTAATCCTTTTTTAAGAAAGCAAGTAATAACACAAAAGTAAATAAAATCAAGAGGTTCCCGCAAGATACTTTTTTTTGAAGAAATCAAAATGGGATTATATTACTAAACCATAGCACTTGCAAGCACAAGGTGTGCCTACAACTACTATCAAAAGTACAGAATAGTCAATCACAAGGTAATAACAAAAACTGTGGTTTAGCCAATACCTAGACAAGCCAAAGGACTTGACCACCACATCTGAGAGTCAAAAATAAACAACGGCTTCTTAACTTTGAGCCAACTTAAGGATAACAATTTAACCTTATCTAACAATCTGGGTACATCAGATACAACATTATTAAAAATTCTATTGTTGCGTTCTAACCAAAAGACCCACGTGCAAAGGAGCCAAATCAACTGCAAAAAGGAGCGCTTCGCTTTTCCCGCACCAATCAAAAAAGTGAACTGCAACAAGTGGTCGGACAAATGAGTGGAGTCCACTCCCATGCAACCTATCCAGTTACGCACCTGCTGCCACAACAATACAGAATTCGGACAAGTCAAAAACAAATGTTCGGATGTTTCCTCAAGGCCACATCCTAAATCACATAAAGTCACATCTGGAGAAAGAGCCCGCCGAACTGCCAAGTTTGTCTTTGAAGGAAGACGATTTCTAAGAAGACGCCAAGCAAAGATAGAGACCTTCAGAGGAACCTGGGGATGCCAAACTAAATCAGAAGCTTCATCCACAGGAGGACTGCTACCCTCCGCTAAAAGATCATAAGCACCACAGACAGTGTAACCTCCTACTGGATCAGGAAGCCACACCCATCTATCTGAAACATCAGGCAACAAAGAAACATCAAGCAATAAAGTCCTAAGCTCCGCTAAAAGCTCCTCCTCCCACGCCCACAACCTACGCCTCCAAACCCAACCTGATCCCCTCCCTCCTCCACACCTCGAGAGAACAGCTCCGCCACCGAAATAGCTTGATTAACAGCTAGATCAAACAACCGACGAAACCTCTCTCGGAAGGGGACATCTCCACACCACCTATGTAACCAGAATAAAGTACCAACACCATCACCTACCTGCCTAAACACACTGCCACCAAACCAATCACCCCCTACATCTCCCCCTCCCTCACGCAACCTCCCCACCTCCCTCCACCACGTAGAACAACTCCGGCCCCCAACCTCCCACCTAAATCGCCATAACGGGCGGCTAAAACACGGTACCACAACCCCTCTCTATCCACCAGCATCCTCCAGCCCCATTTCCCTAGCAAAGCTATATTAAACTCCTTCAATTTCCTCACCCCCAGACCCCCAAACTCCCTTTTAGAACAAACAGTATTCCACTTGATCCAAGTAATTTTAGAACACTCCTCACTCCCCCCCAAAAAAATTTATTTAACAAAGATTCAATGGAAGAGATTATACCTGCAGGAGCTTTGAAGAAAGAAAGCGCATAGACAGGCAAAGAAGTCAGAACAGATTTCAGAAGTATCAAGCGACCACCAAACGAAAGAAACTGACTATTCCACCCCGACAGTCTAGATCTAATGCGATTCACAACAGGATCTCAAAAAGACAGTCTCCGCGGATTACCCCCAATAGGCAAGCCTAGATAAACAAAAGGAATTGTACCCACTTTACAATTCAGCACCGATGCCGCCTCACTTAACCAAGATTCAGCTATATTAACTCCCACCAGCATACTCTTATGAAAATTCACTTTCAAACCTGATAACAATTCAAACAATACAAGAGTCGCCCTCAAAGCCCGGACATTGGCCCAAGATTTTAGATCCAACCGAATAGCCAGTAAAGAGATTATTATCCACCATGGATTTCATCAACACGTGAAGACCTTCAGCCGCCAAGAGAAACAGAAAAGGTGACAAGGGGTCCCCCTGACGCAAACCCCTATGGAGGTGAAATTCATCAGTGGGACTGCCGTTAACAAGAACAGACGCTGTGGCAGTGCCCACACACTCTTTAATCCATTTCCTCCACAAAACCGGGAACGACATACGAGCCATCACCGCGTCCAAATAGCCCCAATCAACCGAGTCATACGTCTTCTTGAAATCCACCTTGAAAAGCATGGGCTCCTTTTTTAACTTAGTAGCTTCATCTACCACCTCATTATCCACAAGAATACCATCAAGGATTTGCCTATTCTGAATAAAAGCAGATTGTGTTTCCGATATCACACTGTCGAGCACCATTCTTAATCTATTAGCCAGCAACTTAGCTGGAATCTTGTACATGCTCCCCACCAACGAAATAGGTATAAACTCGTTAAGACGATGAGGGTTATCAACCTTTGGAATAAGAACAATAAAAGTAGTGTTGATACCCTTGGTCAATTTCCCATTACGGTGGAACTCGGTAATAAACCTCATAATATCATCCTTCAACTCACCCCAAAAATCCTTTATAAAACCAAAATTCACCCCATCAGGCCCCGGACTTTTGAAACTATCACAGTCCCACACAGCGTCCTTCACTTCATCCACCGAAAAGGGCTTAATCAGACCCCCGCCCTCAGCTAAAGATAAAGATTGAACCTGAAGATTCTCCACACTTGGGCGGTTCACAAGCGGCGCTTGAAAGTGACTAGCGAAATGGTTAAACACCACGGTTCTAACGGGGACAACTCCTTCTATCAAAACGCCATCAACCAAAATAGAGCAAATAGTATTATGACGACGCCGCGAGGACATAATAGAATGAAAAAACTTGGAATTCGCATCACCTTCCCGCAACCATCTATTCCTCGACTGCTGCCAGCAAATACTATGGCTAAGCCTGGACAAAGAGTGCAAGTTTGCGGACACTTCAATCATCTCGCCACACTCAGAGTCGGACAACACATCAACCTCCCCTTTGCTATCGAGCTCCGCCAGCCTGTCTTTCTGGGAAGAGATTTTAGCCGGCAAATTTTGGGAATGAGAATTATGCCATTCTTTCAAAGTTTTTTTAATAAGCTTAAACTTCTCTTTTAGCACATACCCACCCCAACCTTCCACCCGCAACGATACTACGGGCGTATAGGATGCTAATACCTTCCCTAAACGTAACTAACCCCCAAACCCTAAATCTTTTAAAGTGGTATTTGAACTTTTTTCCACTTTCTTTTGAAAAATTAAAAGTTCAGTCGTGAAATAAACTAGTGAGTCAAATGCTAATCAAATAGCCTTGATCTCCGAAAAATGACGCAACAAATATCAAAATATATCAGTTGATGTCTACGTCGAATCCTCTTTTGATTTGGTTATCACAAAAATTTCAAAGTCGATGGTTATGCCAAATCCTATTTTGGTTTGGTCATCACAAAAAATATCAAGTCGATGACTACGTCAAATTCCCTTTGGACATTGCGTCGTAAAAATCTCAAAATTAATGACTACGTCAAATCTTCTTCTGATTTGGTCATCGTAAAAATATTTAATAAATGGGGTTAGTTGAGATTAGGCATGACAATGGGGAGGGGTAGGGACGGATTCTCCGTCTCCATACTTGATTCTCATATACTTACCTGTTACCCTACCTATATCCAACAGGGATAATAAATTGAACCTCATACCCGACCCTGACGGGTTCGGGTATCCCCGCCCCATCCCGCAGTGAATATTTTTTTATTAAAAATTAGAAGTTTTTTGCAACCCCTAGAGAAATGTTGTAATTCATTATCCATTAATATGCTCACTATAATATTTATTAGACCGATTGATTTAGTTGCTCCTTTAAATATCAATGATAGTTTTTATTACACAACAACTATCAAACAAAATAACATGGCATGTCAACATAAAGTAATTTTATGTATTCAAGACAGGTTTTAGTATGGGTTCAGGGTGGTGGGTACCTATATACCAGTTACTCATCTCATACCCGTGTTTTGAAATCGGGGAAAACTCAAACTCATACCCAAATCCAGTCAAAACAGGGAAAATCCGTCAAATTGGGTTTTGTTCGGACAGGTAACCACAATATGTGTTTTGTTGTCATGCCTAGTTGAGATGCAACATGTTGTTAATTTTTGTTTGAGACACCATAATTGTAACAACTTGGTGATCTCAAACACTTAAACCCAAACCCAATTCAAATTAATAATTCATCATACCAACTCACCACAATCAATTTTTCGGAATCAATTTATTTTCACTCGCATTTGTCACAACAAAAACATTTTTTTTTAATATCAAGCAACACACAGATATTTTCTATCTCAAAACTACGTAGCTTTGAATTCTCCATCGTACAAGAAGATACGTAGGAGCAACATCTCACTCTTCACGGAGACAACAATAACAAAATATTTTTTTTCTCTTTATATTTGTAAAAACGACATTTTTTTTTGCTTAAAACATGTATTTCCTTACATATATACTATATACTATCAAGCATTTTTTTACTATATACTATCAAGCATGATATACATATTTATCAACTAGCGCATGATATACATATTGTCCAGACAAGAGATTAGACCTATTTCTTAGCATTTTTGAAGTGTTTCCTTTTTGACTTAATATATTTCCTTACAGTTTATTAAGTTGAAGTCTATGTACAATATTTTTTCCACAAAATTTAACTCAAAGAATTAAGTTGAAAGATGGTTAAGGATAAAACAATTTCACTCATTTCTTTTACTTAAAAAATTCTTAAATTGTGTGTATATATTCAGCACTGAAAATTTATTTATTTTACTAAATTATTGAATTTGTTCCCCCCAAATTTTAATTTCTGGCTCCATCCGTGGTTGGAAAGTTGTTTTCTAGGGAGAGGAGAAAACGCTCAAAAGAAAATATTTGATATATGAAATAAAATTAATAAGTTATTATATTAGTGAGAAAAGTAACATAACGTTGATGAGTTTGCTCAGGGCGAGGGTAAGGAGAATATCCCTCACCAGGATGAGGACGTGCACCCCTCTGACCCTGTGACGGCTTGTCTTCATCAGAATCAGGGGCATAGGGATGTTCGCCAGCCCGAGGAGGCGGTTCAGAAGGTCTCGGCTGGGCCGCTTGTGGATCAGTTCGAGGTCCAAGCCACTTTTTCTCAAGATCGCAATCCGGAGGGGGAAGCGGGGGTAATGATGAATGCGCCTAAACTCGTTCTGGACAAGGCCCCTTCGGGAACTATTAGGTCTTCGGGCTCTAGACCCTGGAGCTTGGATTGGTTAGATGATCAGCATATTTGCGAGACCAAGGTTGGGTCGGTGGCGCGAAAGGATGTGAGTGCAGGGGCGTGTTCTGCAGGGAGCAAGGGTTCAACTGACGCGATGGTTAGCAGGCGAAAGAAGGTTAAGGGGGTGTTGCGCCATCCAGTTCATAGTCTGAAGAAAGTGGCAAGGATGCCCTCTAAAGACCGAGCGGCGGTCATGAAAGCTCTGAAGAAGAGGCCATGTAAATTCAAAGGGTCAAATTCTCTCAAAAAGGCTGTGAGGATGATGTCCAATGCTAAGTGTGACTCGTCATCGTCGTCTAGTTCAGCTGTTAATTCTGATGACTAGAGACACTGGGTTGTCTTGCATGGGAGTGAGAAGGTGGTTCGGGACGACCTGAGGAGCCTAGGCGAGACCATTGGGGTAAGTATTACAAGAGGTAACAATACGTTTGGTGTCCTGGCAGGGAAAGGGAAAGGGAAGTTGAAGGAGGTCGAGCTTGTTGTTGGGAAGGGGGGAGAGGAGGTCAGTGGGACTTCTTAGTTATGGGTGAGTGGGTCGCGGGTAGGGGGTGAGGGTGTTGGTTATGAAGTTACTTTCTTGGAATGTTATGGGTTTGGGAGGTTTGGAGAAGCGTAAAGAGGTGCGTTCTTTGGCGAAGGATAAAAGCTCGTTCATCATGTGTCTTCAGGAAACTAAGCTCCAATCATGCGATGATAGGGTGTGTAAGTCGGTGTGGGATAGGCAGTAAGTGGGCTTTTCTTTTCGTCCTTCGCGAGGGGCGTCAGGGGGGTTGTTGACCGTCTGGGATGTTGATGAGGTAGAGGTGTGGTCGACGTGCAGTTTTAGCCATGTTTTGGGTATCCACGATCGGTTCATTAAATCTAACGAGGAATTTCATTTATTCAATGTGTACGCTCCTTGTGATGGAGGCGACAGACAGATTTTGTGGGAAGAGTTATTGGTGCGCCTTGTCAGTCTAAGAGGGAAGAAAGTGTGTGTTTGTGGTGCCTTTAATGCTATTAGGTGTAAAGAGGAAAGACGCTCTGTGGTGACTCACGGTGGTACGTCAGAGTACAGTTCTTTTAATACCTTTATAGAGGATAATAAGCTGATTGATCTACCGTTATGCGGGCGCAATTTCACGTGGTTTAAGGGGGACGGTAGGTCGATGAGTCGGTTGGATCGGTTTTTGTTGTCTGAGGATTAGTGCCTGGTTTGGCCTAACTGTTTACAGGTGGCGCAGCTGAGAGGTTTGTCAGATCATTGTCCTTTGTCGTTGTCCATTGACGAGGAGAACTGGGGGCCCCGCCCTTCCCGTTTTCTGAAGTGTTGGGCGGACTCGCCGGGTTTTAGGCCCTTTGTTAGTGATACTTGGAAATCGTTGCGGGTGGAAGGCTGGGGTGGGTATGTGCTAAAAGAGAAGTTTAAGCTTATTAAAAAAGCTTTGAAAAAATGGCATAATTCTCATTCCCAAAATTTGCCAGCTAAAATCTCTTCTCTGAAAGACAGGCTGGCGGAGCTCGATAGCAAAGGGGAGGTTGATGTGTTGTCCGACTCTGAGTGTGGAGAGATGATTGAAGTGTCCGCAAACTTGCACTCTTTGTCCAGGCTTAGCCATAGTGTGCTCGTGATTTTCGGGTGTCAAAATCATTGGTTAGATTCGAACCTTGAATCATTGAACTCTCATCTTTTATTCGCGGGAAGGGAAAAAGTGAGTAAAAACCCTTAAGACCTTGGATTCGGAGGTTGGTTTCGATTGGGGAAGATGTTAAGCACCCTAACCGACTATGGTATCCCATAGGAACCTTCTACCTATTCTCTAATCTTGCGCTAAGTTGATTTTACTTATATTAAAAAGTTAAGAGTTAAAGTGAAAGAAGGGAGAAAGAAGAAGCATGTTTTTGGTTATTTTTATTGATTTGGAAGAGTCGGAACTCTTTGCCTACTTACCCAAATAACTCGGGATCAAAATCAAGTAGTTCGGCTAAAGAACTTATTTGATGAGTTGAATCGATTTTAACATTTTTGAAAAGAAGGTTTTAAGAAGAGATGAGAGGCCTCAAGGCATGAGAAGAAAATACGATGAAGTTGGTTAATTTTAATTATACGAAATCCATGTCTAATGTGGATATTAAATTAATTAACATTTGATTAAGGAAAATAAAAAGAAAATCACTTGGATTACATACCAAGGTTTACTTAAAAGAAAATTGAATTTGACTTGATTGATTTTTTTGAAGAAAATATTTTCTCTAAACTAACGACGAAATCGCATAACGGCGGAATGAAAAATAAAAGAGCGTAAAGCGATAAATAAAGTGGTGTGTCGGTACGCGTGTCAGTGCGTGTGCCGATTACATATTACATACCCTAAATACATTCTATGGTCTCAAAGAAAAAAATGCGCGAAAAATAAATTACATCAATTCCCTGATTACACACACTAAGCCAAAAAATAAAGCAAAATAAATGACAAGAAATTTAAATATGCATATGATATCTAATATGAGAATTATTCCTATGAACTAAAATGCAATTTTAAACACATTAAAGACAACAAGGCTATAAAATGCAAATATATGAAATAACCCTAAACGCCGAATAACAAAATTAAACGAAACAAAAGTACATGAAATTTTTTTTTTAGAACATTTAAATGAATAAAATTTATATGAAAGGGAAAATTAACTATGAATTAAGCAAAAAGATATGCATGATGTTAAAATTAAGACATTGAAAAATGCATGAATTATGGTTTAAAATCATATGAATTAACTAATTAAAATAAACACATGAAATTATAACATATTCTATTATGCTTACTACAAAAATAAAGGCAATCAAAAAATAACAATAAAATATGCATGAGATGGTGATTAAACAATTAAAAGATAATGCATGCATAATAATTAAAACATTAAGCCAAAATAAAAAATATGAAATGTTACTTCATAACCTAAAATGCACTAAACATAAGTGATAAAAATAAAATAAAATGCATGATGTGAAAATTAAAATACTAATGAAGATGCATGAAAATACAATATAACACTTAAATGAAATAATTAAAGAGGTAAGCACATGAAATTAAAAGAAAGAACAAAAAAAAATTACTACCCCAGGCAGGGGGGTACAAACAGCATTACTGGAGGTGACAATAGCAAATGAGTAGAAACATGGGCTGGGTACTGGGTCATGGAGCTGGGCATGGGTACTGGGTCGACCCACCCAGCTCCCATTAATGAATATATAAGGTTTTTTGCCCATTTTTCTTTATTTTTCTCTTGTTTCCCTCTCTCTAAAAAAAAACACATAGTAAAAAGCTCTCCCTTCTCTCTAACCTTGAGCTGGCCGGCGAAGGAGGTGGAGTGGCCGGAAGTGATGACCGGAGCTCCTCCGGCGCGGTGGTCGGCCGGAGAGCCACCGCGCCGGAAAATTTTTTTGTTTTTTTTTTAAAAAAATTTTACACTAAACCACTCTACTCCTCCTCCTCTACTCAAATCCATACATAGTTTTCTCAAAACCACTTCCAAATACCCTAGATCTACAAAAGAAAAACACTAAAAAAACACTAACAAAACACACAAAGAGGCAAGAATATTACCTCTTGCTTCTTCTTCTTTTGTTTTCGGTTTGGGTATGTTGTTCCTTGCTCACGTTTTTGCTTCGGTTACCTTTCCTTTTGTTTGAATTCGGTTTCGTTGTTGTAGTGTGTTCTTGCCTTGCCTTGGTCCTCTTGGATGAGTTTGATTTTGTTGTGTTTTGCCTTGCCTTGTTCTTGGCCGAAAATGAGTTATGGTTGGTGTGTTTAACTTGGCCGAAAATGGGTTGTTGTTGTGTATGATTTGGATCCGAAAATGGGTTTATGTTGGTGGATTAGCTTGGCCGAAAATGTATGTTGTTGTGGGTTGAATCTTGGTTTGTGAGTTGTGGTTGTAAAGTATGAGTGTGGTGTTGTGGTTTATGATTGTTGGAATTTTTTTGTGTTCATGAATGTTCTTGGTGTTCTTGAGTTTTTGATGGTTTTGATCCAAAATTTTGGAAAGAGAAAGTAATTTGGTGTTAGTGATAATTTATGACTTGATTCTGACTGATTATGACCTTTTTGACTTGGGGGACCAAACTGACGCGTGAACAGTACTTTTATAGTACTGTTCACTGATGCCATAACAAAGACCAAAGTACCCCTGCAGTTTCTTGGAGGAAAAGTTGGATTAGACCAATGATGGATTGACATGTGGACAAAGACTTAAAATAAATAATAAATCTGATAAATAAACAACAATAAATAAGTAAAAATGAAAAATAAATGACTAAATAAATGGTTAAAAATGGAAAACGAAAATTAAATAAATAAAAATAAAAATGTCCCGTCGGAACCAAAAAATGAGGTATTTTAAAATACCTCTCTGCCGAAATTTCGTCTGATACGACTGAGATTACGCGGCTTTTTACGCTAATTAAAACGATAAATCAACGACGTGAATAAAATAAATTTTACGAACGCAAGCGCTACGCTACGCTAAAAAACGCACAAAACGCGAGTAAAAATTACAGAAACGATACGCGCGCGATATCAAAACATAAACGACGAACGAAAAATAATCGCGACCGCAAAATACGAATCAAACACAGATATTACGAGAATTCGCGCGCGAACGGACGACTGGAAAAAACGATCGACGTACGAATAAAATAAAATGAATCGGTCAAAAATTAGGGTACGACACATAGTATTTGCTGGCAGCAGTCGAGGAATAGATGGTTGCGGGAAGGTGATGCGAATTCCAAGTTTTTTCATTCTCTTATGTCCTCGCGGCGTCGTCATAATACTATTTGCTCTATTTTGGTTGATGCCGTTTTGATAGAAGGAGTTATCCCCGTTAGAACCGCGGTGTTTAACCATTTTGCTAGTCACTTTCAAGCGCCGTTTGTGAACCGCCCAAGTGTGGAGAATCTTCAGTTTCGATCTTTATCTTTGGCTGAGGGCGGGGGTCTGATTAAGCCTTTTTCGGTGGATGAAGTGAAGGACGTTGTGTGGGACTGCGATAGTTTCAAAAGTCCGGGGCCTGATGGGGTGAATTTTGGTTTTATAAAGGATTTTTGGGGTGAGTTGAAGGATGATATTATGAGGTTTATTACCGAGTTCCACCGTAACGGGAAATTGACCAAGGGTATCAACACTACTTTTATTGTTCTTATTCCAAAGGTTGATAACCCTCAGCGTCTTAACGAGTTTAGACCTATTTCGTTGGTGGGGAGCATGTACAAGATTCTAGCTAAGTTGCTGGCTAATAGATTAAGAATAGTGCTCGGCAGTGTGATATCGGAAACGCAATCTGCTTTTATTCAGAATAGGCAAATCCTTGATGGTATTCTTATGGCTAATGAGGTGGTAGATGAAGCTACTAAGTTAAAAAAGGAGCTCATGCTTTTCAAGGTGGATTTCGAGAAGGCGTATGACTCGGTTGATTGGGGCTATTTGGACGCGGTGATGGCTCGTATGTCGTTCCCGGTTTTGTGGAGGAAATGGATTAAAGAGTGTGTGGGCACTGCCACAGCGTCTGTTCTTGTTAACGGCAGTCCCACTGATGAATTTCACCTCCATAGGGGTTTGCGTCAGGGGGACCCCTTGTCACCTTTTCTGTTTCTCTTGGCGGCTGAAGGTCTTCACGTGTTGATGAAATCCATGGTGGATAATAATCTATTTACTGGCTATTCGGTTAGACCTAACCCGGTTGACGTGACGCGTCTTCAGTTTGCGGATGATACTCTGCTGATTGGTCAAAAATCTTGGGCCAATGTCCGGGCTTTGAGGGCGACTCTTGTATTGTTTGAATTGTTATCAGGTTTGAAAGTGAATTTTCATAAGAGTATGCTGGTGGGAGTTAATATAGCTGAATCTTGGTTAAGTGAGGCGGCATCGGTGTTGAATTGTAAAGTGGGGAAAATTCCTTTTGTTTATCTAGGCTTGCCTATTGGGGGTAATCCGCGGAGACTGTCTTTTTGGGATCCTGTTGTGAATCGCATTAGATCTAGACTGTCGGGGTGGAATAGTTGGTTTCTTTCGTTTGGTGGTCGCTTGGTACTTCTGAAATCTGTTCTGACTTCTTTGCCTGTCTATGCGCTTTCTTTCTTCAAAGCTCCTGCAGGTATAATCTCTTCCATTGAATCTTTGTTAAATAATTTTTTTTGGGGGGGAAGTGAGGAGTGTTCTAAAATTACTTGGATCAAGTGGAATACTGTTTGTTCTAAAAGGGAGTTTGGGGGTCTGGGGGTGAGGAAGTTGAAGGAGTTTAATATAGCTCTGCTAGGGAAATGGGGTTGGAGGATGCTGGTGGATAGAGAGGGGTTGTGGTACCGTGTTTTAGCCGCCCGTTATGGCGATTTAGATGGGAGGTTGGAGGTTGGGGGCCGGAGTTGTTCTACGTGGTGGAGGGAGGTGGGGAGGTTGTGTGAGGGAGGGGGAGATGTAGGGAGTGATTGGTTTGGTGGCAGTGTGTTTAGGCAGGTGGGTGATGGTGTTGGTACTTTGTTCTGGTTACATAGGTGGTGTGGAGATGTCCCCTTCCGAGAGAGGTTTCGTCGGTTGTTTGATCTAGCTGTTAATCAAGCTATTTCGGTGGCGGAGCTGTTCTCTCGAGGTGTGGAGGAGGGAAGGGAGGGTTGGGTTTGGAGGCGTAGGTTGTGGGCGTGGGAGGAGGAGCTTTTAGTGGAGCTTAGGACTTTATTGCTTGATGTTTCTTTGTTGCCTGATGTTTCAGATAGATGGGTGTGGCTTCCTGATCCAGTAGGAGGTTACACTGTCCGTGGTGCTTATGATCTTTTAGCGGAGGGTAGCAGTCCTCCCGTGGATGAAGCTTCTGAGTTAGTTTGGCATCCCCAGGTTCCTCTGAAGGTCTCTATCTTTGCTTGGCGTCTTCTTAGAAATCGTCTTCCTTCAAAGACAAACTTGGCAGTTCGGCGGACTCTTTCTCCAGATGTGACTTTATGTGATTTAGGATGTGGGCTTGAGGAAACATCCGAACATTTGTTTTTGACTTGTCCGAATTTTGTATTGTTGTGGCAGCAGGTGCGTAACTGGATAGGTTGCATGGGAGTGGACTCCACTCATTTGTCCGACCACTTGTTGCAGTTCACTTTTTTGATTGGTGCGGGAAAAGCGAAGCGCTCCTTTTTGCAGTTGATTTGGCTCCTTTGCACGTGGGTCTTGTGGTTAGAACGCAACAATAGAATTTTTAATAATGTTGTATCTGATGTACCCAGATTGTTAGATAAGGTTAAATTGTTATCCTTAGGTTGGCTCAAAGTTAAGAAGCCGTTGTTTATTTTTGGCTCTCAGATGTGGTGGTCAAGTCCTTTGGCTTGTCTAGGTATTGGCTAAACCACAGTTTTTGTTATTACCTTGTGGTTGACTATTCTGTACTTTTGATAGTAGTTGTAGGCACACCTTGTGCTTGCAAGTGCTATGGTTTAGTAATATAATCCCATTTTGATTTCTTCAAAAAAAAACATAACGTTGATTGAATTTAATAAATTCAAATTAACAAATAAGTAAATGTTGAATTATAATAGTTTCATTTCATCGGTTCATATTTCTTTTGCTACCCGTAACAAAATAATTTTTTTAGAGGTCCCTTAAACAAAATAATTATAATGATCTCATTGAAAAATGAATAGTAGCAAACTTTGAAAATCAATTTCTTAAACAACTTATTCAAAATAAAATAAAAAGTATTTTCTTTTTATACAAAAAAATACAGGACACATATTTACCATTGATGCATAAAAAAACATGGGGATAAACATTCTTCGTTAATAAATATATATATATATATATATATATATATATATATATAAAAATAAAAATAAAGGGACACATACTTATCACCGATAAATATATAAAAAAAGCCACAAGACATGTATTGTTAACTGATACATATCAAACATAGGACAAATGTTTGTCACTAATATATATACAAAAACATGTATTTAATTTTCACTTATTATGCATAAAAACACGGGACATATATTTATCACTAATTAACATAAGTAATATGAGACATGTATTTGTCAATGCAGTATAAAAAATACAAACACATTTTTTTTTTGGTTACAATGATAAAAAAAAGGAAGAAACACATTTAAGAAAACAAGATAAATACTATTCATCGATAAATAAAAAACAAAACAAAAACCATTAATATATATTTTTGGAATAAAAAATAGTAGCATATGTCGCTCATGTAATGTACGAGTTAACTCACCAGTTTAATTAATAATAAGAGTATTTAACCCATTTGGGTTGGCCTAGTGGTATTGGCTTGGAACCTGGGAGTGTGCTCCTCCTCGAGGTTTCAGGTTCGATTTTCTCTGGTGTTAATTTCGGTGGGTTATTTAGCTTCTTCAAAAAATAAAAAATAAGAGTATTTGTACAGCGAATAAATAGTGGGATCAGTCGATAATATGACAACCCAACAAGAATGCGAACTACCTTGTTTGTTTTTTGTTTGTTAAACTCTTCCTCAGAGTTTATGAAATAAGTATTAAAGAGACCCATGCATGCATGCTGAAATCACTTGACCAAATTATGTAACATCAACACGTTGATGATGGAAACGTCTGTTGTACTCTGAGTCCAATGTGAAGTTAACATTATCAAGTTGCATGTCACTTACTTATTGTAACACTTTGAACAAACTCAAAGCTTCTCCCATAGAACTGATGTAGATTCTATTTTAAGTAGATGTTGTAGTACTTTATCATTATTCTGTAATAATTGTTATGTTGAGTTGTATAGGAAAGTGACTAATATGGTTGCACTCTGCAACCTTGTTAAGCTGAACATATATATACAACGTCAGTTCTCAGCTTTATTTTTATTTAAGAAGTTCTCAGCTTTATTTTGACATTTACCTGTATATTGGTCCTTTAATAGTTAAAAAAATGCGTTAGTTTTCAATTGAAAAAAAATAATTAGTTGAACATTGATTACTGTATATTGTAATTATTTCTCAATAAATATACAAAAAATTAGAAGGAGAAATATTCAATTTTATTTTTCCCAACCCCTTGCAAACGAGTAGGTTCCAAAACAAAATGCATTCACGATATTACACACAGTGTATTACACCTGTCTAAATTCAATAACCAAACTCAATAATGAAAATAATAATTCATATACAAACAAATAAGAAAAACAAAGTGACTTTTTCTGAGACCAAAATGCATGGAAACTTTGCTTCCGTTGTTTTTCTCCCTTATTGCTAAATGCATCTTCCTGCTTTGCACTATGTTCTCTTTATTCCCAATATTCCTTAATCCCTACAAAAGTATATACAAACACATAAATACATTAATTAATTAAGCACTCATAGAACAATACGAGTGAGAAGCATTAATAAGAAACATAACTCTCAATTTTCCTTTTATTTTGTATATTTTTCTATTTCAATATAATACTATAAATAGAAATAAAATAGGCTTAGATTGATTTTTGTAAAATGTACGATAAGATGTATGTCAATTTAGACGTTTCAAGAAAATTGAACAATTTAGACTATAAGAATAAAATGAATGTGAGGTTTATATAAAGACTTGCATGTGTTGGCATCTAAAACTATTCAAATCACTAATTTTGATTCTCTTATTTAATTGTTTCGTTGATAAAATGAATATGATTCGTTGATATATAAAATAGTATTTCTTAAAGTATTTTAATCGTAAAGATGTTGGTCGTACATAAAAGGAAGCATACCATGGGATACTATGGTAAACCATTATCTAGGAGTGGTAAGGAGGAGGAGGAGATGCATATATGTAATGTGGTGGAGGAGGGGAATAGACTGGAGGAGGAGGTGAAGAGTAGACATAGTGTGGTGGAGGTGGTGAGTAAACAGGTGGAGGAGGAGACTTATACTTGTAAACTGGTGGTGGTGGGGATGGGTACTTGTATGGTTTCTTGGGTGGTGGTGGTGGAGATTTGTATTTGTAAACAGGAGGAGGAGGTGATTTGTACTTGTAGACAGGTGGTGGTGGTGATGGGTACTTATAAGGAGGAGGTGGTGGAGATTTGTACTTATATGGTGGAGGTGGTGAATAGACGGGTGGAGGAGGAGACTTATATTTGTAAACTGGTGGTGGTGGTGATGGATACTTGTATGGTTTCTTGGGTGGTGGTGGTGGAGATTTATACTTATATACTGGAGGAGGAGGTGATTTGTACTTGTAGACAGGTGGTGGTGGTGATGGGTACTTATAAGGAGGAGGTGGTGGAGATTTGTACTTATATGGTGGAGGTGGTGAATAGACGGGTGGAGGAGGAGACTTATACTTGTAAACTGGGGGTGGCAAGTAGACAGGTGGAGGAGGGGACTTATATTTGTAAACTGGTGGTGGTGGTGATGGATACTTGTATGGTTTCTTGGGTGGTGGTGGTGGAGATTTATACTTATATACTGGAGGAGGAGGTGACTTGTACTTGTAAACTGGTGGTGGAGGAGATTTATACTTGTAAACTGGAGGAGGAGGGGACTTGTACTTGTAAATTGGTGGTGGAGGAGATTTATACTTATAAACTGGAGGAGGAGGCGACTTGTACTTGTAAACTGGTGGTGGAGGAGATTTATACTTGTATACTGGAGGAGGAGGTGACTTATACTTGTAAACTGGTGGTGGAGGAGATTTATACTTGTATACTGGAGGAGGAGGTGACTTGTACTTGTAAACTGGTGGTGGGGGAGATGGATATTTATATGGCTTTTTAGGTGGTGGTGGAGGAGACTTGTACTTGTACACTGGTGGAGGAGGGGATTTATACTTGTAAACTGGTGGTGGAGGAGATTTGTACTTGTACACCGGTGGTGGAGGAGATTTGTACTTGTATACCGGTGGTGGAGGAGACTTGTACTTGTAAACTGGTGGTGGAGGAGATTTGTACTTGTACACCGGTGGTGGAGGAGACTTGTACTTGTATACTGGTGGAGGAGGGGACTTGTACTTGTAAACTGGTGGTGGAGGAGATTTGTACTTGTACACCGGTGGAGGAGGTGATTTGTACTTGTAAACTGGTGGTGGTGGAGATGGATATTTATATGGCTTCTTTGGTGGTGGCGGAGGAGACTTGTACTTGTACACCGGTGGAGGAGGTGATTTATACTTGTAAACTGGTGGTGGAGGAGAAGGGTATTTGTATGGCGGTGGTGGTGGGGAACTGTAATGGTAAGGAGGAGGTGGTGAGTGCACTGGTGGTGGTGGAGAGTGGTAGTAGTAAGGCTTAGGTGGTGGTGGTGGAGATGAATAGATGTAGCTGTTTGCTGAAGTTTGGGATGGCAAGGTAAGAGAGATTATTGTCAATACAATAGTGAGAGTAATAGAGGCCATTGGAGACCCCATCTTCTCCTAAAGTGGGTTTTGTTGTTGCTTTAATGAAGGTAGCATCACCCTTTATATAGTTTTTTCCTTACCCACTTTACCTTAACTATTCATCTTGGTTACTGAACTTTGATTTGGTACATATTAAAAATAACAGTTTTTTTAACAAATTAATTTTACAAATTTGAGGTTATTATTAATTTAAAACATAGGATACAAATTAGTATTAAAAAAATTTGTCAAAAACAAAAGTATAATTATTGAAAAATAATGGCCTGCCTTTGAATAATTCAGTATGCTTTTTGGACCAATGCGACCCAAGTTGGTTATTCATGGAACGTGGATTTGTACTTTGATAGAGACAACAAACTATGCATGAATGACACTACCTTTGTTTTGTTATTTAAAGTAAGTGAGCTTATTAGCTGGAAAATGTTGACACTACCTTTGTTTTCTTATATTATTTATAGTATTATTAGTGTTAAGATGGATACTTTGTACTCGTCTTTTTTATATTTTTTCTGTGTTTTTGTGATAACTCTTCGGCTTCATAAATGGAAGTTCGATCGAAAGTAAATAAAATCTTATTAAAATGAGTATTATGTGTTCGCCCTACTAGTTTTCTGTTTTAATCTTAAAGAGTATATAAGAATAATTAGAAGATAAAGAACCAATAATCTAAAGTTATGTATTGTGGAATGAAAGAAATTATCATATTTTCAAGAAACATCGAAACTCTTATATATCAGTTATTAGATAAAGTGAAATTATTTTTCTATTGATGGATGAAGACAACTAATATTAATATTTGACAGTTTCAAAGTAATTCAAATCAGTATACGACGTATTTATTATTGAATTAATTATTAGGTATGTGATCAAATTAATCTGTCCTTTGTCACTAGCAAACTTTGAAAAACTTTACATGTTATCTTATGTTGTGTCTCACATAATACCCCCAATAATTATATACACCCTCCGATTACTAATATAAGTAAAAATTCACTTTTTAGATACATTTAATTAATATTGTATTTGACATATAATAAAGACCATATATATCATTAATTGAATATATCTAAAAAATGAATTTTTGCTTATATTTATGATCGGAAGGTGTACCTGTTTCTTTCACGATAACACATAAAATGCGATTGTACTATCACATTCCTTCAACTATTAGTCTAACACTTCGGACAAGCATTATTATTCTCACCATGATTTTCCAGCAATCAGAAATTTAAATATTTTTAATTAACTTGAAATTTAAATTTTTTGGAACATTTGGAAAGGAAAATGATATCTATGATGGCTTTTGGGTGTGTCTAATATGGATCTATCAAAAATAGTTTAAGGCTGAACGCATATCATTTTTGATAAAATAAAAAATAAAAATTAATTTAATATTTTATTAAAATTAATAAAGTCTATTTTTGAATCAAGTTCATATTTGATGCCTCCATGAACTTTAAGATGACTCCGTAATTCAAACACTTAATTATAAAGGTCATTTTTATAGCGTAAGAAAACTGAAGCTTTCGAAATACGGATTTTTATCAATTTAGTATTCTCTCTATCTTAAAATTAGTGATATCGTTGATTGTTTCACATATAGCAATACACGTTCTTTGACTTTTAATATATTTGATTATGTATTAGTAAGAAATATAAAAATTTGATATTTTAAAAATATTTTTGAAGACAAATCTAACAACGTCTTATGTATTACTATTTATTTTTATATAATGTTAGAAAAATATGGTCAAAACATGATATGTGAATATTGTACATAATCAAACAAGGTCACTTATTTTAATACAAATGGAGTAGTATTTTTTAAATGACATCTTAGTATTTGATCTACTAATTAGATGCAAGACCATAAGGTTGACATTTAATAAATCAATCCAAATCATCATTGACCAGTTAATTTTAGAATTCTGGTAATTATTATCTTGTTCTCTTGGTGAATGATTGATAGATAAGTAACATTAGGAAAAAATAGATGATGTTTGGATATCTTCATTTCATTTTACGTATGATGGTTATGGCTAACACATTGAATATTGGAATGAAGCAACTGAATTTTAAGTTAGCTCCATAATTTGTTAAAAAAATTAGCTAGCTCCATAATTAAAACCATTTTATGTAGGAACACTAATACTTTCAAAATACCAGTTTGACCAATTTAGTTGCAAATTTTAAAAGAATATTATTTTTCCTACCATACGACATTTTCATGCAACCTATTTTTTTTCCAAAAATACCCTTGGATTGAATTATATACTCCGAACTAGTTTTGGATTGTAAAATCCGAAACATTTAAAAATTGATGGAGTCTGAAGCACCTTGATCCTGAAGTACATTGGAACAATTCAGATTATAAAACCCGAACACCTTTTGTCAGTTTTGGATTATATAATCTGAAATATGTCAAACACCCCATAAAATTTCAAATTTTGGAGTAAACAAGACACATTTTGAATTATATTTTATGAAATGTGAAAAAACATTTCGGATTATATAATCTGAAACATCTCAGTACAGAGACATAACCGTGTTTTTTGACAGAGAGACATGTATAGGGTATAAAAAGTTGTTTCTAAATCATATAACCATGCATTCATGATATAAACATTATATAAACGATAAGAAACAACATAATTTTCACAACATTAAATTTAAAACTAAAATTATCCAATTTTTACAAAAACAAACAAAATGTTAAAACATAAAATTAACAACATATCCAAATGTTACATCAACAACATAAAATTAACTCATGCCACCATGACCATCACGCTTATGACGTTAAACCCGTCCTCCATGAACCTCTCCCAAGATTGCTTCCAAATGAAGCAATTCCTCCGATCCTTGCTCCACCACACCACTGACCATGACAACATAGACATGGTCTTTGATACATCTCAACCTTTCGGCGAAATCCAAGTACGCCTGCTCTCCATCCTGCTCAGCGGCAATCTCATCAAGGGCCTCCTTCCAAGTGGCCTTAGGACCTGAACATCCTCGTCTGGAAGAATCATGTGTTGAGGTGAGAAGGTGTAAAACCTTTTGATGTATCCCTTGTCCGCCTCCACACCCTGCCTAGTAGGGAGCCTCAACTCTTGAGCTCTCAGTGTATGATTATGATGGTGGGCTTAGCAGTAGTTGATCTCCACAAAGGTTGTCTGGGGAGATGCACTCTAATGTGGATGTCTGAGGATAGTTTGGATGTGCGCATACTAGCGAAGCATACACTCTGGTAGATATCTCACCATGCGAGTACCGTATCTGAGCCATCCGTATTAAAGGTTAACCCGCTCGAACCGACATGCTTGATGATGTTCAGCACACGGGGCCATGATAACATCCGCCAGATCCAGCTGATCCAGATGTTGTTTGTATTTGTCTGTTGTAGACATAACCTTGAGAGGTAGATACATCATGGCGCGTGGATGCTAACGTTCACGATACCCACCTCATGCATCCTTGACAATCATACCCCTAAAGTGATGAAAGACCAAGCCTACAACAAAGACAACAATATATAAATATACAAACAATCAAGACATACAGGTGAATAAACATACATACTTATTTATTTATACTTGTAATAAAGATAAGTATCCTAACAAATGACTAGTCTTGTAATATGAGGCATTGTTAAGCTCCATATTCAGGTGTGCAAGGGAAAAAGCTCCCCATGCATAATCAGATACAAACTACAAGTCTCTAAAGTACCTCAGATAAGCAACATCCACATAGTGGGCGCTCTTGTCAATGAAGAGTGTGATACCCACCAAGTATAGAAAATATATGCAGAGGGTTTGGTCCCGCATCTGTTGCATCTCAACCCTATCACCAGCATTGTAGGCCTCTTGTGCCTCCAAAAGACGCTCCTTGAAAATTCTCTTCAAGTAGCTAAGTCGTGCATGTCCACCTTTTATACCATTCACCGTCTTCCATGCGTCTCCCAAATCAGCCCCCAAATGTTCCACCATCATTTGAACAGCCTCAACCCTTGGCATACTTTCATGGGACAAGAACATTCCATCAATGGGGATATACAACAAACATGACACATCATCAAGTGTCATTGTCATCTCCCCAAACGAAAAATTGAAGCTCGATGCCTCCTCTTGTCATCTCTCTGCATTGCATAACATAACATGTGGTCAATCAGGGTGTAGTTGGTATCCTACATCCACTGAAGACTGATGGCTCTCAGATCATCCCTAAACCATTGTGCTTCCATCATATTATTGTTTACATCATCATGTACTTCCTCTATATTCTTCATGTTGTTTACACATTTTATATTGCCTCGCAACTGCAAAAATTAAAAACAAAACATTAACATCATTTCACAATAGTCAGGATAATACATTGCAAAAAATTAACAATTGTTTACAATCATTAAAGTTTCATACTAATAGTTGTAATGTCTTATTATTCCATCAACCATCAGTCTAGCCACGTGAACATGGTACTTTGTTAACACAGTCAAGTTATGTGGGCCACCAGGATAGTCACCAAGCTCCTCTTGCTCTGGCTCCGGTACACGTTGTTGCTACTCATCATGACCCACCTCATGAGCCTCAGCATCACCATCCATTTGCTACTCCATCTTCATCTCCATCTGAGGCTCGTATTGTGGCTCAGGATAGTTCCCCTGAGATGTACCCTCGCCGTCAGCACCAGAACGACATGCCCTTCCCCTGCCAGCCCCACGCCTGGGCACTCTACCCTCCGCCTGCATCCTCTCTAAACGCTCTTTCCTAACATAAGATTGCATTGATTCTCCATCACCCCTTGTGCGCTCAACAGGTTCCATACATGTAACATGCATAAAGGGTTACACCCAATCAATAGAAATCCACAAGACTGTCAAAAAAAATTGCTTGTTGATACAGTTTGGATTTTAAAACTCGAGCAGCAATAATCTAGTTTGGATTTTAAAATTCAAACTGGTTCAGTTCTCATAAAAGAAAAAAATACGGACTCCTAAGCTAGCATGTAGAAGGAATGAGACCTAACTTTCACTTTGTTGTTTGATAAACCTTCAAATGCGATGATTTTGAGCAAAACAAATTCCAAGATTAAACTAATTTGTGGGTTTCGGATTTTGGAATAAGAGAGAGAAAGAAAGTGAAATGTGAAAAATAAAACTGTAAAATGGGGGAGTTCTTGATCTTGTCTTTATATATCGAAATAGTTCGAATTATATATTCTAAAATAGGTTTCGGATTTTAAAATCCGAAAGGCTTTTCCAAAAATAAAATAGGACACGTGAGAACCTCATAGAATGGAAAAAGTAACCGTCGATTTAAAATAATTCCTTGACATTATAGATCAACTACCACCAAATACCTAACTACATAGACACATAAAGGTTACACCATCCACCCATAGAAAGCACATAAGTTTTAACCTCAATACATTCATTGATCTAATTTACAATCATGATGTGAAATGATATCTAGAGCAGTAAATTCTCAAAATTTAACTGTGGGGTAGGTTTCACAATCATTAATCACAAGTGCGTATGATCCATGAGTTTTTTGTTATTGTATGTATGATCCACGCGTTGATAGCTATTTTAAAAATTATTTTTTATAATATGACAAAGACATGTTTTTATGACAAAGACATTTAAAAATTGCTATTAGGAATTTGATTTGTCTTGAGTTTAACGTGGAAAAGTATATGCATGGAACTGGTCATTATCTGAGGTTATGTTCATATGGAGCAGGTTAGTTTCAGATCTGTCGTACCATCGCTAACATAAATCAATTATTGGAAGAAAAAAAAAATCTCGTATGAGCAATGATTGTAACAAAAAATATATGAGCGATGATAATTGACCATAAAAAAAAATTACTTCCTTAAAAAAAAGACAAAAACTTACTTAAGATGATATTTTATTTAAAAATGAACTGTAACAAATAAAGATTTTAAGACTGACGTAATAATTAATTCTATTATGCAAAAAGAACAAACTGGTCTTTTTTCACTTTGACTAAAGGAACATTCTCATCTTTTGAGCCTGTAAATAAAATCTCAATCATGTTATATGTACGGCAAGTAGCTAGGTTTACTCATACTATGACTTATACAACTTAAATGTACACATTTTGCAAGCATATGAAATACTTTTATTTTTCCAACTACGACTATTACTTGGCCAAAGTGTTTAGGTGATTATATTTGCTTTTTTAATAGTAATAAGGTGATAAAATGTCTTTATCATTACATCATTTTCAAATTTGAATAATGAATAGTTTTTTTTTTGAATTATGTTACAACTTAGCTGGACAAGATTTTATACAACCAACCATGAAATTGCGTGTAACTTTTTTTATTGTTTACTGTCTAATCACCAGGGAGCTAATATGGCGGCCATATATAGAAAGTTATATTATGCTTATAAAATAGAGACCTAATATTTGTACAACTTTTGCGACGATTTTTTCATAATACTTACATTATTTTTCTATTTTATCTCTATATTATTTTAATTTTTATGTTAATATCTACTTCTTCTCTTTTTTAAATTTATGGTTGTCTTGTAAGTTGTCACATAAATGATAGTTTAAATAACACAACTCTATAAAATACCACACATTTTTAAGGTCCTTTTTTATTATATATATATTTCTAGGAAAGGTCTTTTTTTATATTATTTTAAAGGTCGTTTTAAATATATAGGTGGAGTTCTTCAAAAAAAAAATATATGGGTGGACAGATAATATCGACTGTGAGTTAAAAAATAAAAGACAATATCGATTGATTGTACTAACATAAGTATACAAATACATACTTGATGAAAAAGATATTAAGAAAACATGACGAGCTTTGAGTGAAAATATTATGGTTAATATTAAGAAGCTTCTTATTGAGGATTATTGTACTATAGATCAAAGGTTTGAAATTGTATGAATATACTAACGAGAGCCTTCTAAATTTAATCCTTACTCTAATTTATTTTATTTTATTTTTTACAAGAGAAAATTAATACATTTTATTAAAAATCAAATGATCAATACAAAGGAGAATATCAAAATAAATTTGAGAATTGACGTTATAACATCTACTTAAAATGGAACATACCTCGGGTCTATTATTGGCTAGTTTAAAGAGTCCACAACACTATGAATCCAAAGTAAAGATAACTTTGTTGAACTCTAAAACATGCATTCACTTGATAAATGCTAATGAGGCAGGGTGACCTCTTTCTCCTTTTTTGTTTTTTTTGGCTGCAGTTCCATGTTTTGATGAAATCGTTGTCAGATAATAATTTGTTCCGTGGTTACCAAATGGGTAGCAGTGATTTTGTGGTAGTGTCTCATCTTCAATTTGCGGATGACACTTTAATTTTGGAAGAGAAGTCGTGGACTAATATTCGAGCTATGCAGGTGGTACTTCTGCTCTTTGAAGCGTTGTCTGATTTGAAGGTGAACTTTTCCAAGAGTCGGTTGGTTGGGGTAAATGTCTCTGCTTCCTAGTTATCTAAAGCGGCTTTGGTGTTGAATTATAAGGTTGGCTTCATTCCTTTTGTGTATCCCGGTCTGCCTATTGGTGGAAATGCGAGACGGTTGGCTTTTTGGGAATTGCTTCTGTACCGAATCAAATCTAAACTGTCAAGCTGGAATTCCAAACATTTATCCTTAGGCGGTCGTCTGGTTTTATTGAAGTCTGTCTTGTCATCTCTGCTTGCTCATATGCTTTCTTTTTTCAAGGTTCCCTCAGGTATCGTCTCCTCTATTGAATCTATTTTAAAAAAAAAAAATTTGGGGTGGGGGGGGGGGGGGGGGGGGGGGGGGGGGGTGAGAACCACAAAAGAATATCATGGGTTGTCTAGAACTCTATTTGTGGGAGTAGAAGGTTGGTGGTTTGGGATTATGAGAATTAGGGAGTTTAATAGTGTGTTACTAGGAAATTGATGTTGGCGGATGTTAGTGGAGCAGGATAGTTTGTGGTGTAAGGTGTTGTCAGCTAGGTACGGCTTGGCAGAAGGGCAGTTTTAAAACATGTGAAGAGGTCGTTGCCACGTTTGACCATTATGAACAAGCAGTTGTACACGAGCAACATTCCCATTTTTTTTATGTGATTCCCTCCACTCTTTAAGTAAAACATTACCGTGATAAATTACTTCAACGACGCTCTCAAACACACTATCCTAAAACGATGCATTCTTACTCATCTGTATACTCCAACTCGTTATCGCAAACAAACAGTGCTCCTCTTACAAATTCCTAGCTTTCTTGCAACATTCCACAAAAAAATTTGCACCTTCGACGAAACGGCTAGCTTCCACAAGGTATGACAACTTCCTCAATTGTTAAATTTACATTTTTGGCATGCTCACTTAAGCCAAGTTGATATGTTGTGCACAAACTATACTCGTCATGGGTATTCCATCTCCAAATTAATTCATCCTAGATCACAAATTTAAATAAACTAAGAGATCAAATATAAATGCAAAGCATCCATGTGATGACAGATCATCTTACGTTATTCTTAGCAAGTTTTTCAGTCAATTTTCGTAGGTTTTAGTAACAAAAAGGAGGAGTATTAGAACGATTGCTTACGATTTCGGGACTTTAGTAATATTTTTTATATTTGAGTCTGTAATTCTAGTTTTCCAAAACATAGCAATTTTAGGGGGGTTTTGAAGTAATTCACGAAGAAATCATGGAAGTCGGCTTCAGGAGACTTTACTTAGGGAGGAATTATGTTCCCAAGTTCCGAGGAAAGTTATTTGAAGACGAAAACCTAAAAACAACGCAAATCGGAGAAATTGGGCCTAAGAAGTTGATGCCATGCGCCTAGGGCATTGCAAAGATGAAGGATGCGCCTAGCGCATCTTGCATGTGCCTAGGGCATATAGAAAAATGCACTATATGCGCCTAGGGTATGCAATATGCGCCTCGAGCATCTCAAATGCAAGGGAAACATGCGTATTTTTATTCGTTTTTGTGGATTTAGCCCGCGTTTTTAGCCCAAACCCAATTAAGAATCTCCCCTATAAATACCAGCCTTCCTCATTCAGAATTTCTCGTTCAGAACTGTGGCAGTTCAAGAGGAAAGCGATTTGGAGCTTTGGGAGAATTTATCTTCTCCTTGACTTTCAAAGGTATGTTTTTATCTTTAGTAATTTGTTTTTAGTTACCATGTGTAACTAAATCTTTTTAGGTTAGAGTTCTAAGATGAACCTCTCTTTATTTTTGTTGGATATTTATTTAATTTAATGTCGTTTATATTTTATTTATTCTTTTGTTCGCTATTAAGTTTTATTAGGAAATTCCTTAGTTTATTTCTATGATAGGTGCAAATCTAGATTAGGTACTTAGGTTGTGACAGGGCCTAATGTTGTTATCACTAACTGGCTGCTTATATCTTGATATTTATATCCTTCTACTGATAACTATATGTCTAGGAAGCAAGTGATTATAAACTACCGAAAGAGAGTTGACCCTAATTGTAGGTACTTAGGAGGTGACATTACTAAGACTGAGTGGTGCTCTACCGAAACTAGGATGTAACTGGTTAGTAATTAGGGAAACAAGTGCCTAGCTAAAGTAAATAAGATGTGGCCAAATAGAACCATTCTCTTGAAACCCTTAGTAAGATAGACGTATATTAGGGTTGCCCGTTTGTAGAACTACTAAGAATGTAGAGAGGATGTGTTATGAGTGTCATAAGATTTATAGATGGACCGACCTAAGGGAACCATGGCTTTCATTTCCTTGGGAAACACTGTAATGCCCTATTTTATTTATTTATTTATAAATGGAGGGTTTTGTTCGGTTAAGAATAGGAGAGGTTATAAATAGAGGAGAACATTAGAGAATTAGGGTTAGAACAAGAAATCAGTTTTGGGAGAAAAACAGAGAAAACTTGAAGAAACGGTTTTTGGGAGAAAAAGAGGAGAAACTTGTATAATTCAGAAACTTCAACCAATCTAAGGTAAGGGTGGGACTAACCTTCTTTAATCATAAGTAATTCTGAAAAGGTTTAATCTCTTGTTGTTGAATTTTTGTTGTTGTGAAAACTAGGTTTTGGATTGATTAAATTGTTCAAAACATAGGTAATCACATGAATTAATGTAAAAGTTGTTGTCTAGGTTGTAGATTATCAATAGGTAATGTTTCCTATCAATTTTGGGAGTTAGGATGTCAAAAATTGGGTTTTGGGCCAAAATTCTGAAATTCTGTTCGTGATGTTAGTAGTTCTGTTTGTCGTCGCTCGCCACATTGAGCGATTATCCTCGCCATGCGAGTAGTAGATAACTCGCCACGGCGAGTACATTTCTTCGCCTCGCGAGTGACCCAGTTGTCGCTCACCACAGCGAATTCTTTACAGTGAGCTACTGTTAGCTCGCCATGGCGAGTAGCCTTACTCGCCACAACGAACTGTTTAGTGGCAGAATGCCATGTTTCGGGTTCTTGTGTCTTTTTCACACGTTTCTGTTTTGAGTTGGTCTTTGGTTTGAATATAAAAGTTGTTGACAATTAAGTTATGTTCCCAGTAGCTTTGGTTTGACATGAAAGTCTTTTGTGGATATTTTAATATGTGAATTACGATGTTATCGTTGTTGCATTTTTTAGTCGTGTCATTGCATAAGCATTTGTCAAGCGTAGGGGGGAGTATGCCTGTCAAGTTGTAGTGAAGGGGGCTTGATGCATGTCAAGTCGAATTACGACATTAACGATGGGAGCTTGACGCTATGTTGGTACCACATGCATAATTATATTGCATTTGTTGAGTCGTTGTTGTTGCATTGTTGAGTCGTTGTTGTGACATTGTTGAGTCGTTGTTGTTGCAATGATGAACGAAGTTAATTAATGATTTATATCTGAAATTATATGAAGCACTTGTTGATGATTATTTGTGACTGTTTTATATGGATTAATTATTCTTTATGAATTGTTGCTTATTATTAATGAATGTGAAATCTCACCGCTTCTGTTTGAATGTTGCCTCTACGTGGGTAACGTGCAGATAACCAGGAGTAACCGCTGATGTGAGTTGATCTTCTTGTCGTCATAGGAGTCTTGCTCTGATACGTAACGGGATGAGGATATTTATATGTTTTGTTTTTCCTTTGTTACGTATCTCTTTATAAGATGTTGTTGAACCATTTTGAATTGGAGTTTTTATTATGTTGATGACGTTGAGGCCTAGTGCCAAGTTTTGATTTAAACGTTGAATATTTTCCGCTGCGACATTGTTTTAATTATTGAAAGCATGTGTTTAATTAAATAGTGGATTTTAACCCTATTTATGATGAAATGGTTTTTGATGTGATATATTTTATGTTTATTTATATGTTGGGAAAACGGGGTGTTACAAACACTGGAACGCCAATTTAAGTTTATATTTCAATTACCTTTGAATTAACAAGACCCCTCACATAAGGATCACCGTGCGATCAGTAGGTGCAGTTAGCCATCGGAGGGATAGACCAAATAGGGTTAGTAAAGTCCCAACAGCCTCATCATTTGTATAGTCTACCTAAGATAAATATACGCGACATTATTGTTATTTAGTATCCAACAATATAAATAGGGGGGTTCGAAAAATCCTAACCGCTTCTTACTTTTCTGCAACCAAAAACAAATAAATTGCTCTGTTGCAAACAGATAAAAATTGCAACTCTATCTTTTATCTATACCGTCAAAACAAAAATAAGTAATGTGAATTATTTGGACGAAACAACAGTTCATGTGGATATAATACTCTACTTACACATTATATCTTGGTAAACGATTTGGTACACTTTCCTAATCCGCACATCACCATGTTACCCTCTTTACGACCAATATGCAACATATGTGTCACTAACAAGTTTGAATTTAGAACAACATGTGATAATGGATATGAAAAATGTCCGCTAGCAAAGCATCTGTCGTGAAAAATTAGATGATTTTCACCGCTTCCAACCATTCAACTTATCTTCTTTAACCGTTGGGATAGACGCGTTAATAATTTTCCAAACAAAACTATAATTATTCCTCCAAAAAGAATTCATGATTTTTCAATTTCATCCCTAATTGAGGACGGGATTAAAAATATGCTTATAAAATATGTTAGAATAGCTTCAAGAACCTATTTTATCATCACTTCTTTTCCCCAATTTAGATAGAGAGCAAACATTATGTGACTTAATTTTATTTCACAAACCGACCTTTGATAAATTTTAATGAGTATTTTGGTCGTTCTCGTGCACATTAAAACTAATTTGAGATTTTTAATACTATTAAACGGATGTTAAACCTTTATTATTTTTCAAGGACCTTTGAGTTAAAAACAACCAAATATAAGAACAACAACAAGAAAGTAATTTGGATGGTTTAGTTTGTAGAAACAATTTGTGATTGCGACATTATCAAATTGATGAAAGCAATCAATCCAACAAGATTGTCTATAATTCTAAAAACATGAAAACCTGATTTCAAATGGGTCTTAACAAAAGTTGACGTGATCGGTGCTATTCGGTCCAATACATAGTATTAATTGGTCCAAAAAATCGTAGTCAACTTCAATGTTTCTGAGATTCGCAATTTTGATAAGTAGGACGTTTGGATTAGGCTTTGTTTTCAACAGAAATTTGTAGCTCTATTCCTTAGCTTTCCAATGCATTGGAAAGTGTGAAAAATTACTTATTTTGGACAGAAAATGAAAACCTATAATGCCTTAAGGTTTTTTTTATGATATTTATATAATAAAAAAGTTGTTGATATGAGATAGACAAAGATCGATAATAGAGCTGATGAAGCATGACAAAGGGCATTGATTGAGCTCATCGATGAAGGTGTTGACTTGCAATCACTTGAACACTCAAGTTTATCTTTCACTGAGGTGGGTGAGAGGTATTTTGGTGTAGAATGTGTCTACCTTTCTCCTTTGTTGATTTCCTTTTCTAGATAGGGTTTCAGGATAAATAGGTGAATCTCTATTTGATCCGTTGAGGGAATCTTTCTCGATCCAATTTCTAGATTATCGTTTGATATTAGTTGAATATGAATTTTCTAGGAGGAAATTGCTCTTCAAGCACCCATTTTGGTGCCTAAAAAGCAATTTTCTTGCTAGGATGTGTTCATAATGCATCTTCCTAATATGCGCCCCTCCAGTAAAATTCAATATTATGGACTTGAATGGCTCAATAGAAAATATAAGTTAATAATATTTTTAGGAGAAGTTAATAATTATTTTTATGCAATCAAGGGAGGACAA
This sequence comes from Medicago arabica, assembly GCA_946800305.1. Classification (NCBI taxonomy): domain Eukaryota; kingdom Viridiplantae; phylum Streptophyta; class Magnoliopsida; order Fabales; family Fabaceae; genus Medicago; species Medicago arabica. Next base: position 49,153,363 of record OX326966.1, read on the forward strand.
GAAAACTTTCCAAAAAAAAAGAGACAGACAAGAAAAATTATACATTTATAATGTCGCAGAAAGACCTAGTGTTGATAATCTCAATTTTCATACTCTTTATGTGGGTCAGAGAGAGGATTTAATCAAACCACTTACCATCAAGGAAGTGAAACATGTGGTGTGGAACTGTGATAGTTAGAAGAGTCCAAGTCCAGACGGTATTCATCTTGGTTTCATTAAGGATTTTTGGCTTGAGATGAGGGATTATGCTATGCGATTTATTTATGAATTTCACCGGAATGGGAAGTTGTCAAAAGGTATTAATAGTACTTTTATTGCTCTCATCCGTATAGTTGATAATCCTCAATGTCTAAATGATTTTGGACACATATCTTTGGTTGGAAGTCTATATATGATTTTATCTAAGGTTCTATATAATAGGTTGCAGTGTGTTCTAGGCAGTGTTATTTCTGAATCTCAGTCGACGTTTAAATAAAGATATGCTTCTTTTTAAGGTAGAATTTGAGAAGGCTTTTGATTTGACTGGTGTTATCTTGAAGTTGTGATGGAAAAAAATGAATTTTCCTACCTTATGGCGGAAGTGGATCATGGAATGCATTAGTACAGATTCAACTTCCATCATAGTCAATGGGTGTCCTACTGATGAATTCAAAATTGAGTGGGGTCTAAGAAAGGGTGATCCTCTCTCTCCTTTTCTATTTTTAATTGTTGTTGAATGTAACAGCCCAATTTTTCAATAGATTTAATTTAATTGATTTTAATTGTGTTTATTTGTGCTCGTATGTGATTAAATGTCTTTTGTATGTTTTCGTAGAATTCAGTGTTAGAAGGGTATTTTGGTCATTTAGCGAGGAAGGATAATTTAGTAATTTCACGGTAAGAGTTATTTTTAGTGTTTCGAGTGAGAATCATTAATTATGCTAAGTTACTACGTATGTTGTAATTAATTAGAATCGTTGTTTAGTCGTTATATTTTACCGCGAGTGAATTAGAAGTCTTGAGTTAATGAATTAGTAACTTTGGTGAATTAGGCCCATTAAGAAAATAGGCTTTATTAACCCATGATGAGAGAAAGTTAGGGTTATTCTATTCATTTCAAAGTTTTAGAAAGAGAGGAAGAGAGAGAAGTTCAAGAGAAAAGCTAGGGAGAGGGTTTTGAAGAGAAGCGGCTTTGGGAGCAAGAGAAGGGTTGGAGGCTCAAGAATTGCAGCTAAACTGACGCACTAACTTTAGATTGTGAAGAATTAAGGTAAGGGGGTTGGATTTCAATGATAATCTCTTAGCTTATTTTCTTCTCTAATTCTATGCATAAGTGCTTATTTGAATAAGTGATTTTCATGAACTTAATTGTTGAATTTCTTGTTCATATGATCTAGATATGTTTGGGTATATGAACTAGTTGTTGATTAAGTTGTTAACATGAAAATTGAATGCTCTATGACATGATATTGCTTAATTGTGAAATTGGATGAAATTGATGAATTGTGATGTGTGTTGTTGAATTGATGTTGATTCCATGATTATGAGTTGTGATTGTTGTTAAGTGTTGTTGTTGATGTCATATGATGGATTGGGTATCAATCTTGTGAAATGAGTGTGGTTGAATTGAGTTGTTTTGAAGTTTTATGAAAAATGGGTGAATTGTTAGATTGTGTTAGAAAAGTTTGATTTCAAGTTTAATGTATTTTTGGAAGCCTCTTTGTGTATATGAACTTGTAAACAATTTTTGGAAACGAATTTGGATGTTTGGGGATCAAAATTTGGGTTTTGGGGTGAAAATGGAGTTTTTCCCGAGAGCAGAATTTTTGAAATACTGATTTTTCACTGTGCTATCAATCTGGCTTGAGCTAGCTCTAAGCGAGCTCTTCCTGGAGAAATCTGGCTTTAGCGAGAAAATCTGGCTTTAGAGAGATGCCCAGTTACAACACCTTTTTGATACGCGTTCTGGGAATCCGAGGACCGTTCCGGAAATCCGAGGACCGTTCCGAGCTTTCTAATACACTTCTTTCAACTTGTTTAGCTACTATTTTCACTCATAAATCTACTGGAACATCTTGAGACTTGGATTGATGCTTGATTTGAGAAATTAAACTAAACTTTTGAAAAACGTCGAAGATCGTCGATTTTTCCGAAAAATCGTTTTTATTTATAAAAAGGGGTAGGGTTGTATATTGTATATATGATTTCTAAAAATGGTTGTGAATGAATTCAATGAGGTTTAACTTATTTTTCTTTGAAAATGGAATTCTTTTTGAAAAACGATAAGAGAGACGAAAATTGTGATTTTTATGATTTCGTCGTAATTGGATGGTGAAACGCACATGTATACTCTACGGCACTCATATGTGGTCTAGGTGTATACATAGTTGAGGCATTGGACCTTGTTTATTTGGTTTTGATTTATTTATCTCAACTATGTTTAATGTGGTAAAATGATAGACGAACTTTGTCGAAAATAATCTTAAAGACCAAATATTTGGCAAATCTTTTGTGGATGGTTTGATACGATTATATGAAGATATGTTAATGATTTCTAGGTGTTGAATATGATTATTATCATGATTTGGTGTATTTTCTCCTTACTTGAATTATGAGAAATTGTATGGAGTTGTCGTTTTATAACGATGTAGAATTGTTAATGAATGTAGACATGTTGAATTGTTGATGAATGTAAACATGTTGAATTGTTGGTGAATACATAGGTTAAACAATGTTGATGTTGTTGGTGAGTTGTTGTGAACATGTTGAATTGTTGGTGAATGCATATGTTAAATAACGTTGATGTTGTTGGTGAGTTGTTGTGAACATGTTGAAATTGTTTGGTGATGACTCTTATTTGAGTTGTGACTTGTTGATTGTGTGGACGTAAATTCTTGATAATGCAATTGTTGTTGAAGTTGATCAATGTAAATGGAGGTGATCTCTTACATTGTTGTTGTTGAGTTGATTTTGCATTGTCGAGTCTTTGCTTGTATGTCCATGCATCATAGTCTCATATGTGTTGTAAAAGGGTATGAACTTTTACTTTGTTGTAAATGTAAAACGGGTGTGAAATCTTACATATGATGTATCAATTGGCATCATGGGGCGACGGCCTAGGAGTTATTGGTGACGGTACCGCATGCATTTAGGAGTCGTGTCTAGGCGCATTACATACATTTGATGAATTTGTTAAATGCGTCATAATTGATTATGTGTTTGGTGAACTTTGGTGATTTATGTACATTGGTGAGTTTGGTGAATTGTACACTTGATGATATTTGGTGAATATGTGAAGATGTGTACTTGTTGATGTTTGTTGTTAATGGCAATACTTGTACATTTGATGACTCTAATTGATGATGTTTATTTCGGTGAAAACTATGAAGTGAAATTTATACGAATGTGATTTCATGATCTTTTGGTGATGATGACTTTCTTGCTTATACTTGAAATGATGAATTGTATTTGATGAGTTGATTAGGCTAAATGAAATAAGGTGAGTAATCCTTTCATTGATTGATGTTGATAAATGATGAGCTTATGTCAATGACTTGATTAGAGTTTGAATATGCTTGTTATGTTATGTTAGAATTGTGATAGCATGTTATGTGTGGAATGGGGGGACAATGTTCATGTGATGTCAGTATTCTATGAGGGATGGTTATGTATATGTGTTTTGCATGAATCCTTGAATGCTTATATCTGTTTATTTTGATTATGATTGATGTGAAGCTAACCCCCAGTGGTCTGTGGTGGACCGCCTACCTATCTGTATGGACGGGTAGATGGCGTGCAAGTTTAGTGAGATTGCTTGCTTGGTGAGTTGCTTGAGGATAGCGGATGCTTCCTCTATTTTTCTTGTTAGAGTCTAGATTAGGCTCTGATTAGGACATCGTTATTTTACGTATTTTGAGATTATGTATGTTGTTGAGAATTTGCCCATATGTCAGGATTTGGAGATTTATACGCTGACATGTTGAATTATGTGATGTATGGTTTATATCCGCTGCGACTGTTGAGAACTTATATATATGCACGCATGTTATTTTGAAATTGGTTGAAGACGTAGCGTCTATTTCTTGAATATTTAATATATTCGCGTGTTTTATCGCTTTAATATAAATAGAGCGTTACATTGAAGGCCTTAACAAAATAGTGAATGGATTAGTAGAGGGTCTTTTTACTAGATACAAGGTAGGAGCCTCTGACTTAGTTTCCATCACTCATCTTCAATTTGTTGATGATACTTTACTCGTCGGCACTAGAAGTTGGGCCAATATTAAGGAATTTAATATGGCGTTACTTGGCAAATGATGTTGGAGGATGAGGGTGGAGGCGGAGTCTGTGGTATAGATTTTTGGTGGCGAGATATGGGAAGTTAGTGGTTGTTTAGCGGAGGAGGGCAGAGGGAATTCAGTTTGGTGGAACAATTTAATTAAGATTAAAAGTGTTGGTGTAGGAGTTGGTCACTGGTTTGATGATCATTTAGGTAGAGAGGTTGATGATGGTACTTAAACTTTATTTTGGTGGGATCCATGGTTTGATGGTATGACCTTAAAGAGTAGATTCAATCGCCTTTTTTATCTTACTGATAATAAAATGGCAACTGTGGCTAAAATGTTCTCTCTTGTGTGTGTGGGGGGGGGGGGGTGAAGCTTGGAAGTGGCGGCAGCGGTTATCAGCTTGGGAGGATGATCAAGTTACGGAGTACTGTGTAATTTTATCTAATATTGTTTTGCAACCTAAGACATATGACATGTGGCTTTGACATTTACACACTTCCCACAAATATAATGTTACAAGTGTTTATAATTTGGAACAATGAGGTCCCTTTGAAGGTCAATCTTTTTTGCCTTGCATTTGCTTCGTAATCGACTACCAACAACAAATAATCTAATCAAGAGGCATGTTCTTCAACCGAATGCTCAATTGTGTGCAGGTGGTTGTGGTGAAATGGAGGATATCGACCATTTATTTCTCACTTGCTACGCTTTTGGAAATATTTGGTTTGGAATCTAAAACTGGCTTGGTCTCACTACGGTGCACCCTGAACATGCAGCATACCACTTACTTCAATTTGAACGTTTAGGTGGGTTTTCTAAAAACTTACATGTTACTTTTCAACTCATTTGGTTAACTCGTGTGTGAGTGATTTGGTGTGAAAGAAATTCTCAGGTCTGTAGTCATAAAGAAGAAACGTTTCAGCATCTTCTTTACAAAATTAAGCTGCAATCTTATTTGTGACTGAAAGCAAATAGAATTTCTTTCTCTTTAACCTATCACTTATGGTGGCTAAATCCGTTAGCTTGTTTGAGAATTACTTTGTATAGAGGTTGTTTTGTTTTTTTTTCCTTTTTATTTTTGTAGCTCTTGTAGTAATGTGAACCTTTCATCATGGTTTTCGATTTTCGGCACTCATTTTGCTGAAAATTCAAAGATCTCAGTTTTTAATCCATTTTAGCTTATCCAAAAATATATATTATTCTTTTAGTCGTATAATTTTATGTATAAATTTTGTCTCTACAGACTTAACTATTTGGTATGTCCCTGTTAGTAAAGCACATGAATTTGTCAAAAAAATAATCGTTGCGATGGCTGTGCTAGCTCATAATGCAGGATATAATTAATAGAGACTAAGATGCCCTAAATTTATTTAATGTTTTTTTTAAGGATTAAATTTATTTAATTTTTTTTGACAGATTAAATTTTTGTTTTTGTCAAGTAACCTAGTGCCTAGAGCTCACACAATTAAATTGTGGAGAAGTGAAGCGTTCGGGGTTCGAACTCCAGCCCTGCATATAAAATGCAATATCCATACCAACTGAGTTAGGCTCACGGGAATTTGACAGATTAAATTTATTTAATGTTAAATAGCTTATTATTTTTTTAAAGAAGCCTATCATTATAGACTATATATCTTTCACTTATTAATAAAAGTAGCATGATCATAAACAATAATGTATGATTTTCAATTCTATTAAGTGAGATTCATTTAATTATGTGATGGGAATGATTGAATGGTGTAGGTTACCCACCAAACATACCTAAAGTCCACACAATGAGTCAAGATATTTGGATTTCAAATCAAAGCCTTTGCATTATTTAGACTTTTTTTTTTTTTTTGCCTCTTCTGAATGTTCCAAGGTGGGACACTTACCTAACCCAAACAAAAGTCTTTACATGTGAATGTTATTATGTTTGTCTCAAAAAAATATCTTATTTAAACTTTTGTCTGTTTTAAAGCAATTGTCATTTTCACCATTTACTATTTTTTTTTTCATTAACGTACTTTCTTTGTTTTTACTGACTTGTAAAAAAATAATGTACTCTCTTGGAAAAATATGTACAACTCAAATGTGTCGTTTAAGGTATGTTTGATAAGACGCATATTTGAACTAAAATCGATTTATTGGAAATTCTCATTTTCTTACGAACGTACAACTTATTTTACGAACTTATAATAGTTTTTTATAAGTTAATTAAAATAGCTTATAATTATCACTTTCTATCTCAACTTTGCTCATGCAATCTTAATTAAAATAAATAAATAATAATTCAAAATAGTTCTTTTTATATTATTTTATACTTATTAGTTAGTTTATCAACACTATAACTTATATGTTATCTTCTGTAAATATCCATTATTTTTTTATCAAACAAAATCTTTTTTTTTAAGAAATTGAAATGGGATATATTAACAATGGTGGTAATAGCTCCTCAGTATAAGGTGTACCAGGGAATCCACTTCAAAAAACAAACCGTCATACAAAGTATTTACCAGAACAAAAGTCGGTTGATACCCAACAAAGCAAAGGGTCTGACCATTATCTCTAAAAAATTGTACACAAACGTGTCATTATTAGCTTTTAGACACCAAAACGAAAGAAATTTATTATCAAACAGAATCTTAATTGAGTTGAATGGAGTAACAATTTATAGGCTGACTTTTCCTTCCTTACTGAAATGTGGTTTGGGTTTGTGGACAAATTGCTTTAAAGACCATTTGTCTATTTATAGAAAATTAGGTTTACAAGGACAACTGAGTCCAATTTCCTTGGTCCCCAAATATTTAATTTATCTTTTGAACTCATTGTATATTGGGTTCCACTTCCACAGATAATGTTTTTAGTATAGCTGTAGGACTTGAATCACCAAACAGATGTACGTTTATTATATGGGGTTGAACTGTCATTGAAAACCCTCAGTTTTCCTGCAGAGTTACCTGTCGATTTTGGTAAAACTTCCGCAGGTAATCCATTGTTTCTGTGAATTTTGTTAAAGAGTTAGGTTTTTAGGTAATACCTTTGTGGTAATTGTTTCTGTAATAAACAACTTCATATAAACCATATATATACGTATAGGAGATGCTAATACACATCCATATATATATATATATATATATAACTTAGTTTAGAGAGACTGTGTTATGTAACTTTTATACGTAACTTTTACCAACTAACTGCTTTTTTTTTTGTGTAAACCGGGTATCCTCCGCGCGCAACTTGCGGAGACTAATCCCTCGAGCATTGTGGGACCCAAATGGGCGGCAGACTCTCCCTAACTGCTTGAAAACCATATAGTTTTTTTGGAAGATGCTGAATATTACGGAAACATTAATACAAGAATATTACCAACTAACCCGTGATTTATTCCATGCTAATATGAAACTGTTTCTAATTTTTATTTTTTTTGCACAAATGCCACGTATTATTCTAGCCAATTGACCTAAAAGGTATATGTATGATATAAATTAATGTGAGGTTTTATCTCATCGTCCATTTGTGAGAATCCAATTAGTTTACGTCCAGGCTGAAGCTAATAAAAAATAGTTCAACCGTTAATTTTAATAAATACTACAACCTAAATCAGTTAGTTCATCCATTATAAGATAATTCGTTCATAATCTGCTTTTTTTACTGCAGAGTTTTAACTGTGTTGGAGTAACAATTAAATGCTGACTTTTCCTTCCCTACTGACTGTAGCTTGGGTTTGTGGACAAAATGATTTAAAAGACCATTTGTCTATTCTATAGGAAAATTAGGTAACAGAGACAACTAAGCCCATTTTCCTTGGTCCCAAATATTTAAAACAAAAAAATATTAACTTATTATATTTTTGGGTTCCACATCGATGGCTAATGATTCTATTATAGCTACAAGACATTCTATAGAATTCCCAAAGCGATATTCGTTTTTTATACGATTTTAGAAATCAAATATAGAAGTATTTCTTTTTTGGTCTCACTAACTTGTGTCCTTAGGGCACAAGATAAAAAACTACAAGTAGATTTTTAATTTTGAAAATTGTGAATTTATAATTTGAAAAACTTAAAAATTTATCTTTTCAATATAATATTTATGTTTTAATTCTATTTTATGATACTTATCTTACGCCATTAAGGCATAAGTTAGTATTTTCCTTCTTTTTTAGGAGAGTCGTGTTATGTTGCCAACTGCTTGAAAACCATATGGTTTTTTATGTTTTGAACCTTCGGTTGTAAAAAGAATGATATATATTGTTGGTTTTTGAGTTTGAAAAGAAGAGAAGTAAAGTTTCGCCAATGTTAGTTTTAGGCAAAATTAAAATTCAGATTCTCTCTATTTATTCGTTTTAAACTGAATTTTTTTAACCCCATGAGTTCAACTAATTGGTTTAACTAGGGTGTTCGCAATGCGGTTTGGTACGGTTTTGAGGCTAAAAATTATCTAAATCATAAAATAAAAAACATGTGGTTTGGTTTGATTCAGTTGGTTCTTAAAATAAAAATCAAACCAAATCAATGTGATTTGGGTTGATTCAGTTGTTGGGTTGCGAGACAATACAATGTTTGTTTCAAACATTTGAATCAATTTAAAAACAACTTATTTTCAACAATGTTTTAAATTTGATCAAACCTTACAATTTCATTTTCATCGAACAATGTTTCCATTAACATAGACCAAATTAAAAACATGGTCCAATAAGCAACCCACTTCGATAAGAAATGTAAAACACTAAAATTTTATCATTCTCTGAAAAATCTCATTGAGTTTCTATGATTCAAAATATATCTAACATAAACATATACCTAAAAGTGCAAGTAGAATTAAATTAATGCACATAAATATATTTTTTGAAATCAAAAGCATAGAAGAAACTTAACTAAGAGAAAGAAAAAAAACCATGTCTAAGAAAAAAAAGAAAAAATATGTCATTCTATAAAATTTCTCATTGATTTCTATGAGTTCTAGTTTAGGTGACATAAGTTTAATTAGTGTTTGTTTTATGTTACAATTTAGTTCGGTTTCGTTTCGTTCAGTTGGTAAAATAAAAACCGCAAACTAAATCGTATCGTGCGATTGAGTCAAAATATGATATGAATGCATCCAAATCAAATTCGGTTATCAAAATTTTTGCTTTTGTTTTTGTCGAATGGAAAGGCTGAAACAACACTCAAAATCGGGTCCTGATTTTGCCGATTCGAGTCCCGATTTTGGCAGTTTCAGAAACTCCAATTTTGAGTCACTTTCACAAACAAGAAGAAAAAATTTAAAAACAATTTTTTACTAAAATGTTTTATATTTTGCCTAGGGGGTTGATCACAACTGTCAAAACAATTGTCATAAAACCATTAAATTATACCAATAAAAAAATGAATGAACTCTTTCAGATCAAATTGAGATATAATATATTATGATTAATAAAATACTAATATATTTTATTCTATTATAATTTTAAAAATTCACCAACAGTTTACTATCATTGTGAAATAAATATTATATCATTAAAAAAAGTTGGTTAGTTTCAACCAAATTTTATGCTTGCACGCTACTCTCTTGATTAATTAAGATAGTTAATTAAATTAGTATAATGAGTCATATGAATTAGGCATGCACTTTTGAAGATGCATGGTGTAAAAACAAATAGCATGGTGAAACAATCTTTTTACACATGCATGCAAGGGGATTCCTCTCTGGCATGGCAATGAGACTCAAACCTGGATTTTTCTTGTATGGTCATAAGATATCTATAATTAACAATTTTCAAAAAAGAAAAGTGTGGGAGGGCGACGCTCTTTCGGGAGAGAAACAGTCGCAACACATAAGAGTTTTAAGCGAAGGAATTATTCCGATGCCAAGAGAGAAACTTGAATTCGAATGAGAATAACAAATAACTCATTGAAGTATCGGATACTTAATTTTTAAAACCTACTCTTAAACCGGAAACATATTCAAGCTTTTCAGAACCCACTTGAATTGGTTTGATGAAATTGGTTTTGAACTTGAGAGTGTGTTCCTCCTCAAAGTCTCAGATTCGATTCTCTCTGGTATCAATTTAAGTGTACTTTTTAGAAGTTGAGTATGTCTTATGTGTCTTTAATTTCTGCCATACCAAAATAAAAGTAGTTAAATCAGTGTGAACTTAATTCGATCCTGCACTTATTTTTTTTGATGATATACGAGTGTGTACGGGGATCCTTTCCAAATTGACTAAAATAATATTACAATAATGTACAAAAAATATTATAGTACAATCAACAATGAAGTACCAACATGTAGTCTGAAATAGACAATGGATAATCTTCTATATTCCAGTAAATATTTGTTTACGTAGAATCCTTATTTTAAAACAATAGGTGATGTCTATGCCATGAATAAATAAATAATGGGTGATGTGACTATTGAGAATAACATGTATCTAGCATAAAATCCTTTCAACAACAAAAAAAATGTATCTAGCATAAAATAAACATAAAGTTTGAAATGATTTTATAAAGAAAGAGTAATATTTCTCATCATACAAGTTGATATCTGAGGAAGAATTGGACTCAATATAAATATGTATGTGATAAGTGCTATGGTAAATAGATTTCATGTTTGATGTTTAACTGAATTAATAAATATGTTGTTTCTACACTTAATTTAATTTATTATAAGGCCGTTAGGATGATCGATTAGGTACAACTATATTGATTAGGTGATTGGTCTAATCACTTAAATTAGATAATATATTAATTAAAAAGTAATGTCTTGGTGATTTGACTAATTTAATCTATTTACATTTTATTATAAAGTCTTCCTAACTAGTGTTATGAGGGCAATGGTTAATGATTTTATATATAGAAATTTTGTCTTAGAAATATAAGACGTTATTTTTTATCAAGTAATGATTATACAACTTTTTCATGAAAACTTACTTGTTTTGGATGCTTAATCAATGTTTTTGGGGCACTAGTTATCATTCTCCTTTATTAAAGTCAATCGAATAGATTAGTAATAAGGATTGTGTAACTAATGATAGATTAATGATTTAGTGGAATGAATCCATTTGGAGTTGGCCTAGTGGCTGGTTTGGGATCTTGGAGTGTGCTCCTCTCAAGGCCTCAGGTTCGATTTAATTCGGGGCCTCCGCAAGTGAGCGGTGAGTTTGGTCCCCTCGGATTAGTCGATCGGATCGGATACCGAGTTTTAAAAAAAAATAGTGGAATGAAATGATCATTAATCAATTATGTCTATCTCTCTTGTAAATTGACAATAAAGAAAACAAAATTGAACCTATATGGAGTTAAACGCTTATAATGTGATATATGAAGTAGATAGGTGATGTATATATTTTCTTAAAATGTGATGCTTATTTAGTGTGATGTATCATGATGTTGTTCCATGTGATGCTTATTTGCTGTGATGTATCATGATGTTGTAATCACTGGCGGAGCCAGGATTATTGTAAAGTTCGGAAGAAAAAAAATTACAACACATTTACAGGTGTTTACATAAGAAATTGCAAGCAAAAAATCAAAAATCTAAAGGAATTGTCCAATTTATACGGATTTATATAAGAAATTTATAGAGATTTACATAAGAAATTGCAAAAAAATTGGGCCAGAGTCCAAGCAAGTGTCCGGGCTCGCCGGGCCATAGGACCGCCCCCTGATGTTGTTGATGATTGGGGAACAAGGACTATTGATGTGTATACCAACACCTAGTCAAAGAGAACAGGCCATTGTTCTATGATAGTTTGGTTGATGGGCAGGATCCTTGGGACTCCATTGTTGAAAGTTTCAGATAGATAATTAATGTGATAGTGAGGCTTATAAGGCTGCTAGGATGATTAGTAAACTTAATTTGAGTAAACTTAATTGATTAGATTATGTATTTTTTTTCAAAAAAAACAAATGTTAGTAATTAATTTTTTTAAGGAAAATGTTAGTGATTAGTTGTTAATAACAATAACTATGTAACTAATGTTCCTATATCCCTAGAGTTCTTGGGGTCTTAAGCATAATATGATAAAATAGACCTTTATATTATTTTTTGGTGTAAACCGGGTATCTTCCGCGCGTAACTGCGGAGACTAATCTCTCGAGCATTGTGGGACCCAAATAGACCCTTACATGATACATCATAAAATTTGTTAGTTCATTGTTGTGATTTTATTAACTCTTCGTTTTATTCTTTTTTTCACTACCAAATAAATGTTTTTTTAAGTAACATCTGAAAATAAATCAAATACTTCATTGACACCAAAACAAAATAAAATATCGTGGAAGTATATAACAATAGCACATGCGAAGTAGACTGAAATTTTAGCACCTAAGAATAATAACGTCAAAATGGTAAAAGTATATCAACATATAATTAACTAAATTTTAAACGTTTGAATGCAAAACTCTCCAATGTTAAACTCGTAACAACAATAATACATGATATAAAATTACTGTTAAACTTGTTAGAAGAATCAATAGATACAAGAACTCCTTTGTATACTAGAAGTGAATCATTCCTCTTTTTATATGCCATAAGTATCTCTAACAAGTTCATTACGACGATGATACATGAACGTGTCTCGCACGATCTTGTATTATCAAATTCAACTATGCAATCTTTTCAATTAATTCAAGAAAGTTGACATCACTGTATTGACGAAATTTATTTTTTTGAAACCTTTGAAAGACAGTATTAAGATTAATTTCGATAGTAGGTCCATTTTCAACTAAAATATAATTTGTTTAGTTATGAAATTTAATCCAATTTATTAGATAATAAATATCACCAATATTTTTAATATTAGTGAAGCACATTTTTAGGAACAAAGAGCCCAAAACATTATCACCAATTTTTTCGCTAATAATTTTTTTTGCACATTATTAAAAACAACCAAATTATTTTATAGAGAGGGTGTATATAGAAATCTTTTCGCTCTGTGGGTGTACATATAGCAAATTGTGCTAAAATAGTCAGAAACATTAACAGACTTCAGCCCAGTCGTTCATGTCAATGTTTGGGACCTTTGTGTGAACTTTCCTATATATACCCTCCATAAAAAATATATTTCTATATACACTCCTCTCCATAAAAATAATAATAATAATTAGGCTCCCTACCGACAAGGGCTCTAGTTATATGCTATATGTATGAAACAGACTAATGGTGTATATACTTGCTTAAATGTGATGCTTATTAATTTATTTTAGGGCCCTAGTTATATGTTATATGTATGAAGCAGACAAATTTTGATATATTTATGGTGAATCGCATCATTGCCCAGATGTTGCATATGATGTATTAATGCATACATTGTTCTTAGTTTGATGATGATTTGTGACTAGATTGTTGCGTTTAATTAAATGAATTAGTTCAGCATTGATGAATAACTAATTTTACATTTCTTGTCCAGAGAGACATTCTAGGACACAGAGACACTAGTGATACAAAAATCCTTATTACATCTTAAAATGACCAAAATACTCTTGTAACGAAATTAATTTTCAATTGTATTCAAAGTCATATAACACACGTAAATTGAATTTATGTTTGTAATCTGAGTTTTGTGTATTCTTTGTACGTAAACTGAATATGTATAGTTTACATGGACTAAGTTTACGTAGCATGCGTAAACTAAGGAATGTAGCATAAACTCAGTTTACATACTCTATTAGTGGCGTATCCAGAACCCTGAGTCAGGGGTGCAAACTTTAAAAAAAAAAAATTGTCAATTCACCTTTGGAATTAACTTTTGAGTAAACCGCCTTTGTTACAATACTTGTGTTCATAAGTAGGAGTCTGAAGTTAACACCTCCGAATTTTGGGGACAAGAAAAAAAAATCATATCGTACAATTTGAACCTTTTGCAAACTTGTATATAATTTATTGTCAAGTTAATCACAGAACTATATCACCTATAAACAAATTAGTAGTTTCAGAATTACATTCTTACGATGAAATTATATAGTCTTAGTATATAAACATAAAGATCATGTTGCCCAATTATTCAAAATTGAGATCTTTTTCTTTATTCACAATTTTATATAAATGTCCGATTCCTACAATTTTATAGGACGAGTTGGTGATTTACTTGCAAACTTTTTAGTTACATTAATAAATATAAATATAATATATATGGAACGTTAATTTTTTGTGTATCAACTTTTTTGATATATATGATTTTTTATTTTTTCGGAATTAATATATATCATATGTACATAGTATATGTTAGATCTTTGAGTAACAAACAAATCAACAATGTAGTTTAGTGGCTTAGCATTTTAAAACAAAGTCAGAATATGAGTTCGAAACAGTGGATCCACACATTTGCCTTTGGGGAAAAGATTAAAACCAAGCAAAAATATAAGAATAATTGAAGAAGAAAACAACTAAATCATTTCATTAAAAGAGCTAGTTACTTTATGCAAAGCTGGTCAGTCCCTAGCACTGAAAAAGCATAACTGCCTAATTATTCGTATCATGGTGAGAGATGAACTTTGGATCAATGGTGCAAATTGAAAAGTTCAGGGTATGCAACATAGTAATAAAACATAACAATATATGCAGTTTTTGAAAACCCAGGGTGTGCCTGCACACCCTCACTGCTGAATTGATCCACCCCTGTACTCTATGCAATATCAATTATACTATTTCTTTAAAATATGAATTTTGACATACATAAATTTAGATGACGGATATTTTTGGGATGTAATGTCAAAAAAGAAATTAATCCTTCATTTTTGTGCAATGAAGTTTCAGAAAAGGCTGTCAAAAAAAAAAACTAGCAAAACATAAACAGAG
This sequence comes from Medicago arabica, assembly GCA_946800305.1. NCBI lineage: Eukaryota > Viridiplantae > Streptophyta > Magnoliopsida > Fabales > Fabaceae > Medicago > Medicago arabica. Next base: position 49,168,389 of record OX326966.1, read on the forward strand.
TTCCACACATACACACATATTGACAACAAAGAGTTTAAGAAATCAACAAGAAATATTATTTATTGGCTTGTTGGAAAAATGAAAAAACTAAGTGAAAGTTATAAAATTTTCAAAAAACTTGTTCAATCTTTTTTTTCCTTCATTTTTTATTTAAAATATAATTTTATGAAAAATAACATACAAGCATGCCCTTGGCTTTTAGAGTAACAAAATGAGTTTGTTCTTGTAATCAGAGTATGGATCAAGAACAAATTCATATTTCTTCTATGCAATTAACCAACCACCAAACTCAATATGAATCAAGAACATCTTGCACATTCATCCTTTATCAACTAATCCATCTCAGATTCTCAGCGGACAGTAGTTTTTTTATAAGCCAAGAGAAAGGATAGGCATCAAGGCGAAGCGTCGACGTCCCAACTAGTTGGCACCCCGAAGCGATCCCCATCCTGATTCTTAGTGAACAATGGTTCCCTATAAACATTTTATGTGGCCCTTTGCACCAATGAAGAAAGTTGAGGTACCTGAAGGAAAAAAACAGTCTTTTCCCCATTATCCCTTTTGGTCCTTCAACCTACTACATTCATTAGCTCTGTAGGACATACCAAGTAAATGGATAATATTGAAAAAAAAACTAAAAAATATCATAACTGAACAATACAGTGAATTGGTCAACACAAAGTAAACTCTACCATAAATTAAACTTCGGGATCATTTAGCAATAATACACAACCAAAAATCTCCATTTTGCTAGTTTTGCTAAAACGAAATTGCTATTTGATCTCTGCCTGGTAATAATTTGTGCATCTCAAGGGCTCTAAACAAGGAATGTAGCCATATGGAGTAAAATAAAATTAAGCATTTGTGTAGTAAATGACCAGCGAACATTCAAGCCCACAAAACGGACCATCCACGTTTCCTATGAGCGTAAATCCTAACTGGGCTATGTGAGTCACCTCCTACCACGAGATCCATGTCCATGTCCACCTCTAGGACCAGGTCCACTACTTCTTGGACCACCTCCACTTCTTGGACCTGGATACCGAGAAAACTGAAGCCGCAAATGACTAGACTCGGGATTGATTTCATCGACTTTGTAGCCTGTGTACGAACCACAAAGTTAGCATACGACGAGTTAGTATCTCAAAATGTCGCTAAGCATTGAGTTCATAAATAAATTTTATGAATGAATATGAAAATAATGGAGATGGATATGGTTGTTAGATTTGCCAACTATGGGAGCACAGTACAGGGCAATAAGCATATCATGTCTGGAACCATGAGGTTCCCATTCTAGATTAAACAGTAAAAGTGGATCATCTTTCGTGTTCTGAACCTGAATTTCCACTAATCACTAAATAACAAATTTGTTTGCACCAATAAGAATGGGTCTGTTTGTAATAGAATTGGAACTTAAATCCACAGAATATGAGGGGGTAAAAACAAGGTTGTTAAATGGAAAATCAATATTTCAAGATATCAATGATAGCAATGACAAAAATATTTCGTTGAAATTATTGGTACGGAAAGAGAAAGTGGAAAGAAAATCTGCATAATAATAATAGAATAATACATGTATGACATGTAACGATGTGATGTGACTCAAAATACCTCTTCTGACCCATACTTATAGTAATCAGAACGATACCAACTAACCAATACATCAGTCAGTTAATGCTCCTCTTCCTTAGTTGGGCCTAACTCAACCTTACAAAACAAAACCGGTTTGTAAGGTGAAGTCTGCCCAAGCTTTTTGTAAACACTATACAGGCCATATCTCTATGTAATGAGGGACTAAATCCACCTATTCACACCCAACGCAATGAAGGTGTAGGAGGTAGAAGACAACCCAAATGCCGCAATTAGGCGGCTAAGGGTGGACCTTAATGAAGGAGGAATTTCCAATACTTTTCATTCACTAGAATCTAGAACAGTCAGATTGTTTCAAGTCAAGGATACTGCATTTCCTTTGAATCGCAACAGATTTCTATTGAACAACAACTAATTTCCTTAAGAGGCAGATTACTATCACTATCATGTTATTTGAATCATAAATTTACTTTCTATCTATAAGCAGGTAACTATAGAATTAATACCTTGCAAGGCACTCAAAGCGGTGGCTGCACAAGCTGGATTTGCAAAGTCCACAAAACAAAGGATCAGAGGATCTCCACGCTGCAAGAAACCGGCTTTTTAGCATAAAGGGGACATTTTAGCTTTCAACATAAGAAGACAATTTTAACAAACGATAGACTTACATGTTTAGCTTCTTTGCTAACAAGTCTCACTTCTCTATATCCAACAAACGGGCGAAAAATGTCTAAAGACGACGTTAAGGAATATATATATAACAGAATTAAAATAAATAAAGCTCAAAACACATGGATGAAAGAGAAAATGATAAAATTCCAAAGCATTGCATCATAACAAAAAGGATACGAGCCACTTCTCTTCTTGTACAATCAGAAGGCAGACCTTCAATATATAGAGTTGGTGAAGCATCTGGGGGTAGAAGTGCTGGCTCAGGTCCATGCCTGGAAACTGCTTCCATTGGTGGTTGAAAACCATAATTCATACCCCGTCCATTTGGTGCAAGATCAGGACCACCACCCCCATGACGCCCTATCATGGCAGAAGGATCACTTAGCGAATGGTTCGGTAATCCACCGATACCTCTTTGCAATCCAAGAGCACCAACTGTACTGGCTTCCCCAGAAGTAAATGAAGGAAGTTGCTACAAAACCAAACAAGATGGATGCTTTCAACTAACAAGCAGTGAAAATACCCAAAAAATTAATAGTAATATAATTACGCAAGCATAAAAGGATGAAGTATTACCCCCTGAAGGTAGCGATCATAAGCAGATCCAATTGTTTTTGAGTCCTTGACCATTGGGTGACCAGAACGGTCCTCTTCACGAGAAAGATAATGCATCTCATTGCCTGAAGGAAGACCAGAAGCTGGCATTTCTGAAATAAGAAAATGTAAATAATGATCATTAGCATCCCTAGCAAAGAGCACTGAAGCTGGATAACAGTAGGCAAAAAAATTATCCATATCTTTTCTTTTATCAAAAGTGAAGAACACAAGACTAGAACTCACATCCGTGCCATATCTTATACAGTATATATCATTCATATTCATAGACTGCTAAACATCGAATATAATAGAAAAGTGTGCATGTTACATGAGTACTAAAATGAACTAATCAAATAATCCAGTGTCCAACCAACCCCCGAGAAAAACAAATAAGGCAACAAATCACCTTCACTACAATATCAGAAGATAAAAATTATTAGAGAAAAGGAACAAATAGACTAATCACTGGCATTTAGAAGCACGATAGCAAGTTTTATCGATGAGGCCCCAAGTAATGTTCAATGAGAAATCATCCAAGAGACTAGGCAATGAGTAGGCTACTGTAGTTATAATATAATATAATTAGAATATAAATTAAGTTCCAGTGATAATGTAGGTATGTAATTGTGGTTATTTTATGATACACATTTTAGTTATTTTATATTAATAGTGATTATTGTGACAAGAAAATAATTAACCAATAGATCAGTTCACAATTAACGGAGAAGCATAGGATCAAAGGGTTAGTGAATTTCAACAAAACCCCTCATGTAAGTTTCAAAATCACCCAACCCAATTTGGTTGACGAGTTTTGGGGGAAAAATATACTTTCAAAGAGATGAAGCAGCATCCAGAGAGTATCATGCCAACCACATAAGAAAGCCTTCTGAAGAGGTGAAGCATTGACCAGCAAAGAACAAGGATAGAAAGAATCAAAATACTCTCAGCATAGGAGGCAGAGAGAACCCATGTTATTGTTATATCTGCTCACAGGGTTGTTGCAGCAGAGAAATCAAAAGATCAGGCACATGGCCGAGCGACAGAAAGAATGGGTCTAACTCATACATTCAAACTCAAATACTGTCGCAGCAGTCAGAACCATAAGACGCGTGCAGCAGTCGAAATTGAACTTGGATAACCGATTAAAGTCGAACTCAGGTACACGTAACCCTGACCGTGGTTGTCAAACTTGAGATCCCACTTAAGATCATTTGGGCATATGAAAATAGTAAATTGTGATTGTAGCACAGATTGGAAGATCCAACCAGACAATTATACTAGATTATTTATATATCATAATTACATGTCATAATTAAGGCGATTGGGAATTTTTAAGAAATAATTAAATTAAAATATAAAATGATTAAACGGAAAGTTTAAAATAAAAATAAAAATAAAAAAAACAAAATAATTCTTACTATAAAAAAGAATAAAAGTATTTAAAAAAAAACAAAACAAACAAGAGTATTTAAAAAAATGAAAAAGAAAGCAACGTGACGGCTGCGCTGCAACTTATTTTTAGGGTTTTTACCATTGGGCCTTAGTTTCGGGATCGGGTCACATGACATATAACCCTTTTAGTGAACCAGGTTACTGTGTCTACCACTCATTTTAAGGGTTATGGCTAATGAACCTTAGTTTTCCGGGTCGGGTCGGGTCATGTGGCAAACCCCTCGTTCTATAGGGTTTTCAAAGATTTTCAACCATGGCCGCCAGCACCATGAGTAAAAAAACCTTCACGACTTGTGCGGAGAAGAGCGCCGTTTCTACAATCTTGTGATCTTCAATGTCGCACAACCCCGCCAACCCATCTAGAGATCTTTTCACCACTCCTCCACGGTTGAGGGTGAATACGCGTGAGATTGATATGTTTTCTTGTGATCGAGATAAAGCAAACTTTAATCAAAAAGACAAACATAAAGACAAACATAAAGTAAGAATCATAAATCAACGTGATCGAGATAAAGCAAGACTTAATCAAAAAGCAAACATAAAGCAAAAATCTTAAATCAAAACAAGAAGAAAGTGACGCATCGACTTATTTGGCCATTTCCATTTATTTGCATTAAACACACAACAACAACAACAACAAATCAAAATGAGAGAACAAGATGACGTATTAAACAAATCAATTTATATTTAAGCATGAAATAAATTGATCCAGAAGAAAAGGGGAAACTAACTGTTTGCGAAAAGCGGTCGTTTCGGAAGGCTGGAGAGAGGGGGAAGTGTTCCGGAAAGCGGTCGTTTCGGATGGCTGGAGAGAGGGGGAAGTGTTCGCTTCCGATTCCAGGATCTGCCTGCCATGCTGAGGAGAAAGGGGAACGAGAAACCCTAATTAAAGGAGATGGAATCGAAAAACAGAAGAAACCCTGGCTGGGAGGTGGTGACTGATGGCTGGTTGGTTGTTTTAAAAAAATAAACAAATGATTTTATACCTATTAACTAAAAAAGAATATAGCATAATATATCTACTTTTAATGTTATTATTATTATTATTAAAAAATAAAGGGGAAAGCAAAGTTATTGTATGTGAAACCAAAAAGAACATGTATATGAAATGGAATTTCAGCAAAAGGCGAAGTAGTTCCACCTTAGAGGTGAAAGTTAGAGATCATATCCTACCACAAGTTACACAATTAAAATATTTTGGATACACAATTAAAATATTTTGGATCCATAGTATAAAACGACGGAGAAATAGAAGCAGATGTAAATCATCGAATTCAATCTGGGTGGTTGAAATGGAGAGAAGCCTCGAGTGTTTTAAGTGATATGAAAGTACCACTCAAGTTGAAATGGAAATTTTATCGGACAACGGTAAAACCAGTGATGATGTATGGAACAGAGTCTTGGGCAGCGAAGAACTAACACGAGAATAAAATAAGCGTAGCGGAGATGTGAATGTTGTGTTGGATGTGTGGTAAGACTAGATGATATAGAGTTAGAAATGACAATATTAGAGAAAGAATTGAGGTACCACCTTTAGTAGAAAAGATGGTGGAAAATAGGCTTACGAGGTTTCCGCACGTAGAGAAAAGACATATAAATTCCGTAATAAGGAGAGCAGATCAGATATAGGATAGTCAGATCACTAGAGGCATAGGAAGGCCTACAAACACTATGAGAAAATATTAGGAAAGATTTGGAAATTAATGAGTTGGACCGAAATGTGATTCATGATAGAACATTATGGCGTAATCTGATCTATGTAGCCGACCCCACTTAGTGAGAAAAGGCTTGGTTGTTGTTGTTTGTTGTTGTATTGTCTCAAATAGTGGAAAAAGCATAGTGGAAAGAAAGAAAGAAAAAAACAAAAAGCAAAGTGAAACAGCAACATATCATAATGTCCTTTTTTAGGGTTTTTTTTTGCCAAGCTGCCGCTTTCAAGGAAGCAGGTCACAGACTGGACCCGGAAACAATTATTGCAAGGGACAGAATCGAGCCATGGCGGGTAGAAAACCTTCATGAACGGCGCAAAAGAAGGGTGTCATGCCTACAATTTCACAAGTTTGCTGGTCGCGCTACCTCAACCAACGATCTGACACACACAGTATGGCTCTCAGCCATAATTTGCTAGTCACGCACATGACAATTTCACACGTTTTATTGTCATATTGGATTATGGCGGATCCTGCCATATATGCCGAAATTAGACATGGTGGAGAGCCCAAAAACCACCGCGATTTCCCGCCATGGCTGATATTCGATAAAATTGGTCACGCAATCCCCAGAACCATGCTTATGATCAAGGTCTTCTCCAATGTGAAAGTTTGTAAGAATTTAAGATCATACATGTAGGATCATGATTTTAACTACCATGATTATTAGGATAATAAGATCTAACACCAAAACACTAAACAGTAACATTCAAAGTTGAAGTAATCAGCTTGCTTAATTTAAGCTTATAAAACAGTTGAAAACATTGCTTCTCTCGAACAAAATCACCAAATGATAATTCCAAAATCATTGCAGCACAAATGTCAAACATATGTATAAACAATCAAAACTATGGTGTTAGTGACAGCTAAATCTATCCACAAAAGGAGGATTAGCAATCTCCTAAGAACATTTTAGGGTAAAAAAGCTTACTATAACATTTCATATCCACTCAGCATTTCATTTTCTCTAAACCAGTCAATCCAAACATTCCCTAAAGCAAAATTAACGTCACAACATTAAACCCTAACATTCAAAAGTGAGGTAATCACCAATCTCCTAAATTAACGCCACAACATTAAACCCTGACATTGCTTCCTCAATTTAAGCATCCAATCATCCCAAATAAATCCAAAAAAGGGAATCACCAATCTCCTAAGAACATCTTAGGGTAACATTTCATTTCCACTCAACATACCACTTCCTCTAAACCCATCAATCCATACAGACCCTAAAGCAAAATTTAATCAAAAAACAAACAAAAAGCAGATTTGTGTACCACAGTTAGAATAATAAGATCTAACACCACAACATTAAACCCTAACATTCAAAGGTGAAGTAATCGATTTCCTCAATTTCCAAAATGGCATTGGTGTTGGTGACGGCTAAATATATCCAAAAAAATATATACATGACTAACAATCTCCTAAAAATATTCTAGGGTAAAAATGCTTATATAATACGAGAAATACTAACGAGTGCCTCGGGGAACTCTTTAAACACCTTTAAAGGTATGTTTATATGAAAATTTGTGCATTAAATGCATTGAAAATTGAACTATTTGACTTTTTTAAACAATCCAGTATTTTCTTAATATAAGAGTGCCCCTGGAAGCAATCCTTATAATATTTCATCTCAACTAAACCCATCAATCCAAACATGCCTTAAACAAAAATTTCAAACAAAAAGCAAGAATCTTATTCAAAACAACAACAGATTGAGGCATGAATTATTTGGGCACATTAATTTGCATCACCATCATCAACAACATAATATTCCACTTCCATTAACCCACTAATCCAAACATACCCTATTCCAAAATTTCAATCAAAAAAATAACAAAAAGCAAAAATCTTAAGGCATCGAATTATTCACACACCTTCATGAATTTGCAACAAAAATAGCAACAATAATCAAGATGAAAGAGAAAGATAACAAATTGCACGAAAAAAACAACAATTAAGCGTGAAATTGATTGACTGAGAAGAAAAGGGGGAAACAAACCGTAATCAGGACGGGGACGTTTGTGCAGGCCGGAATGGGGGAGAAGAGACTGCTGGCGGTTCCAGTAGCCATCTGCCATGGCGGAGAAGAAACCCTAATTTGGGAATTTGGGAATCGGAGAAACCCTAATTTGGTTTTGATGTTGGTGGTGGTGACTGATGGTGGTTGGTTGTTGTGTTACTGATGCTTACTTCACTCGATGACTTACTGCTAACAACAGTTCAATCAGACTATATTTATCTTCCGATTGAACTTTGAATTACTAATGTTCCTGCGGATTGATGATTAAAAATATTACTCTTTAGTTTTTTTATTTTTTATATAGTGTTTCTAAATAGGTTGGTTAAAAAATTCAGCAGTAATTAACTATGTTTTGGTGTTTTTAGTCATTTTATATGTTTTTAAGGAAACAATAAATGTAAAAAAGTATGTCTCTAGGCCGATGACCTTATGAATATTTTAAAAAAGGCTTTTAATATCGCCAAATGATATCTATATTAGATGTTCAAATAATATATATTAGTATAAGACATGAATCTAGATTTTTGAATAGTTTTTTAGTGAGAAAAACTTCAATTTTTCTCTAAGTTTTCTTTCTCTTTCACTCATCGAAAACGGTTGTTTTAGGTCATTTTTTTTTTACCTAGAATCGCTCGTATGCATCTTTTTTTTCTCTTTCTTTCTATCTAAATAAATGATGTTCACATATATCAAGTGTTTTTTTTTTGTGATTTCATTGTCTGAGTGAGGCGTTATGTTGTTCGTCGTCTTGTGCGGCGTTGTTTGATTCTGCGTCTTGCTGTGGTGTTCGTTTGATTCATATTGAAAGATCAACTTCATATCACAGGTTCAATCAATGATTGGACGTCAACATTGCAGATTCGGAAGCATGGGTATTCTGGTGATTTGGATTTTATCATATTATTTGTAGACCTTTTTTCGTTGCATGCTAATAACTTGGGTGTTTTGAGTATGTTCACATATTTACTCTTTACAGTTTTAGTGATGTTGATTCTGATGTATTCTCTCAATTTGAATGAATGAATATCATTTTGCTTTTGTCAAAAAAATAAAATATGTTAAGGACTAAATTGGCGCAAATCGATAAATTTATAGACAAATTGAAAGTAAGTTGTTTAAATACATGCATATATATATATATATATATATATATATATATATATATATATATAGACATACTTAATTGATAATGAGTAGTTAAATATAGAAATCAAATTACACCATAGATATATTTTAAAGAAGTGTCTCTTCTCTTTTCTAAACTCTAGCACCACAATTTTTCTTCTTCTTGATCTATCAAAAATGGATGATTTATGGTCAATTTAGACCCAAAATTACCTCTCTGAATTGTTTATCTTTCTCTTTTAGTTAAAAAAATGATTTTTCTCGTATTTTCAACTTTCTTTCATTGGTTTTTGATTTCGTTGTCTAACACACTTTGTTTGTTTTGATTTTCCGTTTTTGTGCGTGTGTTTTTGATTTTTCGTCTTAGTGCGGTGTTTATTTGATTCAGATTGAAAGATTCGTTTCGATCAAGTGCAGATTCAATTAATAATTTTTGTGTTGTAACTGTTGCAGATCTAGAAACATGAGTATTTTTGTGGCTTCACTGTAGTGATATTTGTAGGCATAAACATGGATGTTGTTAGTTTGATGCAGATTCATCCTTTCTGTTTTTAGCGATTTTGAATTGGTATTGTATCGATGTACTCTTTCAATTTAAATTAATGAATATCGTTTATTTTTGTTAAAAAAAAGACTAAATTAGACCAATGGACCTTCAATTAATTTCCAGTTTTCATTTTGGTCCCATAAGTCTTAAAATCATCATTTTAATCCCTCAACTTTTGCTTCGTTATTCAAAAAAGTTTTTGGTTGTTAACTTTAACTTTAAATGTCTTAAGTGAAACACAAACAATGTTGGTCCACCATGTACCTTGTTAATTCTTTTAATTTTAACCGTTCGATATTTTTTTGTTATGAAAAAGTGATTGTTGGCTCATTAAGGTCCATCGTATCTAATTTTTTGGTCAAAAGCTTTATCATTTTTCACATTTTCAAAAAACAAAATAAAACTCTTTTTCTCCCTCATGTAGCGGCAACAACAACCAAAGTCTTCTTCTCTTTTCAATAGTTTCTCTAAAAACACCTAAATTATCAACTTCTACACATTTTGTTAACACCAGTACGGCAGTACCACCACTCAAAGAATTACCCTTTCTATAATCCGGAATTAACCCCGCAAAAACCTCCGAATTAGCGCATAAAATTGTGGAGGTGACGATGGTTTGAAGAATATGAGAATGAAAAATGGTGGTGAATATGGGTGGTGTAAAGGAATAAAGGATTGAATAAGAGTATGGAAGAAGATGAAGAAAATGAAAGAAAAATTAGGTGTTGGTGGTATATCATAAGATATAATAGACATGCGTAATTTAATGGTCTACTTTAAAAACAGAAAGATCAAACGGTATAAATCAAAAAAATTAATAGGGTCTATGTGAACCACTCTTAAGATTGGTCCACCAAATATATTTGGGATTGGGATAAAAGTTAACGGCCAAAGACTTTATTGAATAACGGAACAAAAGTTGAGGGATTAAAATGATGATTTTAAGACTTATGAGACCAAAATGAAAACCGAAAATTAATTCATGGACCATTGGATTAATTTAGCTAAAAAAAAAAAAGACTTGACAGCAGAGCCTTTTTGGAATAATTATAATTTCAAGAACTTATTTGAGAGTGTTTTACAAAATCATGGACTAATTTGATGATTTGCATATTTTATTTTATTTTAATCGCTTAGATTATGAACGTTATAAAGTTTTGTCCATTAAAATTTTACATTTTATCTTGCTCCTTTAAGTTATTAACATTGAACATTTAACTATTTAAATTACAAATATAAAATAGGCTTAAATATGTCATTAGTCCTTGCACTTTCACCATATTTTGACATTGATCCCTACACTTTTTTTGTTTGGCATTGGTCCCTGAACTTTGTAAAAGTTTTACTATTGGTCCTTTAGTTAAGTCCAAGCTAAAAAAACCAAAACTAATAGTGTGCCACATGGCGTTTTTTCTTAACTTAGACTTAACGGAATGATCAATAACAAAACTTTTACAACGTGCAAGAGACTAATGAAATATTTAAGCCTTTAACCATTCTTGAATTAATGATGCAATAAAAGAAACTGAATAGAAGAAAAGCCTAAGTTCTTTTTTTTTTTTTTTTTTTTTTTTACAAAAGCCAAAGTACTTAACTAACACTCTAGATAGTTACACTTCACGTGTTCTTACCACTTCAATGTTTGAACTTTGAGTTCAACTTTGTGTCCATTCTTCCATAAACTTGAACTTAGATTTTTCCTATATTTACAACACAAAATCTAACCCATGCTCTCATGAATCAATCATATCTGTCGCAATGTACATAAAGAACGTGGGGTCCAAATTTACATGTCTCAAAGTGTTAGATATACTTTCACCAAAAATAAAATAAAATAAAAATGTTAGATATACAATTTCATGGGACCCTATCTACTATACCCAACTATTAATTATGTCATGAAAACCTTACTTTATATGGTTTATCCACTCATGCAGTACACGCCTCATTCATCAATTCTCTGGGATCAAGCTTTCAATTTTAATGTATAAAGTAGTTTTAATATTAATATAATGGGAATGTTCCCCCTCCATCTCCTTTCTCACCATTTATTTCAAAATATGCTTTTTTTCAACACCAAAACGTGTGTTTGAATATATTTGTGTAAAAGTGGGTTGAACTGTAAATTTGTGTGTGAATATCTATTCTATAATAAAAAACTATAAATTTCAGCTTAAAGTATAATCAATTCTAAAGGCCGAATCAATTATACCCAACCACAACTAAACATGTCTGAATCAATTTTACACCTCAAAAATCAATTTTAATCCCTTTAAAAGGAAAACCAAACATATACATAGTATCGCACAATATTATTTGTTTAAAAAATCTATATAAATATTGGGTTTGTATTTGCAATCTGCGTATTCATGCAATCACCACATCGATAGATAGTTGTTTTTATTGAGATCATATGATCTAGATGTTAAGGCATGTTTTGATTATAAAAAATAGAAATAAGGAGTTTGAAAATTGGACAATCTCATTCAATCCAATGACTAGTGACACAATGACTTGGTGAATGTGTGGATTTCTGACCGCAACAAATTCATGTTATATGATGATGTATATAATTTGACATATGTTTGCAATATTTTTGCATTTTCAGATTATTAATAAGTTATTATATTCTTTTTCGATAGTCACTCTTATCAAGTTCTCTTTATAGCTAGATTCAATATAAGTAAAAAAAAAAAAATCATAATTTGGTTTGCTAAGTTTTTTTACTCAATTTGCTAGACTTAATAATTTCAAAAACATTGTTTACTAGTGTTGGGTTGTTCAAATTTTGGAGCTAAGGGACAAAACTTAAAACATTTAAAGAAGTTATAAACGAACTTAGCTCAGTTGTTAGGGACAAATGCATAATATATGTAGGGGCCGAGTTCGAACCCCGGACACCCCACTTAAAGAAAATACAAACATAATAATTAATATCATCTTATGGTTCTATGGAAAAAGAAAATACAAACATAAGAATTAATATCATCATATTTACAGGTAGCAGTTGACTGACATAGAATTGGTGACATTGGCCAATATATCACAAGTGGCCTCTCTCTCTCTCTCTCTAACATTGTGATTGATCAATGTCACCAATGTGCTACCCGTGAGACAAATAATATGAAAAACAAAATTCAGGAACGAGAACATCTATTATGAGACAGAGGAAATATATAGTTTAAAAAATTCTTATATTTTTTATGAATTTATGAAAGTTTCTTTTTGAATAAGTCAAATTATTCTATTGAAATAACATCAAGAGAAATCAGACATTAGATCTTGAGAGTAGTACACTTCAAGATCACGATTAAAACCTACTAGATCTTGAAAGTTAAATACTATGTTTCAATTATTGGAAAATGTTAAATCTTATTCTTTATGGTGGCTTTAAGTTAAGAAAGTCCATTTTGTTTTTGGTATTCATATGTGGTGGTTGAACCCACTTTTATGTTTGGGCATCGGCTAATTTGTATTTATACTCGTTGACATTGTAAATTCTTCGTGGTCTCTTTGATACACCTTGTGTTGAAGAGATTGGTTGTCAGTGTTAATATATATATTAATTTTCCTTGTTAAAAAAAAGTTAACTAATTAGAATTCATAATTTGTTCATAGACATCATTTTTTTTATCATATTATGAGTACGAAATTTTCACTAAATTTTACCTTCTTTGTGAGTTAGACCAATCTATTGTTGATGAGCATAAAAAGAGCATTTTATCTAGTGTGTGCAGAGCTTTTAATATAGTAATAAATTTCAATCTTGCAGTAAGACTTTGCACTATAGTTTTAGACTTTCTTTACTTATCCATTATTTTCCATGCTGGCCCACAAACTCACCTAACCAAACGACAACTTCCATTTTTTGCTCTCAAGTTACTATTGCACAACAAATGTTTTAAATAAGAAGGTACAATTTCTCTCCTTTTTCTTCATTTTCTAATTTCTAACTCATTAACTTGGCAATATCCTCTTGGCTGCTATGTGAGACACTCTCTAATGACTGAGAATAGATATCCTATCCTATAGTTGAAATATCCAAAAAATGTGATTGAAATTTGGACATTTTTATCTTTATATAATGACTTATGACGATATAGATTAAGCATATCATAATTGAAGAAAATCTTGATCGCTTGTGACTCATTCAAGGCATGTCGGTTTATCAATGATATTAGAAATTTATTGTTAATAGTCTTTCAACAACAACTTTAAAACATAATTAGAGTGACAAATAATGAACTTTTTTCGTTCATGATCCTTCCTCAATTGAGAATCATTGTGCGAAAAAAACTCTTCAAAAGATAATAAGAGATAATATGTAACGGCTTCGATATATTAAAAATCATAGTTCTTACCTAGCGTGATGATTAATTAAGATTTTCATAATCTATGTACATATTATTTAAAATCTAAAATATCATCCAAAAAGCCTACCTCTACTGACAATACCAAAATTGTTAGGTTGAACGCCTTCATCGAACTTGAGATCTTGTAGTGTGTGGGTTTTCAGTGATCTTTACCACTTAATCTATTTGACCCAAAAAAAAATCCAAAATATCTAAATTGAAATTAGGATACCTAAGTGTATAAAATCATTATCCTAATGACCCATTTTAAGTCCTCTTAAATAGGCTTTCCTTGTCTCTATAGACAAAAGAACTATTGACACATGTTGTCATTTAATGCTAGAAGCCACAAAAAATATTACACACACAAATTTGATTCCTACATCCAAATCTTAAATCACATGATCTTGCATTTATTTCCCCCGTGTGTTCCGCATACACTCTTCCTTCATTACCGGTATCCTTTAAATTCTTCCAATAATTTATAACTGTCACAAAAATAAAGTCACTCACTCTTACCCTTAAAAAGCACCATATAACTTCTAGTGTACATCATTCATTCTTCTCTTTCACACAACCCTCTTCTCTCTCTTTCTCTCACTTTTTTCTCTTCATCCTATCTTTCTCTTCTTGTGGTATTTTCTTAGAGTTAAAGGCTTGCTCACTTGGCCTATGTTTTTTTTGGCGGTGAGAATTCCACATTAAGCAAAAATTGCGGCAACAATCTGCGTTTCCAGTGAAGTTAGGAATACCAGCTTCTTAAAATCACGTTGAACTTGCATAAGGACGCGAGAATATATCACCAAACGCCAATCCAAACAAGCCATTAGTTGTGCTAAATGGGTAGGAAGTGTCTTCATGTATTGCTAATTCTACTTTTTTTGCTCATATATTTTGTTGGTGCTAGCAATTGTGCTAGACACACACAAGCTTTTTATGTGAAGGCTAAGTCTCAAGGTTTACAACAAAGTTTCTTAGGCTCAATGCCAAAAGCAATGCCAAGGCCACCTTCAGGTCCTTCAAGGGAGCATAATGGTATTGAATTACACAACTCAAAGGGGAAACCATAGAGAATTATCATACTCCTTTCTACCAACATAAAAAATGTACATGTAATTAGTGTTTTTCTTTTTGTCCTCAATTTTGATTAATTTTGGTTTAACTTTTTGTGTATTATTTTCCCCTTATTTGGGATACTTTTGAAAGAAGAAATAGTTTCAGAAGCAGCTCAAAGGAAACACATGAAAATCTAGAATTGCTACTAGCATACTACATAGCATGCATGGAATACATGTGTTTTGTATTATCCGGGATGGTGATTTTAATTTGTGAAAAAACGTGGTCGATGTGGTTGAAATTGCAGTTGTGTTACTATCGCGGAGAATTCAAAAACATTTATATTACAACTGCAGTTGTAGACCGCAGTTTAAATCCATGTCAAGCATATCCCTACAACCGGTAGTTGTAAGGCTAATTCTTTGAGAATGTAGAGTATTAGGTAATTAGAGGCAAATATTCACCCAATAGTTTTAGTTTATTTTTCATCACCACGATTAATAGAACGAATACATGTGTTTTAAGTTGATTCATACTAGCAACATTGGGTGGCACAAATGGCAGAAGTTTGGATTGTTTAACCATTTAGTTCAAAGTTCGATCTCTAATCAATGTGCATGGAAAAACATGTGTTAGGGGTAGTTAGTCCTTTAGATGGATCTCAATTTTCGAAGAATTGGCATTCACATTTTCACTTTAGGGATACCTAGTTTACCAACCAAAAAGCTGATTCGTACTTGTTTGTACCAAGATGTATTTTGTGGTTTAGCTTAAAGTTAGAGCTCTTGTACATGAAAGTAAAGAGAAATCAGTGACAAATTCCGTGAATTCAGTCACGTACTAGTCCTATTTATGCTAAAATTTATTGCAATTTGCAACATGTAATATTTTTGTTTGGTTAGAAAAACAAAGTGCATACTATTACATTAGACATAGATATGTGTAATACAACATTCCTTCCAAATGAAATATAATGCAATTGCTAATTGCATGGATTTGGATCCTCTACCACTTTTCTTTTCTTTGGTGTCTTCCATACTACACTTTATGTCTATCTCTCTCATCATTTTTCTCTATCTTTCTCATCCTTATTTTTAACTTTCAGTTTATCTCTCGTCACTTACAAAAATTACATGAGTTGTAATCGTGTGGTAGTAGGTGATCCAATTCCGTCACGAATACTTTTTTTTTTCTTTTTAATTTCAGTGTAAAAATTCGACTTTAGATTATTGGACCATCATAAGCACCATCATCAAATTTTCTTGAAAAGGTTTTCATCTGAGCCAAATAAAGGTGGTGTGATTATTATGGTTATTAATGAATATAATATAATTAGAGTGAAGACCCCATTTTGGTCTCTCACAATTTTTCAACGAGTCAATTTAATATCTGATATAAATAAAAACTGATTTCGATCGTTAGAAAATTATGAGACTAGTTTGTCCCCTGTATGAAAACATCAGGCACCATTTGAGTTTATTTTTCTTAGAAACTAATTTGAATCGTTAGAAAATTACGAGAGAACAAAAAGAGTCCTCACTCATATAATTAAGTGATTTTTTTTCATTTTTAATTCTCCTTTGTATGACAACGAGGTGTTGTTGGATTGAGATCTTGAAGTGTATTCCTCCAAGGTTTCAAATTCGATTCTTTCAATGGACTAGTATAACTTCTTTAATTTTTTTATCAATATGCTAACCTAAGATTTCTACATGTATGACAACAAGGTGGCTTAGGAGTGAGTTTCTCCCTCTCACATGTCCTTTGCTCAATCCAAACAATCTTGCCCCAACTCCCCATTGGGTATATGAAAAATGGGTATAAAACGGAAAAAAAATTATTGAATAGTATAAAAGTTTGTTATGTGTTGTTATATCTTATGTCATGCTATTCCATTTAGCATTTATTATTTAGCTGAACAAACGCATCCTATGTCATCTAATACATAATTTTCTTTTGAGACAGGTCTTTAATACACAGATCATTACCAAATAGATATTATGAGAAATCAACCACTTAAATCAATATTAGGTTCTTTAATTGCTTAACCTCAACAGTTGTACGTTTGATACTTTTTTAAGAATCGAACATAGAACCTTGAGAGTCGAGAAAAGTTGTATGCTCGATACTTTAGTTTATCCAAAACTATATATAATACGATTTAGCTTTCTTGACTTCAATTTTTTCCAAATAATCTATGACCAAGGGTCATGTCTACTACAGTTATATACTAAAAATATGTAAGACATGTTCCACATGGTCACAAGTCACAACTCACAAGAGTAACTTGTCTGGTTCTTCTGAATGTTTTAGCTTCTCCTTATTTTGTTTATGTAGGTACGTACAACGATTGAAGTTAATTGGTTCCTGAAAATAATCACTTTGTTGGTTTGGTTAAGCTGTCTCAACTCTCATGTAATGTCTTGATTTCAAAATCCACATGTGATCATGTGATAATATTACTAATGGTCATTTTCAAAGACAAACCCTAAGCCAAAGGTGAATTATTAATATTAATTTTCTAAGATTTGATGGAAGCAAATTTCAATTTTATGTGGATTTTATTTCGACCTTTCAATGAAATGTAGAGGTGTTATACATGTGGCTTCATAACATAGGATGTGTTAGATATAATGTTTTGACTTTATAAGACTCATTTTGTAGAGTTACTTTCACAATGATATTAAATTATACTACTAATTAACCTAGACTAACTCTGGTTTGGTTGGAAGTATCTTAGAATTATTTGAAACATGACTCATTAATTTCTTATATCATATCATATACTATATATCCTTGAATATCTTTAAGATGTCGACACATGAATTAACGAACATATTTTACAATTAAAAAATATAAATTTTATAAAAATATTCTATAGTTTCTTAATGTACCTTTTACTATCACTCATGTAAGTTGAATTAAAAAAAAAAATTACATTTACCGTCCCCATGAGCTGAGCTTAATTCAGTTGATAACAACAACACATAGTATATGCAAGGTCCATAGTTCGAACCCTGGACACCACAAAAAAAAAACTTTTACTTTATGTCCTATATCGTGATGTGAATGTCCAAATCAACAACTTGGAAACAATTATTTTCAATTAATCAAAAGTAATTTTTGGAAACAATTATTTTCAATTAATCAAAAGTAATTAGAGTTAAAGAAAAAAAAAAAAAAAGAAGATAAAATTTGCATGTTTCTTTAGACAATATATGAATCAAATTGCATCACAAAGTTATCTCTCAATATGCCCAATCTATCATGATTCATGATTCATGATGACTGCTCTTCTCTTATATGTTTTTGCTCATTCCCATCAAATAGCCGAGCGTGAGTTAATTCACGTAGAACAGGAACGAGCAAAATAGACGAGAGAAGAGCAATTCTCATCTATCATTTAAGTAAATAGTCACATATTACTATGACACATAAGAACCTAGCTTTATTTCAATCATCCAAAGTTTCACATGTAGATTAAAATTGCACCAAAAACATCTTTACAAGTATTTTACATTAAATGGGAACAATTTATTTTGCAGCTGTGTAATTTAAACATCAAAATATAGACATTATTTGTGACATTTTATAAATTTATCTCTCTCTCTCTCTCTCTCTTATCTTCTACTAGTTACACATATTTCAAAAATACACATAAAAATAAATAAATAAAAAACACCGTATTTGACGTCAAAACTTTGATATCAACTACTTAAACGAATCTCAAGTGTACTCATTTACAATTTTTTAACAATTGTATCTCATAAACACTCCATCCTTTCCAACCCAGTATCTCACAAATTTCTTAAACAAAATCTATATATGTGGGACCTGCATATAAAGTGAGGTCTTAGTTGAGATCTTCAATCCATTAAGTACTCAAGAAAATTTCCCCCTATTAAGTACCAAGTCTTATGGAGATAGATACTACCATTAGAGATGGTCTCATTTCTCTTTATTTTGTTTAGAAAAGGGTTGCAATGATCAACCAATTATGCAACACCAAGTACAATATTACCTCTTTAGGAAAAAAAATGAATGAATGATATAACAAGGTTATCATCATGTATACATTTGAATCCATAGAATATTCATAAGGCAATAAAATGTACAGGCAGAGAAAATAAAAAGGTTAAATAAATAGGGGTTGTTCCTGCACCAAAATTATGTGAATTGGTTATTTTATTTTATATACACTGCACTACAACAAATATATAAATGGCATCTGCCAAAAATAAATAAGATTGAGAAGAAAACAAGGTAGACATAACCATGGTTGTTAAACTCTCAAGTCAACTAGTATAATTATCCGAGTCTGGGTCGAATCAAATATCAATTGAAGCTCCATGAGATTATGTGGACTTCCGAATTTGACAGGTTTGAACATAACTACGCAAGAGGAAGGATTCGAGGTTTCTTCATATTAATCTGTGCTTCTCTACAACTTCCTTGTTGTGATAAAAGGGGTTAATGTATAAGTTTCCTTCCTCTACTTTCCTATGTTTGGGAAACAGGAGAACCAGCACCCTCTGCCTTATGCGCTCCTTGGCTAGAAGACTTGTCCACGCTACGAACGTTGTATTTTTCGTATACCTTGTCTTTGTTCTCTGACCACCAATTCTCGGCTTGGTTCTCTCCAAATCTCCTCCGGCTGCAATTACATTTACCATTAAGTATGTTAGATATAAAGTTCAACTATTACAAGACTATTCAACATCTTAATGGGAAGCAAAATATAGCAGTTGAAATGGATAAAGGTAACTTGGTCGCGTAGAAGATTTTTCTTACCTGAATCGCACTCGTTTCAGATCTCTTGTACCATCATGCATGGCCACCAGTGTTATATAGACACCAGGTTCATACTGTTCAATCCATTCTGCATCAACTCGATTATTACTATTAGTAGCCTGTGCATCATTTGTTGATTTCAAACCACCCTCGTCATCGCGGAAATTCCCAGAATCCCTCCCTTCAACAATATCCGACAAGCTGCTACTGCTTGACTGAATCACGCCGCCCCCATTTGGCAATTTCACATCTGGATGATTACTGGTCCCGTTAGAGGTTACAACGCCCCGGATTTGCTGGTGGAGATTAGTTCCATAGGCTCCAGGCAAATCACGGGCAGTTCTGTTGAACAGGGAGGATTCAAGTCCTATGGAGGCCAAACTTGAGCCACTGATTGATTCCGCCCTCAAGTCCTGCTCCCCATTTGTATCCGGATAATGGATGCCGTTCGACCCGAGACTATTTGGTAGGTAAGCTGGTCTAATGTTCTCAGCATCATAAGCTTCAGGTGGAAGCTTCTCAGCTAGATCTTTGAGCTGAAATAATGTTAATGTGTCAAAACAGCCATACTATACAGTGCATGAGAGAAAAAGAAGGAAACAAATGTACTCTGAATACGACAAGGGTGTTAATTATAGTCATAATTATAATTATTCTCTATAATTAACATTATTGATTAAATTTCCTTTGATTCAATTTACATCTCCTTTGTGTAACACCAGTTAATCATTCTAAACTATTCAATTTGGTATCAGAGTCTAGTCCGCATAGGTCTCAACAAATAAAATGATGTAATTTTTAATATACCAATTAACCAACCAAAACGGAAAAAAAATTGAATGAAAATCAAGTTATAAATCTATGAAACATGATGATGAATGACGATACTTCCTCACAAACTGAGTTATAAATATCTTGTTACCGATAGAAAAGATATAGACGTAAATTCCATATTTTATACATGGTTATATCAGGATGTTAATATTTTTTTGGTTCTAGGATGTTCATTCTATTAAAATGAAAATGACGTAAAAAATTTAAAATGAAGCTGCAATTAAGAAAGCATTGCATCATAATACACCATTTGAAAGACTCAAAAAGAAGAAAATTGAACAGAAAACAAACCTGTGCCGTAAGTGACTTTATAACTTGTTTTGCAGCTTTGCATTTAGTAGACTCCTCGGTAGCTAGTGCTATAGCTTCTTGAGTCTTTTTTGCTGACCTTTGAACCTCTAATTCTTGCCGTTCACATTTGTTTTTCAGGCTCTCGACCTAATGATATCTATAATTAGACTTTTCTTGATACTATAGAAAGTATGAGAATATACAACATAAATAAGAGAAATGGTATTTTGACACAAATTTGACATCAAACATCGACAACAATTTATATGGTTAATGTAGTTTGAATATGAATTTAATCATGTTAAGTGTATGGTTAATGAATATAGTAAGGCGCCGCAAGTCATTAACAATCCATTGAACAAAATTTACCACAATTTTGAACATCCTTAACCACGATTTTCAAATCGAGACACACTATGATATCAATGTTAATGAACGGAACTTGAACTACTTGATGTGCACCAAAAGGAAAACAAAACTTGTACCTGAGCATGTAACTTCCGCACTTCTTGACTCAAAAGTTCATTTGTTTTCTTCAAACTATCAGCAATATTTTTGGAGAACGAAAGTCCAGACATTGTTGGAATAGGCGTAGCTGAACGAGGAGGGCTTGATCTTCTAGAGAAAGGGGATGCAGATCTAGTACTTACTCCCGACGGTGCAATCACCGGTCTTGGAGTTGTTCGTCTCAGATCAGCAGCAGTGGCGAAGACAACATCTTTCAGCTGTAGCAAAGGCGTCTGTGAGTTGCGAGCAAGCGAGAATGTATCGGATTTCTTTCCTTGTCTTGCTGCCTTATTATCTAGCTGCTTTATCAAATCCATGTTTGAAGGAATAAGAGCTTTGGACACTCTAAGCTCAGACTTGTCTAACCTGTCCTTGTTTTCACCCGAAAGACGCGGCAAAGCATTCCTCCGATTATTATTGTTAGCTTCTGCAACCTTGCTCAATTTGGCGTAACAAGAATCACACACACGGTAGTGCTTGTCAGGATTAGGAGCAAGTGCTGCCCTTAATGCTTTCTTTGAACTGCATGAATGGCAGTGCACAAGCCCACAATTATAACAATTGTGCCGCTTTCGCGTGAAACCGAATGCTTGCCTACAAGTAGAACATTGAGACTGCTCAGCACCAGATACCCACTTATGAAGGCAAATGGCGGCAGAGTAATTTGAACCACATGCAATATATTTCACATGTCGATCCTTCAACGCTTCAACCAAAGTTGGTGTCTTTCTATCTTCAAGATCACCTTGACCTAATCTCCCATTTGAACCTTTACCCCAAGTATAAACTTCATTTTTGGATGTTAAAACAGCCACATGATATGCACCACAAGAAATTTCTTCAACGGATTCCAACGCAATCTTATCACCAACCAAGCACGGAAGCTTTCCATCGGACTGAGGATTCCCGAGCTGACCGTAAACAGTGCTTCCCATGGTAAAAACACGACCGGATGTTGTCAGCCCTACTGTCAAACTGTGTCCACAAGCAATTTTTTTAAAATCGTAATCAATAATTGCAGGCACGCAAGTTGGTTTAAGCCGTGACTCCTTGTCCCCATGCCCGAGGCGATTTTTGTCTCCGTCACCCCAAGTAAACAATTTACCTGATGATAAACTAGCAATAGATTGTGTTGCGATAACCTCTACAACAGCTGCAGTATGCCACACTCCACATGCAACGGCTATTGTTCTCAACCCTAATAATGAGTCCACTTCTCTAGGATATGAAACATTTTCCCTATCTCCGTGACCCAAGACACCGAAAGTTCCATCGCCGAATGTAAACAGCTTCCCAGTTGAAGTAATCAAGGCTGTGTGCCATGGACCGCAAGCAACAAAGGAAACTTGAAGTCCATCTAACGGACCTCCAATTCTCTTCGGTATCCAATGACTAGCATTAGAGCCATGACCAAGCAACCCAGCATTATGAGTACCATCACCCCATGTATATAGTTCCCCAGTCATCGTAACAGCGCACGAATGAAACTCCCCACATGCAACAAAATCAACAGTTGTAGAAGTCAACGCTTCAACTAGACGAGGTTGAACCACATTCTTCCCAACACCATGGCCAAGACGTCCTCCCGATTCTTCACCCCACGTAAAAACTTCACCTTGCCTAGTGACTAACGAAGCATGTCTAACACCACATGCTATATGTTGTACGTCTAAAACTACATTTGATTCCAGTGGTTTCGGGAGAAGAACATCTGCCCTTGGGCTGAAATGATGAACACTCTTATCTGCACCGACTTTGATGTTTTCACAGATAATTTCCCCCCATATATACACATCCGCAAGAGCATCGTAGTCATCTGGTGCTGATCCATGACTAGATGTGGCACTTGAAACACTAACACGAACAGTATCAGTACCAGATCCTTTTATTTGCATATTTGTTGACTCTGATCGTGCATGCGATCTTTCGGAACTCAAGGTATTGTCAGGCCGATAGGAGTTTGGTGATGTGCTTGGAAGACTCACAGAAATGTCGGGAGAACTGATATCTAGTGATGCACTAGCTGAACTTCCACTTGGACTATTGGATGTTAAATCTTTGCTATCCTGAAATTAATTGAGAAAAAATGGATTATAGGCAAATTTTACATCAAGATTGAGGCCATAGATATAGTAGAAAAAACATGACAAGGTACACTACTAAAAATGAATTTTAACAAGTTGATGTTTATTACATCAAGATTGAGGCCACCATCACTCCATCCATCAATTTTGGACCGACCACCTTGACCTGAGGATATCAGTTGTTTGAGACCAGAAATCCACACATCTGCTTCAACTTTATCTTTGCAAATCTGAAAACAGCACAGAAATTATTATAATGGAAAATACAGAAAATGAAAAAACAAAAATAATGATGTAGTCAACTAATTCATAATCCTTTCAAAAAAACAATAATGAGTTAACCATGGGGTCACATAAACTGTCACTAACCAAATCAAGGGACCGCTTTCCGTTATTATAAATAAGTGAAAAAGACACATAATCCTTTTCAGGACGCAGGTAACGTTGGAAAACAGCCTGCACAAAGATTAACAAATTTAAAATAGAAAAAAGAGGAGTATAAACTTATGGAACAATTGATCAAATCACTTCATTAATTACAAAGAATTCTATGCATGATATGATATTAACTATATATAAGTACAGAAATCTTACAGTTCTTTGTCCAGGAATGATTCTTGAGACAGAAGATAACTTCAGTTTTTTTTCGCCGCCACTTGAAATCCAGATTAAAGATGATCCATCCTGCCGTTGTAAATTAAAGATTATCGTATGCAGGGAATATAATATTAAAAACACAAATTAAAAGAATTTGCATACTAATGAACCTATCTTTCCAAGAGTACTAATGAAACGCAATCAGTATGTTCAACCAGATTGAAAGGAAACAAAATAGAGAATCCAAAAACAAATTATTAGAAAAGCTTTCATTTAACTTACAGGAGAGAGTCTAAATGGACAAAATTTTGGCTTTCCCTTACGACCATATTTAAGAAGTTGAGCACCCTTTTTCAAAGCAATCAGCGCCTGCAGGATGAAAAAGTAGCATTGTATACCAGAAATAAGGAACAAACAAATAGAGCAGAGTTAATATAAGATAGACATTAATTAGGGCAGAGAAATGAAGAAAAGGAAGTGTTTAAGAAGCCCTTTTAAAACTCCAGATATCAAAATTGAGTTAACTTACAAAACTGTTTCTGTATAAACTCGAGAAGAATCAGTGACTTGCATAGAATCATTAGTTTGAGGATCATTGAATGAGTTGTTAGCAGGCCCAATATAGTTTATTTACATGTATTAAATAGAATAAAGATGGACATTTAGTGTTATTATGTTGTTTTATTATGTTGGTTGGATTAGGAGAGATGAGGAGGCTCTCTAAATCTCGGAGAATTGTTTAATTTCCAGCAGTTATTCGTACATTTCTAACAGTTATCAATTATGTCTTGTTTGTAACCGCTCGTATGGAAGTTATTCCTAGCGTCGATATTGTACTCCACCAATAAACATCATCCTACAGTATCATTATCCCATTACAGTATCCAATTACAGTATCAAATGCAGATTACAGTATCCTAGCTTTACGAAGTTGAAACCACCTCAGATGAGGGGAAGGGGAACTCGGTCTCACCATTCTTCACTTTTTGATAAATTTGACCCTTATGATTTGTCAACTAATTCATTACTTTTGAACCTGTCATGCTTTGTGAACTTAACTTGTAATTTATGTATTTGTTCATCATTTTGAATTGTGTATCTGTAAGTACAGTATGGTAAGCTTCAGAACATTATTTTGAATTAGCGACTTTACGAGTCAAGTTTACAAGTCTGAGTTTTACCAGTTTCTATTGACTCTCAAGTGTAAGACGACTTTGAATTTTATCATTATAATTTTAACATTATAATATGGCATCAAAAGGTATCTATTTCCGTAACCGCGTATCCGTGTTGTATCACACCCGTACATGTACTATGTGTTTGTGCTTCATAGTTTAAAACCATGCTACTCAAATACACCTATCTGCATTCCATTCAAACACAAACATACATGCCAGTATCTCTTTACTTAATTAAAAAAAAAATAGGAACACTCTTCATTTGTGCACTGCTCCTCCGTACTATCCTACAGTCCTGTCAACGGCATATAATACCGGTTTGTTCAAATTCCGCTACAAAATAGTGATATAGAGTATAGACGATATTTAAATTTTTGTACTAAATAACATATCACGGAAGAATAATGACTTAATCAAATTCCACTAAGCTATAGCCGCTATGTAACAACTAACAACACTATTCTTCTATCCTTCAAAGCCCCCATGTATTATTCCAAACAAGCAACACACACACACATACACAATCAAAACATTCTTAGCCAACAAAAAACATCAACCATTTGCATATCACTATAAAAACTGAAACAAAAATTCCTATTTGAACACAAAAATTGGTAACTTACACACCTAAATGTGTGAGGCACTGTCACTATAGTCTCTCAGTGTACTTTTCTCCACAGAATTATTTGAATGTATTAAATTACAATTACAAAAAAATCATCGAACATGGGCCTGTTTGTATTGACTTATTTGAGCTTATCTACTAGCATGATCACTTGCAAGACTTTGGGGAACTCGTGAGAACAACTTATGACATGTTCATAAGTTGTTTTAAGCTTATTTTCATAAGCTCTCCATGATAACTTACGAAAATATCTTATATCTTATTTTGACTGTTTTATCTTTATTTATGGAAATAGCTTATAATAATCACTTTTATATAAAATGCACTTATACTATAAGTTGAAAATTAAGTCATCTATCCAAACAGAAACTATATCTTCAGATAGTAATTTGATGGGTTAAACCAACTAATTGAAGACAAACAACCAAGGACCAAACTAATTAAAGGAAAAAAAACATTTGATGATCAAACTAAAGACACATTCGAAGATGATTTTGCAATTTTGGTAAATTCAAGGATAAACGCTTATAAGAAAAGAATTTGACTGTATTTTGTCTTTTGTTACGAAAATAGCTTATAATAAGCGCTTATATATGATAAACACTACTATAAGCTGCAAATTAAGTTGTGTATCCAAACAGAAACTATATCTTCTGATAGTAATTTGATGGGTTAAACCAACTAATTAAACCCGAGTTCAGTTCTTGAATGGATGATTCTTAACCAAACTTTACTTACATCACAGTCGAATTCCAAAGGGTTAACTAACACGTAGAACTAATTGAAGACAACAACCAGCGACAAAACTAATTAACGGAAAACACATCAAACTAAACACACATTCAAGCATGTTCTTTACAAGTTTGCTATATTTGAGGACCAAAATGACTCTTTACTCCGAACTAACAACCTCTTTGAGAGACGGAAAAACACATTTGATAATCAATATAACTAACAAAATACACATCCAAATACATTTTTATAATTTTGGTAATTCCAAGGACTATAGCATTAGCTTTCACAAATGTAAGGACTAAAATGACTGCAAACTAATAACAAGAGTCCCAAACACCTAGCTCAACTAGCAAAGCCGATTTTGCTACACTGGACTATAGCATTAGTCCCTGACATATTCACGGACCAAAATAACTACTTACTCCAAACTAATAACCTTTCTAGAGTGACTGTAAGACCTAGCTCAACTGACAAAACCGATATTGATAGATTGAACCCTGTCACCTAGGTTCAAACCTAAGACCTCGTAGTTGTGAATGTTCAAACCTAAGACCTCGTAGTTGTGAATTTTAGGTGGTAATTGTCACTTCGTCTACGAAAAACAAAAAAAGCATTTTTCTAGAGAGAGAAAAGAAAAACTTACTTGCTCAATGTTACGATCAGCAGCATTCCCTAAGTTAACAAGATCTGCCATTCAATGCAAAATCTTCACCGAAACACCGCCACCGTCTCCGATCCCTAACCGGACCTCCGGTCATCATAAACAACAACTTCTTCTCTGCACAACCATTCACCTTCACATCAAAGCAACCAAAACCTCTCTCTCTCTAAAAATCAAAACCCACTTTTTCTCTCTCTCTAAAACACAAAGAAACGTTGAAAAATCACTCTTTTTTGGAAAAATCAAAATTTCTGAAACTTTGTTGATGATTCCAAGTCAAACCCAGTTGATGAAATTGACTTGAATTGGTGAAAAAGATGAGCTTTGAACCGGTTGAACCGGGTTTTGCAAAAGGGTTGGTAGAAAAGGGGGTGGGGATAGGAATTCCGGTGAGGAAAGGAAGCTCCGGTGATGGGAACAAAAAAAAAGACAGAAAATGAAAAACAAAGCAAAAAAAAACTAAATGAAAATGAAAAGACACAAGAGGTTATGAAAGAGAAAGAGATTGTAAAAAGTGTAACTAGTCAAAGTTGAAGAAAATTCTCCAATTTTTCTTTAAGAGAAAAAAAAAACAAATAAATAAATTGAGAATAAGTTTGTAACTAGTCCATATTTTTATATGTTTTCCTCACTTGATGAGAGATTTAATTGAAAAACTTTTGACAAAGATAGTGACCAATTTAAAATATTAATAAAGTTGGAGACTAATTTGATAATCTTTTACAAAAACATGGACTAATTTGATAGTTTCCTCATTAAAGTGTATAGTGTAAAATCTGCCCTTATTTATATTTGGTTGAAGTTGAAAAATTAGTTTTGGTCGATTATAAATTCAAACAACAATTTGAGTCTTCATCGTTATACTCCCCGTGTTTTAATTATAAGCAAATTTAACGTTTTAGATTCATTCAATTAATTATGTATGTAGTCATTAAATGAATGAACCTAAGAAGTCAATTTTACTTATATTTAGAAACGGAGGAATTAGATTTGAAAGTATGTGTATTCAGATTAACTTTATCATATTTATTTGTATGCATTTTATCATTGTATACAATTAACTTGGGTCATGTAAATTTGTTTCATATTCATCCTTTACATTTTTTTAGAGAATCCTTCATGTATTTAGTGATGTTGAAAAGTTGTGTTTGATATACTCTATCAATTTAAATTAATATCGTTTTATTTTTGTTGAAAATAAATAAATGGTTTTTTTAGTCAATTTAGTGGTCGAGACAATGTCATCATAGTTTTAATGTTAAATAAGTTTTTGATTCTATAAATATTTTAGTTCTAAAAAATATCACAAAATTTTAGTTGTTAAATGTTCTTCTTCCCAACTTTTGATCTTTGCATTTAAATGTATTTATGTGTAACTTTCATATTTCAAAATGAATTTTTATAAAAATGTTTAGAATATTATTACACTCTCTCCTACAAAATTTAATTCTTTTTAACCAAACCAGAATTAAATATGAAATTTTAAGCGCTAAAAACTTCAAAATTCGTATTTAATTTATCACTTGTTAAAAAATTCAGAGATTTACAAGAAAGATTTGTTTAATTTATTAAGGACCAAAAGTCGTAATGAAAAAAATTGAATGATCAAAATTTGCTGACATTTATTAAAAATGACATTTGAGATAGTAACAATGACATCAAACTTATTTAACTTGTTAGTCTGATAACTAGGAATTCACCTCTTAAAATAAATAAATTAATAGGTAATTTGATATCCAAGCTCAAGCCCATACATATATAATGTGATGTCACCATCGGCTGAGATAAGCTCCATGTGACTTCAACCTTAGTTTTTAAAATATATTTAAACCACTCTTTACAAATCAGGGTTTGATACAACTACTTTATTAAAATAGTAGTTTTTAAGCAAAAATTTGCGTAGGACCCGGCAAACTCTTTATGAGTTTTAACAATGTCGCATGTTTAAGGTTGGATTTGAACTCAAGATTTTGGGTAAACTAGAAGAGCCATATATCATCTCATTTATGTATTTTTTTGGATAAAAATCACTTTAACTTGAAATCAAATTGGGATTTTCTTTTCGACAACAACTTGATATTTCTAACGGATTCAATTTAATTCTAGTTTATTTATTAGCTTTTTGACAAACGTTTGTTAATTAGTGATTAAGTCTAACTATTTGATCAAATAAAAGTACAGTTTTCTTTGTACAAAAGAGGACCGTTTTCTTGACAAAGAATAAAAGTACCTCTTAGTTGGTAATGTTCTTTGTCTTTATTTTATTCACGTGAAACCTAACATATGTTCTCTGTAGATGGATTTGCCTTAAAATAAACAACAACAAAAAAATAGAATTTTATTTGTTCAAGTATTGAGTGTGATACTTCCTCTATTCTTTTTTATTGTTATTTTTGTATTTTTATTTATCATTTTCAAAGTTTAAAATAGTTTCCAAAATTATATTTAACAAATATCTAAAATAAAATAGTAATAATAAATAACTAAGGTTATTTTAAGACTTTTTAACCCAAAAATATTAGTTTCTTTTGAAAAAATTATTTTTAATATTATCATTAATTGAAAAAGTTCAACAATTAAAGACTTTGGTGTTGTCAAAAGAATTTGCAGTTGGGAGGGAGGCACGTAGGGTAGAATAGGATGATTGGGTAGACCCATGGGAAGGTGGCAGAGCATTTAACTCGAGATGTCATGCAATGCAACAAAGTCATGTTTTCATCAAGGTTGAAATAAATGAGAAAATGACAAAGATTCTATATTGTTTTGGTAGAAAGGAAAAAAGAAACTTAGCAAAAGAAAAAGCAACTTTATTCATGTAGAATATATTTGGCAATGCTTTTAAGTCTTCTTAATTTAACTATAAAAATTGTTTCGTTTGACCAAAAAAAAAGTAATTTTACAATTTTTTTTATGAACTAAGAGTGAGAAGAACATCAATGAGAAGGTGACAACTTCATTACCCATCAATATAAGGTGGGTAACACAACCCATGCTGGGTTGGCAGGGCCGTCCTACGAATTTGGAGGCTCGGCTCTGAAAATGAAAAGAGGCCACTGATAAAATCAAAACGCATTTTTTTTAAAAGAACAATGTTCTATTTATATTTTTTGAAAGGTAAATACAAGGTGCCGTATATATGCGGTACACCCAAATGTGAAAACGACTACCGTATACATGAGGAACCTCAAACCACCCTCCCAAAAAACACCCACCTAACACCAAAAACAAATGGACCTAATTCTAATTGGCCTAAAAGGCTAAAACAAGAGGACAGAAAATGAAACCTGCACATAACCAAGCAGTCACAGCACAACAACCAAGCAGTGACAACAATAGCAAAAAACCCACAAAGCTGGCAGCACATAAGCCAAGCAGTCACAGCAACAGCAAAAAAATCGCAGCCCTATTTAAATTAAAAATGAAGTTCGTAAACATAAGAAATAAATAATATAATAAATAATATAAAATGAGTTCAGGCGAATACCTTCTAAGCTAGTCTTCATTCTGATTCACACCAAAACGAGTCTTCCTCGTCACATTTTCTGAAGCAAATTGATCAATCAACTCTTCGTATTGTATATTTCGCAACATAGCATTCTCAATTGCTATCATTGCTAAGCCATTAAGTCTTTCTTGTAGCATGGTAGACCGCATGTAAGACTTCAATAACTTCAACTTTGAAAAACTTCTTTCTGCGGAGGCAACTGTCACGGGAATAGTCAATAAAATTCTATATGCAACAATTGTATTAGAAAAATAACTCATGCCTTTCAAAAATCTTAAAATCTCAATAGGTCCCATTTTTTCTTCGGGCAATATATCTTTTAGTGACTTTAACTCAACATATAGTTCTCTCCCATTAATATCAGATTCCTCATTATGTTTCAATGCTTGTTCAAAATTACCACAACAAGACTCCAAAGTTGAATTACCAATGATTTTAACTTGTCAGAAGTAAACAAAAAACCAAAAACAGCTTCATATTGTTGGAATTGTTCAAATCTCTTATTAAGAGATACAATAGCTTGATCAACAAGGCAAAGAAAGTAATTAACTCTAAAAGATTCTTCTTCAGATTGCTCAACTGACGGGGTATTCAAATCCTCATCAAACTGCCTTTTTCTTCGAATTATGCGCCTTTGAGGAAATACCGGGTCAATATTCAATTCAATAGCAACTTCTGTAGCATCATCCAAGGCCTTCTTAAAACCAGTTTTTCTATATTCCTTAAAAAAAGAAAT
This sequence comes from Medicago arabica, assembly GCA_946800305.1. Classification (NCBI taxonomy): domain Eukaryota; kingdom Viridiplantae; phylum Streptophyta; class Magnoliopsida; order Fabales; family Fabaceae; genus Medicago; species Medicago arabica. The sequence goes on from OX326966.1 coordinate 49,200,056, forward strand.
CAACTCTTCTATTTTTGACATAGCAACATCAATAAGCATATCATTAGACTGTAAGAGCTTGCTAACCAAATTTATTGCAGATAATATGTCAAACCATATAATTATAGATACTATAAACTTAAAATCACCAAGTTCATGTGTTGCTAAAGATTTAGCTTCACCTCTTATTTTAGAATCAAGATCCTTGTCTGACACTTCAAGTAAAGCTTCAATAAAATCTGACATTGCCGCTCTTATAGCTTTAACACTTTCTACATGACTTTTCCAACGAGTGGAAGACAAAGATTTTGGAGTCAACCCTTTTAAATTATCTTTCAAAATTTTCCATCTCTTAGTAGAGTTGGCAAAAATAGTATAAATGCGTTGAACAACTCCAAAAAAATCTTTAGCTTTACCACATGAGTTAGCCATATCACATAATGTCAAGTTAAGACTATGGCAACTACAAGGAGTATAAAAGGCTCTTGGATTTATATTTAAAAACCTCTTTTGTACACCTTGATGTTTTCCTTTCATATTTGACCCATTATCATAACATTGTCCTCGCACATCATAGATGTCAAGATCAAGATTTTTCAATTCATCTTGTAAAACCTCAAAAAGCCCCTGCCCAGTTGTATCATTCACATTCAAAAATCCTAAAAAAGACTCATCAATGCTAACAGAATTTGAAGAAACATCTACATATCGTATTATCAAAGACATTTGTTCTTGGTGACTAATATCAGGAGTACAATCAAGTATCACTGAGAAATACTTTGCTTGCTTGATTTTTTCAATGATTTGAATTTTAATTTTAGAAGCAAGCAAAAGTATTAACTCATTTTGGATTCTAGGCCCAAGATAGTGAACATGAAGTTTATCTTTTGTAATACGTCTAACATGTTCTTGGACACATGGATCAAATTCATTTAACATTTCAATTAAGCCCAAAAAGTTCCCATTGCCATCTTCATCCAATTTGTCTACAGAACCACGAAAGGCTAAATTATGTTTAGCAAGGTATTTCACTATTGCAATGATTCTTATTAAAACACTTTTCCAATGATCCTTTTCCATCTCAATCAATCTTTGAGTTGTTTTATCAATAGTTTGAGAACTTTTCAACCTTTGACGCAACTCATACCAATTAGTCATGCTCTTAATGTGTTCCAAGCTTGCCTCATGTTCTTTAAGTCTAACACCAACATGTGACCAATCACTAAAACCCTCATTTGCTAATTAACCTCTACCAACCCCTCTTTTAAAAACTTTACAACAAAAACAAAATAATCTATCAAGCTCTTTTGAATAAACAAGCCAATCTCTATCACACTTCTCTCCATTTGATAAAGTTCTAGTATACAAATTAGCCGTAAAGCGTCTAGAAAATTTATCTCTAGGACCCTTCACAATTCTTAAATCTCTTATAGGGCCTTTTGTAGCTAACAATTCAATCATTTTAGACTCGAGAGAATCCCAATTTCTTGGATCAAATATATCTACACTAATGTGAATGTCATTAACATTATCAACATTTTGATTATCATCTTCATTATCATCAAGATTTTCAACATCCACATCAACATTATCATCGATAGGAATAGCATCAACAGGAATGTCATCAGTAGGAATAGGCATAGCATCAACATTATCAACGAGAATAGCATCAACAAGAATAGAATCAACATGAATAGCATCAACAGGACTAGCATCAACAGGAATTTGTGTTTCTTTTACAATAAATTTATCGAGAGCTCCTGTTTGGGATTCAATTAACTCAGCAATTTTTTTCTTTTTCCTACGCTTCTCAGCGCCAGACTCAAACTTTCTAATTTTAGGTGGCAATCTAAGAGCCAATTTAGTAGGCATAGAGGAAGATTAGAAAAATAAAGAACCTGGAGTTCTTCACTGTTCTTGCGCAATCCCGTAATGTCGAAGTTGAACCACATCAATAGACATACAATGTTGAGGTTGAAACATAAAATAAAATTAAACTTAATTAGTAATTAGTAATTAGCAAAATATGTAATATATAAAACCAATTAAAAATCTGTGATATATAAAGGGTGATGCTATATGGTGCGAATGGTTTATTGCGAAATTCACGAACGTGCAGTGAGGCACTTCATTTGCCGTTTTTCATAGGAAGAGGAACAACATGATATTCCCATTTACACAATACACAGGGTGGTTGCAATCATAATTAATTTTTTTTATTAAAAATAATAATAGTTCCGGTTACTGTAATACAGAGGTGGTTTGAGGTAAAACTAAATTAACATTTATTCGTGGATTTTCGTTGCTGATGGTTCGCACTAAAAAGTATTTTCCTATATAAATTTATTTATTTTCAATAGAAGTCTCTAGTCTACTATCAATCTGTTAATAATTCTGCATAAAATCTGAATAATTCTATTAATAATCAACCAAATCTATATCAATCTCTATTTTAGCAATTTCAACATTCAACAAAAATTATTCAATTTCATGAAAGAGAGGAAAACAATTTGGAAAGGGGAAAACAATTGAAATTACTTACCAACAATGTTGTTTGAAACCGTGAATCAGTGATTAGGTGAAGGAAGAAGAAGAAGGAAAGCCTGGTGATGGTGAATCAGTTGGTGAAGGAAGAAGAAGAAGAAGGAAAGCCGTGAATCAGTTGGTGAAGGAAGAAGAAGAAGGAAAGCCTGTTTGACACGATTATGGAATAATTTTTTTTTATTGGAAGGTAGCAATGGTACTGGGTAATAAAAAAAATATTGAGGCCCATACCTTGGGGAGGCCCAGCTCTATTGAGCTGTTTGCACCCCCCCAAGGCCGGCCCTGTGAGTTGGTACCAATCAAAGTTTTTAATTTGTTTTCTATTATTTTTAACGTTATATAATTACATTGTTTTGATTAAGCCAATTCAGTATGGGTAGTGTTACTCACCTTTTATTAATGGGTAAACAAGAATTTCCGTTACCCATGTATAAAAGATGAGTAACACAACTCATGATGAGTTGGTACCAATCAAAGTTTTTTTATTTGTTTTCTATTATTTTTAACGTTATATAATTACATGAGCATAAACGTTCATCACTTTGTTGTTCTAGCACGTTTGCAATTCCAATTGCCAATTTGTGTAAATTCATACTAATTGATCACTTTCTTCAAGTGGCCACCATTAGCTCCGTTAAGCTGTTATTGCACCAATTTCCTTCAATTTTCCGGTTCGATTGATCACTTACGGATTGTTGTAGCTTTGCTTGCATCGCCATGTTTGATTGGCAGACAGAGTTTACGATTCCAGTCTCCTCTATAACATTTGTGCCGACACTGTCTCCCTCATCTGTAGTGGCTGTTTCTTCCATGCCTCTCGCAAATGCAACACATGCTTTTTCTACACCGGTTGCCGCTCCGAAATCGTCGTTTGCACAGGCCCTCTGAGGCCCTTAGATACAATTTTCTAACCCACTTCCATAACCATCAAGTCGTGGTCGTTTGCACCCATTGTAAGAGCATTGGCCATAATGTAACATCTTGTCGATGGTTACATTTGAGAAAAGCGAACAAAGGTGAGCATCCGATTGACAAGCGTAAGAAACCAATTAACTCATAGAGATAGAAGGTATTGGTTCCACTAAGGCTTTTGAAGTTGCGGAATCCAACCAGCAAAAAGACGCACACACGGATACCCCTTTAAGCTGCACGCTCATCCACAGATGCGGCCTGAGACTCCTTCAGCTTTGATGTGCAACATGTGACCGAGGACATTCCTCATGGTGCTCTGACGGATGGTCCGATGTTGGAACAAGTTTCTCAAGTAACGCACGTTGATGTGCATTCAGATGTAGTGGAACAGTCAAGTCTGAAATCACGAGAGGTGGTGGTGGTTACTCGAGTTCCCGATGCGGCTGTTTTGCCCTTATCCTCAGTTGTGTATGTAGACATGCATGATTTTTTCGTTGACTTGGTCTCTGTAACACCCCGTTCTCCCAACGTTGTAATATTAAATAAAAATATCAGAGTAAAACAAACAACGGAGTGTCACACTGCTTTTCAAAATTACATAAATAGGAATAAACTATTTATTTTAAAACAACATAAATTCTCATAAACTGCAGCGGAATAAATCTTCAAAATTATAAATCAATTCAAATTCAACGTCAACATTATCATGGCACAAAGGCCTCAACAGTTATAAAATATTATTCTCAACAATAATAAAACTCCAACAACATGGTCTTTTCATAGATATGATACATAAAAGAATTAAAGGAAAACATTCGCGACGATTCCCATCCTAATATGTATCAGAGCCCTAGACACAGAGCCTTTGATCCTACTAATCTTCAATACCTGCAAGTTACCCATAGGAAAGGCAACGTTTTCAAGTAGAAGGGGTGAGATTCACAAACAACAATAGATATTCTAGTTCATCAATTAAATTCAACAACAACAATAAAACGATAATCAACTGTCAGTTTATAATTTAAACAAATCAACAACATCATCATCAAGCTACAACATCGACGACTCGACCGACAACAGCAACAACAACAACGACGACAACAATGCGACTAATGCAATGCATGTGGTACCATTTAACGCGTTTGAATGACTAGCATTCCGGGGCATAAGCCCCCAACAGTTTGAATGAAATAACATTCCAGGGCATAAGCCCTCAACGATTGAGTGAAAACACTTCAGGGCATGAGCCCTCAACGATGTATGAGTATGAAATGGACTCAATAGTGTATATTTGCATACAACTCGACAACAGCAACGACAACTACAATATGCATAATCAACTATGACATAAAACTCCAACTTGATCGACAAGACACAGCAAAAGGGCACAACAGGGTCTCACAACAAAATTCAACAATTAAAGCATGCTACAGTGCTGCTCACCGTGGCGAGCTACTTTACTCGCTATGGCGAGCTCAGGAAAACGAACTACTCGCTATGGTGAGTTGGGGGTGAGCTGAAGGCGAGCAAAACTGGGCGCTCTCGGCATTTTTGACATTTTTCACCTAAAATCTTCATTTTTAAGTCCCCAAAATCCAAATTTGATTATGTAAAAAGGTGTCATTCATTCCTAAATATAATAAGGTACTCATGTTGATATAAAAATTGACCCAAAAACATCATTAAGACAATTAACACTTTTTAATTTAAGCAACTCGCCGTGGCGAGTGCTTTTGCTCGCTGTGGCGAGCTATACAGGTTCACTACTCGCCATGGCGAGTGGATCTGCTCGCTGTGGCGAGCTACACAGGTCTTACTCGCCGTGGCGAGTGGCGATTTACAGAACTACGAAGTGTACGAACAGACTTCTATTTTTCCACTCGAAACCCCAATTTAAACACCTACAAACCCAATTTTGATGAGTTGCATTACTTCTATTTGAACTAACATCAGAACAGCCATAAACAACAACATTTTCATGAATTCATCAAGTTATTCAAACCAATTCATCTTTAACCTAATTCAACTCATCAGCCTTAACAACAACAATATCAATCAACGAATTATAGACCTAAAATTGAGAGTTTTTCTCACCCTTACCTGAATTTGATGAACAAAACTCTACAGTTCTCCCCACTTGGCTCTTCTCCCTTGGTTCTTGGTTTTTCTCCCTTTCTCTGTTTCTCTCTGTTTCTACGTGAAACTGTTTTTCTGACTTTCCCTTTCTCTAACTCCCTATTAATTCTAATTAATTCTAATTAATTCCCACTTATTTCTAATTAACTCCTATTAAAATATTAGTCAATTCTTATTAACCTCCAACTTTCTAATAATTGTAATTCTCACCTATTTTAATTAAACATTAAAATAATCATATAATAATTTATTCCACACCATCAAAACAACATAAACCATTTAAAATCATATAAACTATTAAAATTCAGCCAAAACTAAATAAATACAATTAGGGCGTTACAGTCTCCTCCGCTTCTGCTAGGGAGGAGTCACTTGTTCAACAATTTGTAGGGTACAATGATGTGTAATCTAGCCCCCCAGTCTCTCCACTCGGTCCACCTGTTGAGACGGATTTGTTAACTTATTACGAGAGGCCATAACATAACGACTCACCGTCTATTGTGACACATGGCGTGGGTCCAGATGAAGATGGTAACATGGTTTTAGTTGTGCATGAGAATACCCACAATAGTCTGAGAATACAACACGACATGGAATTATGGCATCGTATTCGTGAATATGATGCAAAAGCTGTCGAGATGTCATTCACACCAGTTTTATTTAAGAAGCATAAACAACAGATTAAGAAACAACTTCAGGTTGGGAAGCCATCGTACCAAACCCGTTCTAGGGGGGATCCTTCTCCAGCTGCTCAATGAATGTCTTAAATTGGAATGTCCGCGGTTTCCTTAGGCGGCTGTTGTTGACTGATTTTTTTTTTTGCTTTTTGCTTTTAGTGTTTTGGCCTAGTCCCCCTCTTGTATTTTTTCCCCTCTTTTAATAAAATTTATTTGAGCTTGGCGGCAAAGGATGGGGGTTCTTCGAGGTTCCAACCTAGTTGGGATGTTGTTGCTTACCAATGATGCATGTCCTTGCTCCTGCTCAATGTTACGATCAACAACATTCCCTAAGTTAACAAGATCTTCCATTCAATGCAAAATCTTCACCGAAAACACCGCCACTGTCTCTGATCCCTAACCGGACCTCCGGTCATCATAAACAACAACTCCAACCACTTCTTCTTCTCTACACAACCTTTCATCTTCACATCAAAGCAACCAAAACCTCTCTCTCTCTATAAAAATCAAAACCCACTTTTTTTCTCTCTCTAAAACACAAAGAAACGTTCAACAATCACTCTTTTTAGGGAAAAATCAAAACTTCAGAAACTTCATTGATGAAAAAATTAAAAAAATCTAAATTTGCATGCAGATTTTTATAAATTAAATTTTTTTCCTGTTTTTTTTTTGAACAAATTTTATAAAACTTTTTTTCGGAAAAAATCTAACCTATTTTGAAAATTTGCTTTTTTTGTATTTTAAAAATTAAATTCCAATTTTTTTTTAAAATCTTGTTAGTTTAAAATAAAAATCTAATTATATTTTTTAATTTTTAAAATTTTGAAAGAAAAAATTTATCCAGAATTTTATCTAAATTTTTTTTAAAAAAATCAGACATTTTTTTAAAAAGTTTCAAATTGTTTTTTTTTTAATTTTGAAAACTAAACTTCAGAATCTTTAAAAAACAAAAAATTCGAAAAAAAACCCGAATATTTTTTATGATTCTTTTCATATTTTAATTTCGAAAAAAATCTTTTTGTTTTTTCTGATTTTTTTAATATTTGAAAAAAAATCGATTTTTAAGTTTTCTGGAAAAAATCCTTTTTTTTTGGAATTTTTTTATAAAAAAATCTTTTTTATTTTTTAAATTCGATTTATAATTTTTATTGAAAAAATTTCAGTTTTTTTAAAAAAATTCCTTATTTTTTTCTTCTAATTTTTACAATTTTTTATTTTCAAAAATTAATTTTCAATTTTTTTAAATTATTTTTTATTTTTAAATTAATATAAATGAATTTATATTATATTTTTGGATATTTTAATAATAAAATCTGACGTGGCCAATTAAAAAATAATAAAAAGAAGCCAAGTCAGCGCCACATAAACGAATTTGCTAAGTTGGATGGAGGAGAGGTGTTTTCCGGAAGAAAAAAAAAAGTTTTACAAGGATGCAAATCAAACCGAAAATTTGATAAGGGTGAAAACTGGAAATGACATATATTACAGGGGTGAAAAACACTATTAACCCTAAATTAAATAACTAGGGAATCCAAAATAATTTAAACCACAATTCTTACATTTATAATAATGCGATGTTAGGGGGCTGGGGGTTCGGAGGTTAGGAGAATTTAATATATCTTTATTAGGGAAGTGGTGTTGGAGGTTGATGGTGGATAAGGATGGGTTGTGGTATCGTGTCTTAAAGGCATGGTATGATGAGGTTGGTGGTCGCATTAGGGAAGGAGGAAGATATGATTCTAGCTGGTGGAGGATGATTAGTGCCGTGAGGGAAGGGAGGGGTGGTTGTAACACCCCGTTCTCCCAACAGGCGTAATAATAAATATAATTATATCAGAGTAATTCAACAACGGAGTATTACACTACGTTTCAAAATCTCATAAATAGAAATTATACTATTTATTAATCCACATTGAAAATCTCATTAAACTGCAGCGGAAAATTTCATTTAAAAAAACATATTTCAACCTCAACAATTATCTTGGCACAAAAGCCCCAGCAAAAATCATCATTTTTCAACAACATGAAAATTCAATAACATAATCGAAGTTTGATACATAAAGGAATGAAAGAGAAACATCGCAACGATCCCCCATCCCGTTACGTATCAGAGCCTTAGACACAGAATCATACATCCTACTAATCTTCATTACCTGCAAGTTACCCATACGAAGACAACATTTTCAAGCAGAATGGGTGAGATACACATCCAATAATAATAATATATAATTCATCAAATTAATGAAAACAACAACAATCAGCAACAAGCATCATCAAATGCATATGTGTATATATAATACATTAGCAACATTATCATCAACAACATTTAACAACCACAACGTAGCGCCATTATCAGCAATGAACACCAACTACTAGACCAACAACGACAAATACGACAATGCAACTCCAACGACAACTAATGCATCATGCATGTGGTACCAACTACACGTGTTGAATGCTAAGCATTCCAGGGCATAAGCCCCCAACAGTTGGATGGTTAAAACATCCCAGGGCATAAGCCCCCAACAGGTGAATGATAAACATTCCAGGGCATAAGCCCCCAACTAGGGGTGTTCGCGGATTGGATTGGTTCAGTTTTAGAAGGAAAAACCATCTGATCCAATGTCTTCGGTTTTGTTATTTGTTCATCCAATTGGTTTGGTTTTAAAATCAAATCCAATCCAATTTTTTTCGGTTTGGATTGGATTGGTTTTCGGTTTTCATTGTTGTATAGAATTTTTAATTTGTATTTAAGAAAATAAGCTTTCTGTTAATGACATTTCATAAAAAAATAAGGTTAAGAAAAAGATGAACAAGTGGAAAATAAAATCATCGTAAAGTAAATAAAATAGTAGCCTTATAAGCAAACAAATAGTAACGATTCAAGAAATATTATCCAAATATTTATGTCTTACAAAACCATACGAAACACAAAATTAAGATCAATAACAATTAACCAAAAAGTTCCACTCTCTCAAGAAACGAAATCCAAAAATAATAGTCTAATAAAATGCACTCTACAATTGAGGGCAAAACTAAGCTCCATCTTGCTAAATTATTTTTCCAAAGCTGATTGTTTGATCCCAAAGAAAGGCACTTCAAATGAGAGACCAACAACCCCTGCATACAGAAAATTAAAATACAAAATGACATTAGCATATAAAGAATTCTGGTGTTAAATATAATCGACATAAGCTAATTATGAGCCATGTATTCAATTTAGTTTCTTGAGAAGAACATATTTTCTACATGAAACAAGTATAAAGATTATTAAATTTTTACTCATTTTGTATATTATTTGCCTTATCACCCTATACTTTAATACATAAAACATAGAAAAATTGTAGAATATAAGCAGCATGGCATATTTAACAAGAAGTCAAACCAACTCTAGTTAAACATAGTAAAATGAATATAGCTCAATAATATAAGAAAACAACATATAACTTACCAAAACAGTAGCAACAAGTTATGCCAAATCAATCTGACTCAGCACCAGAGTCATCTTCAGTGCATTGTGTAGTTGGCAATAGTTCTAAATAGTCAAAAAAATAAAATTGTAAATAAGGGATAAAATCAGACTTAACATATATACAAGTATAAGTTCGGTTTGGATTGGATTGGATCGGTTTACACCATGTGAACCGAAAACCAATCTAATCCATTTAAAATTGCGGTTTTTTTTCGGTTTTCGGTTTTCTTTCGGTTTTTCGGTTCGGTTGTTGCGGTTTGCATTGGATTGGATTGGATGTGAACACCCCTACCCCCAACGGGTGAATGATAAACATTCCAGGGCATAAGCCCCCAACAGTTATGAGAATGCAAATGGACTCAATTTGTGTTTATCAACATACAAATCAACAACATCTACGACAACAACATATGTGCCTAATCATTTGTGACACACTCCACAACTTAGTCAAAATCTGACACAACAACTCTTACGACAGAATTCATCAACATAACACATATACATTAATCAACTACATTCATATCAAACCAAAACATTCTTCAAAAACAAAGCAAGTGTGATCAATAAGACATAAGCCAAATACTCGTAAAACACTTCAACTAAATCTCTAATACCTAAGTTTGAAGTTGGGAAACCAATCATAAGTTTTGGACTAACTCAGAATTAGTTATGCTAAGTTTTCTTAAAATTTTCTGAATACCCACTTGGACTATTTTCTTCATAACTCAAAATCTAAAAATAGTTTACACGTCAAACCAAGGCCATTAGAAAGCTAGCACAATTATCTACAACTTTCATGTTTACACCTAAGACTAATTCAGTATCGATCAATACCAGTTTTCATTTCAAATTCGGAGAAAGTTGTGCTGAAATTCATAAAAATTCACTGTGACCTACGTGCAGTAATTTGACCATAACTCAAGTTCTATAAATCTTTATGAAGTCAAACCAACGACATTAGAAAGGTAACATCCATACCTACAACTTTTGTGTTTACACCGAAAGCTAATTCAAAACAGAAACGGGTGAAAAAGACGCAAGAACACGAAACAGAGAAAGCTGTCACAGTGCAATTTCGCTAATAGAGAAATTCTGGCTAATAGCGAAAATGTTCCAAACAGATTTCGCCAATCGCGAGTTTCTAGCGAGTTTTCCCCTGTTGTTACGATTTTTACACCATTTTTCATCCAAAAACCCAATTTTTGATCCCTTAATCACACAAAATGATTTACAATGATGTTTACAGGTCAAATAGGCAATATAGAAATCAAACAACATAGGAACATGCATCAAACAACACAATTCATCTCATTTTATCAATAAACATAAACTTTCTAACCTTAACTCAAGAACACAACAATTCATCAAATTTCATAATTATATACTATGATTATTGAAGGAAATCCCACCTTGACCTTAATTCAGCAAAATGAATTGAAAATCTACAGCAATTGATCCCTTCCTAACATTTCTCCTAGCCTCTTGGTCTTTCTCCTCTTTCTCTCAAAAACTCTTTTTTTTTTCAATTGTACGTGAAAATGTTTGTTCTGACTTTTCTTTTTACTATAACTATAACCTTTCCTATTTCATTAAACTCCCTATTAATACTATTAATTCTCATTAATCCCCTTAATTCCAAATAAATAATAATTCTATATTATTTCTAATTTATTAATAAAACTCATACTATCTTTTAAACCTCCAAAACTTCAAATAATATTATTTCTCACCTATTCAATTAAATTATCAAATAATCATATGATAAAATACACTACACCATAAAATCAACATAAATCATTTAAAATCATATAAACTTATTAAAAATCAACCAAAAATAAATAAATAACAACTAGGGCGTCACAGTGGTTGTTGGTAGTTAGCTCGAAACCAATATTAGGCGTGTGGTAGGAAATAGGCGTTAAACATTCTTTTGGACTGATAACTGGCTGGGTGGAGTCCCTTTAAAACTTCAGTTCAGTCGCCTTTATGAGTTATCAGTTTATAAGAATTGTTTGGTGAAGGAGATGGCGAGAATGGGATGGGAGGTAGGTGGTAATGGGTGGATTTGGAGGCGTCGTTTGATGGTGTGGGAGGAGGATAACGTGAGGGAGTGTGCTTCTTTGTTAAATATTGTTGTTTTGCAGGAGAATATTCAGGACAATTGGCGGTGGTTGCTTGATCTGATACATGACTATTCGGTTAGTGGGACATACCGTTTTCTAACCGATATAGATGATCAGGTGGTTGTGGGATTGCTTAATGACGTGTGGCATAAGTATCTCTGTTTGCTTGGCGTCTCTTTCAAGATAGAATTTCAACTAAATCAAATTTGGTGCTTCGACATGTTGTCCAACCTACTGACAATATTTGTGTTGCTGGATGTGGTTCCTCGGAGACGGCGGATCATTTCTTCGTGACTTGGTTGGGAGTGTCTAATATTCAGTTTGTCAGTGGATTGGCGTTCCTTGCGTTTTTCCCGGCTCGGTAAAGGACCATTTCTTTCAGTTTACTCACTTGGCGAGCTTACCGCGACATTCTCATTCTTATCTAAAGGTTATTTGGTTTGATTGTATTTGGACAATTTGGAAGGAGCAAAACAACTGTGTCTTTAAAAATGCGGTTATTGATCCTCTCATAATTGTTGGCAAAGCAAAGTTGAATTCCTTTTTATGGCTCTCCTCGAATTTTGTTCCTATTGCGTTTGGTTTTCATGATTGGTGGAGACACCTGCTCCTTTGTATGAGTGTCATGTAATTTTTTTAATTATTCTTTCCCTTTGGAGGTGGCCTTGCTTGGGGGCCTGTGGTTGTAACTGACATTGGGTGATTCATCACTTTTAGCACTCCTTATGCAGGTGAATCACTATGCCTTTGAACAATTTATTCCATTTTGATTTGTTAAAAAAAAATAATGCGATGTTATTGTCAATTGAATTGAGATATGTTTGATGTGACTTTAACCTTAGTTTTTTTGTTACAGTTTTAACCTTAGTTTTTAAATATATCTAAACCTCTCCTTTCAAATTAGTGTTTGAAATTGAATACAATTACTATTATTAAAAATAAAATAGAAGGTTTTTTTAACCTTTTGGTTCACGTGATAAAGGGTCATTCGTAAATTAAAATTTAAGCAAAAATTAGTTTAGCTAGAAATCAAATTGGAATTTTCTTCCTAAAAAAATTTTGGAATTTTCTTTTTGGCAAAAACTTGGTATTTCTAATGTATTCAATTTCATTCTAGTTTATTTATCAGCATTTTTGACATATTTTAACAAACGTTGATTAACTAGTGTTTAAGTGTAACTATTTGATCGCTAACAAACGGTATCTTTATTGAAAATCTCTATTTGCAACAATTTCTCATACATGAACAAACAAATAAAATAAAATATAGATTTTTTTATTCATAGTAATTATTACGTAAATGAACTACGAAGCAATGTGCAAAATTTAGATCTTGAGTTTGTTCGTTAATTCGATAACGGATTTTCAATCTCCGTTTTAGATAGGATCAGATTTCGAATATGTGTTTGATTGATGTGAAGGTTCATATTTAGTTGTTAAGGGAGTCTCTCAAGTGAGTTTGAAGAACTTTGATAGGATAAGAGAAATGGGTCAGATTTTGCTTAAGTCGTGAGGTTTCTTTCCTCTTTTAGTAGATTTTCAGTTTTGGATTATAAGGTGAAAAAGAATTAACCATGATATTGTTTTTCTTATGTTTTGTTTGGTTTCATGGCAATTAGAAAGTAGATTGAGTTGTTGGCTTTTTTTTGTCAATTTGTTTTGGTTTTATATATATATTTTTGGGTAAATTGAAGAAATAAAATAGTTTAAATTGTGTTTGATGTGATTATGGTCTATGAAGCATCGACATGACAAAGACACATAAACGATACATAAGATTGACATGTGTTGGCTATCAAATACGTCGTATGAACCTTTAATTTTTGGTAGATTTTTAGCTTTTTGATGGCATAGTGAAAGAAAATTAATCATGATCATTGTTTTCTTATGTTTTGAAAGACACATTGCAGCATAGTTTTAAAACTCGGCTCGGTCATCGACTCGGTAGGGGTACTGGGTCACTGGGTCAATGGTCGAACCACTGAGTCATTGGTCGAACCGCATGACTGAACCGGATCAACTCGGATGACTCGGTTAGATAACTCAGTCTTGAGATTAAATTTATATAACTATTTAACCGGATTAAATTGGATTTAATCGATGACTTGTTCACTTAAAAACTAAAAAAACTGACATGTAATATGTATTTTAATCTTTGTACAACTATATTTTGTTGATAGGAAATATATTAAATTAATATAATATGTAGATTTTCTAAAACAAAAATGATGTGTTCTTTCCTCTTATAAAATTTAAATGTATTATATTTACATATATAATATATTTCAATTTGTAACAACGATTAGAAGTTGTTGTAGTGCTTAAGCTTCCAAACATTCATTTTAATGTTCACGGTTCGATTCCTCTTGTCGCTAACTTTTTCATATTTCAGATTTTTCTACAAAAGTCCAAACTTGAAGAAAAAGCTAAAAAAAAAAAGGAAGAACCGGTCTGACCATCAACTCGGCCGAGTCACCGGGTTTTACCGGTTTTGACCGGTTCTCGCCGAGTTAACTGCATGACCGATCCAAATGTTGGCTCGAACCGGTCTGGCCACCGGGTCCTAGTCCGACCGGCCGGTCCGAGCCGAGTTTCAAAACTATGCATTGCAGAGTGAGTTGGGAAGGAAACCGCAAGAGCAGCGCAAAGAGAAAAATATCTAAACTAAAATAATATTAAATAATTTAGGTTATTTTAAGAAAAATAAAATAAAAGCATCAATTCAAATTTATTCTTTTTTTTTCATATTTAAAAAAAGATTGACAATTGCAAATAGATTTACTTGATAACATTAAAATGATAACTAGAAAGGAGAAATTTGAGTTGGATAGAAATGAGAAGACATACTAACCCAAAAAGTAAAATAAAAATGAAAACACATTACATAGTACGATTACTTATTATTTTCAATATTATTTTCTTTTTAAAAAATTATTTTCAATATTAATATTAATTGAAATAGTTCAATAATTTTAGACTTTGGTGTTATAAAAGAATTTGTAGTTGGGAGGGAGGCACGTAGGGTGGCAGAGCATTTAACTAAGATGTCATGCAATGCAACAAAGTCATGTTTTCATCAAGGTTGAAATAAATGAGAAAATGACAAAGATTCTATATTGTTTTGGTAGAAAGGAAAAAAGAAACTTAGCAAAAGAAAAACGTGATGATGTTATGCGCTTTCATGTGGAGTTCCATAGAAACGGGTTGTTGACAAAAAGGATGAATAACATCTTCATTACTCTTATTTTTAAGGTTGACAGTCTGCAAAGGTTGAATGACTTTAGGCCTATTTCTTTGGTGGGAAGTATGTACAAGATTCTGGTAAAGGTTCTTGCTAATAGACTGCGGTTGGTTATTGAGTCTGTAATATCTGATGCACAATCTGCGTTCATTAAAGGTCGTCAGATTCTTGATGGTATTTTGATAGCTAATGAAATTGTTGATGAAGTTAGAAAAAAGAAGAAAGAGTTGCTCCTTTTTAAAGTCGATTTTGAAAAAGCGTATGATTCTATAGATTGGAGTTATTTGGATGAGGTGATGCGTAAGATGGGGTTTCCGACACTTTGGAGAAAACGGATAAAAGAATGTATTGGAACAGCAACTGCATCAGTTTTGGTTAATGGTTCTCCAATAGATGAGTTTTCTTTGGAAAGGGGTTTGAGGCAAAGCGACCCCTTTCCCCTTTTTTTTTTCTTCTGGCCGCGGAAGGCTTCCATGTTTTGATGGAGGCTATGTCGTCAAATAATCTTTTTAATGGTTATAGGGTGGGAAACAGTAATTCGGTGGTTGTTTCTCATCTTCAGTTCGCGGATGATACATTTATTTTGGGTGACAAATCTTGGGCTAATGTTCGTGCGATGCGTGATGCTCTCATTTTGTTTGAAGCTCTATCTGGTCTTAAGGTGAATTTTTCTAAGAGTCAGTTGGTTGGTATTAATGTTGCTGATTCTTGGCTTTGAGGCAGCATTGGTTTTGAGATGTTGGGTTGACGGTCTCCCTTTGGTGATGCGCGTCGGTTGGTGTTTTGGAAACTGTTGGTCCTTCGTATTCACTCTAGACTGTCGGGATGGAAATTTAAGCATTTATCTTTCGGAGGTCGTCTGGTTTTGTTAAAGTCTGTCCTGTCATCTCTATCTGTTTACGCCCTTTCTTTCTTCAAGGCTCCTTCTGATATCATTTCCTCTATTGAATCTATTTTAAATTGTTTTTTTTTGGGGGGGGGGGGGGGGGGGGGGGGGGGGAAGTGATGACCACAGGAAAATATCTTGGGTTGACTGGAATTCTGTTTGCTGGAGGAAGGAGATTGATGGTTTGGGGGTAAGAATAATTATGGAGTTTAATAGTGCTTTGCTGGGGAAGTGGTGTTGGCGGTTAGTGGTGGAGAAGGAGAGTTTGTGGTTTAGGGTGTTGGCGGCGAGGTATGGGGTGGAGGGTGGTCGGGTGAAGGATGGAGGTTGGGATATGTCTGTTTGGTGGCGTGATGTTGCTACCTTGAGGAGGGGGAGTGGTTTAATGCACATGTCAGTCGTTCAATGGGGGATGGTAGTCATACTAATTTTTGGTCAGATGTTTGGGTAGGTGGGGCGGCTTTAAGGGATAAGTTTAGGAGATTATTTGATCTGGCGGTGTCTAAATGGATGTCTGTGTCTGATATGTATCAGTTATGGTGGGAGGAGGACGGTGCGACTTGGGTGTGGAGGCGGAGATTGTTTGTGTGGGAGGAGGAGCAGTGGGAGAACTTACTTTTCTTCTTCAGTTTGTGACTTTGCAGGTTCACAAGGAGGACCGATGGCTTTGGAATTTGGAAAAATCTAATGTTTTTTTCTGTTCGTAGCACTTATAATTTTCTGACAACTCAGACTAAAGTTATCAATCCGGTTGATGCAAAGTTATTATGGCATAAGGATATTCCGTTGAAAGTGGTGATTTTTGCTTGACATCTTTTTCGAAATAGGCTGCCAACAAAGGATAATTTGTTTCATCGCGGTATTTTAAATAATGAATCTCGCACGTGCGCTAGTCGGTGTGTATCTTTGGAAACCCTTAATCATTTATTTTTACATTGTTATGTTTTTGGATCTGTTTGGTGTAACACCCTGTTTTCCCAACATATAAATAATGTAATATAAATCAGAGTTCATCACAAACAGGATGTCACATTTCGTTCTTCAAAATCTCATTTATCATAAATAGAGTTAAATGCACTATTTATTTAAACAACTGCTTTCAATAATTAAAACAATGTCGCAGCGGAAAATGTTCAATGTTTAAACAATACTTGGCACTAAGGCCTCAACATCAACAACATAATAAAATTCCAATTTAAAAGTGGTTTATTCATCAACTTATGAAAAGATATGTAACAAAGGAAAACAAAGCACATAAGAATCCCTATCCCGTTACGTATCAGAGCATGACTCCTAAGACGACACGAGAACTTAACTCATATCAGCGGTTACTCCTAGATATCTGCATGTTACCCACGTAGAGGCAACATTCAAACAGAAGGGGTGAGATTTCACATTCAGTAATAATAAGCAACAATTCATATAAAAGAATTAATCAACATAAACAACAACAATTCATCATCAACAATGATTCATATACTTCCAACTACAATCATCAATTAACTTTGTTCAACAATCAACATAAAACAACAACAATTCATCATCAACAATGCTTCATATAATTCCAACTACAATCATCAATTATCTCCGTTCAACAATGCAACAACAACGACTCAACAATGCAGCAACAACGACTCAACAAATGCAATGTAATTATGCATGTGGTACCAACAGAGCTACAGTTCCCTTCGCTAATGCCGTAATTCGGCTTGACAGGCTACAATCCCCTTCGCTTAAGAATCAACAGAGCTACAACTCCCTTCGCTAATGTCGTAATTCATCTTGACAGGCTACATTCCCCTTCGCTTAAGAATGCTTATGCAATGACACAACTTAAAATGCAACAACCGTAACATCATATAAACATGTTAAATCATCCACGAAAGATTTTCACGTCAAACCAAGACTACTGGAGAGATAACACAGTTATCAACAACTTTCATATCTAAACCAAAGACCAACTCAAAACAGAAACATGTAAAAAAGACACAAGAACACGAAACAGGGCAATCTGTCACTGAACAGTTCGCTAGGCGAGCACAACTACTCGCTGTGGCAAGCTCACATTTGAATCACTCGCTGTGGCGAGCACGACCACTCGCCATGGTGAGCTAAAACAGGTAGCTCTCGAGAAAATGAACATTTTTCACCCAAAAATCCCAATTTTAACTTCCCAATGCCTAAATTTGATTCCAAAAGTTGTCTAATCGTTTCTAAACAATGAAAGGCACTCGAATTCATATAAAACTTGACCCAAAACATCATTTCTACAAAAACATCGTTTTACTACTGAACAGCTCGCTATGACGAGGAGAACACTCGTTGTGGCGAGTGACATCTGAGCCACTCGCTAGGCGAAGAAAACACACTTGATG
The DNA here is from genome assembly GCA_946800305.1 of Medicago arabica. NCBI lineage: Eukaryota > Viridiplantae > Streptophyta > Magnoliopsida > Fabales > Fabaceae > Medicago > Medicago arabica. Next base: position 49,218,401 of record OX326966.1, read on the forward strand.
TGGCGAGCTAAGCTCTACTCGCTAGGCGAGGAAAAGCACTCACTGTGGCGAGCGACGACGGACAGTTCTATGAACAGCACGAACAGATATCAATTTTCCACCCGAAAACCCCAATTTCGACAACCCAAATCCCAAAATTGATAGGAAACATTAATTTCTTCACAATAATTCATGGGATTATCTATATTTTCAACAATCTAATTCAATTCAAAACCTAACTTCTATAACATCAAAAATTCAACAACAACAAGATTAAATCCCTTTTCAGAATTGTATACTTATGATTAAAGAAGATTAGTCCCACTCTTACCTTAGATTGGTTGAATTTCTGAATTCTACAAGCTTCCTCTTTTTCTCCCAAAAACCGTTTCTACAAGCTTTTCTCTGTTTGTTGTAACCCTAATTCTCTAACATCCTCCTCTATTTATAACCTAACATATTCCCCTTATTTCTAAACAGCCCTTATACCTCATTAATCTAATTTAATTATATTCCTTCACTAATAATACTATAATAATCTACTAATATTCACCAACACATAACACAAAATATCACACATCGCAATTATTCAAATAAATTATTTAAAAAGGCACTAAGCTCGATAAAATAACTAAATAATAATTTAGGGCGTTACATTTGGTATTATATTTATGGTTGGCTTGGTATTTCGTCGACAACTCTATATGTTGTAGCGGATCACTTTATTCAGTTTAGCTATGGCAGTGACGACTCTAAGGTGCGGCAAGTGATTATGCATTTAATTTGGTTTGCTACTGTGTTGGAAATATGGAAAGAAAGTAATAACAGGATTTTCAATGGCAAAGAGTGCTCTATAACGCAAGTAGTAGACAAAATTAAGCTACTTTCCTATTGGTGGTTGAAGGCGAAAATTATTGATTGTCCTTTCAATTATCATGGTTGATGGCTTAATCCGCTTGTAATGTTGGGCATTGCTTAGATTGTTTTTCTTTCTTGTTTTTGTTTTCTTTTTGGTTCTGTCTTGTAAATAGTTATCAAATTGAAGCTATAGTGCCGCTGTAGTGTAGAAGAATTTAACGCTTAGTGGGATAATGCTTAGTTGATGTTGTTGAATAGTTTTGATATATACAATTTAGTTTTAAGAATTGTCAACTAGGCAATACAACAGCGCTATAGCACTATAGCGTAGCGGAATTTCAACAACCATAACATCGCATGCCGGTCTCTAGGTCTTGTTGGTGTATAAATTTCGTTCTATTTAAGAATGGAAAGGGCAACATAGAGCTATACAGAGTATCAAAGTCTCTTTTGATATTCGACATTTTACCAGAGTCTCAACTATGAACCTGTGGATTCGTGTTGTGCAGTTGATTTCTTGTTCCTGGTGGGTTCTTGATCTCGGTAGCTTTTTCATCTTCATATTAATTGTTCGCGGGCGGTTTTTTGAAAAGGTATGTATAATCCAATCAAGACAATATCGCAAAGATATTTCAGCTTGATTAGGAATTGGGTAACTTAACACAAGGGAATCTCTTAATTGAGGATAACAACTCTGGTTTTCAAAGCCTATGGACTGAATACCGTGACATTTCCACCACTGATGTCTGTAAGGAAACACTTTCTGCTGTCAACAACATGGTCCATGAGACCAGCATAAGAGACTAGTTCTTGTTGAAATCGCGACCTGTTTGAGACAAGTTGTGCTAGTCTGATGAACTGTGTCCCTGTATCTTCTCTGGACAATTGCTTAAGTGAATTTCTTTGAGAAGATCAACACATGACTACTTAAGCAGCAATGGAACATAAAGTTAATACAGGTACTTTTATGGTCGCTGAGATATGCGTGCTGTCAATGTTATAGCTGTAAAAGATTTTGCCGTATTGCAGAAGATTGTTCACTAAAATTTTGTAATTATTGTTAGCAGCAAGGAGATATCTTATCAACCTGTCTGCGTGGTTTTAGCTTTTAAGAGGCTTTTACGATTGTTCAATTTTTTATGGACAATCATGGGTGCTTCATTTGTGTGTCTGTTTATGATTTCTCTTTAATTTTGCACCCGAAGAAGTTATCTCTAATATGTAATATGCTTCTTTTTCATGCAGCTTGAGCAGAAAGGGCATGAGATAGATAGTTTTTTCTCCAGCATGAATAAAAAGCAAACAGACACGTCAAAAGGTAACTCAACTTCGAAGGACAAAGATAAGGAGAAACATGTTCCAAGTATTAAGAAGCTATAGCAGGATGCATCACGTAGAGAAGCGGCTGATCAGAAAAGAATGCAAGATCTTATACGCCAGTTTGGCCCAATATTACGCCAGGTAGCTATTTTCCATTAATTGTTTATGTTTGTGGGGGTGTGTTGTGGTCGTGGAAAATATGACGTCTGTGTGCACCATTATCAATCCGTTAATTGTCTATTCGTTTGGATTTGTTTTTTTGCTTATCTTGAGTCATATATAACCATGTTCTTTTACACATGGTCATGTAATTTTGAATTGCTTTTACACCATCTGTTTCAGCTCATGATAATAAAAGTTTCAATGACCAGTCTATGGTTATAAACTGTTTCTTTTTCCTTCATGTTTTGGCTTTTAATCTTTTTCTCTTCAAAAATATATGTTTAGCTTTTTCCTTCATGTTTTGGCTTTCAATGTTTTGGCTGATATGATGTAAAAATGCATTTTATTGTGCATCTATTTCGAATCATGTTAAAAAAACATTCATCAGTGACAAACTTATATTAAAGAAAATTTCTGTCTCTAGAACAATCATCACAAAATATTGTTTATATTTCATTTCGTTACGACGTCACATGGTGTGATTACTTGCACTTTCCCTCCCGATTAAAATGTAAATATTTTTTATGTACCGTTTGTATATTGATTGATCACATACACATTTAGGCGAAAGTTGTCCGAATGGTAGATGACAGACGAGGTTAGGTTAGTGAATGGCTCTATGTTTTTGAATTATAAACTAAATCTCTGATGCTCTTTTTCTGGCAGATGACACAACACAAATGGGCTTGGCCTTTTATGCAACCAGTGGATGTAGAGGACCTTGGCTTAAATGATTATTATGAGGTATGGTTCATATATGCATGCAAGTTCTCCAATGTTAGGCTTTGCATTATTAATGAACTTTGTTGAGGCATTTGATTAGCTTACATGATTATTATGAGGTATGGTTCATATATGCATGCAAGTTTATTAATGTTACATTTACATTAGTAATGACCTAATGGTAACTACTGGGTCAGAACATAGAAGAAAACATTGTTGATTGATAGAAAGTCCTTGAGACAACCTCGTGGACAATGCATTCTACCAGGATCAATTTGCAATATGCAAAATAGCTCATGACTGATATGGGTTTGACACCCCCTTTTTCATTCTTCAATGCCCATCTTTTCTTTTGGGTAGCCATACTCTCTCTAATGGTTTGGCTTGTACGATCTTAGAGTTTGGGTTGAGTTTGAGCCTGACTCATCAACACAAAACCGGTTTTCAAGTTGTAGGACGCCCACCTTTTTTAGGTCATGTCACATCTAATGTAAGACTCTCAACAAGAACCTTTTGCTTCTATTTTTATCTTGAGCATTTTAATATGGGGCCATGTAAATTTAATAAAAAAATCTATAGATTTTAATATTTTGTACTTTTTTTCAGCTGGATGAAGTTGATTTGCATTTAGAAGAGCTCTGGGAGATGGTTGTTAAAAAATGCAGGTTAGCAGCTATGTGTTTCTTTAAAAATGTATTAAAAAACCTATCATATATTTTGGCCTATACATGTTTCTGTTCTTAGTTATGAGTTTGCGTGCATGTTTTATTGTTCTAGGAAACACGCTATATTTTACTTGAATCTTAAGGCTTTACTAACAATTACTCCCTCTATTTTAAAATATATGTCCAATTTTTGCAATGTGCACTATTCACTTGACTTACTTTGACCATATTTTTTAACTAATGTATAAATACAAATATTAACATATAAGATGTTGTTTGATTTGTCTCGACAAATATTTTCAAAATATTAATTTTTTATAATTTTTTACTTTAGATAATCAAAGATATTAACGGTCAAAATTGTGCATTGACATATGTGAAGTGGTTGACTTGGACATGTATTTTGAAACGGAGGGAGTACTAGGTTTAAGTGCTAATTACTAAACACAATTAACTTGTCGAATACTTCTGCCCTTCATTTCGTACATTCCTTACTGCCTCTGTCTTATTATCTAAAATATTGTCACTCCCACAAAGCTAAATTTGAGAAAATTTGTTACAGAAAAATGTCAACTAAAGAAAAGAGAAATCTTGGAATTGCTCTCACTAAACTGTCTCCTGATGATCTTAGAAGAGCATTGAATATTGTTTCCCAAACTAATTCAAAGTTTCCAAGCAAATGCTGACGAGGTGGATCTTCACATTGATGCTCACGTCATTAGAATATATAATCCATATGCTAACAAGTATATTTTTTTCTATGAAGAGTCGGTCTACCTTGTGGAGATTAAACATTTTTTGTCAGGGGTGCTGTTGAAGTCCAGAGCAAGAATTCAGAAAGCATGGATGTCGATGAAAACCCGAACAATAAACGTAAAAAAGAATTATGCGATGCGATTGCAAATGTTTCGAAGAAGAAGAAGACCAAGAAGCCTACTTGAAGGTCATTTGGAAATAACATGCTACTCTTAGCCCTTAGGTTGTCTTGAGTTAGTGATACTCATATCAAAATGTGTTGCTCATATTTGTTTCTAATGTCAATCATAGGTCTTTTAGGTTGCTCATTTTTGCTTTCAAAATAATCCTTGGAATGTAACCTAGTTTTGAAGACATTTTTTTGGTTGTCCTTTGATTTTTAATGTTTGACTGATAAAAGTGTATTACATTATGGTAATTTGTTTCTTTTAATTTGATATTAGAAATCAATGGATAATTGATGGTAATCATGTATGTAATATATAAAGAAACAATAGTAGCAGAAAGCAAACTGAAAAAGAAGGAAAGAAGTGGTTTTTGAAATATAAAAGGTCAAAATCCCTAATAACTCAAAGACAGTAACAACAAACCAACAAAGAAACTAGACACACAGGGATAAAAACAAAGAACAGTAAAAAAAATTAATCAGGAAATGTTTTTTTTCTTTTTCTAAGCATTATTTTTCTATTGATGGTAAACGCAAACTTTAATTCAAGAGAACAGTTAAAAAGTTTTTGAACAAAAGAACCGTTAAAAAGTTGAAAATAAAAATTTTATTTTGGAAATAGTAAGCAACTTTTTCTATCTAAAACTTATGCATTGTTTTTTTTTTTTTATCGTTAATAAGTGCCCTATTTAAATGATGGTTTAGTACATGGACATGAACCTTATTTATAGGTGAAGAACGGTTAAAATGGTTACATACATGCAAGAAGGCAAGTGTATTGTATGAAACAATCCTTAATACTACTTGTCACTTTAAGCACGTGCAACTTACATTTGCATAAAGCTAAGACCATCTCGGTCTGTTTGGCAAGGCCATCAAATGAGCTTATAGAGGATAGCTTATAAGCTCGTTTGACTAAAAAAGTTCTGTATGATAATGTTTTTTCACCACGAGCTTATAGCTTATTTCACGAGCTTATAAGCTATTTTTCAGACACTATTTCAAGTAGCGTTTGAGCTTATAGCTTATAATTTTTTCTTCCAAATTTACCCTTATTATTTTATCTAAAAACTATTTTTACCCCTTATCATTTATTATAATTTACACTAGCACATAATTCAGTAATAAATATGCCTCATTAAAGAAAATGTTTTTTTATAGATTGTTCACTGTATCTATTTTTTTGTAAACATTGTGCACTGTATCTATTATTTGCCTTCCACATTTTTTTCATATATAACTTCCGTTGTGTTTTTTTTAATGAAAATATATCCACCTAAAAAAACTGCTTTACGTCATTTTTGTTTTTTAAATACTTTTTTAACTTTGTCAATTGCTACGTTAATTATTTTATAGAGTATAAACATTTAAATGAACAAAAATATAAAATAAAATTTAAATAAATTTAAAGATATAGTAGATTACTAAATTTAAATTACTTCCTTTAAAAAAAATCACTTTCAAAAAAAGAAATTTAAATTACAAAATTTTAAATACTATTTTTTTGAATAAAAATTACGAAATTTTAAATACTTAAATATCATTTCACATAAATTTTATCATGAATTATGAATACCCTTTTATGTCATTTTATATTTATCAGCTAGTTGAACCACTATTTTTACCAAACACTTTAATTAGCTTATCAACTATCAGTCATCAGCTATCAACTATAAGCTATCAATCATCAGCTATCAGCTAGCTTATAAGCTATTCACTATTTTTTACCAAACAGAGCCCTCAAATGCATTGTTCCTTATTTTGGATTCTTAAATTTTATGAGTGGGTTCCACATGACACACGCTTATTATAGCTAGAGTTAATTCTAAACCCAGCTATGAGAGCTTAGATTCCATGGAGAGGGATATATTTCTTGATAATTGCCTCTTTCATCAATATCATAATAGTCGAAAATCACAAAAATTCTCTAAGAGTGTGTTTGGATGAGGTAATTGAGAAATTTTAAAGAATTTAGAATTCTAGGCAATTCAAATGATTCAATTCAATTACTTTCATTTCTCAATATTCTTGTTTGGATGGAGTGATAAAAAATTTCATTGTCATAATTTTTGGGCAACCTTTATAAATTTGAAATTTTTTTGGGCCAAAATTGAAAATTAAAATTTGGGGTCAATTTGTAAATTTAAAAATTTTAAGGGGTCAAATTATAATTTTTTAAAAAATTTGAGGGGTCAATTTGCAATTTTTTTGAATTTTATTAGGGTCAAATTGAAATTTTTGGAAAATTTGAGGACCAAAATGAAAATTTTGAAAAAAATATAACAATGAAGAAATTTGAAATTCTTAGTTTTTAGGTGTCATTTGAAATTCTCTAAATTTAACTTGAACAAAATGATTCATAAATTTTCATCATTTTGAAAATTCTTCAAATTATTATCCAAACAATGAAATTCACCTCAAAGTATTTAAATTCCCTCAAAACATTACTTTTCCTTAAAACATTCCCCCATCCAAACACACTCTAAGGGTCTCTTCCTCGTGTTTGCGCTTCTACTGCAACTTCTGCTGTTCTGGTTGCGGTTTTATTCTTGGTTTTTGGCCTTTTCTTGTTGGATGCAGGGTGGTATGCTTGGTGCTATTGCAAGTATATTTCCGTGTCATCGCTTGATGCCATTTGTTTGGGCTTTTTTTTCTTTTTTTGGGGGTTATATGTTCCGTATATATGCGGCATCCAATTGTATTTTTTCCCTTTTTTCCATGAGTTTGTTATGCGCCTTGCACTCTTTCGACGAGAATAAAATTAGCCGTTTAATATAAAAAAAAAATCGCTGAATGATAGACCCATTTTGTATATAGTAATTCAATTGGAAAAATGTAATTTAACGAGTCTATAAGCATTAACGATATATTCATGTATACATCTCCTTGTAGCAGTCAAAATCAATGAAGCACCAACGCAGACACAAATATTGTTAGGTTGACACCAACAATAATTTGAAAAAATGAAATTAATTGATGTAACAAAACATATTTGTTAGAGTCATATCAGTGTCAAACATCAGACACGTCTTTGATCTGAAAGTGTCGGTGTTATATAGATTAAATTTATTTTGTAATTTAAATGTTCAATGACTACCTAGTAAAACTGAAGCTGGATTTTGAAAGAAAGATATTAGTCAAAGCAATACCTAAATCCCTACTAATCACATTCCTTCCAAAAAAAATCTCTAGTAATCATATAGTTAACAAAAAAAAAAAGATTCAAAGTCTCACAAGAGTAACTCAGTTTCTAAAGTATTAATATAATAAAAATAAAAATAAAAATAAAAACCTAATTTGGTCCGTCACAATTTTCTTTAAATATAATTTAGTCATGACAAAAAATAAACTCAACTTAGTCCAAATAGTTATTTTAGTTCTGCGTCGGACAAAAATAACGATTCGGTGAAGGACTAATTTGTCTTTTTTCCTTATATAAATACCCGAGGGACTGAAGGCTTAACATTGTATCTGAATATTATAGTAAACAGAAGAACGAACAAGAACAAATTTTGCGACAATGATAAAGGAGGAAAAGGTGGATGAATACGGCGGCGGTGGCGGAAGCAAAGAGAAGAACAACAATGGCGGTGGTGGTGGTGATGCAAAGATTCGGTTAACTAAATTGTATCCATAAACTGAACCCCAAAAAAATCCGAATCATATTAAATGGTTCATGAACTGAACCACAAAAATAAAGGTTTTAACCAAACTTAATTAAATAACCGGTTTCACCAAAAACATATATTTTTAGGATAAAAAAAATAAAAAACATAAATAAAATAAAAAATATCTTAGGATTGTTTTATGTTTTTGTTTGGCATGTGTAGACCGAGTTCATGCATAAAAGTGTAAGTATCTTTTTATTTGTGTCGATGCCTTGAAAATTTCCATGGCTTTAGAGTCATCGAGAACTATAAACAAATTTATAAGAAGTGTTCTTTACTTTGTTTGTGATAAGTTCATTTATGTTTTAGAATCATTGAACGATCCTTGAAACAGTTATAATGGAACTGTTTGAGACAGACACTGAATCTATGTTTGTGAGTATTGGTTAATTTTCATGATTTCTTTCACAAGTTTAGCACTCAAAAGTAGCAAAAATGAAACATTGCTTATGCTATTTTCTTGCTGTTACCTTCCGTGTTTTCTAGACTTGTTGGGACTGATTCTTGCATGATTTAGTTTGATTATATGTTGTTACTGATATAAGCCTACATAGTCCAATTCTTCTTTACTGAAGTGGTTTATTATAATATCACAGTACTACTAACATAAAAATAATTGTCAATCATGTTTGTGCTTCAGTTTTTGTACCTTCCATAATGCTTCTGCTTATAATCTGATTTTCCAAACCTTTTCAGCAAAATTGCAACAACATCAACATGGATGGCCATGATTGTATTATGGGCGGGGGCGGAGCTACATAGTAGTGAGGGGGTTCAAGTGAACCCCCTGAACTTAATAAAATTGCACATATACCTTCATATTATTTGTACTTTGAACCCTCTGAAATTAAGTTTTTACACCTTACATTGAGAGAGAAGTGTTCAAAAAGGTTGATAATGAGTTGATTATTCAACGATTTTAGGTTATGAACCCCCTAGTCCAGGTTCCTGACAACGCCACTGATTATGGGCTCCGACACATAAAAAACAATTTAACTTTATTTTATCTTTGGCTTTAAAAATAGCTTATACTTGAGTGTTCATCATAATAAGCATTTTTGCTATAAGCATCAAATAACTTATTTACCCAAACAGGGTCTTAATCAAAAATAGATATTGTGTTGAAATGCGTGCATGTGTGTGTGTTAGCACTCCTCTTATGAGCTAAATAAGTTGTTTTCAGTCTCCTTAATCCCTATAACAATTGATACTCACCATATTATTGTTAAAAGTAGGGCTAAAGATGGATATAAGAATTGAAGTAAAAGTATACATAGTTCATTAGGACCAAAAACACATTTAACTTTTTATTTATTAATAACACTTTTCTTCCCCTGTATTTTTCGTTTTATTATTTTAAAAAAGTTGATTGATTGTTTAATGAAATAATAACCTGGGCAGTTTACGATGGAGTTGGGTGGAAGTCAAGTTGGAGATACACCTAAAGAATTATTTATGTAATTTTATTAATTATTTTATACCAGTTCTAACAATGTACTATCCCAGATGACTAGCTAGTCCCCGTCTCATTCCTTCATGTTATTTATGTACAATATACGCTAATTGGTTTTTATTTCGGTCTTAACCCCCAAGTTATTAGGGGAAATGGCCTTGTTAATTTGGAGTTAAGTCGAAAAATAAGTAAAGGCTGACAAAATATTGTTTCGGTCCGGAGTCAAAACTGGATAATCCCAATCAAAATCTGATGGCTTTCATTCTCTTTATAAGATTTGATCCAATGATTTTAGCAAACATTTTATTTACCTTTGACTTCATTTGAACTCTATTTTCAGGTTATTGGCAATGATAATGGAGCTCGTTGAGGCCAATGCCAGGGATCAGTTTTTCAGTTTCTTCTGGACCTACTAAGGTAAATAAATTCCTTATTCTTCGTCTTCCTATTGTGACTTATTTATGTCTCGATGATTGCATGCTTCTAAATTTTGGTTGCAGTTGTGGTTCCTCTGTGAACTTTGATATTGCGACAAAATGTACGCAAATAGGGCCGCAATTGCAGCGATTTCCTTGCCGAGATCTCTAAAAAAATTATATTGCGGTTGCAATTGTGGTTGCGGATAACAATTTTAAACTATGATAATGAGATAAAAAGACAATAAATAGCTTAATTATGTTATCTTTTTTTATACTTGAGATGTAAAAGAAGTTGATTTATTGCATTAGGATAATAATAAGTTGAAGTAAGTGCTACTACTGCTTTGACTAATATCTTTCTCTCAAAATCCAGCTTTAGTTTAATTATGTAATCATTGAGCATTTTAATTACAAAATGAATTCTAATCTATGTAGCACCGACACTTGTTCGGTGTCCGTCACCGACATGACACTAAAAAAATATCGTTGTTACATAAATCACTTTCATTTTATCAAATTATCGTTGGTGTCAACATATCAGTATCCTATAATATTCTTAAGTTTATATCCTATAAATGTTGTGTTTCTGACATCATCCATGTTTCCATAATCTATGCTGCAGTCTCCAGGCAAAGGAAAGAAGAAGAGAAAACAACATCCAAATGGCGTTGTTGATGGCAACCCTACTGATTCTGGAAAGAATTAACACTTTTTGCTTTCATGATTTAGTTCTTCTCAGGTTGAAGAAAACATGTTATTTTCTTGTACACTTTATTGTACCCTACTTTAGATTCTGGAAATATTTATTCTAGAGTTTTATGTAGGTCCTTAGGTTTGAAATGGAATATAATCCAAGAGGTCTAAATTTTGCAACTTTTTGGTGGTAAAAGATTAAATGCAAATCAATTATGTTTAAATGAATGTCTGTATCTTAATCAATCAATTATGTTTATTATGTTCACATGATATGATGTACATTTACATCATATAATGTTAACGGTCCTTCATAATTGAGCATACATTATTCATTAATAAAAGCAGATTGCAGGGATCCATTGTTTGCTATGGAAAATTTATCATTATGTAAAATTAAAATTCTCACACTATCTCATTAAAATTTCTCTTAAAACCATAACTCACAGGGATTCATGGATATATAAACAACATAAATTCTAACATATCACAGCATTCATTCAATTAAGTACTAACCATATGGTATCAGTGGTAAAAGCTAAAAAGAAATAGTAAGGTATCAAAAGATTTCACAATTTTGAGAGATAATTATGGGAAATACACAATACATGAGTCAAACCTTTGACCATCAGAAGAAGAGTTTGCAAAGCTGAGAAACAAAAAAAAAGAACTGCCAACAAATAAAAATAAAATAAATCAAAACAATAACATTATATATAATCAATGATTATAATTAAAAGTGGATTAACAAAATTAAGAAGACTAACAAAATTATATATATATATAATTTGTTTTCTAAGAATATACCTTTTTGACTCAATTTTTAAAATCTATTTTCTACTAAAATTAAAGAAGATAAGGTTGAGTTAGAACTTAGAAGGAAAAGGACTTCTGGCTATGTTTTAAATTCAACAGTACTGCAATCACGTGGTGAAGAAGAAAGAAGAATATGTTTTTCATTTAACAGGCATATAGTGTTTATTTATTACTTTAATATTCTCATATCAACAAGACGGTGGAAGTTGTGGGTCCTTTCTTCATTGAAAGAGGAAAGAGCACTCACATCACTTTCCCTATATTTTAATGTGTGTTTTCAAATCTTGTTTCTAAAATTGTGTCTCTTTCGTTAAAAAAAAAAAATTGTCTGCTCAAGTATTGTTGGTGAAATACCTATGTATTCAATTTCTATGTATGGATCCATTGAGAATTGCATGATTTCAATAATTTCTAAAATTTTAAAAGTTAGAAAATATTAGTAAAATAAAATTTTTAGAATCAAAATAAAAACAAATATTAACCAATAATAATATCATAATGAACTTCAAACCTAACTATGTCAAAAAAGTTACTTTTTATTTTTTGAATGGCAAGATTTATTTTCGATGAGCTAGCGCAAAGAGCACTATAACACCCGCAGCAAACCAGGAAAAAATACAAGGAGACGCCGCATATATACGGAACACCCAAACAACCTCCTAAACAGAGACGAACACTGGTAATGATGTTGACGTATACATGCGTAAAAACGACATGTGTAACACCCTGATTCTATTAAAGCGATAAAACACGCGAATAATCCAAATATTCAAGAAATGGACGTCACGTCTCAAAATCCACAAACATGCATATTAAAATTTCTCAAAGTCGCAGCGGATAAATACATATATCTATATAACTTGCATCTCCATAATAGTCAGGTCATCAACTCATAAGTACATCAACAAGCATAACATCCAAACCCGGCATGTGGGTAAATCTCTTTAACAAAAACAAATCCAGAATAACATATAACAATAACATCCTAAATCAGAGCCTATCTAAGACGCTACAGAAAAACAACAGGGGTAGCTCCCGCTATCCTCGAGCACTCACCAAGCAAGCTATCAAACTAATTCTGCACGCCGTCTACCCGTCCATAGAGATAGGTAGACGGTCCACCACAGACCACTGGGGGTTAGCTTCACATCAATCATAATCAAATATAAACAAATATAAGCATTCAAGGATTCATGCATAACACATATACATAACCATCCCTCCTAGAATACTATCATCACATATATATTATCCCTCATTCCATACATAACATGCTATCACAATTCTAACATAGCATAGCAAGCATATTTAATTTTCTAATCAAGTCGTCGACATAAGTTCATCATTTATCAACATCGATCAATGAAAGGATTACTCACCTTATTCCTCATTTAGTCTAATCAACTCAACAAATACAATTCATCATTTCAAATATAAGGGAATTTTTTTAACGAGATCAGGGAATTGTTTTTTGCTATTGAAATTATTATTTTAAAAGAAATTTTCTGTTGATACGTGATATCATGTGAAGTTTTGTAACATCCTTATTATTAAATTTATTCTTATTATTTAATAATTATCGCCAGGAAAGTATGTTACATGTATCCTCTGGAGAAAACTCGCATGTGGCCAAAAACTCGCTTATGGCTAGTTGCACTTTTGCCCTTTGGCTACTTTTTGGTCATTGCTTGTATTTTCCTGCACAAAAAGGATAGAGTAAGGCATACAAAGCATAAATGGCATACATGCACATAATTGAAGCTTTTCCATAGATAACTTGTAAAATAAGTCACCAAAATGTCTAAACTAACACATGAATTATACTACTTTTGAGTACTTATCACCTAACTCACAAAATCTCAAATTCATTAATCACAAAGTTTATATCCACTCGCGGTAAAAAGATAACGAATAATAACAGCTTCTAACTAATTACCACAACTCACTTAGTAACTTAGTAAAAATAGTGGTTCCCACTTGAAACACTAAAAATAACTCTCACCGTGAAATTACTAATTTACCCTTGTTCACTAAATGACTAAAACACCCCTAAGTCCAAAATGACCAAACTACCCATCTAACACCAATTACAATAATCCCAACCAAAATACACACACGAGCATCTTATATTATCTTAATCTTAATCTTAATAATATACAAACATGGAACAACAAATAGCAAAAAATCTTGCACCAATCCTAGGTGTCAAATTCTCAAGCCATTTAATGCCACATCAACATTAAAAAATAATTTTATTTTTGCCACTTTAAGCATTCACACAATACAAACAATAAAATATCATCATCACATATTTTCCCTCTTCAATTCAAAATTCAAAATTCAAAATTTTTCAAATCCTTCTTTTCCTCCTACTTTTTCTCTTATCCCAACAAACATCTCTTTCTATATTTTTTCTCTCTCATCCATTCCAATTTTCTTTCCTTTTTTTCCTCACTTTCTCTCTCTTTCACAAACAAACTCAGCACCTCTCTCTTTCTTCCTCACACTATCTCTCTCACATAAACCTCAACTTCCCTCCATGAAATCATTTTTCTTCTACCTTCTTTCATCATTTTCTATCAATTTCGGCCTCCTCCCACTAAAATAAAGCCATCATCATCTTCCTCTCTTCATCCTATACAAAAGTAACTCATTCATTTATACATTCTATCAAGTTCACTTTTTAGACCACCGTTGACCACCGTGTCAGAATTCTCTCTCCAACGCACTAGGGTATCATCAGTTCATTTCTCTCTCTTTAATCCGAAAATACTCATTTTGCTCCTGTTTATATTATCATAAATCTCTAAGCATTAATATTATTTGTTTTTGTAGTTTTAAATGTTGGGTCTGTTGCTAAATGAAGGGTGATATTGTTTCCCACAAATCTACATAATGAAAGAATGAGATAGCAACACACACTTCTGGGTAAGAGGTAAGATTCATCGGTTTTCATTTTCGGATTTATAGATCTATTATATTTTGAATTTTGAGAAAACTGTTTTTTTGGTCAAATACCATTTATCTTCCTGGAAAATTACTCACACACGCCATGTTTATATTTTCATGTGCAATCAGAAATTGGTGCGGATTATATGATTGCTTATATGATTGCATTTGCTTATATGATTGCTTATATGATTGCATTTGCTTATATGATTGCTACCATGTATCATTCAGTTTCAAGAAGTGGTTTCACATGGCAATAGCTTACTTATTTAATTATATATTATTTTCTTGTGACAACGGTCTCCTCCATTCATATATTTTTTTAATGATTTCTCTGTGAGCGAAATGTAGAACATGTGTAAGTAAACTTGGCCTCTGAATTGGTTCATACTGTTATTTGATTGTAGTTCTGTAAAACAAATACAAATAGAAAACTATATGCTCTTGCAATATTTGAACTTTTCAATAATTGGTCCCCTTATGTTGAACATATTTAGTTCCATAGTTTTTTTTTTCTTCCTCTTTTCAATTTTTGGTTACGGTTATTCTTAACAAGCACACGCCTCACATATGGAGACCTTTTACAGTAACATTTTTTTCTTCTTCTCTGTTTTGCTTCCTTGATTATTGATTTGCAGACCACAAGGAATGATAAAAGCCAGCATGAAACCTGAAAGGTACTTCTTTATACTTAACTCACTTTGGATTATCAGTTTTGTTGTTACTTAAAATTGCAAAGATCCGGTCTTATACTACTATTAGTAAATTGATATTGGTACACTGCACCTAATAGTGTTGACTACTGATTGTTTCTGACAATATTATGTTCAGTTTTTATTTGCATATATGTTCCCTCGGACCAAAAACATGTTGTGATATTTTAAAAAACATCAGCACTAAATGATATTATTGTCAAGTTTTTGAATGTAGAAATTTCATTCAAGTTCACTGTGAGAATATAGATACCCAGTACTATCAAAAGAAACAAATGGTTGTATGCTCTAATTAAAGTGTGTATGGTGTATGCTCTAATTATTAAATCAAGTTCACACTATGATATAATATTTTCACATTTCTCATTTTCTATGAAAACTACATGTCCTAATCAAAGTGTGTATGGTGTATGTTCTAATTACTGTTTTTTCACATTTCTATCTTTTGCAAATGCTTTCACTATGATTATTTTTTAGGTCTTCTTTAATTGCAACTTTAAAGTTGTAACTTGAGGTCTTCTAATCAAAGTGAACTTTAATGATGCCTTCACTATCAATAATGTTTTAACTTTAAAAATATATCTCCTTGCACGATTGTGAATGTTATGATTGCATTAAATTATTTTCTTTGGCATTTAAGATTTTTTTATGTCAATGCTTTAATGTTGTAACTTTGTAGTCTCTTTAAGTGAGTGCTTATGGTGTGTTTGATTTTTAGAGATTTGTTCAGGCTACTTATTGGTTGGAGTGAACTGCAGATTTATTTTTTGGTTTGAAATGATGCATAAGGCATTTTTTTTTGACAAAAGACATGTTATTAGCAATTATTAGTCACTATAAGAAAATCATATACATTCTTCAAACACGGGAAGCTATAAAAATTTGATTTTAAGTCCAAAATTTTATATTCCACAAACATGGAGCTATAGTTATTTAAATGTATGTTTCAAATATATTGTGGATATATTTAAATTATATATCCAATAATTTTTATTTATCAAAAATATAAATTTATATTCATTAATATTTCACTAATATTTTCCATTCATTTCTTTTGTAGTTAACTTTGAAGCCGTCAAGAGATCCTTAAAAAAAAAACAAAACACAGGAGTCATCAAGAGATATTAGTACTATTGTAACATTTTTTTTATAACTATTATGGTCATTTGATGATTATTACTCAATGTTGTGTTATGTAACTAAAGTAGATTAAACGATATGTTGTTGGTTGTCATTTTGATTTATAACAAGACAGTCATCTTTAAATTATCTACAAAATATATTATATTTTAAATATTTTGTATTGTATTGAGAGTTAACATCTACATCTTTACCAAAAATATTCATTCAACAACGGGTGGAAATACTAGTTTAATCACATATAGGCACATATAAACACATATAAAATTTAAAATTTAATTAAAATAAATCTAACGAAAATCGGGTTGTTACAGCATGCATGCCCATGCTTCACATTTTAACCGATATGAAACTCATTATTATCTCATTTCCTTCATTTTCATCTGCACTGAAATTAACCCTTTTTTGTTATCATCTTTTACTATTTCCTTGTAACCAAGTCCACAATTTCAAAGACACATATAAAATTTTTATAAAGCTAACCCATAAATTATGACCTATTTAGGTGTAAAGTCAACTCTCCGTTATTTTCAGAAAACCTTAAGCAACACAGAGAGAGGAGGATGTATTGAGAATAACTTTTTCCCCTATCCACCCTAAATGCCAACTGCCGCACATTAAAATCATATGAATAAGACCTATTATGTATTATTTTACTATAATTAAAAATAATAATCATAATTCAAAGTGTCTTATTTTACTAATTCCTACACATTTACTTATGTATTATACGAAATTAGTGCTAACTTAAAGCATATGAAAGGGTTACATTAGTAACCCCTAATATTAGATATAGAAATGAGTTTAATATTTTACAATGAGTTTGCATGCAAGACCATCAGTAGTAATTAGTTGCATTCATATACTTTCAACTCATTAACTCTCATCCCTATTATTTGATTCTTCTCATTTTTTCTTGCTCGTGTGCCCACATACTCTGACATGCCTTAATTGAACCATAACCAATTTATCCCATTTTCTTCTAATATTACATAAACGTGAATTTAATGTTAGGATTAGATTAGCTGATTTTATATTTTATAAAAAAATACTAAACAGAACTCCATCTGTTTCAAAATATAAGTAAAATTTATTTTATAGGTTCATTCATTTAATGATGTATGTGGTCCATGGACCACATACATCATTAAATGGACCACATACATCATTAAATGAATGAACCTAAAAATTAATTTGGTTCGTTTTAATTCGATCAACCACAGGGTCCTAAAATTTCAACCTCCGAGGATTTCCACTAACAGGGAGCCCCAGATATATAATAGGCAGAGCATTCACCTTATAGTTTAGAACAGACGCCGCTTCAATTAACCAAGATCGATTGACATTAACACCCACCAGATCACTTTTATGGAAGTTAACTTTTAAACCAGACATAGCATCAAAAAGATGGAGGGCAACTTTTCACAACCAAAATTAATGTATCATCCGCAAATTGAATTGTGAGAAATAGACAAGCTCCCCAACCGACCAACCTTGTAACCAGAGAAAATATTGTTATTAATTAAAGAATCCATCATCACATGGAACCCCTCTGCCGCCAAGAGAAACAAAAAAGGTGAAATGGGGTCCCCTTGACACAGACCACGAGCCATAGGAAACACTTTAGTCGGGCTTCTGTTAACTAAAACTGCCGCCGAGACCGTAGTTACACACTCTTTCATCCATTTCCGCCAGAGAATAGGACAAGCCATTTTTCCCATAACATCATCCAAATAATTCCACTCAACAGAATCATACGCCTTCTCAAAATCAACTTTAAATAATAACAATTATAGAAAAGTTGTTTAAGGATATAATTGGGATAATGACAAAGTAAGTATAAATATACTCATCTAATTTGTTACACTTTTTAAAGGATAAAAGAAAAAATAACTGGACTTATATATACTTGTATCTTGTTTGTTACACTTTTATTTTAATATTTTAATTTAGTTTTATCTATTTGTTATATGTGTTATTTGTATTGAAAGATGATGGTAATTTTCGAAAGAGAAAATACCTGAAAAAAAGAAGCCAAAACATACTATTTTCTTTATCTATACTATAGATAAGTATATTTATACTTACATTTTAACTATCTCAATTATATCCTTAAGCAACTTTTTCTATAATAAAAATTGTTGTTGGTGCCATTAAAAAAAGAATATAGATTATATTTTTGGGTCTTGTTAACGAGTGTCCCAGAGTCTCTTTAAGGATCCTAAATTTAGAAAATATTCATCATAAAAACTTAATATTCATCATAAAATCAACATGATAATTATGCTCCATCTTTTCACTAGTATTTCTTTCATTTTAATCTTCTTAACAAGTAGTTTCCTTTTTTAGAGAGGAATTAACAAGTGACCTTACTTGTTAGCACTTTCCATTATAAATTGTAGAATCTTTAAACTTTTCAAGAAATAGAATCTAAAGGCGCATTGTTTCATCATGACAAAGAAAGAGAACAAGAAAATCTAAATCTTTGTTTGTCAAAGTCAAAATGCGGCATGATATGATGTAACAATAATAGACCAACGGGGAGCAAATTATGCAAAGAATCTTCTAAGTGTAGCTGTCCGGCCAGTCGCAACCCGGGCTCACTTTCGAGTCATTTTGGGCAAATCACATAATAAATATTCTCATTTGTCAGCTATTTGGACATTTTATCATGTTGGCGGCACACAACAAGTTGGGAGAGAATAAACAAGTGGGAGATAAATTCTGTCAGGTTATTTTCATCATGTTGTTCATTTTTTATCATTAATTTCTTTTAATTGAGTCTAAAATGAATTTATTTTGAGCTATTTAAACATGTGAGTAATTGTTAAGTATTTTCTAATACACCTTTTATTTTAGGTTGATAGACTCTTATACACCTTTTCTAATCAATAATAATTATTTTGCACATACATATAATATGAATTTCAAACAATTTTATAGGTTCCTAAAGTAGGACGTTATCTGGTACAAAAATTTAATTACAATTGATTAATGAAGTCTTTATCTTACATAAATAGTTTAGATTCTATTTTAAAAGATCCATTCCATAAACAAAAAACAAAAAGTCTTTAGATAGCATCCATAGGCAACTCATCTATTTAACACTCACTCTATTGTATGAGTCGAATTCAATCCAATCATCTATAAGAGTTTCATTGAAGTAGAGAAAAACCAAGAAGATAATTCACAATGAATAAGATGTTTGCAGATTTGAATGTCAACATGCTTCTTCATGTGAACAAGCATGGCCCGAACCATCAACAGAGCCGCAGGTGAGAGATGCACAGGCAATTCTAGCTACTCCAGTAGACGTGATGGAATATCCATATTCATATGTGTTTGTGATTGACATGCCAGGGTTGACATCTGATGACATAAAGGTGTAAGCAAATTTCATAAACAGTTCAATATATATAGTTTAATTTATCAATCAACAGCGGAAGCAATTATTGAACAAGTTTATGATCAGATACAACATGTTTGATTTACTGAAATTTAAAGTTCAAGGTCCTAGGAATACCTGGATCCATGACAAAAGAGTTTTCCGGCAGAGTGATACAAAAGCAAAGTCAGCGGCGGCTGGTTTGGTTCTTCCTCAACTGGTACCTTGATGCCCTAATGCGCTTTAGATGGGGAGAAGAGCGGTTTTGCAGTGTACGATATATTGGGGACCATAGCCTCTTTATATTGTATGGCCAGTATGGTTTCACATTATTCCATTAATGGACCATCCAGACATCCACCTGATCCAAGCCCATATCACTTAAATAATTAATTATTATTCTTGGGTTATTTGTTTTGTTTGTGGAATGCTAGATTAATATACATTTATTAAAACAACTCATATATTTGTTTACCCAGTTTGGTCCAAAACTGACCTAGTCTGAGTGAGAGAGTAGTCCTCTGTTCCACTATAATGATGAGTAACTTTACGAAAGAGATATCAATGGGTTACAAGAATAAGTCTCCCGCCTAATTCTACCCAAAGTTCCAATCTCTTCCCGTGACCAAGAAACTCAATCCTAATAGTGTTTCTCAAGGTGAATCAACCTCAACCCTAGTGTTTGTTGCTAAGAGCGAATTCTATACAAACCCTAGTTTGTTATTTGTTTCCATACCCTTGTTTTCAGCGCCTCTATCTCAAGATTTACTCTGATACTAGGTCTATATTTATAGTAAAAGTATCGCTTAAAATTTGGAACAAATCTGCCTTGAAAAATACGTTTCTGTTTTTCGCCTCCAATGCACCATCGTGGCACGTTGCAATCCCATCGTGACACGATTTTTCCAATTACTTGCTTCAGGAACTTCTTCAACAATCGTGGCACGTTGTTTCTCCAACGTGTCACGATTTCTCTAGAACCTGATTTTAAGTCAACTCCCACAGTCACCAAATATTTTTCATATTAAAAATGTCTCAAATTAAATGTGTTATAATCTATCATTCTTGTCGCATCAATAGTAAGTGAGATCTAAAACAAATTTTATTATATGAGGTCTTTTTTACCTGGATATGAAGCGATTTTGCTAACAAAATTTAATGAATTTTTTTACTTGTATAAGTCGATATTGTATGTAATTTATAACATAAAATTAAGGATTTAATTTGTATAAGTTGATATTGTAATTTTTTTTACATACATTCAATTAAATCACCTGATGTATTATTACATGACAATTAATATCTACAACTAAGCTTAATTAGTAAGCAAAGCCGTGTACAAGCATGAGTCCATGTTGCTACCACATTTTTGTGACCCTATTGCTACTACATTTTGTACTTGACTTCTATAGGCTATTTGTGACAAAACCAAGAAGAATCTTCTAGAGGCTTTCAACATTCAATGTCATCTACACCTATTTAAAAGCATTTTTGTCATTAACAACTAGTGTGTATACCCATTTATACTTTTTATATCAAATTGTGTTAAATTTAACAAAAGGTTCTAAACGTATATTATAAATGCGAAAAAAGACACATAAAAATAAGAGAATTTTTAAGCTTCATGGTGCTAATAATAAGAGCAATAAAAACCGGTTAAAAATACAATGTGATGTTCTTCAACATTAGTGACATAGATACGATACTCTGGTATAAATTAAATATACAATGTCATGTTAGTTCAAAACTTACATGTGCAATTTGTGAATAGAATCTAAATCATTTTTAACGTCTTAAAAGTGGGTATCTAATTAGTAGCCTCAAAGTTAGGAAAAAAAACTCGTTTGTTTTTGCAATGACGATTCTTTATGAATATAACAATAGAAACACTATTTGACACATATGAAGCTTACCAAATATTTCCTCTAAAACAAATTGTGGAATAAAATGAAGCATTAGAGAGGAATCGCCATCTTTTACAACATACATAATTCCTTACATGTGGAACAAATTGTACTAATTGTGGATAGAGACGGAGGGGAGATAGAGAAATGGGATGTGGACATTGCAATATTCCAATGCTTCCACATGCATGAATTAGAGCAAAACAATTTTGGTAATGCAAACTTTAATTAAACGTTGTATAAGAGAAATGGGAAGTGGGCCGTGAAATAGAAGTGGAAGAGGTGCATAATTGCATTTCTATTAGAAGATTGGTTAAGAGAATAATGAGTGATGAATTTTTCATTTTAAAAGTTTTTGGTTTGGGAAAGAGTACAACGTTGTTTTCTTTATTTTGGGTTTTTTTTGTTAGTATCTTTGATTTGATGCATTACAAGAAGGGTTAGCTAGCTTGTTAACTTGCCTAATTATAGTAAGTTGGATTTGTAATGCAATGATATTTAATAAAATTACATTATATCTGTGTTATGGTGAACATGATTTAATGCAATTGTCTTAATTAAGTGTCTTGATTAATCTTAATTGAGTTCTCTGTTGGAACCCTATTATGAACAACAAGGTCTCGAATGTTCCCTCCAAGATTTTGGTAGTTGGAAAAGAGGTTTCTCAGAAAAACAGTGTAAAAGAATATCACCTTTCAACGAATATTCAAGTTATTACTTAAATACTCCCCAGTGATTTGGATGCATGAATAATGAATTGGAATGGTTGATCACGAAGGTTGTGAAAGAGTAAAGTTGGTTATTTTATTTGAATTTTTTATTCTTGGGTTATTTTTTTAGTATATTTTATTTTGGTAAAGCTAGAGCTACGACGTTAATTATTTAATGTTGTTCTTTCCGTGATTGAACATGATTGACTTCGAGGTTTTTTTATTTTATTCTATTACTTGAGACCTTTGCTTTGCAACACAATTCTGTTAATTAAATTACAACTATGTTTGGTAAGATATTTAATTTTCTTGAGACCTTTAATTCATGAGTCAATTGATGATTGAACGGATTCATGGATATATAAACAACATAGATTATAACATATCACAGCATTCATTCAATCAAGTACTAACCATGTGGTATACACGTTCTACAGTGGTAAAATCTAAAAAGAAATAATAAGGTATCAAAAGATTTCACATTCATTTTGATACCACAATACACTTTTGAGAGATAATTATGGGAAATACACACAATTTCAGCAGTGGAAGTCAAACTTTGACCATCAGAAGAAGATCTTGCAAATCTGCGAAAGGAAAAAAAAAAACTGCCAACAAATAAAAAATAAAATCAATCAAAACAATAACATTATATATAATCAATGATTATAATTAAAGGTGGATTAACAAAATTAAGAACACTTACTGAACCAATCACAACGGAATTGCGATTTTCTGCAAACCAGGCAAGGAGTTGTTCTCGGTTGGTAGGTGGTGGTGGTGGTGGTGGTGCTTGGTCGGAGGAAGGCAGTGGTTGCTGATCGGAGGAGGAAGCCGGAGAAGGTGGAATTAATTCAATTTCTGACATCAAAGACACTGCTAGAAATCTAATCCTTGAAAATAAATCTGTAGTTAACTGTTGTGGTGGATTTAGATTTGCGGCGGAAGACTGTGGTGGTGGATTTGCGGCGGAAGACAGTGGTGGTGGACTTGCAGAAGCGGCGGAAGTGGTGGAAGTGGTAGAAATTGAATCTGTAGTTAACTGTTGTGGAGGATTTGCGGAGGATGACTGTGGTGGTTGATTTGCGGCGGAGGAAGACAGTGGTGGTGGTGGATGTGCAGAAACAGTGTCAACATCAATTACGACGTCCGGCGAAGGAGCGTCGTCGTGAGGAATAGCAGGGTTGGAGCGTGAGAGCTCCACAAGTTCCGATCCAATATCTCCACCGAAGGTATCGTCATTCTTGGAAGAAGAAGAAGACCGAAAAAGAAAGAGATCATCTTCTCCTCCATGGATCTTTGCACCACAAGGCAGAAGCACTATTAAAGCTGCAGCGAAGAGAAACAAAAAACGAAACCGAACGGCGTTAGCGTTAATCGCCATAGTGAGATTGGAATTGTGGGGAGTGTGATGGATGAATAAATAGAGGGAAAGGTGTGTAGGTCCCCTGCTGCTGCAAGTGGAAGGCGCTGCTGATGCTACACATGACAAAGCGGGGTGATGTAAAAAAACATCATTAAGGGGATTTAAAAATCAAATTTAAATTTTGTGCACACAAAACCGTGGTTAGTGATAGATGTGATGTTTGTTAGATTATGACATAAAACTTAACATTAAAATGGAATATTAATAATATTTTTTATTTGAATTTGAATATCATTTTTTTATTTGTACATTCGGTACTTTCTTTTTAATAGTTAATAGAAAACCTTCTTTTTTTTTGTTAAAATATTATCCTTGTCTTTGTTTATGTTTTGGGTTCGAACAAATTAATATAATTCGACCTTGTCTGTGGATCAATCGATATTTTTCACAAATTTTACGAACAGAGGCTCCTACTTTCATATTTTTAATTTAACTCCTAAACTAAAATTTAATGCTAAATCTATATATTGGAAGAAAATAGGTCTTCCTTACATTCGGGTCCAATACGCTGTTGTATCCTTGCAGATATCTCTCTTTCTAACTATACAATTGCTAGTACACTTATTGTGATTCCCAATACAAGAATCAAAATACTTGTAAAACAGCTTATTTAAGAAAAACAGCTTATTACGATCTCATTTTAAAAAACAACTTATTCAAAACAACTTAGTTATGCATGACTCATCCCTTGTTGGATTGGAAGTAAATTAAAAGAGTTGCGAGTTTTAACTTATTTGGAAGTTTACCATTTGAACTTTGCTATCTACAAAACATTCAACTTTTTAATCTCTCGTTGAACAAATTACCTGGACGGGTTCCCAAATGTATTAAAAATTTCACTTCAATGAACCAAAAAGGTCCTTCATGTTAGAACAAACACTAAGTTCTATGCAGCAGAAGTGCTTATAGAAATAAGTTGTTTTTAAGCAAGATGAGAAATAACAAAAAGTTGTTAAAACTAAAAAATAACCTGTTGTAAATTAAGCAGAATATATTGCAAGCATTGTCAAGCAATTTGGCTTGATTCATTGATGAGAGAACTGAATTGTGAAGATAAAAAACCTCTTTTTTTGAGCAGAATTTATACACGAATCTATATTCTAACTCATATATAGATACGGCTACCTAATTTTGTTTTTATTTTATATATGTATCTATATTATTACTCATATATCAATAATAATAAGGGTAACTTGTTTTATTTTATACAAGTGTAGACATTTTTACTTGCTGGCTCGGCTATAACACACGCACTCAACTAGTGGGGAAATTAATATATGAATACGTCACTCTCTCGATTATTTTACTATAATTAAGGAGATCATATGAATAAGACAGTGTGCTACTTTAATCTATTATTGGTCATCAAATATTTAAGAATGCGACGCAAATTTCCTCATGATATATAGGGAGGGCCCTCCTCTTCATGTGCTTTTCCTTAGTCCTTTAGTCCTCATGTGAAAATAAATCAAATAATCCATAGACACTAAAACAAAATAAAATATCGCAGAAGTTAAGAATATCACATTTTATAAAATTATCTCAATTTTTAGGATAATAAATATCACCAATATTTTTAATATTAGCGAGGCCCATTATTAGGAACAAAGGGCACAAAAAAATATCACTAATTTCTTCGATAATAATTTTTTTTCTTCACATTATTAAAAACAACCAATTTTTTTATAGGACAGATGTATATAGAAATATTTGTGTTATACGTCAGTATATAAATCAAATCGCACCAAAAGAGCCAAACAAGTTAAGAAAGTTTTACCATGTACCTTTAAATTTAAGGCTAAAACACACCGCAAAATGACCAAAATGATTTTGTTCTTTTATTGGAAAGGAAAAAGGCTAAAGAGCTCACTTTTAATTTGACATACAATATTAGGGTCAATTTTAGAGCAAAAGTTTTTATTTCTGGGTTATTGTTTTAGTATATTTTATTTTAGTAAAGCTAGAGTTACAACGTTGATTATTTAATGTTGTTCATTGTGTGATTGTGTGTGATTGAATATGATTGATTTGGGGCACATAAAACAATATCATGTCAACGGTCCTTCTCAATTGAGCCTACATTCTCTCTGTTGTTGTTAGTTATTTCATTAGAAACAAAAAGAAGTGTCCCTGACACGAACGTGTGTATAAAACAAGTGTCCCTGCTTCGGGAAAGAGTACAAGGATGTTTATTTAATTTTGTTCCAGGTTTTTTGTCAGTATCAAACAACCTGAAGAGTACAAGGATGTTATTTTCAGGTTTTTTGTATTGTCTTAAAACTATTAAAATCCTTCTCAAAGGATTGTCTTATAATTAATAGATCTTTCTCAATTGAGTTCTCTTTTCGAACCCCATTAATTGTCTTTATTTATATATCAACACATGTACCAAATTTTATATATATATATATATATATATATATATATATATATATATATATATCAACACGGATACCTAATTATTTTAATTTATACACGAGTCTATATTTTTACAAATATATCAATATCAATTATCATTGGTAAGGTATGTATGTTATTTTACTTTCATTTTTCATTTAACAAGCTTATACTGTTTATTACTTTAATATTCTCATATATCCACAAGAGAAGAAAGACGGTGGACGTTGTGGGTCCTTTCTTCACATAACTTTCCCTAAATCACGTCGAAGTTTACTCAACTAAAAGTGAGTTTACATTGATAAACAAGTGTTTGGATGTTTTTTTTATAAATCAATTCTTGGGTCCAAACTCTATTCCAACTGAAGCTACAAATAGTAAATCGATTTTGATAGTTTAAGTTGCCCAGTTCCCTAACTGCCCTTCCCTATTTTTTTTAAAAAAAATTATAGCCTTATATTATTAGTACTTTGTACTAGAAATGGGATTTTAAACGCATGCCACATGACTTTTTTTTATAAGCAATAAAATAATAGCAAATGTGTGTGTGCAAATTCTCTCAAAAAAAACGTTATTCAATATTTTTTTTTTAAATTGACACTATTTTTTTTTCGAAAGAAATTTACACTAAGTTATTACCTTATAATATTTATGTTTATCATCAATTTAATATTAATTTGTTTGTGCTAGTTTGCTAATTTAGTATTTTTATCATCAATTTAATCAAAAATAAATAAAGGATAAAATAAACAAATAAAGGAGAAAATGAAATTTAATATCTATATAAAACATGTTAAAAGTTAAAACTCATTTTGGTAATTTACATATCCAAAAACAATTTTGACACAAAATATCCAAACAGTATCTTTCATATAAATCACTTCTACTATGAAGCATTCAAACATAAATCAATTTACACTTAACTCACTTTTGATCAAAATCAATTCAATCAAAATTAATTTTCGCCACCGCATAACCAAACACACGTTAAATCTATGAAATGGCATACCATTTATGAATGGGAGATGTTATGCTACGATGATGGAATAAATAAAAAGTAAAAAGTGGAAAAAGAGAAATGAAAAAGATGGCCATCACACATACAAATTACAATGAACCTAAGAAGTAATATTTTTTTACTTATAATTATAATAATGACAGTAGGGAGTATACTATTCAAAGGTTTTTAGTGTACAAAACAATAGGAGGAGATATGAATACCACACAAAAGATGAGACTAACACCATAAATTGTGAAATTAATATCAGTCAATATAGGTCACACGACAACTGCTATACACGCGACACATGACAGACAAGTGGGACATTTGAGTTACAAAAGTCAAAGGATATAAAAGGACAAAATTAAATTTTGTAAACACAAAAAGAGGTAAGCATATGGTGCACAAAAATAATTGAACCAACATCTGCAACCAGCTTAAGTCCTAACTCCAACCAGCAGAAGCCAAAAAGAATAATATGAGTTGGTCACCACATGAAACCCAAACTTTGAAAATCAGTGATTTTCACAACAGATCCAGATTAATAGATTATCATCTCCAATTTTACAACTAAGAAAATCAACAAACAGGATATGCTTCAGCTTGGTGTCTATCAAACATCAAGGGTGCGCCATTTCAAAAGAGTTTATATACTTTCCAAGTACTAAAATCAATCAACAAAACTAACACAAAAAAAAACAGAACTTTGCAAACTATAACTAAGTAAAATTTTCACAACGTTCCGATTTTGGCCCCTAACTTTTTTAAACAACATATCATTTTATTAGTTACATAATTTGATCAAGAGTTAAAATAACATGAAGTCAAAATACATCACAAGATAATAATTAGTTTAATAATAAACAGACCTAATTTCATATTACTAACTTTTCCAAGATGTATATATAGAATTAGAATAATTAATGTCTAAATTTTGTTGTTTGATATCTGATACAAAAGGTCTTAATTGCATCATTCAAACAAAAAACTAAAAAGGGGATCTAATTGCATATGAAATTGAACACACAAAATTACCTGTGAGAGTGAGAGTACAATAGAGAGATGTTCGACAATGTCATCGAGCTTCGAAATACTCACGGCGACCACGACTTCCAGCACAGTGGTCATACGATGGGATCACAGATAGAGTACTCGACCTAGAATAGCTAGTCCATTAAGGGTTTCATTTTAAATTCTTGGTCGTGCTTCGTTTCATCCGATATAAGATTTCCTAGCAAAAAGTTCTAAACTAGATTATTGAGGGACTCTTTGGTTGTTTGCAAAATGGATGGTGAGGTTTGTTGTCCAAAAAGATTTTGAGGGGTTTGAATATAATATTTTGGCCCCACTTCTTTTAAATCAATTCCTGCAACAAAATTTGAATGGGTTTTGGTCCCTCGTAAAAATGAAATCAATTCTTGCAACAAAATTTGTTTTTTAATAAGGTTCTTGGCCCCAATTTTTTTGCCTATGTGTCTGATTTTTGCATACGTGTCACTTGTTGACTGTTTAATTGTGCTCATGTGGCAGACACATGTAAAATGATCTCATTTTAATCATTTTAAATCAATTTTTAAAAAACAAAAAACATATTTACTTAATCAAATTAAAACAAAATAATTTTTATTAATTGAAAATATTTATATAACTAAAGGATTAGGGGGAAAATTTTAGGGTTTCTCATTTCCCCCTTTTCTTCTCAATCGTTCCATATTCATCCTTGCCTTTTCATCATCCATTCAAATCAAACTCATCTAAACCGAAATCTAACACAATCGATTCGTCTTCGGTTTAGGTATGTTGCACGATATAGTTTCCTTTTCGTGTTCCTGTTCATCGTCTTTGTTGAATCCGTTTTCCCCTTTTTCGTTAATGTATGGCTGCGATTTGCAGGTTCTTCTTGAAGTTTGGTGAAGCTGCAACCGACGGCTAGGATCTTGTTAGGGTTTCTTTATATTGTACGTTTTCCTAAAAAACAATATCTTTAATGTTGAAAATAGTAGTAGTTGTCTGTATTTATGCGTTGTTTTGTCGTTTTCCTTGTGGGGACCAAAGTGGAAATTTTTTTGATTTTTTTTTGTTGCATTTTGCATGTGTAGCATGTCTGTAACTGTTGGGTTTCATCATGTAGGGTCTATTGCAAGGGATTGGCTTATTTATTACAAAGATGGTGTAGAGTCAGTCATAGATGTTTATGTAGATAAGTTTTTCTATTTTGAAGCTAGAGGAATAGTGGATGAGTTAGTGAAATAGTTTAAGTATGGGGAGGGTTATAGGTTGTGGTGGCAAGTTGATGAAGATGTTGGGTTTAAACTGTTTAGGTTGGATGAAGTTGCTACTATGATGATGGAATATGCAGCAAGAAAAAGATGTAAGGTTACCATATCTGTTGAGCATGATGTGGTTGATAAGGATGTTCAGATTAGTGTACCTAGGTGTGTTGATGCAGATGACATGTCTAAGGATAAGGGTAATGAAAAGTCTGGTGCAGAGGTTATGTGTAAGGATAAGGGAAGGGCAAGGAAAAGGTTGTTGAGAATGAAGAGGAAGATGTAGCATATGATAGTGGAGTTTCAAGTAGTGAGGAGGATGAGGTCAGAGGTGTTACACTTGATGATAGTAAATATAAAAGAGGTTTGGGTTTGGATGATGGTTTTGGATTGGATTATTCCCTACCTATGAATGGAACAAATAGAGTGATTATTGAAGGTAAAGAATATAGAGTGAAAAATAGAGCATGCAAACATCCAACCAAGAAAAATACAACAGTTGCAAGTGAAGGTCCTGTTCTATTAGATGATGTTCAGATTGATGGTGGTTATGAAAGTGATAAGTTGGGTAATAGTGACCCTGATGATTCTGATAGGAAGAAAGATCTTATATATGAGAGGTTTAGAAAGACACAACTTTGTAAGACATTTCAGTTCAAGGTTGGAATGGAGTTCAATTCTACTAAGGAGTTCAAAGAAGCAATAATTGAATGGACAATATTGAATGGATATGAGATAAAGTTTGTGAAAAATGACTTGATAAGATGTAGAGTGATTTGTAAAATTAGGGAAAAAGAGGATTGTATGTTTTTGGCTTTATATAGTCAGGTGAGTGGCCAACACACTTATAGGATTAAGACATGGGATGAGGACCACACATGTCTTAAAGTAGGTCAAAATAGATCTGCCACATCCAAGTGGGTGTCAAAAGATGTTGTGCCAGCTTTGATGTCTAATGAAGAATTGAGGGTCACCACTATAATGAATGACATGAGGAGGGATTATGGTGTGGGAATAACATTTGGGAGGGCATGGAAAGCTAAGATGATAGCCAGGGAAATCATTGATGGTGATGCTGCAAAACAATACTCTAACTTATGGAGATATGCAGCTGAGATTAAAAAGGCTTCAAAGAAGAACACAATGCAAATAAATGTTGAAAGAGTGGGACCAACATTTTAGCCTAAATTTAGATCTTTCTATTTTTGTTTTGAAGGTTGTAAGCAAGAGTTCTTGAATGGTTATAGACCCTTCATAGGTGTGGATGGATGTCACTTGAATACACAGTATGGTGGTCAACTCTTGATAGTGAAGGTGAGAAAAACACAAGAATGGGGGTTGAATTGTGTTAACTTTTTCGAGTCTCTTTAAAAAGATTGGATTCTGTTTTCCAGATCAGAGTCCGATAGAGTTCAGGTTCTGATAAGGAGTTCAGAGTCTGTGCAGCGGAATAAGTAAAGAGATAAGGGAAAGAGAGAACACAAGCAATTACACAAGTTCCTTCCACAAACCGGAAGTAGTCATGTCCCCCTTGCAATTCCAAGGAGAATTCACTAAAATGTAATTCAAATTACAAGTTGCTCAAGCACACAGCAAGAGACTTCCAATGCTCAAACACACAAGCAAGAGACTTCTAACACAATTTACAGAAAATTGAATAAGAGTTTGAACACTTGATATACAATCAGTGATGTTCACAAATACAAAACAAAGGAGAGACTCTGTTTTCTGTTACACTTAGAAATTCTAGGATAAAGAAGTTTGTAAGAATTTTCTAAGTTGTTGATGTGTTTGGCTTGACTCAGGCAGTATTTTAATATATGTGTAAGAGTTCTAAGTCAGTCAGTAACAATTCTTCAAGTCCTCTTTTCTTTATATAGAGCATCAAAGTCCATTAATCCTTTAATCATCATAGATGTATTTAATGATTTCTTGATCCATAGTCGAAATCCTTTTTTGCATTCTTGGTGTGGACATTGAATTTTGGGTTTGCTCTAACAAACCTTCTGAACTCCTTCTGGGTCCATACATATGAACTTCAGAATGTTTCTTCTGGGTTCCTTCCTTTTTGACAGTTGTACTTTATGTTGAACATTCTGATGTTCTTAAACATTCTAATGTTCTTCAACACTTTGAACCTTATGAAAATTGTTTATTTATTTCCTTCAAAAACTACTTGAAGCATATAAATGCGAGATCATTTGTTTTGACAAACAAGATGATTCTTTCTTTGAAGTCCAAAAGAATATTTCTTTGCATCTAGTTCATCATTTCTTGTCACCGATGACTTCAAATATTCTTGTTTATCCATAAAGTAATCCTTTAATATTTCTGGAATATTATGGGTTAATGTTCATGATCATTATGAACTCTATTCATATGAACATTCTGAACTCTGAACTTCTTATCTTTAGAAGCTATGGAAGTGTGATACTTTGAGGAGGTTCTGAGAATCTTCCTAACTTGTATGCATATTTCCTTTTATCTTGTTTACCCAGGGAGGATCTTCAAATCATATAACATAAAACTCAATGTGGGTTTTTGTCACATAACTAAGTTCTTCCATCATGATTCAAGTTCTTCCATCATGGTTCTTGAGCTATGAATCTTCATGGAGATATGATATTGTTGTTTCAACTGATGATATACTCATTCTTTCATTGTTGAGTAGATATAATGCACTTATTGATGTGAGTGGCTTCTAACTTATCCACTTGTGTGATTCTCGTTCTTTTAACAAAATCTCAAGTGCAACCATCAGTAGATCACCATTCTTAAAACTTATTATTTATTCCACGAGGTTTGTTATCATTAAAACATTCATCAAAAAGATTTTTGCTTCAACAATGTTAATCTGCAGCTGTGAGAATAGTTTCATGATCTTCTTAAATTGCCCTTTCTCCTTCTTTTTCTTCTTTGCTAAATGAGGATAAGGAAGCTTCACATATGATGGAACTTCCTGTTTCTTGTTTCCATCTTTTAATAGTTGGATCTTAGACTTCCTCAACATTGAATCCACATCTATTAAAGGATCACTTTTTTCTCCCTCGTCATTTTTTTCCTTCCTTTCATTTTCAACTACACCATTATCAGTTTCTTTTTCAACTACAACCTCTTCAATATTATTTTCAATTACACCATTTTCAATGTCCTCTACTACTACTTCTTCACTATTCTTTGTAGCTTTTGGAACTAAAGGTGTTAAAACCTTTTTCCTCCTCAACTCAATAGCATTACAACTCTCATTTTTATGGTTGTCTTTAGTGCTACTTGTGAATCCTCCCTTAGTTTGATCAACCAGTTACTTTGCTATCTTCCCAATCTGAGTTTCAAATATTTTTCTTGCTGCCTCATTATTCTTCCTTTCAGCCTCTTGACTTGCTTTGATTTCTTCAAGGTTAGCTTGAGTCATTTTTACAAAATTAGTCATGGCATCTTCAAAAGTTGATGGCTTTCTTTGCTGCTGTTCTAGTTGTTGTTGTTGAGGTTGAGGGTTATGTAATAGTGGATTCATGGTGTTGGTGTTAGAATAGCTTAGGTTCGGGTATCTTGCATAACATGGGTTGAAGGTGTTAAAATAAGGGTTTCCCTTCTAAAAAATTTCTATACAGTTGGCTTCTTCACTCTGAGCTCCGATACACACTCACCATTTGTATGTCCCTCACCACAAAAATCACACCTAAGGGTTGTAGCTTGTTGTGGTTTAGGTTGTTGTTGTTGTATCACATGTATGGTTAAGGCCTCTAGTTGCTTGTTCATGGCTACTTGGTAAGCTAGTATGGCATTACCCTCGCTTATCCCAAAAACTCCCATTTTACCTTTCTCTTTATCGGCACGGTACTCATTTTGGGCTATGTTTTCTACAAGGGTTTGGACTTCACGGTCAGTTTTTACTCTCATGCTTCCCCCAGTTGATGCATCCAATATCATTCTATGGTTATGAGTCAACCCCTCGGTGAAAACTTGCATTTGGACTTTCTCACTAAGGTCATGTGCGGGACATCTCTTAAGTAAAAATTTAAATCTCTCCCATGCATCATATAAAGACTCATTCTCACCTTGCTTAAAGCTGGTAATCTCAGTTTTCTTCTCCCAATATTTGGACATATGAAAGAATCTCAAGAAATTTCAATTCAAGTTCCTCCCAAGTTTGAATGGTTCCACTACGAATGGACAACAACCCATCCTTAGCCCTCCCTGTTAAAGTAAAGGCAAACAACCTAAGCTTCTTTTGATCTTCTATGATATTAGCTTGTGGTACACAAAATTGACAAGTCTCATAAAACCGGCTCAAGTATTCATGTGGGCTCATGATGTCTCTTCCATCATACTGGTTTTCCTTCAGCTCGTTATGGACATAAGTTTTGATGTCAAAGGCTACTGGATTAGCTGGTTGGAAAACATGAGTGAGGTGACCACAGTTGGCCTCCAAACCATAATCTCCCATTAAAGTTTTTGGTGGTACAAGTTCTCCCATTTTGATAACAGGAGCAATGATTGTCTCATGTTTAAAGAAAGTTGGACCTGTGTGTTGTGTTATGTAACTAGGCTCAGCTGAATGAGCTAACCGGACTGCCCTTCAATTTGCTTTTGCCGTCTTCTCGATATCAGGATCATACAACAAGTTTCCTGGCTGCACTCTACCTCGCATAAACAAAAAAGGAATACCTTAATAGCACTTGCACAATAAAGAATTCTAATGAACACTGAAACAATGTATAAATTTTCTGACAAAAATTAAATTGCAGAAATCCTAAATTATAACGCAATTGCCTTGTTGAAATAATTCAAGAGTCCCCGGCAACGGCGCCAAAAACTTGATAGATATTTAGCAAGTGGATTAAAAACTATCGAAGTAATAATAAAATTCGTATCCACGAGGACCGTGTTAATCTCAATGAAACAATAACGTTATTAAATAATATGTGTAAATTATTTTGGTTGCCATAGGCAGTAGATTTGATTGCATAAAATTAAATAACAGAATATAAAGATTTGTTTAAAAAAAAAAATTTATATATATATATATATGTGCTCGCGATTTTCGGGTATCAAAATCATTAATCGGATTTGAACCTTTAATCTTTGAACTCTCAACTTTTATTCGCGGGAAGGGAAAAAGTGAGTAAAAACCCTTATAAGACCTTGGATTCGGGGGTTGGTTTCGATTGGGGAAGGTGTTAGGCACCCTAACCGACTATGGTATCCCATAGGAACCTTCTACCTATTCTCTAATCTTGCGCTAAATTAATTTTACTTATTAAAAAAAGTTTAAGAGTTTAAGTGAAAGAAAGGAGAAAGATGAAGCATGTTTTTGGTTATTTTTATTGATTTGGAAGGGTTGAAACCCTTTGCCTACTTACCCAAATAAATCGGGATCAAAATCAAGTAGTTCGGCTAAAGAACCTTTTTGATGAGTTGAATTGATTTTAATATTTTTTGAAAAAAAGATTTTAAGAAGAGCTGAGAGGCCTCAAGGCATGAGAAGAAAATACGATGAAGTTGGTTAATTTTAATTGCAAGAAATCCATGTCTGATGTGGATATTAAATTGATTAACATTTGATTAAGGAAAATAAAAGGAAAAACACTTGGGTTACAAGCCAAGGTTTACTTTAAAGAAGTTTGAATTTGATTTTTTTTGATTTTTTTTTTAATAAAAATATTTTCCTAAACTAACGATGAATTCGCATAACGGCGGAAAAATAAATAAGCGTAAAGCGATAAATAAAGTGGAGTGTCGGTGCGCGTGTCAGTGCGTGTGCCGGTTACATATTACATACCCTAAATACATTCTATGGTCTCAAAAAGAAAAAAAAATGCGCGAAAATAAATTACATCCTTTCCCTAGTTATACACACTAAGTAGGATGAAAATAAATACATAACAAAAATTAAAAGATACATGAAATTATGCTAGAGATATTGCAAAACGAAATACACAGAAATATTAAGCATAAAAAGAATATCACATACTAAGAATACCTATCAAATAAAATGTATGACATTAAGTATGTTTTAAAAAAAAAAATACGAAACGCAAGTTTTCGAAAACAAACATTAAAACAAACTTAACTAGGAGACTAGAAGATGCATGAGGATTAAGACGTTTAAGAATGCTTGACACATAGTTAAAAAGAAAATATTAGTTAGAAAAAATGCATGAGTTTGAAATTAAATCATTAAGTAAACTATACAATGCATGATGTTTAAAATGCTAACTAAATAAAATGCATAAGATAGGAATTAAACTATTAAATAAATTAAAAGATAATAAATGCATGATAATTAAAACATTAGACAAAATAGAATAGTATGAAATGTTACTTCAAAGCCTAAAATGAACTAAAAATATAAGAGATAAAATTTAAATAAACCAAATAAAAATGCATGATATGAAAATTAGGACACTAATAAAAAAAATGCATGAAGCATAGTTCAAATGTCATAAAAAAAATGCATGAAATGATAAAGAAATACTACAAAAATATGTGTAGGGAGGGGGTGCAGGCAGCAAGCTGGGAGGTGCATGCAGTAAGCAGAAAGACACAAAACAAAGCTGGGCTTAGTTAAAACAAACCGGGTCGGTTTATGGGTAAACCGCCCGGTTCTTTAATGAATAAAGATGATGGCCAAGTGATTTTACACCATTTTCTTTTAAAAAAACCCATCCCATTTTCGGTTTTAGAGAGAGAGGGAGCAACCTCTCTCTAAAACTCAGCCTCCTTCTCCGATCCACTCCTTTACTCCGGCGCGGTGGTGGCCGGCCCAACAGGGCGGCGCCGCTGCGTCGGAAAATTCAAAGTTGTCTGATTCAATTTTTTTTTACATTTTTAAATATCCATTTTCTTCTACTTCTCAAATCTGAACTTAGTTTTTTGAAAAGAGGTCTCAATCGGAGTAGATCTAGACTTGAAGCTCAACAAAGGTTTGTACAAAAACGAAAAAAAAACATGGTAAATACCTCTAGTAGTTCCGATCTGCTCGTTTCTTCCTTTATTTGAGTTTTTTTCGAGCCTTTCTTCTTCCTTTCCGATCCCTTTCCTTGCGTTTTTCGTTCGGTTGTGTCTGTACCGTTCGGTTTTCGCGTTTTCCGTCGTATTCCGGTTCGGTTCGGTTCGTCCCCTTTGTGTCCCGGTTCGGTTCGGTTCGGTGTTAATCCCTTTGGCTTGTGTTTTGTTCAAAAATGTCAAGTTTGTGATGAGTAGTGTTGGTTTTGGTACGGATTTGTGGTTTATGAAAGTTTGGATGATTGGTGTTCATGAATGTTCATGAAGGTTCTTGAGTATTTTATGAGTTTTGATACAAAATTTTGGAAAGAGAAAGTGATTTTGTGTTTTTTGATGATTTTTGACTTTTCTGACTTGATTGTGACTGATTCTGACCCTTCTGACTCTAGGGACCATTCTGACGCGTGAACAGTACTTTTATAGTACTGAGTCTCTGATACACTGAAAATGACGAAAATACCCCTGCTGTTTCTTGGAGAAAAAGTTGGACAGGACCAATGACAAAATGAAAAGTGTACTGAATGACTAAAAAAAATAAAATCTGATAAATAACTTAATAACAACAACTAAATAAAATAAAAAAAGAAATCTTTAAATAAATGAATAAAGGAAAAAAAAAATGTCCCGTCGGAACCAAAAAATGAGGTATTTTAAAATACCTCTCTGCCGAAATTTCGTCTGATACGACTGAAATACGCGGCTTTTTTACGCTAATAAAAATAAAAAAACAACGACGTGAATAAAATGAACTTTAAAGACGTAAACTTTTACGCTAAACTAAAATACGCACAAAACGCGAGTAAAAATTAAAAAATTAATACGCGAGCGACATTAAAAAGTACGCGACGAAAGAAAAATAAATGCGATCACGATTCGAATAAAAACAGATATTACGGGAATTAGCGCGCGAACGAATGAAAACGATCATCGTACGAATAAAAAATAAAAAATAAATTGGTCAAAATTTGGGGTATGACAGATGCCCGTATTTAAGTTTCTCCGTCATGAGGATTTAAAAAAGACGAAATTTTTTGAAACGACGGGTCGAAGAGACTTAAATATCAAGTACACCAATTTTGACCGACTCAGAAATCGAGAAAGTTCTATGGATGCGATGATATGAGTTGTCTGTTATGCAAGTACGAATGCGATGACAACGCAAATACTAACTCGAGAACCAAATAAAGTGTTACTGGGGAGGAAAAGATGTCTTTTATCGTTACTGCGATAAAGACGAACAAAACGAAATGAAAAACAGCCCATTACCTTTACTGGGGTAACGACGAACACACGAAGGGTAAAGCTGTCAATTACCTTTACTGGGGTAACGACGAACATACGAAGGGTAAAACTGTCAATTACTTTTACTGGGGTAACGACGAACATACGAAGGGTAAAACTGTCAATTACCTTTACTGGGGTAACGACGAACATACGAAGGGTAAAACTGTCAATTACCTTTACTGGGGTAACGACGGACATACGAAGGGTAAAACTGTCAATTACCTTTACTGGGGTAACGACGAACATACGAAGGGTAAAACTGTCAATTACCTTTACTGGAGTAAAGACGAACATACCAAATGAAATACCAGTCATTACCTTTACTGGGGTAAAGACGAACATACGAAATGAAATACCGGTCATTACCTTTACTGGGGTAAAGACGAACATACGAAATGAAATACCGGTCATTACCTTTACTGGGGTAAAGACGAACATACGAAAGGTAAAACTGTCAATTACCTTTACTAAGGTAACGACGAACATACGAAGGGTAAAACTGTCTATTACCTTTACTGAGGTAACGACGAACGTACGAAGGGTAAAACCGGTCATTACCTTTACTGCGGTAAAGACGAACATACAAAGGGTAAAACTGTCTATTACCTTTACTGGGGTAACGACGAACATACGAAGGGTAAAACTGGTGATGCGTTACTATTACTGAGGCAACTTTGCTAAACAAATACAGGGTACAAATGAATACTCTTTGTACGAAATGTAGCTTCAACGAGATACTGGGGAAAAAAGAAGGGTGAGACCTGCCACTTGAAAGAAACTTGATTGGTAAGCAAACCGAAATGAACACATTGGTGATGACAAATTTTACTGGATACACATGGAGTAAGACACACAGGTAAAATACATATGAATGATATCAGTATGCATGATATGTATGCATGAATGAATGAACATGTATAAAAATATATTGGTGAAACTGACGAGACAAGGTTGGGCAGGTCGTAAGGGTAGTGACCCGGTATTACAGTGCCAACACTTAGCATTCTTCACTGGGGATAATATCACTGGAGATGAATCAAAACACAATCGGGGTACCATCCATTAACCAAACCAAAGCTGGGTAAGGAACATATAACACAAAAACTTGGCTGAGGTCGCCATTTCTGAACTGAACCAATCTTCACATAGTCATTGCTTTTTTGTATTTTTTTTCTTCTTTTTTTTTTGAAATCCCTAACTTTTGCCTGGACCGCCCTTTCGGGTTTTCAATCCACTGGGAATATATTCTTTTTTGTATGTCCCTAATTTTTGCCTGGACCGCCCTTTCGGGTTTTCAATCCACCGGGACGCTCATTTTTGGCTTAAGCCGCCCTTTCGGGTTTTCGACTTAGCAAGCTTTTCTTTTCTTTTTCTCTTTTTTTTTTTGCAAGACTATGATCCTCTTTGTTGAATCTACCTGTGTTTGAACATATGTTGACATATGTTTCCATGATACATGAATCTACAGATTAATGTTTGTCATTTTTTTTGTTGTTTTTTATTTCAAAAGAAAACATAAAAAGAATTTTCAAAGTTTTTACTTCAAGTATTGACGTTAAAAATGGAAGAAGAAAATTTGAATATAGAATAAACAAGAATTCCAAAAAGGTGCACCAGCTCAAATTAATGTAATAGGGTGGTAACCGGCCAAAGGCATGACTCCACTGATTACAAAAGTTGGAAAATGGTAATTACATGGGAAGGTACATTGAACACAATAACCACTACATTCCCTAACAACTTTGAACCACTGTTTAGATGCTTTAGTGTCAGAGGACTTCTGACAACTAAGGTGCCCCAAATGGGTGATGCTTGATCTGATGCAGTTACTTTGTCATAATCCTTAACTTTTGCATAGG
This sequence comes from Medicago arabica, assembly GCA_946800305.1. NCBI lineage: Eukaryota > Viridiplantae > Streptophyta > Magnoliopsida > Fabales > Fabaceae > Medicago > Medicago arabica. The sequence continues at coordinate 49,258,124 of OX326966.1, forward strand.
CCGCCCTTTCGGGTTTTCGACCTATCAGGATAAACACTTTTTTCAATTTTTTTCTTTTTTTTTTGTCTCTAATTTTTGCCTAAGCCGCCCTTTCGGGTTTTCGACTTACCGAGACGCTCTTTTTTGGTTTAGGCCGCCCTTTCGGGTTTTCGACCTACCGAGCTGTTCTTTTCATATATCTTTAGACAAAGTATTTCTTGACTGCATCATAATTCACAGGACGAGGTAAATCTTCTCCATCCATAGTTGTAAGGATTAAAGCACCACCAGAGAAAGCTCTCTTGACCACATAAGGACCTTCATAATTGGGAGACCACTTGCCCCTGGGGTCCGGTTGAAAAGATTTGATACACTTGATCACAAAGTCTCCTTCTTTGAATTCACGGGGATGAACCTTTTTGTCGAACGCCTGTTTCATCCTTGACTGATATAGTTGTCCGTGACACAAAGCGGTCATGCGTTTCTCTTCAATCAAATTCAATTGATCGTACCTACTCTGGCACCATTCAGCTTCAGTTAATTCAGCTTCCATCAAGACTCTCAAAGATGGGATTTCCACCTCCACAGGGAGCACTGCTTCCATACCATATACCAAGGAGAACGGGGTTGCCCCTGTTGAAGTACGCACTGAGGTACGATATCCATGTAAATCATAGGGTAACATTTCATGCCAATCCTTGTAAGTAACCACCATCTTTTGCACGATCTTCTTGATATTCTTATTTGCAGCCTCAACCGCACCATTCATCTGAGGTCTGTATGGAGAAGAGTTATGATGTTCAATCTTGAAGTTATCGCACAATTCTTTCATCATGTTGTTGTTCAAATTTGTACCATTATCCGTGATGATCTTGTTAGGAATACCATAACGGCAGATGATATTATTCTTGATGAACCGAACCACTACCTGCTTGGTCACATTGGCGAAAGATGCCGCCTCAACCCACTTGGTAAAGTAATCAATAGCCACTAGTATGAAGCGATGTCCATTAGAAGCTTTTGGTTCAATCCGACCAATCATATCAATGCCCCACATGGAGAAAGGCCACGAAGAAGAGATAACGTTGAGCATAGATGGTGGCACATGGCTTTTATCTGCATAAATATGACATTTGTGGCATTTCTTAGCATGATTATAACAATCAGCTTGCATCGTTATCTCAGTAATAACCTGCCCTCAATGCTTTCTTAGCCATTGCATGTCCACTGGAATGAGTGTCAAATGGACCTTCATGTATCTCATGCATCAATAAATCTACTTCACGTTCATCCACACACCTGAGCAACATTGCATCAAAGTTTCTTTTGTACAATACATCTTCATTCAGGAAGAAATTACCAGACAATCTTCTTAAAGTCTTCTTATCTTTGTGAGATGCTCCAAGCGGATACTCTTGAGTTTGAAGGAAAACTTTGATATCATGAAACCATGGCTTACCATCAGCAAGTACTTCAACTGCAAACACATAAGTGGGCCTTTCAAGGAACTGGACACTGATTAATGACACATCATTGTGACGATTTACTTTGATCATTGAAGACAAGGTGGCCAAAGCATCTGCCATCTGATTCTCGTCACAGGGAATGTGACGTAACTCCACTTTGTTAAAGAAAGTTAACAACCGTCTTGCATAATCTCTGTAAGGGATCAGACCAACATGGTGAGTTTCCCATTTTCCTTTGATCTGATTAATCACCAAAGCTGAATCTCCACATATATCAATATTCTTAATCCTCATATTGATTGCTTCTTCAATGCCCATGATGCAAGCTTCATATTCTGCAATGTTGGTTGTACAATCAAATCGTAGCCTTGCAGTAAAAGGGATGTGAGTACCCTCAGGTGTGATAAGGATTGCCCCTACTCCATTACCATAAGCATTAACGGCCCCATCAAATATCAAACCCCATTTAGATTCATGATCTGGACCTTCACCAAATAACGATTCATCACAATCTTTCATCTTCAAATACATGTCCTCTTCATCAGGGAAATCAAACTTAACAGGTTGATAATCTTCAACCGGTTGATGAGCCAAGTGATCTGCAAGAATACTCCCTTTGATTGCTTTCTGAGTATGGTATTCAATATCAAACTCGGCCAATAACATTTGCCAACGAGCAATTCTTCCTGATATTGAAGACTTCTCCAGGAGGTACTTGATTGGATCCATTTTGGATATCAACCAAGTGGTATGATTGATCATATAGTGCCGAAGACGTTTGGTAGCCCAGGCTAAAGCACAACAAGTCTTCTCAAGTGCCGAGTATCGGGATTCACAATCTGTGAACTTCTTGCTTAAGTAGTAAATTGCATGCTCTTTTCTACCAGTTTCATCTTGCTGTCCGAGTACACAACCCATGGAATCTTCTAACACAGTCAAGTACATGATCAACGGTCTTCCTTCAACTAGAGGGACAAGAATTGGAGGTTCTAACAGATACTCCTTGATGCTATCGAAGGCTTTCTGGCAATCTTCAGTCCAAACGATCCCTTGATTTTTTCGGAGCAGCTTGAATATTGGCCCACAAGTAGCAGTCATATTAGAGATAAATCTGGAGATGTAATTCAGTCTTCCGAGAAAACCTCTGACTTGTTTCTTTGTTTTTTGGAACGGGCATATCCCGGATAGCTCTGACTTTGTCGGGATCTACTTCAATGCCTTTCTGACTAACAATGAAGCCCAAAAGTTTCCTTGATCGGACACCGAAAGTACATTTATTACGATTCAAACGAAGCTTGTACTTTCTCAACCGTTGGAACATCTTCAACAGATACTCAATATGTTCTTCTTCAGTACCAGACTTGACAATCATATCATCCACATAAACTTCTATCTCTTTGCGCATCATATCATGGAATATCTTAGTCATACCCCTCTGATAAGTGGCACCAGCGTTTATCAAACCAAATGGCATTACTACATAGCAGAAAGCACCCCACGGCGTGATGAAAGACGTCTTTTCTCTATCTTCAGGAGCCATCTTGATCTGATTGTAACCAGAGAACCCGTCCATGAAGGAGAAAACTTTGTATTGAGCAGTACTATCAACCAATACATCAATATGAGGTAGAGGGAAATCATCCTTCGGACTTGCCTTGTTCAAATCTCGGTAATCAACACACATTCAGACTTTACCATCCTTCTTTGGAACAGGCACAATGTTGGCCAACCACTGAGGATACTTGGATGTAACTAGAAAGCCTGCATCAATCTGCTTCCGCACTTCTATTTTGATCTTGAGGGCCATATCAGGATGTGACCTTCTGAGCTTCTGTTTGACCGGAGGATATTCAGGTTTCAAAGGCAAGTGATGTTCTACCACCTCAGGGTCTAATCCTGGCATGTCTTTGAATGACCAAGCAAATATATCAGCGTACTCTCTGAGAAGTTCAATTACCTTTTCTTTAACGGTATTCTCCAACGACGCTCCAATCTTGATCTCTTTTTTATCTTCCTCAGTACCCAGATTGATCAATTCTAACTCTTCTTCGTGAGGCTGAATGATCTTTTTCAGGAATCTCATCATCCTCCTCTACCATAGCCTTGTAAACAGGAATCTCATCATCCTCCTCTACCATAGCCTCGTAAACAGGGGATTCAAAGTTGGGCAGAAGCATAGGGTCACTGTGTTCAACGGGCTTATGTATGTTCAGTCTGCACATGATTTATGATTGATTTTAGTAAATGAGTAAATGCAGACTTTTGAAATTGGTTGATTTTTAAAAGAAAAAGAGAATGATTTTTTTTGGGATTTTTCTATTACCATTTTTCCAGAAAAAGCAGTAAATAAAAATAAAAGAGTCATGATAGAAACGACGTTTTTCATTAATAACGACAATACTTGAAGATAAAACCAAAAGCCCTACATGATTTCATTTTCGTCTGGGGCAGGACGAAAAGAGTTTTCTTTTAAAAAAACGAAAAAAGTAGACAAACATATTACTCAGACAAATGCATCACGGAAGGAATATCCACATCGATCCAATTACAGCAGGCTCCTCCGGGTGTCACAAAGACAGGTGCAACCTCTTCCGACTGATCCTCAAGGATAACATTGGTTTCTGGCGGAGCATGAATAAATCCAGCACTATGGAAGATGCCCTCAGCTGGGTTGAAAATTGCACTCGACTGACTGGTAGAGAAACCGAGACCTTCTTTCCGCTTGTTCTCAGGCAGCTGTACCAACTGACCCCAGCCTCCTGCTTTACCACCTTGTACAACCTTTCGGGCGTCCTTCAAGGAGGCCATACAAGTCTCACTCTTCTTAGCAGTTCCTTCTTCCGCAGAGAACCCCTGAAATGAAGTTCCTTCCACATCATTAGCACCAATATAGGAAAAAGCAGACAAATGACTAACCAACAAAGCTGATTCACCAACTATCGTTATCAACTTTCCACAACTTACGAATTTTAGCTTCTGATGAAGAGTGGAGGTCACAGCTCCAGCCTCATGGATCCACGGTCTTCCAAGTAAACAACTGTATGAAGCTTGAATGTCCATGACTTGGAATGTGACCTTGAAAGTATGAGGGCCCACCGTAATAGGCAAGTCTGTATCTCCAATTACAGACTTCCTAGATCCATCAAATGCTTTTACCATCACTGCACTTGGCCTCAACTGAGCGCCACGGTATGCCAGCCTTTCCAAGGTAGTCTTTGCCATCACATTGAGGGCGGAACCGATATCTATCAATACATTCGACAGCGAGTCTGACTTGCAAAGGACAGAGATGTGCAAAGCCCAGTTATGGTTTCTTCCCTCCGTCGGGAGGTCCTCATCACTAAAGCTCAGGTTATTACACGCAGTTACATTCCCAACTATGCTCCCGAATTTCCCCAGAGTAACATCGGGATCCACATATGCTTGAGCCAAGATCTTCATCAGAGTGTCTCTATGAGCTCCAGAGTTCATTAGTAAAGACATTATGGAAATTTTGGACGGGGTTTGCAACAGCTGATCAATTATCTTGTATTCACTCTTTTTGATCAGCTTCAAGATCTCATCACTATCTTCCTGAATGATCCCCTCAGGTTGACTGGCACCTTTACCCTTATCAAGATTTTGCACTGGCACATTCGGAGCAATATTCTCGTTGCGCACAACAGTGGGGAGAATGAGCCCACTTCTCATTACTTTACCCAAACCTGCTATATTCACGACAACATCTGCAGAGTGCAAGGGTATCTCTCTACCATTCTCTACGATGGTTGCCTCATACCTGTAGGGTATGGCCTTCTGAGAAGTATAAGGAATAGGTCTTGGCAAGCGGATCACTAGAGGAGTGACGTCTGACTTCACACTATCACGGGCTACCTCAAGATTCTTATACACCGGGGTAATAACACAAACATTCCTAGTTTCCTTCTTGACAATCAACTCTCTTCTGTCAATCAGTCTTTGTATATCCTCCTGGACTTGCTCACACCCTCGGAGATCCACAGAACACACTTTACAAGCATCGTGTTTGTGGCTAAACATGTTTGCTTCGCACATCCTTGCGTGAATCGGGACCAAAGGAGTTCTGACATCTTGAGCCCTGAGAATTAGACCCAAATCCTGATCCTCTTGAATCATATTAACAGCCGGTCCATGAGGTAGCAGAGGATTATTCTGAGTGTTGGGGTTGGTATCCTCGAAGGATAACTCTTTGCTTTGAATCAACCTCTGAACTTCTTCTTTGAGCGGGTAGCAGTGCTCAACATCATGCCCAGGTGCCCCTTGGTGAAAGGCACAGGTAAGGTCAGCACGGTGCCATGGAGGTAATGGATTCTGTAGTCGAGGAGGCTGCCTAGTCTGCACAAGATTTCTTGCTAGTAAAGAGGGTAGCAAGTCTGCATACAACATGGGTATGGGAGGAAATTCTTTTCTGGGAAGGCGATTTTGTTGTTGTGGGGCTCGATTGCGAGGTTGTTGTTGCTGAGGTGGTGGTGGGTAGTATGGTTGTTGGTAAAAAGGTTGCGGATACGGTTGTTGGTATAGTGGTGGATAGAATGGTGGAGGCCTTTGGGGCGTTTGTGGGTGGTAATTTTGGTTTTGTGGAGCTGGAAAAGGTGGTGGGATATTGGCAATGAAAGGGTAGTTTGGATATATTGGTTGGGATCCACCCTGGGCTATCATACTGACTTCTTGAGTACTCTTCTTTGGATAACCATTTCCAAATTTCTTGGATCTATTAGACGACCCACCTGACGAAGCACTTGACACGCTACCTTCTTTGGCCAAAATTCCCTTACGGACCAAATCTTCAATGCGAACCCCAGCGTCAACCATCTCAGTAAACTTCTATGACGCGCAACCAATCATTTTCTCCGAGTAGTAGGGACTCAAAGTTTCAAAGAATAAATCAGCCATTTCTCTTTCCTCCAGAGCTGGGCGAATTTGGGCCGATTTTTGAATAAAGCGGAGAGCATACTCCTTGAAAGACTCTTTATCCTTTTGAGCCATAGCTTGCAGTTCCCTTCGGGTGGGCCCCAGGTGTATGTTATACCGGTATTGCTGTATGAAAGCCCTGGCCAGTTCTTCGAAGGTGGTGATACCCTTCAGATTCATATACCATATTTGTGCGGGACCAGTCAAACAGTCTTGGAAACAATGAATGAGCAAAGGTTCATTATCCTTATAGGCTGTCATCTTCCTCACATACATGACCAGATGACTTTGTGGGCAAGTATTCCCCTCATATTTTACGAAATCCGGTGTTTTGAACTTGGGAGGGAGTACCACATTTGGGACCAAACAGAGATCATGCACATTCTGACCATAGATGTCCTTACCACGAAGGGCCTTCAGTTCTTTCTGCACTACGTCATACTTCTCTTCCAGACTTACCATTCTGTCATCTCCTGCTACACTACCAGAATGATAGATTGGTCCTTCCTCTTGCTGGGCAGTGTGCACAATGGGTGCCGTATGATTCATAATAGCTTGAGGGAATGATTGTCCTGGATGGAAAAGTGGTGTTGCCTGTTGTCCATAAGGAATTGGCATTTCTGGGCCGGCAAAGCGAACACCTTCATTAGCTGTGAGAGGCATGCCCCAAGGATACTCTCTGGACATGTAGTTCTGAGGATGATAAGCAAATCCAGGAGGACGAAGACCTTCATTGTACATATTTGATGCATCTCCAAAAGAAAAACCAGCCGGGGTGGGCTGTGTAGTACCAGCAGACGTAGCAGAAATCACAGCATTAGGGATCGGTTGTGCAGAACCAGCATGGGCAAACGAAACAACCACAGGAGAGTTAGGTGTAGCAGAGACAACAACAGGAATCAGTTGAGCATCAAGAACTGGTTGGACTGGGATAACATCAAGAACCGATTGGGCAGCTGCCGCTTGTGCCTGAGTGGCCATTATAGCTTCCATTATAACTGTTAACTTATCCATCCCTTCTCTGAGCGTAATAACCTGTTCCTTGAGATCCCTGTTCTCTTGTTCCATCAAATCCATCTTCTTTTTAACAAATGCCCGAGTGTTGTGAGTGCGAGAAGGCTTGTACTGAATACGCCGGGCCACTTTCCTTGACTGAGGCAGAAAGGAGAGAATTATGAGACTCGGTTTTGACATTTTATGAATGCAGTATGATGCATGATATGCTAAATGCAAAAACAATGCAATTTTTTAATTCATCAAAGAACTTATAAGGACAATTTTTGTAAACATAACAACCTTAAACATTCATTACAAAATAAAAAGCAAATACAAGATAATTCCCTTTTAAACAAACTGAGCCAAGGGATAGACTCCAAAGCACATAACAGAAAACTAGGAAAAAAAGGAAACATAAGTGAAAATCTCAAGCTCTTGAAGCAGACTACTCCTCCAAATCTGAATGCGGGCCAGCGAAGAAATCCATGTGTTTCTTCTTACTCCTGGGAACCTGTTCGAGTACAGCATCCTTCACCCTGATACGCTCTTTCAGCTCAGCAATCTCCTGATCTTTCTTGTGATTTTTCCAATTCTCTTCTTCTAAAAGACCCATGAGAGTGTCATTCTCACGCTTAGCTGCATGATATTTCTCTTTCCAATCGGCACTTTCGCGCTCTGACTCAGCCAAACGCGCATGATACTCCTCCATGGTCTTAGGAGGTAAAGGCACTGGTATTGTTGGAATAGTTGCAGTTAAGGACCTTAGCAGGGGGTAAGGCATCCCTATCTGAGCAGCTCTATCAATGACCCAATCGACGTAAGATTCATGAGTTACACTTGACTTATACTTCAACTGGCTCTTGTTCAACCTGATAATGGATCGCCAAGCTTGTAGAAAATGCATTCTCTTATCATTAACATCCTCCTTGTACAAGAAAAACTCGTTGGATAAGAAGAGGTAAGCAGGTCTCATCCTCATAGGGTACCCGAACTGACGTCTGGCAAGAAGCGGGTTATAACTGATGCCCCCGTGTATACCAAGAAGAGGCACATTGGAGAAATCCCCACAATGGTCAATGATCACTCCAGTATCATAAGCCGAGTTGTACCACACTATATCATCTGGGGGTAAGAGCCATGAGCTTCTCCGACCATGGAATGAACTCAGATCGAATTTTAGGGCGAGGTAAATGTGAGGTAAACCAGGTGTAGAGCAAGGGTGTACAACAAATGATAACTCCACATCCTTTAGACGTACGGTCATGGATTGACAAGTAGGTATCAGCAAGCAAAGTAGGAACAGGGTTTTGGGTAATGAAAATCTGGATAGCATTCATGTCGACGAAATTGTCAACGTTCGGGAAAAGCACAATACCATAGATAAGTAAAGCAAGGATGGCCTCAAAGGCATCGGCATTGGATCTCTTGGAGAAAGTAGTGGCTTTTTGGTAAAGGAAATTGAAGGGTAGGCATTGGAGACCTCCTTTAAGGGTGAGATTGGCTTTTATCTCGGAGATTTCAAGATGAAGAGCAGCCGCGATGGTTGAATACTTGGGTGCGGGTTCAAGACCATGGAAAGGTACTTTGTCGAGTATGGGTAAACCGATCCAATAAGAGTACTCCTCAAGTGTGGGCATAAGCTGATAATCCGGGAAAGTAAAACAGTGATAAAGTGGGTCATAGAACTGGACCAAGGTATTGAGGAGTCCTTCATCGACATCCGTCTTGAGAATACTAAGCAAATAACCATACCGCTCACGAAAGTGGTCCGGGCTAGTCAACCTCCTTGCTAGCTTCCTTAAATTCTCCAAATCCGGTTTCTTGAAATCATACTTCTTAGTCCTCTTCACAATTTTCTTCACAACACCCTCCATATCTAATATGTTTACAAAAAGAGATTACATAAGTCCTTCGATGTTTTAATGGATGCAAAAAGTATCTATGTATGAATGCATGTATGCATGATTATGCTAAAGAACATAGAAAACATGGTGAGGTTAAGTACACAAAGTTGGAGCTGAGGGTAAACACGCCATTTGGTAAGGACTAAGGTTTTCAGATACACTTGTAACCAGGGTTCTAACAAAGCTCCCAAATTACAACCCCCTCCGAATTTTATTGGATATCCGGGACGACACCCGGTCCAACAGCGTCCGTAGGAGAGTCTAGTTTGAGTGTAGCATCGCGTGTCGACTAAGACCAAGACAACACTTGGTTAGCCACCGCACTACATCCTAATGGCCAAGATGGGTTAAAGGTAACTAAGGTCCTTAGCTTCGACGGAAACTTAAAAGCAATAATGTCTAAACGCGACAACACACGCCGACGTATATCACTTCAAGATCCTCCTCTAAGCGTGGTTATATCACATGTTCCACCACACGAGAATACTCTCGGCATGTCACTATGATTCTACCACTCCTATCTTATATTTCACTCAAGCCCGGGTGTAGGACTTATCTCGCCATTCACGTCAGAAAATAAACAATTAGGCACATATTTACAAAAGTATAAGCAAATAATAAAGCGCAAAAGTAAAGAAAAATAAAATAGGCTTAACCCTCAAAAAGGTCCCCAGTGAAGTCGCCATTTCTGTGCTCGCGATTTTCGGGTATCAAAATCATTAATCGGATTTGAACCTTTAATCTTTGAACTCTCAACTTTTATTCGCGGAAAAGGAAAAAGTGAGTAAAAACTCTAATAAGACCTTGGATTCGGGGGTTGGTTTCGATTGGGGAAGGTGTTAGGCACCCTAACCGACTATGGTATCCCATAGGAACCTTCTACCTATTCTCTAATCTTGCGCTAAATTAATTTTACTTATTAAAAAAAGTTTAGGAGTTTAAGTGAAAGAAAGGAGAAAGATGAAGCATGTTTTTGGTTATTTTTATTGATTTGGAAGGGTTGAAACCCTTTGCCTACTTACCCAAATAAATCGGGATCAAAATCAAGTAGTTCGGCTAAAGAACTTTTTTGATGAGTTGAATTGATTTTAATATTTTTTGAAAAAAAGATTTTAAGAAGAGATGAGAGGCCTCAAGGCATGAGAAGAAAATACGATGAAGTTGGTTAATTTTAATTGCAAGAAATCCATGTCTAATGTGGATATTAAATTGATTAACATTTGATTAAGGAAAATAAAAGGAAAAACACTTGGGTTACAAGCCAAGGTTTACTTTAAAGAAGTTTGAATTTGATTTTTTTTGATTTTTTTTTTAATAAAAATATTTTCCTAAACTAACGATAAATTCGCATAACGGCGGAAAAATAAATAAGCGTAAAGCGATAAATAAAGTGGAGTGTCGGTGCGCATGTCAGTGCGTGTGCCGGTTACATATTACATACCCTAAATACATTCTATGGTCTCAAAAAGAAAAAAAAATGCGCGAAAATAAATTACATCCTTTCCCTAGTTATACACACTAAGTAGGATGAAAATAAATACATAACAAAAATTAAAAGATACATGGAATTATGCTAGAGATATTGCAAAACGAAATACACCGAAATATTAAGCATAAAAAGAATATCACATACTAAGAATAACTACCAAATAAAATGTATGACATTAAGTATGTTTTAAAAAAAAAATACGAAACGCAAGTTTTCGAAAACAAACATTAAAACAAACTTAACTAGGAGACTAGAAGATGCATGAGGATTAAGACGTTTAAGAATGCTTGACACATAGTTAAAAAGAAAATATTAGTTAGAAAAAATGCATGAGTTTGAAATTAAATCATTAAGTAAACTATACAATGCATGATGTTTAAAATGCTAACTAAATAAAATGCATAAGATAGGAATTAAACTATTAAATAAATTAAAAGATGATAAATGCATGATAATTAAAACATTAGACAAAATAGAATAGTATGAAATGTTACTTCAAAGCCTAAAATGAACTAAAAATATAAGAGATAAAATTTAAATAAACCAAATAAAAATGCATGATATGAAAATTAGGACACTAATAAAAAAAATGCATGAAGCATAGTTCAAATGTCATAAAAAAAATGCATGAAATGATAAAGAAATACTACAAAAATATGTGCAGGGAGGGGGGTGCAGGCAGCAAGCTGGGAGGTGCATGCAGTAAGCAGAAAGACACAACAAAGCTGGGCTTAGTTAAAACGAACCGGGTCGGTTTATGGGTAAACTGCCCGGTTCTTTAATGAATAAAGATGATGGCCAAGTGATTTTACACCATTTTCTTTTAAAAAAACCCCATCCCATTTTCGGTTTTAGAGAGAGAGGGAGCAACCTCTCTCTAAAACTCAGCCTCCTTCTCCGATCCACTCCTCTACTCCGGCGCGGTGGTGGTCGGCCCAACAGGGCGGCGCCGCCGCGTCGGAAAATTCAAAGTTGTCCGATTCAAATTTTTTTTACATTTTTAAATATCCATTTTCTTCTACTTCTCAAATCTGAACTTAGTTTTTTGAAAAGAGGTCTCAATCGGAGTAGATCTAGACTTGAAGCTCAACAAAGGTTTGTACAAAAACGAAAAAAAACATGGTAAATACCTCTAGTAGTTCCGATCTGCTCGTTTCTTCCTTTATTTGAGTTTTTTTCGAGCCTTTCTTCTTCCTTTCCGATCCCTTTCCTTGCGTTTTTCGTTCGGTTGTGTGTGTACCGTTCGGTTTTCGCGTTTTCCGTCGTATTCCGGTTCGGTTCGGTTCGTCCCCTTTGTGTCCCGGTTCGGTTCGGTTCGGTGTTAATCCCTTTGGCTTGTGTTTTGTTCAAAAATGTCAAGTTTGTGATGAGTAGTGTTGGTTTTGGTACGGATTTGTGGTTTATGAAAGTTTGGATGATTGGTGTTCATGAATGTTCATGAAGGTTCTTGAGTATTTTATGAGTTTTGATCCAAAATTTTGGAAAGAGAAAGTGATTTTGTGTTTTTTGATGATTTTTGACTTTTCTGACTTGATTGTGACTGATTCTGACCCTTCTGACTCTAGGGACCATTCTGACGCGTGAACAGTACTTTTATAGTACTGAGTCTCTGATACACTGAAAATGACGAAAATACCCCTGCTGTTTCTTGGAGAAAAAGTTGGACAGGACCAATGACAAAATGACAAGTGTACTGAATGACTAAAAAAAATAAAATCTGATAAATAACTTAATAACAACAACTAAATAAAATAAAAAAAGAAATCTTTAAATAAATGAATAAATTAAAAACGAAAATTACTAATAAAAGGAAAAAAAAAAGTCCCGTCGGAACCAAAAAATGAGGTATTTTAAGATACCTCTCTGCCGAAATTTCGTCTGATACGACTGAAATACGCGGCTTTTTTACGCTAATAAAAATAAAAGAACAACGACGTGAATAAAATGAACTTTAAAGACGTAAACGTTTACGCTAAAATAAAATACGAACAAAACGCGAGTAAAAATTAAAAAATTAATACGCGAGCGACATTAAAAAGTACGCGACGAAAGAAAAATAAATGCGATCACGATACGAATAAAAACATATATTACGGGAATTAGCGCGAACGAACGACTGAAAACGATCATCGTACGAATAAAAAATAAAAAATAAAAAATAAATTGGTCAAAATTTGGGGTATGACAATATATATATATATATATATATATATATATAGAGAGAGAGAGAGAGAGAGAGAGAGAGAGAGAGAGAGAGGTGAGACTAGGTCTTTCGAATCCTCTAAGTTCCCCTAATTAGTACACTACACCTATTTTTTATGAATATTTCTCTAATTTCACGATGGTTAATGATGTAGTATTTTTGCATCAAACAAGATAAGTATTTATAAATCGTCTCCTCAGGGACTAGTGCGATATCATGGACCGTTCGACACGAAATATCATTCTAAGTTAAAAGATTGATTATTTGTTTGTTTAACTATATAAACTAAAGTGTAAAAGTAAATGTTAAGAGTAACAAGGCGTAGAAACGTTGGAATTAGAGTTCCTTGATTAAGTGTCAAACATAACCTAATAATCACGTATAATGACTCTAGCGTTTTACCGATATTATCACGTATCGCTCAACAAGATTATTCGTGTCCAAATAATCCCGTGAAACCAATTGTATTCTTCAATAGTTGATTTCCCAAACTATTGAACAATTTAATTGTCGATCGTATCGTTTAATCGACGATTTCTCAATCTATTCAACGATCCGAAAGTTTTACGTTCCGATACTTTGTGTGATTATCAAAACATCGATCCTATGTCTAGAATTGTTGTTTTGATAGATGAATATTCTAAACCTAGATTCAAAGGTACTTTTCAATAACAATTAAATCAAAGATAGGAATTGGATTGCAAGAATAACTTCAATATCATGTAAATTGCTAGAATCATATTATACAAGATCAAAGGATTACATTTTAGGCTCAATCAAGTACCTCTAATCCCAACTAAGAAGAATTAGCTCATCATTGTCATGTGAACTTTACAAAAGTGGAAGAAAGATTGTGAATCCATGCCAAGACTTTGATTTTTCCAAGAATCTTGATGAATTCCCACTAAATCACTCTTGCTCTATGAAGACCCAAGATTTTCGCCATGTTCTCTCTCTAAAATTCTAACTAACTCCATCTGAAAATGAAAGAGAAGGCTTTTATAGAGTTTCTGATCTGCATGTACTCGCCTCGCGAGCAGAATCACTCGCCATGGCGAGTTGCGTTTCCTTCGCCTATGGGTTTGTGCCACGTCACCTCTGAGGATTTTTGGCCGCCCTAACTCGCCTCGCGAGTAAAATCATGCGCCATTGCGAGCTCTTCTCGCCTCTAGTTCGCCATGGCGAGTTGGAGGCGAAGGGAGAAAAAGTCTCTGCCATGTGCTCGCCTTGGTTTCGCCGTTGCGAGTTGGTGGCGAGCTGCTCGCCTTTCCTTGCTCACCATTGCGAGTTGATGGCGAGTTGCCATGATTTTTGCCTCTTTTTTCTTGGTTCTTTTCCTTTCTTGCTTGGTGCCTTGAGTTCAATTCCTGCACAAAAGGGATAGAGTAAGAGAAATAAAGCGTAATAGGACAATTATCATTTATCTCTCGGCTTTTCCTTAGATTACTTGTAAGATAAGTAATAAAAATGCCTTAATTCAAAGATGATTTTAACTACTTCACGGCACTTATCAAACTCTCCCCAACTTAACTCTTTGTTTGTCCTCAAACAAAAGATTGAAAACAAAGAAGTTCCATACAAGACACCAGTCAAAAGGTTTTAAAAACTTTTTCAGATGAATGATTCAAAGTGACTGCGCCTGCAAGTCTGAAGTTTCCGACTAACTTGGAAATCTACTGCAAATGTGAAATGAGTCCTAAGCACAAAGTTTACATCATACAGTTCAAGTCAATAACATACTTATTTACGAACCACACCTAACACTCTTCTCTGTAAGTAGATAAAACAAAGTAATTTAATGAGTGAGGGTTATGAACACACATCCGACAATCAAGTTAACATCCAGATCAAGTTATGTGTTCATCCAAATATCATTTCAAAAAGCATAAAATCATGGATCAAAAGGTCTTTGTGGGTTGTAACTTGGCTTGGCTACAAAGGGAAGGACATTTGTGGGTCATTGAATTCAAATGGCCAAGTATAAGGAACATTCCTTCTATTTACATTCAAAAAACAAATTTACAATAATCCCTTAATCACACACTAGGTGTTTAAACATAATACACCTTGATCTTGACAACTTATTCTATTTATCTCTTTTGTATCTTTTTATCTTTTTCTTTTTATCATGTACTCCTTTTCTTTCCTTTTCTTTTTGCATTTATAAACAATGTTGTCTTGATCAAAAAATAAGATTACACCACTTTTCTTGACAATTGACTCACATATACCTTTTCTCCCCAACTTGAGTAAAACATACCCTATTTGAATGTTCCCCTATTCTATGGCAAAAGGGACAATTAAACAATGAAGGTTTTAGGGTTCAACAATTAAAAACATCTCAGAGTCCTGAAATGCGTCAAAAATGAACTGGATTTTGAAAAAATTCTAAGGACAAATTCATCCAGCATTGTGCTTATGATTTGACAGTTCATAATTGAGGACTCTGATTCATTTGGCTCAAGTGGGTTAGCAAATACTCTCTCTTCTCACAAGGTAGGCTATTTGTGGTCAAATGTGTTTCACTCATTAGCAAAAATGTGCCTTGATCATTTCCATGCCTTCATACGATTCAAAACAATTATTGGATTTAACATAAAACGACCGAGTTAAACAATGAATGCCGGTCTCCTTGCATATAGTACAACACATTGAGGTTTCCTCACATTTAGGCTAAAACTAAGTGGTTCACAAACAAATACATTATTGCGGAGAACTAAATGAAATGAAATTTGTGCAAAGTACTCGTTTCAGATTCAAGTAAACATCTAGAAAATTGGAAACTTGTACCTTGATTTTGCGCTTTTCTCACAACATTTATCATTATCACTCATCTGAGATGCTCAATCTTTTTGGCTATCTTTCAAGCATTTTGAAATTTGAAGCTCTTGAGCATTTTCTTTGAAACTCGAGTAAGTGTGATACATATAATATTTCGAACTTCCACATTTTCACAATTAACACAAAATAAAGTACTTGATCATAACTAAAGACTAACAAACTTTTTAAACCACAATACGACATTTAACTAACATCAAAATAGTGGCATCAAAGTACATCACAATATGATTACTAAACAAAATACCAGTTAAACAGAGTTAGGAATCAAAGTGCCCAAAATAATAACAGAAGCAAAAATTGTTTATGAGTAACATCAAAATAGTGGCCAGATAAAGATAAAGAATAAGAAAAGAATTGACTGAAAGCTTTTAAAATGTCACTCATTAAAAGGTGAGCTTTCAAGTCTTTTTCTTCTCATCCTTGCATATCATCTGATCCATCGTCATCGCCTCTTGTGGAGGTTGCACTGTGAACTTGCTCTTCATCATCCTGCTCCAAATCTTCATCACCATCATCTTGTCCCGCTTCAGCAAAATATTCACCCCCACCAAAAGCATTTGGCGTGTCCGCAGGCCAATTCACATAACTCTGCCTGCTGCATAATCTCTGGGGGATACCCTGCCTGCTACATTAAGTACTGGGACTGCTGGAAGTAAGTGTTGGCCCGGTTTGTAGCGGATAGCATGTTTCAGGTATGCATGTTGCAGGTGTGCTGCCACTGAGCGTAGCTAGCAAAGTCAAAGGCAGCAGTGGGTGGGACTGACATTGGTTGAGGTTGAGGTTGAGGTGCGTGGGATGATGAAGCTTGCTTGCCTTTATCCTTCTTCTTGTCATTCATGATGAAGCGTTTAACGAACTCATCATCAATGGGGTTCTTTATCTTCTCATGAATTTGAGTAGGCATTCTCATTTTGGAGTCTTTGATCAAACCCATGATCAATCCAGGAAAAGAAAGGCGGGTTTTCTTCTCGCTCTTTCCTTGAAGGGTGACAAGTTTTAACTCCCAAGCAATGGTGCGGGCAATGTCAACCTTTCTACCTGTCATGATGTAGTGGATCAGAGGGCAAACATCAACAGTGCAATCAGACAGATGACTATTGGGTTTGACATTATGGAGGATGAATTTGAAGATGAATTTGGCAGTATTATTCAATACTGCATATCTGGCTCTGAACTCCCTTCCTGCTTCACTCACATCGTAGTTTTCCCCCTAAAGCAAAATGGTTCTTTTAATCTCATCCCTCACAGAAACGATGTCAAACACTCCTTTATTTTTGTTCTCATGAAAGGTATCGATTTCATCCGGATACCGCAATTGGAATGGGTTGCCCAAGTATTTGTTAATCACTTCACGATCGAAGCGTATGGTTCTACCTCTCACAAAGGTTTCAAATAAGAAGGGATCGGTGTGAGGGTTTTCTGGAAGAGCATTGGCATAGAACTCACGCACCAGCTCGGCATTCAGATTTGTTGTGGGCTGGAGTAGTCTTTCCCACCCTTGATTTGTTAAAAGTCTCAACAATTCCTTATAAGGTCCCTCAGGGTTTATGTTGAAGACTTTTTCAGGCCACATGGTTTGTTTGAGCAATTCTACATAGCGGTCCTGGTGGAGGCGAGATTTAAATCTCTCTCTTTCAAAGGGTAGGTCACTTGTGGGTTGGGATGAAGAAGTTTCACCTTTCTTTCGTTTTCTGGTTTGTGTGTTTTTAGGGGCCATATCTGCAAAAAAATCAAAAAATCCATACAACACCATAAAACAATTAAATAATAGTATGGAAAAGAGATAAGCAAATTTAGCCAACAAACAAAACTTAAGCCCTGAATTCTAAAACAACTCGCCTCGCGAGTAAGTTTACTCGCAATGGCGAGTTCTGAACAAAATTCTGGGTTTCCTATGAATACTCGCCATTGCGAGTGATGAAACTCGCCATGGCGAGTTGACCCATAATTTCGATTTTTCTCGTTTTTTCACCAGAAAACATCAATTAAGAGAACCCTAACCCTAAATCTATCAATTCCGACCCCTATACAGTCTTTGAGATAAACTAAATCATGCATTTCGTTGACAAATCGAATTTGTCCCATACAACCCATTTTATTGAAAACTTTGTATACAAAAGGGGTTAACAAAAATTGTGGATTGGCATGAGTAGCATGTGAAATCTTGCATGATTTTGGTATAGACATATAGGTATCCATTGTATAGCTTATTCCCAATTTATACACTAACCTAGGGTTTATTCATACATGAGCTTCAATGAAAAATTAGAATGCAAACAAACCTGATTTGATGTTATGCAAGTGCAAAGATGTTGTGGATTTGGAAGCTTGACTTGGTGAGGATTTGGGTGATTTCTTTTGAGAAATTTTTTTAGGGTTTGGAAGAGAGATTTGATGTTATGAGGGGAGAGAGAGAGATGAAACCGAAAATAAGCCCTGATTTGAAATTAAGTGGGTAGTGAGTGGTTGGGGGGAGTTATTGAGGGTTAGTGGCTTTGGGAAACGTAACTGCCAATTCTGCGGTTACTCGCAACGACGAGTGATTTACTCGCAATGGAGAGTGATTTGGTAGTCAACGCAGTCAATGAACATTTCACTCGCCATGGCGAGTGGTATTACTCGCCTCGCGAGTTGTAGTAGTTCAGGTTTTGTGTTTTCTTTGTGCTTCTGTTTGCCTTGTTATGCACTACTACTCCTACTCCTAATATGCATGCAAAACAATAAAAAAACATACAAAATTGGGTTGCCTCCCAACAAGCGCTTGTTTAACGTCTTTTAGCTCGATGCCTTTTTCTTATGAGTTCACGGATTGTCTAGTGAAATTGTCGATGTGAGCCGATCAATTTCACCACCAAAATAGGGCTTTAACCTCTGGCCATTCACTGTCCAGCTAGCTTTTGTAGCTGGGTCTTCGAGCTCCACTGCATCATATGGTTTAACTTCTTTAACCATGAAAGGACCGGACCATTTAGACTTCAATTTGCCTGGAAAGAGCCTCAATCGTGAGTTGAACAGCAAAACCATTTGTCCCGACCTGAAGTGCCTTTGAACGATCTTTTTATCATGGTACTTCTTAACCTTTTCTTTGTAGAGTTTTGAAGATTCATAGGCTTGGTTTCTCATCTCTTCGAGTTGGTGCATTTGAATTTTCCTCTTTTCACCGGCTTTCTCATGATAAAAGTTCAACAGCTTGAGTGCCCAGAATGCCTTATGTTCGAGCTCAACCGGTAAATGACATGACTTGCCATAGACCATTTGAAAGGGAGTGAGCCCTATAAGAGACTTATATGCTGTCCTATAGGCCCAAAGAGCTTTATCAAGCTTTGCCGACCAATCTTTTCGGGATGCCGAGACTGTTTTTTCAAGAATCTTTTTCACTTCTCGGTTTGAAACCTCGGCTCTGCCGTTTGTTTGTGGATGATAAGGTGATGCTACCTTATGTTTCACACCATAATGAGCAAGAGCCTTGGCTAATTGTGTGTTGCAGAAGTGTGAACCTCCATCGCTTATTAGAACTCTTGGTGTTCTGAAGCGGGTGAAGATATTCTTCTTTAGAAACTTCACCACCGTCTTGCTATCGGCTTTTGGCGATGCGACGGCCTCCACCCACTTTGAGACATAGTCAACGGCTACCAAGATGTATTCATTGGAGTATGATGAAGGGAAAGGGCCGACAAAGTCGATACCCCAACAATCGAACACTTCCACTTCAAGAATGCTTTGTAAAGGCATTTCATTCCGCTTTGACATTGATCCGGTTCTTTGGCATTCATCACAAAACTTGCAATGAGTGTAGGCGTCTTTGAAAAGTGTCGGCCAATAAAAACCAGATTGGAGTACTTTTGCGGAGGTCCTCTCCCCGTTGAAGTGACCTCCATAAGGGGAATTGTGGCATTGCCACAATATTTTCTTTGCCTCTTCATTATCAACACACCTACGCAAGAGGTTATCGGCTCCAATCTTAAACAAGTATGGCTCATCCCATACATAGTGATTGGCTTCGTGGAGGAATTTCTTGCGTTGTTGCCAAGTAAAGTCTTCGGGAATGAACTCGGTTGCTTTGTAGTTCGCCATATCGGCAAACCATGGCCTTTCATTGATTGCAAACAACTTCTCGTCGGGAAATTCCTCACGAACTTCCGGTTCATTCTTTGTCACTTCTTTGTTCATTAGCCTTGATAGGTGGTCAGCTACAAGATTCTCCGTGCCTTTCTTGTCCTTTATCTCTAAGTCAAACTCTTGAAGTAGCAACATCCACCGGATGAGCCTTGGTTTTGAGTCGGACTTAGTGAGAAGATACTTGATGGCTGCATGGTCAGTGTACACCACAATCTTGGAACCTTCAAGGTATGAACGAAACTTTTCCAATGCATACACTATTGCAAGTAATTCATTTTCTGTGGTAGCATAATTAATTTGTGCTTCATTTAAAACTTTACTTGCATAGTGTATAACATGAAAGATTTTGTTCTTGCGTTGACCTAATACCGCACCAACAGCATAATCACTAGCATCGCACATTAATTCAAAGTTTAAGTTCCAATTAGGAGCTGTGATTATTGGTGCGGAGGTCAATCGCTCTTTTAAAGTTTCAAATGCAATTAGGCAGTCATTATCAAAAACAAAAGACTTATCTTTGTTGAGCAAGTTGCTCAATGGCTTTGCTATCTTTGAAAAGTCCTTGATGAATCTCCGGTAGAAACCGGCATGGCCAAGAAAACTACGAACACCTTTGACATTGACTGGTGGTGGTAGCTTCCCTATTACATCAATCTTCGCCTTGTCAACTTCTATGCCTCTTGATGATATCTTGTGACCAAGTACTATGCCCTCAGTCACCATAAAATGACATTTCTCCCAGTTAAGCACAAGATTGGTTTCTTTACACCGTTGAAGTACGGTGTCCAAGTTATTCAAGCATACATCATAGGATGATCCAAAAACAGAGAAATCATCCATGAATACCTCAATGCTTTTCTCAATCAAATCAGAGAATATAGCTTGCATACACCTTTGAAATGTTGCAGGCGCATTGCATAGGCCGAACGGCATCCTTCTATATGCAAAGATTCCAAAGGGACAAGTGAATGCCGTCTTCTCATGATCCTCTGGGTTGACTGTAATTTGATTGTAGCCCGAATAGCCGTCAAGGAAACAATAATATGCTTACCCAGACAACCGTTCAAGCATTTGATCCATGAAAGGTAATGGAAAATGGTCTTTCCTTGTGGCTTGGTTAAGTCTCCGATAATCAATACACATCCGCCATCCTGTGACGGTTCTTGTTGGTATAAGCTCATTTTTTTCATTCTTTACCACTGTCATACCACCTTTCTTCGGCACTACTTGTACCGGGCTTACCCAAGAACTATCCGAGATAGGATAGATCATGCCGGCCTCAAGCAACTTAACCACTTCCTTGCGAACTACTTCTTTCATTGTAGGGTTTAACCGGCGTTGAGGTTGAGCCACCGGTTTGAAGTTGTCCTCCATATTGATCTTATGCATACAATATGAAGGGCTAATACCTTTAAGGTCAGACAATTTCCAGCCTATTGCCTCCTTGTTGCGCTTGAGCACTTCAATCAATCTCTTTTCTTCATTCTTTGACAAAGAGCTGCTAATGATCACTGGTTTTGTGTCATCGTCTTCAAGAAACACATATTTGAGATGTGATGGCAAGACTTTCATTTCAATCTTTGGTTCTTCCACCTTGTCTTTGTCTTTCAATTCCTCCATTTTTTCTTTATTTGGAGGAATCTCCTTCAAAGTTTCAAGCTCTTTCAGGCATTCTTCAATCTCCTTCTCCTCTTCTACACTAAGAACATTGAGTGCATCAGTGAGCACTCTTTCAAGAGTTGTAGGCTTATGCAATTGCTTCCTTGTATCCATGATCACCTCATCCATTGCATCTACCTTGAAACAAGCTCCTTTGTCTTTGGAATGTTTCATTGCATCATGGAGATTGAAGTTGATCTCTTCATTATCGAGCCGCACCTTCATCAATCCATCATCATAATCTATCATCATGCGTGCAGCAAGCATGAATGTTCTACCAAGAATTAATGGCACATCATCGTCCTCTTCGATATCCATGACCACAAAGTCAACGGGGAACACAAATTTATCCACTTTAACCAAAACGTCCTCGACTATTCCCATTGGTCGGGTTATGGATTTATCGGCCAGCTGGAGGGTCATTTTTGTTAACTTAAGATCTAAGCCACCGACCCTCGTGACAACTGAGTATGGAATAAGATTGATACTTGAGCCTAAATCAATTAAAGCTTTACCGACATTGACGCCTCCAATAGCCACGGGCAATGTGACTCTTCCGGGATCTTTCTCTTTTTTCGGCAAACGTCTGTGGATGATTGCACTACAATTTGCGTCCAATTGAATGGTTTCTTCATCACTATATCGACGCTTCTTGGATAGAATTTCTTTCATAAACTTGGCGTAGGTCGGCATTTGTTCAAGAGCCTCGGCAAAAGGGATGTTGATCTCTAATCTTTTGAAAATATCAAGGAACCTCTTGAAATGCTTTTCCACGTCTTTCTTTGATTGAGCTTTTGGATATGGAAGCTTGTGAGCCGGCACATCCTTCCCGACTTCTTTCTTCTTGTTCTTCCCCACATCCTTTTCAACTAATTCTTCCTTTTTTTGATTTTTTTCTTTTTTATTTTCAACTAAACTTTTATTATTTACATCCTCATCACTACTATGTACATCTACCACCTCCTTCTCATTCTCTTCTCCATCCACCTCTTCTTCATTATCAACAACTTGCCTCTCCACCTCCAAGTTATCACCAATCCCTTATCCAATTACCTTGCCACTTCTGGTAGAAATGGCTTTGCATTGCTCGTTCTTTCCATTGTTGCCATTGTTGGGATTGTATTGCCTATTAGCTGTGAAGGTCTCTCCTTGTTGATTTGCCAATATTTGTGAGATTTGGCTTAAGTGTTGAGCTTGTTGTCCCATTTGCGTCTCAAGATTCTTTATAGACGCGGTGTTGTTTTGTTGATTGGCCATTGTAAGTTGCAAGAATTGGTTGAGGGTGTCTTTAAGCTTTTGTGTTCTATCTTGTTGTGGTGGATATTGTTGAAAGTTGTTGTTGAATGGCTGTTGATTTGAAGGTCCGGCAGTAGACCTCCATGGTTGCCCGAAGTTATTTCCCCTTTGAAAATTGTTGTTATTCGGGTATCGTTGTTGATTTGAATTCCCCAAATATTGACCTTGGAATTGTCCCGATCTTTGTTGATTTCCCACATAGTTAACTTCTTCTTCAAGCGGTGGACAATAACCTGTCGGATGGTCATCGGAACACATCTCACAAAAGTGAACTTGTTGATGCCGTTGTTCTCTTTGCAATTGTTCTTTGATGAGTTTCGGCATCTCTTTCATTTGGTTCTTCATATCTTCGAGTTGTTGAGTCAGGATTTTGTTTTGTGCTAGATTTGCATCGATTGATCCCAACTCAAGAATTCCGGGCTTCCGGAGTGCCCCACTTCGATTATGTTTAGCTGCTCTATCATTGAGTGACATCTTGTTAATGATATCGACGGCTTCTCTAGGACTCAGAGCCATCAATGAACCATGCGCAGCCGCATCAAGAATGAGTTTTGGCTCCGGTTGCAATCCTCCTCGGAACATATGGATTTGAGTTGTATCGTCAAATCCATGCTTAGGACACTTTCTTTGTAATGATTTGAAGCGCTCTCATGCTTCACATAATGATTCGTCAGCTCCTTGTGCGAACATGGCGATTGCGGTTTTGGTGTCCATGTGTCTATGATCCGGGAAGAATCTCTCTTGAAACGCTTTCTCCAATGCATTCCAATCCTTAAGTATATCCGGTGGTTGATCGAGATACCACTCCCGAGCTTTGCCGATGAGTGATTGTTGAAACAACCTCAAGAACCCTGCTTCTTCTTCAGCCTCGGATGCGCCAAGACTATTTGCTAAAGCATAGAACACTGAGAGATGTTGATACGGGTCTTCATGGTCTAACCCGGCAAAGGGATGATTAGAAACAAGTTGTATGGTGCCGGACTTTAGTTCCACTTGCTTTTCCTTTTCCTTTCCAAGGTGTGCAAGCCTTCTTGGACTTGTCCAACACGGCATCACACTTTGATTAGCTTCGGGTTGAGCCATTGTTTCTTCTATGATTGTAGGTAGAGAAGGAGTGAAAGTTGAAGTTCCTTCTTGCTGTACTTGCTTGGCTAGTATCTTCTCCCTTCTTGTTTTGCTATTGTTTCTGCGAGCCATTCTTTCAATCTCAGGATCGTATTCTAGGTCTCGTGGAGGAATTGTACCTCGCATACAAAAGTTCAAAGATCTATCCAAACGAGATTAGTAACAAAAAGGTTAATGAACGAATCTATTCACAAAAATGAATAAGTGCAAAATTGTCTTAAAACGATAAAATAGTCGTACTATCTATGATATCTAAACGCCAGTCCCCGGCAACGGCACCATTTTGATGTAGTATTTTTGCATCAAACAAGATAAGTATTTATAAATCGTCTCCTCAGGGACTAGTGCGATATCATGGACCGTTCGACACGAAATATCATTCTAAGTTAAAAGATTGATTGTTTGTTTGTTTAAATATATAAACTAAAGTGTAAAAGTAAATGTTAAAAGTAACAAGGCGTAGAAACGTTGGAATTAGAGTTCCTTGATTAAGTGTCAAACATAACCTAATAATCACGTATAATGACTCTAGCGTTTTACCGATATTATCACGTATCGCTCAGCAAGATTATTCGTGTCCAAATAATCTCGTGAAACCAATTGTATTCTTCAATAGTTGATTTCCCAAACTATTGAACAATCTAATTGTCGATCGTATCGTTTAATCGACAATTTCTCAATCTATTCAACGATCCGAAAGTTTTACGTTCCGATACTTTGTGTGATTATCAAAACATCGATCCTATGTCTAGAATTGTTGTTTTGATAGATGAATATTCTAAACCTAGATTCAAAGGTACTTTTCAATAACAATTAAATCAAAGATAGGAATTGGATTGCAAGAATAACTTCAATATCATGTAAATTGCTAGAATCATATTATACAAGATCAAAGGATTACATTTTAGGCTCAATCAAGTACCTCTAATCCCAACTAAGAAGAATTAGCTCATCATTGTCATGTGAACTTTACAAAAGTGGAAGAAAGATTGTGAATCCATGCCAAGACTTTGATTTTTCCAAGAATCTTGATGAATTCCCACTCAATCACTCTTGCTCTATGAAGACCCAAGATTTTCGCCATGTTCTCTCTCTAAAATTCTAACTAACTCCATCTGAAAATGAAAGAGAAGGCTTTTATAGAGTTTCTGATCTGCATGTACTCGCCTCGCGAGCAGAATCACTCGCCATAGCGAGTTGCGTTTCCTTCGCCTATGGGTTTGTGCCACGTCACCTCTGAGGAGTTTTGGCCGCCCTAACTCGCCTCGCGAGTAAAATCATGCGCCATTGCGAGCTCTTCTCGCCTCTAGTTCACCATGGCGAGTTGGAGGCGAAGGGAGAAAAAGTCTCTGCCATGTGCTCGCCTTGGTTTCGCCGTTGCGAGTTGGTGGTGAGCTGCTCGCCTTTTCTTGCTCGCCATTGCGAGTTGATGGCGAGTTTCCATGATCTTTGCCTCTTTTTTCTTGGTTCTTTTCCTTTCTTGCTTGGTGTCTTGAGTTCAATTCCTGCACAAAAGGGATAGAGTAAGAGAAATAAAGCGTAATAGGACAATTATCATTTATCTCTCGGCTTTTCCTTAGATTACTTGTAAGATAAGTACTAAAAATGCCTTAATTCAAAGATGATTTTAACTACTTCACGGCACTTATCAGTTAACTAAAATAGCCCTAATCAATCCCTTGACTTAGGACTCACTTTTCATATTATAGTCCCTAATTCCATAGGTGATCTAATATTCTTTGAAGGTTTTAAGAACGTTAACCTAATATACAAATAAACGATTATCCATTTCTAGACTAATCTTTTTATTTGAACAATTCAATTAGGTCTAGGTTGAAAGTTATGGTCAATAGTCATTCATTCTCACGAATTCATGTTTATATTTGATCAGGATATAAAAAGCATTAAGAACAATTGAGTTGAATAAAACTGGATTGATATTCACAATAAATAGAGTTTCACAGCAACATGTTTAAATTAGGGTTACATCAGAATCATCTCATTCCTAATCTCTAAGAGATTTGGCTACTCATAATTGAGTTTATAAATAACATAATCAATGGAAGAATTAAACATACATTAATTGGTAAAAGAATGGAGGAAAATTCCCCTTTCTTCAGTCTTCAGGTCTGCAAATCGCGCTTTCTCTTTCCAGAATTCGTAACCCTTGTTTCTAAGACATAAATTAGTTTGTATGTCGACGTTTGTCGACTTAACTTTTGGTGACCTGTGTTCAACTTTTTAAAGTTTGCGACATGTGTCGGCTTTCATCATTGGCGACTTGTGTCGGTTTTGCTTTGCGATAATAATCGTCTTACTTGTGCGATAATAATCGTCTTATTGTTAGCTCAGTGGTAGAGCATTTGACTGCAGATCAAGAGGTGGAAGAGTGCAAGAGTGCGTTCATGGAATATTTTGACGACGGTTTTGAGAGAGCTCGTGCTCAGACCGTACACTTTTATCCAGAAGGGGATTTTAGCAAGCTTGATTCGGGAAAAATCCTCGTTGATGGGCAGTGGATGAGGAATGATTTCAACTTTGGTATTTTTAGGCGGCCCTGCGTGGCATTTAAACTTAAATTATGTATTTTTAAATTATCTTTGGGCAACCATGCGTGGCGCTTTGTTTTGTTGTGTACTGAGGGCGACCTTTAATGGTGCCTTGTTGACATTTTAAAGATGGTCCTTCCTGGATCATCTCTTTATATCATCTTATGTTATAATTCTTCGCTTTGTTTCTTCACGATTTTTTGTGCTATTGGTTTTCGTACTTCTTGATTCTTCGACCCTCGTTAGTTGTTTAGAAATGCTTAAGTTAGGCGACGTTAATGTTACATCTTGAATTCGCTCGTTTATCTTGAGCGATATTGGTTGTTATAGTTGTATGCCAAGACATTCGTTTTACTCTTATGTTTGTGCTACAGAGCGGCTTACATTGAATCGTCATGGACTTTAGGACTTGCGCGTCGTGGTGACTTAAGTTTAGCCATCGTGGGCTTTAAGATTGCGCGTCGTGGCGACTTTTCTTAGCCGTCGTGGGCTTTAAGATTGTGCGTCCCCGCGACTTACATTTAGCCGTCGTGGGCTTTAAGATTTAGCCGTCGTGGGCTTTACGATTGCGCGTCCCTACGACTTACATTTTGTCGTCGTGGGCTTTAAAATTTAGTCGTTGTGGGCTTTAAGATTGTTGGCGAGCTGCGCTGATTTGATACGCTTGTTGTCGCCATGGTGTTTTGTTTGCCTTGACACTGATGAAAAATATAACAAAATAAACAGCAAAAATGAGCAGCAAAAAATGAGTCAACATCTTTTTGAAGAGGATAGGGTGCCTCGTTAAAAACCTGCAAAACAAATCTTAAAGGTTGAGAAAGGTTTAAAATAACTTCGTGTTTCATCTTCAAACTCTTAATGGCGGGACCGTTGCTTCTATATATCATTTTGACGTGTTGTTTGGTGAGTTCTCTCCTTTCGTTCATCTAGCCCTTGGCGGGCTTGTTAGTATCTCATCCTTGATTTATCTAAAATATAACAATTCTTCTACGCTTCCAAAGTAATCAGTATCATGAATAAAGGAGTCTTTTAAACATAAATATTGTCCATATGTATATGCACCAACAAATAATTGCAAAATAAACAAAATCGACAAGAGCCTTCGAATTAAGGCTGTGAAATATATTTTCTCAAAATATATCGGGCAAGAAATTTTCTTCGGATCAATAAGTAAAAATATATTGTCTTAAATATATTGAACATAAAAATTTTCTTCAAATCTAAATATATTTGCTCAAAATATATTGAACATAAAATTTTCTTCAAATCTAAATAATATTTTTTTCAAAATTTATTGAACATAAGATTTTCTTCAAAAATAAATATATTTTCTCAAAATATATTGGGCAAAAAACTTTCTTCGAATCAAAAAGTGGAAATATATTGTCTCCAAATATATAAAAACTAAATATATTTTCTTAAAATATATTGAACATAAAATTTCTTCAAATCCAATAATATATTTCTCATAATATATTAAGTGATAAATTTTCTTCAAATCAAAGAATATATTTTCTTAAAAAGTATATTTGACAATAAATTCACTCCAAATCAAGTAATATATATTGTCTTAAAATATACTATTCAATTAAACGATTGTTGAGCACAAAAATAATATTCTTGCATGAAACAACCTTCGCAATTTTTGAAGTCTTCGACCGACCTTGATTTGTAGAATTCTTCGGACAAAAAATCTAGTCTTTGAGTCTGGTGATTATCACAAAATTTAAGCAACTTTTGACTTGCATTTGGTAGGGATAAAGAACTAGTTGAGCTTTGAACTTAGGTGTCAACCACCATAGGACAAGAATAACTCTCTACATACACTCATGTCAATTAAATCCAAAAGCTTATGTGGTTATCAAAGTATAGAGAGATAGTGATCAATTGAACAAATACGGAAGAAATAAAACACATGTAATTCGTTGCTATCATAATTAAACGGTTTGTGTGTCCCACACATGAAAAGCAATAATCTATACTCTCTGATGTTACAACACTTTATCATAAAATACATAGCATAATTTTAATAAAATTGAATCTGAATTCAATTGTCGAAACGGAAACTTTATCGTAAACTATATATAATAATTGACCTAATCCGACAAAACCATAGGATTATATGCACATAAGCGCATCATACGCATATCACAAGAACGATAAACATAAACAGAGGAATCTAAAATAACAATAGCGATATAGATATAGGAATAACCAAAACAACGAATTAAAATCGATAGCACTTGAAGTATAATTAAAATTAATAGAGTCTCAATTTGCTGTCGATAATTTACCACTTTGGAAGAATTGAAACGGAAGATAGAATGGTCCTCGCCCTTGGCGGGCTTGTTAGTATCTCAGCCTTGATTTATCTGAAATGTAACAATTCTTCCATACTTCCAAAGTAATCAGTGTCATAAATAAATAGTCTTTAATCATAAGCAATCATATTCAATCGGAAATAACTATTCTTTGTCTTTTATATTGTCACTAAAAGCGCCCAACGATATTTAATATCAAGTGAAACAAAGTAAGTTAAAGTTAATTTGTCTATAAGACTTATTGCTCATATATCATGTATATGCACAAACAAATAATTGCAAAATAAACAAAATCGATAAGAGCCTTCGAATTAAGGTTGTAAAATATATTTTCTCAAAAATATATTAGGCGAGAAATTTTCTTCAAATCAAGCAATATATATTGTCTCAAAATATATTGATCATAAAATTTTCTTCAAATTCAAAAGTGTAAATATTTTCTCAAAATATATTGGGTAAGAAATTTTCTTCGAATCAAAATATATGGGCCAATAATTTTTTTAAATTAAAAAGTGGAAATATATTGCCTCAAAATATACATATAAATCATAAAGTAAATATAACCAACCAACTTTCCGTGTAACTTACTCAAATCATAACTCAGATTAAAAGAATTGTGTTGGAACAAAAATTTGAAAAACCTGTGAATTAAAGTTTAAAGAAACTCATGGATATATAAGTTAATTGCACCATGTTGTCTACAAATAATAAAAAATGGTTGAAAATATAATAATAATTCTTGATTATGATTTTTACATGTTAGTGAATGAAAGCAAATATTGTAGACACATATGAGGCAACACATGGATTCAACATGATGTATTTGGAATTGGCTTCATGATATATATAGTTTTCGTGATGTAAAACGTTGAAATTATGCTAATTATTAAAATTTATCTCTTTTGATGAACATATATGTGCGGCATGTTTAATCAAACTTGGATATAAGACTAAATAAAGGAGATGATAGTACCGATATAGATATAATTTTGTACAGATAAAACCTTGATCTCTTCCGGTGATTGCCTGATTTGAAAGCTTTACAAAAACGCCTCCGGTAAAGGCTAATTGTGTCACAAGTCCACATCTTTCTCGCCTTCTTTCCACATCATTGTTCCATGACCATGTAAATTGATTCTTTTTCTAAACAATACCTGTTTCTCTCCTCCCGGTAACATGTTGTCCATGATGATTGGCATGCTTAAGAGATCTTGAAGTTCAGGTGAGCAACGATGTTGGTTTGGTCTTCGCCGACTACAATTCTTTTTGTGATCGCCGGGAGGGTTTTAAGGTTATGGTTTCTACATCACGATGTGTGATTCATGAACATGGTCAAGGTTAGTTTTACCTCTTCCCACAGACGGTGCCAACTGTACTTACAAAAAAGTACGAGTAATGAATATTAGGGTTTGTGTTGTCTATTAGGGTTTAGACTGATTATTGGATGCCTTGAGAATGCTCTCAAGGGTGGTATTTATAGCCTGTTGTGGGCTTGGGTTTTGGTGGTTTGGTCTCCAAACCACAGGGGTATTTTAGTATATTCGGCGGGTTCTAGATGCATCCAAAGGCGGCTAAGGCGGTTTTTATGCCTTATGGGCCTAGAAACCTTCTGTAGGGCAGCGAGGCCTTTAGGAAAGGTCTTAAAGCCTTTTAGGAAATTATTGATAGTCCATAGCCCAACAAGCACGAGTCTTGGGACAAGGCGAAGTGATTAATATTTGTCGTAGGCGGCGAGACCTTTAGGAAAGGTCTTAAAGCCTTTTAGGAAATTATTGACGGTCCAGCGATCATTACCCTCATTCAACAAGTATGCATACACCCACATACAATCAACATATATTTATTCACCATTATTTGAATATTCAAACAACATATATGCATTCAACAATTTCATCTTATTTGCATACTTCATCATAAACATACATGTCTTTCACAATTTCGGATAACGGAGACACATATACTATAACAAGATATATACCATTGTCAACATCTATCATTCATTCATAAGTCTCCATTTAATCATATAAGATCAGTCACAAAAGGTTTGTCAAACAATTGGTCTTCAAGCTAAGTTTTCACAAAGTTCTACTCACAATTCATAACTTTGAAAATAATTGAAGTAATGAATGAAAACCAATAAAACAAGGTTAATTGCCTAAGCCATGTATACTCTTAAGTCACAATTGTGTGCAGTAGAGGTTACATAATCATTTCATCGGCCAATCACGACTAATTCACAAAAATCACGAAGTTCGTCTCACTTTATCATATTGCAAAACCAATTCATTAAGAGAAGAAAACTAAGTTTGATTCAACAAGACATAAATTAGATACTATTAAACATCATAATTAAACTCATAATACTCATATTTGATGTTTAGAAGCAAACCAAAAGTTTCGGGTTGAGTTAGAAACAGTTATGTTGAGTTTTTCGTAAAAGTCTTCCAAGACCCACTTGGAGTGTTTCCATCAGAACTCAAAATCCACAAAACATTTTCAAGTTAAACTAAAGCCACTGGAAAGCTAACTCAATTATATAAAACTTTCATGTTTACACCAAAGGCCAATTCAAAACAGAAATGTGCGAAAAAGACGCAAGAACGCGAAACAGAGATTGTTGTCACTGTGCAATTTTGCTAATAGCGAATTTCTGGCTATTAGCGAAAATGTTCCAGACAGAATTCGCCAATAGCGAGTTTCTAGCGAGTTTTCCCCTGTTGTTACGGTTTTTACACCATTTTTCACCCAAAAACCCAAATTTTGATTCCCCAACATCCAGATTTGATCCCAAAGGTTGTTTATAGGTTTATGTACATAAAAGACACTCAAAACCATATAAACTTGAAATCAAAACATCATTTCAATACAATTCAACAATTCCATTATTCTTCACAAAACTCTCAACAACAACTCAATTCACTCCACAATTCCATAATTATGAACACCCATGACATCAATCATCAACAATATCTCATAACAACAACAACAACTATTAATCATGAATTCCTCAACATTCCAACAACAACAACATTATTCTTCATCAATTTTTCACATAAACTCAAAATATTCATATTCATACATTTTGACATGTTAATTCAACAACAACTACACATTTATCATGTAATTCATGCTCACAAACATATCATCAACATCTAAGCACGAATTTACAGAATCAAATTCAATTAATCAAATCATGAAAATGGGTAGAAATGAAAAATTGAAGGATTATGTGTGAAAACTATCCCTCTTACCTCTAGCACAAAGAATTCATAACCCAAGCTTCACTTTAGCTCCTAGGATCAATCTCCCTTTAGCCTCTAACCCTCTTCTCTTGTTCTCCTCTCTAGCCTTTATTCTCTTGTGTTGTGTTAATGACAAAGTTTCTAACCCTATTTGCTCTAAGTCATGGGTCATATGCTCACACCCCTTAATGGGCCTAAACCACACACACTAATTGGGCTCAATTATAATTACACTAAACCGTTAATTCTAACTTACTAACGGTAATTAATTAGAAACC
Source organism: Medicago arabica (assembly GCA_946800305.1). Lineage (NCBI taxonomy): Eukaryota > Viridiplantae > Streptophyta > Magnoliopsida > Fabales > Fabaceae > Medicago > Medicago arabica. Next base: position 49,290,520 of record OX326966.1, read on the forward strand.
TCGGCTCTAATTAAATTATATCGACAACTTCATATCTTACAAATAACTATTGTCACAAAGTTACTAAATTACCCTTAAGTCTAAAATGACCAAAATACCCTTCTAATACGAAAACTCGTGAAAATGCACACAGACATTTATAAACATACATAAAACAATTAAAATAAAATAATCGCAAAATCGGGCTGTTACAACACACACCCAATTGTGACACGATAATGCCATCGTGTCCCGATTTGGCTATGTCGAATCAACACTTTCATAGTCATGAAATTGTGACAAGGTTTGTTCCAATCGTGACCCGATTTGCCTCTTTCTTCAAAACTTCACCTTTTCTTGTTTTCCTTACTGTTTAAGCTTGTTTTGTGAACTCAAATTTTCAGGAATTTATAATAAAAATTATGTAATGACAAGGTGTCATCAGTGTCGCAGCCAAAAAACGAGTGATTCACGGTCTCAGTAAAACAGCACCCCCCCCCCCCCCCCCACACACAAACATTGTTATCATTTTGGAGTAATCGTTGTTGCACCAAGTTGTCTTTTGTTGGAAGTCGATTGCGAAGTAGCCTCCATGCAAACAATGAAACCTTTTACGGTGCTTGCCTATGCCACACATCTTCAAACAACCCCCTTCGTGGAGGTGCAATTGTTGTTGTGAGAAAATGGCAAGCTCCCTTAATCGAGTAGCCGGTCACAGGATCTAGAAGCCACCTCCACCTGTTAGGTAAATGATCCTGCAAAACAATATTATGCAACAAAACTGAACATTCTGTAACACTCTCCTCCTCTCAAGCAAAAATGCGCCTCCTCCACACCCAGACACCACCACCATCCTCCCAACCTCTGAAGGTGAGAAAAACACAAGAAGGGGGGGTTGAATTGTGTTTGCTTTTCGCAGCTCTTGAGGAGTGAGAATCTAATTCCTTTAAACTTAGAGTCTGAATGAGATCAGAGTCTGATAGGAGATTAGGTTCTGATTGCAGCGGAATAAACAAGAGATAGAGAGAAGAGAGAACACAAGCAATTATACAGGTTCCTTCCACAAACCGGAAGTAGTTCTGTCCCCCTTGTACTTCCAAGGAGAGTTCACTAAAATGTAATATCAAATTACAAGTTGCTCAAACACACAGTATGAGACTTCCTTGCTCAAGCACACAGGCGAGAGACTTCCTTGCTCAAAGACACAACTAAGAGACTTCCTTTGCTCAATGGATGCAGCCAAGAGACTTCCTTTGCTTAAGCACAAAAGCAAGAGACTTTTACACAATTACAGAAAATTGAATAGAGTTGAAACATTTTGACAACAATCAAATAGTGTTTCAATTACAACAAAGACAGACTCTGTTTTACACAAAAGACAGACTCTGTTTTTCTGTGAAACTTAGAAATTCTAGAATACTCAGTTTGTAAGAATCTAAGTTGATGATGTGCTTTTTGTTGAGACTCTGTTGAATACGAAAGCAGCGCAATGTAATTTTTCAAGTTCTAGAGTCCTCAATTCTCCAAGTCTTCTATCCTTTATATAGGCGTAGGAAAGAGACGTTGAGTCATCTAGCACATTAGGATGATTTCTGAAGCTTGATCAATGACTGTTGATCTGTTGCTTGATTTGATAATAGTCCTTCAATAGCATCATTTGAATTCCATTCCCTTTGAGGATTAATACCGGTAGACACAGTTGCCAAACTGTACGAGGTAGTGGAGTAGTGGAAACAGAGTTCGTACAACGTACTCTGTACTGGCCTGCAATCTTTGTCTTTGTGCTTCCCACGCTCAAGTTGACTTTGAAGCTAGCCGTTACTCCATTTGAGAGTTTCTTTGTGCATCGCAATGCAGTAGAAATCCTTGTTAGCAGATTATCAAATTTGTGGCTTCAGACTCACTGTAGCACTATGCTTCTGATAATCTTCAGACTCTCTTTGTTCTCAGATTCTGATGGTCTTCAGACTCTGATACAGTCTTCAGACTCTCTTTGGCACAGTCTTCAGACTCTCTTCGGAACAGTCTTCAGACTCTCTTCGATGCAGTCTTCAGACTCTCTTCGAAACAGAATCACAAGCAACAAGCTTCTCTGGATTTTTTTTGCTCTTTAACTTTGTTCAAACAGAATACTTTCTAAGATATAAATCTTAATTGATATCCTGCATACTTAAACAAATATTAGCAATATCCAATTGACAACTTTTTAGTACCTTGTTATCATCAAAACTCAAAACGTGGTATTGTTGAACACCTTTGTTCCAACAATCTCCCCCTTTTTGATGATGACAAACATTAGTATTTAAAAGGTCAATTGTTGTTAATCTAATTAACAAGTTGACTTAAAGGGTTCTGAGGTTTGTAAGCTCAGAGTCTGAGGTTTGTAAGCTCTGACTCCCCCTGAGTCTGATAGTTCTTAAGTTGAGGTTTGTAAGCTCATCTTGAGTTCTATCCAGGTTAATTAAATTCACTTTCATAGTCAATCAAATTCATTCTCAGAATATTTTGAAAATAGATTCTTAAACAGGGCTCAGAGTCTAACTAAGCACCTTTCGCAGATTTCCCTTTAACTTTTACGTATACATGCAATGTAATTAAAAGAAAATTTTCCCTTCTCCCTGACATAAATACTTTCCCTTCTCCCCCTTTTGTCATCAACAAAAAAGTTTAGAACAAGTTCCTCCCCCTTTTTAAATGACTTAAGGTAAGGGTGTAAACATGTGTTAAGAAAGAATGAGATTCAGAGGGAAAACATAGAAGATTCAGAGCATAAAAAAATAGAATGCAAATTGAATCAAAAACAACTTGTATAAATTGTAAGCACAAACAAGTTCAGAAGATAGCAAACAAGAATTACAAAAAAAAAAACAAAACGAAATTAAACTAAGGTTGGTTTTGTTTGGCAAGATGATCCATCAGTTTCTGGAGAACCTCTTGCTGTTTCTTTACCATCTCTTCCAGAGCCTCAGTTCTTCGCAAATGCGCTTCTCTTTCTTGTCTAGCTTCTTCTTGAACTTTATACAATTTCCTCTTCAAAGAGTTGTAAGCCACTGATTCTCTAGGAATATACTGATCCTCATCAAATAAGGGTGTATCGCTAATCCTCAGAATTGGAGCTTTTTCCAAGATAACAGCTTTCTCAGCCCGCTTGATTTCTTCAACATGCTTGGCAGTAACAAGTGCTTGTTCCCTGGCTGCAGCCTTCTGAATTTTGGTGATAAAATCCAAAAACTCAGTCTTCACTGAAGAAAACTTGTCCTCATAGCTCACATTAAGTATTGGCACAAACCTTTGCTCAATAACTTCTTTGAGCTTATTGCATGAAGAAGCATAGAACTCATCTATCTTACTTGAATCAAATAAGTCAGTTTGAGGTTCAGAGGTTGAGGGTAGAGAAGCTCTCAAGGCTAGAAAAGTTTCAAAACCTGGGAAATAGATTATGGGGTCACAAAGAGGTTGGGAAACTCTTCTGGTCTTAGCTCTACATTCTGTTACAGTTCCTGATACAATATCAGAAGCTTGTTCCAGATTTTCAGAAGCTGGTTCAACAACAGGTTCTGAAGGTTCAACAGAAGCTAAAGTCAGATTCTCTGTAGGTTCAGGTACAGGGTCTGGTTTGGAAACAGATGAAGTAGCTTTTGTTGGTTTGGATTTTGCAGGGGTTTTTGGTAGTTCTACTCCTAGATGTTTTTCAAGAGAATCTAGAGTGTCTGGAGAGTCTACACAAATGGTTTCAGTTTGGGGGGATGGCTGTTTGGATTGAATGGTTGCTTCAGGCTTTTCAGAGGGTTGAATTACCTGAAGTGGTTTGAGAAATGAAGGTTGAGCAGGATGGTCAGCAGGAAGATTCATAGACACTATGATTGTGTCTTGAATTACTCTGTCCATAGTTGAATCAACATAATCAACTTTTGCCGGGTCAAGTGGGTTATGGGATGATATGAGTTTGATTGGTGAGGGAGATGAATTTTTGAGGGATGGAAGAATTTGGCTTAAAGGTTTATTGTCAGATTCTGAATCTGATTCTGACTCTTGATTCAAAGATGAAGATGAGCTATATGCCACATTGCCAGAGGTGTCAATGCCAGCTTCTGGAGAGGCATAGTGATCAGACACAGTAGCTTCTGATAACTCAGCTTCTGCAGTTGCTGAAGGATTCTTCTGTTTAAGAGCAGAAGCAAGCAACTTAGCAGCTTCCTTGACAGTTTCTTCCTTTAATTCTTCAGTCACTATTTCTGCTGCCATTGCCTTGCCATCAGTATGTTTATCCTCAATCATAGATACAGAAGTACCTATCTTCTGTGCTACATCCCTAGCCACAGGAATCACATCCACCTTTCTCTTCTTGATCTGACTCTCTTCACCTTCAGAGTCAGCATCAAGGAAGTCAGCAATATCTTGAGCCATTCTGTCATAGTCTCTGTCAGCCTTGCCTTTCTTCGTTTTATTCTCATCTTTCTTAGCCTTCTTCTCATCCTTGGTTTCTTTTATCCTATCCTTAATTTCACGAAGTGCAGAGGATGTTGATGAAGGCATAGGAGTTAAAGTCTTGGGGGAACCAATTTTCACTCCAGGAAGAGCAGTAGATTTGATCTTTTTCTTGAGAGGCTCCTGCTTCTCTTCCTCTTCCTTGAGAACCACTTCCTTGGTCCTTTTACCTTTGACCTTAAGAGGTCCTCCTCCAGCAGTCTCAGGAATGGCAGAATAGTTGATTATTCTACCAGTCTCCTTAAAGTAATCCACCACAAATCTTGCAAGAACTTCAGGATTATCTTCTTTGGATATGGGAGGGAAGTCCATCATTAAGTCAGATTGTACATAGGATTCTCTCATATCATGCTTAGAATGGTTGAATCTTCTGACAATCTTCATGTACTGCAGAGTCTTGCCATTAATGATTCTTCCGGTCACAGTTCCTAGATGAATATCTGATACCACACCAGATTCGGATAAGACCTTCAAGAGGCCTCCTTGATACAGAATCTCAGATATTAATCTTCCAAAAGGAACTTGCCTCCTGGTTTCTGATTGACTCTTCTTGATGGCCCAACACATGTGGTGCATCACATATCTGGGGAAGTTGATCTTTATTTTGTTGATAAGAAAATAAAGAAGAACTTTGTGATCCACAGACAATGTGTCTGTTCCTCCTCCTTTCTGAAGCATATTGTCCAGTATAATCTTCAGAAGCACCCTATGCTCAGGATGCATATCCACCAATTTATTTGAGGGTCTCCCTTCAAATAACAACTTGTTGCAGACGACAGCCCATTCACTCTTCTTGTTGACATTCCACTGAAATTTACCAGCGCTCTCCATCTGACACGCCCTGGCTACCACCTCTTCAGTGATAACTATTGGTATTCCCATCACAGCAGACCTTATTTCAAGACCATTGTACGGTCTTAAACCCATTTGGTCTCTGTTCTTGCCAGCAAGACTAGGGTTGTTTGAGATTGCTACTGTTTCTTCCAAAGTAGCTTCAGCTTTGTCGTAGACTTCTGACCTAACCCAAAAATCTCTAACGAGCTCCTGATATGTTGGTCCATTCAACATACCAAAGTACCTCGTCATTCCTTGTGATAAGAAATGAGGTGCAACGTCAACTCCATGACGAATGAGTGAACCAAAATCAACTAGAGATTCAACTTGGATTTCCAGAGTCTCTTTGATGATGTTCATTGTTCTGGGTTTGATAACATAGGACCCTCCGGACTTGATTATAACACCAGATTGGATGAGATCACTTGCCATTATAGGGGTTTCTAAATTTTTGATTTGAGAACAAAAAGTTTTGCAAAGTATTGAAAACTAGAAGTTTGTTCAGAGAGAAAATCAAGGAGTGAAAAGAGAAGTGAGTTGTGTGTGTTATGTATTTATAGAGAAAAAGTTTGAAAACTGTTTGGAAAAAGTAGGGGACAAACAAACACAAACAATAAATACATATAGCATGCAGCCGTAAACGTATTGGGACAAGGCGAAGGTAACTTGTTTAACGTAATGAAATCATTGCCCTTTGAGTTCTTACCCAATACAGACAGGCCACGTCTGAGAAACTGTAAAGTAACTGTCACCATAGTGGGGCAGGTGTTACTGAACTTAACAGTCACGCTTCCACTAATACGAGCTTCTGAGAGTCTAAAGATTCCTCACCAGAGTCTGAATAATTTATCAGAAGCTTTCATCAGAGTCTCCAAAAGAGAGTCTGATTCCCAAATAGCTTCTGAATATTTTCAGAGTCTGAATTCTGTTTTAAGAGGCGCATATTACCCAGAGACATAGCACATGTTCAAATTTTTCTTTATGAAATCAAATCTTTCAACAGATAAGGGTTTAGTAAATATATCAGCCCATTGATGATCAGTATCAATGAATTGAATATCTAAAATTCCCTTTTGAACATAGTCTCTTATAAAATGATGTTTAATCTCAGTATGTTTTCCTCTTGAATGCAGAATTGGATTCTTAGACAAACATATAGCTGCTGTATTATCACAATAAATTGGGATATGGTTTTCAGTTATTTGATAGTCCTCAAGCTGATGTTTCATCCAGAGTAGCCGTGTACAACAACTAGCAGCTGAGATGTATTCTGCTTCTGCTGTAGACAAAGCAATGGTTGCTTGCCTCTTGCTAGCCCAGGATATCAGATTCTCTCCCAAGAATTGACAATTGCCACTGGTAGATTTTCTTTCAATCCTGTCTCCAGCATAGTCAGCATCACAGAATCCAACTAGCTTGTAGTCAGAGGATTTCTTGTAAAGAAGTCCAAGATTGGTTGTTCCTTTCAGATATCTAAAGATTCTCTTAACAGCAGTTAAGTGAGATTCTCTAGGATCTGATTGAAACCTTGCACACAAACATACACTGTACAAAATATCTGGTCTGGATGCAGTTAGGTATAACAAAGAACCAATCATACCTCTATACAGCTTCTGATCAACTTTGGTCCCTTGATCTTCCTTGCTCAGAGTGCAGGTTGGATGCATTGGAGTATTCATTTCTTTGCAGTCCTCAAGATTAAACTTCTTCAGAAGCTCTTTCGTATACTTGGACTGATGAACGTAGACTCCATCTTTGCATTGGTTGATTTGAATTCCAAGAAAGAACTTCAATTCTCCCATCATGCTCATCTCAAACTCATCCTGTATTACTTTTGAAAACTCTTTGCAAAGAGAACTATTTGTAGAACCAAAAATGATATCGTCAACATAAATCTAAACTATAAGAATGTCTTTCTTCAGAGTCTTTCTGAATAGAGTAGTGTCAACTTGTCCTCGTTCAAAGTTCTTTTGAATTAAGAAATTACTTAGTCTTTCATACCAAGCTCTAGGAGCTTGTTTCAAGCCATATAGTGATTTCTTTAATTTGTAAACATGCTCTGGATGCCTTAAATCTTCAAAGCCAGGAGGTTGTTTGACATATACTTCTTCAGAAATGACACCATTAAGAAATGCACTCTTAACGTCCATTTGATACAGAATTATGTTGTGATTAACTGCATAGGAAAGAAGTAACCTGATTGCTTCCAATCTTGCAACTGGAGCAAACGTTTCTGTGTAATCAATGCCTTCTTGCTGACTGTAGCCCTGCGCAACAAGTCTGGCCTTGTTTCTGATTACTTCTCCTTGTTCACTAAGCTTATTTCTGAACACCCACTTGGTTCCAATGATGTTCTTGTGATCAGGCTTAGCTACTAGATCCCATACTTCATTCCTTTTGAATTGATTCAGTTCTTCTTGCATTGCCAGAATCCATCCTTCATCTCCAAGAGCTTCTTCAACAGAGGTTGGTTCAATAACAGATAATAATCCTAAAGCATACTCTTCTTGTCTGAAATGTGATCTTGTTCTCATAGGACTTTCTTTATTGCCAATTATCTGTTCTTCTGGATGTGAAGACTTGTATTTGAAAGATTGTTTGGATTGACTAGCTTGAAAAGAACCATCTTGAGCTTCATCAGAAGCTTCTTCATTAGGAACTTCAGGGGTTGTTCCAGCTTCTGAAGTATCTTCAGATTCTGGAATCTGATCAGATTCTGAGTTATCATCAGAATCTTGAGATTCTGCATGACTTTCATCTTGCACTGGAGTTTCACTTCCAGGCATTTTGTCATCGAATCTGACATGCATAGATTCTTCCACACATTGTGTTTCTGAATTATACAGCCTGTACGCCTTAGAGCGTTCAGAGTAACCTAAAAAGATTCCCTTTTGAGCTTTGGCATCAAATTTCTTTAGGTAGACTTTGTTGTTCAGGATATAACATGTACATCCGAACTGATGAAAATAAGATATGTTGGGTTTTCTTCCTTTAAAGAGTTCATAAGCTGTTTTGTTCAACAGAGGTCTAATATAGATTCTGTTCTGAACATAACACGCTGTGTTTACTGCTTCTGCCCAAAAATGCTTAGCCAGATTGTTCTCATGGATCATGGTTCTAGCCATCTCTTGTAAGGTTCTGTTCTTTCTCTCTACGAGTCCATTTTGTTGTGGAGTTCTAGGTGCAGAGAATTCATGAATAATTCCATGTTTTTCACAGAAAACCTCAAATGGTTCATTTTCAAATTCTCCTCCATGATCACTTCTGACTTTCAAGATTTTCATTTCCTTCTCTGATTGTATTTGGATGAAGAATTTACTAAACACAGAACATGAATCATCTTTAGTTTTCAGAAATTTAACCCAACACCATCTGCTGTAGTCATCAACAATAACTAGTCCATATTTACTTCCATATAAGGATGCAGTGCTAACTGGTCCAAATAAGTCAATATGAAGTAACTCCAAGGGTCTGGAAGTTGAAACAATTTCTTTCGGCTTGAAGGGACTCTTGACAATTTTCCCTTTCTGACATGCTCCGCAAAGAGCATCTGAGTGATATTCAATGTCTGGTAGGCCTTTGACAAGTTGCAACTTGCTAAGCTTAGAGATTAATCTCCAGCTAGCATGTCCCAAACGTCTATGCCACAGCCACTTCTTATCACCCATTAACAAAAGGCACACTACCTTCTGCTCAGTCAGTTCTGAGAATTTTATCTTGTATACATTGTTTCTTCGTTTTCCCTTGAAGACTATGGACTGATCATCCTTGTTAACCACTGTGCAATTGTTCTTATTAAACAATACATCATAACCACTGTCACATAATTGACTTATGCTTAATAAGTTATGTCTAAGTCCATCAACGAACCACACATTACTGATTGAGATCAGAGAGTTACCAATGGTTCCAGTACCAATGATTTTGCCAGTCTGGTTTCCTCCAAATCCCACAGTTCCTCCCTCTTTCATGGTTAGGGTTAGGAACATAGACCTTTCTCCCGTCATGTGATGCGAGCAACCACTGTTCAGGTACCAAGCCTTCTGCTTTTCTAGTCCTTTTAGACATACCTGCAGCATCAATAATTTCAGACTTAGGTACCCATATTCTCATGGGTCCTTTTTGGTTAGTCTTAGAACCATTGAACTCCTTTCGTAAGTTACGTCTTGAAGTCATTGGCAATGTTTTCTCCCATACCTTGGGTTTGGAACCGTTTGGTTTAGGTTTCAACTTGCCTTTCACATTTTCTCTTCTTTGAAACTTAGACTTTGGTTTTTCAGACTCTGGCTTTTTCAGAGTCTGTTTATCAGACTTTGAATGTTTCAGAGTCTGAGTCTTTAAAGCTTTGGGTTCAAAGTTTTTCAGACCCTTTAACTTAACAATCTGAGATTTTGACTTAGTCAGAATCTTAGAAGTAGAAGTTGTAGGTTCTGAATGAGTCACTGTGTTGACTTCATCAGACTCTCTTACAAAGTGATTTTTCAACGCCTCTCTGGCTCCATCAGGACCAGGTTTCAGAGTCATTTCATTTGAGTTTCCTCCAATGAATCCAAGACACTGTCCTCTGTTCTGATACGTGCTATAGATCATGAACGCAACCCTTGATCTGTCAATTCCAGTAGCAATAAATTCTTGCAGAGCAACATCTTGCTCACTTAAGTATTTACAGCTACAATTCTTGATCAACAAAGAGATATTTTCTTCTTTTAAATCTTCTAATTCCAACAGAGTTGAATTATGTCTTTTTGACAGCTTATCAAGCTGTTGTTTGACTTTCTTCAACTCAGTGGTCTTAGCTTTAAAATGACCAAGAAGTTCTTTGACAGATTCTACAAGTTCAGATCTATTGAGTTCAGAATATACTTCTGTTTCACTTTTAGAGTCTGCATCTGATTCTGCCTCAGGAGTCTCTTTAACGGATTCGGTTGTAGCCATTAGTCCAACAGCTACATTAGCTTCACCATCAGCATCATCATCCTCAGACCCTGACTCATTATCAAGATCTTCCCAGATGGCCATCAGACTTTTCTTGATCTGCTTCTTGAACTTGCTTGACTTGAAGGTTGGCCTTTTTGACTTGGGTTTCTCCTTCTGCTGTTCTGGACACTCAGCAATAAAATGTCCAGTTTTCTTGCAGTTGAAGCAACCTTTCTGATCCTCCTTTTTGAACCCCTTCCCACTGCTCTTGCTCAGAAATCTCTTGTTCTTCTTAGCAAGGTACTGCATTCTGCTTGAAAGCATAGCCATTTCCTTTGCAACATAAGGATCCTCCTCTGAGCTTTCAGAAGCTGAAGACTCATTTTCAGACTCTTCAACCTTGAGAGCCTTTGAAGACCTTCCTTTTGATTTTAAGGCAATGGTTTTGGATTTTCTTGCAGAATCATGTTCATTGAGACTTAACTCATGAACCTTGAGTGAGCTTACAAGATCTTCAACACTTAAAGTGTTTAAATCTTTAGCTTCCTCAATTGCAGTGACCTTTGGTCTCCATCTAGAGGGTAAGCTCCTTAAAATCTTGCTAACATGATCAGAAGCTATGTAACTCTTCTTCAGTATCTGAAGACCAGATACTAGAGTTTGAAATCTTGAGTACATCTGCTCAATACTTTCATCCTCTTTCATCTTGAATAGTTCATATTGATGAACTAACAGAAGAGCTTTAGCTTCCCTGACCTTTTTGCTTCCTTCGTAGTTAGCACAGAGAGAAGCAAACATGGCTCTAGCAGTAGATTTGTCACTCATCTTCATGTATTCCGTTTTAGGAATAGCAGTGACAAGAGCCCCTCTGATGATATGATGTTTCTTATAGATTTTCTTTTGAGCAGCAGTGTGAAGTTTGCGGTCAATGGCAGCACCTTCGTCATCAAGTTGTAAGTCACCAACACCATCTTCAAGTATGTCCCAGAGTTCTTCATCAAGACCCATGACATAACTGTAGAAGTTGGTTTTCCACCAAGAAAATTCTTCAGGATCACCATTGAACTTAGGAATTTTTCCATAATCAGCCTTTCTACTGCTGTTATTGGATCCATATTCATATGGTATAGCAGCACCAGAAGTGGCACCAGAAGAAGACGGTTCACTGAAAGACATGTTTTTCTCTGGATCTTTTCTGTTACACGGTTAAGTACTATGACAACAGAGCCGGAGCTCTGATACCAACTGAAGGTGAGAAAAACACAAGAAGGGGGGGTTGAATTGTGTTTGCTTTTCGCAGCTCTTGAGGAGTGAGAATCTAATTCCTTTAAACTCAGAGTCTGAATGAGATCAGAGTCTGATAGGAGATTAGGTTCTGATTGCAGCGGAATAAACAAGAGATAGAGAGAAGAGATAACACAAGCAATTATACAGGTTCCTTCCACAAACCGGAAGTAGTCCTGTCCCCTTTGTACTTCCAAGGAGAGTTCACTAAAATGTAATATCAAATTACAAGTTGCTCAAACACACAGTATGAGACTTCCTTGCTCAAGCACACAGGCGAGATACTTCCTTGCTCAAAGACACAACTAAGAGACTTCCTTTGCTCAATGGACGCAGCCAAGAGACTTCCTTTGCTCAAGCACAAAAGCAAGAGACTTTTACACAATTACAGAAAATTGAATAGAGTTGAAACACTTTGACAACAATCAAATAGTGTTTCAATTACAACAAAGACAGACTCTGTTTTACACAAAAGACAGACTCTGTTTTTCTATGAAACTTAGAAATTCTAGAATACTAAGTTTGTAAGAATCTAAGTTGATGATGTGCTTTTGGTTGAGACTCTGTTGAATACGAAAGCAGCGCAATGTAATTTTTCAAGTTCTAGAGTCCTCAATTCTCCAAGTCTTCTATCCTTTATATAGGCGTAGGAAAGAGACGTTGAGTCATCCAGCACATTAGGATGATTTCTGAAGCTTGATCAATGACTGTTGATCTGTTGCTTGATTTGGTAATAGTCCTTCAATAGCATCATTTGAATTCCATTCCCTTTGAGGATTAATACCGGTAGACACAGTTGCCAAACTGTACGAGGTAGTGGAGTAGTGGAAACAGAGTTCGTACAACGTACTCTGTACTGGCCTGCAATCTTTGTCTTTGTGCTTCCCACGCTCAAGTTGACTTTGAAGCTAGCCGTTACTCCATTTGAGAGTTTCTTTGTGCATCGCAATGCAGTAGAAATCCTTGTTAGCAGATTATCAAATTTGTGGCTTCAGACTCACTGTAGCACTATGCTTCTGATAATCTTCAGACTCTCTTTGTTCTCAGATTCTGATGGTCTTCAGACTCTGATACAGTCTTCAGACTCTCTTTGCACAGTCTTCAGACTCTCTTCGGAACAGTCTTCAGACTCTCTTCGATGCAGTCTTCAGACTCTCTTCGAAACAGAATCACAAGCAACAAGCTTCTCTGGATTTTTTTTGCTCTTTAACTTTGTTCAAACAGAATACTTTCTAAGATATAAATCTTGATTGATATCCTGCATACTTAAACAAATATTAGCAATATCCAATTGACAACTTTTTAATACCTTGTTATCATCAAAACTCAAAACGTGGTATTGCTGAACACCTTTGTTCCAACAACCTCTACTCTCCATCTCCGCCACTGTCGCCCACCCATCTCCGCCACGTTATGATATATATATATATATATATATATATATATATATATATATATATATATATTAATTTTACAATTGAGTCTAACGAAAAGAACTAGACTTTCACAATTTCACAATCTAACAAATCAATGTTCAAATTCTCACATAAAACTTTAACTTAAACTATAAATTAATGTTACTAGTTTTTTATTTATCTGTGTTAACACATATTCAATTTAAAATTCACTTTAAACTTATAAATGCATTGAAAAAAAATTTGCCAAAAAAAAAAAATAATAAGACAAAAAAATGAAAAGATTGTTATGAATATAACTAAATAGAGAACAGTAATAGAGAGAATAATGAGAAGAGAGAATAGAGAGAAATGTTCTTATTCACTGAAGTACTCATGAATGTTACAATGAGCTCTATTTATAGAGAAATAGAGTAATTTATGAACTAAGTCCAATAACCTAGTGGTATGACCCATTAACCTATTTGTTATTTGGACATCCACTATTAATATTTATAACACTCCCCCTTAGATGTCCATTGAGGATATGCCTCATTAAAACCTTACTAAAATAAAACCCAGTGGGAAAAAGATTCTAGTGAAGGAAAAAGAGTACAATATCCTTTTGAGTGTGAACTGCCTCATTAAAAACCTTACCAGGAAAACCCAATAGGATAAAACCTTGGTGCAGGGAAAAAGAGTGCAGAACATGTTTATCTCTCCCCCTCATGAAGACAAATATCTCTTAGACGACGGAGACCAATTCTTAGTACAAGTTTCTCAAAAACTTTACTTGGGAGTGACTTTGTGAAAACATCTGCGAGATTATCACAAGAACGAACTTGTTGAATGCTGATATCACCATTTTTTTTTAAGATCATGAGTGAAAAAGAATTTTGGAGAAATATGTTTTGTTCGGTCTCCTTTAATGTATCTTTCTTTCAACTGAGCGATGCATCCCGTATTATCTTCGTAAATTATTGTTGCATCCATTCTTCCGGAGGTTAAACCACAATTCTTTTGTATGTGTTGAATCATGGATCTTAACCAAACACATTCTCTACTTGCCTCATGTAATGCTAAAAGTTCTGCATGATTTGATGATGTTGCTGTTATTGTTTGTTTCACAGATCTCCATGAAATTGCTGTATCTCCACTTGTAAATAAATAACCTGTTTGTGATCTTCCGTGATGAGGATCTGACAAATAACCTGCATCTGCATAACCAATTAATTCTAGTTTGGGTACTTTAGGATAAAACAAACTCATATCTATTGTACCTCGAAGATAACGAAGTACATGCTTGACCCCATTCCAATGTCTTTGTGTAGGTGAAGAACTGTATCTTGATAATAGGTTGACAGAAAATGATGTATCTGGACGCGTATAATTAGCAAGGTACATTAATGCTCCTATTGCACTAAGATATGGTACTTCAGGACCAAGTAGTTCTTCACCTTCTTCTCGAGGTCTGAAAGGATCTTTCTCCACATCTAGTGATCTAACAACCATTGGAGTAGGCAATGGATGAGATTTGTCCATGTAGAAACGTTTTAACACTTTTGTTATGTAAGTTTCTTGATGCACAAAAATTCCACTATTTAAATGTTCAATTTGCAATCCGAGACAAAACTTTGTTTTTCCCAAGTCTTTCATTTCGAATTCTTTCTTTAGGCAATCTATGGCTTTTGGAAGCTCTTCGGGAGTTCCAATAATGTTTATGTCATCAACATAGACAACAATTATGGCAAATTCATTTCCAGATCTTTTCATAAAAATACATGGACAAACTGAGTCATTTTTGTATCCCACTTTTAATAAATATTCACTGAGGCGATTATACCACATGCGTCTAGATTGTTTTAGCCCATAGAGGGACTTATTTAATTTTATGGAGTAGTTTTCCATAGATCCTGAACTATTTGCATCAGGCAAGTTAAATCCTTCAGGGATCTTCATGTAGATGTAATTAAGTATCTAAAAGTAGTTGCATCAACTACAGGTGAATATGTCTCATAAAAGTCAATCCCAGGTCTTTGCGAAAATCCTTGAGCAACAAGTCTTGCTTTATATCTTGCAATTTCATCATTCTCATTACGTTTTCGCACAAACACCCATTTATACCCAACTGGTTTCACTCATTTAGGTGTTTGGACGACAGGTCCAAAGACTTTTCTCTTGTTGAGAGAGTTTAATTCTGCTTCAATTGCATCTTTCCATTTTGGCCAATTCTCGCTTTGTCTACAATCTTTAATAGACCTTGGTTCATGATCCTCGTTATCATTTATCACATTTAGCGCTATATTATATGCAAAAATATCGTCAACGTTGACTTCATGTCGGTTCCATTGTATTCCATTAGTGACATAATTTATTGAGATCTCTTGATTTTCATGTATTTCAGGTACCTGATCAGCTTCTTCTGGAACTGAAATATTGATTATGTCAGAAGGCCTTTTTAAAGTTTATATATCCTCGTTTGGGTCATCTTTTCTTTTAGCTCCTTTTCTTGTTCGAGGATTTTTATCTTTGGAACCGACTGGTCTGCCACGCCTCATGCGTGGTTGAGACTCGTTAGCAATATGAGATAGTCCAACAGGAACATCCACTTTTATTGGAGCATTAGCAGCTGGTATGTATGATTTAGTCACACTTTTTGGATCAATGAATGCATTTGGCAATTGATTTGCTAAACTTTGCAAATGAATTATCTTTTGAACTTCAAGTTCACATTGTTTAGTTCGAGGATCAAGATGAGACAATGAAAGTTCATTCCAACTGATCTCCTTTTTTAGCTGCATTTTCTCTCCCCCTAATGTTGGGAAATTTGATTCATCAAAGTGACAATCAGCAAATCGAGCTATAAATAAATCTCCTGTCGTAGGTTCGAGATACTTTATAATAGATGGAGATTCATATCCAACATATATTCCCAACCTTCTTTGAGGACCCATCTTAGTGCGTTGTGGTGGAGAAATTGGAACATACACCGCACATCCAAATATTCGTAAATGGGAAATATTAGGTTCTTGACCAAAAACCAATTTCAAAGGGGAAGAGTCATGATAACTGGTTGGCCTGATGCGAATCAATGTTGCAGCATGCAAAATTGCATGTCCCCAAGTGGAAATTGGGAGTTTGCATCTCATGAGAAGTGGTCTTGCAATTAACTTTATACACTTAATAAATGATTCTGCCAGTCCATTTTGTGTATGAACATGTGCTACAGGATGTTCAATTTCAATTCCAATGGACATGCAATAATCATTGAATGCTTGAGATGAAAACTCAGAAGCATTATCAAGACGTATTTTCTTTACAGGATAATCAGGGAAGTGAGCTCTTATTCTAATTAATTGAGCTAACAATCTCGCAAACACCTGGTTGCGAGTTGACAATAAACAGACATGTGACCATCTTGTTGATGCATCGATTAAAACCATAAAATATCTAAATGGTCCGCACGGTGGGTGTATTGGCCCACAAATATCACCATGTATACGTTCTAAAAAAATTAGAGATTCATTTCCAATTTTTGTTGGTGATGGTCGAGTTATTAACTTCCCTTGTGAACAAGAAGTGCATGAGAATTTATTAGATTGAAGAATCTCCCGGCTCTTCAATTGATGACCACATGAATTTTCAATTATTTTTCGCATCATTATAGATCCGGGATGACCCAACCGCTCATGCCAAACCACAAATTTATCATGATTTGTAAACTTCTGGTTTACAATTACATTTGCTTCAATTGTACTAATGTAAGTGTAGTACAATCCAGAGGAAAAAGCAGATAGTTTTTCCAATACACATGTTTTATCTAAGTCATGTTTTGTGATACAAAGATATTCAACATTTTCTTTGTTTCTTGTTTGGAGATGGTATCCATTTAGGCGAATATCTTTGAAACTTAATAAATTTCTATGAGACTTAGGTGAGTACAACGCATTCTCAATAAATAATTTTGTCCCTCCACATAATGATATATTAGCTCTTCCAGAGCCTTCAATTATTTTTTTAGTACCAGATATGGTATTGACGTTTGATTTTCCTTTTAATAGGAAAGAAAAATATTTTTTATCTTTGAGAATTGTGTGGGTAGTTGCACTATCAGAGAGACACATTTCTCCATAGCTACTCATTCTTTCGGTTGATTAGAGCGTGCTCATAACGTGTTATGAATATAACTAAATAGAGAACAGTAATAGAGAGAATAATGAGAAGAGAGAATAGAGAGAAATGTTCTTATTCACTGAAGTACGCCTGAATGTTACAATGAGCTCTATTTATAGAGAAATAGAGTAACTTATGAACTAAGTCCAATAACCCTAGTGGTATGATCCATTAACCTATTTGTTATTTGGACATCCACTATTAATATTTATAACAAATTCATGTTGTTTGCTTTCTCTCACACATTGTTATGTCTTCATCCATGGAGTCTAACTCTAACATCTCATCCTCTCTTACTCTTCAATCTCAAAAACCAAACCATCTCTCATTCGATCTCAATCTCAATGGCCTCATCACTCTCACTAACCCAAACCCCTTCGCTTCAATCTCCGACTCAACCCGGTTCAACCCCGGTCCAACCAAACCCCTCTTCAAAACCCTAACCGTCTTCGAACGCGCATTCATCGGCGCAGGTGCCGGCGGAATCGCCGGCGCATTCACCTACGCCTGTCTCCATCCTCTCGACACAATCAAAACCAAAATGCAAACCAAAGGCGCTTCCCAAATTTACAAAAATACCCTTGACGCCATTTCCAAAACCTTCACTAACAACGGCATTCTCGGCTTCTATAGCGGGTTTTCAGCCGTTGTTGTCGGTTCGACGGCTTCCTCGGCTGTTTACTTTGGTAGCTGTGAGTTTGGTAAGTCTTTTTTGACTAAGAAAAATTGTCCAAAGTTTTTGATTCCTCCGATTTCGGGGGCTTTAGGAAATGTTTTGTCGTCTGCGATTATGGTTCCGAAGGAGTTGATTACGCAGAGAATGCAGACGGGTGCGAAAGGGAGATCGTATGAAGTTTTGATTAAGATTTTGCAGAATGAAGGTGTTTTGGGTTTGTATAGAGGCTATTCAGCTACATTGTTGAGAAATTTGCCTGCTGGGGTTTTAAGTTATTCGTCGTTTGAGTATTTGAAGTTAGCGTTTATGAAGCATACGAATAAGGATTGTTTGGAGCCGGTGCAGAGTGTGATTTGTGGGGCGTTGGCGGGGGCGATATCGGCTTCAATAACTACGCCGTTGGATGTTGTGAAGACGAGGCTGATGACGCAGGCGAGGAATGAGGCGGTTGGGAAGGTTGCGGAGGTTATGTATGGTGGGGTTAAGGATACGGTGAGGGAGATTTTGAAGGAAGAAGGGTGGGTTGGTTTGACTAGAGGAATGGGTCCTAGGGTTCTTCATAGTGCTTGTTTTTCGGCTTTGGGTTATTTTGCGTTTGAAACTGCTAGGGTTGCTATTTTGAATGAGTATGTTAAGAGGAAACAATTGGAAGATGTGGATGTTGTTGTTTCTAGTAGTAGTAGTTGAGTTTGGGAAATGAATTCGTTTTCGTTGCGATTTTGATCTATGAAGCTTTTACACATACTTGGACACCGGACGTGACATTGAGTAATATGAGCAAATGGAATAATTGAATATAACCATGTCAATAACACCTTACACGCCTTCAATCTGAGGTATTGGTGCTACATAGATTTTGACGGTCGATGAAATTCTATAGTTTCAGTATTGATTTGTGTAGTTTATGATATAATGAACCTGTTTGGTCTGATACAAATGTTGTTGATTTTTTGTATGGATTGTTGATTGCAAGTTTATATTATAGTATAATGTGGTTGTTTCTAGTAGTACTTGAGTTTGGGAAATGAATTCGTTTTTTATGCGATTATGATCTATGAAGCTCTAACTTAAACACTGGACGCAACACTGAATAGTACGAGGAAATGAAATAATTGAATGTAACCATGTCTTAGTGTCATGTTAGTTACATCAGACACCCCTTCAATCTGAGGCATTGGTGCTAGATAGATTTTCACCGTTGATGAAATTCTATAGTTTGAATATTGATTTGTGTAGTTTATGATATAATGAACCTGTTTGGTCTGATATGAATGTTGTTGATTTTTTGTATGGGTTGTTGATACTTGATTGCAAGTTTCTATTTTGATATGATATGGTTGTTTCTGGTAGTTGAGTTTGGGAAATGAATTCATTTGTTGTAACCTTGAACTTTGATGAAATTTTATCGTTTGGAATATATTTGTGTAGTTTATGCTATAATGGTGTTGATTTTAGATATTTTGTGACTGTAGGATTGCTGATTGCAGTTCTGAGTTTGTGCCATTGTATTTGGTTCTATCTTCCTTAATTGTTACAAGGATTTAAGTTGCTTGATTTTTGTACCTCTTTTTAATCATATAAGTTGATTTTTCTTCGGTAATTTCAGTTATATTGATGCATCATAGTATGATTGTACGTTATGACATATGTGTCACTAGAGTGCTATATCTAAGTTGAAATCACCTCTCTCTTTTTACATTGAATTGCTTGCAGTTGCAAATTCATGTTGTTTCATATATGGACCATTTGATCAATTGACTGAACAATCTGTTTTCTAACTTGGTGTTTTGACTGATTTTGCGAAGTTGATATATAAGCAGTTTGCATCAATCTTTTTTTAGTTTTCTTCTTTTGAGTAGGAACCATTTGTGAAATATATATGTTCAAATTGTTCATAATGTCCATGGTGATATACACCGCTGCTTCTGCTTGCAGAATCACCATTTGATTCACAAAAATCCATCTCCACAAAACCACATTTCATTTCATGATTAGATTGTTGATTGAGTTTTGATTTTTGATATGATATTTTTTCTTGTAGTTGAATTTCGTAAATAGATTCATTTGTTGCGATCTTGACAATTGATTAAATTTTATTGGTTGTAAATTGATTTGTGTAGTTCATGATATAATGAATAGTTTGATCTGAATTTGTGACAATGTATTTGATTCTATTTTATTGGTTGTAAATTGATTTGTGTAGTTCATGATATAATGAATAGTTTGATCTGAATTTGTGACAATGTATTTGATTCTATCTTGCTTATTATTTTGAGGAACTAAGTTACTTGATTTTCTTTGGAAATAAATGTTAGTTATATTGGTGCATCATAACATGATTGTATATTATGGAAAATGTGCCACTAGAGTGCTAAACTGCTATACCTTAGCTGAAATCACCTTTCCCTTTGTCTAATGAATTGCTTGCATTCACACATTCTCGTTGATGCAGATATGGACTGTCCAATCTACCTGACAGTCTGTATTTGGACTGTGTTTTTGATTGGTTTTGCAAAATTGAAATACAAGTAATGTGATTAAGATTGGGCAGGGCGAACGTGTGATTACATGAATATGTGTTTATCCTTATTGTAGTGAAGTGAGGTCCCTCCTTTTCTTGTGATCCTCTTATATTTTTGTGCTTGCATTGAAATATTGATATCTCAAAAAAGGAAATTGATGCAGGGCTTGTGCTGAAGTTTAGGCTTGGTTACCACATGGTTGCCACCATGTTAATCTATTTGTACATATGTATTGCTTTTTGCATGGATGTTCAAACATCTAAAATATTGAAACATCCTTTCCCTTTTTTGTGATCCTTTTTTTGAGTTTGCAATGTAACATGCTTAGCCTGATAACCAAAAAAATGATGCAAGGTTTGTGTTGAAGTTTAGTCTTTAGTTAAAAATAACCATAATAAGTCTAGAAATCAATTTCTAATAATTGTTTAGGTTGAACCATGTTTATTAATTTCTCTATAGATGGATATTTCATTGACATTTCAAAAATTAATGCATTAGATTAGATGCTTGTTGGTAGCTTGTCTCAGCCCTTAGATAAATTGGTCATACTAGTATATATGGTTTGCAAATTAATGCCAATTGTGTTTTCATTTTGAAACTTGATATCCGGTCCAAGGACTGACTAATTCGGGTGAACAATCTCACCGTCCAATAGCGGGGGCTAAATTGAAGCTAGAGCAAAGGCCTGTATGGACTGGTCCAATTCAGAAATTGTTAGCACCAGAATCTTGAGAGGAGCACACTCTGAGATCTTGAGTGATATATTGTTTATACCTTGCGAGTCTGTAGAAATATTTACATCGTAAATATACTATGTTGTAGTATAGTAGTTGTGTCTCTGGAAGGCCTCCTAAGTGGGAATGGGAATAGAAATGATAGTAGAAGCTAGATTACAGGTTTAATGTTAATAATGACTTGGATGGGTTACCACTCTTTTTAATCTGATTATGGTCTTTGATTAATTGAGTAAGAATGGTGATAGGGGCACGGTTTGAGCTGGTAGAAAAGTTGCTTAGTCTTTTTATTTTATTTTATGTTTTTCAGAACTTGAATTTAGTTTTATTTTCGGTATGAGAACAACACTAAATCATTGTCGTAATTGAAATTTATAAAAGCTTGTATCATCCTTGCATATTTCCCTACAATTTATAGAGTGGATTTATGTCATGTCTTGGTAGAGAAACTGAGAAGAAGTAGAATGTACAATGTGTCAATCACTAAATATATAATAACTTGGTAACGCGGATGGTGGTGTTATTTGTGTCCAGGGCTGCTTTCTGCTGGTTTTGGCCCTTATCTGTCTGGAAGGTTTAAGTCTTTTGGTTTGGTTTTCTTGGTACTGGTGTCGTAGTATCGGGTTTTGGAGTGTCTTGTGCTCGGTTGTGGTTCTGCAGGGAGCTTGCTTGTCAAACTATCTCTGATCGTATTGTAGGGTTTCTTTCTTAGTTCTTAGTTCTGAATTCTGATAGAGATATTTGAGTTTTAGAAGTGTCGATGCTCTCTTCAGACAATGCAATAAAATTCTTGAAACACTTTCTTCTGATAAGTGTTTCTTGAAGATCCAAAAGTTGACCCTGCCTTAAATAATCTACGTTCCATTTGTCATTAGTATTTGAGAAATGATTTAGTCCCTTGTTGGTTACATTTTAGTTCTATAAGTTATTAACGTTACAATTTGGTCCCTTAAGTTAGTATTTGTTAGCCAAATAAATCCTCACTGTCGATCTTTTGTCAAAACGTTAAATAAGCACATGTGAACAGTGACGTGATAACTTGCAATGTGTATCCACCTTAGACATTGGGTTAACGGTTTTGACGGTGGAGATTTATTTAGTTGACGGAAGATGACCTAAAGGGACTAAATTGTAACGTTAATAACTTATGAACTAAAATGTAACCAACAAATAACTTAAGGGACCACATTAGTAATTAAGCTTAACGATAATAACGTGGTTCTAATAAAATTTGTGATTTTCCTTCTATTTTTAATTCCGGACATTGTTTGTAAGGCTCCAACATGTTCTGACCTCTAATGCAAAGTTCAAATACATAATTATGTAAACCTTGAGAAGAAAGCCAGATATTGGGTTGAATTGCATTCGTCTAGTGTGAACTCTTCATCATATTTCACTGACCCTGTTTCCACCACCTATCTTCATAGCCTTGACCACTAGGGTAACTTGATATATTTTTTTTGAAACGGCATATATATTTAGAACCAAAACTCGCACTAGCCGTGCAAGCGGTCAGAACAACAATAACAAAAGGTACCGTAAATATGTGACATATGTGGTAACCTCACCCCATAACTAGGAAAAACAACGAAAAACCTCTAAAGATGAACCCACTAAACATAAATGTCAATTCAAATACAATAAGATGAACCCACTAAACATAAATGTCAATTCAAATACAATACGTCATAAAACTAACGCAACAAACAATTTTTTGGGTTCCAACACCATTCATAGAATAAACAAGATGAAATCTTTAATCTACTCAAACACCATTGCCAGGACAATACTTTAATATCTTCAACCAATTCGTCAATCTCCTTGATACTATTGTTAAAGATAATGTAATTTCTTGATTTCCAAATGACCCAAAATGTAGCATGCCAAATCATCCACCACCCATTTCTTAGCTTCTTATTCCTCACCTCCCCACTCCAACTTTCAAAATGAGCAAACAAGTTTTGGGGAGTAATAATGCTAAATTCAAGCCAAATCGTTATCTTATTCCACACCTTAAACACCATTTGATAATGCAATAAAAGATGATTTACTGTTTCTCTGCCTCACCACCACAATAAACACAAATTTAGATTTACCTCCAAAGGCACACAATTTCTCCTTTCTAAGTTGTCTTTTGTTGGAGCACGGTCATGAAGCAATTTTCAAGAAAAAAACCACTACTTTAGAATGTGCCGGACTCTTCCATATTTAACGAAATGTCACTTCCTTTGGAGCGAGACTTAAAGTACCTTCGACATGCAATAACACTTCGAGCAACCTATATGCCGCCTTAGCCGTAAACACTCCACTATCCTTCTCCCTCCACACCCAAACATCTTCCAACTCCAATCCTCTCCACCCCCCAATGACCTTCAAATTATTAAGCAAATTGAATTCCCACACAAAAAGCGGTCTACGCCACATAAAAGACCAATCCCCCCCCCCCCCCCCCCCCGCCCCTCTTCGTTCTCGTTCACCACCCACAAATCCCTCACCTTTGCTTCCTTTTGTGTTGAAATCGAAAAAAGGCAAGGGAATACAATTTTAAGAGGTGCATTTCCCACCCAAACATCATTCCAAAAGCTTCCATTCCCTACATTTCTCACCACTGAATTATTGAACCAATTAACCTCCGTCAATTCGTCAATCGCCACTATATCCTTCCACCACCTTGAAACAAACCACGACCACTCTTCTACATTTCCCTCAAACAAACCCCCTACACTATGACTATATTTAGCTACATGAACTTCGTTCCATAGTATGGATGCACTTTGTATCACCCTCCATCTTCATTTGGCCAAGAGACTTACATTCACCATCTTAACATCTCTAACTCCTAAACCACCTTCTTTGCGTGGTTTGCACACCAAACTCCACTTTAACCAACAAATCTTCCTCTCCCTCTTCACCCCTCCTCAAAGAAATTCTCTTTGGATTCGAACAATCCCTTTCCAAACTTGATTGATAGTCCTATTCCACATGAATTTGGGAAAGTAATGAATTCTCTTCAAATGATTTTCTTCAAGGATACAAACATGCAAAGTAGATATTCCAACTTTCTTCGGGAATATGTGCACGTTGCAGGAATTATACCTTTCAAATAAC
This sequence comes from Medicago arabica, assembly GCA_946800305.1. Lineage (NCBI taxonomy): Eukaryota > Viridiplantae > Streptophyta > Magnoliopsida > Fabales > Fabaceae > Medicago > Medicago arabica. The sequence goes on from OX326966.1 coordinate 49,314,629, forward strand.
AACTTAACTGGAGAATTTTCTAGATTTATTCAAAATTCTTCATGGCGCAATGGACATATATTTGAAGTTATGGAATTATCCCGTAATCAACTAACTGACATGGTGAAGAATTTGGAATTAATAAGATTGATAGTGGACTTAGACATCCAGTGAAATATATTGATTGATTTGAATAGAAAGTCAGGTCAATTATCTTTGTGTGACACGTGTCCTTATTGCACATCCGACAATCAATCTCCTATTATCAGTAAAATGTAAAATGAAGACAATGTTAGAGATATTTTATTGGTTAGTCTTCACAAATTGCAAATTGCAAATAACAAAAAGAAATTGAGAAGATTTGAAGAACTAAATTAGCTAAAAACTGAAAACTACGTTACTACAACATAAAACTTCAACTATTGAAACAATGATTGGAATTCATGGCATTTGCAATTAGCTCTCCTAGCAGAATATCAGAATCATCCCCACTACGCGTTGATGGAGTTGATTTCTCTTTACTTACCGTCTCTAACCTTTTAACCAAGATTACTGTTTTCAACCTAGACAAAATTTGAATAGATAGTTAGACAGAAAAAAAAAATAAGAAAAATATGCGTCTTGTTCAACAAACCAAAGTTAGGGAGGGTATGGACTCTGTCATACCCCAAATTTTGACCAATTTAATTTTTTTATTTCGTACGTTGTTCGTTTTTTTTTAGCTTTTCGTTCGCGCTCTAATTCTCGTGATATCTGTTTTTATTCGTATTGTGATCGCATTTCATTTTTTACGTCGTTTATATTTTAATGTCACTCGCGTATTAATTTCTTAATTTTTATCCGCGTTTTATGCGTATTTTATTTATCGTAAAGTTTACGTTGTTAAAACTCATTTTGTTCACGTCGTTGATTTACTATTTTATTAGCGTTTAAAAAACCGCGTACTTCGGTCGTCTCAGACGAAATTTCGGCAGAGAGGTATTTGAAAATACCTCATTTTTTTTTTGTTCCGATGGGACATTTTTTTAGTCATGTTTATTATTTCTTTTTTATTTTATTCTTAATTTTCGTTTTTTATTATTATTTATTTATTTAGTTATTTCTTTTTTATTTATTTATTTATCTGTTTTTATCATTTTAAGTCATTTAGTCCACATGTCAGTTTGTTATTGGTCCTGGTCCAACTTTTCCTCCAAGTTTCAGCAGGGGTATTATTGTCATTTCAATGTATCAGAGACTTTGTACCATTTAAAGTACTGTTCACGCGTCAGAAAGGTCCCTATCAGTCACAATCAATCAGAAAAATAAAAAAAAATCACTAGAAACACAAATTTCTTTCTCTCTCCACCAATTCTGAATCAAAACCACAAAAACCCAGCAAAAACTCATGAACATCACATGAACAACATGAACTTGAAAATTCCAGCAAGCTAGATTCACCATTCAAGCTCAATTTTCGGCCAACATCAACAACAACAACAACAACACAAATTTCAAATCAACATTTCATATCCACAAGGCCATTTTCGGCCATAAAACAACAACCACAACATCACAATTCCAATCCAAAAACGCAAGCAAGGGCCCAACGCAAATCAACACAAAAACGCAACAAAGAAGGCCAAACGCGAATCAACACGCAAGGAAAAGGACCAAAACGCAAGCAAGGACCGAACTGAACGCAAGGAAGGAACGGCCGAAGAAGAACGCGTGAACAAAGAAGGCGAAACGAAACTCATACAAGCTGTTTTAGTGAGGTAAAAACTTGTTTTATTTTCAACTTGTTTTTGTAGATCTAGGCTTATGTAGTGATTCTGTGAAAAAACTAAGACCGGATCTTTGTAGAGAAGAGGAAGAGGAAGCTTAATGTGTAAAAATTTATAAAAAAAAAAAAAAAATCGCTCCGGCGCGGCGGCTCTCCGGCCGACCACCGCGCCGGAGCACTTCCGGCCACCCTCCACTTCTTCTTCTCCGGCCGGCTTTGTTAGAGAGAAGGGAGAGGTTTTGTTTTGTGTTGATTTTAGAGAGAGAAGGAGAAAGGGGAAATGAATGAAAAAGACATAAAAAACATATATATACTCCCTTTGTAAACCGGTTCGGTTCGCCTTAACCGACCCAGGCTTGAACCGAACCGGTTCCTCCATAGCCCAGCCTTACCTCTCTTTTCCTTTGGCCCATTTTTTTGTTTCTGTTGCTATTTACACCCCTGTTTTGCTGCCTGCACCCCCCTGCATATTTTTTTTTTTTTATATAGTAACTTTTTTTGTTATTTTTATTTCATGCATTTATTTTTTTAATTCACATAATACTTGAACTGTATTTCATGCATTTTTAATTAGTGTTTTAATCTTCACATCATGCATATTTTTGTTTTAGTTCATAGCTAAGTTTCTATCTCATATAATTTTTTGTTTATTTAGGCATTTAAAAAATCTTTTCATGGATATTTGTTTCTTTTAATCTTGCTTATCTTGCATTTATGTTTATTTCATGTGTTTGCATTTTATTACTTTGTTATTTTAATTTGTTTAAATTGCATTTTTAGTGTGTATAATAGGTTTCGTAGAAGTATTGCATGCATATTTAATTTTTTGTCATTTATTATTGCCATTGGTTTAGTTTGTAATTAGGGAAGTGATGTAATTTATTTTTGCGCATTTTATTTCTCGTCATTTTATTTCTTTTAAGACCATAGAATGTATTTAGGGTATGTAATATGTAACCGACACGCACTGACACTTCACCACTTTATTTATCGCTTTACGCTTATTAATTTTTTCCGCCGTTACGCGAGTTCACCGTTAGCTTATAAAAAAAATTTATCAAAAAATCAAAAAGTCAAAATTCAAATTTCTTTAAAGTAAACCTTGGCTTGTAACCTAAGTGTTTTTCCTTTTATTTTCCTTAATCAAGTGTTAATCAATTTAATATCCACATTAGACATGAATTTTTTGCAATTAAAATTAACCAACTTCACCGTATTTTCTTCTCATGCCTTGAAGTCTCTCATCTCTTCTTAAAATCTTTTTTTTCAAAAAATGTTAAAATCAATTCAACCCATCAAAGAAGTTCTTTAGCCGAACTACTTGATTTTGATCCCGATTTATTTGGGTAAGTAGGCAAAGGGTTTTGGCCCTTCCAAATCAATAAAAATAATCAAAAACATGCTTCATCTTCCTCTATTCTTTCACTTAAACTCTTAAATAAATTTTTTAATAAGTAAAATTAATTTAGCGCAAGATTAAGAATAGGTAGAAGGTTCCTATGAGATACCATAGTCGGTTCGGGTGCCTAACACCTTCCCCAATCGAAACCAACCCCCGGATCCAAGGTCTTATAAGGGTTTTTACTCACTTTTTCTCTTCCCGCGAATAAAAGTTGAGAGTTCAAAGATTAAAGGTTCAAATCCGATTAATGATTTTGATACCCGAAAATCGAGAGCACAGACTCCACATCAGCTGTACTTAAAGTTTATGAAATTCCTCCCAAAGCGCAGGATTAAAAAAGATGATGTGTTGTCCGTTTCATTTTGGCCACCCTAACGAAACAGGCGTCGAGCTAAAGACGTTAAACAAGCTCTTGTTGGGAGGCACCCCAATTTTGTAAGTATTTCACTGTTTTTCATGCATATTAGGTGTAGGAGTCTTAGTGCATAGCAATTCACTCAAAAATCAGAAGCCAAAAGAAAGCACAAAACTGAACTGTCATACTCGCGAGGCGAGTACATCATTCACCATAGCGAGTGTTTAGGCCTTTGACTGCGTTGACTACCAAAGTACTCGCCATTGCGAGTAAACTGCTCGCGAGACGCGTAAGTGCAATTCTGACAGTTACAGTTTCCAAAGCCGTTAACTCTCATTAACTCCCCATTAACCACTCATTACCCACTCTCACTCCATAATTTTCGATTTTGCTTCCCTCTTTTCAAAGAACACTCAATTTTTTTGGCTCCGAACATGAAAACGGATTCTTGCACCAATCATGAAATTTATAATGATAAATGACAAATTTAGCTTCAAACCACAAATATGAAAGAAACATGATGTTCTCCAGAAGTTGAGAAGGTGAGTTTTCTTTAGCTAGGAAAAGTCTAGCATTCCTTTCCTTCCAAATAACCCACAAACTAGCTAACCAAATTAAATGCATAAAAGAACATCGCGACTTTGCAAAACCTGCTGAAGTACCAAATTGAATGAAGTGATCCACCATGTTTGAGGGATCTGCAAAATGAACTCCTAGCCACTTTCGAACTAGCTGCCAAACATTACCAAGCTGACTGCACAACAAGAAAAGATGATCACATGATTCGATTGATCCACACTCGGTGACATAAAGCTGAGCATCATGCTGAATCACTCCCTTTCAGAATAAATTCACCTTCGTAGACAATCTATTCCAGAAGAGCCGCCAAACAAAAACCAAGACCTTAAGTGGAACATCTTTCCTCCAAAGAAGATCCGCATAATTAGTTACTTACATTCATTTAATCTTATATAACTTTGTTCTTACAAATTTTGAAAGTTATGAAAGTGTTGACGAATTTCTACAGCTAAAGAATTTGTACATGTTAGAAGTACTTTACTTGCCTTCTCTATCTCTTAAATCATTTTCCTAATTAACACACATAATTTGAGAATTTGTCTTTGTATAAAATAACATGCATTGATTTAATTGGTAAGTTGACGCATACACGGGAAGGAAGGATGTTGGTTCAACTTTCCTAATGTGATTGTATGTATTAATGTGATCCCTCGAGTCCAAACCCCCTAATTTTTTTTTTACTCAAGCAGTTTAGTGTTTAGAATTTTTTTTTTTTGAAGAGAATAAATGGGGACCTCGGGTACGGACCCCGATCCCTTTATATATTATGCAATATCTTTACCAACTGAACTAAATTCACAGAAACCACTAACTTTCTTTTATCATTGGAAAAATTCAAATAGATATAATGTGAGATTATTGATAAATATGACAACTGTTAATAGAATTCATAATTGAGAATTTTTTTTAAAAAAGGTGAAATGAAAATATAATTTATACGAGAGCATTGTTACATGAAGATTTATATTTTCAATTCGGTCAACTAACACCTAATTTTACATCTCTAATAGAAACATTATTCAAGAAAGAACTAAGAAGCTTTATCGAACAATGATTTTGCTTGTCATTATACTCTAAGATCTTATTTATTTGAACTCTAATACAACATAATATTTTCCCTTCGAGTCCAGCAACTCTCAATGCTTGCTACTAGGATTCTGTAATCTGCAAAATTTACAGTGCAATACAAACATTACTGGTATTCCAGGAACAAAATTAGAGTGATCAGAGTGTTCGTAATGAAATAAATTTAATTAAAAATATTCCCAACTAAAAAATTAATGGATTTAATTTATATACGCCAACAACATAAAACTTTTTAACATGACTGTTTTCTTTATAACAAATAAACAATTTCATATTCCGAATCAAAATAATTCTTTATTTATGCATCAAAAATAACTTAATTAAAAAGAGGTCATTAGCATTATGTACCTTCTAATCTTTGAGCCACATTTGGAATCTTGCAACATTGACTGCCACCAATACATATATATAGTCTATCAACTTGTTCAAGAACCTTATATAAGCAATTCTCCAAGATCTCCAAAGTAGTATTGGCCCTAATAATCCCCAAAAACCTGTGAAATAGCCTATCCCCAAGCACATGTAAAATCCTTCATGGAAAACTGAATTGTCATCTTCACCATGAATTTCTGACCCTTGAGGATTTACTGTTGTCGCTTCTTCGGGACATTTTTTTTCAAGCGGTTCACCACAAAGATCAAGATTTCCTTCAAAACCTGAGGGATCTAAGGTTTGCAATTGTCTGCCAAAAGGGATTCTTCCGGAGAGAGAGTTGTTTGACAAGTCTAAAATTTCTAGCCGATCGATCTTGGAAAAAGTGGAAGGAATTTTACCAAAGAAATGGTTTCTTGACAAGTCGAGGAAATCAAGTGAAACTAAATTTCCAATTTCAGATGGGATTTCTCCGCTCAAATTGTTTCTTGATAAATTCAAAGAGACTAATCCAACCAAAAATCCAATCTGTTTTGGTATTTCACCTGTTAAGTTATTACTTGAAAGATCAATGCTCTTAAGACGCATCTCTGGATGCTTGAACCCACGTTCCATACCTTTCCAAAATATAGTTGTGTTAAACACGTAATCCTCGAAACTAGAACCATAAATGTAAGTGAAGCCTTCCCTTGTCGAATATATTTGACTTTCAGTTTCACTAGTATAGATGCTCTTTTCAGACATTGATGTAAAATTCTCAATGCATTTTGGAATTCCTTCTGATAAGTTATTTCTTGAAACATCCAAAAGTTGAATATTCCTTAAATAACATAGGTGAATAGGAATATTTCCAGAAAAGTGATTCCCTTTCATGCTCAAGATTATTAATTGTTGCATGTTTTCTCCTATCCATGTTGGAATTGAGCCAGACAGCAAATTTTCACCTACATCCAACAACATTAAATTTCTGCAGTTCTTCAAAGTGGAAGACAATTCACCAAAGTTTATTGTTTGACAAATCAAGAAACAATAATGTGTTTAAAGAATTCCAACAATTAGGAAGCTGTCCCTCTATTTGATTGTTTGATAAAATCTAGAGTGACCAAGTTTGTTGTTGGTGCATTTTTATCACATAAAAATGAAAACAAATGTGAAAATTTATTTTCGGAGAGCATAAGACGTGAAACTTGTAGCAAAAAGAACGGAACTCCACCCTCAAATTGATTTGAATTCAAAAATACACCCGAACTTTCAGGAAGCTTATATGGAAAATCTGGAATTGTACCGGTTAGATTGTTGTGAGACATATTCATTAATATCATACGATGCGAGTTGTTCCAAAACCATCCGGGTACGCCATCATTAAGCCCTGTATCAGAAATATCAAGTTGCACTATGTATCTTTGTGTTTGGAGCCAACTTGGAAAGCTTGAACCCAACTTGCAAGATGCCAACTTCAAAGATGTTAATTCGAAAGGAGGAACCCAACTAAGGGGAAACTTTAGGGATAATGAGTTGTATGATAAGGATAATACTTTCAATTTGGAAAAATTGGTGAGATGTAATTCATTGATTTCACCTTCCAACGCATTACCCTCCAAGTCTAGATACTCCAACTCAGATTGCAAGTTGATGCATTCAGGTAGCGCGCCAGTTATTCTATTATGAGATAAATCCAAATGTGTAAATATGTTTCTATTGCACCCTGAATTTTTGTTGATCAATCTAGAAATTTCACCACTCAAGTTGTTATTTGATAGGTCTAAAGTATGCAATGTGCACATGTTACTAAAGAAAGATGGAATATCTCCTTGTAAATTGTTTTCTGAGAGTGAAAGATATTCTAGATAGTTCATCACTTTCCCAAATCCATCAGGAATGGGACCTTCTAAAAAGTTACCATCGAGGTAAAGGCTATGAAGACTAGTGGTAAAGTTAAAAGCCCATAAAAATATTTCTGATGATCTCAACATATTTGAGGAAAGATCAAGGATGAGAAGGGAAGATGAAGAGTTCACAACTGAAGTAGATGACACAAGAAAACTTTTAGGCTTAATTAATGATTTGGTCCCTTAAGTTATTTGCTGGTTACATTTTGGTCCCATAAGTTATTAACGTTACAATTTGGTCCCTTAAGTTAGTATCTGTGAGCCAAATAAATCTTTACCGTCAGTCTTTTGCCAAAACGTTAAATAGGCACATGTGAATGATGACGTGACAACTTGCAATGTGTATCCACCTTAGACATTGAGTTAACGGTTTTAACGGTGGGGATTTATTTGGTTGACGGAAGATGACCTAAAGGGACCAAATTGTAACGTTAATAACTTATGGGACTAAAATGTAACCAACAAATAACTTAAGGGACCACATCAGTAATTAAGCCAAACTTTTATCTGTAAGCATGCAAGCTGTTAGATAAAGCTCTTGCAATTTGGAGCTAAAACTACGGATACTTGGAAATTGGGATGATGAAATATTATTATATGAGAGGTCAAGGATGACAAGAGAAGGAAAGTTTGGATAGAAATGAGATGACAAAACAACATTGTTTTGAGAAAGATGAAGCTCTTGAAGATTAAGACTAATATTTGACAAGAATTCAAAAGCTGATGATGTCAACATATTGTTAGAGAAATCAAGGATGGTAAGAGAGTTGGAAAAGTTAGAATGAGAATGAAACAAAGACGCGACATCATTATCTATAAGACTGAATTTAACTAACCTCAACTCTCTTAAGTTTGGAATAAACTTCATGATTGTTTGCAGCAAGTAGTGAGAAGAGACAAAATTAAGATATAGTCCTCTCAGGGAAAGACTTGTTAAAGAAGAGAGTGTAGACAACCATTTTATATTATCATTTGTAAGATCAAAATACACATCAAGTTTAAGAGTTTGCAAAACGGGAAGATTCCCTGGTTGAAAAGGGATTACTCCAGTAAGAGAAGTTCCTTCAAGATCAAGGTACTGTAGTTGTGAGAGATTTCCAAGTCGACAAGGGATTTCTCCAACAATATTTTCGTTATCTCTTAGATTGAGATATCGTAAACGTGTAAGATTCCCGAGTTGAGAAGGGATTTCTCCTTTTGTACCATAATCCATCTCACTTAGATCTAGATATTCAAGCTCTAAATTTTTTCCAATTTGATAAGGAATCCTCCCACCAAGTAAAGAATCTGAGAAATTACGATACTTTAACTTGGTAAGTGAGCCTATTTGTTCTGAAATATGGCTGCCTGGAAAATAATTAGAGCTAAGATCCAAATATTCCATATTTTTCAAGACAATGAATGAAGTGAAATCAATTGCACCTACCAACAATTGTGTATCACCACCACGAAGATCAAGTTTCTTCACATGACCTGTTTCATTGTTGCACTCAATTCCTTTCCATTTGCAGCAGTCTCCATCTTTGTTATCGTCCTTCCATGTAGATAGCATGTAAGAGTCGTCAACGATGCTTTGTTTGAACTTGAGGAGTGCTTGTTTTTCCCTCTCTATGCACTTTGATTCAATTGTAGTATTTTTGAACTCATGAGTGGATCCTGAGTTAAGCAATAAAAGCAATTGCAATACATAAAATATTTTGAGAAAATGTTTGCTCATTTTGATTCTGTTAAATATTTTTCTTCTGTTAAATATATGTATAGGTTTTCTTTTTAGTTGTGAAGTATAAATACTCGTTGTATAGCTCCGTTGCTCGCACGTCTCATTCACTTACTCGTAATATCCTCTCTCCTTATTTTCCTTCTTTATGTGTGGTGATACATATATTTTCTCAGGAACCCTATTTTCTAACTTGCTTTACAAGTCATTCTTTTGTCAAGTAAAAAACTAAGAGGCTAAGGAGTGAGAATAATATGCCTAAAATAAATGGCTTAGATAGCACTGAACATAATATTTCAACACCGTCTATTGGAAAAAACACAAGTGGGCATGTGCACAAAAGTGGGCCTAATTATCAATTAGAGGTGGAAAATAGGCCTATAACTAAAGTGGATTTGGTGGAAGTGCATTTGATAAGTGACATCAATAACGAATATCAGTCACCACTTGCTAATGAAAACACAAAGGAAGATATGGACACTTCCATGGACTCCTCTACTAGTTTAAACTGATGTGTTTCACGGTCAAGTATGTAGCTGGTAGGAAAAATAAAGTAAACTTGGTGGCTTTGCAAGAGCTTCGTTGTAGTGGTAGGATTGCTCGGAGAACTATTAAAAGCCTGGGTTTAAAAAATTATTTACATTTTGAAGCTAGAGGTTTCTCCGGAGGGATTTGGTTGCATTGGAACAAAGCGAATTTGCAGTTAATTGCTATTCAAGAGGATTTTCACTTTCTTCATGTTCAAATACAAGAGAGGGACGTGGATCCTTGGTTACTTACAATTGGCGCCCACTGTGGGGCAAGGATCAAAGGATAATCTAGTACCATGGGTTCGAAGTGGGATATTGAGAAATTTACCGGAGATAATGATTTTGGGTTATGGAAGGTAAAGATGGAAGCGGTGTTAATACAACAAAAGTGTGAGAAAGCTTTGAAGGGTGAAGGTGCGTTACCGGTCACCATGTCACGAGCGGAGAAGACCGAGATGGTGGACAAGGCCAGAAGTGTCATTGTCTTGTGCCTCGGGGATAAAGTCTTGAGAGAAGTAGCGAAAGAACCAACCGCGGCATCGATGTGGTCAAAATTGGAGTCTTTGTATATGACAAAGTCTTTGGCTCATCGGCAATTCCTAAAACAACAACTCTACTCATTCAGGATGGTGGAGTAAAAGGCCATCATGGAGCAACTTACGGAGTTCAGCAAAATCCTTGATGACTTGGAGAATATTGAGGTGCAACTTGAGTATGAAGATAAAGCTATACTCTTATTGTGTGCTCTACCAAAATCTTTTGAATCGTTCAAAGATACCATGCTCTATGGCAAAGAAGGCACTGTTACCTTGGAAGAAGTTCAAGCGGCTTTGAGAACCAAGGAGTTGACCAAGTCCAAGGAGTTGACCAAGTCCAAGGACTTGAGAATTCATGAAAACGGTGAAGGCCTAAGTGTCTCAAGAGGGACTGGTGGAGGTAGAGGTAACCGAAGAAAGAGTGGTAACAAGTCAAAGTCTAAATGTTTTAACTGTCACAAGATGGGTCACTTCATGAAGGATTGTTCGGAGATTAATGATAACTCCGCACAAATTGTCTTTGAGGGTTATGAGGATGCAGGTGCTCTGATGGTGTGGTGTTGTTTAGAGGATGAAGAAGGTGATGTGTCTCACCTTGGGGGTGATGCCTAGTGGAGCGGTGGTCGTCTGGAGAGATGTTAAACACTCAACACCAGCCTGGAGAGGCGGAAGCAACAATACTCATGATCTACCTGTTGAGGTGGAGTTTCAAGGTTGAAGACATAATGGGATGTAGGCATTTGCTAGTTGAGGTTGAGTATGCTTAACTTAAAGTGGAGTTGAACACACCGGTAATGGTACGACTATGGAGGACCTTGGGTGCTATGCTCTATGGTGAGCAAGGGATTTCTTCATGAAGACGGAAGGCATTCTGGAGGTTGAAGAATGTATAGCACGGCTTGCGGGATTACCCTAAAAAAAGGCCAAGGGTGATTGGATGCAAGGAGACCTTCAAGGAAGCGGGAGATGTCATGTGAAGGAATGAGTGGCGAGGAATATAACCACCTGAAGAATACCTGAATTGATGACAGTGATCCCAAATATGTTGGGGATCTACAAAATACACTCCGAGCCAATTTTTCACGTTTTGCCAAAGAGAACCAAAATGAGGACAATGAATAATTAAATGAGTTGTTGATACATTTTGACCACACCCTGAAACAAAAAGTTGAAAATCAATGGGAATAATTCCATGCCTTCTTAGGTTGTCCTTTGTTGCATCTACTGCGTAAAAAACGCCACACACAAATTGAAACCTTCAAAGGAACATTTTTATGCCACACCGCATCCATAAAAGTGGACAAATCAAATAGCCTCCAAAATATCTCCCTCAGCGGTTTCGATCCAAACCAACAATTTGTTCAGAAGAACGTATTAAAATCGTTCCCCACACATTTTGTGATACTCTCTTCAAACCAACTTCCACCCTCAATGTAACACCCCAAATATATTTTTCTTAATTAATTCCATGAATTTTAATAGGTGAAGTGTTGGTTAATATTATTATTGATGCTGCTTTAGCTTGTTGTTATTTTGTTGATAAGAAGATAGAATATTGATGAGAATTGATAAGTAGTATGAGAATTTATTTTAAATGAAGAGATGAATCAAAACAAAATAAAATATTGTAGGAGGTGTAGAATATAAGTTTCAAATAAGTGGTGGATGGGAAGAGTAAAAGAAAAGTGAACAGATGAGGAGAAAATTATAACAAATGATTGACCCAATTATAAATAGAAACATTAGGAGTTAGAAGTGTCACTTTTGCTGAACGTGGAAAATAGAGAAGAGGGGAGGAGAAAAGGAGAAACCCTAGCTGCGACGGAATCAAGCCAAAGATGGAATTTTCAAAGGAATCGAGCTAAGGGGGAGAATCTTTTCACTTTAGGGTATATTAATCTATGATAGGAGGGTTGTCTTAAATTTTAATATGTTGTTGCTGTTATGATGAGAATTTTGATGAGAAAATGATGATGAACGAATTGAAAGATGAAGTTGAAAGATGAGAATTGAGGAAAACTAGTTTAGGTTTTTGAATTGAATTTTAGTCTTAAAAAGAGTGGATAATCTAGTAGGTTAACGAAGAATTAGTGTTTGAATGATAGGACGATGATGGAGTGAAGATTAGGGTCGAGTTTGGCGAGTTTAGAGTCGAAAACGGAGTTAGAAAAGATCCCTTAATGCTAAATCACAAACGCAAAATCGCTATGTGATTTCTGTACCCGAAACAAAAATAAAAACTGAGACTTTTCTGTTCAAAATTAGATTTTAGTGTCTTCATGAAAGATGTAGCTATGAATGTTATCGTTAATTGGGCGTTGGTTTGACCTAATTACAATGTCTATAACTCTAGATATGATTAAACTACTACACGTGGGTCAACAGGGTCGTGCTCTTTTCAATTTATGTAACCGAAAAACAACAATAAAAACTGGGACTTTTCTGTTCAGAATTAGGTTTTGATGTCTTCATGAAAGTTGTAGTTATAGATGTTATCTTTCATCATCCTTTGGAGGGACTCTATTTAAGTATCTATAACTCAATATATGATGAAACTATTACATAGGGTTCAGCAGGGTCGACCTCTTTTCCCAAACATAGGAAAATCAATTTTTCTGCCACTTTACGTTCCGAATTAGGTTTGAGAGTCTTCATTAAAGTTGTATATGTGTGTGTTAGCTTTCATTCCCCATTATTTTGAATCCATTATACCCTATAGAACTTGAGTTATGATTTAAACACCACGCCTGGGTCATGCTGCGTTGTTAATGACAACCACACGAAAACGAAAATGACAACCTTCCTTCCTTTCGGTGATTGCAATTTATGAGGAGCTGAGTTGTAAATGTTTTTTGTTTTGAGAGGGAATATAGAAATTGTGCTTCACAAAGGTGAATCCCACACATTTCAATATTAGTCTTGAAGAGTGTTGTCCTTTCAAAAAGTATTCACCTTAATACGTTATTTGAAGGATTTTATTTATTTTGATCTCTCCACATCACGACTTATGTATCATATACAACCGTCACTCCAATCATACAAGCATGCATCATAAATATACATAGATTAATGTGATTTGATCAATTAATGCCCTCTAACGTGATGATTCTCTCAAACCAATTACATAATCTAAACTAGTCCTAGAGACGAAAATCTTGTTTCTTCAAGCTTGACTTTCAAGGTTCTTCTTAAATCATGTATCATATTACCTTCTTGTATTCTAATTACATTACATTTGGAGGAAACTTATTTTACATACTAGGTAGTGAAAGAAAAAAGAACGTACATACCTAACTCAAGAAAGAGGCACGACACACGTCATATTTTAAAATTCTTAAAGTAAATTAAAATAAAAAGGACTAGAGCCATAACCATTCACTAAACAATCACATTTTACCTTCAAAAAAATTTCCTTAAAAAAAACATAAACACATTTATATTATTAATAACTAGCGGAAAGACAGGCACTATCGTGCCCGTCTGTCCGCTCTTTCTACTGCGCTAACGCATGCGATTATTTTATTATGTTTGTTTGTATAATTTTGATTAAAATTTTTAAATTTTTAAATATTAATAAAAATTATTGATATATTGATTTATAAACAAAATATTGTCAAGACATATAACAAAATTATTTTTGAATCATAATCACTTATAAACCAACAAAGTCAATATAATCCATAAAATTAATCTACTTTGGTTAGTTGTAACATGAAAGAAAAAGAAAAAAATTTACTGGTTAATTCTGAATTCTGATGCAGGGGGCTGGGAGAGATTGAGAAAAACTAAACAATGCGGGAGCGAACTATGAACTGTGAAAGCTCAACTTATTAATACTAGCGGAAAGACGGGCACAATAGTGCCCGTCTATCCGCTCTTACTATTGTGCCAACGCATGTCATTATTTTAATATGTTTGTTTGTATAATTTTGACTACAATTTTAAAATATTAATGAAAATTATTGATATATTGATTTATAAACAAAATATTGTCAAGGCATATAACAAAATTATTTTTGAACTCAACATATTTTAGTTTGTCTGCATATAAAATTAAGATAAAATAATAATCATTTATTGTTTATTCTAACAGTAATTAGTAACATCATAACATAAATGTATAAATGACATGTTATGTAAAAGAAACGTTGCTATGATTACGATAAAATAATATCTTTAAAAACTACATTTTTTTGTGAAGTCTCCATCTTCTCCTTCTATTTTCCCTTCTTTAATGAGAACTTTTGTTGAATTTTGAGAAATTCCTCTTGATAAAGCTACATATAATTGACCATGGCTGAAAACATGTTATGGAAGATAGATTCTGACATTGTGAATGATCTGCCCTTGTGATTTATTTATCGTAATAGCAAAATTCAGTCTAACGGGAAACTATTTTCTACTGAACATAAAAGGGAAGTCCTGAACTCGTATTTGCTTTTAATTTAATTCTGTGCAATAATGCTTTTTTTTTTTATCAGCATTGCTTCCTGTAAGGATTTCCACTTCCAACATATTCTTAAATAAACCACGACATAACAGTCATGTCCCAATACACAGGCCATATCTAGGGTCTATGTTTCGCAACAACATCAAAGGTTCACCTTTTTTTGCTCACGTTTGTTACTAATATTTTTTTTAGAGTATTTAAAGTTCAATCTTTAACATTATTATTTTTTACTCATGTTTGTTACTAATATTTTTTTAGAGGATTTAAAGTCCAATCTTTAACATTATTTTTTGCTCACGTTTGTTACTAATATTTTTTAGAGGATTTAAAGTTTAACAATATTTTTTGCTCAAGTTTGTTACTAATATATTTTTTAGAGGATTAAGTCCAATCTTTAACATTATTTTTTGCTCACGTTTGTTATTAATCTTTTATTAGATGATTTAAAGTCCAATCTTTACCATTATTTTTTTCTCATGTTTTTTACAACTGATCAAAGGCTAATGAAGAGTAACTTATATTAATAAAATAATATAGAAATACTGGTTTTTGTGGTTGTGGAAGTAATAAAATAATATGGAAATACTGTTTTTTTGTGGAAGAGATATGAAAATACTTGGCAATCTTCGTCAGTTGTATTGAGGGGAACAACACAGATGTACAACATAAAATCGGCTGATAAAAAAGTAACATGAGTTTTTGTTTGGTGCTAGTTTTTTGTGAGTTTGATCCGTGGTTAACGGAGGTAAAATAGGGTTAACGGATACGATTAATGACATGAATTAGTAATCCACGTGTTATTTTATAATTGGCTAACATTAAGAACAATTCATAAGGAATTGTGTATAAATTTTCTCCTTAAATTAAATTTATTATTATCTATTTGTTATATGTGTTATTTGCATTTAAAATTAAAATTAAAAATTAAGGGTATTTTTGGAAAGAAAAGTCTAACCCAAAAGCGTGCTGAAAGGGGTAGTTTTCTATAGATATAGTATAGATTTATTTGTTACATGTGTTATTTGTATTTAAAATAAAATTAAAATTAAAAATTAAGGGTATTTTTGGAAAGAAAATTCCAACCCAAAAGTGTGTTGAAAGGGGTAGTTTTCTTTATATATAGTATAGATAGATTTAATATAGTGTTAACAAATCTTTTTTCTAAAATATTTTGAGTCCTAATTTTTTTTAGAGGATTTAAAGTCCAATTTTTAGCAATATTTTTAGCTCACGTTTGTTATTAAACTTTTTATTAGAGGATTTAAAGTCCAATCTTTAACATTATATTTTTCTTACGTTTGTTACTAATCTGTTTTTCAGAAGATTTAAAGTCCAATCTTTAACATTATTTTTTGCCCACGTTTATCACTAATCTTTGTTTTTAGATTATTTAAAGTCCAATCATTAACATTATTATTTTTTGCTCACATTTGTTACTAATATTTTGTTAGAGGATTTAAAGTCCAATTTTTAAGATTATTTTTTGCTCACGTTTGTTACTATTCTTTTTTTTGCTCACGTTTGTTACTAATTTTGTTTAAAGGATTTAAAGTCCAATTGATAACAATATTTTTTTGCTCACGTTTGTTACTAATTTTTTTTAGATGATTAATCCAATCTTGAACATTATATTTTGCCCACGTTTGTTACTAATCTTTTGTTAGAGGATTTAAAGTCCAATATTTACCATTAGTAACATGAGTCCAATATTTACCATTACTAATCTTTTTTGTCCACGTTTGTATTGAGGAGAACAACACAGATGTTCAAGATAAAATCGGCGGATAAAAAAGTAATATGAGTTTTTGTTTTATGCTACTTTTTTGTCAGTTTGATATGTGGTTAACAGAGGTAAAAGAAGGTTAACGGGGACGATTAGTGACATTGATTAGTAATCCACATGTTATATTATTTTATAATTGGTTAACAGTAACAACAACTTATAAGGAATTGTGTGTGAGTTTTCTCTTTAAATTAAATTTATTCTTATTTATTTGTTACATGTGTTATTTGTATTTAAAATAAAAATTAAAGGTATTTTTGAAAAGAAAAGTCCAACCCAAAAGTGTGGTGAAAGGAATAGTTTTCTTTATATATAGTATAAATATTATTGTTAAATAATCTTAATTAAATAAATTAAATTAAAATTTGACGATTGATCAAATTACGCAGTTTTCTAAGGGTTTCATATTTCACTACAATATCTTTGATTAATTTAAATCAGATTTAAATAAATTATATCTCTTGAAATAATTTTAAGACCATATCCTTGATTTTATTTAAATCCAATTTAAATAAAATATATATCTTTAAACAATTTCTAACACCATATCTAGGATTCTAGTCAAAAACATATATTGTAGTGATATTTAGTTTGTTAATTGACTCGGTTGGTAGGAACAATGTATAAAATATGCAAGGTTCCGGTTTAAACTGCGGCCACCACAACAACAAAAAACATTTTTTGTCCCTTGCTTTTAAAAAACATATTTTTAACCTAATTTTACTTTTTATGAATTTTCCAACATATCCAACTTTTAGGTTATTTTTGTCGATGTAACATACTGATTAATGGTGTTGTATAATTTATTAGACCTTTTTTTTTTTTACGTGTATGAGTTTCATTTGAGGTGATAATACAAAAAATAAGAGCAAAAAGATTATTATAAAAAAAGTAAAGATCGAATTTGATCTTTTACAATTTACTCACGATCAAATTTGGTATATGACGAAAATAATATCAAAAATAATCTCTAATATTTTCATACTGCCCATTTAAATTGGATTACTTTTTAGCTTATGAAAAATAGCTTAAGCAAGTAAATAAGCTTTTACGTTAATTTATAAGTTTTCATTAACGAAAATTGTATCTTTTTGCATACCTTCGTTTTGATTCTTCAGTTACAGTTTCGTGTCGAGTTCGTCGTTTCAATCCAAGTTTTGCATCGATTGAACCCTAATTCTAAGTTTCGCAATCGCTACCTTCGTGGTGTGTTTTCAATTTCCAATTTCGATTCAACCCTAATTCTAAGTTTTCCTAAATCACCATTTCCAATTCGCCGTGCTTTCAAGAGAAAATGAAATCAAGGGTATGTTGGTCTTTTCTCATTTGTCTGATGAGTCCAGGGATATTTTTTTTTCTTCTTCCATTCACTTCATCATTTGCTGAGTCATACACCAATGAACCAATTAGAGGTGACACGTTAGCTAATCAATGACGTGTCAATGATTAATGGGTTGAGAGACCATTTTTTAAACGATTAAATTTTTCAATGACGATTTAAAATAATTAGTAAGTTCGTGGACCAAATTACAAAGAACCCTATTTACATGGACTAAAGATATATACAAGCCTTTACCATAAAATATGAATGAAAAATTTAGATTTTATTTTTGTCAAAAATATCATTAAAGATATATATAAGCCTTTACCATAAAATATGAATGAAAAAAATTAGATTTTATTTTTGTCAAAAATATCATAGTACTTAAAATATATTTTCCAAAAATAATGTGACAAAGATTTGGGCTACATAATACATCTAAAACCCTAGTTAATGTACTTTAAAACACTTTCGTTCGTGATTGCATCTATTTCCGTACTTTAAAACAAAACACTGTCGCATGTAACACATCATCGCCCGTTGCACTCTCTCTCTCTCCAATCACTCTCTCTCTCTCCCTCTCTCTCTACATTCTCAACATCGCTGATTCATAGCTACATCAATTATCAACATCAATTATTCTCTTTGTTACAGTCTCTTCGATTTTCTCATCAGACAAAAACAATGGTTAGTTTTTATTTATTTATTTGTACAATGAAAATAATTGTTTACCAATTTTTTATTTTTTAGATGAATTTGAGTTTATGTAATTACAATGAATTTTAAGAATTTTGATTTTTTGTTAGTAGAATTGTCAATGTGAATTTATAGATGAATTTTTAGAATTTTGTTTATTTCAATGATAGTACGATGAATTTTAAGAATCTAGTCTCTTTTTTTTTTTTGTTTTGGATGAATTTTGTTAAAAAGTTGTTTTTTTTTATTGTTTTGTTTTTGAAATTGAGGTTTTGAGAAAAGGTTGAGTGTGACTGAATTTGTTCTGAATTAGGTTTTTTTGTTATTGTAGAGTTGAATTTGAGTTTATGCATCTCAAAGTGAATTAATTGATTCTAGCTTCTCTTTTTTGTTAATGAAAGTAAGATGAATTTTAAGATTTTTTTGTTGTGTGAATTTTGTTAAAAAGATTTTTTTTTAATTGGGATTTTGGGAGAATGTTGAATATGAATGAATCCCTTCTGAATTTTTTTTTTTTGTTGATGTAGAGTTGAATTTGAGTTTATGCATCTCAAAGTGAATTCATAGATTGTAGTTTCTCTTATTTTAATATGAATGACCCTTTTATTGTTTAGAGTGAATTTTGTTAAAAAGATGCTTTTTTGAATTTGGCTTATGGGAAAAAGTTGAATATGAATGAATTAGTTTTGAATTAGGGTAGATAATGTATGCATGATGATCTATTGTGGAAAGGGGTTTTAAGTAGTGACTTGTTTGGTTTTGAGTTTTTTTGTTCTGCAATGAATTTATAGATTGTAGTGTCACTTTATGTTAAGGATTAAGGTTGAATTTGAATTCTTTCTGAATTAGGGTAAATAATAATGCACGAATGATTAAGGTTTAGGGTTTTGGAAAGTGGTTTTAAGTAGTGAAAATTTCTTGTTTGGTTTTGAGATCTTTTGTTTTTTTGAATCTGTTGTTATTCAAAATTAAGGACATTGATTTGGATGTATCCACAGAGTTAGCATTGTTATTTCTGATGTTTGTGTAATCCTTAAATTCTCAATAAATTAAGGACATTGATTTGGATGAAAATTTAGATTAGGGACATTGATTTGGATGAAATTTTAGATTAGGGACATTGCTTTGATTGAAATTTTAGATTTTTAATAAGCCTGTAAATCACAATGCTGCCAGGGGATTTTGGAGTGCATAATATGAATGTTGGTTGTTGAATTATCGATTTTTTTTGTAAAGCGTGTTATAACATGTTGCAATTATTGTTTTCGGTACTTTTAAAAGTAGTCATTCTTCTTCTTTACTCTTAACTCATCCAAGGTTTCACGTTACTTTCTCTATCAGAAACAGGTTGACTTTTTGTCTCTTTGTACTGTGAAGTTTGTTTGAAATGTTGTGAAATCTGAATGATTTGTCTAAAGTTAGACCGCTCGATGTGTGTCAGTGTCAAGTAATTATATCGAAAATGACAACATGTAAATGAAGAGGCTTGTAGTAACTTTATCCAAAAAAAGAAAGAAAAAAGATGCGTGTAGTAAATGTCGAAATGTTAGACTTTTTATGGGGACTTGTTTAGAAGTTAAGGTAAATGCTCGTAATGACGATGTTCCAACATTTTTAGTTGAATGTGAACGTGTTTCAAAATTGGTACTAGTTTAGAAGTTAAATTAAATGTGGTTTGAGTGATTTAGTTTGTTTCTGAATCGTAGAATTATTCAAATAGTATAGTATTTGAACCTTATTGCAAGGAAGTCGAGGTAGTTGTTTTTGAATGTTGCCACGATAGCTATCTATGCATGTGTCTTAAATCACTTTTTTCAGACGTTTAAGTTGTTAGGTGAAAGACATGATTGATTTTATATCTAACTCGTTGCTTCATGTTTGAATGCTTATTTGCAGAATGGAAATTTTCAAAACAATTATAGAGGTGGTTGGAATGACTTCTGTCAGGGTCAGTTTAACTACAATTACCAACAAACGCCGCCGCCGCCATGTATTGATAACAGGCAGTTACCGCATCAAGCGCCAACGCCGTGTGTTGATAACAGGCAGTTAGCACATCAAATGCCGACACCGTGTGTTGATAACAGGCAGTTAGCACATCAAATGCCGGTGCCATATGTGTATAACAGACAGTTACCACAACCAACGCCGACGCCATATGTTGATAGCAGGCCGTTACCACATCATGCGCGGGAGCAATATGTTGATAATAGGCAGCTACCACATCAAATGTCGGCACAATATGCTGATAACAGGCAGTTACCACATCAATTGCCGGTGCCATATGTTGATAAGAGGCAGTTGCCACCTCAAATGCCGGCACAATATGCTGATAACAGACAGTTGCCATGTCAATCGATGGTGCCATATATTGATAACAGGCAGTTAGCACCTCAACCGCCAACGCAACATGCCGATAACCGGCCGTTACCACATCAACCGCAGGTGCCATATGTTGATAACAGGCAGTTAGCACCTCAACCGTCGGCACAACATGCTGATAACAGGCAGTTACCACATCAACCGCCGGCACCATATGTTGATAACAGGAAGTTGCTATATCAAATGCCAGCACAATATTCTGGTTCTGTTAACACAAAATTACCACATCAACAGTCGTTGCCATATGTTGATAACAGGCAGTTGCCATCTCAACCGCCAGCACAACATGCCGATAACAGTCAGTTACCAAATCAACCGCTGGCGCCATATGTTGATAGCAGGCAGTTGCCACATCAAATGCCGGTGCACTATGCTGATAACAGGTACTTAGCAAATCCAGCACCGGCACACCATGCTGATAACAAGTACTGGACACATCAAACACCGGCACCCTATGCTGATAACAGTCCTTTACCATATCAAACGCTGGCACTCTATGCTGATAACAGGCCCTTACAACATCAAATGCCGACAGCCTATGCTGATGTTGATAACAGACACTTGCGACATCATACGCCGGAAGACTGTGTTGATAAAATGTGCTTACCACAACAAACGCGGGAAAGTTTTGCTGATAAAAGTCCCTTACCACCTCAAAATCTGGAAGAATTTGCTGATAGTAAGTGCCACTTGCCAGAGCAAATGCTGGAAGACTATGCTGATGAGAGTCAGTTACCACAGAAAGCACCTGAAGACTATGCTGATAAGAAGTGCTTACCACCACATGTACACTGTAAGATTTGTGATTGTGTGATTGTTCACAAGTGTTTGGAACAACATAATAAGGGAAGGAGACATCGAAAAAATTTATCAGAACTACGTGAGCTACGAAAGAAACTTAAACGTGCTAAAAGGAGGTCTAAAAGGAAAGTCAGGGACAACACAAATGCAAAGGATCATGGTTCCAAGCGCAAGATTGAAGGAGCAACAACAGGTAAGGGCATGAAGATCAATAATGGGGAAAAAAAGCCCGTGAAATCATCAAAACCTGGGGTCAATGCTCTGTCAAATTTTGCCAACTGTCTAGTTGAAATACCTGAGTCAGAATCACCACCACAGTCTCCTATTGGTTCTGAGGTATCCACACCTGTTGCAGTTACACAGACCGAAATGTCTGAAAGCAAAGTTTATAATGAGATTCAGAATCATGTTTTTGATTCAAATGATCAGCAGCATCCAATCTCAATGGAGTTGCACGACCCTGCTGGTTCTATAAATGACAACCAAACCGAACTTGTGAATTCTGATTCTATGGCAATCGAAATAATTATAGAACCACTTGCATCCGCACCTCCAGATCCATCATTGTCGAGTTTTGAACCCCTAACTGAACATGGTCTACATACTGAAACTGAACCTCAAGTATCGGAAGCCGTAGTATGTTATGAGCGCCAACATCTTTCTGAGGAGATAAATATTCCACTGCTACCATCAGTCTCAATGGAGATTGATACCGCTTCAGAGGCCGGCGATGAAACCGAAACTGAAGATGAAGATGAAAGCTCCCAATCTGAAGTTGAGATGGATGTTCTTGAAACTGAGCCAGGTTCAACTAAATTGCCGCAGGTAGTTCTGATTTCCAACGGAAGTATCAAATGATACTGTACTTTATTTTGTTGTTATCTACCTTTTATGAATCATTGCGTTAAAATTTTGCCAACTTGTTGCAGATACCTGTTTGTCTTACGTGTGGTGATGTAGGCTTTGAAGAGACGTTGGTATATTGTAACAAATGTGAAGAATGTGCTCTGCATAGGTACTTGTTACGTACTCTTTCCATCTACTTTGTTGCATGTACTCGTGGCAGATTTTAATCATTGAATTATGACTCCGAAGAATATTGAAACGACGCACATTGTTTTGCTTCAATACTCACCCTGATCCTGTTTTGTTTCTTTCCCGTCCTAATTTGTTAGATAAAGCAGAAATAAGATTTTATTGTTTTCATCATCACACTCAAGTAGCAAATGCATCTATTCTGTAAAAGAAAATCACTGTGTGAACACCCCCGTTCTATTTTTTTAATATTTTTGAGTTGGTGAACAACTCATGTGAAGCACTGATACGTAAACAACTCATCTGGTCACACATTGTACTTGATATACCATTGAGCCATCGATACGTATCAGCGAAGTATCAAATATCTTTTTAAAAAATCCCTATTCTGTTCCATTTCTGCATCAGAAACACAGATTTTAGAATGCTATTTAATTTTTCCATCATATTTTTCTACACATGCAGATTTTACATTTTATAAAGTTGTAGTTTCACATTCTTAAATGCCATTTCGCCTTATACACCTCAACTTCCCCTTTTCAGGTATTGTTTAGACGGGCCTGTGATTTTTACGGATGAGGTTATTTGGTATTGTGAGGATTGCGAAGAAGAGGTAATAGACACAAATTGTCCGGATCAAGGCACTTCAGACTCTTCAGATTCAGAAAGTGAATTTGATTCTAGTGATGAGGAATGTGTGTCTGATGTTCATCCACAGCCTATTGCTGATCCAATCTGGAGGTAAAAAATATGTTTTTCTTTGACTTTTCTTACCGTCTTTTTTAATGATTTTTTTGGTAGTTGCTACAGCGGAAGCATTGTCTAAAATTTAATTTTCTGTCCAATAGGGGAAGTTTGAATGTTTACCACAAAAGCGTAGATAAAATCACAAGACTAATGGGACATTTGTCGACATTAGCATGCCCTAAAGTTCTTGAAGAGGCAAGACATATCCCTGATGTGCTATATGCAGAATTGCTTCAAAGATCAGTTGTGTGGCCAGAGAGTTTCAGGAAATTTGGAACAAATAATCTGAGCATTGCCCTTTATTTCTTTCCTCAGAATGAAAGGTGACATTTTACACAAACTTGAGAACATGTTTGATTTGATACAAAGGATATGCACTGTCAGTGTGAACTAGATTTATACTAACATCCGATACAAACTCACTATTTTGTCACAACATTCCACTTTTGTAACTGTATTTTAAAAAATGAATGGACGTCAGCATAAATTAAGTTACACTGACAGTTATGTCCACTATTATTGAATATTATTGAATATGTTTATTGTTTTTTACAAATATATATTTTGAAAGTAAGAAATAATGTAGAAATAAGATAAGATATGTTTATAACAATTCTATCAATGCTCATATTGAAACAAGTATTGAATTAAATGCCAATGTCTTTTTGCAGTGCTGAGAGGTATTTTGACCAACTAGTTCATGAAATGATTTCCAATGACCTGGCCATAAGAACTTTCATCGTAAATGCCGAGCTTTTAATTTTCCCGTCAACGGTGCTCCCAAGCGAATATAAGAGTGAGTTACATTACATTACACATATGCTACTTCTTCATTGTTTGATAATTGTGTCTAAATTTGAGTTACTCATTTTGCAGGATTTCAATCAAAGTATTATTTGTGGGGAGTTTTTAAAAGAAAGCAATCACCATCCAAGATAAGTGATGCTGGTTCTTCTGGAAAGGATGCTAGTGTCTTACATGACAATAATCTTTAGAATAGTTTTTATAGTAACAAGCCTTGTGAATAGTTTTTAGGGCAATTTTGTCTGTAGTAATGTGCATTTAACCATAGATTATGTATGCTTCCTATAGTTTTATTTATCACCTTTTTTATTTATTTAATTGTTTGTTTTTTTTGTGTGAAAGATTTTGTTTAATTCTTTGTTAGAAGTTATTAGTTAATGCTTTGTTTATCACCTTTCAAATATGTTAATGTATTATATTTTTAGCTTTGTATGATAATTAAATATGTTTTCTATTATCAGATAAAGTATTTTAAAACGTTTCGTGAACATAACTTAGTTGGTGTAGAAAATACTTGCACATTTTGCAAAACCCTTTTATTTCTGCATGTTAGACTAAAATATGACTAATATATTTTTGGTTTATTCAATCACCTGGTCCCTTAACTTAATTGATTGTCTCAATTTGGTCCATTAACTATAATTTGTATCAATTTGGTACCATATGTTTTGCTCCGTTACTAGTTTTAGTTCTTTCTGTTAGTTTCTCTAAAAAAATGTTAATAGAAAGAATTAAAACTAGTAACAGAGCAAAAACAAAACATAGAGGACCAAATTGATACATAAGTTACATAAATTAACATTTTTTTAAGAGAAACTAACAGGAAGGACTAAAAATAGTAACGAAGCAAAACATAAATTAACATTTTTTTAAGAGAAACTAACAGGAAGGACTAAAAATAATAACGAAACAAAACATAAGGGATTAAATTGATACAAATTATAGTTAGATAATCTAATTAAAACAATCAATTAAGTTAAGGGACCGGTCGATTGAATAAGCGAATATTTTTTAATAAGATTTGTTACAAGTTTTCTTTCTCTCAAACCAAAAGTGCAGTGGTTTGTAAGGTGTACAGTTTTCTCACTATTTTTTTTTGGGTCAAAACTAAGTGTGACCCCACACTGTCCAACAGACATCTGTCCCTAAATACACACATGTGTAATTTACCAAAATTTATTTTCTATTTTTGGTCATACATCCATCCTCTCAAAACTCAAACTCATTGTATTGATTTTTTATCAAATTGGCAGGGACAAAATCAAAAGGGCTCCGTGTCAAAGAACCAGACGATTATCACTTAGATTTAGATCTTTTTAGTCAGAAAATCAGCTAACGTTACTCTCACGTAAAGTATGAACTAACCACCAAATCTTTACAAAGAAAGTGCTTAATAGTAGTGATTAAATTTCCATACTTGTGATACACATTTAAATCTTTTTAGATGAGGTGAAGAACAATAGTTGAATGAGATAAACACAACACATGTATAAAGCCAATATCGCAACACAACTTCAACTTATGTTATAAACCTAAATTTCAAGATCAAGAATGCAATGACGAATAAGAAAATAAAAATCTTTTCTAATTTATAACAAACTCTTATAATAAGATTTTTTTCTGAAGGAAACTGTCGTAATAAGGTATACACATGATATTTCTCTTAATGCGTGACATTTTTATACATAACAAATAGACTAATAGACTAATAGACTAATTTATCCCAATATGAAAATGTCATGAATAATTTTAGTATTATTTTGTCGAAATTATTAAATTGATAAAAATTGAGACTAATTTATCCCAATATGAAAATGTCATGAATAATCTTAGTATTATTTTGTCAAAATTATTAAATTGATAAAAATTGCGAGAAATCAAATTAAATTTTTACTCAAATACTCATCTGTTACACAACGAGTTACTCAATTTGACTACATACACTATGCACATTATATGTTTTAACCCATAATTTCTCTTTTCGAGTAATGATCAGTAGACCACCCTATATGGTAACCCTTCATTGTACACCTTATGTGACATCTGTTTAATAGATGAGAGAGAAATGAGTTGATAAAATGGAAGAGAAATATAAATAAAAAAATGTCATTTGAAATGGTATGAAAAAAAAGGATGTCAACCCATAATTTATGTTTTCTATATATTATATATAGACAAATGTTAACATAAAAAGTTGTCTCATTTAATATTCTTTTCTAATATTTTCTAATAAAACAATTAAAAATATTAAATATTAAAGGTTAAAGTGCACTTTTTTTCCCTAACTTTGAAAAATTTGCGATTTTGACCCTATATGTACAAAAACTATAATTTTGGCCCCTAAGAAATAGCCCCTTTGCATCTTTGGTCATTTTGACCAATTTTGACTCAGCCAATGCTATTGGGTGTGGTGGTTGGTTGTTTTTTGTTTTTGCTTTTCGTAGGTTTTTCCGCGGTTGGCTATTGGGTGATGTTACGCCTATATGCGGCATCTTTGTATTGTTTTCGATCTTGGTCTCTTAGCGTCTTGCGAGAGTTCCGGTTTAATGATATTTGCCGTTTTTAAAAAATGTTGAGTGGCATGCCACGCATGTAATAACTAATTAAAAAAAAGAAAAAAGTCACTTGTATATTTATTGCTGAATTAAAAAAAAAAAGGAACTTCTACGATACACTTACAAATTAAGGTGCACTGGTACTATTGTTTAAAAAATTTATAAATTAACCATCATTTTTTATGAAAAAAATAACCGTTTGTTGACATTTATATTTTAGGAAATATTATTTCGTAAGAAAAAACATCATTTCATTTTTTATAAAAGTCATACTAATTTTTTTTTTACATTTTATTGTAAAAATAATCAAAATTCTCTATTATGAGTAATAAAATTTAGAAAAATTAAATTTTATTGCATTGACATTTTGATAAATAAAATTTAGTTATTATAATTATAGGTGATAGAAAATAATTTTTTCCTACAGAAAATAACTTATTTAACTATTAATGTAAAAATTTGGTGTACCAATTCACTCAAATTTTGGAGTGTACCATAAAATTTGCCAATAAAAAAATTAAAAATTCTAGATAGTTAGACCGTGTACTTTAACACTTGTCTTCGTGTAAACATATCATCACGCCATCAACACACACGTTGCACTGTTTTTTCTTTCTTTTCTAAGGTAAAATTAATTATAAATATATCACACATGTGCGTTATTGTTTCTCTCTTTACACTCTCACTCTTCACACTCAACAAATCTTCTCCGCTTCAGAGCAATATCAACTCACACAATGGTTAGTTTCTGTTCTTTTTTTTCTTTCTAGAGCTGAGTTTGTTTGAGTTCATGCATGCATGTCAAACTCAAATTATAGATTGTACAATTTTTGTTGTTATTCAAAACTAAGGAGTTTATAGATTGTTGTTTTTGTGTTAAACATAATCATGAGTTTATCCTATGAATCACGGATAGAAACATGGACACATAACACGACGCAGACGCAGGCACTGACACGTCCACATATATCATAATTTAAGAAAATCACATAATTCAGTGTAATTTTATGTACCGGTGTGATACAATGATGCATATCTGAAACTGGGACACACTTAATCTAACGAGTGTCTGTTCTCATAGTTTGGTAAACAAACTTATTTGCATCGTATAGCACATACGGCCAGACATTTATGATAAACTTCCATAAGCTATTTATTTCTATAAAAAAAGATAAAATAAAATAAAATTGTTTTAGTATATGCTATAAGCTGTTTTTATAAGTTATATTGGAGAAGTCGCTCAAATAAGTTGAGAAAACTTATGTAAGTTGTCATAAGCTGTCTCACAAGTTCTTCAAACATTCTCACAAAACTTATGTCAATAGATAATTTCAAATAAATCAATCCAAACAACCCTATTTGACTAAGAATCTTTTTCTTTTTTGTGAATTTTGTTTCGACTTTTTTGTTTGAGTGATTTTTGTTATAAATATGCTTTTTTTGAATTGGGGTTTTGGGAAAAAGGTTGAATGTGAATTCTTCCTAAATTTAGGTGAATAATGCTTGAATGATTAAGGGGTTTAGAAAGGGTTTTAAGTGTTGAAAATTTCTTAATTGGTTTTGGATTTTTTTATTGAGTTGCTGTTATTCAGTATTCAAGATGAAGAGGGGTAACCTTGACGCAACTGGTAAAGTTGTTTTCATGTGACTGAAAGGTCACAGGTTCAAGTCCTAGAAACAACCTTTTGTGTAAAAAACAGGGTGAGACTGCGTACAATACACCAAAAATGGTGGGACCCCTTCCCGGATCCTGCGTATGCGGGAGCTTTAGTGCACCAGGTTGCCCTTTGTTGTAATAAGAACACTGAGGAGTTGGAATAGTATTTTTTTTCGTGCGTAATATATAATATCTCGTCAGATGTTGAAATTGAGGTTTGGAAAGGGTTTCTATGTAGTGAACGTTTCTTGTTTGTTTTGAAATCTTTTTGTGAGTAAACCGTCAAATTTGTCAATGTCTTTGTAGGGTGCTCTCACATAGGTCCTTGACATTATGAATATTTCAAAAAACTCCACGACTTTGTCAAATTTTATTCTTATTTGTTCTTGTGATAGAATGTTAAGACTAAATTGTGATAGTAAGTTGTTAAAATGTAAGGAACTAATTGTTAGTAAGTGGTTCAATGAAAAACCAACTTGACAGTTTAATAGAATTAGAGACCTTTTTATTCATAATCTAGGGACCTACTTAAGTGCGTCCTACAAAGTTAGGGGCTAATTTGGTGGTTTATTCATCTTTTTTTTCTTTTAATCTTACAATGCTTTGGATGTATATGTGATGTTAGCATTGATATTTTTTATTTTTGTTTTATCTTTAAAATCTTACTAGACATTGATGAAATTTTAAGATTTTTAACAGGCCTATAAAGTCCAATGTAATTGTTGTATTCTATCACCTCTAAAGTGGCCATTGTTATTCTTTACTGAATTCTGTGTAATGGAAGACAATTATGGTTAGTTGGCGGGTAAGTTAAACTCAACAAAGGTTTTTATATTGACCGATATTGCTTTAATAGAAAGAGGTTGAAATTTTGTGAAATCTGATTAATTTGTATCATAATATGAATGAAGATGCTTATAGTAAATGTTGAAATGTTAGAATTTTTGTTCGGACTTCTGATCGTAGTGATAATATTCCAACATTTTTAGTTGAATCTGAATGTGAATGCTTTTCAAAACTGGGATTTGTTTGGAAGTTTCTGAATGTGAATGGTCGAATTATTCAAATGGTTTAGTGTTTGAACCTTATTGCAACAAAGTAGAGGTAGTTGTTTCTGAATATATATATATATATATATATATATATATATATATATATAATCTATGCACCGTGTCATGAATCAATTGTTTCAAATGCTTAAGTTGTTAATTAAAAGTTATGATTGGTATTATATTTAATACACACTGCTTCATGTTTGAATATGTATTTGCAGAATCGAAATTTTCAAAACTATTAGAGGTGGTTGGAAAAATATGCCATTCGACGATTTCAGATTCTACAATTACCAAATTCCTCATGATATGGGTCACCACTATGCCGATGACGTGTACTTACCACATCAGATGCCGGCGCACTATGCTGATGACATGCACTCAACACATCAAAGGGCGGAACACTATGATGATATGAGGTTTTCTCGACACCGAATTCCGGAACACTATGATGATATGAGGTTTTCTCGACGCCGAATTCCGGAACACTATGACGATATGAGGTTTTCTCCACACCGAATTCCGGAACACTATGACGATATGAGGTTTTCTCCACACCGAATTCCGGAACACTACGACGATATGATATTTTCTCCACACCGAATTCCGGAACACTATGATGATATGCGGTTTTCTCCACACCAAATTCAAGAACACTATGATGATACGAGTCTTTCTCCACACCGAATTTCGGAACACTATGACGATATGAGGTTTTCTCCACACCGAATTCCGGAATACTATGACGATATGAGGATTTCTCCACACCGAATTCCGGAACACTATGACGATATGAGGTTTGCTCCACACCAAATTCAAGAACACTATGATGATATGAGTCTTTCTCCACACCGAATTCCGGAACACTATGATGATCTGAGGTTTTTACCACACCGAAATCCGGAACACTATGATGATATGAGGTTTATTCCACATCAAACGCCGGCATACTATGACGATAACAGACACTTAACACATCAAAGGCCAGAACACTATGCTGATAAGAGGCCTTTACCACATCAAACAGCCAAAGACTTTTCTGCTAAAAGGAACTTACCACATCAGAGGCCGAAACACTATTCTGATATGAGGCATTTACCACATCCATTGCGGAATCGCGATGCTGATAATAGGCCTGCACCACATCAGAGGCCGAAACACTATGCTGATAAGAGGTACTTACCACATCCATTGCGAGAACGCGATGCTGATAATAGGCTTGCACCTCATCAAACGCCCGAAGACTTTCCTGATAAAAGCATCTTACCACAACAAAAGCCGAAACACTGTGCTGATAAGAGGCACATACGGCAAACAATGCCCAAAAACTTTGCTGATAAAAGGATCCTACCACATCAAAAGATGGAAGTCTTTGCTGATAAAAGGGACTTACAGCATCAAAAGTTGGAAGATACATGTTCTGGTCTTGATGCAATAGCAAGAGCACCACAACAAGGTCCTATGACTTCTCAAAGTGACTTACGGACCAAAGTAGAAGAAGGAAAAGTACATCGTGAGGTTCAAAATTGTGGTACGGAAGAATGTGCTGAGAAAGTGTGCTCACCACATCCAAAGAAAAAACCAACTGTTCCTGTGGTAGCGACTGTTGAACGTGTACAGTGTGAAATTTGTAACATTATGGTTTCTCTCAAGAGTTTGGAAGAGCATTATAATGGAAAGCGACATCGAAGAATGTTACATGATCAATCAACGAAACAAAAAACTTCAATTGGAGAGGAGAGTAGGCATATTCAAAATTCTCAAATGAATCCAGTAGTTCAAACACCTGACTTACCACACCAAACACCTGAAAATTATGATGACAAGAAGTGCTTACCACATCAAACGCCGGAACCAACTATTCCTGCTGAACTTGTACATTGTGAAACTTCTGATGTTATTAGTCCTGTCAAGTGTTTGGAAGAGCATAATGGTGGAAAGAAACATCGAAGAATGTTATCAAAACCATGTGGGCAATCAATGAAAGATGGGAGTCCGGTTGAAAATATTAGTCATAAAGCTCCTAGATTCAGGTACAAGGAAGTTCCAGCTGAAGGTTCTAAAAGGAAAGTCAGAGATAACACTGATGCAAAGGGTAATGTTTTCAAGCGCAAGGTTGAAGAAGCAACAGGAGGTAAGTACATGAAGATGAATAATGGAATAAAAAGGCTCGTGAAATCATCAAAACTCAATGATCTGTCAAACTCAGCCCAATCTTTAGTCCAAATAGCTGAATTAACACCATCATATGGGCATGTGGCTTCTCCTAAATTGGCACCAGTCCCAGCTGAAGGATCTAGTTTTGAGCTAGCGTCTCAACATGTCTCACCCTCACTGTCTCAAGAGTCGACAGGCAAAGAACATCACGAGTTTCAAAATACTACAGTGGAGCAGAATGATCAACCACAATCAGGTCTAGTAGAGTTGAATGCCTCGGCAGAATCTATGAGTTGTGATTTTGCAGGAAACGCACCACCACAAGTCCCTGTGACTTCTCCGGTATACACACCAGTAGAAGCAGCAGCTGGATTAAGTCTTGAACCGTCGATTCAGATCGATTCACAGAAAGAAGGCAATGCACATCTTGAGGTTCAGAATTATGGTGTGGAAACAAATGATCAGCCACACTCAATTGCGACGGAGTTTCATGCTCCTGCAGTTTCAATGGAGTTGCATGACCTTGCTGGTTCTATGACTACCAACCAAACTGAAGTTGTGAATTCTGATTCTGCAGCAATAGTTGTTGAACCACTTGCATCCACACTGCAAGACGCAGTAGGGCCAAGTTTTGAACCCCTAACCGAACATGGTCTACATACTGAAACAGAACCTGAAGTATTGGAAGCTATAGTATATTATGAGAGTCGGAATCCACAATCAGATTTAATGGAGATTGATGCCGATTCAGAGGTCCGTACTGAAACCAAAACTGCGGATGGAAGTTTGCAAGTTGAAGAGGAGATGGATGTTCTCTCCGATGAGTCGGGGAAAGTTCAGTTGCCTCAGGTTTTTCTTGATTCCCGATTGCCAATACTGTGCTTTTTCCGTAAGATGTTTTTTTTTTTTTGGAGTTATACATCTTTTATGATTCATTGGTATATTGTAAAACTTTGCCTACTTGTTACAGGTATCTGTTTGTCTTAAGTGTGGTGATGAAGGCTTTGAAGAGACGTTGGTATATTGTAACAAATGTGAAGATTATGCACTGCATAGGTACGTGTTACTAATTCTTTCAATCTACTCTCTTGCATGTACTTGTTGCAAATTATAATCATCGTTCTTTGATGCATATGCAAGATGCAACCACTTCTATTTCTATCTGGAGATGTGACTCCAAAGAATATTGAAACGATACACATTGCTTTGCATCAATACCCTGATCTTGTTTTCTGCAGAAATAAGCTTTTATATTTTATCAACTTTTATTACTATATCATATGGACATGCTTTCAAAATTTCTATTTACTTTGACATGGAATTCTGAAGATGAAAAAAAGGGTACTATATAATCTAAAACATGATTTAGATGCATATTACTATTGTATTGTAATATATTGTTTGTCCATCTTTCTGATGCGTCTCTTCTATAAGAGAAAATTGTTGCGTGGACACCAACGTTCTCTTCGTTTGAGTTTATTATACCATGAACTTCCATTTCTTCATCAGAAGCATAATGATTTTAGCATGCTATTTTTCTATCATACTTTACTCAACACAAAGCTTTTGCATTTTATAAAGTTTCCACATTCTTAAATACCTACGAAGTACTAACAGAGACACGTACACTAGACACAACATGACACATATAATAATTTGAGAAAATAAAATAATTGAATGTAAACACACGTTCGGTGCTGCATAGTTACATACTTTATGGACTTATACACCTCATCATCCCATTTTCAGGTATTGTTTAGACGGGCCTGTGATTTTTACGGATGAGGTTATTTGGCTTTGTGAGGATTGTGACAAAGAGGAAGTAGACACAGATTATCCTGATAGCGAGACTGCAAATTCAGAAAAAGGCAAAGTTGATTCCAGTGAGGACTTTGCGACTGTTGCTGATCCACAACCTATCGCTGATCCAATTTGGAAGTAAGAAACACGTTTTGTAACTTAGTCACCGTCTTTTGGAATTAATGAACTTTATGAAGCTGTTATGGCAAAAGCATTGTCTGAAGTTGAATTTTGTGGATATAATCACGAGACTAATGGGACATTTGTCCACATTAGCATGCCCTAAAGTTCTAGAGGAGGCAAGACATATCCCTAATGTGCTATATGCAGACTTGCTTCAAAGATCAGCCGTGTGGCCAAAGAGTTTCACAAAACATGGAACAAATAATCTGAGCATTGGCCTTTATTTCTTTCCTCAGAATGAAAGGTAACATTTTGCAAAAACTTCAGAACATGTTTGATTTGATAAATTATTTTATATTTTCTTATTTCTTGTTTATGAAAATGTCACTATTATTTTCATTTTGTTTTCTGTTTTGAAGTATTTATATTAAGACATCAAAAATAATATTCGTATGGATTTAAACGATATGCACCGTCAGTGTAAACTAGTATACACTAGATTTACACCGACAACCGCCATATTTAAACTATGTATTAAATCTTAATGTCTTTTTGTAGAGTTGAGAGGTATTTTGACCAGCTAGTTGACGAAATAATTTCGAATGACCTTGCCATAAGAGCTCGGATTGAAAAATCCGAGTCCGAGCTTTTAATTTTTCCTTCTACAATGCTCCCAAACCAATATAAGAGTGAGTTACATTACATTACATATATGCTACTTTTTCTACTAAATTTTTAAGTTACTTATTTTGTAGGATTTCAATCAAAGTATTACTTGTGGGGAGTTTTTGAAAGAAAGCAAGAACTGGTGTCATAACCTTTATTTTGAATGGTTTGGTGTACTAATATGTAAATAATCATAGTTTTTGTATGCCTGCTGACTGTTTTACTTATCAACTTTTTTGCTTAACTTTTTGTTAGAAGTTGGTGCTTTTTTTTTTTTACCAAGTACTATATTTAATAAAAATACTTGGAAAATCTCGAGAATAAAAGTGTGGTTTAGATCAATGATTCAGTTATGACATGGTTTTGGAACGGTGTAGAGAGATAAAGCTTTGTATAGCTTCCTGGCGACTTGGTGGTCTTAGAAGTTTTCCATCTCAACGATGTTGTTAGACACGAGATGACACACCTTCCAGGGTTCTATCACAATATCTAACAGACAACATTACTAGGTTATGTCTCAATGGCTCTTCTTTTATGGAGAGATTGACCCTTTTGCTTATGACAAGAAATCTAGATAGATCTTTGCTCTTTCCGCTCAAAAATCTTGGTCATATCAAGCAATTTTTCAAGTTCCTATCTCTTTCAGGTTTCAAGGGATTAATTCATATTAAACAAACATACCTATTTCTATGTGCTTACAGTTTCAAGGAATTGGACACTAAATATAAAAGTTTCAAGGAATTGGACACTAATCTTTCAAGTTCCTTACCGTTTTATTTTGAGTGAATAGGCAAAAATACCGTTGAAATTGTAACTTTCATCAAAACCCACCTCTCAAAAAAACCCCTTGAAATTGTCAAACGTTAGTCAATTACCTTCTTTTGTCTGCTTTGGCTGTTAAATCATACGACGTGGTAGTTAACTGTACACGTGGTGCCTCCACGTAGACTAAACCTTATGCCACGTCAAGGGGGTAAATGACAATTCTTTTTTTGCTTTCTTCATCTTCATCCTCTCACCTCTTCCTCATCTTCTTCATCAACTTCATATTTTCATCATAAAATTCAAACAAATTTTGAAAAAATCCAGAAAATAAAATTAAAAACAAACCCAAAATCATGAGATCTTCATCATCATCTTTCCATTCTCAATTTTTTTTATTCACCAACAAGAACAATAACAATCAACTCCATTTATTTTCCCTTTCATTCCATTGTTTTCCATTTATTATCTAACAAGAACACCATGATCTCCAACCATTTCATTTTATTTTTTAATCTACCACAAATATCCCAATTTTTCCTTTCTTCACCCACATGGTCAACACCTGTTGTTCCTCTTTCCCCTCCTCTCAAACCCAGATCTGGTGTTGTGATTTTATTTTCGAGTCCCATTTTCGAGTTACCGACAAACAACAACATATCAATCAAACTCAATAAATTGGAATTTTGTGATTTTTTTTAATGTTTTTTGCAATGTTTTTGGATATATGATGGTTTTTGGAAGATTAACTCATGTTCTTGGTGCTATGGTCTTGTGCCTATCATTATTCTATGTTTTTTTTTCCTCATTACTACATTGTTGTTGATGGTGGTGGAGGTGTAGTAATGAGATGATGATGATAACGTTGTTGTTTCTTAAAAAAATCTGGATTATTTATGAATATTGATGAAGGTGGTGTTGAAGATGATGAATATTTGGAAGGAAGATGAAGAAAGCAAAAAAAAAAAACAAAATAGTCTTTTACCTCCTGTGACGTGGAAAAAAGGTTCAGTCCACGGAGGTGCCACGTGTACAGTTAACTGCCACGTCATAGGGTTTCACAACTAAAATAAATAGAGGGGGGTAATTGACTAACGTTTGACGATTTCAGAGGGATTTGAAGTTTATTTAAAGTCACAAGAATTTTTGAAAAAATTACAAGTTCAAGGATTTTTTTTCCTATACCCTCTTTTAATTTTAAAAATTAGCGTGAAAACGATTTGTTTAAAAAGTTTGAAGTTGTAACTATATATCGAACCTCATGCAAATATGATCATAAACCTCATCATGTCTAAACCACTAAAGGGGTTAAGCGCATTATGCGCTTAACCACAAAAACATAAAGTAAAGAAGAAATGGATGAAGATATAATAGCTATATTAATAGAGAAACTAGAAAATGATTACACTCCAAAAAGAAAAGAGGTGAGCTTTTTGCACCACCAAAGTAATCCTAACTCTACTCCATTATGCTCATCTATGAAGGAGTTAAGATGTGCGAAAACTTTGGTGGTTGTTAACCGTAGTTGGAACATGGTTGTTCAATTCACACTAACAAATTTTGGACCTCTAACATCAACATGTGGTTGTTCTTTTATAGTCTGACCAATAAAAATTTCTTCCTTTGATAATTTCTCCTATCACATGTCTTTGTTTTATCCTCTTGGTACTTGGTATATTCTTTTATTTCTCGAACAAAAATCGTTAGGCGGCTCATCGAACTTCATCCCTAATTAACAATACGTAGACAAGTGACCTAAGAGTTCGTAAAAATGTGTTAGACGCCATAGCACGATACCACTCTAGAATCCTTCGTAGCCTGCATTTGTATACATCGTCATCATCCTTCAACATTGTATTCTATTGTATCTTTGCATCAGATGTTCCACAAAATTATATTGTTGAGGGACGAAAACTCGAATGACGTATATTTATAGGGACTGAATACATATTTAAGATTTTTTCTTCAATAATCTAACCTTAAAAACTCATATTTGGTTCCACTGTTTTACCTCACATATTAATATTTTATTTATATTTGGTCCCACATGAGCTTGTTAACAAACATCGTTGGAGACTGACCCCCACAAAATTACGTTACTACAACAAGTAATGGTCACACACTATGACAGACTCCAATGGAAAATATGATGAAAAATTGAAATTACACGGTGGCAGTCGCATAAAATTATTGTTTACTTTACCATCGTCTTTGTGTGATGAAATTAAAAAATGTTAAATTCTTTTTGGTGGGGTCATCCAGGGTCACATAACAAGAGAATTAATTGGCTATCTTGAGACAAACTTTCCATCCACAAAAAAGATAGCGGTACGGGTTGTAAAAGTCTAGGAACTTTTAATACTGCTATGTTGGGGAAGCAAGGGTGGAGAATTATGACTAATCCGGACACGTCATCTCTAGGATGTATAAAGCCAAGTATTTTCTGAGATGCAATTTTATTGACTCAACTTTAGGTCATATATAATCCTAGTTTTGTTTGGCGAAGTATCTGTTATTCCAAATTTATTTTAAGAGTGGGTAGCAGATGGCGAATAGGTGATGGGAGCTCTATACCGGCGTGCAATAATAATTGGTTACTGGATAATATTATTATTACACTGCCAGTCAGTGATGGTTCCCCTTTAGCAGATTTGCGAGTAAAGGGCTGCCTGCTACAAGATCTAAAAGCTTGGAATGTTCCTTTTCTGCAAGCTATTTTTAGTCCGCGGTTGGTGGAAAACATAATACAAACACCTCTCTATCCTTCTGTGACAAAAGATCGCTTAGTTTGGAAGAAAGAAATAGATTGGAAGAAGGAAATAGATGATGAATACTTGGTTA
Organism: Medicago arabica; assembly: GCA_946800305.1. Taxonomy (NCBI): domain Eukaryota; kingdom Viridiplantae; phylum Streptophyta; class Magnoliopsida; order Fabales; family Fabaceae; genus Medicago; species Medicago arabica. The sequence goes on from OX326966.1 coordinate 49,352,471, forward strand.
GGAGTGCATACCGTATGTGTATGTAGGAAATTTTTGATGTATCTCATTTTAAGATTTTCGGTTCTTAGGATATAATTTGGAGACTAAAAATTCTGCCACGAGTTAAAAACTTTATTTGGAGAATTTGTAGGAATTGCATTCCAACTCGAATACGACTCTGAGACAAAGAGGTTAATTGTGATACTGTTTGTTCATTGTGTAACTCGGAATAAGAGGATACTCTTCACCTCTTATTTCATTGCCCAAGTAGCTATTCTGTTTGGAGTATGTGGGAAGACTATTCTTCCATTTCTGCTATTTTTAGCCAAGACTATGACAACAAAACAATTGTTTTTAAAATTCAGCAAGTGTTGGCAGCCGAAGATGCATCAACCTTTTGTGGAATTCTTTGGAGCATTTGGAAGAAAAGGAACAATAAGGTGTTGAATAAGGTTACATATGAAAACACCTTTGTTCTATCTCACGCGAAAGACAACTTGCATGAGTGGAAATTGACTAGAAATCTGCAACAAACAGATTTTTTGGCTCGGCAGCAACATGGTAATATTTGTTGGACTAAATCAAACACAGGTAGATACAATGCAATATTGATGCATTCTTTTTGAAGCACCTGAACAAGGTTGGATTAGGTATGTGCATTAGAGATGAACATGGTACTTTTGTCCTTGCCAAAACTGATTGGTTTGGTCCCATATGTGAAGTTCATTTTGGAGAAGCTCTTGGGTTGATTTCAGCACTAGAGTGGGTGCATGAGCTCACCTTGGGATCTATTGACTTTGAGATGGATGCGAAGAGAGTGGTGGATAGTTTTTTATCTTCTCGACATGATGTTACTGAATTTGGTATCATTATCCAAAATTGTAAAACTCCCTGTATGCATTATTATGAAAACTCGATTGTTGAGTTTGTACGAAGACAAGCAAATGAGATTGTTCATATATTAGCTAAGGCGGCCTTATTATCAACTATTCTTCAGGTTCTATTTGAAATACTTGAAAACACTTTGATTAATGAAAAGTTATAAGTTTGTTTTCTCTATAAAAAAATCAATTTGTAGTATTTTAACATATTTTTAGTCCCACCACTATTTAATATTTAGTTACAACTATTCAATGTAAATAAATTAGTTAAATTGAGTTTTTTATTTAAATTTAAAATTTAATAATAATAAAAATAATAATAATAATAATAATGTTGAGGGACGAAAACTCATGACGTATATTTGTAGGGACTGAATAGATATTTAAGTTTTTTTTCTCCAATAGTATAACCTTAAAAACCTCATTTTTAGTTCCACAATTTTACCTCATATTAATATTTTATTTATATTTGGTCCCACATGAACTTGTTAACAAACATTGATGGAGATTGGGCCCCACAAAACCACGTTACTTCAGCAAGTAACGGTCACGCGTTGTGGCAGACTCCAATGGAAAAGATGATAAAAAAATTAAAATTACACGGTGGAGGTCTCATAAAATAACCCGTCGCTATATTTTTACTTCACTTCCTCCTAGGGATGGCAATGGGTACTACAGTGCCTTTCTCCATACATGCGTTTGTAAAAAATACCCGTTCCCGAACACATACCCTCGTGCGCAACAACTTTAGTGCCGTTTCCCATACTTTATAGACATATTAGTGCCCATACATGTATCCATTACCCACACTTTAACTATGAAAAGACTAAAAATATCACAATTAAAATAAAATTATGGTTCAAAATTTATCAAATCAACTCATAAAATAGTACGAATCATAATATTTGACAAAACAAAAAAAAATTCAAAACATCTTTCAAAAACTAAATACCAGCAAGAGGACCAAGAGGGATAAATTATTGTATTAAGTAGTTTTTAGGTTTAGGCTTAGACTTAAATAGGTAAATAAATTAATTGTTTATACATCAAAAATAAATAAATCAGGTATCATATCATATAAGAATGTATATGCGAGTTACGGGGCAGGGCAATATAGTACCCGTACCCAACCCATTTAAATTTGCCGATAAATCCCCGAACCCATGAAAGCGGGGTTTTACCCTACCCATTGCGGGTACCCATCAAGTATGGGTCTAATTGCCATTCCTACTACCTCCGTCCCATATTATATGATACGGTTGACTCTGTTATCAATACAAATGCACAATTTTGATTTTAAATATCTTCAAAAATCTATTATAATTTTTTTTGAAAATTTAATATTTTGAAAATATTCGTCGAGACGAATCCAACATTTTATATGCTATTTTTTTTTGAAGAAGCTAAACTAGCCCACCTAAATTGACACTGGTGGGAATCAAACCCGAGACCTTGAGGAGGAGCACACTCTCAGGTCCCAAGTCAATACCACCAGACCAATCCAAGTGGGTTAACAATTTATATGCTATATTTTTTCTTTATATATTAGGTGAAAAATAGGTTATATGAATAATACACATTTTCAAATTAGATCATTTTAAATGGGACGGAGGAAGTATTTATTTACTTATGAAAGGGCCATGAAAAGTATGAGATACTTTTTCTACTTATTATTACCACAAGTTAATTTAAAACTGGTTTTAATTTTTAATTTTCCTCAAATAACACAAAATAGGAATCAATACACGTTGGTGATCCGCGTAAGTTTCTACGATAGCCACCACTTCAGCAATCCGCGTGCTGCTTGTAAGTTTCTACTATAGTCGTCGATTAAGGATAAATCTATCGTCTTAAGATGATGACACTTCAGCGATCCGAGTGCAGAGTCTAAGACTATACCACAACCGGTGATACATGAATATAATAACTTCTTATTTAAACGTAACTATACATCTCGTTGTCTTCACACTTTAGTTCAATTCAAATTATTTTCCTCAAATCATTTCAATCATGGATCGCGCAATCACATTCTTCAATCATGGATTGTTTGCACATGTTCGGCTTCTGATGTCGAGTGTGTAACTCCGATCTCGTAGATGTGCGATCCGGTTCGGGAAGCATGAGCAATGGTGGTGGAAGAGGTCGTTTTCATTCTCACACTTTAGGGGAAACTCATCTCTTCAACCTTTGATTTTAGAGAGAGGAAGGAGTGTACGACTCGTCTCACTTCGTCGTCACCGGGTCCAGTCTTCCCTGCCCCACTTGGTAATATTTAATTTCAGTTTTAATTTTCAAGCATCGGGTTCCGATCTAGGTTTCGATTAATTTTGATTTGATTTGAATTTTTTTAATAGTTTGATTTGATTGTTTTAATTATGTTTGAATTTTTTTAATCGTTTGATTTTTTCCATGTTCTACTTGTTGGACATGAACTTCATCGGGTTCTACTTGTCTACTTTGTAATTACATGAACTTCATGTTCTACTTGTCTTGTTATGAAAATATCGCATGATTTAAAATCACCACAAGATATAATACATACGAATTACTGGCTTGCAAAATATTTTTGATCGAATCAAACTTCAAACTATGTCAACAGAATATAATATACAGACATGATTTTGCTGCTTTCTTTTATAAATATGGCAATTAATAACGAAGAGAACAAAGCAACTTTTGAAGTTAATACTATCTACCTAAGTTTTATATACCCACATTAGATCATGCATCAACTGTTACAATTAATATCATAAATAAGAAATATAGAGCTGATTACAATAAGGATCTTAACTAGCTTCGTCCTTTAGCTGACAAGAATAAATATAACAAAAATCACAAAATTGGACCATATTTCGGTTAATAAATTGAATCCATGACATTATCATATTAAAAAACCACAAACATAAATAGAGATGGGTAAGAGATCTTATTTCAGCTATCTCAGGTCTAACATTTCGAACGTGAATGACCTTTGAAGGTTCAACCATTTCAAATTACCTGAGAAAAAACTCTAGGTCAGAATTCCTTCAACATCTCTAAGAGATCTGTTCTATGATGAAGGAATTCTTACCTAGAGTTTTTTCTCAGGTAATTTGAAATGATTGAACCTTCAAAGGTGATTCACGTTCGAAATGTTGGTCCTGAGATAGCTAAAGTAAGATCTCTTACCCATCTCTCTTTATGTTTATGGTTTTTTAATATGATAATGTCATAGATTCACTTGATTAACTCGAATATGGTCCGATTTTGTGTTTTTTTTGTTATATTTACTCTGTTAGTGAAAGGAGCTTGTTAAGATCCTTATTGATATTGTAATCAGCTCCATATTTCTTATTTATGATATTAATTGTAACAGTTTATGCAGGACCTAATGTGGGTATATAAAACTTAGGTGGATAGTATTAACTTCAAAAGTTGATTGTTCTCTTTGTTATTAATTGCCATATTTATAAAAGAAGGCTGCAAAATCATGTCGGTATATTATATTCTGTTGACATAGTTTGAAGTTTGACTTCTACCAACCATCGTTTACCCTTTTCTTCTCTTTTTCACTGCCGTTTTGCACCCTCACTCCCACGAGCCCTGCCATGGCTTTTGATTGGCAAACCGAATTGACCTCTACGGTGAAAACTCCCACTCTCACCATCGTGGTTGCACCAACAAACAACAATCCACCAGCAAAATCTTTTGCACATGCACTTGTAGCTGCAACTGTGACAAATACCTCCAAACCGTTACCAACTCCGGTTATCCGTGACGAGACACTATGCAATCAGATTTCTAAGGAGACCTATGCACGGGGAGTTAAGGTTTGCAAGGGAAACCTCTGTGGAAGACTCATACTGAACAAAGGCGACAAACCCTATGGATCGAGGGAAGTCCTAACAAAGATTCAGCAACTTTGAACAAACATTGGGCCATGGAAGATGACGCCTCTGGGCAAAGGTTATTTCAAGTTCTCTTTTGCTTCCTATGATGATTTGCGAACAGTCTGGGCCAAGGGAACATTGAATCTTAAACCGAGTTTAGACAACGTCAAACACATGCACATGTTTGGATTAGACTGCTTGAGCTGCCTCAAGAATATTGGATGGACCGTACATTAAGAGATATTGCGAGCGCAATTGGAACTCCTATACTTATCGATTCAGCCACAGAAAACCGCGTCTTCGGACACTATGCACACGTTTTGGTGGATATGGACCTGTCAAAACAAATATTTCATGAGGTAATGATTGAGAGGGAAGGTCATTCTTTTGCAATCAAAGTTACTTAGGAACGATTGTCGTCGTTATGCACTCACTGTAAAAACATTGGACACCACATTAAAAGTTGTCGGTGGCTGCACCCAACCAAGTATACTCACGTGATTGATAAACAAAAGAGAATTATTGTATCACAGAAACAACAGGTTCAGAAATGGCAGCCCAAGGACAATCCCAACAACATAGGTTCATCTAAAGCTTTCGAAGCTTCGGAGGTCAATAATGTTGCAGCTGATTGTACAATGCCGCAAACTGATGATATTCAATTACAAACACAACCTGATGCCACAACCGGACAGGAGGAGGAACATTCAGTTGATATCTCCACTCCGGAGTTTCAAGCAGATGCGCACACGTTCCAACAAGATGACAAAGAGCCCTCGGCCATAACCTTCACTAAACAGAATGTTGAAGAAGAAATTCTATAGGAACGGTGACCTAGATCATCAATCCATGTTTGATTTGATCAAAATTAATTTGCAAGCCAGTAATTCGTATGTATTATATCTTGTGATGAGTCATAAATGATGTTAAATCATGCAATATTTGCATAAATTGGTGCAATCATGTGTCCTTGATATGAATGTACATTTAAAAAAATTTGTTAATCTTCCTATCCTCCCTTTTGTTTGCCAATTTTTATAATATAAATTGAAAATTATTAAATCGTACATTCATATTAATGACATAGAATTACACCAATTCATGCATGTCGCATGAATGTCAGTGATATGCATATACTTCTCTGTTTTCTTTCTTTCTCTGACATACACACACATCACTTCTTTTTGGTCACTTATCATCTTATTCATCATAAATGAGAAACATAAATGATTAGTAGACTGGTTAACCTAAAAAATTATTCGATAATATTATTCTTGTTGAAGAATTATTTGCTCCCGCTATTTCATCCTTTTGGAGTCATAACAAAGCTTATGATGTTGCGTCCCAAAAATCAGGTTTTCTTTCATGCCTTTAAATGAATTTTTTGATTTTTATACAAACTCTTATAACTCACAGATGAATTGTTTTATCATTCTTGCAGACACTTCAAATGCAAGATGTTCCTTCTGCCGTTAGTGCTATACAATTTTGCACAAATGCTCAACCAAGCATAAGGTATACATAGATTATTTATTTCTCTTTTATGCAAGTTTACCACTCTTTTGTTAAATTGATGTTGGAATGCATATTTTTGGTAATTGGAAAGCACTATTCATTCCGATTGATGTTAAGAAATTGCAGTTTACGTAACTTACGTAATTTTCGGTATGTTTCATTCGAGGGGGAGAAATAATTATGTCCAATTTTCCTCTCATCGAGTACTAACGACAGTGGATCAAAGTCAAGGACAAGAAGTTGTGGTTGGTTTTATTTTGGTTTTTCTTTAATTGAATAATATATACCTTTTTCGTTTGTGGAAAAAGAGGATGATCAATTAGCCTTTTGTAACACCCCGAAATCCCAGCTTAAAAATTTAATTCAAATAATCAGAGTATAACACCTAAATCAGGATGTCACATTTCATAAAATCTTTAAAACAAAATGAATAATAATTTATTCTTAAACAATACTCAAACATAGCAGCGGAATTCATAAACGTCTCAAAATCTTTAAGAAATAGTTCTCGGCTCAAAGCCACATAAAACATCTCAAGTCAAGTTACGTCGCAAACATCATTATTAGTCAAAAATATACATAAAGGAATAGAAACAATTGATAAATCCCCATCCCGTTACGTATCAGAGCTCCTAAGACTCCACAAGAACCTCTCACATCGACGAACCTAAGCTTGGTCACCTGCACTTGCCCACAAGGCGGCAATTCCAACAGAAGGGGTGAGATTCACAACAATTATATTAACATATAATTCAAATAATTATGCCTAACAACAACAACAATATTCATCACATAAAACAGGAACGTCTCAAACATCCAAATATGCAAATCATCTTAAGCATCTTCATAAACAACCGTCTCAAAACATCTCAGACACATGACTCGACTATGCAACTCTAACATCTTAACATCATGCATGTGGTACCAATATTTTAGCTTTAATAAGCTTCACCGTCGCTTTGAGCAATTGCTCCACCGTCGCTTTGAGCATAAGCTCCACCGTCTCGAAATATGCAAATGCATGGACTCGACTCTTTAATTCTTAAACAAGATATCACAACGTCTTAACATCACCTACGACTCTTTATCGACACATGCAATTATACAATACATGGCAGCAGCTCAACACACTTAGCATATATATATACAGCACATAGTTATCATCACAAACATCATTTATACTTCGTTCATAAACATCACTTAATAATCATTTAATCATAGATTAACGCCAACGTCTTAAAATCATCTTACAGCGTCATTACAGGTTCTAATTTAGGTCTTAAACATCTCTAATGCTATCCAAAAGTCTACCCTCAAAGCCTCGCTCAAAACAGAGTTCTAAAACTCAAGTTATAGTGGTCTGAGACCACATTGCTCGCTGTGGCGAGTGGGACTGCTCGCCACGGCGAGCAACTTAAATTGCATTCTGCCACTTGCTCGCTACGGCGAGTGAAGTTGCTCGCCTCGCGCGCACTAAAGGGTTGCTCGCCACGGCGAGCTCAGCTGCTCGCCTCGCGAGTATATACCTAACTGCTCGCCACGGCGAGCGGGTCTGCTCGCCACGGCGAGCTATCGCAGAGGGGTTACGGGTTCGCTCGAAACCTCGCCAAAACTCGTCCAATTCTTCGTTTTATGCTTCTAATCTATCAGAATTATAGTCCTAGTGATTAATCTAGGTTCTGTAACAGGTTTCTACACCAATTCACATCATTCTAACATCAATTCATCCAAAAATCCCCTAAACCCTAGTTTATGAAATCCCTCAAAATTACCTCCTAATTCCTTCGTTAACCATAAATAGATGAATTACAATAATATAATTGAAGCTAGGCTCACCCTTACCTGGTATGTTCGCAGAATTGAGGTTCTCTCTTCTCCGGCCACTTTTCTCTTCTTTTTGCAAAAGTCTGTAACGTACTGACTGTTTCTCTCTAAACCTAATTTCCTTTTATACTTCTTTCTATTCTCACTTATCCCCACAACTCTATCTTATTTATGAAAACAACCCCATCTCTCAAAATATTTGTTATTATATCCCATCTTAATTTCCATCACATATTTTATTTTATTAAACAATAAAATAAACGTCACACCACAACATCATCTCATACGTCACAAACATCATTTAAATCATATAATATATAATAATATACTATATACTATAATAAAATAATTAAATAAATAAAGTGGGCGTTACACCTTTTGCTATTGGCATTTTTGTTTTCCTTTTATTTATTTTATGTTATATAATTATTTTATTTTTATATTACTTCCCATTAAATGGTTTATCGTCAAATTTTCTTTTTCTATATCATATACTTCTCTATTTATTTTCCTTTCTTTCTATCTATTCATTTTCTCTATCAGATTTCTCCCTCCCTCCCTCCCTCCCTCCCTCTCTCTCTCTCTCTCTCTCTCTCGCGAAGCACTTTTGAGATTATTAGGCAACAACTTATTTTAAAACATCAATATTTATTCATCCTTTTTTAGTGAACAGGAAAGAATTATTTTGTAACATTATTTTTTTCTTTTTCTTTAAATTATAACAGGAAAAACAATAAAACAAGTTATTTTACATGATTGAATTTTTTTCTTCGTATTTAATGTTTCATAGAATGGTTCACCTTTCTCAACAGAATAACAATATATATAGCTCCTATAATTAGACCGGGGAAATGAATGTCGCTGCTTTTGATCAATGCTACATGTCATGAGGAAAATCAGTCACAAATATCATGTCATGTACACGTGTCAGTTTTTAAAAATCAAGAATAAATCTTTCAATAAGATTTTGACGAAAAACACCGATGAATGGCCAATAATACTATTTATTTTTTTGACAAATCATGATGAATTGTTTTGTGACATCAAGCAAATTCCTGATTGTAATGGATGAAGATACTCATTATATTTGAAAAATTGTGTAGGCTTTCAAGCCCTCATCCAGAATGAGACTCATCAAAGTGCCTTCACTGCAGGTTGTTTTGTAATTACATGAACTTCATGTTCTACTTGTCTTGTTAATTCTGATATTATTTTTCTGGAATGATGATTGTACTTTTTGAATTCTGATATTATTTTTTTAATTACTTATGTTGTCCATGTGACTACTAGAAAAATGAGAGAAAATAATCATAATGTGTTGCTCTTAAATCATAAATGATATGCATTTAGTGTACTCTTGACTATTGGTGAAAAATCCCACTTCTCTAATAGAATCAAATAAAAATATTTTTGAGTCAAAAGAATTAGTAAGGGATAAATTTAGAGTAAAATACTCTAAAAATAATTGTTCAGATACTCTCTATTAAAATTAAGATATCTAATTACATTAAACAAATTTATCACAAAACACACACATTTATAAATATAGACAAGTAATATTAGTAATAACAATAATAATGATACTGATTTTGTCAAAAATAAATAAATAATAATAATAATAATAATAATAATAATAATAATAATAATAATAATAACAAAAGAAACGGTAATTAAATTTCGGGACGTTACACATCTCTAGGTTTTAATATAAACGGTAATTTAATTTCAGTTTTAATTTTCAAGCATCGGATTCCGATCTAGGTTTTAATTAATTTTTATTTGATTTGAATTTTTTTAATTACTTTCGATTTGATTTTTTTAACTACGTCGTTTGACTTTTTTTAATAGTTTGATTTTTAATTACTTTTGATTTGATTTGATTTTTTAGTTACTTTTATTTAATTTTTAATTACTTTTGATTTGATTTTTAATTTGGTCTATTTATTCTTTTCTACAAGGCGCTTCCCACCGACTTCACCCAGCCAAACCTACTCCTCGTTAGACAGTTTCCACATATGTTGTCAAAGGTTGCCTGCGGTGCAACTTTCTTGGCAGAAGACAAAAGAGATGAACATGCTTCCATGGTGACTGGTGAGAGTCCAAGACCCTTTTGGGATCATGGGGACCTTTCTGAGAGAGGAATACCTCCCTGCTTTGGAGTCACACATCCGCATCCTTTTCCTAACCTGAACAACAACAACATCAATGGAGGCAACAACAACAATGGAGGAAACAATGGAGGAGTGAACCACAATATTTAGGGAACTGAAGTGGGGGAATTGGATATAGTTTTAAGAGATTTAGAGTGGGGAATTGGGGTTATCTAGTTAAGAGATTTAGAGATACTTATGAAATCTAAGACATACTTCATACTTGTATGAAATGAAATATCAATATTTTTAGTGGAATCTGAATGTGAATGCTTTGATGAATTGTCTAAGGCAAGCTTTGAAATATTGTTTTTTATTCTTTTTAATTGTTGTGTTGTATCACTTTTAAGAGGCCATTGCTATTCTTTATTGAATTCTTTGTAATGGAATGGAAGACTTAGATGTGAGTGTCAAGTTTACTGTATAAGAAAGGTGACATTTAGGGTGCAAAAATACTAAATTTGTGCACCATACACAAGTTTTTTTGGGCCATTAGATTAAATGAAGTATACATTATTATCATAGTCCCTCGGTATCAAATCTCCCTCACTTTCTCTCTCCACCTCCTCCTCCTCTCTCTTCTCCCAACAACAAACTTCCCCCCTACAATAACACTAGTTTTCTTATTCAACATAAACAAGAACATATGATTCTTCTTTGTCATTATTTTCATCTCCACCAAATTAATTGCAAATTCAAAAAATTAGGAATGAAAAACTCAATAAAAATAAGAAATTTAAAAAAATCCAAAACCATATTAATCTTTGATCAAATTAATCAAATCATTACAAAGATGCTTCTTGCTACCATTACCATTTCCTTCATTTTCACTTACCTCATTTTCAACCAAAGTGAAACTCTCAAGCATTTCCTAGCTTTTAAAAAATAAGGGGTAGAAAGGTTGAAGATGTAATATCCCGCTTATTAGTTCACTTTGTTTTATTTGATAATGAATTGTACACGTTTAAGATGGAGGGTAATAAGGTAAATGAACACGATGACTATATAAGGGTGTTAGGTCCCAAAATCTTCATTTTTCATGTGTGACTCTCTCTCTAAACTTCAAAATTCAGAATTATTTCCTTTCCCTCTCTAGGTTTTCGAACTCCTTCATCCTCTCTTCACTCAAATCTCTTCAACACTACTCTTGCAAAGATTAAGGATTGATGATGGATCAAACATGAAGATTGTAGCAAGTATGGCCTTAACATAAACTTCTCAAGCTTGGATCATCACTCTTAGGACTTTGCATGGACTAGGGTTTTGGTGAAGAGACTTGATGCTTAATGTAACGCCCTATTTTATTATTTATTTATTTTATTGAGTTTAGATATTTTTTTATAATTTAGTCGATTTATTTTGATAAGTGATATTTTGTTATGTTATATGTTGGTATTTATTAGTATAATATATATGTTATCTGGTGTAGAAATATATATGTTATTTGGTATTTGTTATAGAAATATATTTGTTATCTGGTGTAGAAAATATATTTGTTATTTGGTGTAGAAATATATATATATATGTTATTTGGTGTAAAAATATATTTGTTAATTGTTATAGAAATATATTTGTTATAGAAATATACATGTTATTTGGTGTAAAAAATATACTTGTTATTTGCTATAGAAATATATTTGATATTTGTTATGGAAGTAATTTATATATATTTTTAAATAGAATATTGAGTTGTGGGCTGTTTTTGAATTAGATAGAATTATGAGGGAATAAGTGAAATAAGATAAAACAAATAGAAGAGGTATATAAGGTAAAACCTAGTGTTAGAAATAGACAGCACGTACAATCAGTTTTGGGAGAAAACTAGAAGTGAAGAACCAAGAGGCTGCTGCTCCAATTTTCTTAAGGTAAGGGTGGGATTTCCTTCAATAATCATAGTATAAAATTCTGAAATTTGATGAATTGTTGTGTTCTTGAATTAGGGTTAGAAAATTTATGTTAATTGATAAAATGAGATGAATTGTGTTGTTTGATGCATGTTCCTATGTTGTTTTGATTTCTATATTGCCTATTTGACATGTAAACATCATTGTAAATCATTTTGGGTGATTAAGGGATCAAAAATTGGGTTTTTCGAGTGAAAACTGTTCTTTCCCGTAAGCGAATTCGGCCACCGATTTTCTGAAAGCCAAAACTGGAAAAATACTCACTTTTCACCCGTTTCTGTTTTGAATTAGCTTTAGGTGTATACAAGAAAGTTGTAGGTATGGATGTTAGATTTTTAATTCCGTTGGTCTGACTTCTAAATGATTTATAGAACTTAAGTTATGGTCATATTACTGCACGTAGGTCACAGTGAATATTTATGAATTTCAGCACAACCTTTCCCGAATTTGAAATGAAAACTGATATTGATTGGTACAGAATTGGCCTTTGGTGTAAACATGAAAGTTGTAGATAATTGTGTTAGCTGTTCGTTGGCTTTGGTTTGACTTGAAAATGATTTTTGGTGTTTGAGTTATGATGAGAATACTCTAAGGAGGCTTTAGTGAATTATTATATGAATGTATATGTTGATGATAATATATGATGTTTTTCCTGATTGATGAATTAGTATATGAACGTATATGTTGATGAATATGATGTGTTCATGATTGATGAATTATTATATGAAGGTATAAGTTGATGAATATGATGTTACATGAAGTTGTTGCTGATTATCATTTGATTACTGTCATGATTAAGCTGCTGAATTCTGTTGTTGATTGATTTTATTATCATTTAGTTGCATGAGTCGGTCTATGAAATAAGAAGTTGATCCAAATTGTTGGAATCCTAAGATGTCGATGTTTTGTAAGTTGTATGATGTCGAGTCCATGCATAACCATTTCAGTTGGGGTTTTGATGCCCTGTGAGTTTTTACTCTACACGTTGGGGGCTTGATGCCCTGGAGCTTTAGCTCATTTGTGATGAGGGCTTGACGCCCTGGAAGTATATTAATACTTATTACGTTGAGGGCTTGACGCTCTGAGTTGGTACCACATGCATGAATAAGATGTCTAAGTTGCATAGTCGAGTTGAAGTTGCGTAGTCGATGTCGAAGTTGTTGAGTTGTCTAAGTTGTCGAGTTGATAATTATCAATGAATCGTTAATGAAGAGTTTTATGTTGTTGTTTATGTGAAGTATCGTTAAGGATGATTTGAAGTTGATTGTCGCTTATGTTGTTTATATTTTTTATATGAAGTATTATTAAAGATGAACTACGTGGTTATTTGTATTACTAATAGATGTTGTTATGATGATTACATAATGTAGCTTATGAGTTGTTAAAGAAGTACTATATGAAGAATTATTATGATTAATTGATGACGTCCATGTTGTTAAATGTATTTGATGAATTATATGCTTATTATTATTGTTTTGTGAAATCTCACCCCTTCTGCTTGAAAATGTTGCCTTCCCTATGGGTAACTTGCAGGTAACCAAGAATAGTTGCGGTCGTGTGAGGTATCTCTCGCGTGTGTCTTAGGTGCTCTGATACGTAACGGGATGGAAATTTTGTTGTCGTTTTCTATTCCTTACGTATTGTTTTATGAACATGTTGATGAACTAAATTTATGAGATTTTGTGTTGAGGCCCTTGTGCCAAAGATTGTTTTGAAAAGTTGAAATATTTCCGCTGCGATGTATTAAAGGAATTTTATTCTATTTATGATTTTATGAAAAGAAGTGTGACATTCCGTTTACGTTGAATTACTCTGATATTATGCAAAAAGAAAGAATTTCAAGTTGGGAAAACGGGGTGTTACACTTAATCTCAGAGGTTTAGGTGAGTTCTTTGGCTAGCAATTCCTTTGGGCTATTTGAGTTGTGTGAGACAATGAAAATATAAGTTTATGAATGTATGAAATAGTACCCCAATGCCATTGATTTGTTGTGATTATGTTAAAATTGCCATGCAATATGATTTATATTGTTTAGATGAGTTGCTGGAAGTGTATTGCGCATTGCAGGATCAAATTTTGAGGAATTTGGGGTCAAAACTCAAATTATGCACTTCAGGACCCGAAGAAACTCACCATAAGCGAAATAACTCGCTTATTGCGAGTTTTCTCCAGGAGCTACTTGTTGGAAAAAAATGTGTTTAACATTAGCCTTTGAGTTTTGATGATAAGAAGGTATTAAAAATTGTCAATTGGATATGCTAATATTTGTTCAAGTGTGCAGAACCATAGACAAAAATTTAAGTTTCTCTAACAATATAACAATATCATAGGTTCTAAAGAACAAATGAGAGCAATGGAATCTACAAAAAGGAAGCTTGTGTTGCAAGGAAGCAGTATGAAGAAAAGAGGTTACGAAGATCAGAAGTTGACGTCATCAGAAGCACCCTCCTCAGAAGCTGTCTACCAGAAGCTGACGTCATCAGAGGTTCTGAAGATCTTCAGAAGCTGAAGTTTCAGGAGATGAAGGCTGGAAGCTTCAAAGTTTGTTAAATGCTGGTATTATCACGCCTATCATTGCAGAAGAATAGAAGCCTGGAGCAATGGCTGGTTCAGAGTTTTGAAGGCATTGGATGCCTATTCTTTGGAGAACATTGGAAAAGGATAATAGTAAAATTGTACAACCACTATCTCCACTACTATGTTTTGTGTCTGCAATAGTACAAGAACAATAATTGTGACTACGCTGATATTCCTCTATACATGGAATGAATTTGAAATTGTTCCCTTTTAGGACAATAACCAAATCAGGCAATAGATCATTGATGATTTGATCAAGCTTCAAACGACTCTTTTTGATGTGTTGGCAATCAACAACGTCTCTTTCACACCTCTATATAAAGGAGTGAAGACTTGAAGATTTCCAAGAGACTCACAACAATTTTACAAGAGCTAAAATGGTGCTGAAATCGTTCCACATCAAAGTTCACTAAAAATTTCTTATCAACTGTCATATCTTAGAAATTCTAGAGTCTTAAGAGTCTGTATCTGATTTGTATTGTGAACACCACTGATTGTATATCAAGTGTTCAATCTCAAACAATTTTCTTTGTAATTCAGTTCGAATAGAAGTCTCTTGCAGTTGTGCTTGATCATAGGAAGTCTCTTGATTGTGTTCTTGAGCATAAGAAATCTCTTGCAGTTGTGCTTGAGTAGTTTGAAGTCTCTTGCTAGTTTTAGTAGTGAGCATTTGTAATCAGATATTGATTTTAGTGAACTCTCCTTGGAAGTGCAAGGGGGACAAGACTACTTCCGGTTTATGGAAGGAACCTGTATAATTTCTTGTGTCTTTCTTCCCTCTCTATTCTTTATTTATCCACTACATTTAGACTATGAACATCACTTTAGAAGCTGAACTCTATCAGGTTCTGAACAGTGACTTCAGAAGGAGAAGAAAAAGAAACCACAATTCAACCCCCCTTCTTGTGTTTTTCTCACCTTCACTACTCGTCTATGGCGAGTTGGGGGAGAGTTCCCCAACTCCTCATGGGCTGATGGCTCATCCTGGGGGGTCCCATGGTGCCGTCCTAGGCTTTTTCTCGCAATGTTTTCCAATTTTAAAACCCCCAAACATCATTTAATCAATGCACATTACATCGAACGATCCTTAAAATGAATAGTAAGTGTGAATTTCGGTTGTCAGAAGTCAATTTTCTAGGACATGTCATTTCTCAAGGAGGAGTGGCAGTCGATATGTAGAAAGTGGAAGTTGTTCAGAATTGGACAAGGCCAAAGAACGTTTCAAAGGTTAGAAGATTTTCGGACTAGCCGGTTATTATAGACAGTTCATCATGAAGTTTTCCCAGATTTCTTTACCTTTGACACGACTTACCAGGAAGGATGTGCTATTTGAATGGGACAAAGAGTGTGAAAAGAGTTTCAGAGCCTTGAAGAAGAAGTTGACCAAAGCTCCGGTCTTAGGTATATCAGATCCTGCAAAGAGATACATCGTGTTTTGTGATGCATCATCTAAGGGTCTCGGTAGTGTACTTATGCAAGGGGACAATGTAATATCATATGCTTCCAGACAACTCAAAACGCATGAAGAGAATTACCTCACTCATGATTTGGAGCTGGCAGCTATAGTTTTTGCATTGAAAGTATGGATGCATCATTTATATGGAGCACAATTTGATTTATTCAGTGACCATAAGAGTTTGAAGTATTTGTTCGATCAGAAAGATCTAAACATGAGGCAAATGAGATGGATGGAATACTTAAAGGATTTTGGTTTTGATTTAAAGTATCATCCAGGAAAGACTAACGTGGTAGCTGATGCATTGAGTCAGAAAGCTTTAGCACAAGCCGAAGTTTTGATGCATACTTGCAATTTGTATGAAAAGGCCAGAGACCTTAACCTTGAACTCATAGAGGTTGATGGTGGTATTTGGTTACACAAGCTAGAAATCTCTTGTACCTTACGGTCAAGGATAGTGCAAGCAAATGGTATGGATGCAGATCTTCAGAGGAGAATTGGATATCCAGAATTTTCTATGGCTTCTGATGGGGAAATGTTGTTCGAGGGAAGAGTATGTGTCCCGAATGATCCAGAACTCAAGAGATTGATTCTAGAAGAAGCACATAAGAGTAGTTTCTCGATTCATCTTGGTGCTACCAAGATGTATCAGGATTTGAAAAGAGATTATTGGTGGCCTAGCATGAAGACTGGAATTGCAGAGTTTGTAGCGAGGTGTATAGTATGTCAGCAAGTCAAGATTGAGCATCAGAGACCGGCAGGTTTGCTTGAACCGTTAGAAATTCCACAATGGAAGTGGGAGCATATATCTATGGACTTTGTGGGATGCTTACCCTGTACTCAGAGAGGACATGATTCGATTTGGGTAATCGTAGATAGATTGACCAAGTCGGCTCATTTCTTGCCGGTTAAGTCCACCTACAAGACATCCCAGTATGCAGAGTTGTTTATCTCAAAGACTGTTAAGCTGCATAGTGTTCCAATGAGTATCGTGTCAGATAGGGACCCAATCTTCACTTCACACTTTTGGAAGGCTTTCCAGAGAGGTTTAGGAACTCGGTTGAAAATGAGCACGTCTCATCATCCGCAGAAGGATTGCCAAACAGAGAGAACCATTCAAACTTTAGAAGACATGTTGCATGCTTGTATTCTGGAAGATGGTGAAAATTGGAATAATCATCTACCTCTGATAGAATTTTCCTACAACAATAGTTACCACTCAAGTATCGGTATGGCGCCTTATGAAGCTTTGTATGGTAGGAAATGCAGAACTCCTTTATGTTGGGCTGAAGTCGGGGACAAAGGTATCATAGGACCCGAGATTGTTCAAGAAACAACTCTGAAGATTAAGTCAATTTAGGAAAAGATGAGAACAACTTAGAGTCGTCAGAAAAGTTATGCAGAAAAGAGTCGGAGACCTTTAGAATTCAATGAAGGAGATCATGTATTTCTAAAAGTCACGCCTATGTTGGGTTTGCGAGGAGTTTTTCAAAACCAAGAAGTTGTGTCCCAGGTATGTTAGACCATTCTAGATACTCAGGAGTATCGGCCCACCAGCTTATTAGTTAACCTTACCCCCAGCCATGTCAGGATTGCATGATGTTTTATATGTATCTCAGATGAAGAAGTTTATTTCGGATCCTTTCCAATCAGTTGAATTGGATTCCATAAAGTTAAGGTAGGACTTGAGATTTCAGCCAGAACTAGAACGGATAGTAGACCATGATGTAAAATCCCTCAGAAGCAAGGAAATTTCTATAGTGAAGGTGGTATGGAAGGGTTCGCCGGATGGTGAAGCTACGCGAGAACTCAAATCATACATGTTGAAGCAGTATCCGCTGTTATTTTTAGGTAAATTCTAAATTTCGAGGAATAAATTCTTTTAAGGGGGGTAGGATGTAATATCCCGCTTATTAGTTCACAGTGTTTTAACTGATAATGAATTGTACACGTTTAAAATGGAGGGTAATAAAGTAAATGAACGCGATGACTATATAAGGGTGTTTGGTACCAAAATCTTCATTTTTCATGTGTGACTCTCTCTCTAAACTTCAAAATTCAGAATTCTCTCCTTTCCCTCTCTAGGTTTTCGAACTCCTTTCTCCTCTCTTCACTCAAATCTCTTCAACACTACTCTTGTAAAGATCAAGGATAGATGATGGATCAAACATGAAGATTGTAGCAAGTATGTCCTTAGCATAAACTTCTCATGCTTGGATCATCACTCTTAGGACTTTGCATGGGCTATGGTTTTGGTGTAGAGACTTTAGAGCTTGAAGCTTAATCACAGAGGTTTAGGTGAGTTCTTTAGCTAGCATGTCCTTTGGGTTATATGGGTTGTGTGAGACAATGAAAATATAAGTTTATGAATGTATGAAATAGTACCCCAATACCATTGATTTGTTGTGATGATGTTGAAATTTCCATGCATTATGATTTATACTATTTATATAGTTGCTGGAAAGGTATTGTGCATTGCAGGATCAAATTTTAAGGAATTTGGGGTCAAAACTCAAATTCTGCACTTAAGGGCTCGGAGAAACTCGCCATAAGCGAAATAACTTGCTTATAGGGAGTTTCCTCCAGAAGCTACTCGCCTATGGCGAGTTGGGGGCGAGTTCCCCATTACCTCATGGGCTGATGGCTCATCCTGGGGGGGTCTTGTGGTGCCGTCTGAGGCTTTTTCTCGCAATGTTTTTCAACTTTAAAACCCCCAAACATCATTTAATCAATGCACATTCCATCGACCGATTCTTAAAATGAAAAGCATGAGCAATATTAACATATTCGACGAATAATGAATTATGAGAGTTTAAACATGATTATGATCGGGTAGTGATAAACCTAAGCATGGGAACTCTTAGGGCCTCGACTTAGATAGTCGGGAATATGCATGATAGCACACCACGGCGTATTAAGAATTTGATATAATTATGCTCACTTTTATGATATGACATGTCGTGTCTCTTGCGATCCAGGCCAGGGGGATTTCAAGAGGTTCACATTAGGGGAACGGGATACGCTCCGCAAGGTAGCTCCGCATGGCATTAAGAGGAGTCTGATGTACCTTAGCTAGGAATTCATCGGTCATGTATGGGATTGTACTCGGGGTTACTCCACCCGATATACTCTGTAAAATCAACTCAGATAATTTATATGTTAAACCATGATATGCTATGCTTATGACAATAATATGACATGGTATGATACGATACAAGTTTAATTACAAGTGATAACGATCTATGTACACGAGTTCACACATGTATAATCAACCAATTGGTTTTATTGTAGACACGTGGTAACCATATATTTCCCCCGAGGTTACCTATAGCCTAGGGTTAGGTTGAACTCACTGAGACATTATGTCTCATCCCATTCCTTCATTTGTTCAGGTTCACAGGTTGCTCGTGACAAAGGTAAGGAGAATGCTACGTATTTATCGTGCTCTATGGTTTTAGTGCTTATGTCATTTCGTCGTTGTTATGCTTTATATATATATATATATATATATATATATATATATATATATATATTAGTTGTAATGGATCACGGTGTACTTGTTTCATTCAACTCTTTATGTATAATGATTGTAACATATGACTTGAGACGACTTTGTACTATGAATCTCAACTTATGTTGTTTTTTTATATTGTATGATTAATATATCCAGTATCACTTTTAACGCACATGTTAAATATTCTAGACACGTTTAATATGAGCGTTATAGAAGATGAAGTGAGAGATATATGGTGTAGATGGACTATAATAAAATTAATGTTCCTCTTTAATCTAGTGGCTAAACGTAATTTTCTCTAAATGTGTGGTGCACAAGTAAATGCCACCTTTAAGAAATGACACAATATGAACATGCTTGTAGTATTTGAACCTTATCCCAACAAAGTAGAGGTATTTATTTCTGAATGTAGTTACCATATAAATCTATGCACTGTGTCATGAATCAATTGCAGCACACATTCCTATTATTGATGTAAGGTTTCTCTTTTCAAAAAATTTTGTTTTCCCCATTCCCACCAAATCTTATAGTTTGATGAAATTAATAAGGCTTAATTAATGATTTGATCCCTTAAGTTATTTGTTGGTTACATTTTGCTCTCATAAGTTATTAACGTTACAATTTGGTTCCTTAAGTTAGTATATGTTAGTCAAATAAATCTTCACTGTCAGTCTTTTGACAAAATGTTAAATATGCACATGTGAACGGTGACGTGACAACTTGCAATATGTATTCACCTTAGACATTGGGTTAACGGTTTTGACGGTGAGAATTTATTTGGTTGACGGAATATAACTTAAAGGGACCAAATTGTAACGTTAATAACTTATGAGATTAAAATGTAACCAACAAATAACTAAAGAGACCAAATCATTAATTAAGCCAATTAATAACTATTTGGCAGATGAGGTTAAGCTCAAGACCGATTGTTCATGATAATTATTAGTGCTTGACATATACTCAAGGTCATCTTTCTCCCTTCTCTTCTTTGTCCTTATGTGATTGACACTATTTCCAACATATATGTTATGTTCCTATTCTTTTCTTCTCGGTGATTCTAAAAGGAAAGTCTGAGATAACACTGATGCAAAGGGTCATCAGTACGGTTTTGTGTTTTGGTTATGCATAGTTAAACCGACACATGCCTCAGGTTTTGGTTATGCAAAGGATCTTGTTTTCTTTCTTAGCTATCATAATTCCGTACTGATACTGTTTTCTGCAGAAATAAGCTTTTATATTTTTAGAAACTTTTGTTACCATATCATTTGGATATGCTTTCAAATTTCTATTTAGTTTGACATTGAGTTATGAAGATGAAAATAAAGGGAGTATATAATCTAAAATTGTCATGTGAATACCACTGTTCTCATCGTTTGAGTTGGTAAACAACTCATTTGTATTAATAATACCATTAACTTCCATTTATTCATCTGAAACATAGGGATTTTAGTAAAACAAAGCTTTTGCATTTTACAATGTGTCCACATCATGTTAGAGTGAAAACAATTTGTTTAAAAGAAGTTTGAAGTTGTAACTTTCTAATCTTATGCAAATATAATCATAAACCTCATCATGTCTAAACCACTAAAGGAGTTTAGCTCATGACGAGCTTAACCACAAAAACATAAAGTAAAGAAGAAATGGATGAAGATATAATAACTATATTAATAGAGAAACAGGAGTTAGAAAATGATTACACACCAAAAAGAAAAGAGGTGAGCTTTTTGCACCACCAAAGTAATCCTAACTCTACTCCACTAAGAACTAGCACTCATCCTCATTTATGGAGGAGTTGAGATGGAGCGAGAACTCTGGTGGTTGTTAACAGTAGTTGGAACATGGCTACTCAATTCAAACTAACAAATTTTGGACCTCTAACATCAACATATGTGATTGTTCTTTTATAGTACAAGTCTGATCATTGAAAATTGTGCCCTTTGATATCCTATCGCACGTCCTTGTTTTATCCTCTTGGTACTTGGTATATTCCTTTATTCCTCGTACAACAATCATTAGGCGCTCATCAAACGTCATCCCTAATCAACGTTACGTAGACAAGGGATCTAAGAGTTCGTACAACTGTGTTGGACGTCCTATCACGATACAACTCTAGATTCTTTCGTAACCTGCATCTTTATACATCGCCATTATCCATTAAAATTGTATCCTCTTGTATCTTTGCACCAAATGTTCCACAAAACAACTATAACAAGCGTTACCAGTTCAAAATAAATAACAATTTAAACAAAATAAATTCCTTCGAGCATTACAAGTTCAAAATAAATAACAATTAAAACAAATTAAATTCCTAAATTCTCTCTTCGTTCTTGTATGTAAATACTATTGCTTTTCCATATTTTTTAAGAAAAATTGTTCATGCAATTAATGTATCTATTTTGTGAGTTAATATTACTAAATTGACCTTTGTTTGTATGTGTATTAAATTTGACTTTTCATATTTCAAGACAAGTCAGTAATATTAATTAGGGGTATGTTTAGGAAAAGATAGCAAATGCATCTAGTAATTTGAAATGAGGTTTTTATTTAGAGACAAATTTTTGATCAAAAATATGCTTGGAACGGAGGGAGCAGTCACTAATTAGACACTATATGCCATGCAATCACTCGATATCTCATGAAAATGAAAGATAAGCGTACGGAAATAATAACCAATATTTGTGACGTTATCATTTGTATTATTTTTTTGAGCAATTGTTTATATATACACATTTTGAGCAATTGTCCAATACTAATTGAGAAATTGATTCTCAATCCGATAACTCGCTTCTCCCTTTTAAATTTCTTTTCATTCCCAAACCTTGACTCCGCATTCAAGGGCTTGGCTTTACTTTGATCACACTTTTCTTCCTCAACAAAAATAGTTTTGGAATAATGACTATAAAAACACTGGATAAATATTAGGCATTAATGAGCAAGTGACTAAATAATATTGTTGTACAATTCATACATGAGTCAACATGGTCACTAATTAATTATGTACATAACAAAAAAACTACACATTAACACTATCTTTATCAATTTGTAATATTTTGACATATTTTTAGTCCCACCACTAATTAGTATTTAGTTACAGCTATCCCAATGTTAATAAATTAATTAAATTGAGCTTTTTTTTTTATCTAATTTTAAAATTAATAATAATAAGAAGAATAATTATAATGTTGAGGGACAAAAACTCAAACCATGTATATTTATAGAGACCGAATACATATTTAAGTTTTTTTTCTCCAATAGTCTAACCTTAAAAAATCATTTTTGGTTCCACAATTTTAGCTCATATATTAATATTTTATTTATATTCGGATCTAGAGACGGAAATAGGCCAGGTCAGACCAGACTTTGATAGGCCTGAGTCTGGCCTATAATTTTTTTGCAAGTCTGAGTCTGGTCTATTGCCTTTTATAGGCCTGGTATGGCCTACTTAAAAGTCTGGCCTGACCTGGAAGCCTATTTACAGGCTTACTTCATATTAAAGTCATTAAATATTCAATTTTGTCTACTTCTAAATAGGCTAAATTGGCCTTAAAGCCTATTTCATCATATCATCAGTCTATTGCTATAAGGTCTTCAAAGCTTATTTCACTATAAGGCCTCAAAGCCTATTTAAAAAGTCCATTATTTAAGTTTTTTTATAATATGCATAAATAGGTCGGCCTATCAGACTTTGTAGTTTTTTTATAGCATAAGCCCGACTTATTTACTTAAATAGGCTTTTGCAAATGCCTAAGCATAGCCTTTTTCGTAAACAGGTCAGGCCAGACCAAGCTTAAACAGGCCCAACCGTAGGCCCCTGTAGGCTGGTCTGACCTATCCCCAACCCTATTTGAACCCACATGAGCTTGTTAACAAACATTGATGGAGACTGAGCCCCACAAAATCACGTTACTTTAGCAAGTAACGGTCACGCACTGTGGCAGACTCTAATGGAAAAGATGATGAAAAATTGAAATTACATCGTGGCGGTCTCATAAAATAACCCACGACTAAAGTTTTACTTAACTCCCTCTGTCTCATATTATGTGATACGATTCACTCTTTCATGTATACCCGTGCACAATTTTGATTTTAAATATCTTTAATAATCTATTAGAATTTTTTTTTTGAAATTTTGATATTTTGAAAATATTCGTCGAGACGAATTCAATATCTTATATGCTATATTATTTCTATATATATTAGGTGCAAAAGTATGTTATATGAATAATACACATTTTCAAATTAGGTCATTTTAAATGGGACAGTGGAAGTATTTATTTACTTATGAAAGAGCCATGAAAAGTATGAGAGACTTATTCTACTTATTATTACTACAAGTTAATTTAAAACTGGTTTTAGTTTTTAATTTTCCTCAAATTTTTTATTTTAAAAAACTAATTATCATTAAAAGCTTATTTTGTGGTAGCTGAAATAAAAAAAATATGAATCAATACATGTTGGTGATCCACACATAAGTTTCTACGATAGCCGCCACTCCAGTGATCCGCGTGCTGCTTGTAAGTTTATATGATAGCCGTCGATTAAGGATAAATCTATCGTCTTAAGAAGATGACACTTCAGCGATCCGCGTGAAGAGTCTAAAGCCATACCACGGCCGGTGATACATGGATCTAACAGTTTCTTATTTAAACGTAATTATTTATCTCGTCGTCTTCACACTTCAGTTCAATTCAAATTATTTTCCTCAAATCATTTCAATCATGAATCGCGCAATCATATTCTCCAACCAATACCGTGAAGACCACAACCTATTGAACCGTATGTTTGCACATGTTCGGCTTCTGATGCCGAGTGTGTAACTCCGATCTCGTAGATGTGTGATCCGGTCCGGGAACGGGAACGTGAGCAATGGCGGCGGAAGAGGTCGTTTTCATTCTCACACTTTAGGGGAAACTCATCTCTTTAATATTGGATTTCAGAGAGAGGAAGGGGTGTACGGATCGTCTCACTTCGCCGTCACGGAGTCCAGTCTTCCACGCCTCACTGGGTAATATTTAATTTCAGTGTTTTAATTTTCAAGCATCAGGTTCCGATCTAGGTTTTAATTACTTTTGATTTGATTTTAGAGATACTTATTAAATTTAAGACATACTTCATACTTGTATGAAATGAAATATCAATATTTTTTGTTGAATCTGGATATTTAATTTCAGTGTTTTAATTTTCAAACATCAGATTCCGATCTAGGTTTTAATTACTTTTGATTTGATTTTAGAGATACTTATTAAATTTAAGACATATTTCATACATGTATGAAATGAAATATCAATATTTTTAGTTGAATCTGAATGTGAATGTTTTGATGAATTGTCTAAGATAAGTTTTGAAATATTGTTTTTTATTTTTTTTAATTGTTGCGTTCTATCACCTTTAAGAGGCCATTGTTATCCTTTATTGAATTCTGTGTAATGGAATGGAAGACTAAGATGTGTGTCAGTGACAAGTTTACTATATAAAAAATGACACAATATCATAATATGAATGAACATGCTTGTAACCTTATCGTAATAAAGTAGAGATAGTTTTTGCTGAATGTAGTCACCATATAAATCTATGCACTGTTTCATGAATCAATTGTTTCAGCACCAAGTCCTATTATTGATGTATGGTTTATCTTTTCAATTGAAAATTTTGTTTTCCCATTCCCACCAAATATTGTAGTTTGATGAAATTAATAACTATTTTGCAGATGAAGTTAAGCTCAAGACCGATTGTTCATGATAATTATTCAGTGCTTGACATATACTCAAGGTCATCTTTCTCCCCCTTCTTTGTCCTTATGTGATTGACACTATTTCCAACATATATGTTATGTTCCTATTCGATAACATCTCAAACAATATTGTGCTTTCTTCGTAAAATATGTGTTTTTTGTTTGTTTGTTGGAGTTATACATCTTTTATGAATCATTGCGTTAAAACTTTGCCATATGTTAGTCAAACCCATAAAAGACTAATGATATTTTTTCTATCATTATTAACTATTTATTTATTTTTCTTTTTTCGATTTTTTAATTTATCATTAAAATACAATTAATGAAAGATAAATTTGTAAAATTACTTAATTTATCATTCAAATACAATTAATGAAAGATAAATTTGTAAACTTACTTAATTTATATTTCTTATTAAAGTTCACCATCACACTTGAAGGGAAATACTTGAGTGTGTGATGTCATCCCAAAGTACACTTGATTGAATAAAATGGTTTATTATTTGTTTATTTTTTTTTTAAAAGTGTGTAAAATGGTTGAGAAGTTGTAGAATCTCTCTCTCCGTTATTTATCGATGACTATTCCCAAGTAAAACCTTTAACCATAAGCTTATTCTACAAATCCCTTTTTTTATTTCATCTTTGTCACTTTCCTTCACTTTTTCGAAAATGGATGAAAACATCAACATCATAGAAGCCAGGCAAGAACTAATGGTTTCACCATCATCAAGTGAAAACCAAACAGTTAGAACTGCCTATTTCCTGAAACCATGCATCAAACAACACCGTTATTCTTATCCACCCCATTTATCTATTTCCTCTCAAACCATCACAATTTGCCACTAAAAGTTAAGTACAATGGGTGGAGAACTCCACAAGAAGGAAGAAATGAGTCAACAAATTAAGACCAAAGTTTGAATTTTTATGGATCAAAACTAGAATATACAATGTAATCATAGCTTCTACTTATGAAATTAAAAGGGATAATGAGTTGATTCTTCAACTTGCTGATAGATGGCGTTCCAAGACCAATATTTTTATTTTCCCTTGGGAAGAATCAACAATCACATTGGAAGACATTAAGGTTTCTTCCATTCTTCTTGTGACCCACTAAGGGTGAAGAACTACTCAAGAAGAATGGAAGAAACCTCAGTGTCTTCCAATGTGATTATTGATTCTCCCTAAGGGAAAACAAAAGTATTGGTCTTGGAACACCATCTATCAGCAAGTTGAAGAATCAACTCATCATCCCTTTTGATTTCATAAGTAGAAGTTGTGATTGCATTGCATATTCCAGTTTTGATCCATAAAAATTCAAACTTTGGTCTTAATTTGTTGACCCATTTCTTCCTTCTTGTGGAGTTCTCCATCCATTGTACTTAACTTTTAGTGGCAAATTTGTGATGGTTTGAGAGGAAATAGAGAAATGGGGTGGATAAGAATAAGAGTGTTGTTCGATGCATGGTTTTAGGAAATAGGCAGTTCTGACTGTTTGGTTTTCACCTGATGGTGAAACCATGAGTTCTTGTCTGGCTTCTATGATGTTGATGTTTTCATCCATTTTCGGAAAAATAAAGGAAAGTGACAAAAATGAAATGAAAAAAGGGACTTGTAGAATAAACTTATAGTTAAAGGTTTTACTTTAGAATAGTCATCGATTAATAACGCAGAGAGAGATTCTACAACTTCTCAACCATTTTACACACTTTTCAAAAAAATAAACAAAGAATAAACCACTTTATTCAATCAAATGTACTTTGGGATGACATCACACACTCAAGTATTTCCCCTCAAGTGTGATAGTGAACTTTAATATGAAAGATAAATTAAGAAATTTTACAAATTTATCTTTCATTAGTTGTATTTGAATGATAAATTAAGTAATTTTACAAATTTATCTTTCATTAATTGTATTTGAATGATAAATTAAAAAATTGAAACAAGAAAAATAAATAAATAGTTAATAATAATAGAATAAATATCATTAGTCTTTTATGGGTTTGACTAACATAGAAAAAATATCATTGCATTAATAAATAGTTAATATCTTTTGGTCTGATTGTTGGGTGGGGATGGTCTCGTTCAGGGAGAGATTTAGGAGGCTGTATGATTTATCGATTCAAAAGAATTTGTTGGTGGGCACGATGCTTGTCTTAGGTTTGGGTGAAGATGGGGAAGCTTGGGGGTGGAGGCTTCGCTTGTTAGCTTGTGAGGAGGAACTAGTGGTTGAGATTAGGAACTTGCTTTCTAACGTTACCTTGCAGGAATCTGATTCAGATGTTTGGCTTTGTTACTGAATATAGGTGATGGTTACACCATCCGTGGTGTGTATGAAATGCTCGTGAGGCAGGAGATGCATAACCACGACGTTGTTTTGGAGGCAGCTTGGCATAAAATAGTTCCTTGAAAGTCTCTATTGCACAAGGCGTATTTTCCGCAATAGATGACCGACAAAGGATAACTTAATTCGCGCGGAGTCATTTCTCTTGACTCCCAATTGTGTGTTTCAGGATGTGGCCAAAATGAAACAACAGATCGTCTAATAGTTCACTGTCCTATTTTTGGCAATCTCTGGCAACATATTAAGACTTGGCTTGATCTGTTTTATGTGGATCCCCAACAGGTTACATATCATTTTTATCAATTTATTCACTCTTCAGGTGGTTACCCTCCGTGACGGTCGTTCTTACATTTGATTTGTCTTTGTTGTATTTGAGTTCTCTGGAATGAAATGAACCATAGACTCTTTGCAAATAAAGCTAAAACAGTCGTGTGCCACTCCTGGAAAAGGTTAAGATTACATTCCTTCGGTGGTTGAAAGCTAAAAATATGTGATTTTTCTTTTGGTTACCATATGTGGTGGCAACATCCCCTTGTTTGTTTGGGGATTGGTTGATGTTTTTTATATTTCAAACTTCACTTGGTTCTTCCGGACTGATTGTTGTAACTTAGTTTTGCTTCTTTAGGCACTCCTTGTGCAAGGGAGCAAAACTTTTTCTCTTTTATTAATATATCTCATTTTGACTTGTAAAAAAAAAAAGTTGTAGTAAATTTTTTTCTCAACAAAATATCTATCGCCGAATAATGATTTATAATAATGATTTAGCGGTGGATTCTAGGATGAGGGATTAATCAAGTCTCTCACCGGTGAACCACTAACAAAATATCATAGAATTTAATCAATGGCCAAGATTTACTAAAATTAAATAGCTTTTCCACATACAACCAAACCTCCATCTCTTCCTCATCTTGGTCCTTTTCATCTCAATAAAAATCTGCACGAGATGGGTTGATAGAGATGAAAGGAAGCTGACAAAAAAGTGCTTGAAGCATCATACTACAAATGATGGTAGATTATTTTAAACAAGAAACATTCCAGCATAGAGCCTTCAAGCCTTAATCACAAGATGATAGTGAAATATAGAAAACAAAAGTAAAATCAGTCACCCGCAAAACAAGAACGTCATAGATAATTTTTTCAATAAATTAATTTCTTAATCTCTGATGATCTAATAACTACGATTTTAGATTTGTGTGGCAATTTGATTCTGCAGTCGTTCTATTTTAATTCTCACTCAACACTACAACTATCAAAATAACAAATAACACTTAAAGGCAAAGACGGTGTAGTTTAAAACTCCTTGTTCAAATACATTAATGATGTATGTGGTCCATATTATGAACCATATACATCATTAAATAAATGAACCTAAAAAGTAATTTTTACTTATATTTTGAAACGGAGGGAGTATTTCACATGTTAAAATAACTAAAAGTAACAAGTTTTTATTGAAAACCAACAATTATTTAACAAAAAGTTATATATTTAATATAAAATGTTCAAGTTTTAATGCAAAGTTACTATTTTAAATTTCATAACATATACAAATTTGCACATGATAGAAAAAGTCCGTTAACATTTCTCCACAGAGATGTGTTAACATAGCACACCCTCCGATCACTAATATAAGCAAAATCCACTTTTTAGATACATTCAATTAATGATGTATGTGACATATAATAAAGACCACATACATTATTAATTGAATGTATCTAAAAAGTGGATTTTTGCTTATATTAGTGAACGGAGGGTGTATCTTGTTGTTGTTGATTCACCTGAGCCTATCATTAACACTATAATTCATGAAGCTTGTGACAACACTTCGGGGAAGAATTTACATGACCATGAGGCACTTTCCAATATAAAGGGATGTTTTAATAAAGAAGAGCATTCAAATTCCATTACGTCAAAGAAATCAACATTAGAAGGCTTGCCACTCAAATCAAATCATGCTCACAATCCTAATGTTGTTTCCTTTACCTCACTCATCACTTCCAGGTGCTAATGGGGCTACAATAAACACGGTCTCACACTCTCAGTCATGTACTAATCCACCTATCACAGGACCATGGAGCACCAAGTGGATCAATAACCACATCAAATCTACGGTCAACATAAACAACTCTTCGTCTCAGAAAATTAACCATCTAATGATTCATGTTGCGAATTCGATGAAAAATCACACCAATAAATACTTGATGTGTGGAGCAAGGAATAATTAAGCAACCAATACAAGTGGGTAACAGTTATAATCACAAACAAAAGTAGAAAACAGCGAGAGAAAAGAAGAGAGAACACAAAAGAGTTTGTTTACCCAGTTCAGTCCAAATTGACCTAATATGGGGGAGAGAGCAGCCCTCCGTTTCACTATATGATGAGTAACGTTACAAAAGAGATGTCAATGAGTTACAAGAATAA
The DNA here is from genome assembly GCA_946800305.1 of Medicago arabica. Lineage (NCBI taxonomy): Eukaryota > Viridiplantae > Streptophyta > Magnoliopsida > Fabales > Fabaceae > Medicago > Medicago arabica. The sequence continues at coordinate 49,382,629 of OX326966.1, forward strand.
GTCTCCCGCCTAATTCTACCCAAAGCCCCAATCTCTTCCCGTAACCAAGAGACTCAATCCTAATAGTGTTTCCCAAGGTGAATCAACCCTCAAACCCTAGTGTTTGTTCCAAAGAGACAAACTCTATACAAACCCTAGTTTTGTTGTTGCCTTTCTAAACCTTGTTTCAGCCCCCTCTATCTCAAGGTTTGCTCTGATACAAAGCCTATATTTATAGTAAAAGTAACTCCCATAAAATTGTAACAAATCGTAACAAATCTGGCCCAAAAATACGTTTCTGAAATATCCACTGCGCGCAAATTCGGGCCCCGATTTTACCATTCGGGCGCCGATTTTTGCCGCAGCAAAAGCGTCCAACAGGCAGCACAATTCGGGCCCCGGACTCCAGAATTCGGGCCCCGATTTTGGCCTTTTCCAGCAAACATCATTTTTGCGTCCAAACTCCAATTTTGAGTCACTTTCACAACAATCTCCACCTTGACTCCAAATTAGTGATGATGCCAAACCATCAACCACCTTGCTGCTCTTTCCCTTGCTTCCCACTACACCAAGTAGCTCCACAAGTTTACACCCTAACCCCTTCAGCCATCGGAATGTCTTCCGCCTTCTCGAAGGTCCTTGCAGTCCAACTACACTAGGAATTTTAGGTAGTTCCACAAGCATTTACCTCAACCTCTTCAGCCATCGGAACGTCTTCCGTCTTCTCGAAGAGTCCTTGCAGTCCAACTACACTAGGAGTTTTAGGTAGTTCCACAAGCATTCACCATGACATCTTCAACACAGGACATCTCCCGTTTCCTTGAAGGTCTCCTTGCATCCAATCACCCTTGGCCTTTTTTTAGAGTAATCCCGCAAGCTGTGCTATACATTCTTCAACCTTCATGAAGAAATCCCTTGCTCACCATAGAGCATAGCACCCAAGGTCCTCCATAGTCGTACCATTACCGGTGTGTTCAACTCCACCTCAAGCTGAGCGTACTCTACCTCAACTAGCAAATGCGTACATCCCACTATGTATTCAACCTTGAAACTCCACCTCAACAGGTAGATCATGAGTATTGTTGCCTCCGCCTCTCCAGACTGATCATGAGTATTCTTACCACCGCCTCTCCAGACTGATGTTGAGTGTTTAACGTCTCTCCAGACGATCACCGCTCCACTAGGCATCAATCCCAAGGTGACCAACATCACCTTCGTCATCCTCCAAACAACACCACACCATCAGAGCACCTGCATCCTCATAACCCTCAGAGACAATTTGTGCGGAGTTACCATTAATCTCCGGACAATCCTTCATGAAGTGACCCATCTTGTGACAGTTAAAGCATTCAGACTTTGTCTTTTTACCACTCTTTCTCCGGTTACCTCTACCTCCACCATTCCCTCTTGAGACACTTAGGCCTTCACCGCTTTCATGGATTCTCAAGTCCTTGGACTTGGTTAACTCCTTGGTTCTCAAAGCTGCTTGAACTTCTTCCAAGGTAACAGTGCCTTCTTTGCCATAGAGCATGGTATCTTTGAACGATTCAAAAGATTTCGGTAGAGCACACAACAAGAGTATAGCTTTATCTTCATCCTCAAGTTGCACCTCAATATTCTCCAAGTCATCAAGGATTTTGTTGAACTCAGTAAGTTGCTCCATGATGGCCTTTGACTCTACCATCCTGAAAGAGTAGAGTTGTTGCTTTAGGAATTGCCGATGAGCCAAAGACTTTGTCATATACAAAGATTCCAACTTTGCCCACATTGATGCCGCGGTTGATTCCTTTGCTACTTCTCTCAAGACTTTATCCCCGAGGCACAAGACAATGGCACTCCTGGCCTTGTCCACCATCTCGGTCTTCTCTGCTCGTGACATGGTGACCGGTAACGCACCTTCACCCTTCAAAGCTTTCTCACACTTTTGTTGTATTAACACCGCTTCCATCTTGACCTTCCATAACCCAAAATCGTTATCTCCGGTAAACTTCTCAATATCCCACTTCGAACCCATGGTACTTAATTATCCTTTGACCCTTGCCCCACGGTGGGCGCCAATTGTTGCGAATTCGATGAAAAATCACACCAATAAATACTTGATGTGTGGAGCAAGGAATAATTAAGCAACCAATACAAGTGGGTAACAGTTATAATCACAAACAAAAGTAGAAAACAGCGAGAGAAAAGAAGAGAGAACACAAAAGAGTTTGTTTACCCAGTTCAGTCCAAATTGACCTAATATGGGGGAGAGAGCAGCCCTCCGTTTCACTATATGATGAGTAACGTTACAAAAGAGATGTCAATGAGTTACAAGAATAAGTCTCCCGCCTAATTCTACCCAAAGCCCCAATCTCTTCCCGTAACCAAGAGACTCAATCCTAATAGTGTTTCCCAAGGTGAATCAACCCTCAAACCCTAGTGTTTGTTCCAAAGAGACAAACTCTATACAAACCCTAGTTTTGTTGTTGCCTTTCTAAACCTTGTTTCAGCCCCCTCTATCTCAAGGTTTGCTCTGATACAAAGCCTATATTTATAGTAAAAGTAACTCCCATAAAATTGTAACAAATCGTAACAAATCTGGCCCAAAAATACGTTTCTGAAATATCCACTGCGCGCAAATTCGGGCCCCGATTTTACCATTCGGGCGCCGATTTTTGCCGCAGCAAAAGCGTCCAACAGGCAGCACAATTCGGGCCCCGGACTCCAGAATTCGGGCCCCGATTTTGGCCTTTTCCAGCAAACATCATTTTTGCGTCCAAACTCCAATTTTGAGTCACTTTCACAACAATTCAGAAGCTTTGAAAGGTAATCGCATCCCTAAGGCTCATCCCTAGAATGCCAACTGAGGACCGTCATGCCATGATACGGTTGCTTAAGCGCTACAAGAAGAAAAAACGACTTAGCTCTAAAGACAACAGTTACAAGCAGAATTCTTGGGGGTCGATAAATCCTCATCATCTTCTGTTAGTGATTTGAAAAATTGGTTAATCCTTCATGATAAACCTAAAAGGGTGGTGGAAGATGTTATAGATATTGGCAATTCTATTGGTTTACAATCTGCTAATATGTTCAGTGTTCTTTCTTGGGCGGGTAACAAATCAAAGTCGGTAGTCAATGATAATGCGCAAGAAAAAAAAATTGATGACCAGGCTATTACTACAGTTGGTTCGAAGGATTGTTAGTTTTTTGTGTTTTGGTATTTTTGGGTGTTTTATGTTACAATGAATATCATTTCTTATAATATTCGTGGTTTGGGTGGTTTGGAGAAGCGGAAGGAAGTTTAGAAGTTGGTTCGGACATCTTTACCTTAGATTTTATGCATTCAGGAAACTAAATTAGAATCTATTGACTATTTTGTTTGAGCCTCTCTATGAGGTTCTTCAGATGTTGGGTTTTCGTTTAGGCCATCCGTTGGTGCTTCAGGTGGTATTTTAACTTTATGGGATACTTCTGAGGTGGAGGTGTGGGACAACAAGAGTTTGGCTAATGTTCTAATTATTCATGGTCGTTTTATTAAAAGCGATTGTGAATTTTTTGTTGCTAATGTTTATGCTCCGTGTGATTCTGTGGGAAGACAAGCTTTATGGTTCCGTTTGGGAGACATTATTACTAATAACAATGAAAAGAATTGGTGTTTGTGGTGACTTTAATGCTATTCGATCCTCTCATGAACTTAGAAGCCGGGCTTTGGGTCAGAATAATGAGGATTTTTCTCCTTTCAACCAATTTATTGACGATAATATTCTTTTCGACCTTCTCCTATGTGGTTGTCATTTTACTTGGTTTTGGGGTGATGGGGCATCTATGAGCCGGCTTGACAGATTCTTTCTTTCTGAAGACTGGTGTGCTCAGTGGCCCAATATGATCCAAAGAGCTATATCTCGCGGTCTTTTTGATCATTTTCCCATTTTTCTTTTTATTGTTGTCGCACATTGAGGACCTCGACCACAACATATGTTGTAATGTTGCACTGATCTTCCAGGTTACCATCTGTTTGTTAAAGAAAAATGACACTCCTTTCAGGTATCTTGCTGGGGAGGTTATGTGCTTAAAGAGATATAAAAAATGATAAGAAATAGTCTTAAAGTTTGGCATCAATCCCATACTCAGAACTTAGATGCTCAAATCAGTGATCTTCAAGCCAATATAGCAGCTCTTAATTCTAAAGGTGATGAGTCAACTCTTGACATAGAGGAGGTGGAGGAACTTCACTATTTATCCGCAAATTTTCTCTCTTTGTATAAGCTCAACACCAGCATTCAATGGCAGAAATCAAGAATCAATTTGCTGAAAGAAGATGATGCCAATTCCAAGTTTTCCACAATTTTATGTCTTCTAGATGGAGATTGAATTCCACTCTCTCTCTCTCTCTCTCTCTCTCTCTCTCTCTCTCTAAACGGGTCCAACATCGAGGGTGTGCCAGACATCAGAAATGCAGTCTTTCTTTCAAAACTCTCACTTGGGAGAAAGGTGGGACTTTAACAAAGCCTTTTTGTGTTGAAGAAGTAACGCAAACAGTTTGGGATTGCGACAACTACAAATGTCTAGGGCTGGACGGTATTAACTTTAGTTTCATAAAGGAATTTTGGGGGGAGCTCAAAGATGATTTTATGCGCTTTCTTTATGAAGTTCACCGAAATGAAAAGTTATCAAAAGGCATTAACAGTACTTTCATCGCTCTCATTCCTAAGGTGGAAAGCCCTTGTCATACCTCATTTTTTGACCACATTGAAATTTTTTATTCGTATTTTAAAGGCCGAGAGGTTTCGCCGTCTCAGACGAAATTTCGGCAGAGAAGTTACTTTGAAGTACCTCATTTTGGTTACCGAAAGGGACAATTTTAAGTTTTTTTATTACTTTTATTAACTTTTGTTTCCTCTTTATTTCTTTATCTTATTTTTTATTTTTTTTAATTAGTCCAAGTTTATTTTAATTTTATTTTATTAATTTTCGTTTTTTTATAAAGTTATTTTATTGTTTATTTTAAGTCCTTTGGTCTTTTTTTGTCCAAATAGTCAAGTAGGGTCCTTTTTAGTCCAAATCCAGTACAACTGTCCAGCAAGGGTACATTGGTCCAATCTGCAAAGGACACCTCATCACCTGAAGTGCCATTTTAGCTTTGTACATACACCTTTGAGAGAGTACCATACACCAGCATTTTACCCTAAAAATACCAGTATAAATACAACCATTAATTGGTGTCAGAGTTTTTTTACCAGCACAATTCCCCAAAACGGCCAATCAATCACTAACACACCAATCAATAACCATAAACCCTAGTTTCTCATCTCATTCCAATTTTCCAGATCAAACCATCAAAAATCAACAAAAAAATCATGAACTCACAAGAACACTCATAAACATTTTCTAGAAATCTTCACAACTCATAAACCATCACCATTTTCGATTTCAACACAACCACAATACAAATTCGAATCACTCCAGGGACCAAATCGAACAACAAACCTCATCCTCTATTTGAATTTGAATCCACTATCATTCATAAACACAAGAATCGGTTTTCGAAACAGTCGGAAAAAGGATGTTCGAAAATGTAAAAAGAATTTAAAAAGGAGGAGTTTAGAACTCCGGCACGGTGGTGCCACCACCGGCCACCGCACTGGAGTTATTTTTCGGCCAACCAAGCTTGAAGATGACCGGCGCTGGTTTTATGTCTAGAGAGAGAAGGAGCAATTTGTTTTGAACATAGAGAGAGGATTTTTTTAACAAGTGATTTTTAAACCAAAAGCAAGCTTATATACTTTTACTAACCGGTTCAGTTCGCCTGTGAACCGATCCAGGTTTAAACCGAACCAGTTCCTGCTCAAGCCCATTCTCTCTCTACTTCTGTGCCCCATTTCTTCTTCCTGGTTTTCTTTTTAGTTACTGTTTAAACCCCCTCTTTGCTGCTATACCCCCTGTTCTGTTTATGTTTATTTTTTTTGCATGTTTTATCTACTTCATAACTTTCATTCTAGCATATTAATTTTTACTTGTGATTTCATATCTGTTTTAGTTAGCCTTTTAATTTCATATCATGATTAGTTAATTTTAGTTAACCTTATTTAATATTTTCTGCAATTTTACTCTTTAGTTTATTTAGGATTAGAACTTTCTCATGCATTTTTTACTACTTAGCCTTATTTGATGATTTAAATTTTATCCCATGCATATTTTTTTAGTTTATTTAGGCTTAAAGTTTTTTGCATGCATATTTATGTCTTGCCATTTTTTTAGTATGTATAATAGAAATTGGTGTACATAATGCATTCGTTTAATCTTTCTTGTTATTTATATTTTCTTGAAGCATGTAATTAGGAACCCTTGTAAATATCCATAAATAAAAATTGCACCGACACTATCACACTTTATTTATCGCTTTATGTCATGATCGAGGGCCAAAATGAATTAGTGACAATCTAGGTTAATTATTGGACTTGAAATTTTTTTCTTAAAACCAAACCACTAGTAATTTTAGGCTCACTTTGAAAACTTGAGAATTTGCATAGGATCCAATGTCCTTTGTAAATTACTCATTTTTAATTAAGTTACGTCGTTGCGTTTAGTTTTTTTAGCTTCCCTTTTTAAACTTAGAAAAAATCTCTTTTCTCAAAAAAAAATCAAATATGCAAAATTCAAAAATATTTTCTTAAACATTTCTTGGATTTTAACCCAAGAGGCCTTTTTCTTCATTTATTTCTTAATCAAATTTTAAATTGCTTTAAACCATATTAGACTTGGTTTCTTTTAATTAAAATCAATCAACCTCACTTCAATTTATTCTTCTATACGGCCTTGAGGTCTCGCAACCCTTCAATCAACCTCACATACTCATGCTTGCAATAGAAGGCATTTTCTTTGTATTATAATACAAGGAATATTATATGAGATTAGCTTGATAGACTTAAATTCTTCTTCTTTTGGCTTATATATATATATATATATATATATATATATATATATTTGACTCGTCGACCGCTATGGGCTGATCTCACTCATTTACAGGGTTGTTTTCATGGTCCATGGTTGTTTATGGATGACTTTAACGCAATTCTTGGTTCCCATGAAAAACGGGGTTGTAATCCTCCACTACGTGCCTCTTGTTTGGATTTTGTGCATTGGACAAATGCTAATTTGTTGACTCACCTGCCCACATCGGTCCTCTTTATACATGGCATCATGGTAGATTTGGTACGGAAAATATCTCCCTTCGCTTGGATAGGTCAATTAGTAATGAGGATTGGATCTCTTTCTGGCGTCTGAGTAGTTGTAGTGCTTTGGTTCGCGATCAGTCGGACCACCACCCGCTCTTCTTGTCTCTTGATGCAAATGTGGTTAAACATGTGGTTCCGTTTTAGATTTAGTAAGACTTGGACGGAACATGAGGATTGTCGTAGATTGGTTAGTGAAAATTGGTCGAGGAATATTATAGGTAATGAAATGGTTCGCTTACAGTTGAAATTGAAAAATTTGAAGCTCATTTTCAAGACTTGGAACCGCACAGTCTTTGGGGACGTGGATAGACAGGTTTGGTTGGCTTTAGATGAAGTCAGTCGTATTCAACAATTGATTGATTCTGAAGCATTCTCGAATGCTCTTTATTCTCGAGATCTTGAAGCTTAGTTACTTCTTACCAAGGCTTTCAATTATCAAGATCTTTTATGGAAAGAGAAAGCTAGGGACCAAAATTTTATTAATGGGGATTGTTGGGTTTGTAGACATGTGTTGGCTACATTTTGTTAAAACAATTGTTCTAGCAAGATGTCTTAAACATGTTGGTACGACATCATACCGTGCCTTGATTCCGCCTTCTTGGTTATTTATTTTAAACATGAAGATTTCCTAAATATTCTCTAAAGATTTAATTCACGAAGAGTTGACCAAGAAGCGTGTTTTTAGAAGCAAGGAAAGGCGGCTTATACTTAGCTTAGTCCTTAAGTATGTTGTTGCAACATTTAAGGAAACATCAGATTTGCTTCAGAATATCATGTGCTGAAATCTCGTGATTCAGCTGATGATTACCCGGATTTTTGGATCAAGTTCATTTTGCATCTGGCTATATAAAGAAAGACTCAAAACCTAATTTTTCAATGAAGCCTTCATCTGCAAAAGAGCCAATTTAGGGTTTTAGTCTGTTCTTTGTTATTTGTGAGCCACTCTTGCATCATGTTGATGCATTGATCTAGACATTGTAGTTGAGTTGTAATTCTTAGATATCACTCAAAGCTTGTACGCACGAGTTGATTTCTAGAATTAGGAGAGTGCCTCCATTTCTGTTAATATTAAAAGGACGATCACTAGATCTGTGATTAAGAGGAAGTGGGCGGAGGTTCTCATATCTAGGACTAGGGAGAGTCTTAGTTAGAAATTGCACGGGTAGTGATTAAGTGAGAAACTGTAGACCGAGGGTTTTTATGTACACTTTGAATTGATACTACTTAGTGAATTTCGTTCCTGGCTTGGTAGCCCTCAGATGTAGGTGAAGTTGCACCGAACTGGGTCAACAAACATTTTAAATTCATAATTGAACTATTTTAAATTCATATTCAGCATTGATAATAACAATGTGCAAAATGATATGTTGGATGGGTCTGTTCCGTGTATGGTGTCGGAGGAGGACAATCGAAGCCTTCTTAGGCTTCCTTTGCGTGAAGAGATTAAGGATGTTGTGTTTGATCTTAATTGGGACAGTGCTCCGGCCCCAGATGGTTTTGGAGGTCATTTCTATCATATTTTTTGGGATATTATTGAAGCGGATGTTATTCAGTCAGTTCAGGATTTTTTTGTTATTGGTGTTCTCCTGCCTAATATTAATTCAAATATGATTGTTCTTATTCCAAAGGTGACAGGGGTGTAGGCTATGGGGGAGTTCCGTCCAATAGCTCTTGTGAATTTTCAATTTAAAATTGTTACTAAGATCTTGGCTGACAGACTCGCTATTATTACTATGCGCATCATTTCTCCGGAGCAACGGGGATTTATTCGTGATAGGAATATTTCTGAGTGTATTATTCTTGCATCCGAGGCCGTAAATATGATTGATAAAAGGCAATATGGCGGTAATGTGGCATTGAAAGTGGATATTAAAAAAGCCTTCGACATGTTGGATTGGAATTTTTTGGTTGCGGTGCTCCAAAAGTTTTGTTTTTCTACTCTGTTTACCGATTGGATTCTTGCTATCTTGCATTCAGCTAGGCTTTCTATATTGGTGAATGGTAAGGCAGTGGGGTTTTTCTCTTGTTCTCGTGGAGTCCGACAAGGGGATCCTTTATCTCTGATACTCTTCTGTATTGTTGAGGAGGTTCTTAGCAGGGCGATTTCCATGGCGTGCTATGCGGGCAAGATTGTGCCTATGTTTTATTGCCGTTGTGTTTCTCTTCCTACACACATTTTGTATGCGGATAATGTTTTAATATTTTGTGCAGGTACTAAACAAAATATTAGATGTCTGCTTATAATTTTTAATGAATATTCTGCGGCGTCTGGGCAGATTATTGACAATAGCAAGAGTCGGTTTTAGTCGGGGGCTATGACGACTTCTCGTTCTCAGATGATTGTGGGGATGCTTGGTTTTCGTGCTGGCACCATTCCATTTACTTATATTGGCTTCCCCATCTTCAAAGGCAAGCCGAAAGGTGTTTATTTTCAGTCAATTGTCGACAGAATCAAGGTGAAACTCGCTACTTGGAAGGGTACAGTGCTCTCGATCATGGGCAGACTGCAGCTCGTTAAGTCCGTTACTCATGGTATGCTAGTTTATTCTTTTCATATATACATGTGGCCTAGACGTCTTCTTCATCAGCTTGATTCTTGGATTAAAAATTTAATTTGGAGTGGTGATATTGGTACTCGCAAGGTGTGCACTGTTTCTTGGAAGATTATGTGTCAATCTTGGGCATCGAGTGGTCTTGATATTAAGCCGACACGTCTCATTAATGAATCCTTGATCTTACAGCTTGCTTGGCATTTTTCATCGGGCGATTCGCAATTGGCGAGGATGTTAAGAAAGCGTTTTATAAAAAATGGAACACCGCTTCAACCCTATTTTCAATCTTCGGTGTGGTGTGGGATTAAAAAAGCACTTGGGTACAATTACGTCTAATTCGATTTGGATTGTGGGTACGGGTGAAAACATTTAGTTATCTGATAATTGGCTTGGTAATCGATTGGTGGATTTGTTGCACATTTCGCCATCTCTTCACAAGCATCTAATCTCTTCGGCAGCGGATGTTATTGTTGATGGGGGCTGGAGTTTATATATATATATATATATCACTGCATAAGATGAAATGCACTGGCACACTTTCGGCTGTCATCGAATTTGGCAATGCAGCCACAAAAGATAAACATGTAAGCATAAAACATGAAAGGAATGAAATTGTTGATATGTAACATTATTATACTATGACTTGATTAAAAAATTATAGATCATAATAAATAGATAGAAATAGATTATACACTTTATTGGCATTTTTGCTTTTGCTAATTATGCATAAAAAAAAAAATGATAACAAATATGTTGGTACTAAAATCAGTCTTCACTACTGAAAATGAGACCAATATTCCTTTACAAGTTGTCCAAACAACGATTTTTCTTTCTTCATTAACTTCATTGGCTCATCATACTCAGCCAACTTTCCTGTAAAATAATCACAAATTTCATTTCATTGAGGGAAACAAGTAAAGAATCATATGAAAGTGTCATTTAAGGATTACTCTAATTATTTACTCGACATTCGATATGAACGTACCGTCACTTATGGAAAGAACCATATTGCAATCCATCACAGTTGGTATCCTGTGTGCTACTGTTATCACTGTACAATCTACAAACTCTTTTCTAATGGTATTTTGAAGAATTAAATCAGTTGCATTATCAATTGATGCAGTTGCTTCATCCAGCACCAATATCCTACTTCTCTTCAAAAGAGCGCGCCCTAAACAAAATAGTTGCCTTTGTCCAATGCTCCAGTTCGATCCATCTTCGACAACTGCATAACATTTTAATCCTTCCTCAAAAGATGTTCTTGTGGAAAATTTAGTCACAACATTGAAATGAATTATAATTACCTGAGGAATCTAAGCCACCTTTATCTCTGACAGACTCTCGTAACTGGCACTTTCGAAGAACCTTCACATGGAAGTAACTATTAATCCATATTTCGAAAAACAAACTTTTAAAACATTTAGAAATTAAATATCACTAGAATGTAGAAGTTATAATTACCTCCCATATTTCTTGATCAGAATGTTTAGATAAAGGATCCAAGTTATATCTAACTGTCCCAATGAAAAGGGTAGGATCCTGTGGTATAATACCAAAACTTGACCTCAAGTCATGAAGGCCAATAGATGATATGTCTATTCCATCGACTATAATTTTGCCTCCCGCCGGCTCCACAAGACGGAACAAAGCACCTATCAGAGTAGATTTTCCGCTGCCTGTTCTACCAACAATACCAATCTTGTGCCCTCCTTCAAAGGTGCAATTGATACCATGTAGTACAAGTGGTGCATTAGGCCTGTATTGTATCTGGCATTATATAAACAAAGAAATTATGTATTTCATTTCATCTCACATTTTTTCTGAAAAATATGATTCACATTATAAAAATAATTTCGAATTACCTTCAAGTCTTCTATTTCAACTTTTCCTACATCTGGCCAATTGATTGGAGGATGATTTCCTTCACTCACTTCTTGGGCCTCACTTGGTATATGAGAGTATTGATTTATTCTTTCTACTGATACTATATAATTTTCTAGAATGCATTGGTATTGAATGCTATATACTAAGGCACTGTTTAATGAAAAGCCATAAGAAAGGGCCATACCAATAAAACCTGGAGCAATGGTGATGAAAATAAGAAACTTGCATAATAAGATATATAAATGCATTGATGATAAAAGCAAATGATTTTCAGGATTATAAAAAAGTTAAATTTGTTTTAGATGTTATCAATAATTGATCTCACCAGATGTTAACGTCCCTAATGGAAGTATAGCGATGCAAAGTGCTGCAGCGGTAAGAACAACTGCATACGCTGTTTCTACCCCTAGGATCAACCACTCATTTGAGGCAAAACTGTGGAAGAAAGCAGTAGCATTGACATCAATTAAATCAAGATTCTTGTTGAAAAACCGATCTTCTTCCTCAAAAGCTCTTATTGTCATAGCTCCAGCAGCAGTTTCAGCTACATGATTAGCTACAGCGGATTTTGTCGTGCCACTTATCCGCATAAGTTCTTTTGCACATGCATAGTAGTGTCTCTGTGATAATATAAAGGAATGCCAAAAGTTAATAAAAGCACATTACAAAATGACAAAAATATAAAATTTGATGAAAATGAATACACCATTTCATCACGACAATATGATTCAAAGTGGATATGTCATTTACCTGTAAGCGAATAATAACATAAGCCACTGGTATACACACGAACAAGACTTGCCAAGCGACCGATGTTAAAACTATTAGACCTGAATAGTAAGTTATATTGGCTGCTATACAATATGTGAGGTTAAAAGAGATATCAAGATCCACAATGCTCAGATCTAATGATACCTAAAGAAAAAAAAAGAAGTTAATTAAACATTAGTCAAAATATATTATTTCATCGATTACATATGTGTGGTAAAAACAATTTAATAAGCTTACCCTACTAAGTATCCTTCCCAAGGGTGTGGTGTCATAGAAAGACATTGGTGCATGAAAAAGAGAATTTATTAACTGTCCAAATAAAACCTTCGATGATTGAATTCCCAATGCAGTTGCAAGTAGAGCTCTGGTTATAATGAAGACCGTAGAACTAACTCCAATCAACAAGTAAACTGTAATCAATTGCAATGTGCTGACTTGAGGATTGTCAACATTAGCAGCCATCCATGAGTTTTGCGATATCTGGCAGATCACAAATATCAGATAAGAAAGAGAACCGATGAAGAAGTATATGTAGCCGCTTTTCTGATTCAGATACTGTAAGTAAGGCTTCCACCCTGTGTCTCCTTTTTCTCTCTCTTCTTGCTCAATGAATTGATCACCATTTTTAGTATTAGACGACTTCTCTTTGGAATATTGTTTTATCTCTCGACTAGACTTTGAATGTATTGGGGTTGAAGTAACATCTAAAAGATGATTAGGATTGCCAATCTTTTTGTGTGCATTAACAAGGTCCTTAAATTCTTGGCTAAAGGTTAGTAGATCATGATATGTAGAAGATTGTTGGATTTTCCCATCTGACATCAACTGTGGTGAGCAAAAATGAATTGTTCATTAAGAACTTTGAGTACAAGTCGAAGATGACATTAATGACAGAAAATTTCTGAACAATAAATAAGAATTAAAAGGATCAAATCAGATATTTTTCTTCGAAAATCCTTGAAATAGTACAAGGAGGCTTGAAAAAGTAGTAGGAGAGAAGAAATATACTAAAAAAAAAAAGCAGGAACCAAGTGCGCAAATCATTATATGGATCTGAATGGTATAAGAACCTGGTTTTTTGAGCCCTAAAATTAACTGGTAGTTCAAGGAATTCAAAATTAGAAGAACCAAGTGCGCAAATTAAAAGGAAATGATTTGCAATAATTTCTAAAAAACCCTATTCACATTCCTCTAGGTTTCGTACCGTAATTGAGGCAGAAAAGATCAACATTGAGTAACAAGAAGTGATATGCAAACCATAGATTGAAAAAAGATATATAAAAACAAACATTCCATATATTTACAATTATTATAGTTGCTAAGATACAAGAAATTACCAAAATAGAATCGAATGATGGGAGAAAGTCAACTTGATGAGTCACAAAAAGGACTGTCTTTCCGGCGAGTCCTTCCAATATGTATTCCTATCAAGTTTTAATGTCATTTTTCAATAAAGAATGAATCTTATGATGTAATCGCAGTATGTTAAGAAAGGAAGAAGTGATTACGTTGAACAAATTTTTTGCAGTGTGCGCATCAACAGCACTGAAAGGATCATCCAAGAGATATACATCAGCATTTTGATAAAGAGCTCGAGCTAGTTGAATTCGCTGCTTTTGACCCCCACTTAGATTAACACCTCTCTCTCCTATCTCGGTTAGATCACCATACGGAAACAACTCAAGGTCCTTCATCAGTGAAGACCTATGAAGTGATTCTTGATACCTTTGAGTATCCAAAGGTGATCCAAACAGAACATTTTCCTGTATTGTTCCAGTTTGAATCCAAGCTGTTTGAGAAACATAAGCAAACTTTCCATAAACTTCAATCTGTAAATTACAAAACAGAATTTAACACCAACAAATAATACTATCTACGTCTTGAATAAAAGACATAAAACTACACTCCAATTTAATCTAGTTATAATAAATTAAACTATAACAATGTATAGGAAAGTTATCAATAAGCATAAAATAGAAGGAATAAAAGCTTACTTTCCCCTTGGTATTAGGCACTTCTCCGAGAATTGCTGCTAATAAAGTTGATTTTCCTGAGCCAACTTCTCCACAAATAGCTATTTTTTGCCCTGCTCTAACCGTTAAATTAATATTTTGTATTGTTGGCTTCAATATATTATATTCCCATGAAAAATCTGCAGACTTGATTTTTATTGAGCCCTTTAACTTCTCATCATCGTAGCTCTTTCTGACACTAGTAGTTTGAAGCTCAGGTGCCTCGAGAAATTTCACAACCCGAGAAAAAGCAACCTTTGCTTGAATGATCACTCCAATAACATCTCCGATGGTTGAAATAGGATCTTGCACAAGGCGCACGGTTGTGATAAATGTGAAAACATTATTTGCATGGAGAGGAACTTTCAAGAGGTAACAAGCCATAAAGGTAGCAGAAGAGACCAAAGTAGGTGAAAACCAAAAGAGCATAAGACTGTATGCCTTTTGTAATAGCACTGAAGATAACAATTTTTGTTCAACAATTCTTAGGATTTCAATGGAATTTTTAAAATGCATTTCCCATGCATATAACTTTAGCACTTTCATGTTCACCAGAGCCTCCGAACTAGCCTTCAACCTTTCATCTTGGGCCACCAGAAGTTTACTTTGATACTTATGTTGTAACTTTGCTAGTGGAGCATTCAAAAGCACGGTCAGAACTATCACCACCAACGATGCAATTGTTGCCAATCCAATAGCGCGAAAAAGAATTACTAATGCAATTGATAGTTGGAGGACTGTTGTCCATGTCTGGTGAAACCAAAACGGAAATTCTCCGATTCTATACGCATCCACATTCACATAGTTCATTATCTCACCGCTAGAGTGAATCAATCTAGAAGCATTGGATAATTTCAATTGTTTCTTATAAATGGATGCAGTAAGTAATGACCTAACCTTCATACCAATAACTCTTGAGCGAAAATACCATTGCCTTTGAGATAGGGACTCTAAAATCTTGATAAACAAAAGTGAGATGACCAAAAAGTAACCTTCAAATTTGAAACTTTGATTACCCTCAGCCACCAGTATAAAGGCATTCAAAATTATAGGACAAGAAGAAAGAGTGAGTACCTTGACAAATGCAAAGCATCCAGATATCAAAATCTCTCTCCGGTGGCACAAAACGATTGTCCATAACACCGATGATCGAGATGATGGATCCTTCTGCTTTTTTCTATTCAATTGATCTATAAATAACGAATAACATACTTCTGCTCTATCCGACTCTTTCAACTTTGGGATGTCTTCGTCCTCAAGTGTTTTCTTTTGACCCTTTTTCATCAGTGAATTCAACCACCAAAATGACATCCGACTAAGGAGTCCGGCTTTGGCAAATGGGGTTACACTTATATGACTAACAGGATCAACATCACGAACCCGGCTATTCAAAGGGGCATATAGACTTCCATCTATTTCCTTGTCAATATCTTCATCTTTACATACTTTGTATGTGCAAAAGAGCAGCAAAAGTACTCCCAAAAAAGATAGAACATCTAAAGCTATCTTAAGGGACAGTTCATTGCTGCTAAGTGCAAAAGATAAGGACAAAGCGCATAAAATACCAGAAACAAAAAATATAAGAATAGTAAACAGTCTCAAGCATGTCCTTGAAAGTTGTTTTGGCAGAAGACTTATAGTTAAAGCAACTAAGATCCATGTGAATCCGTGAAGAAGTTGTAGTGGCCACCAAGTATGAGGAAAAACAGTGACGTTTTTCCTTAACTTCTCCTCTAAAATCCAAATGCCTAAGAAAAAATGCAACAAACCAAGAGAGCCATTGGTTATTGCAGAAACTAGCTGCAACTTTGAATACCTTTCCACTCTATTCTGATCCTGAATTGACCTCACCAAAGACTTTTGGATCATAACGAATGTCAACATTATTAGCAACAGCAGATTAAGAAAAATGATCAACAAATGGTTGATGCATGAAGAAGGATTCATCAGAACCTCGAAATCGAAACAGAAAGGTTTTCCTTGAAGTAAAGAACAAGCTGAATCATCATCGCCACAAATCACGTTCCAAAAATCTTCCATTTTATCTTTACCTTCTCTTTTGTGGTAAAACAAATTCTGCAACACAATCATATCTTTAGAGTGAAAACTTTGCTCTAAAAGTTGAAACATACTAATTCATAAATTCAACCATCAATAAAAAGCAAAGAGAATTGCCAACAATAGCTTTCTATTCATTAAAGGCAGCCATAAATTCTAAGGGAAGAGTAATGAGGGTAGATATGCCAACATACATGAAGGCAACTTTTCCTTGTGGAGTATATTTTATTTCCAATAAAAATCTTTTTATTCTAGGAGTAGTACGTTTCAAAAATAAGGACCAAAGGGGACCAGAGCTGAAATCTACAAAAGTTTGAAAACTTAAGAAATCAAAACAGAATTGATTTAGTGATTGATTACAACTTTAAGCAACTTTCTTTAATATACCTAATGCTACTTATGACTATATATAAACACTCTATAAAGAGTAGCAAACTTTCAATCCATTTAGCTACATCTAACCACCAATACTTTGAGATATTGCTTTTTCAGGCTCCCCCATATATATTTCATTATCAAATGGTCCTAATGTGATTTATTCTCTGTCAATGACAGCCAGATGTACTAATGGACTAGTAGTACATTGCTAATTACATGATTAATATTTAGTAATATTTATTTACTGCTCATGAATTTCAGTACTAGAATTTATTGATTTTCTTGCGGATTTTCCAGCGGAAGTTATTCCGTAATTCATGAGGATTTTGCTGTCAATTCTTTTACTAGAACGAAATTTCAGTCAGATAGAAAATCCGCAGGAAACAGTTATGCTGCGGAATTACCTGCGACATTTACTGCGGAATGTTCACCAGAGACACATTCACGGGCTCCTTCAACTCTGTCCAATGATTTCCTGCGGATACTTTTTCCCTTTTCCTGAAGAAAACTCCGCAGGAATGTTTTCTGCGGTTTATAAAATCCTAAGGAAACAATTACCCACGAAGGTTATGCCTGGGAATCTATATCCTTGGTACAATCTGCAGGAAACGTAACGGGTTTCCTGCGGAAGGAAATTGAGAGTTTCTAGTAGTTAATTTCATTGTAATATAACGCTAATTAATGTTGTAGTAATAATAATAATAATAATAATAATAATAATAATAAATTATTAAGTGTAGCAAGTCAATAGGCCAGAAAAAGATAATTCCATTTTTTAAATACTCCATAATTTATCCAAGTAGATGGTTATTGGCTTTTAAAGGGTTTAAAGAAGTGAAAAAAAAATCATCTAAGGCAACTTCTTGAAATACATTTGTCATCTTTAGTATAAGAGAGAGTAACAGTAGTATAGGTGGGAATGAGATACTGATGTTTTGATTCATAGAAAAGAAAAAGGAAAAACGTTCCAATTTTAAGAATTTTGATCAAGGTCCATTTGTCCTCTTACCACTAAACTGAAACCTTTTAGACAATTGAAGTTAACACAATTGAAGAAAAACAAATGAAAGAATGTCAAGTGCATGCATTGAACTCAGTTGAAAGAAGAAAAAAAAACCTAAAGCATTTCATACCACAACAATAATAATGAAAAAAAGTTAGTAGAAATGCAAGCAACCCGAAAAAAAAAATAGCAAATTTAAATGGATAAAGAAGAAAAGGTGTAAGTAACATACATGTTATTGCTGCTACTTAATTGGTTTCTCAGTAAAGTTTTATGCCTTGATGGATGTGGAAATTAAACCACTGTATAAGTAGAGGAATAAAATGAAAACGTGTTTTTGTTGGGATGTGAGAACATAGACCAACAAGTAGTGCTAACAATACAGTCCTTTGGTTAATTTTTTAATGACATGTGACAAACCATGTATTCTTTTGGAACATATTTTAATATACTCTTTGACTTTCTAATATTTTTAGAAATCTCGTGTAATTATTTAATTGATAAAATTCCGTGAAAATCTTTTGATGGAATCTATTTTTCTGTTTGTTAAGAGATGGAATCCAGCTAATAGAACTTAGGTTTAATTATAATTTCTTGTCCATCTATTAGTTTGAGTCATTTGAGGACTAAATGAATATATATGATCCCTTTCCTCAAAATAAATAAATATATATGACCCCCTCTCCAATAAAATAAATATATATGAGCCTATGGTCAATTTTACTTCACATGTACCTCTTTAATCTCACTTTTATACCAATATAGCACGTATTGCAAATAATTGAGCCTTTAAAACATATCAATTTTCTTCCTTCAAAAAAAAAACATATCAATTTTCTTGTCAAAAAATAAAATATATCAATTTTACTTAATTTGTTTCTATGACGCTTTCTGCTTTGGTGGATGTGGAAACGGCTTAATATTTCTTTTTGGCCCAAACCCAACCGAACGGCAGCATTGTCGTCGTCGCACGTGCAAGATATATATATATATATATATATATATATATATATATATATATATATATATATTCTAATCGTTCACCCGATTGTAAAAGTGGATATCTTAAGAATACATTCTTATAGGTCAGCTACTTATGTAAACATTTATTAGGTAACATGTCTCTTCAATATAAAACCTTTTTAAGTTATACCAGCACTAATTCTTACAAAAGTATTTATTCTTTCCAACTTTACATTAGAAACTTTCTAGTGTTCCAACAAATATACAATTCCAAACAAGTAAAAGAGGAGAGATGCTAGTGTAAACATAGGATGTGAGATTACGCCGTTTTGCACATCACTTCCATTAATATTTTATTTTTCTATTTCATGTGAAACTAATGTGTTTAGTAAATTAATTATTTTCTGAGGAATGCATGGCAACTAGAATATATATACTTTTTTTTTTCTTTTTTAGGGAAATATATACTTTTTTATTTTTTATTTTTGAAATAATATACTTTTTTATTTGATCATTGAAAACTTCGCCCTTTGTATTATATATTTCTAGAAAAGGTTGTATATTTGGGTGGATTTTAGGGTAAAGGATCAATTAAGTCCCTCACCGGTGGACCACTATAAATAGTAATCAAGAGTCATTAGATTAATCAACTATCCATATCTTATTATACACCATATACACTAAATTGCACCTCTCTTCCTTTTTCTTCTCCCTCTCGTCTCTTCCACGTTTCCTCCATCCAATTCATGTCCCTACATCCTCAGCCTGATATTTCTCAGCCTGATATTTCTTTCTTTTATTTCTTTTTTATTATATTGCTACTCTTTTTTGCGAAGAGATATGGTTCATTCAAAATAGATTGCAATGTTGAATGATGGTGGTTCACACTTTAGACTTGAATATGGAAACATGAAATCAGACATTTGGGGTGGTTCACACCAGAAAATTCTTCTTTTTTATTCTCTAATAATCATTGTTGTGGGAATCTGCCATTGTTCTTGTACAATATAGTGTTTTACGTTTCATAGTGTTTTATGTTTCATGGATTAATTTGTTAATGAACAATTTGTTGTTGTTCAAGAGGATAGATTTTGTTGAGGGTGGCGGCTTAATTTTGGGCAGAGAAAGGTGGTGGCTATAGATGACATGGAAGAGAGGGTCCGGTGATTTGTGAAGGATTCTGTGAGAAATGCCTAGATATTATCATTTTAATTGCTAATAAATCTGGACGGTTGATTAAATCTAACGGTATTTTTAACGTGGTCCACTGGTGAGGGACTTAATTGGATCCTCACCCTAGAATCCACCCAAATCGTCAAAGTTTCTTTGAAATTTCAACTTACTTTTTAATATTTTAATTTAATATATGATTTCTATCTTTTTTAAATACTTCAATGTAGATCTCAGAAAATACTTTAGTGTGATCGCCGTTTTTTCATTCACATAAATCTCAAAAAAAATATTTGATTTTTTTTTTTATAAAGCAAACAATTATATAAAACACCAGGAGAGGGCCTGGACCACCAAGATTACAACAAATTACATCATAGTAATTCTTTGAAATGGTTGACCAGCACTATCTCTAAGAAGGGCAGGTAAAACAAAACTTGGGGGAGAGTCCCACCATTGAGAGGTGAAAGTTTGTTTTTCTTACAACCAAATAAACTCAATGTATGTGCACCAAACGAAATAATCATATCTATAATATAATTAAGTTACGCTTTAATTAAGAGAGTATTTTGAAGATAACAAAAGACAAATTTTGTTAAAAAAATAAACTTTTGTTTTTTTAAATAGAAAACATTTGTTAGTTTTATCGAAAGAGATGAGAGTAATTGAGAGAAAGTATAATCGACTAATATTCGTAGTCAAATGACATTTAAAAAGAATAAAAGGGAATATGAATTTTTATATTTTTGACGATTAAAAATTCATATTTAACCGTGATGTTGTGGATTTAGTTGTGGAAAATTTGGAGGATCATAGAGTGAAGGAAGAGGGTAGTGGGGAGTTTGAGGCTGAAGTTCATCTTGTTGACACTCCCTCAAGGGCGGCCCCTATATCGGTGGAGGAGGTGGATGCGATAGTTGTTTCGGAGAGAGAGGATGACCAACCGCAAAATTCAGCGGTAGCTGCTACACCGTTGAGTATTCTGAGGGGGACGACTTCATGTCTTGCAGGGGAGGTTCGGTTGAAAAATTGTGGACCGTAGAGTATTGAGTGGATGAAGGATCATATTTCTGACGAGGCTGGAATTATTTTTTCTTAAAAAAAAAAGTGTTCTAAATCAAACATTTCTAATGCGGAGGATACTAACGTTAATGCATCAGTTCCAAATAAAAAGAAAGTTAGTGGAGCTTTGCATCATTCAGTGCTTAGTCTGAAAAGGTTGATCGGTTACCTAGTAAGGTTCCGAATGAGATTTTAAATTTTTCGCGGAAGAAGGTAAGGAAGAGGTGTGGGAGGCGTGAGGTTTGTGGAAGTGCGGCGGTGGTAAACCAATCATCTTGTAGTAATGATTCTTCTTCGGCGTTAGTTAATAATGACTGACAATATTGGGTGGTTATGCATGGTAATGAGAAAGTTGCGGTAGAAGATGTGCGGGAGGTAGGTAAGGCGATAGAGATCCTGCTAACATGTTCAATGTCCTTTCTAGAGTGGGAAGAAGGAAGAAGGGGGTTGGTGAGGGTATGAGAGGGGTTGGGCAGAAAGGTGCGGTGGAGGGGTGACAATGGGTGTGAGGGTCGGTAGGGGGGGGGGGGAGGTTGTAATGAAGATCCTTTCTTGGAATGTGAGGGGATGGGGAGTGTGGAGAAGAGGAAGGAAATGAGGATTTTGGTGGGGGAGAAGAGTTCTTCCCTTTAGTGTTTACAAGAGACAAAGATGACGGTTTGTGATCAAATGATGTGCGCCTCTCTGTGGGGCGGTACGCCTCACTCTTTTTCTAATTGTACCTCGGTGGGGGCATTTGGAGGTTTGTTGATTTTGTGGTACTATTCTTTGGTAGAGGTGTGGTTGACAGTTAGTTTTGAGCATGTTGTTATGATCCATGGCTGCTTTATTCGGTCTAATGCAGAGTTTTGTTTATGTAATGTGTATGCACCTTGTGACAATGGAGTGAAGCAGGTGTTATGGGCTACTTTGACTGTGTTATTGCAACGATTGTTGGGGAAGAATGTGTGTATTTGTGGTGACTTCAATGCAGTTTGGTCATTAGGAGAACATCGTTCTTTGAGATCGTAGTCCAATCAGACTGATGTGGTGCCTTTCAACAGATTCATTGATGAAAATTCGTTGGTGGATCTTCCCCTTTGTGGCCGCAAATATACTTGGTACAAAGGGGTTGGTTCATCAATGAGTCGAATTGATAGATTTCTTTTATCGAAAGACTAGTGTTTGGTTTGGTCTGGGAGTATGAAAAGCGCTCATTTGAAAAGATGACTAGGGTCCGCGACCCTCTTGGATGCTAAAATGTTGGTCAGATGTTCCGGGCAATAAACAATTTGTTATTGACAAGTGGAAATCGTTTGAGGTGTCTAGATGGGGCGGTTTTATGTTACAGGAGAAGTTGAAAATGATTAAAATGGTGTTGAAGGATTGGCACCGCAATCATGCTAGTAAACTAACTGGTAGAATTCAGACTATTAAGGAGAGAGTGTTAGAGCTAGATAAAAAAGGGGAGGATACCATGCTTTTAGAGGACGAGTTAATGGAATTGTGAGGAACTACTTTTAATATCCACTCTTTTGGCTCGGATGAACACTAATATCTGCTGGCAACAGTCTCGTTTGTTGTGGTTATAGGAAGGTGACGCAAATTCTAAGTACTTCCATTCCATTTTGGCTGGTAGGCGTCGAAGTAATGTTATATCGTCTCTTCTTATTGACGGAACTCTTGTGGAGGGGGTGCATCCGGTGAGGGCAGCAGTTTATGACCACTTTTCTTCCCATTTCCAGACAACTGAGGCCATTCGGCCTAGTGTTGATAGCTTGCTTTTTCGTCGTCTTGACCATGGTGATGGAGCAAGTCTTGTGCGGCCTTTTGGTGTTGAGGAGGTGAAAGCAGCAGTGTAGGACTGTGATAGATATAAGAGTCCCGGACCCGACTGTATTAATTTTGGTTTTATAAAGGAATTTTGGCATGTTTTGAACGATGACATTATGTGCTTTATATATTAATGAATTTCATCGGAACAAAAGATTAACTAAAGGGATTAATAACACCTTCATTGCTTTAATTCCTAAGGTTGATAGTCTGCAGAAACTGAATGATTTCAAGCCAATTTCTTTGGTGGGAAGTTTATATAAAATTGTCGCGAAGCTTTTTGCAAATAGGCTTCGGTTGGTTGTTGGTAAGGTGGTTTCAGAGACTCAGACTGCTTTTGTGAAAAATAGACAAAATTTCGATGGTCTCTTAATCGCAAATGAGGCTGTTGATGAAGCGAGAAAATTGAATAAGGAGTTGTTATTATTTAAAGTGGACTTTGAAAAGGTGTATCAGTATGATGATTGGAGTTATTTAGATGCAGTCATGTCTGGAATGGCGTTTCCAACACTTTGGTGGAGATGGATTAAGGAATGTATAGTAACGGCTTCTGCTTCTGTTCTTGTAAATGGCAACCCCATTTCGGAGTTTCCCTTAAAGTGGGGGTTGCGTCAAGGGGACCCCTTATCCCTTTTTCTGTTTCTTCTTGCGGTGGAGGGTCTTAATATTATGATGAAGGCGGTGGTCGATTCTAATTTGTATACTAGGAATAAAATCGAAGTGCATGATGGGTTGTTTATTTCACATTTGTAGTTTGATGATACTTTGTTGTTGGGGGAGAAGAGTTTGGAAAATGTGCATGCTCTTTGGGCTGTGTTGTTGTTATTTAAAAGTGTATTTGGTCTTAAGGTGAATTTCCATAAAATCATGTTGACGGGTGTTAATATAAGTGAGTCGTGGTTGGTGGAAGCGGCGTCTACTTTGAATTATAGAGTGGAAAGGTGTCTTTTGTGTACTTGGGCATTTCGGTTAGTGGAGATGCCAAGAGGTTGTATTTTTGGGATCCTGTTGTGTCACGTATTGCGACTAGGCTGTCAGGGTGGAAGAGTAGGTTTCTTTCTTTTGGTGGTCGTCTGAGCCTCATAAAGTCTGTCATGTATTCGCTACCTGTCTATGCTCTTTCCTTCTTCAAAGCTCCCGCAGAGAGAGAGAGAGAGAGAGAGAGAGAGAGAGAGAGAGAGAGAGAGGGGATCCGTTGACACCTGATGTCAACGGATTCGTTGACACCAAATCTCAACCGTATATTTTATTTAATCAAAGACTAGTATGTTTCTATTGTGTGTATATTCTTTCACTCAATACCATAAAGTTGCTGTTTTTAATTTTAATAATTGAATATCCCCATTTTCAAAAACAATAATAATTGAAAATCCAATTCATCATAGGCATTTATTATTTGTCCTAATCAGTTACACAACTATTACTTTTCAAGCCAAAAGGCGTCTCCTCCACTCCTCTCCATATCCTGCACTGTTACCCATTTATTTTCCGCTAAATCATACAGACAAGGGAATTGCACCTTTAAAGGCGCACCCCTAACCCAATTATCTGATCAAAAAAATGTACTACCACCGCCTCCAACCACCCTACGCAAATTATCTTCAAAATATTGTTGGTGTTCTTTTATCTAAAATGATTGTAATGACCATTCTATATTTTATTGGAATACTTTTTTTCGCCGATGTTTGTGATGTTGATTCCCATTTGCACTCATTCTACGAACGGTATTGTCTTATATATATACTAGCGTCCAGACGGGCACTCCCGTGCCCGTCTGTCCGCTCTTTCTACTGCGCTAACGCATGTAACTCATAAACAATATGTTTTTCAACATTTATGTTGATTTAGTTTTATATATATATATATATATATATATATATATTTTGGAGAAAATAATAAGATTTAAAAGAATAACCAAGCTTAATCAAAAAGAGAAGTATCAAGGTTGATTAAAAAAAATGAAAGATATGTAATTCATGCCCTTCTTTGACATGGAGTTACTAAATATATATTTAGTTTTGTGATGTATGTTCATCTATCTATGGAGGATGAATATACATGAAACATGAGTGACATTTATGGGGTTGGGTTTGATGAAGACTTTAAATCTTTCCTATTGCTACCACAATTTACAGAAAAAGAGTACACATATGCTCTTTTATTATTTCTCAAGCCATTTGAGTCTGCCACATAATTTAAAATTTAATAAATCAAAGGAAAACCAGTAGAAGAAATACGAACAAAACTTCGACGACACATCCAAGTCTTGCCAAGGACGAAGACATTTTAAAAAATATGAAAAATATTTACACATTAGTCACACTACTTATTCAAATTTTGCGATATTTTTTATTGTAAAAGCCAATGTAACATAGAAAGTGGAATTTTAATTAAACTGGGGCATATAATTGATGTTAGTAAAATCAATTATATGCTCGTCTGTCTGCTTTTTCTACTGCGCTATAATATATATGTACTTGACTATATGTTTCTTTGTATATAAGCAATCACATTAGTTTTTTCTTTACCCTTTGTTTTTTATAATTTAACTTCATCATAAATAAATATGTATGTATGTGGATGACACGAAATATGAACTCCCAGCTATAAGGTCATTATAAATAACACATGGTAAAACAAAGATAATATAACGACATACTAATATAAACACATATTAGAACATAGATGAAATGAAAGCTATAGTTGAAATCATATTAATCGGCATAAAATCAGAAGCATTAATATAGTGATTGTACTCTTATCATCTCTAATATTTCATTTGTCGTCATTGATTGCGCATGATGGGAAGGCCAAACATCAAATCAGAATCAGAAGCATGTCTCATTTCTCTGCATTTTATTTGATGCAAATGATTTTTATTAGTTGTTAATCGATAAGACTAAATTGTACATGAAAAAGGCTATAAAACATCGTTTAAAATTTAAAAAGTTGATTACCGTTTAAGAATTGTAGCTAATTCTTCGTACACCCCTTTATCAATAATTTCTTGTCTTTCGAAAAACTACAAATTAATTGCAAAATGTTATATGAAATTATAATTCATGGAACATCATATAGAAGAGTAATATATAAAGCTTATATATAAAAAATAAAAAAAACCTGATCAATAGAGATATCTTGTCTTAACTTCGACGTTGTAGATTGATAGCTCTCCGTTGTTATTGGATTGTGCAAATTTATAAAATAAATAAATTATTGTTTTGTCTCAAAGAAAACAATAAGGAGGGCACTTTTCAACAAATGAATTTAACAAATTTTGAATAAATCTAACTAAACAAACAAATATATAAGAGATTAAAAACCGAATGTACCCTCACTATCAGGCACTTTTCAGAGGAAAGAGCATGCAAAACCATAGTCACATCAACATCAATAAATCACATGTAATTCCTTCAATTAAATTAAACGCTACCCTCCATGTTCTAAAAGATTGCATGGATACAAAAGGGATAAAACTTCATCTCCATGGAGGCTGAATAAAAAAAGACGATGAAACATGACAAAAGTAATAATGAGTGAGAAAACAATTAGTGGAATGAAAAGGAAAGGGAAATTGTCATCAAATACTGCTTAATTAAACCTAAAGTTGGAAACGACATCAGACCTTTTAGAGGCACCGCGTCTTTCTCCATTCAAGGCATGTCTTCCTCTATTATAATGACTATACTTTCTATTATGTTTCTCTTTCTCTCCTGTAACAAAAAAGAAGAAGAAAGAAATGGCATTCAAAAAAGGAAGAAGAATAGAAGCAAGGATAAAACTGAACAAACAAAGGGCAAAAGCAATAGAATTGAACAAACATGGCTGCGATGATCACAAAGATTCCATATTCTTCCTCTTTTTGTTTTGTGACTCTGAGAATATGTAAAATGGAAGCGAGTGAGGAAGGACCCACTTCGTTGTCAATTACTCCATGGCGAACGTCGCTGTCATTGCCGCGCTTCTTGACGGCGCCCTCCTTATCTAAGTCTAGTGTTGTTGTGCATTCGACTAATCCACGTTGTGAGTCTACATCTTTTAATAATATGTTATAGTCTCCATTCATCAAGAATTTGGATCACACCAAAGTGAACGGTTTAGAATTAGCAAAAGGATGATTTATATGCAAAGAAACATGAAGACAAAAACTACTCACACCCCAAACAATCCAAGTTACACCCCAAAATTACTACTATACCCTTTAATTAAAATAAAAATTTCAATATAAACTATGTAACTTAATTTACTGTGTGTATATATGTATGTTTGATTCTAATTCTTAATACTTTTAAGAATAGAGAACATCACAACACTTTGTATTCTCCCTGCTTTCTCCATCTATTCACTGGTCCATTGGTCTATATCAAAAAATAGAAGTTAATAAAAAGAGAATAATACAATACATAAAGAAAAATTAGGACTTAAAGTTAATACAGTGAATCTCCTAAAAAAATAACACAACAAATATTCATGAAGTGGCCTCCCAAGATATTCCAACTATTGGCCTTCCACACATCCTATACACAACGCAAACCCACGACAACTTAAAAAGAGAATGCTGCAATGCAAAAACAGTAGCCATGGAAAATAAAGAATGGTAATCTTTTTTTTTTTTTTTTTTAAGGAAAAGAATTATAATCTTGTAGCCATGGAACTGAAAACACAACAGAAAATAAAAAAATACAACCGAAACAGGAAAAAAAAAACAAAATCAAGAACAGACCATTATAAAAAAATGTTGCAGCAATGCTCCCCCATTTCATAAAAAAATAAAATTGAATCAAAAGAAAAAGTAATACTAATTCTCTATCTCTATGTTCAAGCCATCCCTCTAGAATCTATATTCCCTCTAATATCTTCCTATCAATGGTGCGGGTTTTTTAATTTCATAGTGCAGTTACCTTTTGTTTTTGAAATTTATTGTAACCAACTTCAAATTCCAACCACTTAGTTATAGTTTTTTTTCGTAAAATAGTTGCAATAGGGGAAGGGTAAAAAGGAAAAGAAAATAGGTCACGATAAAAAGATGTTTTGCCTTTTTTAAAACAATCCTTTTTCTTTTAGGTAAAAACAATCTATTGGTTTAGTTAATTCCTCATTTGATTTGATCCAATAGTATTAGGCGGTGCTAGTGCATATTTGATCATGCATAGATTTTCTTTTTGGGATCCAAACAATCAATCATACATTAACTTAATGATGAAGAGTATAAAGTGATACTTCTCAAATCTTCTAGTTAAGAATTGATATTGAAAGTTTTGAGTTGAAAACATATTCTTATTCTCTCTTCCTTTGTCTATTTTGTTGCTTGTGCAATTATATGTATGTGTGGGTTTAAATATATTCTTCTTATAAAAAAAGGATATAATCTTAAAATAAGAAAACAAAATTGAATTGGAATGAAAAACAAACCTTATTGTTGTAGTAGATATCCAATGAAAACATTCGCCCTACAAACACTGCAAAAGGGAATTGAAAGAAAAAGGAGGAAAATTTCTATTGTTACAATCGTTTTTGTTGATGGTTTTCTTACTGTAAAGATAATCAATGAATAGTGAGAGAAGAAATGAGAGAAGACAAATATTGGAATAAAACATGATATATATTCATTTCAAATGTAGAGGAAACTGTCATTTCGGAAGTTAAAAGAAATTATTTAAATCTAAAAAACAAAAACCACCAAGGCCATTATTGGAAAGTAAAAAAGGCTAGACCAAAAGAAAAGTATTTCCTTTATTAATAGTTATAGATTATAGATTATAGATAAGGAGTATAGTAGAAAAAATGGACAGTATAATAGAAATAAAGAATTGATAAATATAATTGATCATTGCACTTAAATGGTAACGAAAAGAAAAAAATAGGAAGACATAAAACTAAACATGAAAGCATGCACTGGAATTTCAGCAACATTTATCACCGGAAGAATCTGGAATAGAATGATAAAATAATTAGAGTGTGAGAAGAAACCATTGGAAGAATGGGAAAATAAATACGATGAATTAAAGTGACAACTCTATAATTAGGAATCATTGTATTTAGTGTGTGAGATAAAGTGAGAGATTGGAAGCAAACAGTGTGAGAATTCCTTAAAGAAAGAGTGAATCAGAGGTTGTACCGTCAACGTAGCTTTGTAGTGTGTCTCGTTCTTGTGGTGGTTGTGATTCCAATATGCCCCAAATCAAAAACTTAATTAATCCCACACATATGTTGTTAGAACTTAGAATCCATAGGCCGATGTTACAACTTTAATTGCTCATTGTCAATCTCAATCTCATTCCTATTTTGCTTTACCAATTTCTCCTATGTAAAATTAACACATACATGTAAAAAAAGAATAACATATACATATATTTTTCTTTTTTTGGGACAGAAATATACACAATTAAACTCATGAAAAAACAAAACATGATGGGCAATTATTCATTTGGATATTTTATACCAACAAATCTATTTCAAAACATAAATTAAACACCTAAATTTCAAGCAAGTCAACCGAATGTTTTTCCATTTCTAAAAGACCAAGAAAAATTGACGTGAGAATCATTTTATGTTGATCAATTATCTTCACCCATCACCATATGTCTTTTTAATTTAATCCTGAAAAATAAGAATGACAAATTAGTTACCGTAGATTTTTTTTAGAGGAGTTAACATGGAATTGTTAAAAACACGTAAAAGCAAATAAAAGAAAGGGAACCAAAATTTCTACTCCCTTGGATATCCCTCTCTCTAGTGCATGCAGTTGTTTTAAAAAGAAAGAACAGTTACTTGCTAAAAAAGTAAATAAAAAAATAACAGCTACATTTTGTTTTTCAAATTTGGTAACCTACAGCCAGTTCCATCTGTATAATTTTTTTGGAATATTTGCAATTAGTGAGGGTATAATAGGAAAGTAAAATAGGCTACACCAAAACAATGTTTTGCCTTTATTAATAGGTATAGATATATGTTTTTATTTCTTTATTGAATTGTGGGTTTTCATATAGATTTTTTTGTATTATTCATGTATTCGTTAGTCCGGATATGGAAATACAGTTTATTTTGTTATCAAATATTCTTTGGATCATTGTTTTTTCATGTAATTTTAATGTGTGAATGAACTTTTTATGTTTGCATGATTCATAAGGAATAATTATACTATTGAATATTATTTTATTTATAACTTTCTAGATCAACTTCATAAACATCTTTTGTTTTTTGTCAACAAAAAACAATACAAATTATGTCTCTTTTACTTAATTATCAAAAAAATGACTCTGATTGATAAAAAAATTAAACATGTTTATATTAAGTGTGTTTCAAAGTCAAGTTTTAGAAAATTAATTGTATTTTGAAAATAATTGCAAAAAACAATATTGAAATCGATTATGAAATAATTAAGGTATCTAAAATTCCATTTATGGGCTATAAGTTATTAATATAAATAACAATAACTCTAATACATTTGGTAACACAATAAGTGTGATTCATATCTCTATCTCTATCTCTATTTGCCTTCCTTCAAATCAAGAGTACATATGACATCTTCACATTCCTCATCTCATTTAATGCTTTATTATCATCCAATCAAATTGATTCATGACTCATTTCTTTTTAATTAGTCAATCATAATAAATCATAAGGCATTTAGTTTTCATAGGCAACTCAAAATTGATTATGCAATGACCCTCTTATATGTCTCTTCCCTCATCTCTTTCACCCATAGGAAAATTCATAAAAATAAAATAAAATGTTTCTCCTGTGTTTTAAAAGCATAGAAGTTTTTTTTGTCAAAAAGAAAAGTATGAAAGTTTAATCATTTAGTTGTAGATTTTGGGGTTGATTTTATATTTCGTGTATCTAATTGTTAATTGATAATTCTGCTTTCTTAGGGTCCTATTGGAGAGCATGTATCTCCATTCTTCGACATAGGCTTTCAAAATCAATAATATATTTTTGAGTCAAGGCAATGCTTTGTATTTGATATAAAATCAAGATGTTAGAGTTTATATACCTTATGTTGATTGAATATTACTTAATGAATTAATATGTTGAAAAGCTAATCTTAATAGATTGATTTAGCTTTTATCTCTATTTATTTTATAAACATTTGTCTTACATAAATGTTGTATTATACTTGAACTCTTATTTGATAAATTCTTAACACATCTTCCGATATGTTACACATCATCCTAAGCAATTGGTTTACATCGTCTAATTTGGACAAACCTTTTTTTAATAAGAACACAATCTTAACTTTATGATCTACTATCAAGGTTTTTTATTTAGAGTTTAATTAGAATACTCAGTGTAAAGTTATTTTACACTCTCATCCAATAAAATTATTATTTCTCTCTATACAATATTCCATCGTTAATTGACTTTTCGTAAGGGGAAATGCTACTTATTCCGAGCAACATAATCACGAAAACATCTCCAACTCTTTTCTTTGCCAGCCACCTATTGTGTATAAGCCATATGTAGCACAGCTCTTTCGTAGAATCATATGCTTTTATCATCAATGAATTGGCATAGTCAAAGCTACCCTATTCACCTAAAAGCCTCATCTGCTTATATCAATGAAAATTATTGACATGAAGATAAACTTGTAAGAGTCTCTGACATTGCCAGTGTCACCGTTCGTTTCCATCCCTCATTCTTGTTCACTCATGTTTAGCTTCTTTCCCTTTCCATCCTTTTTCTTGTTTAAGGCTGTGTTCCTTTTCTTTTCTCTCCATCTCCATGTTCATTAAAATCAAATCAGAAATAGAAAGATCAATGATAGAAGAAACATTGCGGACCACTTTTTAGTAACATTTGATTGAACCTAAGCCCACTTATGAGTTGTAAAATAAAAGCTTCCCTTTTGGGTTGTTATGGGAACCTGAAGAAAGTTCATACGTCAGTGTTCCCATGCATGCCTTTCAAAATAATTTATATGAATACCACGTTAACCCATTAAAGGAAACTATACTTTTTCTTTGACAAACAAAGCAAATTATCATTTTTATGATAAAAGGAATAAAGCAAATTATCTTTTCTAACAAAAAATGGCAAATTATATTGCGTTTTGATCAAGGTTGACAGGGTAAGGGGTGCCCGTCTGGTTTCATCCTAATGTCCCCCGGTTCACTATACATCTTGAAGCAAAAGTCTTCGGCCCACCAGAATCCAGCACACAAAATGTAAGACCGACAATATGATTTGCGGGGGTACAAACATCAATCAAAAAGGAAAAAAAGTGTTTAGCTCGAAGGAAACGCACCCTCAAAACACCCTAAACACCTTAACAATCCAAAAATCTAACAAAAGGTAGCGACAACGATTATTGACTCGAATAACAGAGGCAATCTTCAAAAGGAATTACCCACAACAACCATCACAAAAGCACTCACCTCCTCACCAAAGCAACACCAACCCCCACTGCCTCACCACCACGCATCACCACCATCATCACTGCATCACAACAGTTCAGCAAGCACAAGAGCAAGACAGCGAGGTTGAAAGTCTCCAAGGAAAGCAGCATCTTCGCCATAACATTCCGAAGAAGCAGCCAAGGTGAATATACCCACAAACCAGTGATAAAGACAAAAACAACGCCACCAAACCACCTCACCAAGAAACAGGCAGCAACACAAACACAAATCAAGAGGAAGATGAAATCCAACAACAAAACACGGGCTGTGACATCAGTCTGAAGCAGAAATACAACCCATATGGTAAAAAGGCATCCGTCGTTGACAAGGAGAAGGCGTCTGTCGTCGGAGTAAACAACAACCAAACCAAAAAGCGACAAGACCCCACCAGCACGACGCAAAAAGGACCCAAAAAATTATGAAGGTACATGAATGACTATTACCGCCAACACGCAACATCTACGCATCAAACCCTTTCGAGCAACATCTAACGAGTCAAGACCTCACAGATGAAACAAAACTTTTAAGAAACCATATCAATGATGACTCCATGATGCACCAGTCGCACGCACAAACAACCACTTTATTAAAAACAACAAAACAAAGAAGAAGGAAAAAAAAGCACGAACAACATGCAAATAGGTCAATAGTCTAAATCCACCCAATCCATGCTCAAACAAAACTGTTGTGAATTCAATGAAAAATCACACCAATAAATACTTGATGTGTGGAGCAAGTAATAATCAAGCAACCAAACAAAGTGTATGGAAGTTATAAACAGAAGCAAAGGTAGAAAACAACGAGAGAAAGAAAGGGAGAACACCAATAATTTGTTTACAAATGAGATATCATTGGGTTACAAGAATAAGTCTCCCGTCTAAGTCTACCCAAAATCCAAATCTCTTCCCGTAACCAAGAGACTCAATCCTAATAGTGTTTCCCAAAGTAAATCAACCCTCAAACCCTAGTGTTTGTTGTCAAGAGTAGACTCTATACAAACCCTAGTTTTGTTGTTGCCTTTCTAAACCCTTGTTTCAGCCCCCTCTATCTCAAGGTTTGCTCTGATACAAAGCCTATATTTATAGTAAAAGTATCCCTCATAAAATTGGAACAAATCCAGCCCAAAATACATTATATTTTTATTTTCTGTTCCGCAAATTCGGCCACCGAATTCGCTCTTCGGCCACTGAAGAAACACGCGTCAAAAGGGCTAAAAGCTCAGTCAAATTCGGCCACCGAGCCAGTCAATTCTGCCACTGATGTTGACAACATCAGAACTCCAATTTCTTCAATTTTGAGTCACTTTCACAACAATCTCCACCTTGACTCTAAATTAGTGATGATACCAATTTAACATCAACCACCATGTTGTTTTTTCCTTTGCTTCCCACTACACCATGTAGCTCCACAAGTTTACACCTTAACCTCTTCAACCATCAGAATGCCTTCCGCCTCTTGAAGATTCTTGCTTCCAACTACGCTAGGAATTTTAGGTAGCTCTACAAGTACACACCTTAATCCTTTCAGCCATCAAAATGTCTTCCACCTTCTCGAAGGTCCTTGCAGTCCAACTACACTAGGAATTTTTGGTAGTTCCGCAAGTATCCACCATAACCTCTTAAATACGAGACATCTCCCGCTTCCTTGAAGATCTACTTGCATCCAATCACCCGTGGATTTTTAAGGTAATCCACAAGTACACACCTTAACCCCTTTAGCCATCGGAATGTCTTCCGCCTTCTCGAAGGTCCTTGCAGTCCAACTACACTAGGAATTTTAGGTAGTTCCACGAGTATTCACCATAACTTCTTCAACACAGGACATCTCCCACTTCCTTGAAGATCTCCTTGCATCCAATCACCCTTGGCTTTTTAGGGTAATCCCGCAGGCTGTGATATTCAATCTTCAACATCAGGAATGCCTTCGGTCTTCATGAAGAAATCTCTTGCTGACCACTAGAGCATAGCACCCAAGGTCCCCCATAGTCGTACCATTCCCAGTGTGTTCAACTCCACCTAAAGCTGAGCTTCCAACCTCTCAACTACCAAATGCGTACATGCCACTATGTCTTCCACTTTGAAACTCCACCTCAATAGGTAGATCACAAGTATTCTTATCACCGCCTGTCCAGGATGACCGTGAGTATTCTTACCACCGCCTCTCCTGGCTGATGTTGAGTGTTTAACATCTCTCCAGATGACCACCGCTCTACTAGGCATCACTCCCAAGGTGAGAAACATCACCGTCTTCATCCTCCAAACAACACACCATCAAAACACCTGC
Source organism: Medicago arabica (assembly GCA_946800305.1). Taxonomy (NCBI): domain Eukaryota; kingdom Viridiplantae; phylum Streptophyta; class Magnoliopsida; order Fabales; family Fabaceae; genus Medicago; species Medicago arabica. The sequence goes on from OX326966.1 coordinate 49,417,168, forward strand.
ATCCTCATAACCCTCAGAGACAATATTCTCCAAGTCATCAAGGATTCTGTTGAACTCCGCAAGTTTCTCCATGATGGTCTTTGACTCTACCATCTTGAATGAATAAAGTTGTTGCTTTAGGAATTGCCGATCAGCCAAAGACTTTGTCATATACAAATATTTCAAACTTTGACCAGATTGATGCTGCGGTTGGTTCCCTCAAAATTTTATCCATGAGGCACAAGGCAATGGCACTCCTGGCCATGTCCATCATCTCGGTATTTTCCGCTCGTGACATTGTGACCGGTAACACACCTTCACCCTTCAAAGGTTTCTCACACTTTTGATGTATTAACACTGCTTCCATCTTTACCTTACATAACCCAAAATCGTTATCTCCGGTAAACTTCTCAATATCCCACTTCGAACCTATGGTACCTGATTATCCTTTGATCCTTGCCTCACGGTGGGCGCTAATTGTGGTGAATTCGATGAAAAATCACACCAATAAATACTTGATGCGTGGAGCAAGTAATAATCAATCAACCAAACAAAGTGTATGGAAGTTATAAACACAAGCAAAGGTAGAAAACAGCGAGAGAAAGAAAGAGCGAACACAAAAGAATTTGTTTACCCAGTTCGGTCCAAAACTGACCTAATTTGGGGGAGAGAGCAGCCCTCCGTTTCACTATAATGATGAGTAACTTTACAAAAGAGATATCAATAGGTTACAAGAATAAGTCTCCCGCCTAATTCTACCCAAAGTCCCAATCTCTTCCTGTAACCAAGAGGCTCAATCCTAATAGTGTTTCCTAAGGTGAATCAACCCTCAAACCCTAGTGTTTGTTGACAAGAGAAAACTCTATACAAACCCTAGTTTTGTTGTTGCCTTTCTAAACCCTTGTTTTAGCCCCCTCTATCTCAAGATTTACTCTAATATAAAGTTTATATTTAAAATTGGAACAAATGCAACTCAAAAATACGTTTCTGTATATCACTAACACTTATGATTTGGAACAAATTTTATTTTTGTAAAGTGACTTATAATATAAAGTGAATAGAATATTAATTTGAGAATTCAATTTTGTTTAAAGAAAATTAATATTATCTTAAAATTGAAAAATATTCTCATTTTAAGATTTTTTTTTTTTTTTTACAAATGTGACACGAGATGCATGAAGGAATAGTATAATATTAATAAATACCATACTTGAGCCATGACAGCATCACCTCTTAATATTTTTCAGTTTTCACATGTGCAATTGACAGCTGAGCCATGCCAGCATCATTTCTTCAATATTTTTCAGTTTTCACAGGTGTCATTAATAAATGGAACTAACGCATAATTAGTAGTCTTCACAAGGGATTTTGGAAGATTTTGTGGGGATATTAGGTATATATTCTAATATATTTGTTTGAAGAAAGAATACCATGACATATGAACTTCTATAACAAATTATATATAACTGGGATTTAAAAAATAAACAAAAAAATAGCATGATATATGATAATATAATAATTCAATCACATTTAATTTGTTTTTAGAGAAAAACATATAAGGAGGTATGGTATCTCAATTAATTTGAGCTAAGTAGAAAGGATTTGGAGGTTATGCCATTCAAAATTCAACTCTTACTTTTATCTCATATTTGAATATTAAGTTACGTATTTATTAGGTCTATTAGTTGTTTATTAGATCTATAATCATTATATTAGTTGTTTATTAGATCTATACTTTTACTATTAGATTAATAAAAAAAGACATATTTGACTATTTAACATTTTAAGAAAAATTTGTAAATGAAGGAGAGTATGATATGTTTACTATATTATCAGTTAAAATAAATGTGCCGTTGTAACAGCCTAGTGATTTGGTATTGAGTACATTTTATGTGAGTGGTTGGGTTCGATTCTTGGTCTCCACATTTCCCCCTAAGTCATAAATAGGAAAACTAAATAAATACAAAAATGAAATATATTGAATTGAGAGTGATATATTATTATTATTAATGGGGTACAATTTTTTACAATTATAATATCACCTAGAAAATTTAAATGGTCAATTATTATGCAAATAGAACAATGAAGGGAGTATTTGCAATCTACTTGTACGTTCTAACAGAGAACTATATACTCTTATATTTTGATATTTAAATAAGTTATATATGTTGTATTTGTAATCACACAATGCTTTAACAACTTATATAAAGAAGCAAACACAACATACATGCACTAACTAAATTATTTCTTTCTCAGAAGCAGAAAGTTTCCCCTAGATACAAAAAAGCCCTTCAATTAAATCAAGTAAGTCTCACCTAACTTATATATTCTATATTTTGTTTTGACTGATCATGCATTGTTACTATTTTTATAATTTGCATCACATTACATTTTTAATCAAGAGTTAAATATGTTTTTGGTTTCCATAAATATACAAACTTTTCGTTTTAGTCCTTCTAAAATTTTCAATGAAATTGCATAAATGTGTAGAATATTGTAAAATTTTATAAGGACTAAAAGTTGAAGGAAAATTTTAGAGGCACTAAAACGTAAAGTTGGTATATTTATAGGGACCAAAAACATATTTAACCCTTTAATCAACTATTGCTCAAGTTATTCTACAGATTTCAAGAGTCTTGTTTGTGATTCATATTATGAATCTGTTCACATGGATATTTTGAGTCTTGAAAATGTGATTATTAGTCCTTTTTGTTGTTTTATGTTTTAGATATATCTTTTATATATATATATATATATATATATATATATATATATTAAATTTTATGCATCTTTTAATTATAGATGAATTTCAGGTTTAATATGTTTCAAGTTATAGGATAAATTGTTCGCATAAAAATGTGATTTTTTTTTTTTAAGTATTTGAGCAGTAAAGAAAAGCAACAAGTGATATGGAGGACTTTTGGAGCATGATTTGTGTGGATTCTTCTTGTTCTGAGATTGAAGGAAGGTCTTTATGTTTTGACATCAAGTTTCTAAAGGATCCTTCCTCATGCACCAACCATTTGTTCATCATTTGCTTTGAGCTGTTGTTGTTGATCATGTTGTCTGCTGTTATGATCCAAAAGAAGTTTTTAATTCGGAGTCCGATCAGAGTGGAAGGACATTCTAAGTTGCAACTGATTTCTTCCATAACCAACGGTTGCATTGGTTTGTTGCATTTGTGCCTAGGAATTTGGATTTTAGAAGAGAAGTTAAAGAAAAATCTCACTATTTTTCCCCTTAGTTGGTGGCTGCTAGAACTTCTTCAAGGATTCACATGGATGTTAATTGCTTTGACTACAAGTTTTCTGCTGAAAAAACTTCCAAGAACATGTTCGAGACTATTTTCTATTATTATGTTCTTTGTTTCTAGTACTTTTTGTGCTTTTTCCTTATCTTATGCATTTCAAAGCAGAGAATTGTCCCTTAGGTTAGTTTTAGATGTTTTATCATTTTTGGGAGCATTTTTGCTACTCTTTTGCACATACAAAGCGTGTACGTATGAAGACACCGACATGGAAATTGATGGAAGTCTGCATACCCCTTTAAATAGTGAGTTTAATGAGGTTGATCATGTTAGTCATGTAAGTGCAACTCAATTTTCCAAAGCAGGATTCTTAAGTTTGATGTCATTTTGGTGGTTGAATCCATTGATTAAAAGGGGTCAAGAAAAAATACTTCACGATGAGGATGTCCCAACGTTGAGAGAGTCCGACCGAGCAGAAGTATGTTATGCGATGTTTATAGATCAACTTAACAGAAAGAAGCAGAAGGAAGAATCATCATCATGGTCATTGGTTTTGCGGACAATAATTTTGTGCCATCGTAGAGAAATTTTGATATCAGGATTCTTTGCACTACTCAAGGTACTCGCACTTTCTTGTTGTCCTATCATTTTGAATGCCTTTATTTTGGTGGCCGAGGATAATGAAAGTTCCAAATATGAAAGTTATCTATTAGCCATCTCACTTTTGTTTACAAAAATTATAGAATCCTTATCCCAAAGGCAGTGGTATTTTCGCGCTAGACTTGTTGGTATGAAAGTTAAATCATTACTTGTCGCAGCCGTTTATAAGAAACAACTGAGGTTATCCAATGCTGCTAAATTGATTCACTCTGGTGGTGAGATAATGAATTATGTGAATGTGGATGCTTATAGAATTGGAGAATTACCGTTTTGGTTTCACCATACATGGACAACATTTCTCCAACTATGTATTTCATTGGTTATTATTTTTCGTGCGGTTGGGCTTGCGACAATTGCATCGTTGGTAGTGATAGTTTTGACGGCGCTATTAAATACTCCATTAGCAAAGTTACAGCATAAGTTTCTAAGCAAACTTCTTGTAGCACAAGATGAAAGGTTAAAGGCTAGTTCTGAGGCTCTCGTAAATGTTAAAGTGTTGAAGTTATATGCATGGGAAACCCATTTTAAAAATGCCATAGAAAGCCTAAGATTTTCCGAACTCAAATTCTTATCTTCTGTGCTACTACAAAAAGCATACAATGTCATTCTCTTTTGGTTTTCACCGTTCTTGATCTCTGCTGCAACATTTGCGGCATGCTACTTCTTGAATGTTCCTTTACATGCAAATAATATATTCACCTTTGTTGCAACCATACGCCTTATGCAAGATCCGATTTCCACCATCCCTGATGTCATTGGCGTGATCATTCAAGCAAACATTGCATTTTCTCGGATTGTGAAATTCCTTGAGGCACCTGAGTTGCAGAGTTCAAATTTCAAAAAGAGTCGCTTCGATGAGAAGTTGAAGGGCTCAATTTTAATCAAGTCTGCTGACTTTTCATGGGAATGTGATAAATTGAAGCCGACAATAAGAAACATAAAATTAAAGGTTAGTGTTGGTCAAAAGATTGCCATTTGTGGAGAAGTTGGCTCAGGTAAATCAACTCTCTTAGCAGCGATTCTCGGAGAAGTCCCTCATACTAAAGGAAATGTAAGATTTTACCTCTTATATAAATATACAGAAAACATTCCTAAAACCAATTTACTAATGTGTATTTTCTATGTGTTTTTTTGTTCATCGGTATTAATAATAGGTGTAACATTTTCCTTCTTAATTTACAGATCAATGTTTATGGGAAGTTTGCTTATGTTTCTCAAACAGCATGGATACAAACAGGAACAATACAAGAAAATATTTTGTTTGGATCAACAATGAATGTTCAAAGGTATCAAGAAGCGCTTCGTAAATCTTCGCTGATGAAAGACCTTGAATTGTTTCCACATGGTGATCTCACTGAAATAGGAGAGAGAGGAGTTAACTTGAGCGGGGGTCAAAAGCAACGAATTCAACTTGCTCGTGCTCTTTATCAGAATGCTGACATATATCTCTTGGATGATCCATTCAGCGCCGTTGACGCGCACACTGCAATTAATTTGTTCAATGTAATGAATTTCTCCTTTCATTAAAAACAGCAATTGTATCTTAAGCATCCTTCATTAATGGAATATTGTTTTGAAACTTCGCAGGAATATATATTGGATGGACTTACTGGAAAGACAGTTCTTCTTGTGACGCATCAAGTTGATTTTCTCCCAGCATTTGATCATGTTCTGGTAATTTCTTTGATCTCAAGGCATTAGTTTTTGTTGTTTTTTCAATGAATTCTTCTACATGCATAAGCAGTCTCTTGGAGGGTTTCGATTGATCATAAATGATTGCTGCCAAATTGTACTATTCCTTTGGCCGTAAAATTTGAATTTTACCCTCTTTTTTTTTTTTTACTTATTCTTGTGCACGATACATGATAGTACCAATTTGACTTGTTATCTAAAAATTACTAACGGACACTTCTTTATAGTTGATGTCAGATGGGAAAATCTTGCAAGCTGCTCCCTATCATGACCTACTGACCTCTAGCCAAGAATTTATGGACCTTGTCAATGCTCACAAAGAGACTGCTGGTTCCGATCGGCTTGTAAAGGTTACCTCAACCACAAGACATTCAAGTTCTGATAGAGATATTAAAAAATATTTCACGGAGGAACCTTTTAAAGCTTTAAACATCGATCAATTAATCAAGGAAGAAGAGAGGGAAAGAGGAGACACAGGGTTGAAGCCTTACTTAGAATATCTCAATCATAAAAGAGGCGTCGTGTACTTCTTGATTGGTTCTCTTTGTCACCTAATGTATGTAATTTGCCAAATATTGCAAAACTCATGGATGGCTATTAATGTCGACAATCCTCAAGTTAGCACATTGCAATTGGTTGGAATTTACTTGTTGATAGGAATTAGTTCTACTGTTTTCATGATCGTCAGAAGTCTTCTTGCTGCTCTATTGGGTTTTCAATCATCAAAATATTTATTTTCACTGCTAATGAACTCCCTTTTTCGAGCACCAATGTCGTTTTATGACTCTACACCATTAGGAAGGATACTTAGTAGGGTAAGCATATTAAACATTTTTTACCCTTAATTTAAAGTTATCATTCTTTTTGTATAATAAGTTTCAATATATGAATGATCAATTTCCTTATTTAGGTTTCATCTGATATGAGCATTGTGGATCTTGATGTTTCATTTAATCTCGCTGCTGCTGTTGGATCAACAATAAATTGCTACATGGATCTTATAATTTTAACATCAGTCAAATGGCAAGTCTTGTTTGTGTCTATACCAATGGCTTATGTTATTATACAATTACAGGTAAAGGACCAAAGCTCAAGTTTGAATAATAGACAGCCCTATTCTATGTATTTTTCATTATAAAAAATATTTTCAAAAATGCCAAGGATCAAATTTCTTAACCACTTTGTATTAGAATATCTCATGAGTATACCTTGAAAGTAAACAAGTGAATAATGTTTATTTTGTTTAATAGAGACACTACTACGCGTGTGCAAAAGAACTAATGCGGATGAATGGCACAACAAAATCATCCATAGCAAATCATGTAGCTGAAAGTGTTGCTGGAGCTATTACAATAAGGGCATTCGAGGAAGAAGATCGTTTTTTCAACAAGAATCTTGATTTGATTGATGTCAATGCGAGTGCTTTATTCCACAGTTTTGCATCAAATGAGTGGTTGGTCCAACGGGTAGAAACAGCGTATGCAGTTGTTCTTGCCTCTGCGGCACTTTGCATTGCAATGCTTCCATTTGGGACTTTAACATCTGGTGAGACAGTAAATATTGTCAACATTTGATTTAAATATGTTTTTGGTCCACAAAAATATAATGTTTCTTGCCTTTAGTCCCTATAAATTTTTTGTTATTGATTTTCATCTCTCGAATTTGTTCATATTGGAACTGATCCTTGTAATATTTGTTCAATATTTATTTTAGACCTTTAGTGGCTCATATTGGCGGGACTAATATCAAATATTCTACAATATTACATGGACCAATTTCAACATGAATAAGTTTTGAAGGGTGTAAAACCATAAGGACTAAAACCAACTTTGTTTGATTCTCTAATGGTCATGCAAATCATATGATTCTACAATATTACTTTTTCAGGATTCATCGGTATGGTCCTTTCCTACGGCCTTTCATTAAACGGTTCCTTAGTATACTCAATTCAAAGCCAATGCATTGTAGCAAATTATATAGTATCTATTGAGAGGATAAATCAATACACTCATATACCAAGTGAGGCCCAACAAGTGATTGAAGGAAATCGTCCTCCAGTTAATTGGCCAGCTGCAGGCAAAGTAGAAATACACGATTTGCAGGTATTTGTTAGTATTTTAATAATTTGCATCATTATGCTTAGAAAAGAAAAGTGATATAAAATGCATGAAATAATTTGTTTGTTTTTATACGATGTCAGATACGATATAGGCCTACTGGACCACTTGTACTTCATGGTATAAATTGCACATTCGAAGGAGGACACAAGATTGGTATTGTTGGAAGAACGGGCAGCGGGAAATCAACTCTGATAGGTGCTTTGTTTCGACTTGTGGAGCCGGAGGGAGGCAGAATTATAATTGATGGAATAAACATATCGTCTATTGGCCTTCATGACTTGAGGTCAAGTTTAAGTATTATACCTCAGGATCCTACCCTTTTTATTGGGACAGTTAGATATAACTTGGATCCTTTATCTCAACATTTTGATCAAGAAATATGGGAGGTAATTATGATTTCTACATTCTAGTTATATTTGATTTTTATATAGATTAGTCTATAAAGTTTCAGTTCAATGACAAGAGTTTGATATTGTAACTTGCGTGTGAAGGTTCTTCAAAAGTGTCATTTGCGAGAAATTGTCAAAGATAAAGAAGGCTTAGATTCATCAGGTATACTGTTTCTACTTCAACATTTCAATTTTGCATTTTAATTTTGTTAAGAACGTATTTTGAGAGGATCTGAATTGCATGTAGTCCTACAATCAGACGATTTGTGACCGTCAGATGAAAATTAGACAATCTAGATTTAAAGCTTGTTTTTTAAATTTAAAAATATATGATAGAATCGGATGTAAATTTGGATCGTTTGATCTTCATGAGACGGTCATACATTGTCTGACTGTAAGACTTCATGGAATGTTGACCGCATGCAATCCAGATCCGTTTTCTTGTTCAACATTTCGATGCTACAATTTAATTTTTTGTAAGAACATCTTTTGAGTATGTATTAAATTGTTATGCAGTTGTTGAAGATGGATCGAATTGGAGCATTGGACAAAAGCAATTATTCTGTTTGGGGCGTGCTCTTTTGAGGCGAAGTAGGATATTAGTCTTGGATGAAGCAACTGCATCAATTGATAATTCAACTGATATGATTCTTCAAAAAACCATTAGAACTGAGTTTGCAGATTGTACTGTGATCACGGTAGCACACAGGATACCAACTGTGATGGATTGCAATATGGTTCTTGTCATCAACGATGGTACGTTTTTATTGAATGTCGGGTAATGATTAATCATTAATCGATACTAACATTTTAATTTTGCATTCTTGAGTAATTAGAAATATATCCATATGGTTTTTCTTTCAAAAAATGTTCAAAGTTCTTGAATGAATGAAAATTATCATTTTTCGATCGTCAAATTAATCCTATAGGTACCTAATGGGAAGATTAATGTGAATTACAAACTATACATTCAAGAGTTTTGAGCATAATTTCAATTATAAAGAATTAATTTGATTGAGAATATGTTTTTTAGGTATTCATTTGATTTTTTATTAATTGATGAGTGCATTTAGTAATTTAATTGAATAGACGGTTTTTTCATACTATTCCATAATCTTTTTCTATTATGTGGATAATTAAGTAATCATACTTACATAAAGAATAGTTTTGTGGCACAAAATGTGAGCATTATATGTCAGATATAAACTCTTACAATGCATAATATATGTAAGGTCCGGGTTTAAACCCCGACCATCACAAAAAAATACTCTTAAGATAAACAATAGGAAAAAATAACATGATTATTTGTGTTTTCTATTATAAAAAAATAAATAAATGTATGATTGTGTTTACAGGAAAATTGGGTGAGTATGATGAGCCAATGAAGTTGATGAAGAGAGAAACATCGTTGTTTGGAAACCTTGTAAAAGAATATTGGTCTCATTTTCAGTCGGTAGATTCACATTGAAGAATGATCTTGTGTTTTATGGTAATATTTTAGATGTGGGTGAATTGGTCCATAAAATTTAGTTATCTTATGAATATTGGTTTTTCAGGTGACACTCCGGTTCCCCTTGTTCACAATATGAGTCGGTGGTGGAACTTGTTCTCTGCTGGTGCCGATAGTCTTTCTGTGTAAGGGTCTATTTGGGTGCCTTTGAGTGGGTTTTAGGTAATGTAAGCTTGGTTTATTCTTCATGTGTTTTGGGCACTAGGAGGGAGAGAGGTTTCTTCTATTTTTGTCGATGTTGTTAGTGTTTGATTGTGTGATGTTGCGGGCGTTTTTCCAAATTTTAAGGAGTTGTAGGTCACTTATGATGATCCGTTAAAAAAATAACGACATATTGAAGCCAAGAGTGACTTTTGTACCATCAATTATTTTTTTTATTTATGATTTTCTCGCAAAAGTATTTTTTTTTCTCACTTTTGTCACTTAAATTTTTCTTTTTCCTATTTGGGTACCTTAGAAGGGAGAGAACCTTGATGCAACCGTAAAGTTATTGTTACGTGACTGAAAGGTCACAACTTTTTTCTTTAAGAAACCAGAGTAAAATATGAAAAATAACCTTAAAAGACCAATAATGTAATTTAATCAAAAACTAACTTTTTCTCGGTAATAGATTACAGGAATTTAACTAATTTAGGTAGGATTGCTTCAGTTAAGTATCCTTTATGGCTAGAGAGTGGAGTTCTCTTCCATGTAGAGAATACTTATGCGGATGACAAAGTTGACAACTTTTGTAAAATTAGAACAACATCAAAATGTCTTAAAGATAGTGACCTAAAGCGTGACTCAGTTTAGAAATATGACAATGTTCACAATTTAGAACAACAATTAATGATAATGTATAAAACTAAAATGATTATGAATGAGTTGAAATTCATAAGCAAATGATGACCCAACAAAGTGTCATATACCGACATTGTTTAGTTGCTAATTAAAAGTTGAGGGAAGCCTCAAAATTGGGATTTCATTCAGGATTTTTAACTCCAATTCTTGCAAACTCTTTAACAAGGCTTTTCATGCATGCACTTAACCAATTCTTATTAAAACCATTTAATCAACTTTTGTCACCCTTATCCACAACCTAAACACTACTTTTTACTAAAGTCCCTGCTCGAGCGCCTTCCATGTATGCCTTGCATGCCCGCATAATATCATGAGCTCGACTGACGAAATGATCCACAATCATGACCTCGTCTAACGAAATGGTCTCGAACTAGAAACCCTAGAGAGGTACTCCCACTCTTCACTATTCACACAAACAAAAATGCCCCGTGCCTCTCCCCTTTGCGGCTACGTATGGTCGTCACATTTGGTCACAATCTCTTGTTCTACTTTCAAACCCATAGGTATGTATCACTCTTCCATCATTGGTAGTTCCCAATTTTCTGTGTTTCCAACTCTAGATTGTTTATCCTCCGATATCGTGCTTCATTTACATGCAATTTCTATCAAAGTCTATAATTTTATATATACGAGAATCATGATACAAACGTTTTTGTGATTGTGAGTTCTTTTAAACCTATTATGACATTGTGATGAATATTTTAGAATAACTCATTCAGTTGATGATTGATCCACAACATGAATTTAATTCCCTCTCATTTTGATAAAGGTATGCATATGTCTTAATGACCTCGCTTATGTTATTTCGCAGAGTATTAGTCCATGTCTCCAAACAATAATGACCGTCCTTTCATCTATGGTATGTTTCATCTTTTTAGACTTATTTAATTTTCTTAATGATACCTCAGATAAATCAATGAGAAAATGACACTTAAGTATTATAATTTTTCCTTTTTTTTCTTCCTGAATTCTAAATTAAAAGAAATAACACGATGGTGACGATTAAGAAGTATAAGGAAATAATATTTGTCACCTTTTGGAAGTTTTATTTGGAGAATGATATGGATTCTCCTTCCGATAAAGGCAAATTGTATTGTACTTGTTTTACCATATTATCATATTAAACTTGTCTCTTTTCGAATCCATATTATCAGAAGGAGACAAGTTTAATATGATAATATGGTGAAAAATCACAATACAATATACATATATCAGAAGGAGAGAATCTATGTCATTCTTCTAATAAAATTTCTGAACAGTGACAAGTATTTTCTCATTTCACTTCTTAATCGTATTATCATGTTATTTCTGTTAAGACAAAATTTGGGAAGAAAAAAATGGAAAATAATAATATTTTAGTGTCATTTTCTCATTGATTTAAACAAGTTGAAAAAACGAAACATACATTGCAGATAAAATGATAATCATTATTATTTGGATCACATGGGCTAATAATCTGCAAAATAACATAAGCAAGGTCGTTAAGGCACGAATGTAAAAACATTTTTACATTCGATGCTTAGATTTACAATTGTCTTTGTTTTCATTTTAATTATATATATGGTATTTTTTATTTTGGTGTAAGCATGTTGTTTTTAGAAACATGTCTTAATGGCCTTGCTTATGTTATTTCGCAGAGTATAAGTCCATGTCTCCGAACAATAACGATCGTCGTTTCATCTACAAGTTATGTTTCATCTTTTTAGACTTATTTACTATGTTAAATGATAGCTCAGATAAATCAATGAGAAAATAAAACTTAAGTATTATAATTTTTCCTTTTTTTATTTTCATCCTGGACTTTAGATTAAAAGAAATAACATGATGGGGACGATTTGGAAGTGGAAGGGTATAATTCTTGTCATCATTCAGAATTTTTATTTGAAGAATGACATGAATTATGCTTCTGATAAATGCAAATTGTATTGTGCTTTCACCATAATATCACATCAAACTTGTCTCCTTCTAATAATAATGTATTCGGAGATAAGTTTAATAAGATAACATGGTGAAAAAGCACAATACAATTTACATTTATGAGAAGGAGAGTTCATGTCATTCTTCAAATAAAACTTCCGAATGATGACAAGTATTATCCTCTTCCACTTCTTAATCGTACCATCATGTTATATCTTTTAAGCCAAAATTTGGAAAGAAAAAAAAATGAAAAATTATAATATTTTAGTTTATTTGAGGTATCATTAAGCAAAGTAAATAAGTCAAAAAACGAAACATACAATGCAGATAAAACAATAGTCATTATTATTTGGGCACGTGCACTAATACTCTGTAAAATAACATAATCGAGGTCGTTAAGGCACGATTGTAAAAACATTTTTCCATTCGATGCTTAGATTTAGAATTATCTTTGCTTACATTTTTATTATATATGTTATTGTTTATTTTGTTGCAAGCGTATTGTTTTTAGAATCGTGTCTCAAAGATAGCTTATGTTATTTCGCAGAGTATATGTCCATGTCTCCAAACAATAATGATCGTCGTTTCATCTACAAGGTATGTTTAATCTTTTTAGATTTATTTACTTTGATGAACGATATCTCAAATAAATAAATGACAAAATGACATTTAAGTACTATAAATTTTTATTTTTTTTTCTTCCAAGATTTTAGATTAAAAGAAATAACAAGATGGTGACGATTAAGAAGTGGAAGGGAATAAAACTTGTCACCACTCGGAAATTTTATTTGAAAAATGACATGGGTTCTCCTTCTGATAAAGGCAAATTGTATTGTGCGTTTTCACCATATTATCATAATAAACTTGTCTCTTCAAGTTTAATATGATAATATGGTGAAAACTCACAATACAATTTACATTTATAAGAAGGAGAATTCATGTCATTCTTCAAATAAAATTTGACAAGTATTATCTTGTCCACTTCTTAATCGTCATCATCGTGTTATTTCTTTTAAGAAAAAATTTGGGAAGAAAAATGACAAATAATGATTGTTTAGTGTCATTATCTAATTGATTTATTTGAGGTATTCTTAAGCAAAGAAAACAAGTCGAAAAAACGAAACATACAATGCAAATAAAATGATGGTCATTATTATTTTTGGACACGTGGAATAATACTTGTGTCCTAATGACCTTGCTTCTGTTATTTCGCCCATGTCTCTGAAAAATAATGACCGTCGTTTCATCTACAAGGTGTGTTTCATCCTTTAGACTTATTTACTTTGTTGAATGATACCTCAGATAAATCAATGAGAAAATGACACTTAAGTATTATAATTTTTCCTTTTTTTTTTCATCGTGGATTTTAGATTAAAAGAAATAACACGATGGTGACGATTAAGAAGTGGAATGAGATAATACTTGTCACCATTCATAAGTTTTATTTGAAGAGTAACATGGATTCTCTTTCTGATAAAGGAAAATTGTATTGTGCTTTTTTCACACTACAATTTACATTTATCAGAAGGAGACCCCATGTCATTATTCAAATAAAATTTTCGAATGGTGACAAGTATTATCCCCTTCACTTCTTAATCATACCATCGTGTTATTTCTTTTAACCCAAAATTTGGAAAGAAAAAAAAATGAAAAATTATAATATTTTAGTGTCATTCTCTTATTGATTTATCTGAATTATCATTAAGCGAAGTAAACAAGTCGAAAAAACGAAACATACATGCCAGATAAAAGGATGTCATTATTATTCGAACACATGGACTAGTACTCTGCAAAATAATATAAGTGAGGTTATTTCTAATGATATGCCTACAACAAGATAAACAATACCTCTAATGATATTTCTATTTCTAAACCTCGAATGAAAATAAATCAAAAACAAAGAATGCATAATTTGTATTTTTGACGTTTGATTTATGCATACCTTTATCAAAGCGAGAGATAATTCAATTCCTGAATTTGATCAATTCATCGGTTGAATGGATTATTCTAAAATATTGATCATAATGCCATAATATTGCATGCATAGTAGTTATATCATTATTTTCCTCTCACCTTTGAAAGTGGACATGTATCTGCATCAAAACACAATACAAGCGGACCTTCGTTGATGTTGTACAGTTTGGTTACCCCGGCTGTTAGTCCATGCTCGAGTCTCATAAGGTCATGGACCTTCTGAAGGTTTTGGTTTGCAGCCTTGACATCCCAATCACAAAGTGATGACCGCTTGTATTTTTCTGTCAGAAATGGACTTTTCTTCCCCATTTTCTCCAAGTAATTAATCTGCACAATAAAAACATGCACATACATAAATTAAAAATCCACCATTTACTTGTTTATATATATATATATATATATATATATATATATATATATATATAATGATCACCATTAGGAAGTGGAAGTCCGCTAATGGATTTGCAACTTCCGGAGTATGAAGGCCCTCTTTCATATACTCAAGAACATGTGAGCACCAATTATAAGATGATACCCCAGCTGGATCTTCTAATATGTGCACATATTGGAGAGATACAAAGCTACTATTAGTCGGGCACAAAATTTTGTGAATGATAAAACAAATTGCACCCTTCACCCAAACTTTTGGTTTCTTTAGTGTCTTCAATATTATCTCCAAATCTGTCACCCTCACAGAAGCTGAATAATTTCCATTCAGTCCCAACTCTTTCCTCAATCTCTTTATTGCTTCCTCAGAGCAGAGATCAACGTTAATCTGCTTCCATTCCATTGGGAGCTCATACACCCTATGTACATCTTCCTCTTTCAATGGAAGCACCTCGGTCTTGCTTAATACAATGCACATGTTCTTTTTGTCAAAGTTTCTAACAACCCAATCCACAAAGAATGTGTGGACTCTTTTCCAGTTGCAGATATGCAACAATCCTCCAAAGCCACTGTCATTCAATTCATCAATTATATTCTGTTTTCCATTTACTGAATTCATAAGCTCATATACCTTAGGTATGCTCATCTTGTGCCTTAGTCTTTGCTTGACATTATCATCATCTGAATTTCCTTCATCAGAATCTTGTGCAACATGTTGCTGTTTCCTCTCTCTCCATTTGTGTTAGCCCAATACTGAATGATGGCAACGTCTCTAGCTTTTTAGTTTTTTTCACCTGCATGATCAAAGAAAACCATAAAATACATCTAATGGTTTGAACAATGGTTTTGGCATAGTTTTTAAAGTTTAACAATGTTCTAACAAAGTGCATTGTTGTGTATAATGTCATTTTACAACTTAGATTCAGAAAATTAAATCAAAGCAAATCAACCCTCTGAAACCATTTCCACAGCAAAATGGTTTCAGAGTAAAACTTGCAAAAACCATTAACATAACACATTAGTTTTGGCATAATTTTTAAACAAAACATACTATAATAAGCACATTAAAACACTCTGAAACCATTTATTTGAGTTGATTTTCCCCAATTCGAAATTAAAATCTCAATTTAGGGTTACACAGATGCAATTAGTTTTAAACTAAACAAAAACCATTGTAATTACTAACAGAAACACTCTGTAATTACATTGTAAACAAAAACCATTGTAATAGCACAAGATAAGTTCAAACCTGTTTTGCTTTCACCATTTTGAAGTTTTGTTGAGTTTCAATGGTGAAATGTTGAAGATGCTTGCGCGAAGATGATGGAAATGCGGTGTTGATGATTGTGCGAAGATGACGCAAATGCGGTGGTGAATGACGGTGTTGTTGACGGTGAACGGCGACGGTGAACGACGGCGGGAATTGGTGGGAGTTGAGCGAGCGGAGCGGTGAATGGTGATGAATTTGTTAACGAATGAAAATTAATTTGTTTTGTGAAGTTGGTTTCGTTTGGGGGGTGTACGAAGCATTTTTGTTGGGCTGACTGTTAATGGGTTTGGACTTATGCATGGTGCATAAGGATTCCTTATGCATGATAACCACACCTAGTGTCAACAAGAGACAATGATGTAATGTGAAGATCACGCGCAGCTGCAAGGGAGAGGCGGGGAGCATTTTTGTTTGTGTGGACTGTGGAGAGAGAGAGTAGTTCTCTAGGGTTTCTTGACAAAGTCCTCTAAAACTTGAAACAAACCTTTAGAGGGTATCTTAATTTATAGATACCTGCTCGTTAAGCCTAGACCTTGCATGGAAACTAGAACCCATAGAGTTGTGGAATCCATTTTTCCGTTGCATTACTCCAATGAGTGTGAAGTATACTAAGCATATATAACCATGTTGAATTATTTGACTCTCTACTCTTGATCGAGAGCGGCTTGCTGCCATAAAAGAAATAGTCAAAGAAACGATGAGATTGAACATAAATACCATAAATTTGTTGATCTCTATGGTATTCAGACTACAATATTCTTAGTTATTTATTTATTTATAAAATTATAATTTCTAAATTCCAATTTCAAAATAAATATTTAGACACAACTTAGGAAAAGACTTAGTAAGATTTCCATATATATATATATATATATATATATATATATATATATATATAAATTCCAATTTCAAAATAAATATTTAGACACAACTTAGGAAATGACTTAGTAAGATTTCCATATATATATATATATATATATATATATATATATATATATATATATATATATATATATATATATATATATCATGAAAAATACCAAGAACATTTGGATATGCAGTAACCATACCTACAATTTCAAAAGCAATGACAAAGTTTCATGTCTATAAACAAATGATTGGATAATGCAAGACTATCAATACCTATATTTCTATTGCTCCTATAAACTGAGAAAAAGAAAAGAAGATATGCTAGGTTGACTCACCACTAACAAAACAATTGTTTGTGATAACCCACTTGGGTTGATCCGGTGGTATTGGCTTGGGACCTGGGAGTGTGCTCCTCCTTATTAGTTTCGATTCCCTCCGGTGCCAAGTTAGATGGGGTAGTTTAGCTTCTTAAAAAAAAAAAGAAATTACTGGTGATTTTCTTATTGGGAGATGCCGACTGAAGATTGGATTGTTGAAGGAGAATGTAATGTGCAATATTTGGGATGAAACTGAAATAATAATGAGATTAATAAATTGTAAACAATTGGAATTGAAACTGACACAATGAAGAAACAGTGAAGAATTGGAATTGAAACTGCCAAGCTAATATAATGAGAATGAGAAACTGTACTAATGAAGTTAATAGAATGTCAACCGGATGTGATTTGCAAATTTAACTATGTAGCACATATAATTGAGGGTCTATCTATTTAATAATAATAAAATGAAAAATTCTATGGTGAAGTCATGAGAATGACTTTTCTGGTGAAGTTAACACTATAGTATCAAAAGTTTAGTGAATAACACCTCACTCTTTGTACAGTGGCATCAAAAGTTCAATTCTTATAATATCATCAATTCATCAGATTAACAAGACTACACTTAATCTAATTTTATCCTACCTTGTTTTAGGTGTAACATCCTACAAAGTGTAACACTCAAGACTGTCACATAATATCATTAACTCTGTTTGCATGTTAAAGACGTCAACAATAAAATAGTACTCGGAAGTCTAAGATGTTGTAAGCATTACTAGATGAATTACTATTGATCATTATTCATTAATCAACAATTTAAAAATGAATCAAACATTAAAATCAAAATTAACTTTTTCAAAAAAGTCAGTTTCCTAACTGCACCGTAGAAGCTCCCTAATAAAATAGATAGATAGATGGATGGATAATAATAATAGATGTGAATATTACAAGCTATTTTATAACAGAAATTCTAAACAAACTAACCCAGCAAACCATCCTCCAAAATCTTCCACTATTTCTGGATCATTTTAGCCCACTTCTTTGTACGCTGATCAAGAAATAGGTTCATCTTAATCTGATATAAATAAATAAGATAAGAGCATAAACAAAGTGTGTCTTTGAAAGTATAAAATATATAAAGTTAACGGCTTCATCGAGGAATTTTCACGAATATGGTGATGGTTAGAAGTGTCACTAAAAGTGTGTCGAATTGCTGACAACTTTGGAATTTCCTCGTAATTTCACATTTGAAATTTGCATGGCATGAGCTGCAACTGCTACCTTTTTTATCATCACTTTTAAATTTGGTGGCAGCCAATTTCTTGCCTGCATGTAGAAGCTTCATCATTGGATTTGGATTGTCAACCAAACGTGGAAATATTTCGACAAACAATTAGACTTGGATGCTTCTACTCCTAATGAATGATTCAAACCACAATCAGTGCACTATGATGCAACTGATTCAACTTGAGAAAATAATTGAGAAGAAGACAACACTGTTTTAGAAGAGTGGTCAACATGATTGATTTCAATTTGAAAATCAGACTACCCCGCTTCTTGATTCTTGGATTTTGAGACCTCTAACGACCAAGAAGGATTAGAGGATTCCGTGGCATGATTATTTTTAGCATATATAATCCTTCATATGACACATATTCTTGGTAGAATCGCCGATTCAATAGCTGATTGTTACAGATCAATGTAAATGTTTCCGTGCTCTTGAAGCTAGAGCATCTATTTTTGAAACTATTCATTGCTACCATGATTGTTATCGCGATCTTGAATACTTGAAGATAAAATACAACATGATTTTTCTTGATCGCAAACTCTCTAGCCCTATATGGAAACCCAACAATGTTCGATTCCTAAGAAGGTTGGCACCATAACCGCGAAAATTGAATAGCTGAAACGAAAAAAATGACCAATGCTGAAATGTTTAATGTGGATTACTATGCTTTGATTGGGTTGCCATGTGAATGTGATCGATCAGAATTGGAGAGGTCTCACACGTTTGCTTGATTTGAGGCATAAACAAGAGACATATATAGTTTCATCGATTTGAACTTACTAATAATGAACAAGATGTTTAGCTAGCTAGGGATAGATTAAGGGTATTAGGTGATTTTTTGTAGAAATTGCTTGAGAAAGGGTATTCAAATTTTATGAATACAATTATGGAAGAAGACGTCGAGAAATGAATGAAATGGTTTTGTAGTTACAACAAACTTTTGTAGATGCAAATTTACATGTACATTTACATCAGCAAAAATTTGTTGCAAGTAAAAAACAATTTCTTCCATTTCTCTACTTCTTCTTCAATACTTGTACTCATAACACTTGAATACTCCTTTTTTAAGCACTTTATACAACAAATCAACATGCATCTTCACTGTATCCTTAATTGACTAAACATCCCGATCATATATCATCAAGTTTAAAACGTTTGCTGAAACTTGTCGATGTCTCCAATTTTTGCCTCAGATCAAGCAAATAGTACGTCCTCTCCAATTCTGATCGAACACACCCACGTGGAAACCCAATCAAAACATGGTAATCCACGTTAAACATTTCAGCATTGATCATTTTTTGTTTCAGATGTTCACTTTTTGCAGTTATGGTGTCAACCTTCGCAGGAATCTCATTATAGCAAACATTGTAGGGTTTCTATACAAGTGTTTAAGATCGTGACAAAGATGATAGTAGAAATGAAAAGTTTAAAAATTTGATGCTCAAGCAGTACATGGAAACATTTGGGGCCATTGACAATGTTCTTTTACAACCAAATTAAATCAACAACTCTACCAAACATGTGTGTCATATGAAGGACTACTTTCAAACATATATAATCCTACACATCATGAGAAGAATTCCAAGCAAAGTGATAAAGAAATATTTACAAGTTATAAGAGATAATATTATCAATCTAATACAAGAAATGACAAATAACATGTTATACAAACCAGAACTTGATGAGTGGCTTCAATTGCCTTCCCCTTGTTACCTTTGCTAACTTTTTCACCGATTATTACTAAACCATCCGAGTCATTATCATCTTCGCAAAATGGCCTAAAAAATTAAATACAATAATTATATGCTATGAAATAACACTCATTGATGAAATATGAAGTATGGTTATTTCAAAAGAAACTATTGTTTTCAAATAGAAACAATCAACTGTAGGCATGTATTGTCTTATTTGAAATTGCCTACTAATATAAGCTCTTGTGAGAGCGTTTGGAAGAACTTATTCAAACAGTTTATGATATGTTCATAAAAAAATTTCAACTTATTTTCATAAACTCTCCAAAATAGCTTATCAAAAACAATTTTAGCCAATACAAAACAATTTAACCTTATTTTGAGTATGTGTTGCACCTTTATTGATGAAAAAAGATTAATTTTTAAAATGACATATTCTCTTTTAGAAGTTCTAATCTATTTGCTGCAAATTTTCAAATGAAAAAAAAAAAAAAAATTAGATTCGAAAAAAGATAATCGAAAAACATTCAAATGTAAAATTGTTTTGCGCAGCTTCTCTAACAAATGATATTTTATTTTTTTCCAATTTTTTTTTTTTCATTATAGTAAACAGAACTATAAATCTCTAAAATTAATCTCTAGAATATTAACTATCAATTCCTTATTTATAATCTGTGTAAATAGTATACATAATAAGAACTTATTTATTTATTTCTGAAAGAATAAGCGCCTATACCATAAGTTACAATTTTTTTTTGGAGGAAAATATAAGTTACAAATTAATTCTATCATCCAATAAGACCTATGTTACCCCAAAATCCTTATATTCAATCATCCTGCAAACCTAAATAAAGTCTTTTATTTTGTTTGAAAACTCGGTATCGACTACCAATGGAAATTTTTGGCAGTCAAAGAGATTCAAACTAGAGACCTAAGTTCCAGCAATCACCATAATAATGAAATTAAAGAAGAGTGGAAGTAAAACTCAAAAGCAATGAAAATAGAAGCATGAATGCATACACGTTTAAGCTTTTGATGGGATGAATCTCGACGATGTTATCTTCATCCATTTGAAACTGTTGCTACCACCGTTCTTCTCAAAGTCGCTTGATTAGGGTTTCATTTGAAAAAACCTATCAAAACATATAAACTCAAATTTAAACTATTGTTCAATCAAAGTGCTTATGTAATTACCCAGATCAGCATTCACTACTTGAAAATTATTTTACGGAAATAATAATATAATTACCCAGATTGTTCTCTCCCATATCTTACCAGTTACCACACGCATATATGGAACTAGCATCTAAAAAAGAGAAATATATAATAATCAATATTCTTTACTATATAATAATCAACTAGAATTCTTTAAAAAAAAAATTAATCATCATGAATTGAAAAGGAATGAAAACACATAAAGAGAGATTGTGAAGGGAAAACGGTAAGCAAACCCTAGAGAGACAAGTATATATATAAGGAAAGGAGCAACCAACAGAATGAATAGTTACGTGGGCTAAATGAAATTGTAGAGCCCAAGCCCAAGCCTAAGAATTTCTTTCAGGTCCCCTCAATATCTATTAGACCCCCGGAAATTCTATTACATCTCAATGATACGTCCCAAAAGGTTTTCGAGTTATCTCCCACAAAACTGTTTTACCACTAATATATGTGTCCGGTATATACATCCTGGAGGCTCCGGGAGATATATCCCGGAGGACTAAAATATATTCCACTTGAATTAAATAGTGAGTTAGCTTGTTTCGGATGCTCGATTAAATTGATTAAACCGAGCAATTGAAATTGATTTTTGAAACATTGTGTGGAATATCCCTTTGTTTGGTCAATAATTTTGTATATTTATGCAATCTCCGATTTAAATAATGTTGTATGTGACTCAAAATATTATTGGTGAGTTTTATACGAATTCAAAACAACTGGCCTAGCCTCACCGTCGGGATATTGGAACAAAACATTAAGCGAGAACCATGGATACCAAGTGTGAAATTGAGAAATTCTCTAGAGACAACAATTGTTGGGAAGAGGAATAAGGTGGTTGAAAACAGCGACACTTGCAAGTTGACTTTCATGTACAAAGGGTGATCATCTGAGAGACATTAAACATTCAACATCAGTCGGGGGAGGAGGTGCTAAGAATACTCATGATCATCCTAGGAGGTGAAAATTTTATAACTCTTTCAATCTTTATTTCTTTCGTTTACAGTTTGCTCTTCATTTGTTATTATTTAATTTCATGAACACATTCATGCAATTCTTTATGTTTATTTATGTTAGGATTATGATACTTTCAATTGAACCATAAGATTTAGAGTGTGAATAAGTTTATTTTATATGAATGGTGTTTGCTTGTTTTCAAATCTTTTATTGTATGCATGAATGATGTTAAGCTCTGAACATCCAAGGTTTGAGTGGAATCATCAACAAATGCATGGTAATGATAGCAAAGAAAGGGTCAACTCTATGAGATAGAAAGGGTCACGGAATATTTTTTGAATTGAGTACAACTATTTCATCAAATATAGCCTTCTCTATGAGATAGCGAGCATTTGACAATTCATCTGAGCCAAAATGACAAAACATGCATCAATTCAGAACTACTAGATTCACTAGGCGAGCCTATTTTAGTTCATAGTTGATCCATAAACAAATTCAGCATTCAAACTGATCTCATGTTGAGCCTATAAAATGAGAGAAAAATAAATTAAACAACAAGGAGGGGATGAAGAAGGAGAGAACTGAAAATATATATAGTGATATAAGAGACGTAGAGAGGCTGAAAAGAGTAGGAACATAGCCGAAAAACAAAGACAAAGGAGGAGATAAAAGATGTAGAAACATAGGGAGAAAGCACTCTCATTTTACAAAAGGTGAAAGAGATTGTGAAAACCTTTGGAATTATGTTGCTTGTAGCTAAAAAAAATTACCTCGTCAAGCCACAAGAACTTTCCTTATCAAATTAAGAATATAGAGTATAGGCCTTGGAGTTAGGAACTACAAAAGAAGCAATAAGTTAAATGGAGAAAGAGATTGCGGAAAACCTTTGGAATTTAACTTAGTAGCTTAGCTTGTGGAATAAGAAAAAGCACATTTTGGCAGAAAGTTGAATTATGCATGTTTCCTCTAGTTTCCATGCTTGATTCTGAAAACTGTGAAATATAGAAGTTGCTATGTTGAAATGTGTCTCAAAATTGATGTTGAAGACTGGAAAAATCGTGACACGTTTGGATGAGATTGTGACACAATTTTTGGAGTGTTGATTGGAGGTTGTCGTTGGAAAAATCTTGGGATGGTGTAGAGGCAATGTGGCACGGTGCAGGAGAAAAGATCAAGTATTGTATTGTTACCAACTCCAACGTGACACAATGGGTTGGCAATGTGGCACGATGCCGCGGGGTCTGAGCATTATTTATGCTTCATTCTTCATGTTTTCGGTAAAGTTTCAAGAGAGAGAAACTTGATAAATCAAAGGAGGTAACTTTAGAGTTATGGGTCTGGACCGTCAATAATTTTCTAATTGGCTAAAGAGACCTTCAGAAAGGCTTTAAGACCTTTCCTAAATGCCTCGCCGTCCAACAGCAGGTTCTTAGGCCCATAAGGCCTCTAAACCGCCTTAGCCGCCTCTGGAAGCATCTAGAACCCGTCGAATATACTAAAATACCCCTGTGGCTTGGAGACCAAGCCACCAAAACCCAAGCCCACAGCAGGCTATAAATAAATACTACCTTGAGAGCACTCTCAAGGCATCCAATAATCAGTTTAAACCCTAATAGACAACACAAACCCTAGTATTCATTACTCGTACTTTTTTGCAAGTACAGTTGGCGCCGTCTGTGGGAACCGGTAAAACTGACCCGGGCCACACCTAATCGCCTCCACTTCATGGCCTTTCTGCTCCGCCGACGCCGCCGAGGAATATAGCAAAGGCAGCCCTTGTCGTCTGATCGCCTAAGCACCGGTGGTCGGAAAGGTCGTGATATGTCAGGTCATACTTTTCTAACTTTGTCATTCTCTGTTAATCCTTTTTGTCGAAATCCTCAAATTTACGTAAGATTATATCCTTTCGGTACCTTTCTTTCTGTTCATCGTCTGTGTAATATGTATATGATTTGGCTGGCTTTGATATCTATATTTCTAGTTATATTACGTTTTCGATTTTAATATATCTGAATTCCTTGGAGTGATGCGATTTAAACTCAGTTTTGGCATATTAAAGCAAACCAACATGATTTTGTTTTCTGTGATGTGATTTGGCTTGATATATATGCACCGCAGCCTCCAAAAAAAAAAACTGTAGCATGCTTAGCTGTCAATTTGTGTTTAAACTTTTGTTACCAATTATGCTTAGCTGCTCATTAAACTTTTATTATCAAATCTACTTATGGGGTTCTAAATAAGCAAAATAGTCAGACATCATGCTTAAAAATATACCTATCAGGAGAAGGAATTTGTTGTTATGTTTCAGGCGAATAGAATCTACAAAGAATTGAGTAGGAGCTTAACAGAATGGCGAAAAGAAAAAGGATACATGGATCACAATCGGCGACACCTTAATTCAGAGTATTAACGACCAGGTCTTAATATTTAGAGGATGACATATTCTCTCGAAGCGATTCTCCCACCTTGAAGCAATTCTCTTTCAAAGGAATATGAGGTTCTATATTTTTTGAGAAAATATACTGTTTGATTTGAAGAAATTTTATTGTTGAATATATTTTGAGTGAATATACTGTTTGATATTGCTAAATATATTTTGAGAAAATATACTGTTTGATTTGAAGAGATTTTTATTGTTGAATATATTTTGAGAAAATATACTACTTGATATTTGAAGAGATTTTATTGTTGAATATACTTTGAGAAAATATATTATTTGATTTGAAGAAAGTTTATCGCCTTATATATTTTGAGAAAATATACTATTTGATTTGAAGAAAATTTCTCGCCCGATATATTTTGAGAAAATATATCTACACTTTTAGATTTGAAGAAAATTTTATGTTCAATATATTTGAGACAATATATTTTCACTTATTGATTCGAAGAAAATTCTTGCCCAATATATTTTGAGAAAATATATTTCACAACCTTAATTCAAAGCTCATATCGATTTTGTTTATTTTGCAATTATTTGTTGGTGCATATACATCATATATGGACAATAAGTCTTATAGAAAAATTAGCTTTAACTTTGTTTCACTTGATATTAATTTTCGTTGGGCGATTTAGTTACAATCTAAATACGATTACGTATGATTAAAGACTCCTTTATTTATGATACTGATTACTTTGGAAGTGTGAAAGAATTATTATATTTCAGATAAATTAAGGTTGGGATACTAACAAGCTCGCCAAGGGCAAGATTAACAAAGGGAGAGAAGTCGCCAAACAAACACGCCATAATTAAACGAAAGGAGATTAACGAGGCACACTATCTTCTTCAAAAATATGAATAACTTGTTGTTTTATGTTGTCATATTCTCCATCTATCTTATCAGGAAAAGCAACGCTTTGTCGCCGGAAAACAATTGACGTCGCCAGCACGCGTAAGACGATGATTATCGCAGCCCGTAAGACGATTATTATCACAACCAGTAAGACGTTGATTAACACAGCCCCCGCGTAAGACGATGATTATTGCAGCCCGTAAGACGATGATTATCGCAGCCCGTAAGACGATGATTATTGCAGCCCGTAAGACGTTGATTAACGCAGCCCGCGTAAGACGATGATTATCGCAGCAAGTAAGACGACTATTGTCGCACCATTAAGACGACTATTGTTGCACCATTAAGAGGACTATTATCGCACCATTAAGACGATTGTTATCGCAAAGCAAAAACTGACACACGTCGCCAAACATTTAAAGCCGACAATTGATGTCGCCCAATCAACTTAAGATGAAAAACATTTTGTGACCAAGCCAACTAACGTTGCCAGGAAACTAAGTTATCTAGAAAATACAAAGCTAAACAAGTTGACAGTCGCCAAGGATGAAAGCCGACACATGTCGCAAACTTTCTAAGCCGACAAAAGTCGCCGAACAAAGAAGACCCTGAGCCAACAAAAGTTGCCGAACAAAGAAGACCCTGAGCCAACAAAAGTCGCTGGATAAGATTGAGCCGCCTAAAGCGGCAAATCATGAAGACCCTATGCCAACAAAGTTTCCAACAAAGTCGTCGGGACGATCTAAGCCACCCAAAAATCCTCTCAGGCAGAGGTCGTCTAAATAACAATGAGTGGGATGAATAAAAATCTCCAAAAGAAAAGAATGTTTGGACGCCATAAGCCTTATCAAATCACTTAATAGGAAAAGTTCTACGTCAGAGGATAGAGTCAAAATTCAAACAACAAAAAACAAAGTGTTAAAAAGAATAAAGTTTCGACATCCTCATCACTTCGCCTTGTCCCAAGACTCGTGCTTGGGGGGCTGTGAGCCATCATACCAACTTCGAGAGAACTTTAGACACATTTTAAGAGGGATCAATTGAATCTTGAACAACAAAATGTACAAATGCACTCCAAAAGACTTTTTAAATCTTGGGTACGCCTTTCTGAAAGGCACCGCCCTATAATAAATGTCTGGAAGCACAATAGGAGCAATCAAACCTATATATTCATCACTTCGCCTATTGGAAATTACATCAAAATGACGCCATGATTCGAACATGTCAAAAAAAAATGAAGGGTCGCTGAGCCTACACCGTTCGATCTATTTAGCGGAAATAGAGTTCTCGCCGGTCATTAAATCATCTATCCCGCCCTTGAAGCAGGCGAGATATCGAGCATCTTACCATAGGAACCGTCTCGCCTTATCCTAAACTCACACTTGAGAGACTAGAAGGACAGACTTAATTGTATGAAACAAACTCCCTTTGCAAAGACAAGACCAATACAGGAGGGATCCACAACGTAAGGATAATACGTTTACCATCAAGAGCTATCAAACAAATTAGAGACACCCTAGGGGAATTTAGGTATAGCTCAAACCACTTCGCCTTTTCCCAAGACTCGAACTTGTTGGGCTATGGACCATCAATAATTTCCTAATAAGCTAAGGGGACCTTCAGAAAGGCCCCAAGACCTTTCCTGAAGACTCCTACGCTTACAAAGATATTAATCACTTCGCCTTGTCCCAAGACTCGTGCTTGTTGAGCTATGGACCGCCAATAATTTCCTAATAAGCTAGGGGACCTTCAGAAAGGCCCCAAGACCTTTCCTGAAGACTCCTACGCTTACAAAGATATTAATCTTTTCGCCTTGTCCCAAGGCTCGTGCTTGTTGGGCTATGGACCGTCAATAGTTTCCTAATAAGCTAGGGGGACCTTCAGAAAGGCCCCATGACCTTTCTTGAAGACTCCTACGCTTACAAAGATATTAATCACTTCGTCTTGTCCCAAGACTCGTGCTTGTTGGGCTATGGATCGTCAATAATTTCCTAATAAGCTAGGGGGACCTTCAGAAAGGCCCCATGACCTTTCTTGAAGACTCCTACGCTTACAAAGATATTAATCACTTCGCCTTGTCCCAAGACTCTTGCTTGTTGGGCTATGGACCGTCAATAGTTTCCTAATAAGCTAGGGGGACCTTCAGAAAGGCCCCAGGACCTTTCCTGAAGACTCCTACGCTTACAAAGATATTAATCACTTCGCCTTGTCCCAAGACTCGTGCTTGTTGGGCTATGGACCGTCAATAATTTTCTAATTGGCTAAAGAAACTTTCAGAAAGGCTTTAAGACCTATCCTAAAGGCCTCGCCGCCCTACAGCAGGTTCTTAGGCCCGTAAGGCGTCTAAACTGCCTTAGCCGCCTCTGGAAGCGTCTAGAACCCGCCGAATATACTAAAATACCCCTGTGGCTTGGAGACCAAGCCACCAAAACCCAAGCCCACAATAGGCGATAAATACCACCCATGAGAGCACTCTCAAGGCATCCAATAATCAGTCTAAACCCTAATAGACAACACAAACCCTAGTATTCATTACTCGTACTTTTTTGCAAGTACATGGTCTTTGATTGGGGTTCTTTTGAGAAGTTCTCTTGGGTTGGGAAACATTTGTAATCACATTGGATAAATGAAAATCATTGAGTGTCTTGTTCTATGGTGAGATTGGGAAAAAGGTATAAATTAGGGTTTGTTCTTTGTGAGCTTATTGAAGCTAATTTCTTGTAACCCTTTTGTATCTCTTTGTAAGAACTCATTGATAGTAGATTGGAGAGATCAATCTCTCTCCCATAGTAGGTCATGATGGACC
Source organism: Medicago arabica (assembly GCA_946800305.1). NCBI lineage: Eukaryota > Viridiplantae > Streptophyta > Magnoliopsida > Fabales > Fabaceae > Medicago > Medicago arabica. Next base: position 49,445,587 of record OX326966.1, read on the forward strand.
GAACTGGGTAAACATTTTTTGGGGTGTTTTTTTTTCTTCTCCCTTTATCTTTTGCTTGTGGTTTTGTGTTTTTCACTTTGATTCCTATATTAGATCTAGTTTTTTTTTATTGTTGTTTCTTGTGGTTACTTTGATATTGGTTGCTACATTTCTTTGCTCCACACATCATAGTTTTATTGGTGTGGGTTTTGAGTCTGAATTCTCAACATGTTATTTGTGTTTTATGATTATCAATCTCTCCTTTGGCAGTGAAAGGTCAGTTCATTTAGTGTAAAATTTATCTAGTTTAATTTTCTTCTTTCTTCATTTCTGATTGCTTCTAGTTCAAAAACCTCCCTATTTAATTTCTTTATTCTATAACTTTTGGCCCTGAAGTGACCAATAATGCAATTTAGCCAAAAATAAATAAATAAATTCTCAATAACAGAATAAGAGGATTTGAGTTTAAAACATACTCCACCATCATTGCATTCTAATACAAAAACATTTAAAGTTTAAATTTTTAATATGTTTTTTTTGCTAGCTTGTCTAAAGGAATATGTTTTGTGTATTAAATGCTTGCCATCATGATTCCTTACTATAAACCAATCATGCATAAAAACACAAGGGACAATGAAAAATAAATTCATTCAAAAAAGGCTTTCAAAAAATTTCCATGGAAGTCTAGAAACTGTTTTATTAAGGATGACCACTTATGCAAAATTCAGAAAAAAGACAGCAAGGGCAGGTTCTTAGACTTTTGTGCCCTAAAGAATAAAAAAAGATGTGCACTTTTAATTATTCTAAATTCTTTCTTCTTGTATTTTTTGTTGTAAAAGATTCATTCATAATCAATATATGTACTATTTGTAGTAAAAGATTCAGTCATATCCAATTTTTTGTTGTATTTTTAAGGTCGTTATAATCAATTATATTTATGCACTGTTTGTAGTAAAACTCTTTTATATTATGTCTACTATGTATTGAACAATTTCTTTACTTAATGAAAAATTACGTTCAATTATGTACAAACACTTTTCATTTAATCATTTTACATATTATATTTTATATTATATCAATCTGTTCACATTATAAATCAGTGATTGTCAAACTAAACCGAATAATTTAATCATAACATATGTTCAATATAAGTATTCAATAATATTATTTACAAAACTATTCCTCTAAACATTTTTTTTATGGTCAAAAATAGTTTAATATCTTAAATTCAGTCGGAAGTAATATATACCAATATATATTATAATATAATAAATGTTGTTTTAAGTACATCTTTACAAAGTTTAATTATCGCACAAATATAGTTTCCTTTTTTGTTCAATACATTTTTTCAATTATTGCTTAAAGTTCACTTAAAAACATGACAATACTTATAAAACAATCATTCTAGACATTATAACAACTCAGTAGGACAAACATACAACCAATGTGTCGCAATTTTTAAATTTAACATTAAAATAAATCCAACATCATATTTTTTTCACCCTAATATAATCACACCATCCTTTTCCAATATACTTAATGCTTTCATTCCGACAATCCATTGAAATCTTGCATTCATATGTCTTTTGAGTTTCTTCGTCGATAAGGATTATATTATTGTCATCATTATTGTCATCATTAATTAGTCTGGAGATCATGTAAAATTAAACAAATTTAAGTAAAATTTTTTTTATCATAACTCCATCTCCATTAATGCATGACTTGGTTAAGGTATTATTCCACATAATTGGATCCATCCCACCAATTATATGAATTACGGTTTTTGAAAATAGAACTACTTAAGATATATATATATATATATATATATAGAGAGAGAGGCAGGATCCGTTGACACCAGGTGTAAGTCAAATGACTTACACCAAATCTCAACCGTTTAATTGAATTAATCTAATGGTCTTTATTAGTTCACTTGATATTCTACCGTGTGCATCCTTTCTTTCCTAGTTTATTTATATATGTTATTTGCATATTTATTTCACATCTGGGAAGATTACCTTCCACCTCATCGCAATCATCCCCTAATTTCATTATTTCACCCTCTTTCCTTCCTCGTTTTTTCTCTTTCTCAATGAGCTTTGTGCAGTTTCTCAACAATAGTCATGATATTGTCAGTAAATCAAATAAATCACCTGAAAGGTCAAATACATGAAGGTCTTTAAGCTTCTGTAAACAAAAGTCTTCTTGTTTTCCAATGATAAGAAGAACGATCAAATAATTTGGTTCAATTAAATTTTCATAATTTAAATCAAGAACAATAGAAGGACGGTCACATGATAATTCCAACCAACAATAAGCCTTTGTGTTTAATAGGAATTTGGCCACAAATTTTCAATTTCCAGGTACAAAGCTTGAAGATAGAGTTGTCTAATCAAATATTGCCCCATCCTTAATTTTGTGTTCAATAAGCAAAGAAATAAAATATCAATACTGAAATTATACGAAGATAAATATATTAGGAAAGAAAGGATGCACACGGTAGAATATCAAGTGAACTAATAAAGACCATTAGATTAATTCAATTAAACGGTTGAGATTTGGTGTAAGTCATTTGACTTACACCTGGTGTCAACGGATCTTGCCTCATATATATATACAGGTATACGTTTATGGGTATATATAGGAATAAATCATGTATATTTGTTCACCTTATAGTTGATTCCAACTTTCATATGGGTATAATGAATCTCTTACACAATGTCAAACTTTATTATTAATTGAATTGTCAATCCATGTAAGGAATCTATAACAATGAAAACATCTTAAGCATGGCAACATAATATTCTCTTCCACACTAAATGTATAGACTATCCAACTGTAAAGGTTACCACTATATTTGCTTTTTAACATTAAAACATATCAAATATGGATGGTACACATTATGTGTACGTTTCAATACTTCTTATTCCAATGTTGCTATCAATATAGTATCATATTGTTTTTTGCATATCATATTTAAATATACTATATAATAAGATCAATCAATGTATATAAATTGTTTAATAATATACCACAACGGTTCTATAAATATATCCACTCTCTCATATCAATTTACTTTTCTCATCATCATATTACTCTTTAAAGTATATCATATATGGAGTCAAGTTCATCATCTATTAGTGAAGTTCCCATCAATGAAAAATCTTTTCAATGCAACATGGCTCTAAATATGTCAATTGTGTCTAACATGCCTTCATTCTTAGCAATTTGCACTGAAGTAATTTTATTTATTATTGTATACTTACTTCGTACATAAACATTTTATTCTTTTTTATTTTTTTTTGACTAATTTCATTTTATTTTGATGACAAGTAATTTGCGAGTTAGACCCTACTTTCGTTCAGAATTTTATAATGAACTCGATATACAGTGGATATTAAAAAGTGGTTATGGCAATTGTCATCAAGTTGAATTTAACAATTGCATGACAATACTGATACTTATAACCAGATAACACCAATTTAGGAATTTTTATCATGTCACGTTGAACCTCCTCATGTCTTTCACATTTTTATGGGATAGTCAATTTTCAATGAGTTTCAAATTGGTAATTATTAAGATTTATTCAATTATTTATTCACTATTGTTTATTTCTTACATATTATATGCCTCAAATTATAATTATTCCATCCTAACTTATACATTTGTTTTACAGGTTTTACCAGAAGATCTAGGCAACTTTTTAAAAGTCAAAAACCATGAAAATATCTTATTATGTGGAACGGCAAACAATATGACAATATGCAAATTCACTAGTGCAAAAAACACTTTTCAAGTGGGGTGAAAATGACTTTTTAAGTGGGTTGGGGATCCCACTTATAGGTGGCCGACTTAGTAACTATTTTGATTTTAAGTCGGATGAAGTCCTACTTAAGAACGTTTTATTAAGTCGGATCACCCCACTTAATTTTTTTTAATTAAGTCGGTTCAACCCACTTAAAAAGAGCTCAAAAATTATAAAAAAAATATCCATTCAACTCGTATTATATATGATTATAAAACATAATTTCATAAATTAATCTAAAGTTATATTCACAACAACTAATATAAAATATCATTAAACCAAATTTCATATCAAACACTTAACAAATTCAAAGTTTCGAAATCTCCTTATAAGCTTCTTCAAATACCACAAGAGACAAGCTATCAACATCTTGGTTAGAAATATCCACAAAAGTATCATCAAGTTCAGCAACAATCAAAGAGACAATAGTTTGGTCATAAATCTCCATAAAAACCTCTTCAGATGCAATGAACTCAATAGCTTGGTTTTGTTCAACTCAAATCATTCCTTATTTTTTGTTTCAGCACAATCACAAGTTTCCACCAGTTCAGGCTTGGTCTTGTTCAACTCAAAGCATTCCTTATTTTTTGTTTCAGCATAATCACAAGTTTCCACCAGTTTAGGCTGCTCAGATTCTGAAAAATGATCAACATCATGTTCAGATTAGTAAACAAAAGCAAATTATCATTGGGTGCTACTAAATTAATAACAATAATTAAGAACCACAAACATTTGTGTTCTGAGAAACCACATTGGATTCTGTTTGCAAACTAGTCCCTACTGATAAACAATTTCATAGCTGATTAAAATCAAACATTACTCGAGGGTTCTCGAAAATGAAGATAAATTTGTTGCTAAGTTAGATTACACATGTACGTGTGACTCTCCCCTTCAGGTAATTAACTGATCCATGTATCACGTTTGCAGTACAAACTCTCACTGCAGAAACATTTGAAACTTCAAAAGACACTCAAATTTCTTTGAAACTAAAATCCATCCAAAAAAGTGAAACTTCTTCTGAATCTATACTAAGGGCTCGTCTTTTTATGATATGAAAGTGTCATGTATGTCCCCTAAAAAAAGATCCATATATAAGCCGAAACATAAAATTATAAGTACATGAATTGTTTATTATAGAGTAGTATATATGAGCTGTATCTAATCACCGAGTAGCTTATTATGGTAAAATAAAAACAATTACTCATTAGCTCTTATTGTAGCAACAAGATGCAGCAAAACTAGTCAATGCACAGAGCCATTGTTATCTGAAGGAGCAACTTGTTTGACATGTTCCTCCTCTTCCTCATTGTTCTCTTTCACAGCTAAAAACATCAAAACTAACAAAAAGGGACGACATATTGTAGTTAGTACCCAATTCATAATCAACTGTGCTATTGGAGACACGTTATGGTTATCAATTTGCCATGCAACTGCAGCCCCCATACTTGTATTCCTCTATATAATCCAATATACTTGTGTACGTGTAAAAATCAGTACTAGTAGTACTTCAATGGTTTATTCCAAATTTCATATATCATGTTAATCATTACTAGTGCTCCACAAGAAATACTAGTTACTAAAAATACAAATTAGTATTGGTTTCTAGTTAATTTCCAAATTTCAATTAACAACATACTCCAAGTTAGTACTAATAATACAGGTTAGTTAATTATCATAATACTCCAAGTTAGTTAATCACTAAAAATACAAGTTAGTACTAGTACTAGTTAATTTCCAAATTTTTACAAGAAATAAACACTACTCTAAATACAAGTTAGTACTAGTACTAGTTAATCTCCAAATTGTTGCGTCAAAGCTTCCTTTTTTTATTAACAAATATAAATACTTAATTCTACTTACCAGTACCAATATATTTTTAGACTTAAATGTATTCAGTGCAAAAAGTACATCATTTCTAAACATGAATCTACTTTGTTCCGTAACTACAACTGTGACTCAAAGAACCTGCTCACAAGCTAATCAATTTTGATGAAAAACATATTTTTATGTCAAAAATATATTCAAGGTGGTATTTTATTTTACTAATTAAAATATCCTAGATAATTTTTGCATATTTTTCTTGAGCAAAAAGTAACCCAAAACAAATGGAATAGCTAATTGGTCAAATATATAATAGTGAAATCAAACAGAATCTTCTTTGCAATATTATCTGCTAAGAACTTCAGAGTCATTAGCTAGTGCTCTGATCATCACGTATCTTATTATTGCTTTTTTGGTACAACCTTACTCTCTCTTCCTAATCCCCTAAACTGCTCACAAGTGCTTATTATGACAAGCGATTATACACAGACTATTTCTATAGTTAAAGAAAAAAAATTGTTTTTGTATAATCTATAAGCTATTTTCATAAGACATCTAAAAGAACTTTTGAAAATAAGCTGAAAACACCTTGTGAACAATTTGATAAACTGTTTCATAAGGTCTCTTGAACAGACGCACAAAATTTAGGTCATTAGATAAACTCAAATAATGCAATCCAAACATGCATTGCATCAATTCACTTGAATATAAACCTTTTGAAACAATAATTTTGGTTTGTCATGGTCACGAACACACTAACAGTGAAATGCTATTACATGTTATTGAGATTCTAAAAGAGAAAATTACCGTAGCTTCTATGGTATGAGAATTTGTAATGCCTTTCATCATTAGACTGTTATCAACTTTGATTAGTCCATCGTATCCAGGTTTCTTCTAGTCCCACCCCACCTCTTGTTACAGTATTCATAATCATCCACCACATTAATCATTTCTTTCTAAAAGCTATCAATAAGAACTAGAAGGAACTTCTTTGTTTGGTTACCTGTACTAATTTGGTGCAAACAAATTGAGGAACAAATCATCAATGAACTCGGGTTTGTGTTCAGCCTTTACAACTGCAACTTCAACCTATATCAAATTCAATCGACACATACAATTTAAGAATCGCAAACTGCAAGAAGCTCGCAGCAAGAATACGAAAAACAAAAGCAAAAGATGCAAACCGTTTTTGGTCCCAACGATGAAGAAGAAGAAGAGGATGAAACGTAGAACCAATGTTAACACGATTAGCACCTGTGAAGATGAAGAAAGAGTGACGGTGAGAAGCTCGATTATGTTTGACGGTGGAGAATACGAGAATCGGTGGAGAATCAATTGGGTTTGGTGACGTGAAACTCAATTGGGGGAATTTTGGAGTGAATCGATTGTTGAAGAATTGATTTGAGAGTATATGAACTGAAGCGAGAGATAGGGAAATTTTTCTGAAGTGAATTGGGTTTGGCTATGCACGATAATGAGTTTGGTGAAAATTTTGTTTCACTATTTGGCTTTATGGCATGTTTTATGTTTGGTTTAAATTTTTAAATGGGCTTAAACCACTTAATATCTATTCAAGTAAAAAACTTCAACTCCCTTCAGGTTTTTAAGTCAGGTGGATTGCTACCTACTTAAAATCCCTGTATCAATAAATGGTTTTTGTACTAGTGATTATTATTCAAATATGATCAAACTACGAATGAAACAACTGTTATTATTGAAAGTGGATGGAAAAATTCCTACAAGACGAACCACATACGTTCTGGTCGACATCTTGAGTTTAAGTGTAACGTTGTTATGGCAAAAAACATCATCATTGTATTTAAGATTTCTCAACAGTATTGATATATCTATAATTTGTAATTTTTTTTTAATTATCAATACAGGCTGTTTGTGTTGTTTTTTATATGGTTATATGAAGTAATTTTTACATTCTATGTTAAAATCATTTCAGATTACGTTATTCTATATTTTTATTCCTTACTAAAAATTTATAAATACATTAATATTATATTTACGAGGTTTATATTTAAACCTCATCAAATGTAACTACAATACTTTGTTATCTATTAGCATATAATTAACCAAACTTATAATATGACTCATAAATTCATTGTTCGGTTTACATAACAAACATTTATAATATACATCAATAGATGCCCATTAATCTCACAAAGGCCCATTTAACTTGACAAGGAAACCCGATCCACAATGAAACAATATAATATACTTTTTTGAGGGTTTAGTGCTGCCGCCGCTACAGACACTATGACCACAAGTTTCACAACTACAAACTTCAAATTACTTCCTACCAATTTATATAAATCATTCTATATTATATATAACAACTAAATATATAACACATATTTCATTAAATGTATTACATTCCAGTACACAAAGAGACAAATGAACTATTATAATATTCTTTAACATTCCAGTAACCAAAATATATATTGTTGTTGCATTGCTCTTAATTTATGATACAACTCACAGTCGACAATAAAAATCATATTTTTCTTTAACATTCCGGTCAACAAAGAGACAAATTCCTACTTCTAATGTAGTATAAACTTGAATATGCATTGCTTTCACTGTATTGTTACCGTATTGAAATCTTACAGTACAACATACTTAAGTTTCAACCAATAAACTTTAGTGCATTTGTAAATGAGTAACCAGAATGATGCTAACTAAACATTTACAATATATGATGTGATAACTCAAACATTCCATTCCAACACTGTCTTTGTGTTAACATCATCACACTTATAATCACAACTAAAAAATATATTCCCTCTTCTTATCCGCTTTCATTATTTTAATTAGTTTTTAGTACATATTGATTCCCCCATAGCAATTCCACAACAACTTTATTTTTGTACCTACTAACCCTATTACTAAATACTTTGAATATTATATATAGTGCAATCTCCTATTTATATATCTACTAATTTAGCTATAGTTTTTGTTCTACTGCAAAATCAATATTCAAGTGCTTCGTAAAAACTATATCAATATGGATGCTATCAATATTATGATTCATAAAGGACCTCTTGATCATTGCACAGCTATCAAATTGAATTTCAAGGTTTTCCTTTCCTTAACATTCAAACAACACTACCATTTTGATATTATTATTTACAATTATCTTTTTATTAACATTTCTCTTAATAATTTTTTCTATTACTGAAGCATTATGTTGAAGATGATCCAATTTTTGTGGAGAAGTTTATGGCAGATTTCATAGACAAATGGAACATCATTATTGATGATTTTATAACCCTACTATCACCAATGGTTGAAATGTACTTCAACACTACTATGATTTACCATTCAATGTTGAAGTTAAGTTGGCTTACTTTGAAATGAATATATTCAAAGTAGCAGGTTTCAATCAAGTTAATTGTTTTGAACAAGTAGCAATTTTCCATACCAGATGCTTCAAGCAAAATGAAACAAAATATTTTGATATAAAGCTTTGGGGAAGTCACTTAAAGAAAAACAACATGATTAATATTACTTCAATTACTCATTTTGTGTCATGATGCAGAAAATACCATTGGACTTTGCTCAATATCTAGACCATAATATATGTGACAATATTATATTATGTGGAGATAATGGAGGATATCAAAATTTCAATATCATTATCAATAATGATGGCCAACAGACAACACAATTAGGACCTATGTGGAACAAATTTTGTCGACTCAATCATTTCCGAGCTGGTTCCATTATTAGATTCAAATTTTCATTCAACCATTTCGATGTTTGTCATGTGTTTCATTTGATGTAATTTGTAGATATATTTATCCTATATCTATTGTATTATGCAAATTAATCATATTTTATGCTTATTAAATCAAATTATGAGTTATTTATTCCTTCATGATCTCATGAACATTATATCTATTTCTTCATTACTGCCTTATATCATAATCAATACTTTAACCAACATTATATAATTATTTTACAAAATTTTATTTAAATATTATTACGTTTTACAGTTTCTTAAAATATGTAATAATAAATATTACTTATCATTCTATCATAATTAATTTATTCCTCCTTATTTTCATGCAAAAATATTTACTGCGCACGGGTTTTTTTACTAGTTATACACTACAACTAAAGTATATTAAAATGTTTCATCAAGTATAATTAGGCTATGGTCCCCATAATTAATCTAATTAAAATGTTTATTTTTTCTGCTAAAAAAAGATGTTTATATATATATATATATAGGCTTAAATGTTCTTTTGGTCCTTTAACTTGATTTCAAGTATCAATTTGCTCTCATAAGTAATAAAAGGTCCGTTTAAGTCCCTTAACGTTATTTAAAATATCAGTTTGCTCCTTTCTGTTAATACTAAATTAATAAGTTAAGTGACCAAAATTTAACGTTTTTTGAATTAAATTAACAGAAAGGACCAAACTGATACTTTAAATAAAGTAAATGGATCTAAACGGACTTTTAATTACTTATGAGACCAAACCGATATTTGAAATTAAGTTAAGGGATCAAAAGAGCATTTAAGCCTATATATGTATATAACAATCCCACTCATTTTCATGAGTGTGTATTAGCAAGATACACCTTTTTAAGTTGGACAAAAATATCATTTCTTTTTAAATAAAAAATAAATAAATTGAGGGTAGGAATGTAATTGTGCTTCTCTTGTACCTCTTTCACTTCTCCTTTTCTCCAATACAACACTGTTAGCTTGTTATCTAACAAGATAAGAAGTTTACTCGCGAGCAAAAAAAGATCAAGATCCCCAATTTAAGTTATGAATTTAAAACGAGAAACTAATCAAGATGCCCGGTTCATGACTATTTTTTATTTATGAACTAACTAATTAAAAAAAAATCTGAATCCACTTTTAATAACAAAATTCTAAATCTGGGTTGACTGTATTTAATTTCTTTGTTGCAATCGAAGTAAGTAGTTCCGGTAACAGTGTTGGTGATGCCGAATAAGAGATCTGTGTGAATGAGCGTGTGCATCTGAGAGGGAGGATTGTTCCGAGGAAATGAATCGGACATCTATTCCGAGGGAGGATACAAAAGAAGCAAAATTACATTCCTACCCTTAATTTTATTTATTTTTAATTTAAAAACAATGATGTTTTTGTCCAACTCAAAAAGGTGTATCTTGCTAATACACGCATTTATGAAAATGAATAAATGTGTTATAGCATTCCCCGTATATATATATATATATATATATATATATATATATATATAAATGCTAGCAACACACATTCTAAAATACTCTTTTCAACACACTCTCTTTGATTGGTTAAAATTCATATGTGACCACCAAATTTATATGGGACCCATATGATTTGGTGGGTTTCATGTGAATTTTAACCAATCAAAGAAAATATATATATATATATATATATATATATATATATATATATATATATATTAAGAAAAAAGTTTAAAATTATCACTTTTGTATGAATAAAAATATATATTGTGTACCGGACAGAGCGCCAATCCCATAAAGCCACGTTGACCCAAAACCGTCGAAACAAGACATTACCGCCTGAGTGAACACGCTAGTTTCGGTGCGCATTACAACACTGAAGAACGCCCCTGCACTTCCTGCATTGTACATGTGGCCTCTGATGGCTCTCTGATGAAGCGCCACATTTCACGAAAGACGCTAGTCTCCTTCTTCTGTATAAGGGTGACTACGCGTCACACTTAAGGTACGATTCATTTCTCACACACTTTTACACATTTGACCTTATTTCCTACACTAACTTGAGAGTTGAAATGTGAATGTGCCTGCAGGCTCCTTTCGTTCCTTCGTGAAAAGTGCACAGCCACCGCGCCAGAGCAATGCATGCCAGTGTTGCCTTCATCTGTTGGACATATCAGTATAAATAGTTTTTAACAAGTAACCATGAAAATTCCTTTAAAAAAAAACAAGTAACCATCAATTAAAAATTTGAGTTCGAATCTAGCTATGTGAATGAAGCAGTGTTAAAATTTTCAAAAGAGAGATATGCCACTCAATGCAGTCATATCCGGTTTGAGTTATTAATCTTTACAGTTGCAAGCGAGATACCCGATTCACACTAAAGTAGTAATAAAAACCTAAGAAAGAAAATACTATGTTTCAATTATTAGAAAAAGTTAAGTCGTATTCTTTATGGTGGCTTCAAGCTAAGAAATTCCGTTTTGTTTTTAAGACTCGTATGTGGTGGTCGAGTCCACTTGTTTGTTTGGGCATCGATTGATTTGTATCTATATTCAGATGTTGACTTTGTAAATTCGTTGTGGTCTCTTTTGTACATTTTATACTGAAGAAGTTGCTTGTCAATGTTAATATATAAATAATTTTTGCTTGTTAAAAGTAACACTAAATAGTCATCAATCATGAAGACTCTTTAGAATGTAAGTTGACACTTAATGCAACAATTTCTCTTTGTTCCAATAAACCCGTGGAAAAGTTTTCAAATTTAAATTTGGTTTGCATGTTGTGAGACTCTGAACCATTTCTAAGTGGCGTACTAATACACCAATAATAAACTTTAATTAGACGATTAAAAAATGATAGTGTATACACCATTAAAATAATAGGTACCCTTTATGTGTCCCCTTGAAAAAAGTTGAAAATGAATAAAGATTTTGTCGTAGAATCTTATGTGAACCACGATGACATCGTTCATCTTCCTTTCCACGTACGAGGAAAGATCCTCGCATAAAATTTTTCAAATAACTTTGTCAGTTTCTTTCTAACATATGATAGTGAATGTAAGATGCTAGGAACATTCTCACATTTTTATTAGCTTATAAAAATAGATTTTACTTTTTTTTATTGAAGAAGCTAAATTAATCTATCAAAATTGACATATGAGATAATCAAACCTAAGATCTTGAAGAGCGTTTCACTTAAAGTGGTGGCTCATTCATTTCATTCAATAAAAAAATGAGTGTTTAAGAAAGTGTTAAAGAGATTATCCTTAGCATTCCTCGTGAATGTTATCAACAAGAACCGAAGAAATATTTATATTTATACTATACTTAAGAAACACTGGATGTTAGATGAATAGTTTGCATCTACTTGTTTAACAAATAAAAATATGCATCAAGCTTCGTTGAATAAATTCTTAGAATGTGCAATGATAAAAGTCTCACATTGGATGATATTTGGCATGGATATAAATTTATAAGCGAGAACAATCATCACCTTGTTCCTTATTACAAGACAGTTTTGTAATGGTTGAGTTAGGCCAACTCAAATTCTAGAAAGTATGTTAGATGACTGATGCTCTTTTCTTTGTATATATTTTCACACAAATCTTTTTCCAACTCTTCACTAGCTTCCAATATCTCATTTTGACCACTTTCAACACCAAGAAGACAAAAAGATAAATACAAACATCCAACACAGTATTACTTTTTTAAGAAGCTAAAAACACTGTTTTGCTTTTACCAAGAAGAGAAGAAAAATACAAACATCCTACCTATTATTATTCATATTCATTTCACGTTCCATATCTATGATTTGTAAAACTTGTTTTGTTTATTTTATTATACTGTTTTGAGGTAAACATCACTATGATTTGTTCTTTGCTCTTCTCCTTATTCATCCTTCAATCACACTCAAGTTTCATGTTTCCATATATATTAAGGATATGTTAACAAAACTTGAGTGAAAAAGATGAAAACTGCTCTAGTTGGATAGATTGAAAGGTTATCTAATATTTACTTTAATAAAGCAAAGTGCTTTTTGCAACACTTTTTGGTGTTTTCAATCTGATGATTGCAGCAATCATCTACTTCTCAATTAGCATATACAAACTAAATGTTATACAGAATATTGTTCACATTCTAAGGTATAATTTTTTTTTTCTCTTTTGGATTTTTTTACTCTTTTAAAAATAATCTTTTGGTGTTTGAAACTAATGTACACATGATAATTTATTAGCCTTATGTTAGAGAGATAACTTTGTTTCCCCTTATGTTACAGAGTTTGAGCAACAAAGAGAAGCTAAAAGGAAGATGGAGGACCATTGGAGCATGATTTGTTCCGAGAATGGAGGAAATCTTTTCGGTTATGATTTTATGTTATTGACCGATCCCTCCTCGTGCATTAGTCATTTGTTGGTCATTTTCTTTGATTTCTTAATGGTGATAATGTTGATAATCATCATGTTCCGAAATTCTTCCTCGAGACCCTTTTGGAGTCTAGTAAGATATTCAAACTTGCAGCTAGTTTCTTCCATAACCAACGGCTCTCTTGGTTTGTTGCATTTATGCTTAGGAATTTGGCTTTTAGAAGAGCAGATAAGGAAAAACAACAATGCCTTTCCTATTAATTTGTGGTTACTCGAACTCTTTCACGGATCAACATGGTTGGTTGTAAGTTTAACTATAAGTCTTCGGATTAAACAACTTCCACGAGCATGGTTGTTGCTGTTTTCTATTGTCATGTTCTTTGTTGCTGGTATATTATGTATTTTATCAATGTCGTATGCAATTGGAAGAAGAGAATTGTCTCTCAAAGCAGCTTTAGATGTTATATCTTTTCCAGGAGCAACTTTGCTTCTGTTATGCACTTACAAAGCATGTAAACGTGAAGACGGCGATGCTCACAGAGAAACTGCTGAAAGGCTTTATACTCCCTTAAATAGCCAGTTTGATGATGTTTCTCAATGTCATGTCACCCTATTTTCCGAAGCTGGATTCTTTAGTAAGATATCTTTTTGGTGGTTGAATCCATTGATGAAAATGGGTCAACAAAAAACACTTCAAGATGAGGATATCCCAGTGTTAAGAGAGTCTGAAAGAGCCGAAAATTGTTATTTTTCCTATGTTGGACAGTTAAACAGACAAAGACAAAATGAACCATCATCACATTCATCGGTATTATGGACAATAATTTGGTGCCACTGGAGAGATATTCTGATAACGGGATTCTTCGCTTTGCTCAAGGTACTTGCAATATCTTGTGGCCCTCTACTTCTTAATGCCTTTATATTAGTTTCTGAAGGTAATGAAAGTTTCAAATATGAAGGCTATATATTGGTTCTATCACTCTTCTTCATGAAGATCATAGAATCCTTATCACAAAGACAATGGTATTTCCGATGTAGACTTGTTGGGATGAAAGTGAGATCACTACTTACCGCAAACATTTATAAAAAGATATTAAGGCTATCCAATTCTGCTAGGTTGATTCACTCTAGTGGTGAAATAATGAATTATATGACTGTGGATGCTTATAGAATTGGAGAATTTCCGTTCTGGTTTCACCAGACATGGACAACAATCCTTCAATTGTGCATTGCATTAGTAATTCTTTACCGAGCAATTGGACTAGCAACAATAGCTTCATTGGTGGTGATAGTTCTTACTCTGCTTTGCAACTCTCCAATATCAAAGTTACAAAACAAGTTTCAGAGCGAACTTATGGTGGCACAAGATGAGAGATTGAAGACTAGTTCTGAGGCTCTTGTGAATATGAAAGTGCTCAAGTTATATGCATGGGAAAACCATTTTAAAAATGCTATAGAAAAGTTGAGAAATGCAGAACTCAAATTGATATCATCATTTCAATTAAGTAGGGCATACCTTCTCTTCCTCTTTTGGAGCTCGCCAGTGTTGGTGTCTGCTGCTTCTTTTCTAGCATGTTACTTCCTTAAAGTTCCTTTGCATGCAAGTAATGTTTTCACTTTTGTGGCAACTTTAAGCCTTGTTCAAGTGCCAATTACAGGTATACCGGATGTTATTACGGTGATCATTCAAGCAAAAGTTGCATTTGCTCGGATATGTAATTTCCTTGAGGCACCAGAACTACAGAGTGCGAATTTCAATAACATCATCTGTAATGACAACCTCAGAGGCTCAGTTTTAATAAAATCAGCCGACTTTTCATGGGAAGGTAATGCATCAAAGCCAACACTACGAAACATAAACTTGGATGTTAAACGTGGGCAAAAGGTGGCTATTTGTGGAGAAGTTGGCTCAGGAAAATCAACACTATTAGCAACGATTCTTGGAGAAGTTCCTAATACAAAGGGAGCTGTAAGCTTTTATTTATTTTCTACTCATATCGAATTCTTATTTTTCAATAAGAAAAATCAACTGAATACAATAACGTCATATCATATAAATTTAGCTTACTATAGTGAAGTTTATGAGTCTTACCTGTGATATTGATTCTCTTATCTGAATTACAGATTGATATTTACGGGAAGTTCGCATATGTTTCTCAAACAGCATGGATACAAACAGGTACAATACGGGAAAATATTTTGTTTGGATCTGAGTTGGATGATCGAAGATATCAAGAAACACTTCAAAGGTCTTCATTGGTAAAGGACCTTGAGTTACTTCCCTATGGTGATCTCACAGAAATAGGTGAGAGAGGAGTTAATTTAAGTGGAGGTCAGAAGCAGCGAATTCAACTTGCCCGTGCTCTTTATGAGAACGCTGATATATATCTCTTGGATGATCCGTTTAGTGCTGTTGATGCACATACGGCAAAAAGTTTGTTTAATGTAATGATTTCACATTCTACTTCTACGTATCTAGTGTTATTCTTTACTAAAAGATGGCTTTGAAACTTTACAGGAATACATCATGGAAGGACTCAAAGGGAAGACCGTCATACTCGTGACTCATCAAGTTGACTTTCTCCCAGCATTTGATTTTGTTTTGGTAATTTTATTCATCTCAAAGCAATGATTATGTCATGTTCGATACAAGTAACTAATAATTATAAATTTGTAACAAACTTCAAATTATCAAAAGTGCTTGTTTAGACCGTAGAAGTTGATATTTGACCACTGCAGCCCTTATATTGATTTGCCTAAGGTTGCTAAACTATTTACTTTATGTACAGTTGATGTCAGAGGGGGTAATCCTACAAGCAGGTCCATATCAGCAGCTATTGACAACAAGCCATGAATTCCAAGACCTTGTCAATGCTCACAAGGTTACTGATGGTTCAAACCAGCTTGAAAATGCTACTTTTTCTCAAGCTTCTATAAAGATTACACAAGCTTTAGTAGAAAATAAGTGTAAAGAAGCAAATGGTAATCAACTAATTAAGCAAGAAGAAAGAGAGAAAGGAGACAAAGGGTTGAAGCCTTATTTACAATATCTGAATCAGATGAAAGGCTATATATTCTTCTTTGTGGCTTCACTTGGTCACCTTATTTTTCTGGTTTGTCAGATATTGCAAAACTCGTGGATGGCTGCGAATGTAGACAATCCTCGTGTCAGCACGTTGCAGTTGATTTTAGTTTACTTCCTACTTGGAGTTTCTTCAGCATTTTTCATGTTGACTAGAAGTCTATTTGTAGTTGCTTTAGGTCTTCAATCGTCAAAATTCTTATTTTTACAGTTGATGAACTCCCTCTTTCATGCACCGATGTCTTTTTATGACTGTACACCATTGGGAAGGATACTAAGTAGGGTAAGCATATTACACAATCATCTCATTTTCTATGAAATAATTTAGAAAAAGTAATAATATAATTGTTCTTTCCTTGTTTAGGTTTCATCTGATCTGAGCATTATGGATATTGACATCCCATTTAGCCTCACTTTTGCGGTGGGAACCACTTTGAATTTTTATTCCACTCTTACAGTTTTATCAGTTGTCACTTGGCAAGTATTGATTGTCGCTATACCAATGGTTTATGTCACGATTCGCTTGCAGGTAATAGTTAACTTGTTTATCTTTGGTTTAAATTTCAATGGTGATTAACTTTGGTTGTGTACTCTTTCTTAAATAACATGTTTTAGTTTATTGGTTAGGAATGATTAGTTTCGTATCTAGATTATCATTATTTGTTTCCTAACCATCCTACTTATACGAGTCTTGTATCCCGATAAGTAGTGCTCAGTGCTTGGTTTTTTGTGTCATATTCGTATTTCCTCATATTCTTGTACGTACTTCATTTAGAACTCATAACTTCAACAAAAAGCAAATAGTGATAAAACAATTTTTTATTTTGTGTTATATGCAGAGATACTACTTTGCCTCCGCAAAAGAAGTGATGCGGATAACCGGAACAACAAAATCCTATGTAGCTAATCACCTAGCTGAAACTGTTGCCGGAGCAGTGACAATAAGAGCTTTTGAGGAGGAAGATCGTTTCTTTCAGAAGAATCTTGATCTAATTGACATTAATGCTAGTGCATTTTTTCATAATTTTGCCTCAAACGAGTGGTTGATCCAACGGTTAGAAACAATAAGTGCAGGTGTTCTTGCCTCTGCAGCACTTTGCATGGTTATACTTCCATCAGGGACTTTCACCTCTGGTGAGAATTTGCTTATTTTTTACATCTGAAATGTCATTGTTTCAGTATTATAATTATATTCTAATTATTTTCTTCCATCCTCAAAAAATATCATCAACTCTCGTTATCCAAAAACTAAATTTCAATTTCCTTCATTCCAGGATTTATTGGCATGGCTCTATCTTATGGCCTTGCACTAAATTCTTACTTAGTAAATTCAATTCAATGTCAGTGCACTCTTGCAAATCAGATAATATCAGTCGAGAGGCTAAATCAATATATGCACATACAAAGTGAGGCCAAAGAAATCGTAGAAGGAAATCGCCCTCCTTTAAATTGGCCAATGGCAGGAAAAGTAGAAATAAATGACTTGAAGGTAATTGTTACTTATTTTCAAAGTGCGAAGCATAATGCTAAGAAAAAATGCAGCTCAACTTAACGACATAATTTGTTTGTTCGTACAATGTTAGATACGATACAGGCCTGACGGACCACTTGTACTTCATGGGATCACATGCACATTCGAAGCAGGTCACAGGATTGGTATTGTCGGAAGAACAGGAAGTGGGAAATCCACTCTTATTAGTGCTTTATTTCGTATTGTAGAACCAACAGGAGGAAACATTATGGTTGATGGCATAGACATCTCATCTATTGGCCTTCATGATTTGAGGTCGCGTTTTGGGATTATACCTCAAGATCCTACGCTTTTTACCGGGACAGTCAGATATAACTTGGACCCTTTATCTCAACACAGTGATCAAGAGATATGGGAGGTAAGATATGATCTATTTAAATTTTCTTTTGATATGAAATGTGGAATAATTCTTATGCAATATGAAGGTTCTTGGAAAGTGTCAATTGCGAGAAGTTGTCCAAGAGAAAGACGAGGGATTAAACTCATCAGGTACGCTTTAATGTTTAATTGTTACACATGCGCTAGAAGGACTTCTTTCATACTACCATATACTTTTTAAGTATATTAATTATTGAAATTTCATCGGCACCTCGTTTTTAACTTGAGTATTAATTTGCATAAAAATCATCTTCACCATGAATGTTAGATATTTTTAGAAGACTTATTTAGAATTAAAGCTTTTATATGTATTTCTTTGGTCTTGGTGATTGCCATTTGTTTCGTAAAAACAAGACTGGAGAGAGGAGTTAGTAATGATTAGTGAAAAATTGTTGTGCAGTTGTTGAAGATGGATCAAACTGGAGCATGGGACAAAGGCAGTTATTCTGTTTGGGGCGTGCTCTTTTAAGGAGAAGTAGAATATTGGTACTCGATGAAGCAACTGCATCGATCGATAACTCAACTGATATGATTCTGCAGAAAACCATAAGAACTGAGTTTGCAGATTCTACGGTCATCACAGTAGCTCACAGGATACCGACTGTGATGGATTGCACTATGGTTCTTTCAATCAGTGATGGTAAGTTATTTTTTTTCCTCTTGAAAGTGCTAACAATATCTTGTATAGCTTTGACACTTAAAATCATATAAAGGAAAAGTTAAAATATTTTAGTCACTTACTTGTTTTTTCAAAGAAAGGAAAGCTTCTGACTGTATTTTCAGGAAAATTGGCGGAGTATGATGATCCAATGAGCTTGATGAAGAGAGAAGAATCGTTGTTCAGGAAACTTGTCAAGGAATACTGGTCTCATTTTCAGTCTGCAGAAACGCATTGATGTCAACAATGATTTCTTTTCCTCCTTTAAGTCCAGAAAGAGCGAACGGATTGAGCAGAATGAAAAAAAAAAAAACAGGTTATAAAATGCAAAATCACAAGGAAGACAGATGAGCTTTATTGAGATATTCTTATTTTACAAATATTAAGTACTTGCAAATGAAATTGGACTATAATCTTGATATGTTCCCTAATGTATAGGATAAGGCTTAATACTTGCAGTTGGCAGGCTCAGCAGCTAAATAATTCAAAAACTGAAATGCAAGAACATACTAACATAAGACAATATCACAATATACAAGATTGGAACCATTAATCATAGTCCTTTGAAACCTTTTCTCATGAAAATTGAAATCAGAAACCAAATTCATCCAAAAGTACACATATCTAATTCTCTGCGGACTAGGTGTCATTTGTCTCATTCTCACC
Organism: Medicago arabica; assembly: GCA_946800305.1. Classification (NCBI taxonomy): domain Eukaryota; kingdom Viridiplantae; phylum Streptophyta; class Magnoliopsida; order Fabales; family Fabaceae; genus Medicago; species Medicago arabica. The sequence continues at coordinate 49,465,579 of OX326966.1, forward strand.
TAGTCCCCGTGAACATTTAGCTCTGTTGGCAGAGACGTTGCAGTTGCAAGGGCTGGAGTTCGAACCTCGGATTTCCCATTTATTAACTGCAATGGTTCTAAAAGTGAGAATGTGATGAAATGGAACAAATGCATAATTGCAATTGATTATTGATAGATGAAAACCCAATTAGAGTTGGTGTTCTGGGTACATAAAAAAAGAATGGGAAAGATAGAACATATTACCCTACAAGAGAGTACCAAAGGGAGAGAGAAAAGACTTCATCATTATTTTTCATAACTATTATTGATCATCATTTCCCTATATATGCACATTCAAACCTCATGACCACCGGTAGGATCTATCACAAGTGGTTTCCTGGCTCGGAACACCGGTGTGACAACACAGACATCCTTATTCTTGGCTTCCCTTGTGACCACAAGTTCTTTCATGTATAAAAGACTTTGTATATCGCTCTGCACCTGTGCACAACCACGAGGATTCACTGAGCATACACCACAAACCTCATGATCATGGCTGAAGAGAGCCACCTCACACATCTTCACATGGATTGGTACCAGAGGAGTTTTGATATCACAAGCATGAAGGACATGGACATCTTCCAGACTGTCTTGGATCATGTTCACGGCGGGCCCATGGGCAGGTAAAGGGTTATCTGGGACATCCGGGTCAATGAAGGATAGTTCTTTGGAATTGATTAGCTTTTGTACCTCTTTCTTGAGAGCATAACAACACTCTACATTGTGTCTAGGTGCCCCTTGATGGAAGGTGCAATGTAGGTCAGGACGGTACCAACGTGGTAGAGGGTCAGGTATGCGAGGAGATGGTATGGTATGAACCAAGTTCTGAGCAATCAAAGATGGAAGTAACGCTTCATATGTCATGGGTATGGGGTCAAAGTCTTGCTTAGGTCTCTGGTTGTTATATGGAGCTTGAGGGCGAGGTTGTTGTTGTTGTCGAGGATAATGTGGTCTTTGTTGGTATGGATGTGGTTGGTAACATGGTTGTTGAGGGAATTATTGAGGGTTATATGGTTGTTGGTATAATGGAGAATAATATGGCTGTGGAGCTTGATGTCTTGGTGGTTGGTAGCTGGGATTTTGTGGAGCGAGGATTTGTGGGGTAGTGTTGGCAACACAAGGCTGGTTAGGGTACATAGGCTGAGATCCACCATGGGCCACCATGCCGACCTCATGTGTGTTCTTCTTTGGGTAACCGTTACCAAACTTCTTCTTACCGTTAGATGACCCTCCTGTAGAACCACTTGAAAAACTTCCTGAAGTACCAGCCCCTTTACGGGCCCACTCTTCAATGCGTACCCCTGTTTCCACCAAGTCTGTGAACTTCTGGGACGCACATGCAAGCATCTTTTCTGAATAGTACGGGCTCAAGGTTTCATATAACATTTCTGACAACTCTCTTTCGTCCAAGGGTGGACGAATTTGGGAAGACTTTTGGACAAAGCACTGAGCATACTCTTTGAATTATTCCTTATCTTTCTGAGTTAAAGACTGCAATTCCTTGCGACTGGGTGCTAGAGAGGTGTTATATTTATACCGCTGAGTGAAGGCTTCAGCCAGTTGCTCAAACGTAGTAATCCCTTTCAGACCCATGAACCAGGTGTGAGCAGGACCTGTCAGACTGTCCTGGAAGCAGTGAATAAGCAGAGGCACGTTATTCTTATAGGCTATCATCTTTCTGACGTACATAATCAGGTGATTCTGGGGGCATGTAATCCCTTAAACAAAGTTGTCCCATTCTACGCAAAAAGGCTACCCCTTCACCAATCAAACAAACTTCAACTTATGACCCACTTGACCCAAAAATCACAGAATATGTTGATATTACTATGGACAATACTATCCATAACACTATCAACATATGCCAACAATTACCTTCTGACCATCCCCTACAACCAGCCTAATTGAAACCACTTTAAGTTATTCAGCCTACTGAAGAGCCTGAAGAACCCACAATCAATCCTCAAGAACCCACTATCAATCAAGAACCCACAAACCCAGAATCACCTGAAGCCTTAAAGTCTTTAGAAAGCCACTTAGGTGGAGAACTTCCAATAACCCCACAAAAAGCCAACACTCAGACTCAAGGTTGTTCAGAATCTGAAACTGTAGAAACAGATTCTGTAGTCAATCTTGACCCAGAATCTGAACTAGAACCTGAACAAACCAAATCTCTCTCACTTGCCTTCATTCAACCAGACTTACCTTCTTCATCTCATCCCTCACATATTCAACCACAACAACCTGACCTTCTAAATTCAAGATACATAGAAGATGTCTTTGTGAAAATGTGCAGGAAAGTTCAAGAGTTGGTTCAGCTTAGAAAAGTTTCATTTCTCCTTGTCAGCTATGAAGAGAAATGGGATGCTGCTAAGAAGGAAGCCTCTGATTTTCTCTCTTCTCTGCGCAATGCAAGTCTGAAAGAGCAAGCAGAGACTCTGGCACTACACTTGGAAGAGCTACACAAGGCTGAAGAGCAAGCTAAGGATGAGGTCCTGTACTTGGCCAATGCTCCCTTCTACTCTGAAGTAGAATATGTGTCCAGAGAGTCCAAGGTTATTGAGAAGCTGAAGAAGAAGCTCCCGACTGTTCAAGAAGAAGCTAAGCTTAAGGAAGAAGCTCATCTCAAGAGAACAGAAGCTCTTGAAGAATTAGTCAGGAAGCAAGCTGAAGATATGAAAAAACAGGCAGAAGATATGAAGAAGCTCATGGAAATGATTGCCAACCAAAACAAACCTTAGTTGCACACATGTTTTTAATATTTTCTTTGGTTGTATTTTGTCTTGCTTTTGAATATTCTTGCTTCTGATTTATAAAGAGCTTCTGAATTTTGTGCTTCTGAATGTTTTAAGCTTCTGATATTTAATGCTTCTGATTGTTTTTAACTTTGAATCTTCTTCTCACTTCTTCTTATCTTAAATTTTTTTCTTTCATTAAACTTTTTTTTGTTGATGACAAAAGGGGGAGTGTTTGAAGTATTTTACGTCTAAGTAAGGGGAAGTAGCAATAGATATAATGTTAAATTCTGAGCCTAACTTAAATTAAGTTTTACAATTTAATTTAAGAGAATCTCTTCTCATCTCTAGTCTTTTAAATTTCATGTGATATTTGATTATGTACGTTTCGTTTAAAACTGAATTTAATTAACCTGGATAGGACTTAGGTGGAGATTACAAACCTCATCTAATGACTATCAGACTCAGGGGGAGTCAGAGCTTACAAACCTCAGACTCTGAGCTTTCAAACCTCAGACCCTTAAGTCAACTCGTTAATTAAATTAACAACAATTGACCTTTTAAATGCTTATGTTTGTCATCATAAAAAAGGGGGAGATTGTTGGAACAAAGGGTGTTTAACAATACCACTTTTAGTTTTGATGATAACAAGGTATTAAAAATTGTCAATTGGATATGCTAATATTTGTTCAAGTATGCAGGATCTTAGTCAAAGATTTTAATCTTACAAGGCATTCTGAAAGAACAAATGAAGAGCAAATTCTATAAGAAGCTTGTTGCAAGTGACTTTGAAGACTTAGAGAGCCTGAAGAATCATCTAAAGTTGTTACGAGAGGTTCTGAATACTTAGAGAGTCTGAAGAAGCTGTTTCGAAGAATTACAAATCAAGAAGTTCTGAAGACTTAGAGAGTCTGAATAAGCTGTCTCGAGAAGCGTACATATACAGGATCTGAAGAACGAAGAGAGTCTGAAGGAGCTGAAGAGAGTCTGAAGCTCAACAGAGTCTGAAGTTCTACAGAGAGTCTGAAGACTGAAAACTCAAGATATTGATTTGGTGAATTTCTGGAGGCATTTCCTTGCAGAAGGAATATTCATATGGAGTAATGGCTAATTTGAGTCAACTTAAGCATGGGATGCTTTTTGACAAAGAGCGCATGAAAAGGACAGAGTACTTGTACGACCATCTACTCCACTACCTGTACTATTGGCAGCTGTGTCTACTGGTATTTTCGCTCCAAGAGGAATGAAATTCAAAATTATTTTTGAAGGACGATTACCATATCAAGCAACAGATCAACAATGTTTGATAAAGCTTCTAGATGACTCTGTGATGTGCTGGCATCTCTCAACGTCTTTCTTAAACCTCTATATAAAGGAATGAAGACTTGAAGAATTGGTTACACGCGACAACAATACTCTTACGCACATTTTGAACCAAGTCATATTGTCAAGCCAAACACATCAACAACTTAAGAAATTCTTACAAACTTCATTATCCTAGAATTTCTAAGTGTAACTGAAAATAGAGTCTTTTGTTTGTATTTGTGAACACCACTGATTGTATATCAAGTGTTCAAACTCTTATTCAATTTTCTGTAAATTGTGTTAGAAGTCTCTTGCTTGTGGCTTGAGCAATAGAAGTCTCTTGGGTGTGTCCTTGAGCATTAGAAGTCTCTTGCTTGTGTGCTTGAGCATTGGAAGTCTCTTGCTGTGTGCTTGAGCAACTTGTAATCCAAAATTACATTTTAGTGAACTCTCCTTGGAAGTGCAAGGGGGACATGACTACTTCCGGTTTGTGGAAGGAACCTGTATAATTGCTTGTGTTCTCTCTTTTCCATTATCTCTTTACTTATTCCGTTGCACAGACTCTGAACTCCTTATCAGAACCTGAACTCCTTCAGACTCTGATCTGAAAAACAAAATCCTTTCTTTAGAAAAGAGCGAAAAAGATAACACAATTCAACCCCCCTTCTTGTGTTTTTCTCACCTTCACATAGTACTGTTATAGTTGTATCTCTGCTCATTAATTCTCTATATAAGGAATAAATTTCAAATTATTCCCTCCTAGGACATTAACCAAATCAAGCAACATATCATTGGTGATGATCAAGCTTAAGTAACGACTCTTTGATGTGTTGACAACTCTACAACGTTTCTTTCACACATCTTTATAAAGGAGTGAAGACTTGAAGATTATGATAGACTCTACAACGTTTTACTGTGTCAAAACTCTGCTGAAATTGTTGTACATCAAACACTTAGAATTTCTTAACAACTATCATATCTTAGAAATTCAAGAGTCTTAAGAGTCTGATTTGATTTGTATTGTGAACACCATTGATTGTATATCAAGTGTTCAAACTCAAACTTTTTTGTAATTTGTTTGTTTAGAAGTCTCTTGCTTGTGTGCTTGAGCATAGAAAATCTCTTGCTTGAACATTTGTAATCAGATTTGAATTATAGTGAACTCTCCTTGGAAGTGCAACGGGAACATGACTACTTCCGGATTGTGGAAGAAATCTGTATAATTGTTTTGTGTCTTTCTCTTATATCTCTATCTTTACTTTATTTGCTGCATTAGACTCTGAACATTGCTCAAGAATCTGAACTCTATCAGACTTTGGACTCTGGATGTAGTTTAAACAGAAGAAAAAAACTAACACAATTCAACCCCCTTCTTGTGTTTTTCTCAACTTCACTAAGTTCAACAAATTAATTAACATATCGATTCACAAACTATTTTTGAGTTGGTTCGATCCATTGTCAACCCTGATTTATCATCAAATACTCATGTTGGGGATATTAGTCAGCCTTCTCAACTCCATTTTCTTTAGTTTGAGCTCCCTTAACATCTTTCTTATTAAACATAGTCAACCTTAATTGTGTTTACACTTCTAAAAAAGGATTAGAAACCATCGTTTAAAGCATTTAGAGCCCACCCCACCACCACGATGCATCAACAGCATACCAGCAAGACAACTGTCTTTTCACATCAAACACACCCAATTTTGGCTTCTTTCTCCATCCGTTAAAATTGATGTGAAACATGTCAAGTTAATATTGTGAGACATCCATTAAATTTGATGTGATCTATCCATATCTATCTATATAATATAATATTGTTGTATAAATAGTATTTTTGTACATCTTTTTAAATTGTACTTCAATCGGGACATATAATTTATTTGCATAACATGTGATAGGGGAAAGAATTAATTACCACAAAATGTAGCCAAAGATTTTCAATCATTAAATTTTTAACCATAACAAATGTTATTTATTAATTTTATTTTTAGTAGTGGTTGATGTTTAAACCTCAAACTTTTGTATATATTATGTATTGTTCTTAACAACTGCGATACGTTTATGATGACTCTATTTATTAATCTAATAATTGAAGAAGATATTATATTAATAAATTAATTTACATGTTAGAAGATATTAGGAGAAACAGCATATTCTTCTATTTCTTTTCGCATCATCATTATTATAAAGAACCAAATCCAACTGTTACCGTAATTTTATGATGTCTTAGATTTTACAGGCTATTTTTAAAAAAAAAAAAACTAGAATGAAATATATTAAACTCAGGGTCGTTCGCATTCGACATAATATGAGAAAAAGACACTTTACGTAATACATCGTGAAATTTGTTAGTTTATATTGTTGCGGTTTTATTAACTCTTTATTTCATTTTTTTTTTCTTCTGCTTTCCACTACCAAATAAATGTTTTTTTAGACATCTAAAAATAAATCAAATACTTCATAGACACCAAAACAAAATAAAATATCGTAGAAGTATAGAACAATAACACATGTGAAGTAGACTAAAATACTAGGGGTACATATAGAAAGTCGTGCCAAAAAGGCCAAAAATATCAATATACTTAAGCTCAGATTTTCATCATGTCAATAGTTGGAGTCATTATGCAAACTTTGCTATATATACCTCCATAAAAGAATTATTTCTATATACACCCGTCTTCATAAAAAACAAAAATTGGGCACCTACCGGCAAGGGCCCTAGACCGTCGCACCCCGACCTATGACCCTACAAAATAAGAACAACATCAACCAATGCCCCTACAAAATAAAGGGTTAAACCACCATCTATGATAATCAAAGAACAAGTTAAGGATATTTGCCTTAAACCACCAAAACGAGAGGAGCTTAACACTATCAATAACAAGTTAGGGATATACAAGCTAATTTCTTCTTATTCTTCTTTTTCTTTTCATACACTCCCATGAGAGTTGAAGTATATTAAGGTTCTTTGTATCCTTCAAGTTTACTATTCCAACTCTTCAATTTCATTTCTATGTGCCAATTTCATTTTAAAATAATCAAATGTTCTTTAGAGTATCATTGAAAAGCTGATAAAGAACCTGGTTATTACAAGAACTTGTTGATGGAATCCATTTGATGTTTGCTGCAATAACCTTGTCCTCCTTTTAGTGATACAGAGTAAACTGTCCACATTCTAAGGTATAAGGCCTTTTCTTCTATTTTTATTTCCTAAGATTTATTTTCTATGGTTTTTAATCTTTTTATTCTTCTTAATATCAACTTAATGGCGTGGGTTATGCTATTAGAAACTACTCCTTCTATCTTATTATGAGTTTCATATATGTAAAAAAATAATCCCGAAATGAGTATCACTTTCTATTTGGAATATAATATTACTCACTTATTTTCAATTATACATTCTAATTAATAGTGCTTCACTTTTAAGTTAACATTTTTTACTAATTTGTTCTTAGGATAATTGTAAACATAATATTGGATAAGATTAAATTGATAAAATTGTTGTAACTATGACACTTATAATGTGGTAATTCATCGGCCTCTTCTTACCCAATGACTAATTTATACACCATCGCAAGAATTTAACTAAGAATATATTCAAAGCACTCTTCGTTTAAGTTTGAACCGAAGATCTTCAACTTCTTAATCCTTAATTTAAATTAGTAGAACTATTCAACCTTTCTTTTCGGAGATCAAGGCTATTTGATTAACTTTTGACTCACTATTTATTTCACGACTGAACATTTAATTTTTTGAAAGAAAGTGGAAAAAAAGTTCAAATACCACATTTTAAAGATTCAGGGTATCAACACCTTTTATGTTCGTAGTACTCTACGAGAACCTCTTGGTTTTATTTAATTTTTGTGCTATAAACTTGCTTGCTTTTTGAAAATGGTTTTAAAGTGATTAAAAGAAAAAGAAAAAGAGAAGCCTATTATCTACATTTTTTATTGATTTGGAAGGACGAGTGTCCTTTGCCTACGTACCCGTGAGGGATCAAAACCTCGTAGTTCGGGGTAAAAAATTCCGTTTGATTGGTTTTGTATTTTTTATTAGTTTTTGAAAAAGGTTTTAAAATGAAAAGTCAAATGGCAAATAAGAATTTGTTTGTGTTTTTTGATATTAAAAGAAAATAAATCAAAGTAAAATTAAGTTGATTGAAATTTGATTAAGAAAGAAAAAAGAAAATAAAGGGATTACTTGATTTTGAACCAAGGTTTATTGAGAAAATGTTTTTTGTGATTTTTGATAATTTGCATGTTTTTGTTGTTTTTTTGAATAATTGAACTAAAATATAAACTAACGGAGCAGGAAAGTAAAGCGTCGGTACCTTATAGTGGCGTTGGACAACCACGAGGACCTTTTACCTAAACTACCAAGCATAAGAAGTAAACATACACCCACACACGCACACATGCACCTAAAACTATTACATAAAGCCTATTAATACATTCTAAAGTCCGTGGAAAAATAAATATGCATTAACCTAAACTAGCTATGTATTTACATTAAACCTAATATACATTCTAAAATTTGCATAATAAAATAAAATAAATATGCATAGATAATATAATACAAATGCAAAATAATAAATCTAAACTAATAAAAATGCATGAGGAAAGAAAAATAAAATGCTAGGGAAAATAAAAAATGCATGAAGAGGAAATTGAAGTGCAAAGGGGGTCACCAGTTTTCTTTATGATGAAATCTCTTTAAATTTGAAGAGCAGCCACAGAATTCAACGAACGGAATATACTAGCAGGAAAAGGACATCGAAGCACCACAAAAAGGGCAGCAACTAGAAGCAACCAATTGTTAATTGGAATTGAAAATATATATGAATCAACAATATGAAGAGTCGGAAGAATAATACGTAGCGACTAGAAATAAGGAACAGAAATTTAAAGGCACGGCGGCATGAAATCATATGTGCAGTAATAAAGAAACAAGGGAATGCAATACGTGTATAAACCAATTCAATGGGACACATAGCTAGCAGTACTAATGGAATAGCAACAACAAAGGTAATCATGGAATTTTAAATGGGATATATGGTACTGAATCAAGACACTTGCATATAATTAAGATTAAAACATGAAACTTGGAGAGTATTACATAGAACCCTAAAATAAAATTACGGCAGTCAAGTTTTTGGAATATATGTGTAGTAATAGCAGCCGACAAAGAAACTCAATTAGAATAGCACATGACAGTAGCAATATGAAATAAAGACATGAAATAGTAATGTAAAGCACTTAAATAAATGACAGAAACATATAATAATATAATTGCAAAGGGAATTATATGAATTAATAATAGGCAAATTGAATGGAAAGATGAATCTCGTTTTTGTGTTTCAGCGTGACGAAAAATGAAGACCTAAAACAAACTGAAATAAAATAAGGATTCTAAAAGTATTAAAATTATGCGGTGGCTAGGGTTTTGGTTTGCAGTCTTTAGAATATTTATGTGTGTGAAAATTGTGATGTGGGTAAAAATGTGTCGTTGTGCCGTTTTTGACTGCTGGTTGTGTTGTGTCTTTTTCGGTTCTCTTTTATTTTGGAACAGAAACTCGCAAACTTATACCTCACGGTCTTTGATTTAGAGAGAAAGGAAAGATTATACCTTTGGGGTCTCGGATCTTTTGAGATTCGATTATGTGGTTGCTGGATTTGGATCGATTATTCGTGGCTTTGATGCGTTGTTTGTGAACAGATTCGGTCTTGAATGGTGTTAGGACGTTGCGGCCGATTTGGGATTCAGTGAACTTGGTTTTGGACTGCTAAATCGTGATTTATGAATATTGCAGGTTGTGATGAAAATTTTCGGCCTCCTGTGTTGTGATTGCTGGGTTCTATTTATAGTGTGATGATTAGGGTTTGTTAAAGAAGTTGAAAAATTGTACTGGATTGAGATGAAGAAAGCGAAAATTGTTGTTGGATGCGTGTGATATGTAAACAGCTATTTGGATCTGCACTTTGACTGATTTTTTGACTCTATCTGATTATTTGGATTTTCATGGACATTAAAAAAAAATAAAAAGCTATTGATCTATGAATAAAATAAATAAACAATAAATACATATAAATTAAAATTAACGTAATTAATTAAAAAGTGAAATAGAAAATAAGAGATGGAAATGAATAAGAATAAAATTAAAAGGACTAATTAAAAAAGTGAGAAGAGGGCCCGACTCGGAACCAAAAAATGAGGTATTTTAAAATACCTCTCTGCCAAAAAGTCAGCGACTGATCATAATCGAACGGCGTACGAGTGTAGGGTCAAATGACACGTGTCGATGGTGTCTTAAGTCAAAAATTGGGGTATGACAGATGCCCCTATTTAAGTTTCTTCGTCTGGAGATTTGAAGATGGGATCTTTGATTTGACGGACCGAAGAGACTTAAATACAAAGTACACCTATTTTTGACCCTAAGATACTGTATGAATGCATGTGACGCGATTATGAATGCAAGACGGCATGTATGACTGGACTGGGACGACTAATAACGACGGGAGGCCCGAACTCTTTATAGAAAGGGATCCGACTTTGTTAGGGAAATGTAGTTTCACTGGGGAAATGATTGTCTTTTATCGTATTGATTTGGAAACATAGTTTAATGAAGACAAAACTCTTTATGTTTTTCTTTATTATGATAAATTGTCTAATGCTCAATTTCATTTTGCTTTGTCCCTTACTAATCACACTGACCCAAAATAATCTCATAGTAAATTTGATTGTTGGAATAAAGCCACATAGATTGAACTTAATGCTCTTGAACAGACTGAAACTTGGAAGATTGTTGATTTACCTCCAAACATCAAACAATAAGCTGCAAATGGGTGCATAAGATAAAACATCATGCATATGGATGCATAGAAAGATTCAAAGTATGTTTCATTGTTAAAAGCTACAATCATATTGAAGGTTTAGATTACTTTGATACCTATTATCCTCTGGCCAAACTCACTATAGTCAGACTCGTCATTTCTTTCGCCCATATACATCACTGGTTCATTCACCAACTTGATGTTAATAGTGCTTTTCTGCATGGAGAATTACAAGAAGATGTGTACATGCATCATTCTTCAGGAGTTACTACATCTAAACCTAATCAATCAAGTCTGCAAATTGATCAAATCTCTCTATGGATTAAAACAAGCTAGTAGAAAGTGGTATGAGAAACTCACTTTTTTATTAATGGCTCAAAGATTCAAACAAGCAAACTCAGATCGCTCTCTACTCACCAAATCTTCTTCTACTTCATTCAATATTCTTCTTGTCTATATGGATATATCATCCTTGCAGGAAATTATATCTATGAGTTTCCTCACATCAAATCCATTCTTCATGATTCATTCAGAATCAAAGATTTAGGCCAATTTATATATTTCCCTGGCCTAGAGGTGGTTCAATATGAAAAAGTATTTCTTTATGCCAAAGGAAATATTGCTTAGATTTGCTTTCAGATTCAAGTATTACTGCATGTTGTGGATTCGTTAAAAAATCACACCAATAAAATACTTGATGTGTGGAGCAAGTAATAATCAAGCAACCAATACAAGTGGGTAACAGTTGTAATCACAAGCCAAAGTAGAAAACAACGAGAGAAAAGAAAGAGAGAACACAAAAGAATTTTTTTACCCAGTTCGGTCCAAAACTGACCTAGTATGGGGGAGAGAGCATCCCTCCGTTCCACTATAATGATGTGTAACTTTACAAAAGAGATATCAATGGGTTACAAGAATAAGTCTCCCGCCTAATTCTACCCAAAGTCCCAATCATTTCCCATGACCAAGAGACTCAATCCTAATAGTGTTTCCCAAAGTGAATCAACTCCAACCCTAGTGTTTGTTGCCAAGAGCAAACTCTATACAAACCCTAGTTTTCTTGTTGACTTCTAAACCCCTGTTTCAGCCCCCTCTATCTCAAGGTTTACATCTGATACAAGGTCTATATTTATAGTAAAAGTAACCCTCATAAAATTGGAACAAATGTGTCACATAAAAATAAGTTTTATTTTTATGTTATTACGACAATTCAGGCGCCGATTTTGACCATTCGAGCCCTGAAAAATATCGAATCAAATGTCTAAAAAAACAGGCAAAATTCGGGCCCCAGACAGAACCATTCGAGCCCCGATTTTGATAGAATCATCAAGCTTCAATTTCTCCAATTTTAAGTCACTTTCACAACACTGCATTTAAACTTACTTCAGTATTTTTAGATTCAGATTTCTACATTTTAGGCTTTTCTGATGCTGACTGGGTAGGTTGCTTAGATTTCAGAAGATCAATCTCAGACCAATGTTTCTTCATGGAAAATCTTTAATTTCACGGCGTACCAAGAAAAAACTAATTGTTACTAAATCACCTCTAAAGTAGAATACATATAGCACTTGTAGTTGCAACTTGTGAACTTCAACGACTCTGATATCTTCTCCAAGACCTACAACTTCCTTGAACCAAATTGCCAGTCATTTAATGTGATAACCAAAATGCTTTACATATTGCAGCCAACCATGTATTCCATGAAAGAACTAAGAATTTGGAGATAGATTGCCACTTGGTCAGAGAAAAGCTTCAAGCATGTGTAATGAAGCTTCTACCAGTCACTTCACAAACACAAATTGCAGAGACTTCTTCACCAAAGCTTTGCTACCTAAACCTTTTCACACTTTACTATTTAAGTTGGGAATGGTTGACATATACCATCCTTCAACTTGTGGGGGACTATTGCATCATGAAGAAATAAAAGCAACCTAGTCAGCGGCGGACCCAGACTTTCAATACCGGTGTGGCAAAAACTTTGAAGAAAGTATATATATTAATAAAGCTAACTTGTGACAAAATAAATGCAATAGCAAAATGGTTTAGAAGTATGCATTTTACCAACCTGTCACTGGTTCTATTCAAATAAACCATTTTTAGATTAATGATTTAAAAAAACATGATAATGCATTATATAATGTATTATATATAATGCATTATTTAAGACTAGAATATTAAAAAAAAAGGTAATAATCCAGTGTGGCGTATGCCACACTGTACCTTATGGTGGATCCGCCCCTGAACCTAATGATAGTTATACAAATAACTTGTTCCATAAGTTATCTAGAAAGTTAGTTAGACCATGTGCAATGAGGGTGTTGAATCTCACTTTCAACATGTTGAAGCCTTGCAATGGTGAGTTGAAATTGGGTGAAAAATGAGGCGGAGGAAAGAGGTGTTGAATGCATTCAACATGTTGAAGCTTACTGACGCATGACACATGGCAGTTCCTGATTTGCTGTCTTTTTTTTATCTCATCTTAACTATTTCATTGCAATTTTTTTTTTAAATTTTTTTTTACCAAAATTCATGATTTTTTTTTTGTCTATAAATAGAGATTTGGTTCATTAGATTTAGACACAGAAAAAAAAAACCAAGTTTTTCACTGTCTTAATATTATTTGTGTGACGTGTGCTTAGTTTGTTGTATTGCATTTTAAGTTAAGAAAATAAAAATAAATTATTTTACAAAATTTTGTTTTTCCAAAAAACTTAATAAATAAATTGTTAAGTGTTTATTATTTTAATTTAATTATAATAATAAATGTAATTTTATGTAATAAAAAAACAAAAATACAAAATTAAATAAGAATATGAAATAAAAAGTGGTGGGGTAGAGTGTTGAAAGAAAAAACCATTGAAGAGGGTAAAAGTTGAATGAGTGTTGAATAAGAGAGACAAAATGATATGGAGTGTTGGGAATTGAAAAAATAGGTGTTGAGTGTTGTTGAATGGTTTTAACCATTGTATATGGTCTTATAACTAATTGTCTTAGGCTTCCTAAATACAAGCATTGTATCGTAATTTCCTACACCTCGATGAACTCTCTATAAGATGTAATGTACCATTTAATCAATTAATGAGAGTCTATGTCATTCAATTCTTCTTTCATAATAGAAAACACACAACATACAAAGAAACAAACACATGCAGATTTTGTTTCTTTTTAGAAAAAGATTTATGTTAATCTTGCTAATTTTATTAGTTTAATATCTGACACGTTCCTTGCATTCTTGTAGTTTATTAAAATGAAATTCAACTCACAGATTTGTACTTATTTTTCTATTCAGTCACGTTATAGTTTCCTATGCCCGATGAGAATTAAATTATATTAAGGGTCTTCTATTCAGTCACGTTATAGTCACGTTCAAGTTTTCTATTTTCATATCTATCTGCATATATCTTTCTAAATCAACCAAATGTTATTTAAAGTATCATTCAGTTTCTAAACGATACTTTAATGAAAAACTGACCTTGAGGAGGAGCACATTCCAAGATTCTAAGCCAACACCACCAGACCAACCCTACTTGTTTATCATTTTTAAATATTATACGTCTAATTAAAACTATGTCAATACTTCTAATCATGATAAAGTATTTATGATAATGATGAACGGAATAATACTTAATAAAGTTAACTTGATATAAAAGTTATTTATTTCTTTTATTTATACTTCTACTCATTTTTATAAAATAATCAAATGTGAGATTCATAATGCACTGGTTTTAGAAGATAGTTTTCTCAAAAAACAAATACATGATTATTTTTTTTTCCATTTTAATACACAGATTATACATATTAAAGAGAACCTTAACAAGAAGATGGGCAAATTTTGGAGCATGATTTGTGGGGACTATGGTTCTTGTGAGAATGACAAAGAAATTGGTGAGAGCCTTTGTTCTCCTTTAAATGGTCAGTTCAATGAAGTTGGTTCTGTTAGCAATGTAACCCCATTTTCCAAATCTGGATTCATTAGTAAGATTTGGTTTTGGTGGTTGAATCCATTGATGAAAAGTGGTCAAGAAAAGACGCTTCTCGATGAGGAAATCCCAGAGTTAAGAGAGTCCGAGCGAGCAGAAAGTTGTTATTTTTCATTTGTAGAAGAGTTAAACAAACAAAATCAACATGAACCATCATCACATTCGTCCGTTTTATGGACAATAATTGCGTGCCACCAAAGAGAGATTTTGATAACAGGATTCTTTGCTTTGCTCAAGGTACTCACTCTATCTTCTGGTCCTTTACTTCTGAATGAGTTTATATTGGTTGCTGAAGGTAATAAAAGTTTTGAATATGAAGGTTATGTATTGGCAATATCACTCTTCTTTATAAAGATCCTAGAATCCTTATCGCAACGACAATGGTATTTCCGAAGTAGGCTTATAGGGATGAAGGTTAGATCACTACTTACTGCAGTTACTCATAAAAAAATATTAAGGCTATCCAATTCTGCTAGATTAGTTCACTCTAGTGGTGAGATAATGAATTATATGACTGTGGATGCTTATAGAATCGGAGAATTTCCATTTTGGTTTCACAAGACTTGGACAACAATTCTTCAACTGTGTATTGCATTAGTGATTCTTTTTCGCGCAATCGGACTAGCAACTATAGCTTCATTGGTAGTGATAATTCTCACCGTGCTTTGTAACACTCCGCTAGCAAAGTTACAACACAAATTTCAGAGCAAACTAATGGTGGCGCAAGATGAGAGATTAAAAGCGAGTTCTGAGGCTCTTGTGAATATGAAAGTTTTGAAGCTATATGCTTGGGAAACACATTTTAAAAATGCCATATATTACCTAAGAAATGTGGAACTCAAATTGTTATCTGCAGTGCAATTAAGAAGAACATACCTTGTCTTTCTTTTTTGGACCTCTCCGATGTTGGTGTCTTCGGCTTCTTTTCTGGTCTGTTACTTCTTGAAAGTACCTTTGCATGCAAATAATGTTTTCACTTTTGTGGCAACATTGCGCCTTGTTCAAGATCCAATTACAGGTATTCCAGATGTTATTGCGGTGATCATTCAAGCAAAAGTTGCATTTGCTAGGATTGTTAATTTTCTCCAAGCACAAGAACTGCAAAGTGAAAATTTTAAGAACCAATGCTTAAATGATAGCCTTAAAGGCTCAGTCTTTATCAAATCAGCTGACTTTTCATGGGAAGGAAATGCGATAAAGCCAACACTAAGAAGCATAAATTTGGACGTTAAACTTGGACAAAGGGTGGCTATTTGTGGCGAAGTTGGCTCAGGAAAATCAACCCTCTTAGCAACAATTCTTGGAGAAGTTTCTAATACAAAAGGAGATGTAAGTTTTTATTCCCTTACCGATCATACAATAAACTACTAAATCGTGTGAGCTCTTATTGGTTACAATTGATATGATATTCCTATTTTGATGTTGCAAATTCAACACAATAAATGTCTTTTCCCACAAATACACTGTGATGTCCTATCATATAAATTCAGTTTACCGTAATGAATTTTACGAGTCCTTTATTTCAAGTATCATATTAATGGGTGTTTGAATCTCCATTCTGAATTACAGATTGAAGTTCATGGAAAGTTTGCATATGTTTCTCAAACAGCATGGATACAAACAGGCACGATACGTGAAAATATTTTGTTTGGATCTGAATTGGATGATCAAAGATATGAAGAAACACTTGAAAGGTCTTCACTGATAAAGGACATTGAGTTACTTCCCTATGGTGACCTCACCGAAATAGGTGAGAGAGGAGTTAATTTAAGTGGAGGTCAAAAACAACGAATTCAACTTGCTCGTGCTCTATATCAAAATGCTGATTTATATCTATTGGATGATCCATTTAGCGCTGTTGATGCACACACTGCAAAAAACTTGTTTAATGTAATGACATATTTCTTATCATAGTACTTATACATGTCTAGTGTCGTATTTTACTAAAGACGGCTTTGAAATTTTACAGGAATATATCATGGAAGGACTCAAAGGGAAAACTGTATTACTTGTGACTCATCAAGTCGACTTCCTCCCATCATTTGATTACATTTTGGTAAGGAGTACATCTATGATATTTAAATTTCTCTCATATAACACATAACAACATTATAAGGGACATGTAGATCAATTATTAATAATATTTATTTATAGTTGATGTCGGATGGGGTAATCTTACAAGCTGGTTCATATGACAATCTACTGACCTCAAGTACAGAATTCCAAGGCCTCGTCGAGCTCACAAAAACACTGCTGGTTCTGAGCAGCTTCAGAATGCCACTTTTTCCCAGAGACATTCAACTTCTACAATGATTACACAAGCTTTAGTGGAGAAGCGATTTGCAGCACCAAATGGAAAGCAATTATTCGAGCAAGAAGAAAGAGAAAGAGGAGACATAGGATTGAGGCCTTACTTACAATATACGAATCAGATGAAAGGCTATATATACTTCGTTGTGGCTTCCCTTTGTCACCTTATTTTTGTTGTCTGTCAAATATTGCAAAACTCATGGTTGGCGGCTAATGTTGACAATCCTCGTGTCAGCACGTCGCAATTGATTTTAGTTTATTTCCTTATTGGTGTTTCTTCAACATTTTTCTTGCTGATCAGAAGTCTACTTTTGGTTGCTTTGGGTCTTCAATCATCAAAAAAATTATTTTCACAGTTGATGAACTCCCTCTTTCGTGCTCCCATGTCCTTTTATGATTCTACACCATCAGGAAGGATACTTAGTAGGGTGAGTTTAATAAACAATTACTTTCCTTCCGACGAATGTATCGAAATAAAGTCTTTTAACCGTTTTCATTGTTTAGGTCTCATCTGATGTGAGCATTATGGATATTGACATCCCATTCAGCCTCACTTTTGCTGTGGCAGGAACTCTAGTTTTCTATTCCAGTCTTACGGTTTTGGCAGTTGTCACATGGCAAGTCTTGGTTCTGTCTATTCCAATGGTTTATGTTGCAATTTACTTGCAGGTAATGAATAGATTCTTCTTCGAGTTACATTGCAATTGTGAAATAATATTTAGAAAGAACTAAAATCCTTTGTAAGTAAGATTCTTCTTCGAATTTCAGCCTTTTTAGGTATCTTCTAAATAATTCTTGTTATAATCTAAACATTTTTTAGTTGGAAAGGAAATATAGTAAGGTATTTTTTGTGTTTAAGCAGCGATACTACTTTGCCCTAGCAAAAGAAGTAATGAGGATAAATGGCACAACAAAATCCTCTATAGCTAATCATGTAGCTGAAACGGTTGCTGGAGCTATGACAATAAGGGCTTTTAAGGAGGAGGGTCGTTCTTTTGTGAAGAACCTTCGTCTAATTGATTTAAATGCTAGTGCTTTTTTCCATAGTTTTGCTTCAAATGAGTGGTTGATCCAAAGGTTAGAAACAATCAGTGCAGTCGTTCTCACCGCTGCAGCACTTTGCATAGTTATGCTACCCTCTGGAACTTTCACCTCAGGTAAGAATATGGCAATTGTCATCTCAAATTATTATTGTTGTTTACTGTAAAACAATAACATCGTCTATCTTGATGAAAGTTTCTAAATTCCATCACCCTTCGTTCCAGGAATTATTGGCATGGCTCTAACTTATGGCCTTTCACTAAACGGTGCCTTAATATTTTCAATTCAAAATCAATGCACTCTTGCAAATAACATAATATCAGTAGAGAGGCTAAATCAATATATGCATATAGAAAGCGAAGCGGAAGAAATAGTAGAAGAAAACCGTCCTCCTTCGAATTGGCCAGTTGCAGGCGAAGTAGAAATAAATGACTTGAAGGTAGTTTTTCTTATATTCAAAATGCATCTTAAATGAACCACTTAATGTGTTTGTTCATACCATGTCAGATACGATACAGACCTGACGGACCACTTGTACTTCATGGGATCACATGCACATTTGAAGCAGGGGACAAGATTGGTATTGTCGGAAGAACAGGCAGTGGGAAATCCACTCTTATCAGTGCTTTATTTCGTCTTGTGGAACCAGCAGGAGGAAAAATTATAGTTGATGGAATAGACATATCATCTATTGGTCTTCATGATTTGAGGTCACGTTTTGGTATTATACCTCAGGAGCCGACCCTTTTTAATGGGACAGTAAGATATAATTTGGACCCTTTATCTCAACACACTGATCAAGAGATATGGGAGGTAAAATACGATAAAATTCATTAATATTGCCTTTTACTAGAAAATGTAAACTAATTCTTGCTCAATATGAAGGTTCTTGGGAAGTGTCAGTTGCGAGAAGTTGTCAAAGGAAAAGAAGAGGGTTTAAACTCATCAGGTACACTTTCAAGTTTCAATGTTATAGCTATGATGGAAAAACTTTTCTCCAATTTAGTAACGAGTAGTGAAAGTTCTTAACCAGTTGTTGAAGATGGATCAAATTGGAGCATGGGACAAAGGCAGTTATTCTGTTTGGGGCGTGCGCTTTTAAGGAGAAGTAGAATATTGGTACTTGATGAAGCAACTGCATCAATCGATAATTCAACTGATATGATTCTGCAGAAAACCATTAGAACAGAGTTTGCAGATTGTACTGTGATCACAGTAGCTCACAGGATACCGACTGTGATGGATTGCACTATGGTTCTTTCAATCGGTGATGGTAAGTTTTTTTTCTTTTATTTTTCCATTTTCTATTTTATAGTCCCTTTATTTTATTTAACAAGAACTTTTTAGACTAATCCATAACCTCATAAATTTTTTTTTTCGTTGATGATAAATAATTTTCTGTTGATATGTGTGGACAAGGTAAGATTGCGAAGTGAAAACAATATCTTGAATGGCATGTAAATGATAACATGTAAAATGAGTGGTACTTGATTTTCAAACTTGAAATCATATAAAGGAAAAGTTAGAATATGTTCAATCACTTACTTGATTTCTTCAAAGAAATGAAAGTCTCTGACTGTACTTTCAGGAAAACTGGCGGAGTATGACGAGCCAACGAACTTGATGAAGAGAGAAGAATCATTGTTCCGGAAGCTTGTTAAGGAATACTGGTCAAATTCTCAGTCTGCAGAATCGCATTGATGCGAACAATGATTTCATTTATGCAAGCAATATTCTCTCTTTTTTCCTCTCTTGTAACTTGAGTAGCATGTAAAATTTGTTCTGTTATGATACCTGAGAGATGAGAAAGGATTGCACAGAATTAAAAGCAAAAGGGATCAAATGTACCATCTCTAGAATGATATATGAGCTTTAATTAACGATTCTTTTGTGTTCTAATGGTTATAAAACATATAGTAAAACAAAAGAAGGACTAGAATTAGAAATTTAAGGGTCCGTATAGACTGTTATTTAACTCTTTCACTCAGGCTCTCCACCTTAAAATCAATGGTAGGCTCTCCGCCTTAAAATGAATAGTAGGCTCCCCGCCTTAAAATCAATGATAAACTCCCCGCGTTAAAATGAAAAGCAGGCTCCCCGCCTTAAAATCAATGATAAACTCCCCGCGTTAAAATGAAAAGCAGGCTCCCCGCCTTAAAATCAACAGCAGGCTCCCCACAATAATTTCAATAGCAGGCTCCCCGCCTTAATGTCAATAGGATCTCGCATCATATATATCATACACATTTCAACCTACGAGAAACACAATATGTTGATATATTTACAATATTTTACAAAATCTCAATCAAAATATTCATCAACTTTATTCTATCAAATTCTGGAAACCATAAAGTCACAAAATTATACAGATTTAAGTATCTAAAATAATCCATACACGACATTGGTGAGAAGATTCAGTTTGCCCTTATCTTTGGTCCAGATGATTTTCTAACTGCTGCTTCCCAAACCATCACATTGCTGCTAAACTCTTTGTCATTAAATTCCTCTCTAAAAGCTTTGTACAAAGTAGTCACAGCATAGATTTTTTTTTTTTTTCCATCGAACAGGCTACGAGTATTTATAAAAAAAATTCCATCTCCAATGATACATCTGAATTCGCATAATCTAAAAATTATGATTTAATTTTTTAGTTTAAAAAGTGTGATTCCCGGACAACGTACGTGATATATATATGGAATACAATTGTGGCTCACCAATTGCGTATAAGTTTCAAAATAGCGGCCATCCCACTACCCACTATCTTCTTAGTCGTTATAGCGCTTTTGGGGTCAGCTGCTACGCTCTATTGTTCGTGAATGATGTTGTATATTGGCTTCGAATTGTATATGCAGAAGCAGCCTAGAAATCGTGACACGATTTGGGCATCGTGGCATGATTTGATTGGCAGGGAGCATGTCTTGTGAGATGGGAAATCGTGACACGATTTGGGAAATCGTGACACGATTCAACAACTTCCTCAGCAAGTTTACCTGAAAGGGACTGGTCACAACGGTTGGAAAAGCAGAATCGTGACACGATTGGGCCAAATCGTGACACGATTTTGGAAGCTTGTGACTAGTATTTAAGTGGTTTTCTGCATTCTTTGAAGGAGAGCTGAAGCAAGAGGTCTAGGGTTCACAAAGGGGGGAACTTGAGGGTTGAGTACCTTTGTAGGGATAGTCTCTTGGGTTGGGATAAACATTGTAAACACCTTGGGTAGTGAGATTACATCATTGGAAGGATCATAAGCTTCCTCTAGTATAATCTCTTGTAGGTTCATATGAGTGAGGTGGGTCAACACAAAGGGTAGAGATTAGGATTGAAGGCTGATTTCTTGTAACCTTTTGTAACATCTTATCATAGTGGATTGGAGAGCTGCTCTCTCCCCCAGATTAGGTCATATTGACTGAACTGGGTTACCATCTTGTGTGTGTTTGTTTTTCTTAAGCTTTCTTATCTTCATGTTTGTTAGTGTCATTGTTTTAAGCTCTACACTTAGGCTTTGGGTCTGTTTTGTTGTTGTTGCTTGAAGGCACTTAGACCTAGGATTACCACTACCTTTTGCTCCACACATCTATACAAGTATTGGTGTGATTTCGAACCGATAGTGATCCGTTTCACAACAATTGGCGCCCACCGTGGGGCATAGGCGTAAAGTGGTATAGTTGGTATCATGGGTTCAAAGTGAGATATCGAGAAGTTCACCGGAAGTAATGATTTCGGGTTGTGGAAGGTTAAGATGCAAGCGGTTTTGACACAACAAAAGTGTGTAGAAGCATGGAAGGGTGAAGCGGCGATGCCGGCACATTTGACACAAGCGGAGAAGCGTGAGATGATAGACAAGGCAAATAGTGCCATTGCCTTATGTCTCGGAGATAAGGTTTTAAGGGATGTCGCGAGGGAACCAACCACGACATCGATGTGGGCTAAGATGGAGTCATTGTAGATGACGAAATCGTTGGCTCATAGGCAACTCTTGAAGCAACAACTCTATTCATTCAAGATGGTGGAGTCTAAATCGATCTCGGAGCAATTGGCGGAATTTAACAAGATTCTTGATGATTTGGCCAACATTGAAGTTAATGTGGATGATGAGGACAAGGCATTGTTGTTACTTTGTCCATTACCAAAGTCTTTTGAGCATTTCAAGGATACCATCTGTTATGGTAAGGAGGGCACCACTACTTTGGAGGAAGTCCAAGCGGCTTTGAGAACCAAGGAATTGACCAAGTTCAAGTACTTGAAGGTTGATGATAGCGGTGAAGGCTTGAATGTCTCAAGAGGGAGGAATGAGCATAGAGGAAAAGGCAAGGAAAAGTCAAGGTCCAAGTCTAGGTCCAAGGGTTTTGACAAATCAAAGTATAAGTGCTTTCTTTGTCACAAACAAGGTCACTTCAAGAAGGATTGTCCGGAAAAGGAGGGCAATGGTAGTTCTTCCGTTCAAGTTGCGGTGGCGTCCGATGAAGATGGTTATGAAAGTGCAGGTGTACTAGCGGTCACAAGTTGGAAACCGGAGAAGAGCTGGGTTTTGGACTCGGGATGCTCTTATCACATGTGTCATAGAAAGTAATATTTTGAGACTTTGGATCTAAAAGAAGGAGGAGTTGTTCGACTTGGAAATGACAAAGCGTGCAAAGTCCAAGGTATGGGAAACGTCCGTCTAAAGATGTTTGATGGCCGTGAATTCCTTTTAAAGGAGGTAAGGTATGTTCCCGAACTTAAGAGAAATTTAATTTCCATAAGCATGTTTGATAGTCTAGGTTATTGCACTAGAATTGAGCATGGGGTTTGTAAAATTTCGCATGGTGCATTGATTACGGTTAAGGGGTCTAAAATGAATGGTTTATACATTTTAGATGGTTCCATAGTAATTGGTAATGCATCGGTAGCTAGTGTAGTACATCATAATAATTCTGAATTGTGGCATATGAGATTAGGGCATGTTAGTGAAAGAGGTTTAGTTGAACTAGCCAAACAAGGTTTGCTAGGTAAAGAAAAGTTGGATAAGCTAGAATTTTGTGAACAATGCACACTAGGAAAACAACATAGAGTTAAGTTTGGTAGTGGCATGCATAATTCTAGTAGAACTTTTGAGTATGTACATTCGGACCTTTGGGGTCCTTCCAAGACTCTTACTCATGGGGGAGGATCTTATTTTCTTTCCATTATTGATGATTATTCTAGGAGAGTGTGGGTCTTTGTTTTGAAAAACAAAAGTGACACCTTTGAAAAGTTCAAAGAATGGCACACTCTCATAGAAAATCAAATGGGAACTAAACTAAAAGGTTTAAGAACTGACAATGGCCTGGAGTTTGTTTCAGAGCAGTTTAATGAGTTTTGCAGGTTAAAAGGAATCAAGAGGCATAGGACCGTACCGAGAACACCGCAACAAAATGGTCTTGTTGAACGCATGAATAGGACACTTTTGGAGCGTGTGAGGTGTATGATACTAAGAGCTGGGTTACCTAAGAGTTTCTGGGGTGAAGTAGTGACGACTGCAGCTTATTTGATCAACAGATCTCCATCAACGGCAATCAACTTCAAGACACCTATGGAAGTATGGAGTGGGAAACCGGCAAACTACTCAACTTTGAAGGTTTTCGGAGCTTTGGCATATGCGCATATCAAGAGAGACAAGCTTGAGCCTAGAGCTTTGAAATGTGTCTTCATTGGTTATCCGGAAGGTGTGAAGGGCTACAAGTTGTGGAAATTGGAATCTGGTGGAGGATCAAAAGTCTTAATTAGTAGGGATGTTACCTTTGATGAGACCCGTATGGGGATGAAGTGTAAAGACCTAGAGACTTTAGTACCGGAAACAAGGGTGGAGGAAACTCAGTTTGAGGTGGAGCTTCCAAGTGAAGAAGAAGACGATGTGGAAGATGAAGATTCAACATCGGAGCCAAGTGGAACTCAACCGGTAGTGGATCCTGATTATCTTTTGGCTAGAGATAGGGAAAGGAGGACCATTACGACACCTAGTAGATATGGTTATGCGGACTTGGTGTGTTTTGCTCTAAATGCGGCTGAAGGTGTGCAAGACTCGGAGCCTAGAAACTTCAAGGAGGCATTTGAGAGCAAAGAAAGCAAGCATTGGTTGAAGGCAGTGAATGAAGAAATGGATTCATTGGAGAAGAACCAAACTTAGAAACTTGTGAAGCTACCTAAACACCAAAGGGTAGTTGGATGCAAGTGGATCTTCAAGAAAAAGGAGGGTATTCCGGGAGTTGAGGGTCCAAGGTACAAAGCAAGACTTGTGGCAAAGGGTTTCACTCAAGTGGAGGGGATTGACTATAATGAGATCTTCTCACCGGTGGTGAAACATTGTTCCATAAGGATTCTCATGGCTATTGTGAATTATTTCAATCTTGAGTTGGAGCAAATGGATGTAAAGACCGCTTTCTTACATGGTGACCTTGAAGAGACAATCTACATGGAGCAACTGTAACACCCCGAAATCCCAACTTTAAAATTTCATTCAAGTAATCAGAGTATAACACATGAATCAGGATGTCACATTTCATAAAATCTTTAAAATCAAATTGAATAATAATTTATTCTTAAACAATATTCAAACATAGCAGCGGAATTCATAAACTTCTCAAAATCTTAAATAAATAAGTCTCGGTACAAAAGCCTCATAAAACATCTCAAATCAAGTTACGTCGCAAACGTCATAATTAATCAACATGATACATAAAAGGAATAGAAATAATAATAATCCCCATCCCGTTACGTATCAGAGCTCCTAAGACTCCACAAGAACCTCTCACATCGACGAACCTAAGCTTGGTCACCTGCACTTGCCCACAAGGCGGCAATTCCAACAGAAGAGGTGAGATTCACAACAATTATATTAACATATAATTCAAATAATTATGCTTAACAATAACAACATTATTCGTCACATAGAACAGAAAACATCTCAACCATCTACGCATAATAAATCATCTTAGAACATCTTCATAAACAACCGTCTCAAAACATCTCAGACACATGACTCGACAAATGCAACTCTAACCTCTTAACATCATGCATGTGGTACCAATATTTTAGCTTTAATAAGCTTCACCGTCGCTTTGAGCAAATGCTCCACCGTCGCTTTGAGCATAAGCTCCACCGTCTCAAAATATGCAAATGCATGGACTCGACTCTTTATTCTTAAACAAGTTATCCCAACGTCTTAACATCAAATACGACTCTTTATCGACACATGCAATTATACAATACATGGCAGCAGCTCAGCACACTTAGTATATATATATATATATATATATATATATATGTACAACACATAGTTATCATCACAATCATCATTTATACTTCACTCGTAAACTTCGCTTATTAAGTATTTAATCAAAGCTTAACGCCAACAATTAAATATCATCTTACAGCGTCACTATAGGTTCTAATTAGGTCTTAACCATCTCTAATACTATCCAAAGGTCTACCCTCAAAGTCTCGCTCAAAACAGAGTTCTAAAACTCAAGTTATAGTGGTCTGAGACCACATTGCTCGCTGTGGCGAGTGGGACTACTCGCCACGGCGAGCTACTTAAATTGCATTATGCCACTTGCTCGCTACGGCGAGTGAAGTTGCTCGCCTCGCGCGCACTAAAGGTTGCTCGCCACGGCGAGCTCAGCTGCTCGCCTCGCGAGTGGATACCTAACTGCTCGCCACGGCGAGCTATCGCAGAGGGGTTACGGGTTCGCTCGAAACCTCGCCAAAACTCGTCCACTTCTTCGTTTTATGCTTCCAATCTATCAGAATTATGGTCCTAGTGATTAATTTAGGTTCTGTAACAGGTTTCTACACTAATTCACATCATTATAACATCAATTCATCACAAAATTCATTAAACCCTAACTTTGGAATTCTCTCAAACCTCTCTCTAATCCTTAGGTTAATCATAACAGATGAATTACAGCATAATATAATTGAGTTAGACTCACCCTTACCTGGTAATATTGCAGAATTGGGGTTCCCTCTTCTCTAGCCACTTTCTCCCTTCTTGCCAAAAGTCTGTAACGTACTGACTGTTTCTCTCTAAACCTAATTTCCTTTTATAATTCTTTCTATTCACATTTATCCCCACAACTCTATCTTATTTATGAAAACAACCCCATCTCTCTAAATATTTGTTATTATATCACATCTTAATTTTCATCACATATTTTATTTTATTAAACAATAAAATAAACGTCACACCACAACATCATCTCATACGTCACAAACATCATTAAAATCACATAATATATAATAATATACTATATACTCTAATAAAATAATTAAATAAATAAAGTGGGCGTTACAACTCTCCCCCACTTAAAGGATTTTCGTCCTCGAAAATCTTACCTCGATTAAACAACTCTGGATATGACTCCAGCATCTTACTTTCAAGCTCCCAAGTTAAGTTTTCACCAGTCGCTGCACTCCAAACAACTCTCACCAGAGGTATCTCCTTGCCTCTCAACAACTTCACCTTGTGATCATCGATCCTTAAGGGTAGAGTCTCAACCGTAAGGTTGTCTCTCACTTGTACATCGTCACTTTGGATCACATGAGACGGATCCGGAACGTACTTCCTCAATTGCGACACGTGAAAAACATCGTGCAAATTCGATAAATGCGGTGGTAATCCAACACGATAAGCCACCGTCCCAATCCTCTCTGATATCTGATACGGACCAATAAACTTTGGAGTCAACTTCTTCGACTTCAAGGTACGACCTACACCGGTCATTGGAGTAACTCGCAAAAACACATGATCTCCCTCTTGGAACTCAAGGTCCTTCCTACGCTTGTCATGATAACTCTTTTGTTGACTCTGCGACGCTTTCATCTTCTCTTGAATCATTCTTACTTTCTCAGTGGTTTGTTGCACAATCTCCGGTCCCAAAACCACACTTTCACCCGACTCAAACCAACACAACGGAGTTCTACATCTCCTTCCATACAAAGCCTCGAAAGGTGCCATTCCAATACTAGAATGGTAACTGTTATTGTAAGTGAATTCTATCAACGGGAGGTGATTATCCCAAGCTCCTCCTTGCTCGAGTACACACACCCTCAACAAATCTTCCAACGATTGAATCGTCCTCTCGGATTGACCATCTGTCTGTGGATGATACGCCGAGCTCAGCTTCAACTGAGACCCTAAAGCTTCTTGCAAA
The DNA here is from genome assembly GCA_946800305.1 of Medicago arabica. NCBI lineage: Eukaryota > Viridiplantae > Streptophyta > Magnoliopsida > Fabales > Fabaceae > Medicago > Medicago arabica. The sequence goes on from OX326966.1 coordinate 49,492,970, forward strand.
CTTTTCCAAAATCTAGAAGTAAATCTTGGATCTCTATCTGACACAATGCTCGAAGGAACACCATGCAACCTTACTATCTCTTGAATGTAAATCTCGGCTAACCGAACCATAGGAAAAGTGATATTGATCGGTAGAAAATGAACTGACTTGGTTAACCTATCAACAATCACCCAAATAGCATCGTTCCCTCTTAGAGTAGTTGGCAAACTCGTCACAAAATCCATGGATATGCTATCCCATTTCCACTCTGGCACATCCAACGGAACCATCATACCAGCAGGTTTCTGATGTTCTATCTTCGATTTCTGACAAACTAGACAAGAATACACAAATTGTGCCACATCACGTTTCAATCCAGACCACCAAAACAACTTCTTCAAATCATGGTACATCTTCGTAGCTCCTGGGTGAATACTCAAGCTACTTCTATGGCTCTCTTCAAGGATTGCCTTCTTCATCTCATCGTTGTCCGGAATGCAGATTCTACCTCGGAATCTCAGCACACCGTGATCATCGACTCTAAAGTCGGCATCTGCAGTCTGGTTACTTGCAACAAGCAAATCTACAAACTTAACATCTTCTTTCTGCGCTTCCTTAATATTATTCAGAAAATCATTGTCAATCTCCAACATTCCTAGCTTTACACTCTGATGTGATCTTTCACAAACCAAACTCAAATCTCTGAATTGTTCCAATAGTTCGAACTTCTCCGCCATCATAGCAGACATGTGCAACGTCTTCCTACTCAAGGCATCAGCAACTACGTTAGCCTTACCCGGATGGTAGCTCAAATCAAAATCATAATCTTTCAATAACTCAAGCCATCTCCTCTGTCTCATATTTAATTCTTTCTGATCAAACAGATACTTCAAGCTCTTGTGATCACTAAACACTTCAAACCTCGAACCATACAAATAGTGTCTCCAAATTTTCAACACGAACACCACTGCAGCCAACTCAAGATCGTGGGTAGGATAATTCCTTTCATGAATCCTCAACTGCCTGGATGCATAAGCAACCACTTTACCGTCTTGCATCAGTAAACCACCTAAACCCAACTTAGACGCATCACAATACACCACAAAAGGTACTTCAGGCTTTGGCAAAATTAAAACTGGAGCTGTCGTCAACCGCTTCTTCAACTCATTGAAGCTACTCTCACAATGAGCATCCCACACAAAGGCTTTACCTTTACACGTCAACTGCGTTAACGGAAGTGCCAACTTAGCAAATCCTTCTATAAACCTTCTATAGTAACCTGCCAATCCCAAAAAGCTTCTAATCTCGGTAACCGACCTTGGAGTCTCCCATTGCGACACTACTTCAACTTTAGACGGATCAACCGCTATACCGTCACCGGAAATAATATGACCGAGAAAACTAACTTCCTTCAACCAGAACTCACACTTAGACAATTTAGCATACAACTTCTTTTCTTTCAATACTTGCAAGACAATCTTCAAATGTTCAGCATGATCTTCTTCGGATTTGGAATATATCAAAATGTCGTCAATAAACACCACCACAAAACGATCCAAAAATGCCTGGAAGGTCCGATTCATATACTCCATAAATACTCCCCGCGCGTTCGTAACACCGAAAGGCATCACTTTATACTCATAATGACCATATCGAGTTCTAAAGGCCGTCTTTTGCATATCTTCATCCTTTACTTTTATCTGATGATAACCCGACCTTAAGTCAATCTTGCTAAACACACATGCACCCACTAACTGATCCATCAAATCATCAATTCTCGGAAGTGGATACCTATTCTTTATAGTTACCTTGTTCAACTGACGGTAGTCAATACACAACCTCATGCTCCCATCTTTCTTCTTCACTAGCAATACAGGCGCTCCCCAAGGTGAAACACTTGATCTTATAAACTTCTTCTCAAGCAGATCCTCCAATTGCTTCTTTAACTCAGCTAACTCAGAAGCTGACATACGGTAAGGTGTCATAGACACAGGCTTCGTTCCAGGAACAAGATCAATCGCAAATTCAACTTCTCTTTCAGGAGGCACATCAGGAATCTCATCAGGAAATACTTCAGGAAACTCGCACACCACTTGCAATTCGTCAATCTTTTCTTGATTCTCAATAGATAAGGATGCCATCAGAGAAAACATCAAAACTCCATCTCGTCCTAATTGTTTCAGCTGCTTGGTAGATAAAAATTCTGCCCCACTTTCTTCCTCTTCAGACAAGAAATACACTGTCTTGCGAAAACAGTTGATAAGCACACGGTTGCACTCTAACCAATTCATCCCGAGAATTACATCCATACCAATCAAAGGTAGGCAGACTAAATCCATCTCAAAATTACGATCAAACATAGACAACGGACAACTTAAACACACGCGAGAAGTAGTCACCGAACCCTTAGCTGGAGTTTCGACAACCATCTCTCCATTCATATCAGACATAACAAGACCCAATTTAACAGCACAATCATAAGCAACAAAACAATGCGTAGCGCCAGTATCAATAATAGCAACTAAAGGTATATCATTAATATAGCAAGTACCTCTGATCAAATGATCCTCTTTCTCAGTCTGAGTGCCGGTCAACGCGAAAACCCTTCCAGTAGTCCTAACTTTCTTTGGCTTCTTGCACTGCGAGCCAATATGTCCTTGCTTATCACAGTTGAAACACACAACATCATCAAACTTGCAGTCTGGGGTAATATGCCCTTTCTGTCCGCATCGGTAACACCTCTTCACATCAACAGGACACGCATTACTCTTATGGCATTTTTGCCCGCAATTATAACAAGTAATCTCAGCAGGAGCATCCTTCTTCTGTGGTCGCCTCTCATCATTCACTCTTTGCTTACCCTTATCTCTGGGAGCATCATAAGGTTTGGGACGACTCTGCTGACCCTTAGCTTTTCTATCATTCACTACCTTGTAGTGAGCCTTGGTATCCTCCTCATAAATCCTGCAACTACTCACCAGCTCGGAGAAATTTCGAATCTTCTGATAACCAATCGCCCTCTTAATCTCAGGACGCAAGCCATTCTCAAATTTGATGCACTTGGAAAACTCAGCATTCTCAGCAGTATAATGGGGCTAGAACTTTGCCAGCTCCACAAACTTCGAAGCATACTCCGTCACGGACATACTCCCTTGCTTCAGCTCAAGAAACTCGATCTCCTTCTTTCCCCGGACATCCTCAGGAAAGTAACGGTTCAGGAATTCTCTCCTAAACACAGCCCAAGTCACAATAGCACCTCCTTCCTCCAGGATAGGTCGAATACCAACCCACCAGTCATCAGCCTCCTCCGCCAACATATGGGTACCAAACCGTACCATCTGACCATCTTCGCACTGCATCACCCTAAATATCCGCTCAACTTCCTTGAGCCACGTCTGAGCCCCGTCAGGATCATATCGCCCTTTGAAGGTAGGCGGGTGGTTCCTCAGAAAAGTTTCCAACATCCTCGTCCCATCGTTTCCACCAGCATTGTTCTGATTTCCCACAGCTTGGGCCATTGCTTGCAAAGCGGCAGCAAGAGCGGCATCATTCCTTCCAGCCATCTTATTCCTCTACAAAGCAAACATAAGTTAGAATAATATAACCATAATATTCTAACTCTAAGACACCGTCACTCGACTCTCTAATTGGCCGGACGGACCGACCTGCTCTGATACCAATTGTAACACCCCGAAATCCCAGCTTTAAAATTTCATTCAAGTAATCAGAGTATACCACATGAATCAGGATGTCACATTTCATAAAATCTTTGAAATCAAATTGAATAATAATTTATTCTTAAACAATATTCAAACATAGCAGCGGAATTCATAAACTTCTCAAAATCTTAAATAAATAAGTCTCGGTACAAAAGCCTCATAAAACATCTCAAATCAAGTTACGTCGCAAACGTCATAATTAATCAACATGATACATAAAAGGAATAGAAATAATAATAATCCTCATCCCGTTACGTATCAGAGCTCCTAAGACTCCACAAGAACCTCTCACATCGACGAACTTAAGCTTGGTCACCTGCACTTGCCCACAAGGCGGCAATTCCAACAGAAGGGGTGAGATTCACAACAATTATATTAACATATAATTCAAATAATTATGCTTAACAATAACAACATTATTCGTCACATAGAACAGAAAACATCTCAACCATCTACGCATAATAAATCATCTTAGAACATCTTCATAAACAACCGTTTCAAAACATCTCAGACACATGACTCGACAAATGCAACTCTAACCTCTTAACATCATGCATGTGGTACCAATATTTTAGCTTTAATAAGCTTCACCGTCGCTTTGAGCAAATGCTCCACCGTCGCTTTGAGCATAAGCTCCACCGTCTCAAAATATGCAAATGCATGGACTCGACTCTTTATTCTTAAACAAGTTATCCCAACGTCTTAACATCAAATACGACTCTTTATCGACACATGCAATTATACAATACATGGCAGCAGCTCAGCACACTTAGTATATATATATATATATATATATATGTACAGCACATAGTTATCGTCACAATCATCATTTATACTTCACTCGTAAACTTCGCTTATTAAGTATTTAATCAAAGCTTAACGCCAACAATTAAATATCATCTTACAGCGTCACTACAGGTTCTAATTAGGTCTTAACCATCTCTAATACTATCCAAAGGTCTACCCTCAAAGTCTCGCTCAAAACAGAGTTCTAAAACTCAAGTTATAGTGGTCTGAGACCACATTGCTCGCTGTGGCGAGTGGGACTGCTCGCCACGGCGAGCTACTTAAATTGCATTCTGCCACTTGCTCGCTACGGCGAGTGAAGTTGCTCGCCTCGCGCGCACTAAAGGTTGCTCGCCACGGCGAGCTCAGCTGCTCGCCTCGCGAGTGGATACCTAACTGCTCGCCACGGCGAGCGGGTCTGCTCGCCACGGCGAGCGGTCTGCTCGCCACGGCGAGCTATCGCAGAGGGGTTACGGGTTCGCTCGAAACCTCGCCAAAACTCGTCCACTTCTTCGTTTTATGCTTCCAATCTATCAGAATTATGGTCCTAGTGATTAATCTAGGTTTTGTAACAGGTTTCTACACTAATTCACATCATTATAACATCAATTCATCACAAAATTCATTAAACCCTAACTTTGGAATTCTCTCAAACCTCTCTCTAATCCTTAGGTTAATCATAACAGATGAATTACAGCATAATATAATTGAGTTAGGCTCACCCTTACCTGGTAATATTGCAGAATTGGGGTTCCCTCTTCTCTAGCCACTTTCTCTCTTCTTGCCAAAAGTCTGTAACGTACTGACTATTTCTCTCTAAACCTAATTTCCTTTTATAATTCTTTCTATTTACACTTATCCCCACAACTCTATCTTATTTATGAAAACAACCCCATCTCTCTAAATATTTGTTATTATATCACATCTTAATTTTCATCACATATTTTATTTTATTAAACAATAAAATAAACGTCACACCACAACATCATCTCATACATCACAAACATCATTAAAATCACATAATATATAATAATATACTATATACTCTAATAAAATAATAAAATAAATAAAGTGGGCGTTACAGCAACCGGAAGGTTTTGTGGAGGACAAGTCTAAGGTGTGTCTTTTGAAAAAATCTTTGTATGGGTTGAAGCAAAGCCCTAGGCAATGGTATCATCGGTTTGATGAATTTCTTTTGAAGACCGGTTTTGTGAGAAGCGGGTATGATTCATGTGTGTACATGTTGAAGAATGGTGAGAAAGTCATTCTCTATCTTCTTCTATATGTGGATGATATCTTGATGGCAAGTTCTAGCAAGGATGAGATTATGAGGCTCAAAGAAAAGTTAAATGAAGAATTTGAGATGAAAGATCTTGGTCCGGCAAAGCGAGTTCTTGGAATTGATATCGTGAGGAATCGTGACAAAGGTGAACTTTTCTTATCTCAACTTAGTTACTTGAAGAAGGTGGTGGACCGTTTTAGAATGTCAAACTCTAAAATTGTGAGCACTCCCTTGGGTCACCACACGAAGTTGTCCATAAAACAATATCCTCAATCCGAGGATGAAAAACAAGCGATGGTTAGTACTCCCTATGCTAGTGGGGTTGGAAGCATCATGTATGGAATGGTTTGTAGTAGACCGGGCTTAGCTTATGCGGTTAGCATTGTGAGTCGGTTTATGGCAAATCTGGGTATTGTGCATTGGCAAGCTTTGAAGTGGGTGTTGAGGTATTTGAATGGGTCTTTGAAGGGCGGTTTGAAGTACACAAGAGCAACTCAAGGGAAAGACGCTTTGGAGGGGTATGTGGATTCAGATTATGTGGGCAATGTAGACACTAGAAAATCCCTATCGGGTTTTGTGTTTACTCTCTATGGCACGGCTATTAGTTGGAAGACAAATCAACAATCCGTGGTGGCATTATCTACAACTCTAGCGGAATACATTGCCCTTGTTGAAGGGGTGAAAGAGGCCATGTGGCTGAAAAGGATGATTGGTGAGTTAGGAATTACTCAAGAATGTGTGAAGATACATTGTGATAGCCAAAGCGCGATTCACTTGGCAAATCATCAAGTGTATCATGAGAGGACAAAGCACATTGACATTCGCCTGCACTTTGTTAGAGACATGATTGAATCCAAAGAGATCATGGTGGAAAAAGTGGCATCGGAAGAGAATCCGGCAGATGTGTTTACCAAGTCATTGCCTAGATCAAGGTTCAAGCATTGCTTGGACTTGATCAAGTTTGTTGAAGAGTAATTCCCTTCTGGAGAGAGCAGCATGGTGGTTGATGGTTAAATTGGCATCATCACCAATTAGAAGTCAAGGTGGAGAATGTTGTATATTGGCTTCAAATTGTATATGCAGAAGCAGCCCAGAAATCGTGACACGATTTGGGCATCGTGGCACGATTTGCTTGGTAGGGAGCATGTCTTGTGAGATGGGAAATCGTGACACGATTTGGGAAATCGTGACACGATTCAACAACTTCCTCAGCAAGTTTACCTGAAAGGGACTGGTCACAACGGTTGGAAAAGCAGAATCGTGACACGATTGGGCCAAATCGTGACACGATTTTGGAAGCTTGTGACTAGTATTTAAGTGGTTTTCTGCATTCTTTGAAGGAGAGCTGAAGCAAGAGGTCTAGGGTTCACAAAGGGGGGAACTTGAGGGTTGAGTACCTTTGTAGGGATAGTCTCTTGGGTTGGGATAAACATTGTAAACACCTTGGGTAGTGAGATTACATCATTGGAAGGATCATAAGCTTCCTATAGTATAATCTCTTGTAGGTTCATATGAGTGAGGTGGGTCAACACAAAGGGTAGAGATTAGGATTGAAGGCTGATTTCTTATAACCTTTTGTAACATCTTATCATAGTGGATTGGAGAGCTGCTCTCTCCCCCAGATTAGGTCATATTGACTGAACTGGGTTACCATCTTGTGTGTGTTTGTTTTTCTTAAGCTTTCTTATCTTCATGTTTGTTAGTGTCATTGTTTTAAGCTCTACACTTAGGCTTTGGGTCTGTTTTGTTGTTGCTGCTTGAAGGCACTTAGACCTAGGATTACCACTATCTTTTGCTCCACACATCTATACAAGTATTGGTGTGATTTCGAACCGATAGTGATCCGTTTCACAACAAATGATAACTCTGATACATCCCTTTTCAAAGTATTCAACTGCTCATGTTTTAAACCATAATAGTCAAATACCATAAATCATATTTGTAAATTTTGATGAAACAAATTGTAAACCAAAATATTCACCAAATAGGTCTTCACTTAATCTTTTTCCTCAGGGATTGGACTGTAATCGAAACATGTAATAAAAATTGAAAACTATCAAGGTAACATTTCTCGGTTACATGTAAGAATAACCAAATTATCAAATCAATCAAGAACTATTATACTAAAAATCTAACATAATAATAGAAGACAATAGTTATCAAAATAAACAAGATTATTACCATTAATCATAGTCCTTTGAAACCTCTCATTTTTATTTTATATCTACCCTCCATAAAAATATCTCTTCAACCAACGAGGAATGTGTCTAGAGAAATGGGCTAAACTCGCACAACGTTGAGAACCAAAGTTCAAATTCTGGTTGGAAGAGGTATCCACATGTAGTGTCCAACACGCCTCGAATAGGATTACTTCGTGTGGAAGAAACCTATAAGTGATAAAGAAAACACAAATCTCTCTCCGGCGCTGAACCAAAACAAACCTTTTGAATACTTTCTCAAATTCTTCAAATTTTCACTCTCTTCCATTATTATAAATCTTCAAGAATCTTCCACTAAGAATTACATATTTTTTCTTCTGTTAACCATCCAATTTCCAAGGGAAGTGGGACCTGGTAATCTGGAGTTCGTCCAGAGGTAAGTAACGTTTGATCAATTGTTGCACCTAGTAATCGAATTCAATTTCTCCTGAACAATTCGTCCGTTTATGGAACTCATGAATTACAATCTTCACGATTAAAATTTGTCCATTGTTTTAACATTAAATCTTCTATAATACAATGCATCTAATCCTCCCACAGTATGAATTATGTAGAGTTGTTACATATACCTTTCAATTTCTGACACAATCATTATTTATGTGCTTCTGTTCCCAATTGTTTCTCCAAAATCCTTTACCTTTCCTCAAAGGCTGATATTTATATATTTACTTGATTTCGATGGCTTAACTAATCAACCTTTACATTAACATCTTGATAAATTGTTACATATTGAAATAGGGAAAATTGATGTTGTTTATTTTCTTATTCGACGGCTTTTTTAATAATACAAAAGTTTAGGTGAGTTGCGTTACGGAGTTCACTAGATTCAGGACATGCAGGTCTCAAAGTTCAAAAGAAAAGTTTAGAGATATATTTACAAATCACCCACCAAGGAGGTTCTCATGTTGACAGCAGGAGTTCGACCGGCGACCTTGTGGGTGAGTCGGGGTATGTTTGGTTTTTCATGTGCAGCCTTTAGATTGTGCTCCATGCTAGTGCAAGATTTTGCATGTAGCTCTAGATTCATTCTTCTTTTGGTCGGTAGAAGGAGTGATAAATATTACACGAAACATACACATGAATGGGAGATCATATGTTTAAATCCAAGACATCACAAATATCCGACTTAACAATTTTGGTTTCTTGCATGAAGTTTGTTTCTATTTCTATGAGAAAAAAGGGCTTAAAGGAACCATATAGTCTTAACACTAAAACGAAATTAGTATTGATGCTTAGATACGATCTTATATCAGATAAATGAATGTTCAATTGAAAACTATATACTTTGTCACATGACACTTTATGTTATTTTTCGTTGGCCTTATTCATAAACTCACAAACCCTAATTTCATTGGCCTTATTCATAAACTCACAAACCCTCCATAAACCCTAATTTCACTTCACTATCATCTCCCAGGTCTCACAAATTATGCTAACAAAACACAAAAGAAAAGAAAGAGAACAAGAAATAGTTATGGCTTAAGAAAATAAAGGTAGCATCAATGCAAATCTCCAGACTGAGAATGAGACCAGTATTCCTTTACAAGCTTCCTAAACATCGATTCTTCTCTCTTCATCAAGTTCATTGGCTCGTCATACTCCGCCAATTTTCCTGTAAACATAGTCATTGGCTTTCTTTTCTTCGAAGTAAAAAAATATCTGATCAAACATATTCTTTTTCATCAAACCATATTATATCCCCAACGACAAACATTGATTTTGGCATGTGCCCGAAGTATGTATCAGATAAACTTAATTATTTTCGAAGACATAAGAAATATTTCATGTAGTTTTGAATTAGCCTTAGATAGAGGGACAAACACTCATAAAGCAACTTACCATCACTGATTGAAAGAACCATTGTGCAGTCCATCACAGTTGGTATTCTGTGAGCTACTGTGATCACCGTACAATTTACAAACTCAGTTCTGATAGTTTTCTGCAGAATCAAATCAGTTGAGTTATCAATCGATGCAGTTGCTTCATCAAGTATCAATATTCTACTTCTTCTTAAAAGTGCACGCCCCAAACAGAATAACTGCCTTTGTCCCATGCTCCAGTTTGATCCATCGTCAACAACTGCACAACAAATTTTCACTATTTATAAATTAACAGAAGACAAAATCACCAAGACCAAGGAAATACATTCAAAAGATAAATACTTTTTCGTAAATATCCTAACATTATTCAAATAAAAACTCAAATCCAAAATAGACTGATAGATGGAGTTTCAATAATTAATACACTTAATGTATGTTGTAGTATGAAAGAAGTCTTTCTAGCATAGGTATAAATATTAAACTTGAAAGTGTACCTGAGGAGTTTAAACCCTCGCCTTTCTCTTGCACAACTTCTCGCAATTGACACTTTCCAAGAACCTTAATATTGTAAAAGAATTATTCCACATTTTCTATACGAAGAAAAGTTAAATATAATGTAGCATATATTACCTCCCATATCTCTTGATCAGTGTGTTGAGATAAAGGGTCCAAGTTAAATCTTACTGTCCCGTTAAAAAGCGTAGGATCTTGAGGTATAATCCCAAAACGTGACCTTAAATCATGTAGGCCAATAGATGAGATGTCTATGCCATCAACTACAACTTTCCCTTCTGATGGTTCCACAAGACGAAACAAAGCACTAATAAGAGTGGATTTCCCACTGCCTGTTCTTCCGACAATACCAATCTTGTGCGCTGCTTCAAATGTGCATGTGATCCCATGAAGTACAAGTGGTCCATCAGGCCTGTATCGTATCTAGCATGGTACGATGTAACAAATTATGTCCGCTGTTTTACAATTTTAAAATAAAGTCCCAATTCAAGGTTGTCAAAATCGGGACTTTACTTCAGGTCGAAAGAGAATAGCAAAATTGGGATCGCAATCAAAATCGAAGGATTTTACTCAAGGACTTTTGTAAATTTGATATAGGAAATTGTAAAATTGCAATCAAAATCGATGAATTTTACCCAAAAAATTAATACTAAATATATGTTATAAATGGTATATAGTCATAAATGACTTAGTTTATAAGAAATCGTAAAATCGCACTCAAAATCGATGGATTTTGCCTATATTAGGGTTCTATGGATTTTTGTGAATATCATTCTTCAAATTTTGAAAATATTTAACAATTACCTTCAAGTTATTTATTTCTACTTTGCCGGCAACTGGCCAATTCGAAGGAGGACGATTTTCTTCTACTATTTCTTCCGCCTCACTTTCTATATTCATATATTGATTTAGCCTCTCTACTGATATTATATGATTTGCAAGAGTGCATTGAATTTGAGTTGTATATACTAAAGAAGCATTTAGTGTAAGACCATAAGACAAAGCCATGCCAATAAATCCTGGAATAAAGGAAATGGAAATTTGGTTATTTACACAAGGAGAGTTGATGATATTTTTTGAGGATAAGGGAAAATAATTAGAAGATAATTATAATACTGAAACAATGACATTTCGGTTATTAAAATAAGCAAATTCTCACCAGAAGTGAAAGTCCCCGGTGGAAGCATAACCATGCAAAGCGCTGTAGTAGCAAGAAGACTCGCACTTATTGTTTCTAACCGTAGGATCAACCACTCATTTGAGGCAAAATTATGAAAATATGCACTAGCATTAATGTCTATTAGATCAAGATTCTTTTCAAAAAAGCGATCTTCCTCCTCAAAAGCCCTTATTGTCACTGCTCCGGCAACAGTTTCGGCTACATGGTTAGCTACATAGGATTTTGTTGTGCCACTTATACGCATCACTTCTTTTGCTGCGATGAAGTAGTATCTCTGCTTAAAACACGAAAATGTTTTATGGTATTTGCTTTCTGTTGAAGTTATTAGTTTTAGATCAAATAAGGAGAGTAAATGTTTTATGGGAACCTAATCATGATAATAAGTTGTTAATATGAAGACTAATCTTAGAGAAGAAACTAATCATTTCCAACCAAGAATGATTTAAATTGTACCAAAAATATTATAAAAAGTTACTACTATGATAAAAGCTGCTAACTTATGCAAAACCTTAAAGAAGAATGACGATAAAAGTTACTAATTTAATTGTTATGTCAATGTTATTTCATATACAAGACACCATTTCACTATTGCAATATAAGTCAAAGAACATGTCCGTTACCTGCAAGCGAAGTGTAACATAAACCATTGGTATAACCACAATTAATACTTGCCAAGTGAGAACTGATAAAACTGTAAGAGTAGAATATAAAATTATAGTGCTTCCCACCGAAAAACATAAGCTAAATGGCATGTCCAAATCCAAGATGCTAAGATCAGATGAAACCTAAACAAGGAAATAATAGTTATTAAATTATATTTTACCTCATAGCAAGAGAAATATTTGTTTCATAAGCTTACCCTACTTAGTATCCTTCCCAATGGTGTAGCGTCATAAAAAGACATCGGTGCACGAAAGAGGGACTTCATCAATCGTAAAAATAAATATTTTGAAGATTGAAGACCTAAAGCAACTACAAAAAGACTTCGTATCAACATGAAAAATGCAGAAGAAAATCCAATCAGGGAATAAACTAAAATCAACTGCAACGTGCTGACACGGGGATTGTCAACTTTAGCAGCCATCCAAAAGTTTTGTAGTATTTGACAAACCACAAAAATAAGGTGACTAAATGTAGACACAAAGAAGAAAATATAGCCTTTCATATTATTCAAATATTGTAAGTAAGGCTTCAACCCTTTCTCGCCTTTCTCTCTTTCTTCTTCCTTAATTAATTGATTTCCATTTGTTTCTTTAAATGGATTTTCCAAGATATCTTGAGTCATCTTTCTAGAAGTTGAATATCCTTGAGAAAAAGAAATGTTCACAAGCTGGTTAGAATCAACGGTCTCCTTGTGAGCATCGACAAGGTCTCGGAATTCCTTGTTTGTGGTCAATAGTTGATGATAAGGACCAGCTTGTAAGATTACCCCATCTGACATCAACTGTAAAGAAAATAAAATAGTTGAACAACCTAAATATGTTTCCAACTTAGAGACAATAAGAACATAGTAATTATACAAAGTGGGGAAACAAATGTATCCTCTCCAAACATGGAAAATGGAGATCACACAAACTGGGATATAGAAGATATAATAAGAGTTGATTAGATTGAGAATGGTTCAATAGATAGATGGTTGTGATTGTTTTCTATGGTTAGATACAGTATGTAAGCAATAATGCAAAAACAAAATGAAGTGGAGGAAAATACTTACAAAATTAAAACTAGTAACTTCAAATTTGTTAGAAATCTATAATAATTAGTTGCATTTAAGGAACCATAACAAAATGAAAAATGGCATAATCATTGCTTTAAAATGAATGAAATTACCAAGACAGAATCAAATTCTGGGAGAAAGTCAACTTGATGAGTCACGAGTATGACGGTTTTTCCTTTGAGTCCATCCATGATATATTCCTGGCAGAATTCAAAGCCATCTTTTAGTAAAAAATGCCATTAGACATGTATATGTTGAAAGGGAAGAAAAACATCATTACATTGAACAAACTTTTTGCAGTATGTGCATCAACGGCACTAAATGGATCATCCAAGAGATATATATCAGCATTCTGATAGAGAGCACGAGCTAGTTGAATTCGCTGCTTCTGACCTCCACTTAAATTAACTCCTCTCTCGCCTATTTCGGTGAGGTCACCATAGGGAAACAACTCAAGGTCCTTTATCAGTGCAGACCTTTGAAGTGTTTCTTGATATCTTTGATCATCTAACTCGGATCCAAACAAAATATTTTCTCGTATTGTACCTGTTTGTATCCACGCTGTTTGAGAAACATATGCAAACTTTCCATAAACATCAATCTGTAATTCAAAAAAGAGAATCACACACTCATCAATATTATAATTGAAATGAAGGACAAATAGAATTCACTACGAGATTAATTTGTATGATAGGACATTATGGTGTATCCATGTAGCAAATACCAAGTAGTTATTGTATTAAGTTGAATTTTAGGATACAAAATATGAATGTCATCGAAACTATAACCAATTTGAGTATTAAAGGAAATGGAAGCTTACAGCTCCCTTAGTATTTGGAACTTCTCCGAGAATTGTTGCTAGGAGGGTTGATTTTCCTGAGCCAACTTCTCCACAGATAGCCACCTTTTGCCCATGTCTAACGTCCAAATTTATGTTTCTTAATGTTGGATTTGATGTGTTACCTTCCCATGAAAAATCAGCACATTTTATTAAAACTGATCCATTGAGGTCGTCGTTATTGCACATGTTCTTCAAATTTTCACTCTGCAGTTTTGGAGCCTCAAGAAAATTTTGAATCCGAGAAAATGCGACTTTGGCTTGAATGATCACTGCAACAACATCTGGGATTGCTAGAATTGGCTCTTGAACAAGGCGTAAAGTTGCTACAAAAGTAAAAACATTGCTTGCATGCAAAGGAACATTCAGGAAGTAGCATGCTAGAAAAGAAGCAGCAGATACCAACACTGGCGAGGTCCAAAATAGAAAGACAATGTATGCCTTTCTTAGTAGTACTGCATACAGCAATTTGAGTTCCACATTTCTTAATTTTTCTATAGAACTTTTAAAATTTGTTTCCCATGCATATAGCTTTAGCACTTTCATACTCACAAGAGCCTCTGAACTAGCCTTTAATCTCTCATCTTGTGCCACCATAAGTTCACTCTGAAACTTGTGTTGCAGCTTTGCTAGTGGAGTGTTGCAAAGCATAGTGAGAACTATCACCGCCAATGAAGCTATTGTTGCCGGTCCAATTGCACCAAAAAGAATTACTAATGCAATACACATTTGGAGGATTGTGGTCCAAGTCTGGTGAAACCAAAATGGAAATTCTCCAATTCTATAAGTGTCCACAGTCATATAATTCATTATCTCACCACTCGAGTGAATCAATCTAGCAGAATTGGATAGTCTTAATGATTTTTTATAAACGTCTGCAGTAAGTAGTGATCTAACTTTCATCCCAACAACTCTTGCGCGAAAATACCATTGTCTTTGTGATATGGATTCTATGATCTTTATGAAGAAGAGTGATATGACCAATACATAACCTTCATATTTGAAACTTTCATTTCCCTCAGAAACCAATATAAAAGCATTCAGAAGTAAAGGGCCACAAGATATAGCAAGTACCTTGAGCAAAGCAAAGAATCCTGTTATTAAAATATCTCTTCGGTGGCACCGAACTATTGTCCATAAAACTGATGAATGTGATGATGGTTCATTTTTCCTATGCTTGTATAACTGTTCTTCAAATGAAGAATAACAACTTTTTGCTCTCTCAGACTCTCTTAGCTTAGGAATATCCTCATCTTGAAGTGTTTTTTCTTGACCCCTTTTCATCAATGGATTCAACCACGAAAACGATATTTTACTAATGAACCCAACTTTGGCAAATGGGGTTACATGGCTATCAGTATCATCATTTACTTGCATATTTAAGGGGGCATAAATGCTTTCAACAGTTTCACATTGACATGTTTTGTATGTGCATAACAACAGTAAAGTTGCTCCTATAGCAGATAAAACATCTAAAGTTGCCTTGAAGGACAATTTTCTGCTGCCAATTGCATAAAATATGGATAAAGAACATAATATAGCAGAAACAAAAAATATGAGAATAGAAAACATCCACAACCATGCTCTTGGGAGTTGTTTTATCTGAAGACTTATAGTTAAACTTACAAACAACCATGTTGATCCGTGAAAGAGTTCGAGCAACCACCAATTAAGAGGAAATGCATTGTGGTTTTTCCTTATTTTCTCTTCTAACACCCAAATTCCTAAGCATAAATGCAACAAACCAAGAGAACCATTTATAATGGCAGAAACTATCTGCAAGTTTGAATATCTTACTAGACTCCGGAAGGGCCTTGAAGAAGACTTTAGGGTCATGAAGATTGACAATATGATCAACAAGAACACATCAAAGAAAATTACCAACATATAGTTGATGCATGAGGATGGATCTTTCAAAAGTTCTACATCATAACAAAAAGGTTTTCCTCCATTCTCAGTAGAACAGTCCCCACAAATCATGCTCCAAAATTCATCCATCTTCATTATAGGTTCTTTTTGTTGTTCAATCCCTATAATAAAAAGGGAAAAACATAATCATGTTTGTCTGAATTCGAACAAATAATCACACCAATAAAACTTAGAAGCGTGGAGCAAAGGAAGTAGTATTCAATGAGCAAAGTAGCATCAAGCAACAACAACAACAAATAGTCCTAGAACCAAGTGTGAAGCAACACCACAAACATATTCAAAGCAACAAAGATAAAAAGAAAAGAAAGAAAACAACACACCATTATTGTTTACCCAGTTCGGCCTAAAAATGATCTACTCTAGGGGAGAGATCAGCTCTTTGATCTACTCTAGAGGAGAGAGCAGTCCGGCCTGAAAATTGTGTCACTTTTGTTAACTTGCAAAACACTACACAATTTGAAGTCAATACAACAATGTCTATTTGAAAACTTTTTCATAAAACTTGATATTAGCTACTACATGATAAGGGATCAATTCTTCCACTCAAAGCCTTAGTTAACGGGTAAATATATAGAAGAGGCTAATGAACTATTTTACTCATCCAGTACGTTGTGAATGTCACATTAAATTATTTTATACAAGTGAGTGAAGCTATAAATAAAAGAAATAGAATATAACATTTTTTACCCCTCGGTTTCAAAATACATGTCGCAATTTTACAACGTGCACTATTTATATAGCTTACTTTGACCGTATTTTTTAACTAATATACAAATCTAAATGTTAGAATGTAAGATGTTTGATTTGTCTTGTTAAATATTTTCAAAATATCAAATTTTTATCATTTTTTATTATATATAATTAAAGATATTAATGATCAAAGTTGTGTATTGACATGTGTGCAGTGGTTGACTGCGACATGTATTTTAAAATAGAGGGAGTATCAATTTAACTTTATCAAGTATTTGTGTTCGCTCTATTATCATACATAAATACAAAATGCAAGATATTAACTATGATGATTTTGGAACTCAAAAAACACACCAATAAACTAAAATGTGTACGGAAAGTATCAGTGGCAACCAATATTCAATATCCAAAACAATCGCAAGCAACAACAATATATGTATCTAATCTAGCAATGTGTAAAGCAAAACAACAACTGAACCCAAAAAACAACAAGATAAAGAGAGTAGAGAATAGAGAATGACCAGGGGCGGACCAAAAAACCCAAAAAATTTTAACTTTTTTTTATTATTTCACTGTATATTTTTTCTCATCTATTAATATTGACACTTGATTATGTGTTTATATTTTTATCCATATATTGACACAGGGACATTTTTTTTATATAGACGTATCTACATTTTTACTCATATATTAATTAGAGGACCTATTTTTTTAATTTATACATGTGTCTATATTTTAACTTATATATTAATACGGGGACCGATTTTTTTATTCACGTATCTATATTTTTACTCTTATTTAATACAGAAATATTTTTTCGTACAATTTGCAGTAAGTTTGTATTTTTATTCATATATCATTACGGAGATCTATTTTTTTTAAAAAAATTCTATGCAATTATGACTTGCTTAAAAAAAATATAGCGCAACGAGCTCACCCGTCCATATAAATAGGTATTCTGATATAGAATTTGATTAATCTTTTGTAAGTGATGTGTATTTTTACACATTTTCTTCCTATTATACCCTCATTTTAATCCACCAATAAATTCCTTTTTTTTTTGCACACTTTATCTTTCCAATGAATTTAATATGTTATCTGTTAGATTTATAGACTTGTGTTGGCCGCATTTTGTTAAAACAAAGATGTCGGACAAGATGTCTTGACATGTTGGTGCGATATCATAGCGTACCTTGTTCCGCTTTCTAGGAGTTTGTTTTTAAGCGTGAGTTTCTTGAAGATTCTCTGAAGATTTGTTTCACACGAAGAGTTGACCAAGAAGCG
Source organism: Medicago arabica (assembly GCA_946800305.1). NCBI lineage: Eukaryota > Viridiplantae > Streptophyta > Magnoliopsida > Fabales > Fabaceae > Medicago > Medicago arabica. The sequence continues at coordinate 49,510,926 of OX326966.1, forward strand.
TGTAGTTTCTAGAAGCAGAGAAATGCGGTTTTCATTTAGCGTGTTTCTTAAGTATGTTGTTGCAACATTTAAGGAAACATCTTATCTGCTTCGGAATAATGTGCTGAAATATCGTGATTCAGCTGGATGTCTGGCCCGATTTGTGCATCAAGCTCATTATGCATCTAGGCTATATAAAGGAAGACTAAAGGCCTAATTTGTTAGTGAAGTCGTCATTCACAAAAGAGTCAATTAGGATTTTAGTCTGTCCTTGTTATTTTGTGAGTCACTCTTGTATCTCGTTGATACTAGAGCTGGACTGATTAGTTGAGTTGTAAACTCTGAATCACTCATAAGCTCGTAAGCACGAGTGGGTTCTTCTGTTAAGGAGTGTGTCTCCATTACTACCATTACTGTTGAGTCGATCATTGGGATTGTGATTGAGAGGAAGTGAGAGGGGAATCTCATATCTAGGAGAGTCTTAGATAGAAATTGCACAAGTAGTAGGTAGTGATTAAGTGAGAAGCTAGTAGACTGGAGTTTGTTTTTATGTATGCTTCAAATTAATATTGCTATAGTGAATTTCCTTCCTGTCTTGGTAGCCCCCAGACGTAGGTGACGTTGCACCGAACTGGATTAACAAACAACTTGTGCCTTATACTTTCTGCCCTTATTATTAAAAGATGTTGTTAGTTATTTGTGTTGTCAGGATGTCTTGACATCTCGCTTTCCTTGACATCGTATTCAACATCTTTATTGTGTGTCAGAATTTCATTATCTTTCTCTCGTAACAAACAATTATCAGTTATTGTATTTTTCTCCAACAAATTCATATTTTTTTACGCTCTCTCTCTTTCTCTCATAACAAACAATTGTAAATTTTCTAAATATTGTGCACATCTTTTTAATTATTTTAAATCAATATAAAATTATTTCAATTGATCAAAAGCTAAGAAAAAATTAACTTTCTTCCAACTCCTTTAATCAAAGTTAAGGCTTCAACTATGGCTTCAACCAATGCTAGATTCACACTGTGTGGCAAATATTTGAATGTTAGATTACTCCTTTACTAGATTTAAATATTGTTGTTGAAACATCATTAACAAACTAACATGTTGATTCATTGTGTCTTTTATTTTTCTTCTCTTAAATCTGTTCTTTTACTTTACACTTGCAATTTTTAACAACTATACTCATCTTATTTATAGAATTTTTACTCTTCTTGAAACAATTGTTTGTAAAAAAAATTTGTTTAAATTTGAAGATAACAAGAAACAAACTTTGTTTAAAAAGAACAAACAAACTTTGTTTAAAGAAAACAAACTTTAGTTTTTCAAATAGACATCATTAAATAGTTTAATTGAAAAAGATAAAAGTAATTGACAAAAGGTACAATCGACAAATCACACCCTTAAAATACCAAAAGACAGTTAAATAGCAATGAAAAATTCACCCTGAAAAGACACTTGAAAAGGAACGGAGGGAGTATGTAGAAAGAGATGATCTTAGAACAATTAGTAATGATATAATTTTAGTTCATTTTCAGCAAATGGAAAATAGATTATTTTCTTTATAATTTTGGTTGCTACAACTATTTTAATATAACTTCTTAGTAAATTTAGTATTAATTAATTATTTAACAAAAAATAAATTGTCTCACTGATATTATGTGTCCAGATTCGCCACTGAGAACAACACACAAAGGATATGTTCACACAGTTCTGCCCACAAATGATATGCATGTGGAGGAGAGAGATCTCTCCACTCACTATCAAAGAGTTTTTTTACAAAGAGATAGAAAAAATTACAAGAAATTAGCTTAAAAAACTCTTCAAAAGCAATCTTAATTTCTACCATTTTTTCGAACCTCTTCATATAATCAAGATAATCAATAATTTTACTACCTAAGGTGTTTACAAATTTTTTCCTAACTTTAGACTCTAACCCCAAAAGGAACGAACCCTTAACATTTGATTTCCCAAGGTTATCATCTTTTGGTCTCCCGAAATTCACCCAAGTCGCTGACAAATATTCAACCTATTATGTGTTATCCAACTTTTCCAAGTCATGAATCTCTCCCCAAACGGAACCAATCCATTCTCAAGAGCCCCCTTTTTTGATTCATCCAACGCCCCTCATCATTTAGCCTCTAAATTTCTTAAAAGTTCCTTCATTTAGTTTCATAAGATTTTGCAACAAATGAATAAAAATGCATATATAGTATCTAGATCCCAAGAAAATCGCGCCACGATTTTCCCAGATAGTGCCACAATTCAAATTCATACACAATACAACTGCATCAAGTAGGAAAAATCGTGCTACAATTTTTTCAAATTGTGCCACGAATTTTTACGAATCAGTAACATCCATTTTTCCAGCATCAATCATCGTGCCATGATTTTTCAAAATCTTATGACGGTTTTTCTAAAGAGTTCAACACTTAATTGAGTAACATCCCGATGTTAACATAGAAGTGACTAAAACAAATTTAGGCAAATATTATTAATTAGAGTGTATAATTAAAAAGATAAAGATTTTGTTGAAAGTTAGAAGTTGCTCTCATTTATTGGGTTGATACATATATGAAAGAAAAGAAAAAATGGAAGTGTTATCTAACAGTATAACAGAGACTACTATAATAATTTTAATAATAAGAAAGGAAGAAATTTTTTCAAAAACATTGAAAATAAAGCCATAAGAAAAAACAAATATGAAAAGGCCGTATATATACCTTAGAATATGAAGAAGTAGATGATTGTTGTAAACATCAAATAGAGAAAACCAACAAGTGCATGAAACTATGTTTGTCTTTTTTTTTATGTTATGTGCTAAATACAACTCCATCTATATAGGAACTTAGTTTGATTATGCTATAGTGAAATGATGGATATTGATTGTTCGAAATGGTCTTTATTACAAAATGGTCCTAGCACTTCTTATCACAAAATGGTCCTAACACTTCTTGTCACAAAACTAGGGTTGGACTGAACAACTTTGTGTGTACCCTGTTTGATTTATAAATTGGTCATCGAAAACTTTTATTATCAAGAATATGGTCGATCAAACATACTAAAATATCCTTTTTATGTTCTAACATATAAAATATCATGTCTTCATCTCTCAAATAAAATTCTATTTTTTTGCTGTATTGTATTGTTTTGTCCAATGCTTACTATTTTACGAATCAAATGCGTCTATGAAACTTAGTCTATGAAACATTAATTAGATAAGACATATCACATTACATTACATGTTAATCCAACATCAGTGTCAAGTAAATAGAGAATATTTAGTCTATGAAATTTAAGTTATTTTATTGACAAATGTGTAATGGCCATTATTGGAAGGTTATTAGTTGTGAAACACCTACTTTTATTGGTAGTAGTGTTAATGGCGATGTGAGATGAATGTGGAAGAGCCAAACATGCAGCTAACGTATCATGTTTTAAAGGAAGGGTCAATTATTCTATTCACTCATTTAATTCATTTTGTTTTTTTAACAAGATTTAATTCATTTTGTACTCTTTTATTTTGTTTGGTGGTAGTTCTAATAAGGCAATCCTTTAGATTTAACGTTGTATAGATATGGTAGTTGTAATAAGACAGATATGAAACAAATTGTCTTGCAGAGTTGGTGCATGGTTTAATGGTGTAGGGAATCTGAATATCTTATTCAACGATATTTTCTTTCATGCACGCTCATAATATATTGAAAAGAAATTATATTTTGATACAAAAATTTGACACCAAATTAAATAGTTAATGAATATACGATAATAATAGTCATTGGAAACACTCTTAAGTAAAGGAATCAGGGTTCAAACTTCAGTCATACTGTTCAATCTAACAATTTTTCGTATTTTTGACAATTGAGCTAACAGTTATATCAACCAATTTTTAAAAGTCATTAACTAACAATTTTAAGTGTTTAAATATACATATACACACTAGTTAACCATCAAGGATGTGATTTATAAATACATGATTTTCAAATCTTATATATATTTGAGGGTCTATAAGTAATCAGTCCATGTGTGCAAGAATTTGCTTAACTGAATTGTATCCATAAACTGAACCAAACTGGACCACAAAAAAACTGCATCATATTAAATGGTTCATGAACTGAACCATAAATTTAAACCAATTTAGTTCAAGTTTAAAAACCGGTTCGGAATCAGTTTAATATATTTGAACCATATTTTTCTTAGTGCACTTTTTTTAAAACAACTTATTAGGATCTCTTTTAAAAAAGAACAACTTATATATGGAAAACAACTTATTAGGATCTCTTTTTCAAAAACTGCTTATTCGAAACAACTTATTTATGCAAAAAAGCTTATTAGGATCTTTTTTTATAAAAAAAAAACAGTTTACTCGAAACAACTTATTTGTGAAAAACAACTTATTAGGATCTCTTTTTCAAAAACAGCTTATTCAAAACCTTTTATTTAAGCAAAACAACTTAGTAGGATCACTTTCAAAAAAACAGCTTATTCAAAACAACTTATTTATGAAAAACAACTTATTATGATCTCTTTTTAAAAAACAGCTTATTCGAAACAACTTATTTAAGCAAAAAAACTTATTAGGATCACTTTAAAAAAAACAGCTTATTTATGGAAAACAACTTATTAAGATCTCTTTTTCAAAAAATGTTGATTCGAAACAACTTATTTATACGAAACAGCTTATTAGGATCTCTTTTTATAAATAAAAAAAACAGCTTATTCGAAACAGCTTTTTATGAAAAACAACTTATTAGGATCTCTTTTTCAAAAACAGCTTATTCGAAACATCTTATTTATGAAAAACAACTTATTCGGATCTCTTTTTCAAAAACAGCTTATTTAAGCAAAACAACTTATTAGGATCTCTTTTGAAAAAAACAGTTTATTCAAAACAGTTTATTTATGAAAAACAACTTATTAGGATATCTTTTTCAAATACAGCTTATTCGAAACAACTTATTTATGGAAAACAATTTATTAGGATCTCTTTTTAAAAAACAGCTTATTCGAAACAACTTATTTATATAAAGCAGCTTATTAGGATCTCTTTTTCAAAAACAGCTTATTACAATCTCTTTTTAAAAAACAACTTATTTATGCAAAATAACTTATTATGATCACCAATAAGTTGTTTTTTTAAAAAGAGATCTGAATAAGTTGTTTTACATAAATTAGTTGTTTCGTATAAATTGTTTTTTTTAAAAAGAGATCCTAATAAGTTGTTTTGCATAAATAAGTTGTTTTTGAAAAAAGAGATCCTAATAAGTTATTTCCCATAACTAAGCTGTTTTTGAAAAAGAGACCCTAACAAGTTGTTTTTCATAAATAAGTTGTTTTGAATAAGCCGTTTTTTATAAAAAGAGATCCTAATAAGCTGTTTTTCATAAATAAGCTGTTTTGAATAAGCTGTTTTTGAAAAATAGATACTAGTAAGTTGTTTTCCATAAATAAGCTGTTTTGAATAAGCTATTTTTGAAAAAAGAGATCCTAATAAGTTGTTTTCCATAAATAAGTTGTTTCGAATAAGCTATTTTTTTTTAAAAATATATCCTAATAAGTTGTTTTCCATAAATAAGTTGTTTCGAATAAGCTGTTTTTGAAAAAGAGATTCTAATAAATTGTTTGTCATAAATGATTTGTTTGGAATACGCTGTTTTTTTTAAAAAGATATCCTAATAAGTTGTTTTCCATAAATAAGCTGTTTTTGAAAAAGAGATCCTAACAAGTTGTTTTTTCATAAATAAGTTGTTTTGAATACGCCGCTTATTTTATAAAAAGAGATCCTAATAAGCTGTTTTCCATAAATAAGCTGTTTTGAATAAGTTTTTTTTGAAAAAGAGATACCAGTAAGTTGTTTTCCATAAATAAGTTGTTTTGAATAAGCTATTTTTGAAAAAAGAGATCCCAATAAGCTGTTTTCCATAAATAAGTTGTTTCGAAAAAGCTGTTTTTTAAAAAAGATATCCTAATAAGTTGTTTTCCATAAATAAGCTGTTTCGAATAAGCTGTTTTTGAAAAAGAGATCTTAATAAGTTGTTTTCATAAATGAGTTGTTTGGAATAAGCTGTTTTTTTAAAAAGATATCCTAATAAGTTGTTTTCCATAAATAAGCTGTTTTTGAAAAAGAGGTCCTAATAAGTTGTTTGTCATAAATGAGTTGTTTTGAATAAGCTGTTTTTTAAAAAGAGATTTTAATAAGTTGTTTAACGTAAATAAGCTGTTTTGAATAAGTTGTTTTTTAAAAAGGGATCATAATAAGATGTTTTATAATTATTATATTATTCATTAAAATTATTTAATTAAAAGTTAATATAAAAATCTGAAGAAATATCTATTATAAAATATGTAACAACTCTGTAATCCCTTCCTTCAAAGAAAAAAAATGTAAATCCCTAAAAAATCTTTAAATAAATCTCATTTAAAATGAAAGATTATTATAGTCTACGCATTTATATACAGCACATATTTTCCATGCGCAAATTTTTTAGGGGAAGCAATCATTTTCGACATTACTTTTTTTGGATAACCATCCTTTTCGACATTATTACTTCACTTATGCATCACTACAACATAAGTATCTAGTAACATTTGAAAAATGTTACTACATAATGAAAAATGTTACTAATTATAGTAACAATTGAACAATACTAAAGATTTCTAGATGAAACTCTTCCATTTTCTTATTTTATATCCTCGATCAATTTTGTTTCAATTTTGCTGAATAAACGGAATTGATTATTATGAGCCTAACAAAATTGTTTCTTTCTTCATGATTCGAAGGAAGACATAGTAAGGGTGCAAATTGGGCATATGCTGGTTTTTTCCCATTAAGTTTAGGAGCATCACTTCTAGAAGGCTAAATATTGTTAATTGGAAGGTTTTGGACCTCAAATTATTTATTATGGCCAATGAAATGTAGTAAATTCCTTCCAAAATAATCAAATTTCAATGCCTTCCTCCATCAAATTAAATCCGAATTGCATATTATTTCAATTTAACTGCAAGGTAAATGGATTTGTGCATTAGACTATTAATCTTCTTTATTTCAGATTATTGCTTGGTCTATGAAGTTGAACTGGATTACTAGAGAGGTATATAGCAATGACGTTATCACGGTATACCATGGTAGCTTTGTGAACTAGACAATGTAACTCTAGGAGAAGATTTCATACCCAACAATATTTAGACACCATATTGGCAACACCGCGGTATTTGGAAGAAATAAACAATAGTTAGAGGTAGATCTTCTAGTACTGGGAACCCTCCCCATCTACGTTAGTGTACGAGATCAAAGATGTAATGGATGATGAATAAAGGTGCAGGCCATACTGACTAGTACCTACGTTAGCGAACTTGTTGTACCACATAAGAGATATAAGGCCCTGTGAATGTAAGATATTGTAGGTCTCCTTCAAGACTACACTAGAGAGAGGGATCTTCATATGGGTTGAAGGTTTTCATATTAAGTTTTGGTTTAGTATCAACTGGTGTAGGATATGGCTTACATGAGGACATACCAGTGCACTATAGAACCTGTTGTGCATATTTTTTCAGAGATAAGAACAAGACACCATCACGTCGAGTGACTGCAATACCTAGAAAACAGTTCATTGTCCCCAAGTCTTTCATAGCAAATTCAGAACTAAGTAGTGAGGAGATAGATTGGCATAGGTTAGTAGTATAGGTTGTGAGAATGATATCATTTATATATAAGAAGAGGTAGGTCATATGATCGTCTTTCCGGTATATGAAGAGAGAGAGTTGTCAGACTTGCTTTGGATGGATCTAATAGATGAAACGTAATAGGTAAATTGTTTGTACGAAGCTCTAGGGGCATCTTTAAGTTCATATAGTGATTTTCGCAGGAGACAACACATGATCAAGAAGAGTTGGATCTTTGAATCCCAACGGTTGATACATGTATACAATATCTTTGAGTTATACATGAAAGAAAACATTTTTAACATCTAACTGATGAATTAGCCATTCTTCAGAGAAAGGTTGGTGTTTATGTATAATGGTGGAGGGAAAAAAGAGGATAATATAAACAGACACATACGCAGAGGTGAGGGTATGATGGATCATTGTTGTATAATATTTGAAGGGGTGATTGAAAATTGAGATTCTTGTTGGGTAAAATATTTAGGAGATATGTTGTCATTTGCAAAGGACAATGCCAAAATGATGGTGGTATTAATGCATGGACTAATAAAATGTGAATGATGTTGTTAATGGAACGAAAAGAAATTATGTTCATTGCACATAAATTTTGAAATCAACCATTGACATATTATTTGCCATGGTCACATTGGAAGTTTTTTCCTTCTCCTTAAAATTGAGTATTTATATATGCTTTTAATTGTTGAAAATGTGAATAAACTTAAGATTTATTTGAGATTGAAAAAGTCCTCAAGTAATTCGAATAATCATCTAAGAAAAGTACATAATATTTGGGACTTAAGGAACTCAATACATGATATGTCCATACATCATTATGTAAAATATCAAATGAAATATAAGTAGTGTTATGAGATTCAACTAATGGCAACTTGAAATGTTTACCAACGGGACAAATACATAAATAGTCCTTTTCAAGGTCAATATTACCACACATATATATAGTGGTCTTTTAAAGGTTATAATGTGGCAGAGATTAAGGTGAGATATATTTGGGAAATCAGGTTAACAAACGATTTGGAGTTAGTTTCTAAGGACTTGCTAATTGAAATACTTTCTTCAAACCTTTATCTTTAACTCACAATGTCACAACCAATATGTGAGGTACTGGCTTTTTTGCCAAACAAGAAAAATGGATACCAGTAGAACTATTTATTCTTTTTTCTCTTTTTCTAAGAGACCAACCTTTTGTTTTTGGCTCTTGCTTTTCAAATTTTATTTTTTGTGTAGACCATCTTTTTTATGTTTTATCTACATTTTTCATTCATTTTATTTCTTTTCATAACAAGTTCTACTAGTACCCCATGATAAGTTCCAATTTAGTATGTTTTTACCTTTTGAATTAAATAAAATTGGTGGAATTTTAGTTTTACATTGAAGCTATTTTACTACAAAGTGTTAGTTTTTATTTTCGTGATCAAATAATGAAGAAAATGAAGAATTTAGTTGAATCAAAAGAAAGGATCAAAAGTGCAAGGATAGAGGCACAGAAAGAAGGAAACAGTCTAGTGGCTAGCACGACTCGTGCGCACTAGTAGCCGATATGTGCATATAAGTATATTTTTGGTAGAACGTAATGCACGATCCGTGCATGAGAAGCACAATCCATGTGTGGATAACAATTTTAGTCAAACATAACCATAAAGTAACGTGAGAACTTTGCGCCCTGGCACCCGGTCCGTGCGCCTTCATACGAAGCATAATTTCAAAGGACATCAACAAGAACGATTCATGCATTGAGGTACATGACTCGTGTGACCAGTGAAGAACCAAAGTGACTGTTACAAACCTTTGCAATTCTCTGTTTTATGGCTTGTAACTCAAATTGAATGTTTTATCTTTGATTCTAGACTATAAATAGACCTCATTTTTGAGGCAAAGGTATGCACTTTATACTTGTAATCTTACTCCAAAGTTGAAATCAATTTTCTCCATTTTTCTTAAACCTCTTGTTCATTTTTTGCATTTCTTTATGTTCTTGTCTTTTATTATTTGTTCTTTACATATCTAGAAATTTACATTTTATTTCTTTATCACTTTTGTTTTCATTCCATCGTATACTTTTATATCATTTACCTTATGTCTTCATCTTTTAATCGTTTGACTACAATGATCATGTGTGAGTAGACCTCTATAGCTTTGGGATTGTGGGAATAAACTAATGATGGATCCCTAAATAATTTTAAGCCTAAACTCTATTTTATTAAAGTTCTTATTCTAGTCTAACCTCATGGTTATTCGACCATATTTCAAATATTAAACGAAGTACCGAGAGGTAGAGTTTGATATTGAAAAAGTTAGGTTATATAAGATCATCAAAACATGAGAATAGTTTTGAAAGTCCTGATACATTAAGGTTTTTCTCAAAGGGTCTCAATGATGATCAACCATGATAATAGACTTGATCATTGTTTAGAGATACATTCATGTATTTCGAGTGGAAACATGCGAAGGTGATAAAAACACAAGAATGGGTGAAATTGTGTTAGTTTTTTCTTCTATTTAAATTAAGTCCAAAGTTCAGAGTCTGATAGAGTTCAGATTCTGGAACAATGTTCAAAGTCTACTGCAGCGGATAATGTAAAGAGAGAGAGAGAGAGAGAGAGAGAGAGAGAGAGAGAGAGAGAGTAGAGAAAGACACAAAACAATTATATAAGTTCCTTCCAGAATCCAGAAGTAGTCATGTACCCCTTGCACTTCCAAGGAGGGTTCACTAAAATCAATATCTGATTACAAATACTCAAGCACACAGAAAAAGACTTCCAATACTCAAGCACACTTGCAAGAGATTTCCTATGCTCAAGCACAAAAACAAGAGACTTCTAAACAAACAAAATTACACAGAAAAATGTTTGAGGTTGAACACTTGGTACACAATCAGTGGTGTTCACAAATACAAATCAGATAAGACTCTTAAGACTCTAGAATTTTTAAGATATGGAAGTTTATAATAAATTTTAAGTTTAGTGATGCACAACACTTTTTACTATTTCAACAGAGTTTTGGCACTATAAGAATGTTGTTAAGTCTCTCATAATCTTCAAGTCTTCACTCCTTTATATAGAGATGTAAAAGATACGTTGAAAGATTGTCAGCGCATCAAAGAGTCATTGTTGAAGCTTGAACAAATCACCAAGGATCTGGTTCTTGATTTTCTTAATGTCCTAGGAAGGAATAATTTGAAATTCATTCCATGTATAGATAATTAACCAGCGTAGACACAGTTGTAGCTTGTACTATTGCAGACATGAGATTGGTGTAGTGGAGTAGTGGTCGTACAATTGTACTATGTCCTTTTTCCTGCGCTTTTAGTGGATAAGCACCAATGCCTTTTAATTCCTCTGAAATAGTCGTTGCTTAAGGCTTCTATTCCTTCTGCAATCTTGTGTCTTCAAATAACCAACTTTAACTAATTGCAACTTCTTGACTTTAGACTCTAATGGTCTTCAGACTCTGGATGACGTCATACTCTGGCAGTCAGCTTCTGATGAATCTTCAGACTCTGATGGTTTTCAGACTCAAACTGGCAACAAAAGCTTCCTTTGCTAATTCCATTTCTCTCGTTTGTTCTTCCATAACCAATATCTTGTTTTAAGACTTATAAAATTTTAGTCTATCGTCCTACACACTTGAACAAATATTAGCATATCCAATTGACTTTTTAATACCTTGTTATCATTAAAACTTAAGGTGGTAATGTTAAACACATTTTGTTCCAACAATTTCCCCTTTTTTTATGATGATAAACAATCAGTATTAAAGGTCAATTGTTGTTAATCTAATTAACAAGTTGACTTTAGGGTCTGAGGTTTGTAAGCTCCCCTTGAGTCTGATAGTTCTTAAGGTGAGGTTTGTAAGCTCCCCATGAGTTCTATCCAAGTTAATTAAATTCATTTTAAACTTAAAAATGTCACTCAAAAATAATTTCATATGAAATCAGAGACTAAGAGATGAGAAGAAAGTTCTCCTAAATTAATTTTAATGTAAATTTAGTGGGCTCAGAGCCTAAATGTATTATATCCTACTCCCCTTTTTATCATCAACAAAAAGCAAATAAACCAAAAGAGAAGTAAAAAAAACATGAAATATTTCTAAGCAAGTATATCATCATAGCATGGCTAACAAACTAATAGAATTGAAGAATCAGAGCATAGCATAATCACAAAATAAATATCAGAGTCATGAGAGAATGTTTAGAAACATAAACAACAATTAAAAGGGTGTGCAATCTAAGGTTTTTGTTGTTGTTGTTTCTTCATCATAGCCATCATATCAATCATCATAGCCTTGGGCTCTTTAGGCTGCTTCTTTACCATATTCTCAAGATCCTCAGATCTTTTATCTTTAGCTTCTTGAATTACACTTTGTTGCTTCTGATCTTCTTTCAATTCAGCCACTTGTCTTCTCAGAGTCTCAGTTACTAGCTTATGTTCAAACAATTTTTTCTGAAGCTTCTCAACTAACTTCTCTTCTTCAGGATCTTTCATCTACAGAGCCTTTAGAACTGGCTTCTCAGACTTGACCAGTATTTGTGTTATCCAAGAAGTGTCAATACCTGCTTTGACAGCCTGAGGAAGCATCCTTGATACATCAATGTCGAATGGAGAGCCTGAAATGAATTTCTCATTCCTCTTTATTTCAACATCTTTCATACTTTTGATGACTTCCTTGAACCACTTGTTCAATGCTTCATTCTGAGCTTCTACAAATTGTCTTTGCAACTCATTGAATACTCTATCTACACAAGCCTTTAGAGTATTCCACTTATCCTCATAATTATCCAGATGAATGACATCATTCCTTGAATTAACCAACTTCATCATATCATGGAATATGTTATCAAAGACCTCTCTCAAGATAGTTGATTGGAAAATAATGGTTGGAGGCGGTGCAACATTGAAAGGTTGGGGTAGGAGGTGTGGGTAGGTTTGTTTGTGTTATTTTAGAAAAAACCTCATCTCTTCTTTTGGTCAGTTCCTCTATTCTAGCATCTACATCCAAATATGGAGGAGAAACTACAGAGTCTCCATTAGGTTGTATATCTTTAAGAGGTTTTACAATAAAAGGATCAAACTCTTTAACACTATCATCATCAGGCTTAAGCTTAGGTTTAGGTTTGGTAAATGATGTGGGGGATAAAGCTTTTTGTAAGTTTGCATACACTTTGCTAAGGGGTACATTATCTACATTGTGAGAGGGTGAGGATGAAGGTGGGTTAAGGATTATAGGGTTTGAGAGAGTATTGTGAGTAACATTACCTTCTGCAAGAACACCAACTTCTAAAGCAGCAACTTCTGAAAATCCTTACTCCCTTTTCACTTGCATCTGAAACTTCAGAATCTCTCCAACCTCTTCAACAGTTGTATGTTGGATTTCTTCAGTGAAATCCACAACCTTCTTAGCAGCTTCCACAACCTTCTTCTTCACCATATGAGCTACAGAGCTTCCTAACTCTCGCTAGCTCCTTGGCTTATTGGAGTGTAGAGGCATATTTGGAGTCTTGAGTGCCTAGATCATGTACACTTATACTAGCATCAGATGGTATCTCTGGATGTAAGTGTGACGACAACTCAGGATCCTTCTCAGCAGTTTCAGCTTGTTTGCTTAATTTACTTCTTGTTACCAAAGATGAGGTTTCTTCTGCTTCAGCATCTTCCTCCTCAGTATACTTTGATAGAACAAGCTTTCTTAAAGTCTTCTTACTTTGCTTCGGAGCTTTCTTCTTAGGCTGAGAAACAGCATATGAGGAACCTCCTCTTGTCCTCTTCTCCAGAACCTTAGCATGTTCTGAGTCAGCTACTTCATCTTGAATTTCAGAAGCAGCTGGTTCATCCACCTTAATCTTTTTGGCCTTCTCAGCCTTTTTCTTGGGCTTCTCTTCACCATCCTCATCATCATACTCATCCTTTGTTCTCCTCTTTCTTGCAATCTTCAGAGGAGCATATAGAGTGGGAGGTATCTGACTGTAAGCAATGATATCTCCAGTATCTTCATAATGTTGATAAACATATGCAACAAGTACTTCTGGAGGATCTTTCTTAGAGATTGGAGGGAAGTCAACCATTAGGTCTAACATGACTGCAGGTTCTTTCATGTCAGATTCTAAGATTATGACCTTGCCTTTTTCAATTATACCCATTATTCCCAACATTCGGCTATTTAAAATCCTTCCAGTGTAGGTACCCAGGTCTTTGTCAGATGCCACTCCTGTAGACTTGATGGTGTTGAGTAGGCCACTTTAATGAAATTTTTTAGAGAGAAGTCTTCCATTGGGTACTTGATTTCTCTTCTTTGCACCACAACTTTCTTTAATAGCCCAATACACGTAGTTGAACATGTATCTGGGAAGATTGGCTTTCTCATGGTTTATTAGGAAGTAGAGAAATACAATGTGGTTCACATAACTGTGTCAGTGCCACCATCTCTTGGCATAAAGCATTCTATGATGAGCTCCTGCAAGACTATGTGATCATCAACCATATCACAAATCGTGTTTGAGGGTCTTCCTTCATGTAGAACCTTGTGAACTATCTGAACTCATGAGTTGTTCTTCTTGATTTCCCATTGGAATTTCCAAGAACTTGAGCATCTTGCAGCTCTTGCTATAACATCTTCAATAATGGTGACTCTGATTCCCATTACTGCAGACCTAATCTAAGTTCTTTAGAATTCTGGAAATCACAATTCAGCTCTTGTCTTCCCTCTCAATTCAGGATTCTCAGCTATCTTCTAAAATTGTTCATACTTCGCAGCTTCTTAATCATATACCTCTGCTCTAATCCAGAAGTCCTTCACCAATTCCTTGTAGCTTGGACCGCTCAACATTTTGAAGTAACCATCCAAATCTTGCGTCATCATATGTGGAACTATATTCATTCCATGTCTGGTTAGAGATGTGAAATCCACCAGATTATCCACTTGAACCTTAAGTTCTTCTCTACCAAGTGTCATAGTCTTAGGTTTGATCACGTACGAAGTTCCAGAACCAACTTGCAAGGTTGTTGCATGATTAGAACTAGAATCCGTCATTGATGAATATTAAAGGTTTTAGGGTTCTTAGGTTGAAGTTTAGAGAAGTTTAAAAATGGAAAGTGTAGGTAGTGAGAGTGAGAAGTGTGTGTATTTTGTTTAAGTGTTTCGAGTAAAAATGTTAGCTATTCAGAGAAGAGGCAAACAAACATAAACATTAATAACTAGGGGGCATGAGATACAACATTCAAAGCATAATTCATCATTGCCCTTTTAGTTATTACCCAATACAAATAACCCACATCAGAACATGTATCAAAGTAACAGTTACACTAGTGGGACATATGTCACAAAAAGTAACTTCCAACTTTTCCACTAACGCAACGATCAGAGGCAAAGATTCCAGACTCTGGAGTTCAGAGTCTGATGACCTTCAGAGGCTGAATTTCCTCAGAGTCTTAGTTAAGAGAGTTTGATGGACCTTGGCTTCTGAACATCTTTAGAGTCTGAATTCCCTTTCAGAGGCAAGCATTATTCAGATACAAAGTGCATGTTCAAATTTTTCTTTATAAAATCAAATCTTTTAATAGTTAAAGGTTTTGTGAATATATCAGCCCATTGATGTTCAGTATCAATGAATTGTATATCCAATGTACCTTTTTGAACATAGTCTCTTATAAAATGATGATTGATCTCAATATGTTTGGCTCTTGAATGTAAGTAAGATTGGATTCTTTGACAAACAAATAGCAGCAATATTATCACAATAAATTGGAACATTGTTTTCATTAATCTAATAATCTTCCAACCGATGTTTCATTCAGAGTAGTTGTGTGCAACAACTTGCAGTTGAGATGTATTCTGCTTCTGCTGTTTAGAAAGCAATAGCTGCTTGTCTTTTGCTAACCCATGATATCAGATTCTCATCGAGGAACTGACAATTTCCACCGATTGATTTTCTTTCAATCCTATCACCAGCATAATCAGCATTACAAAATCCAACCAACTTATAATCTAAGGAGGGAAAAGCCAGATCATTAAAAAGGTTATTAAAACCACCTTACTTCGTTGCTTATGATATATGTTTACATCCTATTTCTTTTCCTCTTGCATACGTTCGTGACGCAACTTTTGACAATCTTCTCTAATCTCTAATCCCTAAAATGGTGAATTTTAGTTCTTGTTTGTGATTTAGGAATAATGCAAACAATTTTTAATTTGATTTTAAAAGGATTATGCTTGAGGTTCTTCTGCACTTGTAGCTTCAGGCCTCTCCCCTAATCAAACCTGGATACAAGTTTCAAATGAGGTGATAAATTGATATAATATCTATATATGTTTTATGTTTCATTATTATACTAAGTTACATAACAATTTAATATCTATTTATTAATATCTATCATTTTTGTAACATATTGTCGGAACTGACCGTGAATATTGTTGTTTTGTGAATTGTCTAGATTTTGTTCTAATTTTGGACAGCAAGGAATATATTTCAATGATGAATTTGTTATTATTGTGACTATACTTGCTTTGTTGATGCTATGGCTAGACAAGTGCATGTGGCTCTTTCACATGTAATTATTATATTATATTAGTAGTACCATTCTAAAAATGTATTATGTTTATTTTTCATTTTTGTGTGCAAGATGTTTATTATAAGACTATAAAAATTAAATCCTCGTGACTTCAGCTCATTTAATAGGAACAATACATAATATATATAAGGTTAATAGTTTAAATCTTGGTCACCACTAAAAAAAAAACTATAGAAATTATTATATTATTTTTTCTAATTTTTTTTTCTTAGTTTCAGCTCAGTGAGTATTGGCTAAAAAAAATAGGCCAAATACCTATCCGGATCCTTTAAGTTTCATATTTGTTTCAAATAGATCCTTTAAATTTCTAAGGTTTCAGATAAGTCCTTTAAGTTTCGAGTTTGTTTTGGATAGGTCCTTTAAAATTCTAAGGGTTTAGATAGGTTCTTTAAGTTTCGAGTTTGTTTCGGATAGGTCCTTTCTCTCAACCTTCGTTAAGCCAAAGATGATCTGTCCGTTAAGTCAAAGCTGATTTGGTTGGGGAAAATTGATGTCAAGTGTCAGAGAAAACCACCTCACCCATTTAACGAACATACCAGCTTTGGCTTAACAGACATAACAGCTTTGGATTAACGGAGGTTGACAGAAAAGACTTATCTGAATCAAACTCGAAACTTAAAGGACCTATCTGAAACCTTAGAAACTTAAAGGACCTATCCGAAACAAACATAAAAATTAAAGGACCAGGGATGTATTTGACCAAAAAAATATGACCACAAAATGATTAAGAAATAAAAAAAATTGAAAAAATGGTGGAGGCCCTATAACCAAATCATCTCCCTCGTAAACGAAAAATTACTCTTCTAACTTATGAAATTGTTCAATTCCTTATATCAGCAGCAGTTAACTATCGTTCGGTATTTTTTAACGGCAGTTAACTGCTGCTGATATTTTTAAGATCGGTTGAACCAGCTTAAAAAATGATTGAACCAATTCTAAAAGTGTAGTGGCAGTTAACCGCTATTGAAAAATGTCGAGCGACAGTTAACTATCGCTGATATAAAGGAATGAACAATTTCATAAGTGAGAAGAGTAATTTTCCTCGTAAACCCGTTTGCCCGTCTTTACCGATATCCACCCAAACCAAAGTTGTATATGTCAGAACTGGGCTTTAATAAACAATGGTCGATTTTATGGAAAGTTCATGCACAAAGCTAGTGCTCTCTCTTAAAATAATTAATACTCTTTCTCGTCATATTTATAAACAAATATCACTTTTCAGGATTATTGTATAACTAATATATGTGACTATAATACAGTTCAGATACATTGGTTGCTCGATGAACTTGAAAATATAACATTTGTAATTTATAAATGTGACCTTGGAGAGTTAATATTACTCATTTTTTTGGTTCAGACTACATAATATAATAGAGTGTACTGTGAATGATGATAACTAGATGTTACTACAGTAGGTATTATTTTAGAGCATTGTCAGGACACTAGTGTCCCAACCCGTGCAATGCACGACTCGTGACACTTTAAATACTCTATGATTTGATTACAAAGGCAAAATTAATTTTTAATTAAAGTTGAAAACGACAATAACAAACTAATTCTACACTGTGGTGGAAATTATTTCATAATGGACATCACAACACATTTCTTTTCATGGCTTCATTACTTCCCATAGGTTTGCCCCATGCCGCCTTCCTTCTCAATTCAAATCTTCGATCTTCAAGATGTAGATGACGGTGGATGGTGGTGTGGCGATGATTCAACCATCCACACCGCCTCTCAACCATGATCCTTCGTCGGTGGTTCGTCAGAAGTTTTGGGTTCTCTGGTTCATTCTTGGAATCTGGTTTCAATCCAGATCTGTTTTCTAAAAAGGACCATCAGCGCCGTCGCAGTGGTCGATTTCTTTTGGTTTTGAAAACTGTCGTGATCTGCCTTCTACCGGTCTTGTGTTAGCTCGGAAGAGCATGGCCTTTCTTCTGGGTGGTTAATTCAGGCGGCTGTTGAGACTTATTGTTGTCGAGGTTCGTCACGGTGAGTTGTGGACTGATGGATCTGCAACCGTGTTGGCTGGCATATTAAATGTCCAGTTTCAAAGCTTGGGATCAGTTTTAATGAAGATATTTCTTGCTTGGTTTGGACTCAAAAAGGTCAGTATAGCTGCTGCTTTTGTTGGAGGGACTTTTGGTTCTTGAATCGCTTTGTGTTGACAGTCGATTCGTACATCATTCTCGGGTATTCCAGTCATCTTGTTTTTTGACATGGGATTGTATGGACTCGAAAGAGTCGTCAATGCTTGTTGTCGTTGTTACAGGGAGTTGATGGTACGTGATTGGATTCGTGTTGACGATCGACTCATTTGCCAAACTTTAGTCCCGCGTTTAATTGTTAGAATTGTTTTAGGGTTGAATCCATTTTGTGGATCTTTTTTGGTTTTGCCCGTTATGGTTGTTGACTAGGTCGGGTTTTATGTCCCCTAGTTTTTATGTAATTTTTCTCTTTTTTTTAATAATATATGAGCAATTGACAATATATAAGAGAAGGGTTCCAATTCATTGTTCTCTTGCTTATAAAAAAATATATATATCATAATTATGTTGCCAATAATAGCAAGTGTTCTGATAAAAAAACACATAAAATCATGCTTCCCAACCCGTGCAACACACGGTTCATAAAATTTTACAAATAACCGTAGTTTGATTACAAAGACTTATTTAATTTTTATTTTTAATTAACATTGAACACGACAATAACAAACTAATTCTACGTAGAAGTATATACTATGTCATAAATAGATTTATTTATGTTGTATTTGTTGCGTTAATTCAAGATAAATATAATTCATTAACAGTAGTTGCATGAAGATAAAAACAAAACAAAATACAAACACATTCAAGGCCCTAGTTTTCTCTCTCTAGGTTTTCTCTTCCAGTTTCTTCTTTGAAGGGTGGTTTTGAGTCAATTCTTGATCTGAAATCACCCATCTTCATCTTTTTCTCTTTTTCAATCTAAATAAGTGATTTTCACATAGATCTAGGTTTTTTCTTTGTGATTTCATCATCGAAGTGTGGTGGTTTGTTGTTCATCGTCTTGTGCAGTGTTGTTTGTTTTTCCGTCTCCTTGCGGTGTTCATTTTATTCATATTGAAAGATCGATTATTCAATCAAAGATTTGAGCGTCAACGTTGCAGATCCGGAGGCCATGAATATTCCGGTTACTTTAATTTTATCTTATATTTTTGTAGGCATTATATCATTATATGTTATTAACTTGGATGTTGTGAGTTTGTTCACAGATTCATCCTTTACATTTTTAACGGTATTGAATGATGTAATCTCTCGATTTGAATGAATGAATATCATTTTATTTTTATATAAAAAAAAAAAAAAAAAAAAAAACATTCAACTCACCAAAGTCGAAAAAGGTTTATCCCTATTTTCAAAAGTCTTTCAAACTAAAAAACAAGGGACACACCCATTGAATTCCATTTAAAAAACATGGTACATAATACATATAGTTTAAAAAATAATAGACAAACATTACTCTTTTTTTTAGGTATTATTTTAGAACATTGTCGGGACATTGATATCCGTACTACAACACTTTATTATATTACTAAAGTAGGTATTTTTTGTTTTGTTTTGAGGGATACTAAAGTAGGTATTATGTTGTAATATAATTTTTTTTAAAAATAGTAGGTCATATTTTTTTGGTGGTGAAAATAGTAGGTCATATGTTTAAAGTTTACGTGAGATGAATAATGTCTCTTTCAGCTTAACCAAAATCTTGGGTTAAAATTCAACTTTGGATAAGTAGCAGTGTTAAAACTTTTAGAAAGAGTTTACCGTCCGTTTAAATTTCACAATACTCGAGGGATTAATCTTCGCAGTTACGTATGGAGGATGCTTGATTTACAGCAACAAAAAAAAAGTTCAAACGGAAGTAAATATGGTGTTTTTGTTTTTTACAAAGCAAATGAATATGGTTGTTATGGTTTAATTAAGGCGTCCATGTTATATAAAAAATGTTATTTAAACATAGAAATTAGTTTCAAATACTAACATCGTATGGTACTTTTTTTTCAATTTTTTTATTGTTGAAATGAAAAAGGTAAAAAAATAAATATAAAGAATTAATTTTTTTTGTTTAAATTTTCCATCTCAGATTCCGACGGAATAAATGAAGCCGGCAAAAAGCACAAAAGAAAGAAATTAACCTGTGTCCAACCAAACAAAGAGACTAAGCTATTAACTATGATAAACAAAAGCAATGTTAGCATATTTTATCTTCAACCACCATAAAAAAAGCGACTTTATTTTATCGAGAAGCCGATGAGTTGAGCATGTCTTATTGTTAAAAATCCTCCTAATCCGTCCATTTCATATTACCCAAGCATAATAGAGTCAAATTAAATGCAATATAGGTCCCCGAGATTTTGAAACATGTGTTGAGTGACCAAATTAAAAAAAATGATTTGTAGCACCAAAAGGATCTATCGCAAAAATACCAAGCCAAAGATGAGTGTCATAATTGATTATGCCTCGTATAAATAAATTATCCTTGGAGGGAAGCATCTTGGGAAGAATACTCCAAGCAAATAATGATATTATTTCGGACTGGACCAAGGCCCAATCCAACTATAATTGGATCTGACCTGTGTCCATTAAGCAGAAGATATCACATGATTGACACACATTAGAATTCACCAGATTGCGATGCGGGCCAAGAGTTACTCACCAAGCCGAGTGTTTCTCACGCCATGCAGGCTGAGAGTTGCTCACCATCGAGGTAGGGAGTTACTCACGTATGTTGAACCAAAAATGGGTTTTGCACAATGCCTCTGAAGTTTTGAGGATAACAAAGAATGAACGAACGATTGGATATGCTAATGTGTGTTTAAGTATGTTGGACCATAAAATTAAATTTTGACTGTCAAAGTCAAAGCCTGGTTCTGAAATATCAAGACTCTAAACGTATAAAAAATAATCTAAAGCAAAGGAGAAACTATTGGGACTTTGAACATGATATAAAGAAAGGTCAACCATTAAATCAACCCTCTTATCAGAAGAAGTTTGCCTTTCAGAAGCTTATGATGGAATCAAGACTTTGAAGGTTAAATCATCTGAAGATGAGTACATTAACAGCAGAAGACTCTGACTAAGTTTGTCGTCTTCTGAAGGAAGGTTACATTCAAACTCTAAGTAGTATAGTTTGTTGTATTATGACCACCTTGCAGAAACAAACAATAAAATTCAAGGACAAAGAAAATGTAGCAGATCATTCTATTATAAGCAAGTGATTTTCGAATTACTTCTCAACGACGTTATCCATTTGGGGAAAATCTTCAATGTATGTAATCAAGCTTCTCAGTGACTAATTTGATGTGTTAACACTTCTTCAACATCAGTTTTCCCATTCCCTCCTATATGAGGACCTGAGAAGTTGAAGAAAAATAAGAATACTTTTATGATTTTACAAGCGCTTTTACTCTGTCAAACTAAATAGCGCATAATCACTTAGAGAAATTCTTACAAACTTTTAATCTTAAAATTTCTGAACCATTCAGAAGTTACTTGCACTTTAAGCTTCTTACATATTTGATTGTATATCAAGAGTAAACACAATCTTATCTATTTTTTAAACTTTAATTGAAAAAGTCTCTTACTTGTGTGTTTAAGAAACATAAGTCTCTTGATGTGTGTTTGAGTAAATTGTACTCTTATGTGATCATAGTGAAAAATCCCTTAGAAGTTAAAGGGGATTGGACAACTCTCGGATTGTGAGAGGAACAAGTATAATTTACTTGTGTTGTCTCTTTTTTTATTCTCTCTCTTTGTGTTTAAGTTAATTTTGTTGCATACTCAATTTCAGACGTTGAGAAGAACTCTGTTGAACCAAAATAGGTTTTGTACAATGCCTCTGAAGTTTTGATGATAACAAAGTATGAATAGAACAATTAGATATGCTAATGTGCGGTCAAGTATGTTGAACCATATAATTTAATTCTAATTGTTAAATTAAGTTTTGGTTATGAAATATCAAGATTATGAAAAATATCAAGAATATAAAGTTTTGGGAAGCTAAAGACTTAAAGAAAAGTCAATCAGAAAGTCAAGATTATGAAGAGAACTCCCATCAGACTCTGAAGAATTGAAGACTCTGAAGGACTCTAGCATCTGAAGACCACGTCAGCAGTTGAAAACTCTGACCAATTTGTTGACTAATTAAGAAAGATCAGTATTAGACTTTGAGTTGTACAATTTGTCTTCTTTTGACCACGTGCATAAACAAACAAAGGAATTCAAGGTCAGAAAGAATGTGACAGATCATTATATTAGAAGCAATGAAATTTCGAATGACTACTCAACATCATTAACCACTTGAGGCAACATCTTAGTGCCTCTGATCAAGCTTCTCAAAGACTCAGTTGATGTTGTGGCTCTCTTCAAAAACGCCTCTCATAATTTCTCTTACATAAGGACCTGAGAAGTTAAAGAAGTACAAGACAACAATCTGAATTTTACAAGTGCCCTTATTCTGTCAAAATCAAATAGCGCACAAAACACTTAGAGAAATTCTTTTAAAATTCATGTTTTAGAATTTCTTATGTCTTAGAGTTCATCTAAACTTTATTGTATTACACCTTTGATTGTATATCAATTGTAAAAACCAACAATATTTTATTGGATTAAGTTAGATTGTAGAAGTCTCTTCTTGTGTTATTGATTAATAAAAGTCTCTTTCTTGTGTGATTGAGCAAAGAAAGTGATCTCTTGCTTGTGTGTTTGAGCAATTTGTAATTTGTGAGATTATAGTGAATATCTTTTAAAAATGCAAGGAGATTGGACTACTCTTGATTTATGAGAGGAACTAGTGTAATTGGTTTGTTTCGTCTCTTTCTTCTTTTGTTTCTCTTTTGCGTTTAATTTTAATTCACTGCATAACTCTATTTCAAACTTTAAGCAAGACTCCGTTTTGCTTCAGACTCTGAACCTTTTAAAAACATTTAGAAAAAGTTTTCGAAAAAACCAACACAGTTCAACCTCTTCTTGTGTTTTTTTTACCTTCAAACTCTACTTCTGATCAGACTTTGAATTGTTTTTGTTAAACACTTAAAAAGTTTTTAAAGAAGCCAACACAGTTCAACCCCCTTCTTATGTTTTTCTTACCTTCAACTTTCGTACCTTCTAACACAACTGACAAGATAAGGCTAGACAACCAAACCCTACTTAATCACTATTTATACTCACGATTAGCCATGAGTCTGGGATGACACTTCTTACCCATAGTATAGCTAGATAACACAATTCAATATTTGTGTTACAACATATACTTATCTATAATTTTTATTTAAACGATCAAAAAAGCATTCTAAATATGATGAACATTACATGTGGACCGTATTTAATGTCAGTCAAATTGTGTTTGAATAAGATAACTAATTTTTATAGCCCTAATTTTTATCACGATGCACCATATTTCCTTGTACCGTCAATTTCAATAGAAATTAATGCTATGATCCCCTTATTTCATAGAAAAAGATATTTAAAAAATTTTAACAAATAAATAATACATTAACTCTTTTTTAACTCCCACAATGTATGAGTGAGGATTAAATTCCAATCCTACTTCCAAGAGCCCGAAAAACCCATTAGTTCATCTCCAATATTGTTTTTGAATTATTATCTTTAAATTAAGCCATACATAAAAGTTTTTTGGTTGGCCTAAATAGGCTAAGTGTTTGATCCCACTTATACTCCTTTGGTCCTGCCTTATGCAGTACCCCACGTATTAATTTGAGAATAAATGTCATCGAACAATATGTTGATATATATAATTATGGGTCATGCTAACCCCATTATTTAGAATTGTGTCCCATGTCAAAGTGCATGTATATTATTACCCAACGATGTTCCAAAAAAGATGGCAAAAAGACACCAGTTGAGCATGTGGAATTATGATTCTAAGGGTGTGTATGAAAAAAATTGTTGACAGTACACCTTACTTATGACCACACTCCAAAAAAATAAATAATAGAAAGTAAATATGTTTTTGATTATCATCTTATCGGTGTTGATTAATTTCCATCTAAAACATGCGAGATATATAAGATGGGTTCTATCCTCTCGACTAAATTTTTTTCATACGTAAGAATCGGTTATTAACTTGATGACGATCTTAACGAGAATAGTATTGGAAAGAAACCAAGACTAAACAGTCTCTTGAATGCGAATATTTTGCTCTACGCATGTGGTATTATACAGACAATTAGGTATGACCAATTCTGAAGAAAATAAGAGTCACAAAAATCAATATTAGTCACACAAAAGGATTAGAAACAATCATATAAAGCATCTAGAGCCCCCCTCCACACGATGCATCAACCTCAAACCAGCAAGACCATTGCTTTTCACAACAAACACCCCCATCTTTTGGTTTTTTTCTCTAAAGAAAACATGCAACAAACACCTCTATCTTTGATTTTTTCTTCAAAGAAAACATTTCCCCACATAAAAAAAGTTGATGTGAAACATGATAAATTAATCCCGGCATTGGCGGTCCTTTTTAAAGGATTCATGTGAAACTTGCTTTCATTATTTTATTATTATTTTCACTCGAGTGATGCTACCTACTCCTCTGATCATATTTATAAGCAAAACACAACTTTTTAAGTTTATTGAATAACTAATGTATTTGGTCTATAAATGTGATTAGATACATTAATTATTATATAAACCTAAAAAGTTGTTTTTTACTTATAAACAGAGGCGGAGCACCTCATAGGCCAAGGTGGGCCATGGCCCACCCCCAACTTGAATTTTTTTAGTAGGTATATATATTATCCGGTGCAGATGAATGCTAGTTATTGAGTGTGTTGTAGTGGTTTAGTAGGTATTTTTCAAGCAAATTGTACATGGTTCAAGTCCTACCTTTTCCTTTTATTTTATTTTTAAAAAAAAAGACACTATTAGTGATCCTGCACTTAAAAGCGTTAAAATTCATAATTGAAATTATCTTTGGTTAATAAAACACAACTCTTTTTCTTCCTTCTTTACACTTATTTTTGGGTACAATTGTCTCTTTACTCTATCTTTTTTATACAAGAGAGGACTTCAACTCTCTTTTAAAACACATAACATATAATATAAACGTTAAAATACGCTTAAATAACATTATATCATAAAAACATTTAATCGTATAAACACTGATTTTTTAAGTACAAGAATACTATATTCTTTAATAATTAAAAATATATTTCATTATTGTACTTGATTACAACTATATTTTCTTATGTAATAATCTTTTTTATTTTACATTACTATATTCCATGAGTTTTATTTTAAATTTCTTAACTCAGTCGTCTGATGCAATTCAATTTAATACATATACATCTGTTTAAAGAAGTTGAGTCATTTAATTCAACCAAGAGGTTCAATCATTGATCTAGTTGTTCGATCATTGATTTGTACTTTGTTTAAGTTGGTAATCGGTTCAGATTTATAAATATTGATTTGAACTATATTGGACAAATAACAAGTTTATAGTCATTCGAAGTAGCCAATGATGAACTGTACGAATAAGAAAATATATATTTTCATACACTACACAAATTGGCCACCTACAAAAAATTAAGCTCCAACACTATTTATGGCCCACCCAAGGTTTTTTTTCTGGCTCCGCCACTGCTTATAAATGTGACCGGAGAGAGTTATTTAAACAAAATTTATCAAAGCACGAATGGTAATGTCTGTGGATAAAAAAAATAAAATTCTCACATGCATACCTACAATTAAGGAAGTGATGTTGTTTTAAGGGTGCCATTTAGCTTGGACCAATTGAAAAATTGGTCTATGATGGACCACTTCTTTTAACGTTTAGCTAGATTCAACTATCCACCAAATCATATTATACTCCATCCACACCAAATCTTAGTCATCACCAACTATGCGCCTTATTTGGTTTGGTTGCGGTGATTGTGTGTGAATTGGATAGATGTTACACATATAGGTGACATCTTTGTGATTCTTTTTTCACCGCCTCTTCGCGTCTTGCGAGAGTTTCGGTTTAATAAATTTTTTCCGATTAAAAAAAAAAAACAACTCTATTTCTTTTATTGTTCTCTCTTTCACTAGTAACCGTATCCAATCTCTCTACTTTCACAATTCAACCCATTCCACTCCTTCAATTACCAGTCCTTTCACTCTTAGTACTTTTTCATTTGCTTGTATTATTCCAAATTCCAATTAGTGAAACGACAATTTTTATATCAATATTATTCAATAACACCCTCTGATTCATTTGTTATGGCGATGGTTCAAGATTAGCCTAGCAATATATAACGAAATAAAAAAATTATTATGGTGATGGATTTAAAGTTGAGATTGATCCCAAGCATAAATAGAAGAACTTATTTTTTATGGATTATTCTTCTCAATGTTTAAATTGATCTCACAATGTAACTTTGATGTTTAAATTGATCTCACAATATAACTTTGTAAGCTTAAATTGATCTCATTGGGAGAAGAAAATTACCAATGTTTTGGAAGGAACCGGTGGTGCACATCAGAAACTAAAGTTGTTCGGAAAGTTTATTTGGGCTATGTTCGGTAAAAATAACATATAACTGATAAGTTAGTTGATAGTTTATAGCTGATGACTAATAGTTGATAGCTAGCTGATGGCTTATAGTTGATAGCAAATGACTTATAGCTGATAAACTAGTTGAAGTGTTTGGTCAAATTAGCAGTTCAATTATCTGATGTGCTCGTGATTTTCGGGTATCAAAATCATTGATTAGATTCGAACCTTGAATCATTGAACTCTCAACTTTTATTCGCGGGAAGGGAAAAAAGTGAGTAAAAACCCTTATGAGACCTTGGATTCGGAGGTTGGTTTCGATTGGGGAAGGTGTTAAGCACCCGAACCGACTATGGTATCCCATAGGAACCTTCTACCTATTCTCTAATCTTGCGCTAAATTGATTTTACTTATTAAAAAAATTAAGAGTTAAAGTGAAAGAAGGGAGAAAGAAGAAGCATGTTTTTGGTTATTTTTATTGATTTGGAAGGGTTGAAAACCTTTGCCTACTTACCCAAATAAATCGGGATCAAAATCAAGTAGTTCGGCTAAAGAACTTATTTGATGAGTTGAATTGATTTTAACATTTTTGAAAAGATTTTAAGAAGAGATGAGAGGCCTCAAGGCATGAGAAGAAAATACGATGAAGTTGGTTAATTTTAATTGCACGAAATCCATGTCTAATGTGGATATTAAATTAATTAACATTTGATTAAGGAAAAATAAAAGGAAAAACAACTTGGATTACAAACCAAGGTTTACTTAAAAGAAATTTGAATTTGATTTTTTTGATTTTTTGAAGAAAATATTTTTTAAAACTAACGATGAAATCGCGTAACGGCGGAAAAATAAATAAGCATAAAGCGATAAATAAAGTGGTGTGTCGGTGCGCGTGTCAGTGCGTGTGCCGGTTACATATTACATACCCTAAATACATTCTATGGTCTCAAAAGAAAAAAATGCGCGAAAATAAATTACATCAATTTCCTAATTACATACTAAGTATGACAATAAATACATAACAAAAAAATTAAAAGATGCATGAGATTATACTAGAGATGATGCAAAATGAGATATAACGAAACATTAAGCATAAAAAAACATCACATATGAGAATAACTACCAACTAAAATGCATGACATCAAACGTATTTTAAAAAGTATGAAACGCAAGTTTTTTTTAAAAAAAAGAGAAAATATTAGTTAGAAAAATGCATGAGTTTGAAATTAAATTAACAAGTAAATTATACTATGCATGATATTTAAAACGCTAACTGAACACAATGCATGAGATATGACTTAAACTATTAAATGGACCAAAAGATAGTGATTGCATGATAATTAAAACATTAGACAAAAAAAAAAAAATAGAAAAAGTATGAAATGTTACTTCAAAGCCTAAAATCAACTAAAATATAAGAGATAAAAAAATAAAACAAATAAAAAAATGCATGATATGAAGATTAAGACTCTAATAAAAATGCATGAAACATGATCTAAATCTTACATGAATTAAATAAAAAGATAGTGCATGAAATTAAAAAAAAAAAGGAATTACTACACAAATGCATGGGGGTGCAGGCAGTAAAATATGGGGGTACCAAACAGCAAGACAGTAGCAAAAGCAAAAACTGGGCCTGGGCATGGGTACTGGGTCAACCCATGGGTGACCCGCCCAGCTCCAATTAATGAGTATAAAAGAGGCTCTCTCTTATTTTCATTCATTTCCTTCATCTTCTACCTCTCTCTAAAAACACACAAAACAAAAGCTCTTTTCTCTCTCTAAGAACTGTCGCCGGAGAAGAAAGGGGGAGGGTGACCGGAGGTTGCTCCGACGCGGTGGCCGGCCGGAGCGCCGCCGCGCCGGAGCGGTGAAACACCTCCTTTTTTAAATTTTTTTTACCTCAAACCCTTCCTTTTCTTCTTCTCAACACGGATATCAACTCAAAAAAACCAAGAACCAAACACACAACCCTAGATCTAGAAAAATAAATCCGAAAAAAAAAATTACCTCTTCTCTTTTCTTCTTTCTTGCTTCGGTTTGCTCTTCTTCTTTCACGTTCTTTGTTTTTCCTTGCTTGGTCGTGCCTTGTTCCTTTGTTTGTTGCTTCACTGTTTCGGTTCCCTCTTCTTTTGTGTTTCTAATTCGATTTTCCTTCTTCACTGTTTTGATGCTTTGGACGAAAAAAGACTTATGGTTGTTGTTGATTCATTCGGTTTTGGTGTTGATGTTTTTCGGATTTGCCTTGCCATGGTTGGGATTTGGTGATTTGGTTCGGATTTGTGTTGGCTAGGGTTTGGATTTGTGGATTTGGTTCGGATTTGTGATGATTTGTGTTGGCTAGGGTTTGGATTTGTGGATTTGGTTCGGATTTGATGATTTGTGTTGGCTAGGGTTTGGATTTGTGGATTTGGTTCGGATTTGATGATTTGTGTTGGCTAGGGTTTGGATTTTTTCTCTTCTTTTCTCACTGATTCTCTGTGATCGGTGCTTGAGTTTGTCACCAAATGGTGATGAATTCGCACTTGAATTGCAGAGAAAATGGTTCAATGATGATGGTTCTTCGATGAATCACTGAGAATCATGATGAAATTTAAATTTGTTCTTGGTGTGTTCTTGGTGTTCTTGGTGAAAAATGGTTTTTGATCTGTTTTTGTGATTTTTTGGTTTCTGAATCTGTTTTTGTGTATTGAAAAATGTGTCTGGCCTCATTAACTCTGATACACTCTTAATCACCTGACGCATGGAATGGACAAAACTACCCTTGCTATTTCTTGGAGGAAAAGTTGGATTAGGCCAATGATAAAATGACATGTGGACAAGGACTTAAAAAAAAATAAAAACTGATAAATGAATAAAAAAAACAGATTAAATAAATGGACAAATAAATAATTAAATAAATAATAACAAATAAAAAACGAAAATTAAATAATAAATAAAAAAAAATGTCCCGTCGGAACCGAAAAATGAGGTATTTTAAAATACCTCTCTGCCGAAATTTCGTCTGATAGGACTGAGATTACGAGGCTTTTTACGCTAATTAAAACAATAAAACGACGACGTGAATAAAATGAACTTAAAACGCAAACGTTACGCTACACTAAAAATACGCACGAAACGCGAGTAAAAAATTACGAAATTAATACGCGAGCGACATTAAAACATAAACGACGAACGAAAAATAACCGCGACCGCAAATACGAACAAACGCAGATATTACTCGAATTAGCGCGCGAACGGACGACTGAAAAACGATCCACGTACGACTAACTAAGAAAAAAAAATTGAATTGGTCAAAAATTAGGGTACGACAGATGCCCCTATTTAAGTTTCTCCGTCACGAGGGTTTAAAAAAGACAAAGATTTTTGAAATGACGGGTCGGAGAGACTTAAATATCAAGTACACCAATTTTTGACCAACTCAGAAATCGAGAAAGTTCTTTGGATGTAATGATATGAGTTGTCTATTATGCAAGTACGAATGCAATGACGACTAAAACATTAACTCGAGGATCAAATAAAATGTTACTGTGGAGAAAAGATGTCTATTACCTTTACAGGGGTAAAGACGAACATACGAAAAGAAATACTGGTCATTACCTTTACTAGGGTAACAACGAACATACGAAGGGGTAAAACTGTCAATTACCTTTACTGGGTAACGACGACCACACGAAGGGTAAAACTGTCAATTACCTTTACTGGGGTAATGACGAACATACGAAGGGTAAAACTGTCAATTACCTTTACTGGGGTAATGATGAACATACGAAGGGTAAAACTGTCAATTACCTTTACTGGGGTAATGACGAACATACGAAGGGTAAAACTGTCAATTACCTTTATTGGGGTAACGACAAACATACGAAGGGTAAAACGGTCAATTACCTTTACTGGGGTAACGACGAACATACGAAGGGTAAAACGGTCAATTACCTTTACTGAGGTAATGACGAACATACGAAAGGGTAAAACTGTCAATTACCTTTACTGGGGTGACGACGAACATACAAAAGGTAAAACGGTCAATTACCTTTACTGAGGTAATGACGAACATACGAAAGGGTAAAACTGTCAATTACCTTTACTGGGGTAACGACGAACATACAAAATGAAATAATGGTGATGCGTTACTATTACTGAGGCAATTTAGCCAAACAAAAACAGGGTACAAACGAGTACTCTTCGTACGAAATGTAGCTTAAACAAGATACTCGGGAAGATTGAAAGGTGGGACCTGCCACTTGAAAGAAATTTAAATGGTAAACAGACCGAAATAAACACATTGGTGATGACAAATTTTATTGGATACACATGGAGTAAGACACATTGGTAAAATGCATATGAATGATATCAGTATGCATGATATGTATGCATGAATGAATGAACATGTATGACAAATATATTGGTGAAACTGACGAGACAAGATTGGGCAGGTCGTAAGGATAGTGACCCGGTATTACAGCGCCAACACTTAGCATTCTTCACTGGGGATAAAATCACTGGAGATGAATCAAACACAAACGGGGTACCATCCGTTAACCAAACCAATGCTGGGTAAGGAACACATAACACAAAAACCTGGCTGAGGTTGCCATTTCTGAACTGAACCAAAATACTTTCTCAAAATCGTGCTTCAACATAGTCATTGCTTTTTTTGTATTCTTTTCTTCTTGTTTTTTTTTGAAATCCCTAACTTTTGCCTGGACCGCCCTTTCGGGTTTTCAATCCAAAGGGAATATATTCTTTTTTGTATGTCCCTAATTTTTTCCTGGACCGCCCTTTCGGGTTTTCGATCCACCGAGACGCTCATTTTTGGCTTAAGCCGCCCTTTCGGGTTTTCGACTTAGCGAGCTTTTCTTTTTTTCTTTTTGCTTTTTTTTTCTTTGCAAGACTATGATCCTCTCTGTCGAATTCACCTGTGTTTGAATGGATGTTGACATATGTTTTCATGATATATGAACCTACAGATAATATGTTTGTCATTTTTTTGTTTTTTTCAAAAGAAAACATAAAAAGTACAAGAATTTTCAAAGTTTTTACTTCAAGTATTGACATTAAAAATGGGAGAAGAAAAATTGCATATAGAATAAACAAGAATTCCAAAAGAGTGCACCGGCTCAAATTAATGTAATAGGGTGGTAACCGGCCAAAGGCATGGCTCCACAGATTACAAAAGTTGGAAAATGGTAATTATATGGGAAGGTACATTGAACACAATAACCACTACATTCCTTAACAACTTTGAACCACTGCTTAGATGTTTTAGTGTCGGAGGACCTCTGACAGCTAAGGTGCCCCAAATGGGTGATGCTTGATCTGATGCAGTTACTTTGTCATAGTCCTTAACTTTTGCATAGGCCGCCCTTTCGGGTTTTCGACCTATCAGGATAAACTTTTTTCAATTCTTTTTTCTCTTTTTTTTTTGGTGTCTCTAATTTTTGCCTAAGCCGCCCTTTCGGGTTTTCGACTTACCGAGACGCTCTTTTTTGGTTTAGGCCGCCCTTTCGGGTTTTCGACCTACCGAGCTGTTCTTTTCATATATCTTTAGACAAAGTATTTCTTGACTGCATCAGAATTCACAGGACGGGGTAAATCTTCTCCATCCATATTTGTAAGGATTAAAGCACCACCAGAGAACGCTCTCTTGACCACATAAGGACCTTCATAATTTGGAGACCACTTGCCCCTGGGATCCGGTTGGAAAGATTTGATACACTTGATCACAAGGTCTCCTTCTTTGAATTCACGGGGATGAACCTTTTTGTCAAACGCCTGTTTCATCCTTGACTGATATAGTTGTCCGTGACACAAAGCGGTCATGCGTTTCTCTTCAATCAAATTCAATTGATCATACCTACTCTGGCACCATTCAGCTTCAGTTAATTCAGCCTCCATCAAGACCCTCAAAGATGGGATTTCCACCTCCACAGGGAGCACTGCTTCCATACCATATACCAAAGAGAAAGGGGTTGCCCCTGTTGAAGTACGCACTGAGGTACGATATCCATGTAAAACATAAGGTAACATCTCATGCCAATCTTTGTAAGTAACCACCATCTTCTGCACAATCCTCTTGATATTCTTATTTGCAGCCTCGACCGCACCATTCATCTGAGGTCTGTATGGAGAAGAGTTGTGATGTTCAATCTTGAAGTCATCGCACAATTCTTTCATCATGTTGTTGTTCAAATTTGTACCATTATCCGTGATGATCTTGTTAGGAATACCATAACGGCAGATGATGTTATTCTTGATGAACCGAACCACTACTTGCTTGGTCACATTGGCGAAAGATGCCGCTTCAACCCACTTGGTAAAGTAATCAATAGCCACTAGTATGAAACGATGTCCATTGGAAGCTTTTGGTTCAATCCGACCAATCATATCAATGCCCCACATGGAGAAAGGCCACGGAGAAGAGATAACGTTGAGCATAGATGGTGGTACATGGCTCTTATCTGCATATATCTAACATTTGTGGCACTTCTTGGCATGATTATAACAATCAGCTTGCATCGTTATCCAGTAATAACCTGCCCTCAATGCTTTCTTGGCCATTGCATGTCCACTGGAATGAGTGCCAAATGGACCTTCATGTATCTCATGCATCAATAAATCTGCTTCACGTTCATCCACACACCTGAGCAACATTGCATCAAAGTTTCTTTTGTACAATACATCTTCATTCAGGAAGAAATTACCAGACAGTCTTCTCAAAGTCCTCTTATCTTTGTGAGATGCCCCAAGCAGATATTCTTGAGTTTGAAGGAAAACCTTGATATCATGAAACCATGGCTTACCATCAGCAAGTACTTCAACTGCAAACACATAAGCGGGCCTTTCAAGGAACTGCACACTGATTAATGGCACATCATTGTGACGATTTACTTTGATCATCGAAGACAAGGTGGCCAAAGCATCTGCCATCTGATTCTCATCACGGGGAATGTGACGCAACTCCACTTTGTTAAAGAAAGTTAACAACCGTCTTGCATAATCTCTGTAAGGAATCAAACCAGCATGGTGAGTTTCCCACTTCCCTTTGATCTGATTAATCACCAAGGCTGAATCTCCACATATATCAATATTCTTAATCCTCATATTGATTGCTTC
This sequence comes from Medicago arabica, assembly GCA_946800305.1. NCBI lineage: Eukaryota > Viridiplantae > Streptophyta > Magnoliopsida > Fabales > Fabaceae > Medicago > Medicago arabica. The sequence goes on from OX326966.1 coordinate 49,544,809, forward strand.
TTCAATGCCCATGATGCAAGCTTCATATTCTGCCATATTGTTTGTACAGTCAAATCGTAGCCTTGCAGTGAAAGAGATGTGAGTACCCTCAGGTGTGACAAGGACTGCCCCGACTCCATTGCCATAAGCATTAACGGCCCCATCGAATATCAAACCCCATTTAGACTCAGGATCTGGACCTTCACCAAACAACGGTTCATCACAATCCTTCATCTTCAAATACATGACCTCTTCATCAGGGAAATCAAACTTAACAGGTTGGTAATCTTCAACCGGTTGATGAGCCAAGTGATCTGCAAGGATACTCCCTTTGATTGCTTTCTGAGTATGGTATTCAATATCAAACTCGGCCAATAACATCTGCCAACGAGCAATTCTTCCTGATATTGAAGACTTCTCCAGGAGATACTTGATTGGATCCATTTTGGATATCAACCAAGTGGTATGATTGATCATATAGTGCCGGAGACGTTTGGTAGCCCAGGATAAAGCACAACAAGTTTTCTCAAGTGCCGAGTATCGGGATTCACAATCTGTGAATTTCTTGCTTAAGTAATAGATTGCATGCTCTTTTCTACCAGTTTCATCTTGCTGTCCGAGTACACAACCCATGGAATTTTCTAACACAGTCAAGTACATGATCAACGGTCTTCCTTCAACTGGAGGGACAAGAATTGGAGGTTCTAACAAATACTCCTTGATACTGTCGAAGGCTTTCTGACAATCTTCCGTCCAAACGATCCTTTGATCTTTGCGGAGTAGCTTGAATATCGGCCCACAAATAGCAGTCATATTAGAGATAAACTTGGAGATATAATTCAGTCTTCCGAAAAAACCTCTGACTTGTTTCTCTGTTTTTGGAACGGGCATATCCCGGATGGCTCTGACTTTGTCGGGATCTACTTCAATGCCTTTCTGACTAACAATGAAGCCCAAAAGTTTCCCTGATCGGACACCGAAAGTACATTTATTAGGATTCAAACGGAGCTTGTACTTTCTCAAACGTTGGAACATCTTCAACAGATACTCAACATGTTATTCTTCAGTACCAGACTTGACAATCATATCATCCACATAAACTTCTATCTCTTTGTGCATCATATCATGGAATATCTTGGTCATACCCCTCTGATAAGTGGCACCAGCATTTATCAAACCAAATGGCATTACTACATAGCAGAAAGCACCCCACGGCGTGATGAAAGATGTCTTTTCTCTATCTTCAGGAGCCATCTTGATCTGATTGTAACCAGAGAACCCATCCATGAAGGAGAAAACTTTGCATTGAGCAGTACTATCAACCAATACATCAATATGAGGTAGAGGGAAATCATCCTTCGGACTTGCCTTGTTCAGATCTCGGTAATCAACACACATTCGGACCTTACCATCTTTCTTTGGAACAGGCACAATGTTGGCCAACCACTGAGGATACTCGGATGTGACTAGGAAACCTGCATCAATCTGCTTCCGTACTTCTTCCTTGATCTTGAGAGCCATATCAGGATGAGACCTTCTGAGCTTCTGTTTGACTGGAGGACACTCAGGTTTCAAAGGCAAGCGATGTTCTACAACTTCATGATCTAATCCTGGCATGTCTTTGTATGACCAAGCAAAAATGTCAGCGTACTCTCTGAGAAGTTCAATTACTTTTTCTTTGACGGTAACTTCCAATGACGCTCCAATCTTGATCTCTTTTCTATCCTCCTCAGTACCCAGATTGATCAATTCTAACTCTTCTTCATGAGGCTGAATGATCTTTTTCTCTTGCTCTAACATCCATCTGATCTCATCAGGAATCTCATCATCCTCCTCTACCATAGCCTCGTAAACAGGGGATTCAAAGTTGGGCAGAAGCATAGGGTCACTGTGTTCAATGGGCTTATGTATGTTCAGTCTGCACATGATTTATGATTGATTTTAGTAAATGAGTAAATGCAGACTTTTGAATTTGATTGATTAAAAAAAGAAAAAGAGAAAAAAAAATTTGGGATTTTTCTATTACCATTTTTCCAGAAAAAGCAGTAAATAAAAAATAAAACAGTCATGATAGAAACGACGTTTTTCATTAATAATGACAATACTTGAGGATAAAACCAAAAGCCCTACAAGGTTTCATTTCCGTCTGGGGCAGGACGAAAAGAGTTTTCTTAAAAAAAACGAAAAAGTAGACAAACATATTACTTAGACACATGCATCACAGAAGGAATATCCACAGCGATCCAATTACAACAGGCTCCTCCGGGTATCACAAAGACAGGTGCAACCTCTTTCGACTGATCCTCAAGGATAGCATTGGTTTCCGGTGGAGCATGAATAAACCCAGCACTGTGAAAAATGCCCTCAGCTGGCTTGGAAAATGCGCTCGATTGACTGGTAGAGAAACCGAGACCTTCTTTCCGCTTGTTCTCAGGCAGCTGTACCAACTGACCCCAGCCTCCTGATTTACCATCTTGTACAAGCTTCCGGGCATCCTTCAAGGAGGCCATACAAGTCTCACCCTTCTTAGCAGCTCCTTCTTCCGCAGAGAACCCCTGAAAAGAAGTTCCTTCCACATCATCAGCACCAATATAGGAGAAAGCAGACAAATGACTAACCAACAAGGCTGATTCACCAATTACCGTTATCAGTTTTCCACAACTTACAAACTTTAGCCTCTGATGAAGAGTGGAGGTCACTGCTCCAGCCTCATGGATCCACGGTCGTCCAAGTAAGCAACTGTATGAAGCTTGAATGTCCATGACTTGGAATGTAACCTTGAAGGTATGAGGGCCCACCGTGATAGGCAAGTCTATGTCCCCAATCACCGACTTCCTAGATCCATCGAATGCTTTTACCATCACTGCACTTGGCCTCAACTGGGCGCCACGGTATGCCAACCTTTCCAAAGTAGTTTTTGCCATCACATTGAGGGCGGAACCGGTGTCTATCAACACATTCGACATTGAGTCTGACTTACAAAGGACGGAAATGTGCAAAGCCCAGTTGTGGTTTCTTCCCTCCGCCGGGAGGTCTTCATCACTAAAGCTCAGGTTATTACACGCAGTCACATTCCCAACTATGCTCCCGAATTGCCCCAGGGTAACATCGGGATCCACATATGCTTGAGCCAAAATCTTCATCAGAGTGTCCCTATGAGCTCCAGAGTTCATTAATAAAGACATTATGGAAATTTTGGACGGGGTTTGCAATAACTGATCGATTATCTTGTATTCACTCTTTTTGATCAGCTTCAAGATCTCATCACTACCTTCCTGAATGATCTTTTCAGGTTGACTGGCGCCTTTACCCTTATCAAGATTCTGCACTGGCACATTCGGAGCAGTATTCTCGTTGCGTACAATAGTGGGGAGAATATGCCCACTTCTCATTACTTTGCCCACGCCTGCTATATTTATGACAGCATCTGCAGAGTGCAGAGGGATCTCTTTACCATTCTCAACAATAGTTGCCTCATACCGGTAGGGTATGGCCTTCTGAGAAGTATAGGGAACAGGTCCTGGCAAACGAATCACTAGAGGAGTGACGTCTGACTTCGCACCATCACGGGCTACCTCAAGATTCTTAAACACCGGGGTAATAACACAAACATTCCTAGATTCCTTCTTGACAATCGGCTCTTTTCTGTCAATCAGTCCTTGTATATCCTCCTGGACTTTCTCACACCCTCGGGGATCCACAGAACACACTTCACAAGCATTGTGATCGTGGTTAAACATGTTGGCTTCGCACATCTTGGCGTGAATCGGGACCAAAGGAGTTCTGATATCTTGAGCCCTGAGAATTAGACTCAAATCTTGATCCTCTTGAATCATATTAACAGCCGGTCCATGAGATGGCAAAGGGTTATTCTGAGTATTGGAATTGGTGTCCTTGAAGGACAACTCTTTGCTTTGAATCAACCTCTGAACTTCTTCTTTGAGCGGGTAGCAATGCTCAACATCATGCCCAGGTGCCCCTTGGTGAAAGGCACAGGTAAGGTCAGCACGGTGCCATGGAGGTAGTGGGTTCTGTGGACGAGGAGGCTGCCTAGTCTGCACAAGATTCCTTGCTAATAAAGAGGGTAGCAAGTCTGCATACAACATGGGTATGGGGAGGAACTCTTTTCTGGGAAGGCGATTTGGCTGTTGTGGGGCTCGATTACGAGGTTGTTGTTGTTGAGGTGGTGGTGGGTAATATGGTTGTTGGTAAAAGGGTTGCAGATACGGTTGTTGGTATAGTGGTGGATAGAATGGTGGAGGCCTTTGAGGTGTTTGAGGGTGGTAAAGTTGATTTTGTGGAGCTGGAAAAGGTGGTGGAATATTGGCAATGAAAGGGTAGTTTGGATATATTGGCTGGGATCCCCCTTGGGCTACCATACTGACTTCCTGAGCACTCTTCTTTGGATAACTGTTTCCAAATTTCTTGGGTCCATTAGACGATCTGTAACACCCCGTTCTCCCAACAGTATTAATTAACAAATTAAATCAGAGTTTTTCACAAAAAACGGAATGCTACATTTTCCTTCAAATAAAATCTCGAAATTCAACGGATGAATAAATATTCTCCAATAAAATAGTCAATAATAATTAACTTCGAAACTTCGCAGCGGAATTAATTTAAAGCAACTAAATAATCTTTGGCACGCAGGCCTCATCAAAAGTTTCATAAATCAAAATTAATACATAAGGAAAGAGAAAACAAGCAACAAATTCCCGTCCCGTTACGTATCAGAGCCCTAAGACACTCGAGCCGACATCTCTACTAATCTTCATTACCTGCACTTGCCCACAAGGCGGCAATTCCAGCAGAAGGGGTGAGATTCACAAACAACAATAGATAACATAATTCATCAATTAAATTCAACAGCAACAATTTAATGAATAATCAATTATCATTTATAATTTGAACAATTCAATAACATGGTCAACAACGACACCGACAACTCAACCAACAACAACAACAACGACAACAACTACAACGACAACAACGACAACAAAAATGCAACTAATGCAAATGTATGTGGTACCATTTTACGCGCGTTGAATGCTAAGCATTCCGGGGCATGAGCCCCCAACGGTTGAATGAAATAACATTCCAGGGCATAAGCCCTCAACGATTGAGTGATGAACACTCCAGGGCATAAGCCCTCAACGATTGAGTGTAAACACTCCAGGGCATAAGCCCTCAACAGTGGTATGAGTATGAAATGGACTCAATGGTGTATATCTACATACAACCCAACAACAGCAACAACAACTACTATATGCATAATCAGCTATGGCATAAGACTCCAACTCAATTGATAGGACACAACAAAGGGCACAACAAAGCCACACAACAAAATTCAACAACCTAGGTAACCTACAGCATTACTCGCCGTGGCGAGCTACCTTACTCGCCGTGGCGAGTTCACAAAATTGAGCTCCTCGCCGTGGCGAGTTGGGGGCGAGCTTAATGCGAGCAAAAGTGGCTGCTCTCGGCGTTTTTGACATTTTTCACCTAAAATCTTCATTTTTAAGTTCCCAAAACCCAAATTTAATTCTGTAAAAAGGTGCCATTCATCCCTAAACATATTAAGGCACTCAAATTGATATAAAAATTCACCCAAAAACCTCATTAAGACAATTAACCACTTTTTAATTAAGCAACTCGCCGTGGCGAGTGCATCTGCTCGCTGTGGCGAGCTACGGGTGTTTCATTGCTCGCCTCGCGAGTGGGTCTGATCGCTGTGGCGAGTTACACAGGCACTGCTCGCCTGGCGAGTGGGTTTACTCGCCGTTGCGAGCGGCGATTGACAGAACTACGAACAGACTTCTACTTTTCAACCCTAATCCCCAAATTCAACGCCTAAAGGCTCAATTTTGATGAATTTCATCATCCCTATGCATTCTAACATCAGAACAGCATTAAACAACAACAATTACATGAATTAATCAAGTTATTAACATCAATTCATCATTAACCTAATTCAATTCATCAACCCTAACAACCCTACATTCATCAATGAATTAAGAACCTAAAGTTGAGAGTTAGTCTCACCCTTACCTTAGATTATCTTCCTGAATTAAAAGCAGCGTTCTTCTCTCCTCTTGCTTCTTCTCTCTTCTTCTAGGTTTTTCCCCTTCTTCTTGTTTTCTCACTGTTTCTACGTGAAAACTGATTCTGACTCTTTCTTCCCTTATTAATACCTATTAACTTCTCCTTAATTCTAATTAACTCCTATTAAATTATTAAATAATTCATTTTAACCCCCAACCTTCTAATAATTATAATTCTTGCCTATTTTAATTAAATAATCAAAATAACTATATAATAAAATATATAACGCACCAAAAATCAACATAATTATTTAAAATCATAAAAACTTATTAAAATCAACTGAAATAAAATAATCAACAACTAGGGCGTTACAACTCTCCCCCACTTAAAGAATTTCGTCCTCGAAATATTACCTCAAGCAAACAACTCAGGATAAGACTCTAGCATCTTACTCTCCAGCTCCCAAGTCAAGCTTTCACCAGTTACTCCACCCCAGACAACTCTCACCAGAGATATCTCCTTGCCTCTCAACTTCTTCACCTTACGATCATCAATCCTCTACGGTAAAGTTTCCACCGTAAGGTTGTCTCTAACTTGCACGTCATCCCTTGGTATAACATGCGAAGGATCCGCTACGTACTTCCGCAACTGCGACACATGGAACACATCATGCAGATTTGAAAGATGTGGTGGCAAACCTATTCGATATGCCACTGGCCCAATCCTCTCCGATATCTGATAAGGACCAATAAACTTCGGAGTCAACTTCTTCGACTTCAACGCACGACCTACACCTGTCATGGGAGTGACTCTTAAGAACACATGATCACCCTCTTGAAACTCAAGTTCCTTTCTATGCTTGTCATGGTAACTCTTCTGCCGACTCTGCGACGCTTTCATCTGTTCTCTTATCAACTTGACCTTCTCTGTAGTCTGCTGGACTAATTCCGGTCCCAACACTATACTTTCTCCCGATTCAAACCAATACAACGGAGTTCTACACCTCCGACCATACAAAGCTTCAAATGGTGCCATACCAATACTCGAATGGTAACTGTTGTTGTACGTGAACTCAATCAACGGTAGATGACTATCCCAAGCTCCACCTTGCTCGAGTACACATACTCTTAATAAATCTTCCAACGACTGAATCGTCCTCTCCGAATGACCATCTGTTTGAGGATGATAAGCCGAACTCAACTTCAACTTAGAACCCAAAGCCTCCTGCAAACTCTTCCAAAACCTTGAAGTAAACCTCGGATCTCTATCCGACACAATACTCGATGGAACACCATGCAACTTCACAATACTATGAATATAAATCTCTGCCAACTGAGCTACTGGATAATTGATATTGATCGGAATAAAATGTGCTGACTTTGTTAACCTGTCAACAACTACCCAAATGGCATCATGCCCCTTCGGAGTATTCGGTAAGCTCGTTACAAAATCCATGGATATGCTATCCCACTTCCACTCTGGTACATCTAATGGTGTCAACAATCCTGCAGGCTTCTGATGTTCAACTTTAGATTTCTGACAAGTCAAACATGCATAAACAAATTGCGCGACATCTCGCTTCAATCAAGACCACCAAAATAACTTCTTCAAGTCGTGGTACATCTTTGTAGCTCCCGGATGAATACTTAAGCTACTCCTGTGACTTTCTTCCAAAATCATCTTTTTCAACTCGTCATTATCAGGAATACAAATTCTACCTCGGAATCTTAACACACCCTGATCATCAACCTGGAAATCACTATCCTCCGCTTCATTACTAGCAACCATCAAGTCTACAAACTTAACATCAGCTTCTTGCGCTTCCTTGATACTGTTCAAGAATTCATTATTGATCTTCAACATACCCAACTGCACGCTCTGAGGTGCCAATTCACAAACTAAGCTCAAGTCCCTAAATTGCTCAAGTAACTCGAACTCTTTCATCATCATAGCAGACATATGTAACGTCTTTCTGCTCAAGGCATCTGCAACCACATTGGCTTTACCCGGATGGTAATTCAAACTAAAATCATAGTCCTTTAACAACTCGAGCCATCTTCTCTGCCTCATATTCAACTCTTTCTGATCAAACAAATATTTCAAACTCTTATGATCACTGAACACCTCAAATCTGGAACCGTACAAATAATGCCTCCAAATTTTTAACACAAAAACTACAGCAGCCAACTCTAAATCATGTGTAGGATAGTTCTTCTCATGTATCCTCAACTACCTCGAAGCATAAGCTACCACCTTACCATCCTGCATAAGTACACCACCTAAGCCCAACTTGGACGCATCACAATAAACAACAAAAGGTTCATCTGGCTTCGGTAAAATCAAAATCGGAGCAGTCGTCAACCGTTGCTTCAACTCATTGAAACTATTCTCACACTTAGTATCCCACACAAAAGCTTTACCCTTACAGGTCAACTGTGTCAAAGGAAGTGCCAACTTCAAAAATCCTTCGATAAATCTTCGATAATAACCTGCTAAGCCCAGAAAACTTCTAATCTCCGTAACTGACCTCGGAGTCTCCCATTGCGATACCGCTTCAACTTTCGACGGGTCAACCGCAATACCACTACCAGAAATAATGTGGCCAAGAAAACTTACTTCACTTAACCAGAACTCACATTTGGATAACTTGGCATACAACTTCTTTTCTTTCAACACTTGCAAAACAATCTTCAAATGCTCTGCATGCTCTTCTTCAGTCTTAGAATAAATCAGAATATCATCAATAAAAACAACAACAAACCTGTCCAGAAAGTCATGGAAAATTCTGTTCATATACTCCATAAATACACCAGGTGCATTAGTAACACCGAACGGCATCACCTTATACTCATAGTGACCATATCGCGTTCTGAACGCCGTCTTCTGCATATCTTCATCCTTCACCTTGATCTGATGGTAACCTGACCTCAAATCTATTTTACTAAACACACGGGCACCCACTAGCTGATCCATCAAGTCATCAATTCTCGGAAGTGGATACCTATTCTTTATCGTCACTTTATTCAGCTGACGGTAATCTATACACAGCCTCATGCTACCATCTTTCTTCTTAACCAGCAACACCGGCGCTCCCCAAGGTGAAACACTCGGTCTTACAAAATTCTTATCAAGTAGGTCTTCCAACTGCTTCTTCAACTCTGCCAACTCAGCTGCTGACATACGGTAAGGAGCCATCGACACAGGCTTCGTACCCGGAACAAGATCAATTGAGAATTCAACTTCCCTTTCTGGCGGCACATCGGGAATCTCATCAGGAAAAACTTCTGGAAATTCATTCACGACCGGTAGGCTATCAATCACTGCTTGATTCTCTATTGACAAATATGCTAACAAGGAAAACATCATAATTCCGTCACGCTCAATCTGCTTCAACTGCTTAGTACTCAAGAAATCAACTTCACTCTCTTCTTCAGCGGAAGAGAAACGTACTGTCTTACTAAAACAATTTATGAGGACATGGTTATACTCTAACCAGTTCATCCCAAGGATTACATCCATACCCGTCAACGGTAAACATACGAGATCAACTTCAAAATTTCTACCAAATACAGACAGTGGACAACTTAAACAAACAAGAGAAGTAGTCACTGAACCCTTAGCTGGAGTTTCAACAATCATTTCTCCATCCATATTAGACATAGTAAGTCCCAACTTAGAAGCACAACTAACAGCAATAAAACAATGCGTAGCACCAGTATCTATAATAGCAATTAAAGGAGTATCATCAAAATAACAAGTACCTCGAATAAGTCGATCCTCATTGTCCGTCTGTGTACCAGACAATGCAAACACTTTCCCTCCAAGCTGAGCCTTCTTAGGCTTCTTGCACTGAGAACTAAGATGACCCTCTTCATCACAATTAAAACAGACAATATCACCACGTTTGCATTCAGCTATTGTATGTCCTTTCTTCCCACATCGGAAGCATTTCTTCTCATCACGGTGGCAAGCATTACTCTTGTGGCCTTTCTCGCCACACTTGTAGCAGACAACTTCAGCAGGAGTCTCATTCTTCCTGGGCCTCCTCTCATCATTTACCCGTTGTTTCCCCTTATCAGCAGGAGCACTGTAAGGCTTAGGACGGTTCTGCTGATTCTTACTCTTCCTTTCATTAAGCACTTTATAGTGAGCTTTCGTATCCTCTTCGTAAATCCTGCAGCTACTCACCAATTCAGAAAAATTGCGGATCTTCTGATAACCAATGGCCCGCTTAATCTCAGCACGCAGACCATTCTCAAACTTGATACACTTAGAGAACTCAGCAGTCTCAGGAGTGTAATGCGGGTAAAACTTTGCCAACTCAACAAACTTGGCAGCATACTCTGTTACTGACATATCACCTTGCTTCAGTTCCAGAAATTCAATCTCCTTCTTACCTCGGACATCTTCCGGAAAATACCTATTCAGAAACTCTCTTCTGAACACAGCCCACGTGATCACAGCTCCTCCATTCCCTAGCACTGGTTGCAAACTCACCCACCAATCATCGGCCTCCTCAGCCAGCATATGTGTGCCAAAACGCACCATCTGGACATCAGTGCACTGCATTACTCTGAAGATTCTTTCAATCTCCTTCAACCATGTCTGCGTCCCATCAGGGTCATACCTACCCTTGAACGTTGGTGGATGGTTCCTCAGGAAGGTTTCCAACATGCGAACACCGTCGTTACCACCAGCATTATTCTGTTGACCCACAGCTTGAGCCATCGCTTGTAAACAGCAGCAAGTGCGACATCATTCCTTCCAGCCATCGCGAAAATCTACACTACAACATCAACCAGGACATCAAAGACAATACAAAATTGTCACACGACTCTACTAGGCTCGACTCGACTCTACTACTTGGCCGGACGGACCGACCTGCTCTGATACCAATTGTAACACCCCGTTCTCCCAACAGTATTAATTAACAAATTAAATCAGAGTTTTTCACAAAAAACGGAATGCTACATTTTTCTTCAAATAAAATCTCAAAATTCAACGGATGAATAAATATTCTCCAATAAAATAGTCAATAATAATTAACTTCGAAACTTCGCAGCGGAATTAATTTAAAGCAACTAAATAATCTTTGGCACGCAGGCCTCATCAAAAGTTTCATAAATCAAAATTAATACATAAGGAAAGAGAAAACAAGCAACAAATTCCCGTCCCGTTACGTATCAGAGCCCTAAGACACTCGAGCCGACATCTCTACTAATCTTCATTACCTGCACTTGCCCACAAGGCAGCAATTCCAGCAGAAGGGGTGAGATTCACAAACAACAATAGATAACATAATTCATCAATTAAATTCAACAGCAACAATTTAATGAATAATCAATTATCATTTATAATTTGAACAATTCAACAACATGGTCAACAACGACACCGACAACTCAACCAACAACAACAACAACGACAACAACTACAACAACAACAACGACAACAAAAATGCAACTAATGCAAATGCATGTGGTACCATTTTACGCGCGTTGAATGCTAAGCATTCCGGGGCATGAGCCCCCAACGGTTGAATGAAATAACATTCCAGGGCATAAGCCCTCAACGATTGAGTGATGAACACTCCAGGGCATAAGCCCTCAACGATTGAGTGTAAACACTCCAGGGCATAAGCCCTCAACAGTGGTATGAGTATGAAATGAACTCAATGGTGTATATCTACATACAACCCAACAACAGCAACAACAACTACTATATGCATAATCAGCTATGGCATAAGACTCCAACTCAATTGATAGGACACAACAAAGGGCACAACAAAGCCACACAACAAAATTCAACAACCTAGGTAACCTACAGCATTACTCGCCGTGGCGAGTTCACAAAATTGAGCTCCTCGCCGTGGCGAGTTGGGGGCGAGCTTAATGCGAGCAAAAGTGGCTGCTCTCGGCGTTTTTGACATTTTTCACCTAAAATCTTCATTTTTAAGTTCCCAAAACCCAAATTTAATTCTGTAAAAAGGTGCCATTCATCCCTAAACATATTAAGGCACTCAAATTGATATAAAAATTCACCCAAAAACCTCATTAAGACAATTAACCACTTTTTAATTAAGCAACTCGCCGTGGCGAGTGCATCTGCTCGCTGTGGCGAGCTACGGGTGTTTCATTGCTCGCCTCGCGAGTGGGTCTGCTCGCTGTGGCGAGTTACACAGGCACTGCTCGCCTGGCGAGTGGGTTTACTCGCCGTTGCGAGCGGCGATTGACAGAACTACGAACTGTACGAACAGACTTCTACTTTTCAACCCTAATCCCCAAATTCAACGCCTAAAGGCTCAATTTTGATGAATTTCATCATCCCTATGCATTCTAACATCAGAACAGCATTAAACAACAACAATTACATGAATTAATCAAGTTATTAACATCAATTCATCATTAACCTAATTCAATTCATCAACCCTAACAACCCTACATTCATCAATGAATTAAGAACCTAAAGTTGAGAGTTAGTCTCACCCTTACCTTAGATTATCTTCCTGAATTAAAAGCAGCGTTCTTCTCTCCTCTTGCTTCTTCTCTCTTCTTCTAGGTTTTTCCCCTTCTTCTTGTTTTCTCACTGTTTCTACATGAAAACTGATTCTGACTCTTTCTTCCCTTATTAATACCTATTAACTTCTCCTTAATTCTAATTAACTCCTATTAAATTATTAAATAATTCATTTTAACCCCCAACCTTCTAATAATTATAATTCTTGCCTATTTTAATTAAATAATCAAAATAACTATATAATAAAATATATAACGCACCAAAAATCAACATAATTATTTAAAATCATAAAAACTTATTAAAATCAACTGAAATAAAATAATCAACAACTAGGGCGTTACACGATCCACCTGACGAAGCACTTGACACACTACCTTCTTTGGCCAAGATTCCTTTACGGACCAAATCTTCAATGCGAACCCCCGCGTCAACCATCTCAGTAAACTTCTGTGATGCGCAACCAATCATTTTCTCTGAGTAGTAGGGACTCAAAGTTTCAAAGAAAAGATCAGTCATTTCTCTTTCCTCCAGAGCAGGGCGGATTTGGGCCGATTTTTGAATAAAGCGGAGAGCATACTCCTTGAAAGACTCTTTATCCTTTTGAGTCATAGCTTGCAGTTCCCTTCGGGTGGGCCCCAGATGTATGTTATACCTGTACTGCTGTATGAAAGCCCTGGCCAGTTCTTCAAAGGTGGTGATGCCCTTCAGATTCATGTACCATATTTGTGCGGGACCAGTCAAACTGTCTTGGAAACAATGAATGAGCAAAGGTTCATTGTCTTTGTAGGCTGTCATCTTCCTTACATACATAACCAGATGACTCTGTGGACAAGTGTTCCCTTCATATTTGACGAAATCCGGAGTCTTGAACTTGGGAGGCAGTACCACATTTGGGACCAAACAAAGATCGTGCACATTCTGACCGTAGATGTCTTTACCACGGAGAGCCCTCAGTTCTTTCTGCACTACGTCGTACTTCTCTTCCAGACTTACCATTCTGTCATCTCCTACTACACTACCCGAATGATAAATTGGTCCTTCCTCCTGCTGGGCAGTGTGCACAATGGGTGCCGTGTGATTCATGACAGCTTGAGGGAATAACTGTCCATGATGAAAAAGTGGCGTTGCTTGTTGTCCATAAGGAGTTGGCATTTCTGGGCCAGCAAAGCGTACACCTTCATTAGCCGTAAGAGGCATACTCCATGGATACTCTTTGGACATGTAGTTCTGAGGGTGATAAGCAAAACCAGGAGGACGAAGACCTTCATTGTACATATTTGACGCATCTCCAAAAGAAAAACCAGCCGGGGTGGGCTGTGCAGTGCCAGCAGCCGTAGCAGTAAGGATCGGTTGCGTAGGACCAGTCTGGGCAGACGAAACAACCACAGGAGAATTGTGTGCAGCAGACACAACAACAGGAATTGGCTGAGCATCAAGAACTGGTTGGACCGGGATAACATCAAGAATCGGTTGGGTAGCTGCCGCTTGCGCCTGATTGGCCATTATAGCCTCCATCATAACTATCAACTTGTCCATTCCCTCTCTGAGTGTAATAACCTGCTCTTTGAGGTCCATGTTCTCTTGTTCTATCAAATCCATCTTCTTTTTAACAATTGCCCGAGTGTTGTGGATGCGAGAAGGCTTGTACTGAATACGCCGGGCCACTTTCCTTGACTGAGGCAGAAATGAGAGAATTATGAGACTCGGTTTTGACAGTTTATGGATGCAGTATGATGCATGATATGCTAAATGCAAAAACAATGCAATTTTTTTGATTCATCGAAGAACTTATAGAAACAATCTTTTGTAAACATAACAATCTTAAACATTCATTACAAAAATAAAAAGCAAAAACAAGATAATTCCCTTTTAACAAACTGAGCCAAGGGATAGACTTCAAAGTACATAATAGAAAACTAAGAAAATACAATAAGAGGAAACAAAAGATGAAGATCTCAAGCTCTTGAAGCAGACTACTCCTCCAAATCTGAATGCGGACCAGCGAAGAAATCCATGCGTTTCTTCTTACTCCTGAGAACCTGTTCAAGTATAGCATCCTTCACCCTGATACGCTCTTTCAGCTCAGCAATCTCTTGATCTTTCTTATGATTTTTCCAATTCTCTTCTTCTAAAAGACCCATGAGAGTGTCATTTTCACGCTTAGCTGCATGATATTTCTCTTTCCAATCAGCACTTTCACGCTCTAACTCAACCAAACGCGCCTGATACTCCTCCATGGTCTTAGGAGGTAAAGGCACTGGTATTGTTGGAATAGTTGCAGTTAAAGATCTTAGCAGGGGGTAAGGCATCCCTATCTGAGCAGCTCTATCAATGACCCAATCGATATAAGATTCATGAGTTATACTTGACTTATACTTCAACTGGCTCTTGTTCAACCTGATAATGGATCGCCAAGCTTGCACAAACTGCATTCTCTTATCGTTAACATCCTCCTTGTACAAGAAAAACTCACTGGATAAGAAGAGGTAAGCAGGTCTCATCCTCATAGGGTACCCAAACTGACGTCTGGCAAGAAGCGGGTTATAACTGATGCCCCCGTGTATACCAAGAAGAGGCACATTGGAGAACTCCCCACAATGGTCAATGATCACTCCAGTATCATAAGCCGAGTTGTGCCACACTATATCATCTGGGGTGAGAGCCATAATTTCTCCGACCATGGAATGAACTCAGATCGAATTTTAGGGCGAGGTAAATGTGAGGTAAACCAGGTGTAGAGCAAGGGTGTAAAACAAATGATAACTCCACGTCCTTTAGATGTACGGTCATGGATGGACAAGTAGGTATCAGCGAGCAAGGTAGGGACAGGGTTCTGGGTAAGAAAAATCTGGATAGCATTCATGTCAACGAAGTTGTGAACATTCGGGAAAAGCACAATACCATAGATAAGTAGAGCAAGGATGGCCTCAAAGGCATCGGCATTGGATCTCTCGGAGAAAGTGGTGGCTTTTTGGTATAGGAAATTGAAGGGTAGGCATTGGAGACCTCCTTTAAGGGTAAGATTGGTTTTTATCTCGGAGATTTCAAGATGAAGAGCAGCCGCGATGGTTGAATACTTGGGTGCGGGTTCAAGACCATGGAAAGGTACTTTGTCGAGTATGGGTAAACTGATCCAATAAGAGTACTCTTCAAGTGTGGGCATAAGCTGATAATCCGGGAAAGTAAAACAATGATAAAGTGGGTCATAGAACTGGACCAAGGTATGGAGGAGCCCTTCGTCGACATCCGTCTTGAGAATACTAAGCAAATAACCATACCGCTCACGAAAGTCGTCCGGGCTAGTCAACCTCCTCGCTAGCTTCCTTAAATTCTCCAAATCCGGTTTCTTGAAATCATACTTCTTAGTCCTCTTCACAATTTTCTTCACAACACCCTCCATATCTAATATGTTTACAAAAAAGAGATTACATAAGTCCTTCGATGTTTTAATGGATGCAAAAGAGTATCTATGTATGAATGCATGTATGCATGATTATGCTAAAGAACATAGAAAACATGGTGAGGTTAAGTACACAAAAGTTGGAGCTGAGGGTAAACACGCCATTTGGTAAGGACTAAGGTTTCAGATGCACTTGTAACTAGGGTTCTAACACAGTTCCCAAATTACAACCCCCTCCGAACTTTATTGGATTCCCGGGACGACACCCGGTCCAACAGCGTCTGTAGGAGAGTCTAGTTTGAGTGTAGCATCGCGTATCGACTAAGACCAAGACAACACTTGGTTAGCCACCGCACTACATCCTAATGGCCAAGATGGGTTAAAGGTAACTAAGGTCCTTAGCTTCGACGGAAACTTAAAAGCAATAATGTCTAAGCCCGACAACACACGCCGACGTATATCACTTCAAGATCCTCCGCTAAGTGTGGTTATATCACATGTTCCACCACACGAGAATACTCTCGGCATGTCACTATGATTCTACCACTCCTATCTTATATTTCACTCAAGCCCGGGTATAGGACTTATCTCGCCACTCACGTAAAAAAGTAAACAATTAGGCACGTATTTACAAAAGCATAAGCAAATAAAGCGCAAAAGTAAAGAAAGATAAAATAGGCTTAACCCTCAAAAAGGTCCCCAGTGAAGTCGCCATTTCTGTGCTCGTGATTTTCGGGTATCAAAATCATTGATTAGATTCGAACCTTGAATCATTGGACTCTCAACTTTTATTCGCGGGAAGGGAAAAAAGTGAGTAAAAACCCTTATGAGACCTTGGATTCGGAGGTTGGTTTCGATTGGGGAAGGTGTTAAGCACCCGAACCGACTATGGTATCCCATAGGAACCTTCTACCTATTCTCTAATCTTGCGCTAAATTGATTTTACTTATTAAAAAAATTAAGAGTTAAAGTGAAAGAAGGGAGAAAGAAGAAGCATGTTTTTGGTTATTTTTATTGATTTGGAAGGGTTGAAAACCTTTGCCTACTTACCCAAATAAATCGGGATCAAAATCAAGTAGTTCGGCTAAAGAACTTATTTGATGAGTTGAATTGATTTTAACATTTTTGAAAAGATTTTAAGAAGAGATGAGAGGCCTCAAGGCATGAGAAGAAAATACGATGAAGTTGGTTAATTTTAATTGCACGAAATTCATGTCTAATGTGGATATTAAATTAATTAACATTTGATTAAGGAAAAATAAAAGGAAAAACAACTTGGATTACAAACCAAGGTTTACTTAAAAGAAATTTGAATTTGATTTTTTGAAGAAAATATTTTTTAAAACTAACGATGAAATCGCGTAACGGCGGAAAAATAAATAAGCATAAAGCGATAAATAAAGTGGTGTGTCGGTGCGCGTGTCAGTGCGTGTGCCGGTTACATATTACATACCCTAAATACATTCTATGGTCTCAAAAGAAAAAAATGCGCGAAAATAAATTACATCAATTCCCTAATTACATACTAAGCATGACGAATAAATACATAACAAAAAAAATTAAAAGATGCATGAGATTATACTAGAGATGATGCAAAATGAGATATAACGAAACATTAAGCATAAAAAAACATCACATATGAGAATAACTACCAACTAAAATGCATGACATCAAACGTATTTTAAAAAGTATGAAACGCAAGTTTTTTTAAAAAAAAAGAGAAAATATTAGTTAGAAAAATGCATGAGTTTGAAATTAAATTAACAAGTAAATTATATTATGCATGATATTTAAAACGCTAACTGAACACAATGCATGAGATATGACTTAAACTATTAAATGGACCAAAAGATAGTGATTGCATGATAATTAAAACATTAGACAAAAAAAAAAAAATAGAAAAAGTATGAAATGTTACTTCAAAGCCTAAAATCAACTAAAATATAAGAGATAAAAAAATAAAACAAATAAAAAAATGCATGATATGAAGATTAAGACTCTAATAAAAATGCATGAAACATGATCTAAATCTTACATGAATTAAATAAAAAGATAGTGCATGAAATTAAAAAAAAAAAAGGAATTACTACACAAATGCATGGGGGTGCAGGCAGTAAAATATGGGGGTACCAAACAGCAAGACAGTAGCAAAAGCAAAAACTGGGCCTGGGCATGGGTACTGGAGCTGGGCATGGGTACTGGGTCAACCCATGGGTGACCCGCCCAGCTCCAATTAATGAGTATAAAAGAGGCTCTCTCTTATTTTCATTCATTTCCTTCATCTTCTACCTCTCTCTAAAAACACACAAAACAAAAGCTCTCTTCTCTCTCTAAGAACTGTCGCCGGAGAAGAAAGGGGGAGGGTGACCGGAGGTTGCTCCGACGCGGTGGCCGGCCGGAGCGCCGCCGCGCCGGAGCGGTGAAACACCTCCTTTTTTAAATTTTTTTTACCTCAAACCCTTCCTTTTCTTCTTCTCAACACGGATATCAACTCAAAAAAACCAAGAACCAAACACACAACCCTAGATCTAGAAAAATAAATCCGAAAAAAAAATTACCTCTTCTCTTTTCTTCTTTCTTGCTTCGGTTTGCTCTTCTTCTTTCACGTTCTTTGTTTTTCCTTGCTTGGCCGTGCCTTGTTCCTTTGTTTGTTGCTTCACTGTTTCGGTTCCCTCTTCTTTTTTGTTTCTAATTCGATTTTCCTTCTTCACTGTTTTGATGCTTTGGACGAAAAAAGACTTATGGTTGTTGTTGATTCATTCGGTTTTGGTGTTGATGTTTTTCGGATTTGCCTTGCCATGGTTGGGATTTGGTGATTTGGTTCGGATTTGTGATGATTTGTGTTGGCTAGGGTTTGGATTTGTGGATTTGGTTCGGATTTGTGATGATTTGTGTTGGCTAGGGTTTGGATTTGTGGATTTGGTTCGGATTTGATGATTTGTGTTGGCTAGGGTTTGGATTTGTGGATTTGGTTCGGATTTGATGATTTGTGTTGGCTAGGGTTTGGATTTTTTCTCTTCTTTTCTCACTGATTCTCTGTGATCGGTGCTTGAGTTTGTCACCAAATGGTGATGAATTTGCACTTGAATTGCAGAGAAAATGGTTCAATGATGATGGTTCTTCGATGAATCACTGAGAATCATGATGAAATTTAAATTTGTTCTTGGTGTGTTCTTGGTGTTCTTGGTGAAAAATGGTTTTTGATCTGTTTTTGTGATTTTTTGGTTTCTGAATCTGTTTTTGTGTATTGAAAAATGTGCCTGGCCTCATTAACTCTGATACACTCTTAATCACCTGACGCATGGAATGGACAAAACTACCCTTGCTATTTCTTGGAGGAAAAGTTGGATTAGGCCAATGATAAAATGACATGTGGACAAGGACTTAAAAAAAAATAAAAACTGATAAATGAATAAAAAAACAGATTAAATAAATGGACAAATAAATAATTAAATAAATAATAACAAATAAAAAACGAAAATTAAATAATAAATAAAAAAAAATGTCCCGTCGGAACCGAAAAATGAGGTATTTTAAAATACCTCTCTGCCGAAATTTCGTCTGATACGACTGAGATTACGCGGCTTTTTACGCTAATTAAAACAATAAAACGACGACGTGAATAAAATGAACTTAAAACGCAAACGTTACGCTACACTAAAAATACGCACGAAACGCGAGTAAAAAATTACGAAATTAATACGCGAGCGACATTAAAACATAAACGACGAACGAAAAATAACCGCGACCGCAAATACGAACAAACGCAGATATTACACGAATTAGCGCGCGAACGAACGACTGAAAAACGATCCACGTACGACTAAATAAGAAAAAAAAATTGAATTGGTCAAAAATTAGGGTACGACATCTGATAAATGTAAAATGACACGAAACAACATTTTTATTTCATATTAAAATTAACATCCATTAATATTTAAGTATATATAATTTAAAAATTTAAATTTATTAACTTAATATATCTTTTTATATATTATTTAGTATATCTTTTATTTTATGTTTCAGTATTTATTTTCATTTTATTTTAGTATAATTAGTGGTTTAACCAAGTGGTGAATGTAAAATGATATAATAGGACTTTATAATTCATAATAAACTTTATATCAATTAATATTTAATATATTTAAAATTTAGCAAAATAAATGTATTATTTTAACGCGTCTTTTAGATATTATTGTTAAAATAGTTTTTAGTTTCTAAAATCTTATTTTAATATTATTTTATTTTAGTTTTTATACTTAATAAAAGTTAAACATCAAATTTGTACCAAAAAAAAAGGTTGAACATCAAAAAATAAAAAATTGAACGTAACTCTCCTGTAAAAAGAAATTGAATGTGAGCCTCCTGAAAGAACTAACGTAACAACACTTTATTATCAACCTTCAAATCTTTAGTTTATTTATATGTAACATCTTTTTCCTAAACGTAATTAAGTATTATAAATGGTTAAAATGGAATTTGAGTAAAATAGTAAGGGTAAAAGTGGAAGAAAAAACAATAAACTATAAACTATAAGTTTAAACGCTACTTAAAATAGCGTCTGGAAAATAAGTTATAAGCTCATAAAGTAAACTACAAGATGATGTTTATCAAACATAACTTTTTTGGACATACGAGCTTATAAGTTATCTAATATTCACTAAAATATTCGCTATAAGCTAATTTGTTAGCCTTACCAAACAGACCTTGATGTTTCATATGTGAATATGAGCTTCTAAAGGTTGAGCTTCTTCTCAATTTGAGATAGAAGTTGATGTGTGTTAGATATAATATAAACGAGTCATGCTAACCAGTACCAAAAAAGGAAGTTATTACCATAAAAGAAAACTTTTTTTAGTTTTTTATCAATTAGTTATTCAATTTCAATGCATTAACTATTATATAATTTTCTTTTTTCTTTTTAGTATTATAACTAGTGCCACTGAGCATCTGTTAGCATTTCCCGATATAAATAGACCCTGATAAGTTTTTGTGAAATGTTCTAATCTAATGCTGAAATAAATGGATCCATTATGGACTAACTTTTTGATGGGTTCAATTTATACTGAACCTGTTTTAAGTGTGTCTGAGAGATTTCGGAAAATCATTTCTTGCTGTACAAATCATTTTCCTTTTCACTTTACACGTTCACCCCTTCCTATGGTTTAGAGAGAGACATTTTCGTAGTTTTTTTGGCTATTTAGTTTAGTTTCTATAAAAGAATAATATTTTATTCTCGCGATCCTGATTAGTATTTTATGAAAAATAATATTTAAATTAGTCTTTAATATCTTTATATAGATAGTAAATTAATCTTTGACTCGTTATAACAGAGGTGTTAATTTCTCCCTTATTTAAAAATTTTATGAAATTTTTCTTTTAGGTAAAAGATTTATGAAATTATTCAGTATTATTTTTTGTTATGGATTAGGTTTGACCACGGAATAATTGTCGAGGACTAAATTGGAATAATTATTCAGTATTATTTTTTGTCTGCTCACAGAAAATGCGATCTTTTATGCAACTTTTATGGTTATTATGTGTTTGGCTTATTTGGAATGATCGAAACAACAGGCTGTTTAAAAACAAAGCTGCGAGTATTCAACAACTATTAGAAAAAGTAAAAATGCACTCATATTGGTGGATGAAGGCAGCTAATGCAGTTGTTGTGTTAGGTGTTCATAATTGGTTTGTTAGCTCTCTTGTCTGTCTGGGCATGTAATGTTGTTATTCTGTTTTTGTGTGAACAGTTTGTAAACAGGGTGCTAAACTCTGACTGTTTCTGCAGGCACATCTTGTGCTGAGAAAACATGTCCGTGATTGGTTTATATATATATATATATATATATATATATATATATATATATATATATATTTCATTTTTGCCTCTCAAAAAAAGACGAAATTGAATATCTCTATACTTTATTGAATTATTTTTCTTTATTATAATGATCCTACACGTTGATTTCTTCTTATTCTTTATATACACACTATACTTTCAAGTTTTCTATTCCAACTCTTCAATTTCATTTCTATGTGCCAATTTCATTATAAAATAATCAAATGTTCTTTAGAGTATCATTGAAAAGCTGATAAAGAAGCTAGTTATTACATGAACTTGTTGATTGAATCCATTTGATGTTTGCTGCTATAATCTTGTCTTCCTTATAGTGATACACAGAGTAAACTGTCCACATTCTAAGGTATAAGGCTTTTTCTTCTATTTTTATTTCTTTTTATTTATTTTATATGGTTTTTAATCTTTTTCTTCTTCTTAAAATCAACTTAATGGTGTTGGTTATACTATTAGATTAGAGGCTCAGTCTACGGTGGGAGTCTGATAGGTCTCCCACCGTGGGAGAGTAGCTTTAACGGATGGATGTTGATGTTCCATAAATGTCTATGATGCACTTGACACACCTGAACTCTTCCCGATAATTTTAAGTTTTTAACTCATTCTCTATTCGCAATGTCATTGTATCTTTTCGAGTAACACTTAGGCGACATTGTGGTTGGTGATATTAATCTACCATAATTTCACAAATGTACAAAAAAACAGAAACAAAAACCTTGTGAAAGATATAGAAGAAAGACATTTGTGACATTTTGATTGACCAATATCACCAACCACAATATCACCCAAATGCTACACGTACATCCTCCATCATCTCTACCGTTACGATCGGAAATTATTTTCATCGTTGAGACAAATCATTGACATGCTGAATAATATCCTTGTGAGAGAAAAAATTTCAGCAAATATAAAAGCCTTAAGCCTCTAAACCATAAAACAAAAAACTGTTTTTTAATGTTCCTTTTCTCCAGTTCATGTAGCTATTTTTTGGAATCCTTCAACACGATTTGTTCATTGAGATTTTGAAGCTTACCCATATAAGGTAGAAACATTTGAATACTTGAATTTGAATTTGGCCCTTAAATTAGACAAACAAGCTCACTTATTTGACTAGCCACTAACCAATAACAGTGGAAAAAACATTGAATCAAAAAATATATGAAATAGAAACTGAACTAATTTTATGTTTGGAGCTCTTTCCATCCATATGGACCTTTTGATATTCCTTGTGGGCTTCACCTTACTCACCCTGGTTTATCACATGCTTGAGAATCTATCTGTTGTTTGTGAATAGGGTTGGGAATAGGCCAGGCCGGCCTACAGGGGCCTACGGCCTGGTCTGTTTAGGCCTGGCCTGGCCTGGCCTGTTTATGTAAGAGGCTAGACTTAGGCTTTTGAAAAAGCCTATTTAAGTAAATAGGTCAGGCTTAGGCTATCAAAAAAAGCCTATGAAGCCTAATAGGCCGGCCTATTTATACATATTATTAAAATTTATTTTTTTATATTAAAATATAATTTATATTAAACATAAAAATCATTAAAAAAAACTCAAAAAATGAACTTTTTAAATAGGATTTAAGACCTTATATCGAAATAGGCTTTTAAGGCCTTATAGTGGTAGAGGCCTTATAGTGAAATAGGCTTTAAGGCCAATTATGCCTATTTAAAAGTAGATAAAATTGAATATTTAATGACTTTTATATGAAGTAGGCCTGTAAATAGGCTTCTAGGTCAGGCCAAACTTTTAAATAGGTCAGGTCAGGCCAAAAAAGTAGGCCTCTGATAGGCCATAGGCCAGGCTCAGGCTTGCAAAACTGTTCGTAGGCCAGGCTCAGGCCTATCAAAGCCTGGCCTGGCCTATTCCCACCCCTATTTGTGAATGCTTGAGAACACCTTGAAGCTTTAAAATAATTAAAAAAAGAAAAAAGAAAAAACAGTTTATTCGTTGATAAAATCAATTCCTTTTTTTCTTTTTCTTTTTCTTTGTTGAAAAAATTGAGGTTCGAACTCCAACACTTGTATACTACGATGACCCCAAGAGCATTCAATCAATTATTTTAGACAATATAATCTTATACATTCACCTTTTAATATACTTTAACTTTAGATATAGCATTAGGGTAAAAACTCACATCATAAACATAATACTTTATTTAATTACATAACTCATGGGTTCTCGAACGTGAGATAATTCGAGAACTCAATTAAAAGCTGATCATACTACTTCAAGTAAAAAAGTGTATTTGGCATGTATGGAGATAGATTAACCCTATATTCTCACTTATAATATGTTATATAATATATACATAAGAAACATTCATACGCAAGGTATGTATTTAATCCTCAATTTCTTGGAACAATATATTTAGACGGGACCAATTGCACAATGTTCATAGGTTAGTTGACTACCTTCAATAAAATCTAGAAAATTTTCAAACTTCGTATCACTGTCCGTTTATAGTTTTTATTTATTGCAGCTCTAAATTAATCTTATGTTGATCAGTCTGAATGTGTGATTTTTCGTGAGTTAATTACTTAGAATTTTGATATGGGACCAACTGCGTCGCCTTCTTATGTTAATTGGTTATCTCCAATAAATTCTACAAAAATCTTTGATTTCGTTTTACACATCATTCATGGTTTTAATTGAAGGATAGTTTTGCAGAAAAATTATGTTTGGTACCGGTTTAGTATTCTATGTATTGTTTCATGTTTTATGCCTTCCTAAAAGGTATTCAATATGATAGATATAATTGATCTAACATGAGATGACACAAATCTATTTTAACTTAACCAAGGTTCGGGATTTGAATTCAATCTAGGGCATGCAGCCGCATGTAAACTCTTAAAAAAAGTTTATCGTTTGTTGAAATCCTACAAAGCTCGAGTGATCAATCTCCGTAGATTCGCTCATTGAGGATACACAATTTAAGAACATATATATTTGCATTAATGTTTAGGAGACGAATAGGTAATTATTTTAAAACATTATCAAGAGATAAGGCTGGCTGTCCATAAAGTTATTAAGGAGTCCATTTGATATAAGTTATTTTTTCTTGGACTATTACTTTTTCCACCTTATGCTATTCTTGTGTGCCCTATTACCTTTTTCCCAAAATACCCTTGGTTCGGATTATATAATCCGAACTAGTTTTGGATTATATAATCCGAAAAATTCATACCATGTTTGTAGCCTGAAGCACCCTGAAGGATCTTGATGCCGAAATGAGTCAAACACCACATTAAAAGTCAACAAATGGAGGGGAAAAGAGATATTTCAGATTATATAATATGAATTGTATCATAGGTACCTCTGTTTTGGCTGACACATGCATTTAAACATGCATTGATCAGATGTTCACACATAAAATTCAATCCAAAACACAAATTAACAACACAACGCAATTTTTAAACATTAAATTAAAAACACAAATTATTCAAATGTTACAAACCAAATGTTCATACATAAAATTCAAAATAGAAATTATCCAGAGGTTACAATAACATAACATATAATCAACCCCTTCCACCCTTAACATCACGCCTACGAAGGTACACCCGTCCTTCATAAACCTCTCTCAAGACTTCTTCTAAATGAACCCATGCAGGAGACCCTTGCGGCACTACACCACTTGACAAGACAACATAGACATGGTCTCTGATACGACCAAACCATTCGGCCAGATCCAAGTACCCCTGCTCAGCAGTAATCTCATCAAGGATCTCTTGGTCTGGTGGCCTCGACACCTGAACATCCTTGTCTGGAAGAATCATGTGTGGATGTGAGATGAGATAAAACTATTTGATGTATCTCGGATCTGCCTCCACACCCTGGAAAGCAAGTAGCCCCAACTTCTGAGCTGTCAGCACATGATCAAGATGGTGGGCATAGCGGTAGTTGATCTCACCTAAAGTCGTCTAAATAGGTGCATTGTCATGTGGATGTTTGGGGATGGTCTGCAGGTGCCCAAAATGGAAAAGGACCCGCTCTGGCAGACATCTCACCCTGTAGGTTCCGTATCTGTGTCATCCTGAGTAAAGGCTAACTTGCTCGAACGGACATGCATCATAGTGCTCAACATATGGGGCCATGGTAACAGTCGCAAGATTCAGCTAATCATGATGATCTCTATATCCGTTTGGTGTAGACGTACCCCTGAGCGGTACAACCATCATGGCGCGCGGATGTTAACGTGTCTGATATCCACCCCATAGATCCTTGTTACCCATACCCTGAAGTGCTGAAAGACCAAAGCCTGTAACAAACACAACCACATGTAAATTTACAAACACTCAAGACATACAGATGAATAAACAGACATAAATATTTATATATATCTGCAACAAAGATAAGTATCCTGACAGATGCTTAATATTGTAATGGGAGACATTGTTAAGCTCCCCATGCATAACCAACCACAAGCTCCAGGTCTCTGAACTAAGCAACATCAACATGGTAGGCACTTTTATCAGTGAAGAGCATTATACTCATCAAGTAGAGCAAATATATGCGGAGAGCCTGCTCCCGTAACTGCTGCATGAAAACCATATCACCTCATTGTACGGCTCCAGCTGCACCAAAATATGCCCCTTGAAAAATCTCCTTAAGTAGCTAAATCGTGCATGTCCACCTTTAATGTCAGTCACCTCCTTCAATGTGTATCCCAGATCAGCCCTTAAATGCTCAATCATCATCTCCATAGCCTCAACCCTTGTCATACTCTTGTGGGACAAAAGTATACCATCAATGGGGAGATGCAGCAAACATGACACATCATCAAGTGTCACTGTCATTTTCCTAAACGGAAGATGGAAGCTCGATATCTCTTTGTGCCACCTCTCCGCAAATGCATAACACAACCCATGATCAATCTGGCTGTAGCTGGTATCCTGCAGCCACTGAAAACCGGTGGCTCTCAGTTGATCACACCACCACCGTGTTGCCATAAGTCTTGTTTTTGTTATCATGTATCGTGTCTATCTTCTTCCCGTTGTTTCACATTTTAAAATCATCTGTTAGTACAAAAATTAAAAAATAATAATATGAAATATAATAAGTGCAAAAAATTCATCAATATAATGCATTAAATTAACAAAAAAAAATAATATGTGCATAATTAAGCAAAATTAATCAAATATATATTACACAAAATTAACCAAAATAATAGTGTCTTACCTCACCATCAGCCGCCATCCTAGCCACGTGAGCATGATACCTCGTCAGCACAGTAGTGTCGTGTAGGCCACCAGGATATTCATCAAGCTCCTGTGGCTTTGGCTTCGGCACACGCTTCCGGTTCTGTTGTTACTGCTCATCATCATCACCCACCTCCCTTGAGCCTTAGCATCACCCTCCATCTTCATGTCCATTTGATGCCGAGGCTGGTACTTTGACTCAGGAGGAAGTTGAGGCTCGTCATCAGCACTCGTGCCCTGCCACCCCCACGCCTGGGAACTCTACCCTCCGCCTCCAACCTCTCCCGACGCTCTCTCCTAACAGAAGCATCCATTGTTTCTCCATCACCCCTTTTGTGCTCAACATGATTCATACTTGTAACATGCATAAAAGGGTAACACACAATCAACATAAAATACATAAAACAGGGGAAAAATTGCTACTAGTAGAGTTCGAATCTTAAAATCCAAACTGCAACAATCCACTTTGGATTTTAAAATTCGAACTGGTTCAGTGTCCAGAATTTTTTTTTGAAATGGTTCTGATTATATAATCTGAACCAATTTTTAAATTATTTCAAATTTTATAATTCTAAAGAAATTTTGAGAATTTTTACATGACGCATGAGAACTTTATAGGATGGAAAAAATAATACTCTTTTTTATGTCCTTAAATTCAATGGCAACAATGATCATTTTCTTTGTGAGTGGGTGCAATGATTAA
Source organism: Medicago arabica (assembly GCA_946800305.1). Classification (NCBI taxonomy): domain Eukaryota; kingdom Viridiplantae; phylum Streptophyta; class Magnoliopsida; order Fabales; family Fabaceae; genus Medicago; species Medicago arabica. The sequence goes on from OX326966.1 coordinate 49,572,496, forward strand.
ATAGGATTCGCTGCAGGTGTAAACCCCGCAATCACATGCAGTCAAGTGCACTTGTGAGATATGAATCCCATTGCTATAAACAATTATTGTCTTAGTTATAAGAAAATATAGATAGATGTATTCAATGTTAAAATGATGTCCCATTGGTAAGAAATGGATTGACCCACTGGACTGAATTGAGATTGAATATTGATATTTTAAGCAACCGCACAAGTTGAGTTTTTTTTTCTTTTTAAATGCACACAAGTGAGTTGGAAATATTTTAACTTACAGTATAGGACGTTGAAATTATGTTGTTCAATCTCAATTCTTCTATGAAATGTTAGACTATAGCATAACTCACAATAGACACATTGCAACATATCTCTCTCAAGTGTGACATATCTCTCATTTAAATATAAGACTCTTCGCATTCGAGATCCAGTGTTAAGAATCTCTCTCACTCCTCCAGTAAGTCGAACCAGGGCTCTAACACCAATATTATAATATGAAGAAGAGTCTCACTTTATTTGATCGACACATGAAACTAAGAAAAATCATACAAATGAATTGGACATTACATTTTAATGCTATGCATTTATGAATTCATTTATTTATACGTTTTTAACCTTAACCTTCATTCAATATAAGACTTTAGATCACATCTGATACGTTAAACACTTCATACATTTAAAGACTAAAATGATTGTTCATTTATTTTGAGGTGAGGGAGTAGAAACCATCAGACAAAGAATTTAGATCTTGCACGATGCAACTGCAAACCAGCAAGACAAACCATATACGTTTAAGTTTCTCAACCTAACCTTTTAAATATAAAGGTCCTACCGCAACTATATTATGTGCACCATTTGCGGTAAATCTAAAGGATAGGGATTCACCACCTAACAAATTTAGTACAAATGAAATAAATGTTTTAAAAACTCCACCCTTAACATTTTGTCTTCTTCTAAAACATTAAATATATAATAGAGGTTATATATATATATATATATATATATATATATATATATATATATATATATAATATGTTTTAAGATATTGGTTGGAGATGTATCAATATTAGGAAAAACTCAAGTTCAATATCGGATAGATAAGAGTTTATAACGACCTCATTTTATAAAATGGTTTTGCAAAGATAAGTTAGACCTTAGTTTCAACATGGTATCAAAGTCTATCAATCGAACCACCAACCATTTATTTACATGCACAAAACTCAATAGTGTTGGGCATCAGAGCTTAGACCCTACTTTCAAGAAAAGCCCAAACAGTGGTGGGTTGAACAAGTCGTAATGGGAAAAACCTAAATTCCGTATCGTGTAGACCCAACAACACTTTCACACCAAAGCTTTGTTTTTTTCACCAAAGCTTTGTTTTTTTTCTCCAAAGCAGATAATTTTTCCATCATAACTCAAATGGTAAAAAACTGCTTGAACATTTTATATACTAGAGTGTAGGTTTGAATGCAAAATTCTCTACTTCTTCGTTATGGGCTAGTTAGAATTAAAAAAAAAACAGAAAAATATCCCATGAGAGACACACATCTCACTTGAGTGTTATGGTAACAAGTAGATGTGAAACATATTGAATTATACTATGTATTATGGGTCAACATTAAATTTTAAGGATTCATGTGAAACTTGCTTTCATTATTTTTATATTATAATTGTCATGTTCATTCATATCTTTTTGAACTGCTTTTTCTTTATTATAATGAAGTCTACACTATGATTTCTTCGTTTTCTTTTCAGACACGCTATATATAATGTGTTGTGTTTCCCATGTTAATTAAACTATATTAAGGGTCTTATGTATCATTCAACTTTTCCATTCCATTTCTTTCTAAATTAACCAAAATGTTCTTTAGTGTATCATTGAAAAGCTTAAAAAGAACCTAGTTCATGCACTTGTTGGTTGTTTTCATATGATGTTTCCAACAATCATATAGTATTCTTCCTTGAAGTACACAAAGAGAACTGTTCAAATTCTAAGGTATTATATGATGTTTTCATATTTTGTCTTTTTATTTACAAGTTTCCTTTTGGTTTATTTTCTGTGTTTTAGAATCTTATTATTCTTTTTTTTAGGGAATGTTTTCTATGTTTTAGAATCTTATTATTCTTTTTTTTAGGGAATGTTTTCTATGTTTTAGAATCTTATTATTCTTTTTTTTAGGGAATGTTTTCTATGTTTTAGAATCTTGTTATTCTTTTTTTTTTAGGGAAGAATGTTATTATTCATAAAATCAACTTAGTTGTGTTTGCAAACTACTCCTTATGTCTTTTATATTTAGTATCACTTTCTATTTTTAGTATAGTATTAACAACGTATTTCCAATTATACATTCTAATTAATACGATGTGTGCACTTCTAAGTCGATATTTTTTACTTTTTTTTTTATATAATTGTAAACACAAGAATATTTGATAAGATTAATTTAGTAAAATTGTTATAATCAAATGTGACATTCATAATGGACTGATGTGATAATTCATTAGCCTCTTGTACAAAAAAAAAGGTCACATACTTTTCAGAAGAATTGACCTTTATCATGGTGTCAAAACTTGATTACCTGAAAAGTTCTAACTATTCTAATTAAGAATGAATCTTTTTTCTTACATTATTAATATGTATAAGAGAAATTTTTGAATAAAAATTTACATTATTTTGTTTCTCTTTTTATTAGAGTTTGAGCAACAAAGAGAAGCTAAAAGGATGGACAATTTTTGGAGCTTGATTTGTGGAGACTGTGGTAATGTTGATAAAGAAGGAAAACTTTTCTGTTATGATTTACAACTTTTGAAAGATCCTTCTTCATGCATCAACCATGTGTTAGTCATTTCATTTGATGTGTTAGTGCTGACCATGTTGCTATTTATCATGATCTTGAAGTCTTCCTCGAGACCTTTTCGAAGTCTAGTACGATATTCAAACTTGCAGTTAGTTTCTGCCATAACCAATGGCTTTCTAGGGTTGTTACATTTATCCTTCGGAGTTTGGATTTTAGAGGAGAAGTTAAGGAAAAACCATGATGCCTTTCCTCTTAATTGGTGGTTGCAAGAACTCTTTCATGGATTCACATGGTTGTTTGTAAGTTTAACAATAAGTTTTCGGATAAAACAACTCTCAAGAGCATGGTTGTGGATGTTTTCTGTTCTCGTATTCTTTGTTTCCAGTATATTATGTGCTTTATCCATATCTTATGCAATTGGAAGCAAAGAATTGTCATTCAAGGTAGGTTTGGATGTTATATCATTTCCAGGAGCAATTTTGTTGCTCTTATGCACATATCAAACATGTAAATGCAAAGATGTTGAAAGGGAAATCGATGATAGTCTTCGTGCACCTTTAACAGGCCAATTCGATGAAATTAATCCTGTTAGCCATGTTACTCCATTTGCCAATGCGGGATTCTTGAGTAAGATTTGGTTTTGGTGGTTGAATACATTGATGAAAACAGGTCAAAAGAAAACACTTCAAGACGAGGATATCCCGAAATTAAGAGAGTCTGACCGGGCAGAAATTTGTTATTCGTCATTTCTGGAACAGTTAGACAAACAAAGACAATGTGAGTCATCGTATCAATCATCGGTTTTATGGACAATCAGTTTGTGCCATTGGAGAGAAATTTTAGTGACCGGATTCTTTGCTTTGTTTAAGGTACTCGCTCTATCTTCTACTCCTCTACTTCTTAATGCCTTCATATTGGTTGCCGAGGGTAACGAAAGTTTCAAATATGAAGGTTATGTATTGGCCATTTCACTCTTTGTTATAAAAATCATTGAATCCTTATCACAAAGACAATGGTATTTCCACACTAGACTTGTTGGGATGAAAGTTAGATCACTACTTAATGCGGCCATTTATAAGAAAATATTACGGCTATCGAATTCTGCTAGGTTGATTCACTCTGGTGGTGAGATAATGAATTATATGATCGTCGATGCTTATAGAATCGGAGAATTTCCATTCTGGTTTCACCAAACATGGACAACAATTCTCCAATTGTGTATTGCATTAGTAATTCTTTTCCGCACAATTGGACTAGCGACACTTGCATCATTGGCAGTGATAGTTCTCACTGTGATTTGCAATTATCCACTAGCAAAGTTACAACACAAGTATCAGAGCAAACTTATGGTGGCACAAGATGAGAGATTAAAGGCTAGTTCGGAAGCTCTTGTGAATATGAAAGTGTTGAAGTTGTATGCATGGGAAAACCATTTCAAAAATGTTGTCGATTTCCTAAGAAATGTGGAACTGAAAATGTTATATGCAGTGCAATTAAGAAGAACATACAACGTCTTTCTCTTCTGGACCTCGCCGATGTTGGTGTCAACTGCTTCTTTTCTAGCATGTTACTTCTTGGATGTTCCTTTACATGCAAGTAATGTTTTCACTTTTGTGGCAACTGTGCGCCTTGTTCAAGAGCCAATTACAAGTATCCCGGATGTCATTGCGGTGATCATTCAGGCAAAAGTTGCATTTGCTCGAATTGTTAATTTCCTTGATGCACCAGAACTGCAAGGTGAAAATTTGAAGAACGAGTGCTTTGATGACAAACTCAAAGGCTCAATTTCAATAAATTCTGCTAACTTTTCATGGGAAGGTAGTGCATCAAAGCCAACCCTAAGGAACATAAATTTAGAGGTTAAACATGGCCAAAAAGTGGCTATCTGTGGAGAAGTTGGTTCAGGCAAATCAACCCTCTTAGCAACAATTCTTGGAGAAGTTACTAAAATAAACGGAATTGTAAGTTTTCTTCTCCTATATAAACTGTTGCTCTAATTGGTTATAACTTGGATGATATTTCTATTTTTCCCACTATGCCTTATCTAGTATAAATTACAGGTTGACGTTTACGGGAGGTTTGCATATGTTTCTCAAACTCCATGGATACAAACAGGTACAATACGAGAAAATATTTTGTTTGGATCGGAGTTGGATGATCAAAGATATCAAGAAACACTTCAAATGTCTTCGTTGAAAAAGGACTTTGAGTTGCTTCCCTACGGCGATCTCACTGAAATAGGTGAAAGAGGAGTTAATCTAAGTGGAGGTCAAAAACAGCGAATTCAACTTGCTCGTGCTCTTTATCAGAATGCTGATATATATCTATTGGACGATCCATTTAGCGCTGTTGATGCACATACTGCAAAAAATTTGTTTAATGTAATGACATCTTTCTTCTCATACTACTTATACATGTCTAGTGTCGTATTTTACTAAAGACGGCTTTGAAATTTGACAGGAATATATCATGGAAGGACTCAAAGAGAAAACAGTCTTACTTGTGACTCATCAAGTCGACTTCCTCCCAGCGTTTGATTCTGTTTTGGTAATTAACGCTTTAAAAATTATTACAAGATTCCAAATCATTTACACTATAATACTTGAAATTGGACCTCTTATACAGAACTCGTATTAATATAGCTGATTTATAGCTGAATTATGGTTGATCAAATATTTTATTTTATTTCCAGTTGATGTCAGAGGGGCTAATCCAGCAAGCTGGTCCATATCACCAGCTATTAACCTCGAGCCAAGAATTCCAGGACCTTGTCAATGCTCACAAGGAGACTGCTGGTTCTAACGAGCTTGTGGATGTTACTTTTTCTCAGAGACATCCATCTTCGAGAAAGGTTACACAAGATTCCGTGGAACAACAGTTTAAACAAACAAATGGAAATCAATTAATTAAGCAAGAAGAAAGAGAGAAAGGAGACGCAGGGTTGAAGCCTTACTTACAATATTTGAATGAGATGAGAGGCTACATATTCTTCTCATTGGCTTCCCTTTGTCACCTTCTTTTCGTTGTTTGTCAGATATTGCAAAACTCATGGATGGCTGCTAAAGTTGACGATCCCCTCATCAGCACATTGAAATTGATTTTAGTCTATTTCATAATTGGTGCTGTTTCAGTAGTTTTCTTGTTTACCAGAAGTCTACTTGTAGTTTCTTTGGGTCATCAATCATCAAAAAAATTATTTTCACAGTTGATGAACTCCCTCTTTCGTGCACCGATGTCATTTTACGACTCTACACCATTGGGAAGGATACTTAGTAGGGTGAGAAAAATAAACAACTATTTTCCTTCCAATGAAATGCAAGAGAAGAAATAACATTCTAACTATTATTTTCATGTTTAGGTCTCATCTGATCTGAGCATTATGGATCTCGATCTTCCATTTAGCCTCACGTTTGCAATGGGAGGCACAATCGTTTTTTGTTCTAGTCTGACAGTTTTGGCAGTTGTCTCATGGCAAGTCTTGATTGTGGCTATACCAATGGTTTATGTTGCAATTCGCATGCAGGTAATAAACAGACTCATCGTGTTTAACTTTTAACCATTATTTAGCTTTTTTGAGGGAACTTTTTCATATATTTTTTATATAGTTTAAATAATTCTTGGTAGCAAAAACAACACCTTAATGTGTTTTTGTGTTATAAGCAGAGATACTACTTTGCCTTGGCAAAAGAACTAATGCGGATGAATGGCACAACAAAATCATCATTAGCTAATCATGTAGCTGAAACTGTTGCTGGAGCTGCAACAATTAGGGCTTTTGAGGAGGAAGATCGTTCTTTTGAGAAGAACCTTGATCTAATTGATAATAATGCAAGTGCTTTTTTCCATAGTTTTGCCTCGAATGAGTGGTTGATCCAACGGTTAGAAACAATCAGTGCAGTTGTTCTCACCGCTGCATCACTTTGCATGGTTATGCTTCCCCCTGGAACATTCACCTCAGGTGAGAATTCGGTTGTTATTATCTCGAAGATATCGTTGTCTGAGTATTGTAATTATACTCAAATCATTTTTTTTTATCCTACAACAATAACATTATATTTCTTGATGCAAGTTTCTAAATTTCAACATCTTTCATTCCAGGGATTATTGGCATGGCTCTATCTTATGGCCTTTCATTAAACAATTCCTTGGTATTTTCAATTCAAAATCAATGCACTGTTGCAAATCACATAATATCAGTGGAGAGGCTAAAACAATATATGCATATAGAAAGTGAAGCAGAAGAAATAGTAGAAGAAAATCGTCCTCCTTCGAATTGGCCAGTTGCAGGCAAAGTAGAAATAAATAACTTGAAGGTAATTGTTAAACATTTTCAAAATTTGAAGAATGATATTCACAAAAAATTCAGCTTAAATGAGCCAACTAATTTTTTTTTTACCATGTCAGATACGATACAGGTCTAATGGACCACTTGTACTTCATGGGATCACATGCACATTCGAAGCAGGTCACAAGATTGGTATTGTCGGAAGAACAGGCAGCGGGAAATCCACTCTTATTAGTGCTTTATTTCGTCTTGTGGAACCAGCAGGAGGAAAAATTATAGTTGATGGAATAAACATATCATCTATTGGTCTTCATGATTTGAGGTCGCGTTTTGGTATTATACCTCAGGATCCGACCCTTTTTAATGGGACAGTAAGATATAATTTGGACCCTTTATCTCAACACACTGATCAAGAGATATGGGAGGTAAATTATACTACAATCTTTTTATCTTTCGTTTTGGAACGGCCAATGTTAATATTGTTCGTAATATTTAGTGTTAAGTTGGGAGTAGGGATCAAACCCTCGACCTCCTTATCCCTCCGCTCCTTAACTCCCTTACAATCTATCTATCTTTACTTTTCCTCAAAAATGTGGACTAATTCGTGATCAAAATGAAGGTTCTTGGGAAGTGTCAGTTGCGAGAAGTTGTCCAAGGAAAAGAAGAGGGTTTAAACTCCTCAGGTACAGTTTTAAGTTTCATGGTTATACCTATGCTAAAAGTACTTTTTTAACAAGATAATAATGTATAGCGAAAAAATTGTTAACCAGTTGTTGAAGATGGATCAAACTGGAGCATGGGACAAAGGCAGTTATTCTGTTTGGGGCGTGCTCTTTTGAGGAGAAGTAGGGTATTGGTGTTGGACGAAGCAACTGCTTCAATCGATAATTCTACTGATCTTATTCTACAGAAAACCATTAGGGCTGAGTTTACAGATTGTACAGTGATCACAGTGGCACATAGGATACCAACTGTGATGGATTGCAGTATGGTTCTTGCCATAAGTGATGGTAAGTTTCCAAGTTTTACCGTCTCTCATACCCTCTTTCTCATGTAAAAAACAGACAGTCATTTTCATACATTCATGATGCGTTATCACGTCTAATACATCGACAAGGTAAGATTTCAAATAGTAGAGTTTCTCTGACACACACTGAGGATATGGTTGCATTCACCAAGTTAAAGGGTAATAAACAATGAGTACGAGGCTTTTAATTTAAGATTACTACCTTGTAAAGCACATAAAAGATAACTTGTAATTGAAATATGATAAAGAAAAGTGAAGAATATGTTTGATCATTTACTTGTTTTCTGCAAAGAAAATGAAGTCACTGACTGTGTTTTCAGGAAAATTGGCGGAGTATGACGAGCCGATGAACTTGATGAAGAGAGAAGAATCATTGTTCAGGAAGCTAGTCAAGGAATATTGGTCTCATTTTCAGTCTGCAGAATCGCATTAATGTTTTTCTCTTGAACAAGCAATATATCAAGAACGTAAGCACGTGACAGAGTGAGTGTGTAGAAAAATCTAGAATTAGGTAAGTAACAGAAGAATTCTGAATTTTGTGGAAATCGTGTGTGATGCAGAGTGAGTGAGTCACTCCTTCATTGGAGTTTCTGTTATTCTTTGTATTTGTCCTTTCTTCATTTGCATGTTGCAAGGAGTATATTTTGGTTGAGTTTTATTCCTATAGTTTTGCAATTGAATATTGTAACAAGATTTCTTCTTCTGATACCGATCAGATTTCAGTATCAATATTAATATTAATTCCGTTTCGTTGTTTAGATTCTTCCCCTATCAGAAGCTATCAGACTAACACAATAATAAAATAGATGAAAAAAATCATAGTCTTTTGATACCTTTACTCATGAAATAAGAAACCAATTTCATGCAACATTACACGTAACACTAGAAACCAAATTCATGAAACATTGTTTTCGTGTGTCCTCGTTTATTTCAGATCAAGCCTTATTGGCATAAGTTATAATAAAGGATGTAACTTAGTTTCATCACAGTTGAAGTATTAAAAAGCTACATCTAGAGGTGTTCATGGGAAGAGATAGTACTCTCATGGCATACTGATGATATATTTGAATTCTTGGAATTGAATTAGATAAATCATAGAAAGGAATGTAATTGTAATGATAACATGTGGAAATCGTGGAACTGAAAAGAGCAATGATAAGAACATATATATACACACCTCAGGCCTAGGTGTTTCGGCATTGAAAAAAATTGGAAAAGCATCAGTGAACCATCTCCGAGACATCATAGCAGACTTGAACAGAAACCCTTGATATTCAACAGATAAGAAGTCATTGTCCAAATGAGTCAAAAATCCTCGAAACTATCGTCTGTAATGAACAACGAGAACCAACTATTCAACTGTCAAATAAAAGAAAATTAGATAAGGTCCAAAATTCATATAACTAAAAAGAGTAATCATAAGAACACATGTATACACACCCGAGCCTACGAAAAAGACAAAAAAATCTTGTTGAAGGGCCTACTGAGGCCTTTGCCACGGCTTCAGGATAAAGTTCTTCCATCTACTCTAACGGACCTCCTAGCTGTTCGCATTCCCGACACCTTACTTTTGAAGGGGAACTCGAGCTTTTACTGACTCAAAACCCTCGGTTGACCACACCCCGACATGAAAAGCTTGAAATCCGGAGGTTCTGTTGTATGCCTCTTTCCAGCATTGAAACAGAAGCCCTCATTAACATATGTTGAGGTCTTTCCACAATCTTTCCTTAAACATTCAACAGATAAGACCATACTCTCCAAGTAAATTTCCCAACATCGCATCAAAAACCTATAGAAATAATTTAAAACTATTAGCCATGTTGGATGCCTTGATGATTATTTCATACACATCGTCAGAAATCAAAGGAGCCTTCTTTCCAAATCTATAGTTTAGATGGTTGTACATAATCTTCACAGTGAAACAATCACAGTTTAAGTAAGTAAACAACACAAAATAATCAGAAAATTATTAACGAATAAACCATCAATGTAGCTTTTGAACTATATCACTCTCTCTTCAATTTAGTCCCTAGCTAAACTTTACAAACATATTAAGTAACCCCTACAATATATGAAACCCATCAATTTAGTCCTTAAAGAATATAAATATCCGTCAATTTCGTCTCTAACATCTTAATAGCGATGACTAAATTGAAACAAAGATTATAAATACTAGAACCCTAAAAAAACAGAACAATTGTCAGTATTAAAGGAGCAATAATCCTCTTAAACTTGTCATTTTACTATGCTCTCACCAGAACTTTTCCTATAAATAAACCAAGCAATTCTCTTACTAAAGGATAACTCAAATTTGACTCCTGTACTCCTATGATTTGTATCTTAAATACTGAAACCCTGTTTAGGGTTCCACACAAAAACCCTATTTTGAGTTTTTGCTTACACTCTCACCTCTTGCACTCCGTTACCAAAGAATTTGATTACAATCTTCTTAGATTATGTAAAATTGAACTAATACATTGATTTTCATCCTCCAACAATATGAGTTGTAACAAATAGAACAACTAGTTTTGTTTGACCATACAAACCAGCAAAGCAACATTTTTCTATTTTTTTATACAAAAGAAATTTAGCATGAGCTGGTGGTGTTTTAGTATAAAGAGGGAAGACCTTCGGTTCAAGGAGCATTTACAATGTTATTTACATTTACATCCTTTTAAAGGTACATCCTATACTTTTTATTTTGCGAGGTTTGTCTTCTTACCACTAGTCCAAACCCTTGAAGTTACTTATTTTTATGGACTTTTTATTTATTTTAAGGAAGCTTAGGACTTTTTTTAAAAGTGTCTTTTAACTCAATCAGACAGACCAATCAAGTAATTATGAATACGATTTTTTTTATTACTATTCTTATCACATTAGTCTAACCTTTTATGTAATAAAAGTTTATTAACCTACATTAATTTCTTTACATGTTTAAAACAATTATTATTAAATTAGAATTGAAAATATTATATTATACTAGACCATCGACCTGTGCGATGAACGGGTCATATCAACTATAATATTTTTTTTTGACAAAATCAACTATAATATATAAGAATAAGAATAAAATATATCGGGAGATTTAGAAAGTCGATTAAAAATGTGATTTTCAGATTGTAACCATTAACATGGTAAAATTGGTTGTTTCCAAAAATGTTAATTTAAAATTTAGGCTTAATAAGGTTTATGATTAAATCAAGAAAATTGTCAGTGGCTTAGTGGTGAAAATGTTGAGAAGAAGCCGCTCGGGTTTGAATCCCTTCAAATGTTTTTTCAATAAACATTTTTTAGATTAATTGTGTGGAGAAATGAGGGAAAAGAGGGAAATTTTTAGATTAGAATTAGGGTTTAATTAGGTTAAGTATACTCTTCCCTTCAAAAAAAAAAAGAAGTATAAGACTCGGGTTCGAATTTCTTCAAAGGCTTTTTTCAATAAATATTTTTTAAAAAGAAGCCGACTCGGGTTAAGTATAACGTGACGGGTTAACATTTAACGTAATATATATATATATATATATGTATACATATACATATATATGTATACATATATATATATATATAATATTGTGATAGTACACGGATTTGATCTTATCATTTTGATATTCAAAACTTATCAACTTCACCCACCCAATAGTAACTCATCAACTTCATCCCAATAGTTTTAAATCTTGAAGAAAGTGTAAGTAAGAGATGAAACCGCCAAGAAAACTTTTGACATCTCTTACAACACAGCCCGCATCAAACCACCAAAGAAAAACGACCTACTAAAATATCACGAGAGCTAGCACCATAATCGAGCCAAACTCCATCTCTACAAGACCAACAAAAACTTCTTTAGACACAATTAATCAAGGAAATTACACTTGATGAAGTAATAAAATTATCTTTAAAGATACAAAAGTCACCATAAAAAATCTTTGTAGCATCAGATCTTCAACAGATACACCGATGGTGCATCTTGCCTGACTCATCGTTCCAAGCTTTTGGTTACATGGGAGTTGAGGGAAAGTAGGTGAGTATTTGCTCAAAATGAGAAAGGAGCAGCTTTTGGTTACATGGGAGTTGAGGGAAAGTAGGTGAGTATTTGTTACATGTGTTATTTGTATTTAATATTTAAGTAGGTTTCTCACAGTTCATAGTTTGCTCTCGCATTGTTTAGTTTTTCTCAACCTCTCTCAGCCCTCTGCATCAGAATTCAGAATTAACCTGTAATTTTATTTTCTTTTTCTTTCATGTTACAACTAATCAGAGTCGATTAATTTTATGGATTATATTGACTTTGCTGGTTTATAAGTGATTATGATTCAAAAATAATTTTGTTATATGGCTTGACAATATTTTGTTTATAAATCATTATATCAATAATTTCAATTAATATTTTAAAATTTAAAAAATTTAATCAAAATTATACAAACAAACATAATAATAATCACATGCATTAGCGCAGTAGAAAGAGCAGACAGACGGGCACTATCTTATAAAAAAAATTAAGACTAATACTTAGTTCTAGATAAGTTTTATGAAGATAGTAAGAAAAATAAATAATAAGTTTTGTGGTATTTGATTAAAACTCTTTGTGGGGGGTTGAATAGTACTGGTTTGAGTTATAAGTTTAATGGAGTCGAAGGTTTAGGGTTTAAATCTTGACAAAGAAAAATACCAACGTATAACAGTTAACATATACTAACATAAAAAAATTAGTCTTTATGTCAAAAAAAAATTAAAAAACTAAAGTCTTGTGGTAATTTATTTTATTTTTCTTAAAATTGGCATCGGATCGAATGACGGACTAATCCGAGGATCCAATCACATTGTCCACTTGTATGGGCCATTTAAAGTAAAAGCAAAGCTCTGCATGAACTAGTTTACCAAAATTGACATTGAGGAAAATCAAATCTGAGACCTTTAGAAGAGCGCACTCCAAGGTTTGGCACCATTAAGTCAACCCAAGTGGGTCACTCTTGTGGTATTCAATGAAGATTCTTTTGATGAATATTTATTTTAACAAAATCAAAATGATATTCATTCATTCAAATGATAGAATATATCAGATACAATAACATGACCAAAATCGCTAAAAACGTTAAAGGTGAATTTGCGAACAAACTCACAACATCCAAGTTAATAGCATACAACGGCAAAATGTCTACAAATATACCCTTAAAATAAAGAGAATAGGGAATTTTAGTATGTATTTTTGATTCTTCCAATTATACCCTTAAAATAATTTGTCTACAATAATGCTATATTGTTGGTGTTATTGAAGAAAGATAAGAACTTATATTAGATTTTTTATATCGTTGGTATGATTGAAAAAGATAAACATATTACAATTTAAAAATCACAAACATCTTTTTTATTTTATTGGCAAATGTTAATAATCATATGTAAATTGTCCCTATAAATTTGCGAGTTCTTGGTTTTCCTCTCCTCTCCTCTCCTTATCTTTTCTTTTTGTTCAAAACAAACCATCTATGTTGTAAATATTTGGTGTTAGTCCCTGTTGTCGTGCTCTGTTACAAAAACGTGTATGTGGCAAACAAGGGATGACGTGACAATGGATAACGTGGTAGGTGTGAACATGGGTAAAGCAACTTATGTGCCAAGTCAAATCATGTTGGCTTATTTTCTTTGGTTCACATTTGGTATTTACTATGCATGAATTGAAATTGGATGCTTGGCAGTAAATCATTTTGACAAATTGTTCAATTGTTTTACGGTGCCATAAATTGGAGTGGTTGAGGCAATGACTTTCACTCCTATAAATAGCTTGCTTGTGAACCATTGTAAACACACCATCACATAACAAAGTAACACAACAACAAGTGTTTTGTTCTAGTAGAATTAGAGAGAAAAAAATAGTTTCTCCTGTGAGGTTTCTCCTAGGTAGTGTCAGTATTCTCCTATTTATAAGAGAGGGTGGTAATTGTACTCTTCTTGTATTTAGAGAGAGGTCCTGTAATTTCTTCTACTTAGTAAAAGTTCTCTACTCTTGCCCCGTGGTTTTTTCCCTTATTTGTTAAGGGGTTTCCACATAAATATTGTGTGTTCAGTTCCTCTTTTCTCGTCTCTTATTTTAGCTGCGCGATAATATTTTGTTACTCTAGTACCCAATAGTAGGTGAGGCCGATTTGACAAAGTGGATGATGAATCACATAATAAGAGAACCAATACTTAAAAACTAAATTCGTAAAGGGAACAGAAAAAAAACCAAATATATAGAAGGACAAAATAAATAAAAAATGAACTGACAAAAATTCAAATTAAAAAACTTGGTTCTTTCAAATTCTTCCTCTATTTTCTCCAGTCCTTATTCCTAATCTTAGCTGCACACTATCACCCTTCCATTTTTGGTAATTTCTAATAAGAATGTCTTCATCATATGTTGCTAACTCTCCTCCAATTGTTGGTCAAGATGTGGTTGTAATAAAACAGTCAGAATTTTCATCTCCAATTCCACTGACAACCCTAAAAGGATATACCGGAAATGTACAAACTTTATGGTGAGTTCCTTGTTATTCTCTATTTATTTGATGTTAAATTTCAAGCATTTTAGTTTGATTCAACTATCATGAAGCTTCCATGTGATTGAAGTTATAAATAGCTTGTGAAGGACATTAGTGACATTATGAAAGATTTTGTATTCAATAAAAAATAGAAGTTGAAGAAGAAGCTTGAACACTCAAGGAATAAGGCCAATTTGTTTATGGTGTTAATGATTGTATCTTGCTAATTTTTCTTGCTTTACTTGAAGATGTAGTCGTATAGTGTTATGAAGGGCATAATAGAAGGCTGACTCAGCAAAGGAAGCAGGGCACGTGTTGCCAGCGTGAGGTTAGAGGATTATATAATAGGCATGTGAGGCATGAGAGTGGTTGTCAATTACAAATCCATATGGCAACATCTTGGTTGTATTTGAGATATTCGACCACCTACCACCCAAGTGAGGTGAAGGAAGGCAATCACCATAGCGAGCCAATAAGATATTCTTCTAAATCCCAATAGCATCCAAGAGATCGGTCTAACAATTAAACTTTAAGTTAACAACTAAAATAGTGAATGTAACGCCATATTTCTTTTAAAGCGATACAACATGCGAATATAATAAATATTTAAGAAATAGACGCTACGTCTTCAACCAATTTCAAAACAACATGGATGCATATATATAAGTTCTCAACAGTTGCAGCGGATATAAATAATACATCACATAATTCAACATGTCCATATAAAAATCTCCAAATCCTGACATATGGGCCATAACCAACAACATAAGTCAAATCAATAAGTAAAACGACCACGTCCTAATCAGAGCCTAAAACTAGACTCGACAGAAAAGTAGAGGAAGCAATACGCTATCCTCGAATCAACTCACCAAGCAAGCAAAACTACTCCTGCACTCTGTCTACCCATCCATACGGAAAGGCAGATGGTGAAAACCACTGGGGTTAGCTTCACATCAATAATAATCAATAATAATAATAAACAGTTGAAATGAACATCATTAAATAAATCTCAATTAACAAGTGCATTCATCTACAACATCACTCATCAACACAATATTCGCAATCATCACAATATATAATGCATCAACACATTTATCGCCAAACCACCATCAACACATAAGCAAATAGACTCATGCCAATTATGCTATGAGCCTAGACTCAACTTCTATATGCATGTGGTACCAATCTCCTCAAGGTCGTCACCTTATGATGCAACAAACACATCAAAGTCAACGGCTATAATCAACGGCTATATGGATATCAACATCCGACTCGACATATGATGAATGAACATATGACTCAATCAACCATGCATATGTTCTCAATCAACGGCTATATTCAACGGCTATAAGTATACAACTTATACCAATTGCATTCAATCAAGTATGTATACTAATTCAACATCAACAACAATTCAACAATCATCAACTTCACACAATTTCTCACAAATCAATTAAAGGAGAAAATTCACCAATCCATGATAATCATCATATTCAACACCTAGCAATCATTCACGTATCCTCAAATATTCATACAAAGCCATTTACAAAAGATTTCCGAGATAATCGATCTTAAGGATTAAATTTGACGAAGTTCGTCTATGGTTAAGCAAAACAATCATCATATATTTTTCAAAGTAAAACAACATTAATGTCTCGACTAGGTATGCTCTTAGATCACATATGTGTGTGCAGTTGAGCATACATGCACGTTTCACCGGCCAAATACGACGAAATCATAAAAATCAGAAAGTTTGTCTCACCTTATCATATTTGAAAAAAAAAGCAAAAACAAGTTAAACCTCATTGATATCATTCACAACTATTTTTAGAAATCATGTATTGAATAAACAACCCTACCCCTACATTTAGGAATAAGTTTGGGAACAATTGGATTGAAGAAAATGCATTTTTAAGGTTTCTGGGCTGTCAAAATCGCTTCATGATTTATACAGTCGCCTCATGATTTTGGCAGCATCAGACTATACAGAAATTTGTTGTTGCTGTCAAAATCGCCTCACGATTTGTAAAATCACTTCATGGTTGTGACAGCATCAGACTGTGCAAAGAATTGTTGTTGCTGTCAGAATCGCCTCATGATTCGTGAAATCGCTTCATGATTTTGACAGCATCAAATTATGCAGAAATCAACTTATTTTCCAAAACCACTTAACTAACTCTTCATGCAAAAACCCAAATTTCTTCCCAAAACTTTTCACAACCCAATCTTATAACCAAAAACAGAAGTTCATTAAACTTATATCAACACAACAACACCAACATTTCACCTTAATTCATCAAGAATCACAATTCACCATGAATGATCCATTTTCATTAAAACTCTTAAAACAACAACTTCATGAAATGGAACACCCATAGCATAAAACAACAACAACAACAACATCTCATAACAACAACAACATCATTAAATCATGAATTTATCAACAATCCATCCACCACAACATCATAATTCACCAAATTCATCCAATTTCACAAATAAGCAACATCATATCATAGAGCATTCAATTTTCATGTTAACAACTTAATCAACAATTAATTCATGTACCCAAACATATCTAAATCATATGAACAAGAAATTCAACAATTAAGTTCATGAAAATCACTTATTCAAATAAGCACTTATGCATATAATTAGAGAAGAAAATAAGCTAAGAGATTATCATTGAAATCTAACCCTCTTACCTTAATTCTTCACAATCCTAAGCTATTGCCTCACTTTAGCTCCAATCCTTGAGCCTCTAACCTTTCTCTTGCTCCCAAGCCTCTTCTCTTGAAAACCCTATCTCTAGCTCCTCTTGAACTTCTCTCTCTAGCTTCCCATTCTAAAACTTTGAAATGAATGGAATAACCCTAGTTTTCTCTCCTCATGGGTTTATAAGCCTAATCTCTTAATGAGCCTAATTCATCAAAGTTTCTAATTCATTAACTCAAGACTTCTAATTCAGTCGTGGTAAAATATAACGACTAAACAACGGTTCTAATTAATTATCTCAACAAACGTAGTAACTTAGCATAATTAATGATTCTCACTCGTTACACTAAAAATAACTCTTTCTGTGAAATTACTAAATTACCCTTCCTCGCTAAATGACTAAAATACCATTAAGTCCAAAATACCCTTCTAACACCGAATTCTACGAAAACACACAAAAAGACATTTAATCACATACGAGCACAAATAAACACAATTAAAATTAATTAGAATAAAACTAACGAAAATTGGGCTGTTACAATGAACACAAGATCTTATAACAACTAAACTTTGAGTTAAACCAAATTTCTTTTTTAACAATTTTTTTTCTTTCCTTTCTAACTAACTTGCGGAAAGACAGACACTATTGTGCCTGTCTGTATGCTCTTTCTATTGTGCTAACGTATGTGCTTATTTTATTATGTTTGTTTGTATAATTTTAATTAAAATTTTAAAATATTATGAAAATTATTGATTTATAAACAAAATATTGTCAAGGCATATACCAAAATTATTTTTGAACTCAACATATTTTAGTTTACCTGCATATAAAATTAAAGTAAAATAATAATCATTTATTGTTTAATCTAATAGTAATTAGTAACATCATAACATAAATGTGTGTGTTGTGTAAAAGAAACATCAGAAATAAATATATAAATGACATGTTATGTAAAAGAAACATTGCGATTGCGATAAAAGAATGTCTTTAAAAACTACATTTTTCGTAAAGTCTCTATCTTCTCTTTCAATTTTCCCTTCTTTAATGAGAACTTTTGTTGAATTTTGAGAAACTCCTTTTGATAAAGCTACATATAATTGACTATTGCTGAAAACATGTTGTGGAAGATAGACCCGACCTTGGGAATGGTCTGCCCTTGTGACTTATTTATGGTAATAGGAAAATTTAGTCTAACGGGAAACTGTAGTATAATAAACATAAAGGGAAGTCATAAACTCACATTTGTTTTAATTTAATTCTGGGCAAGAATGCTCTTTTTTCAGCATCGCTTCATGTTGATATAAGTTATGAGTATCTCCTTCAACCTCGTTAAATGACAACAAATTATGTTATACACCTGAAAACTAATTGATAATTATGTCATTTAATTTTTGAACATCATCATTTATTGGTGTAATTATGGCTCTTTCGACCATATGTATGAATTATGATATTACTCCTCGTCTATGATCCACATACAGTCCTCATATTAGATGTGTCTGAACATGTGTTGCACCCGCATTCACAAATATAATTACGCTAAATTATGTGATTTTCTCAAATTATCAACGTTATTGGTGTGTCAGTATCCATGTTGTATCTGGTGCTAGTGTTCATATCCATACTTCTTAATTAACGGTCCTCTCTTTTTATGGCCTCTCCGATGGTGGTTTGAATGTAATCAAAAACAAAAGATGGTGGTTTGAAGCTTTTTAGTTTTTCTGTTTTTAGTTGTTGGTAACACGAGTTGTGATTATCGTTTAACAATTTTGAATTGTTTGAATGGTTTTAACACTTTGATTTCATTGTATGTTGTTGGATATTGAATGGGGGCCATGAGAACAGTTTATCAATTGTATCATGTCAGAACGTTTGGAATCACAAAGAAAAAAGCAATGCTTTTATTCCTTTAAACGAAAGTGGAATGAACTTAACGACAGAGGATGTTATTGCTTACTTTCGCTTTATTTAATAATTAAAAAAATCATGATTCTCTTTATATATAAAAAAACCACGTTATCATAGTTTGTATAAGAAATTATAAACTAGCAAAGTCAAATAATTCTTAAAATTAATCGTAAACAATTTGAATCATAATCGCTTATAAACCAGCAAAGTCAAATATATAATCCATAAAATTAATCGACTTTGATTAGTTGTAACATGAAAGAAAAAGAAAAAAACTAAACAAGTTAATTCTGAATTCTGATGCAGAGGGTTGAGCGAGTTGAGAAAAACTAAACAATGCGGGGACGAACTATTAAATGTGAGAACCCTACTTATTAATATTTAATATAGTACTAACAAATCATTTTCTAAAATATTTTGAGTCCTAATCTTTTTTTAGAGGATTTAATGTCCAATCTTTAACATTATTTTTTGCTCACGTTTGTTACAAATCTTTTTTTTAAAGGATTTAAAGTTCAATCTTTAACATTATATTTTGCTCATGTTTGTTACTAATCTTTTTGTCAGAAGATTTAAAGTTCAATCTTTAACATTATTTTTTGTTCACATTTGTTACTAATCTTTTTTTTAAAGTATTTAAAGTCCAATCTTTAACATTATTTTTTTTTGTTCACGTTTTTTACTAATCTTTATTTATAAGATTTAAAGTCCAATCTTTAACATTATTTTTTGCTCACGTTTGTTACAATTGATCAAAGTCTAAAGAAGAGTAACTTATATTAATAAAATAATAAAATAATATGGAAATACTATATTTTGTGTAAGAGATATGAAAATATTTGGCAATCTTTGTCGGTTGTATTGAGGGGAACAACACAGATGTACAACATAAAATCATCTGATATAAAAGTAACATGAGTTTTTGTTTTGTGATTGTTTTATGTGAGTTTGATATGTGGTTAACAGAGGTAAAAGAGAGTTAACAGGAACGATTAGTGACATGAATTAGTAATTCACGTGTTATTTTATAATTGGCTAACAATAAGAACAGTTCATAATGAATTGTGCGTAAGTTTTCTCCTTAAATTAAATTTATTTTTATCTATTTGTTACATGTGTTATTTGTATTTAAAATTAAAATTAAAAATTAAGGGTATTTTTGGAATGAAAAGTCCAACCTAAAAGTGTGCTGAAAGGGGTAGTTTTCTTTAGGCTTAAATGCACTTTTCACCCCCTATGTTTCAAAAAGTTGCGATTTTGGCCCTCTTTAAAAAAAAAGGATATTTTGACCCTCTAACTTTTGGACCTCTTTTGATTAGTTGATTTTATGCCAATTTCTCAGTCTCTGATGGTGTTAACTGGCATGAGGATAGAAGGATGCTGATAAGTGGAGTCCAAATTTGCATGGTGTCCAAATTGGCATGATAAGTGGAGTCCAAACTGATAAGTGGATCCTTCTTTAGGGGGGCCAAAAGTTATACCATGCCAGTTTGGACTCCATTTATCAGCATTCTTCTATCCCCATGCCATTTTACACCATCAGAGACTGTGAAATTGTCATAATCTCCATCAAAATCAACTAATCAAAAGAAGGCCAAAAGTTAGGGTGTCAAAATATCCTTTTTTTTAAAGGGGGCCAAAATCGCAACTTTTTGAAACATAGGGGGGTGAAAAGTGCATTTAAGCCTTTTCTTTATATATAACTAGCGAAAAGACAGGCACTCCGTGCCCGTCTTTCCACTTTTTTTATTGCGCTAAAGTGTGAAAAATATGAATGGTACTTTTTTATGAAATTTTGGTTTTGATTAAAAGTAAAAATATAAATGTTGTTGCTTTTTTTTAATGACACGAACAACAATCTTTATTATAGAAAAAATTGTTTAAGAGTATAATTGAAATAATGGAAAAGTAAGTATAAATATACTCATCCAGTTTGTTATATTTTTTAAATGATAAAGGAAAAAAGCAGATATACATATATTCATATCGTGTTTGTTACATTTGTTTTAATATTTAAATTTATTCTTATCTATTTATTACATGCGTTATTTGTATTTAATATTAAGGATATTTTTGGAAAGAAAATTCCAACCCAAAAGTGTGCTGAAAGGGGTAGTTTTCTTTATATATAACTAGCGAAAAACGGGCACGGAGTGCCCGTCTTTCCGTTCTTTCCGCTTAAACAGATCGAACGGTGTAGGTTCATCGACCCTTCAGTAGTTGTGACGTGTTGATATCTTGGCCTCATCCACACGTGTCTCCACTTATTGATGAGGATGGCCCGTTTTTCGAGGCGATCTAAACTTGTTTGGCCTATGAAACCGTACTCTTCTCCTTCTCTTCACTATCATTTTTTATTTTCAGTTTTGCTTTCTCTTCTGCTTCCGGCTTTCGTGTGGCTGTCTTGTTCAGTTCCCAACTTTCAGCTTTCCGATCTTCTTTCAGGTAAACCTAATTCCACATCTTTTTTTCTTTTTCGAATAGCTTCCTTTAGGTATTTAGCGATGGTGGTCCTTAGGGATTGTGATGAACAAGGTAGAGAGGTTGTTCCCTATGATTCGAGGGAAATGAACAAGTTATGGATGGCTTGTTTAAACCATGCAACCCGTTCTAATGAGGTTATAGATTGGGACGCTTATTTTCTTAGTCTTCTAGGTAACACGATACCTAGTGGTTCGTCTGAAAGTGACAATAGTAGCGGCGGCAGTTCCGATAGTGATTGCATTTTCCTTTGTGCTACTCCAAGTTTGAATCGGAATCGGGAGATTTGCCTCTATAAACTCCCTTTAGTGCAAAGAGACGAAGAAACCGCAAAAGGTGTAGACATGAAATTCTTTGCACAAGAAGTATCTAGCGTAACTTCGTTATATACTGGGGATGGGGCGATTAATTTTATAAGAAGCGAGATGGATAAGTAACCATCAATAGGTTAAGTATAGCGAGATGGGTTAACATTTATAAATTAGAGATAGCGAGACGGGTTAACGGTTATTCCTTTCCAAAAAAATAACATACAATTATGAACATAATTTTATTTTACTTTGGATAAACATTAAATGTAAAAGTATGGAGGGAAAAATTAGGTTAAAATTAGGTTAAGTATAGTGAGACGGGTTAACATTTATAAATAAGAGATTTTGATTAAATTAACTCTAGGGTTAATATAGTAAAATCAGGCGATAGAATTAGGTTAAATCAAGCGTTAATATTGCATCCGGGTTAACATTTAGAAATAAGAGTTTATTTTGCTTTGCATAACAATAGGAGATTTCCATAACAATTAACATTTTGATAAGCACGAATAATTTTCTAACGATCTGTATCAGGAAAAATAGGATATTTTGTTAAGCAATGATCTGTTTATTTTGCTTTACATAACAATAGGAGATTTCAATAACAATCAACATTTTGATTAAATTAAATCTAAGGTTAATATAGTAAAATCAGGCAACAATCTAGGGTTAATATTGCGTTCGGGTTAACATTTAGAAATAAAAGAGCTTTGCATAACAATAGGAGATTTCAATAACAATTAACATTTTGATTAAATTAAATCTAGGGTTAATATAGTAAAATCAGGCGATAGAATTAAGTTAAATCTAGGATTAATATTGCGTTCGGATTAACATTTAGAAACAAGAGATAATATATTTTGATTAAATTAAATCTAGGCTTAAATGCACTTTTCACCCTCTATGTTTCAAAAAGTTGCGATTTTGGCCCCCTTTTAAAAAAATGGATATTTTGACCCCTTAACTTTTGGTCTTCTTTTGATTAGCTGATTTTATGTCAATTTCTCAGTCTCTGATGTGTAAACTGGCATGGGGATAGAAGGATGCTGATAAGTGGAGTCCAAACTTGCATGGCGTCCAAACTGACATGATAAGTGGAGTCCAAACTGATAAGTGGATCCTTCTTTAGAGAGGCCAAAAGTTACACCATGCCAGTTTGGACTCCATTTATCAGCATCCTTCTATCCCCATACCATTTTACACCATCAGAGACTGTGAAATTGTCATAATCTCCATCAAAATCAGCTAATCAAAAGAGGACCAAAAGTTAGGGGGTC
Source organism: Medicago arabica (assembly GCA_946800305.1). Lineage (NCBI taxonomy): Eukaryota > Viridiplantae > Streptophyta > Magnoliopsida > Fabales > Fabaceae > Medicago > Medicago arabica. The sequence continues at coordinate 49,595,795 of OX326966.1, forward strand.
AAAATATCCATTTTTTTTAAAAGGGGGTCAAAATCGCAACTTTTTGAAACATAGGGGGTGAAAAGTGCATTTAAGCCTTAAATCTATGGTTAATATAATAAAATTAGGTGATAGAATTAGGTTAAATCTAGGATTAATATTGCGTTCGGGTTAACATTTAGAAATAAGAGATTTTGATTAAATTAAATCTAGGGTTAATATAGTAAAATTAGGCGATAAAATTAGGTTAAATTTAGGGTTAATATTGCGTTCGGGTTAACATTTTGAAATAAGGGATAGCTAGATTTCTGACCCGTGCTCCGCACAGGTTTATTGTAAAAAGATTAACATACGAATAATAAAATCCAATATGTAATTAGTAACGGTGAAACAAATAATACGTGATAATCCATAGTAGACAAAATAAAACACTTCATAAAATATATCTTGTTTACCAATTTGATATTACCGTTCATATTATTCAGTAGGTTTATTATGCAACGATATGAAAGAGATGAAATATCTTGAATTAATTCGATGAGATGACTTAGATTCTTGAGAGCACTTGAGTTGGAGAAAATACGTTTTTTGTTAGTGAATATATGTTGATAACTTAAATAGGCATATGTTGTAACAAACATTATACAATAAGTGACCATCAATTTTGGATCGTTAGTTTTTCATTTTAATTAGCTAAGTTTCCTTTATTTTTTTACTTGTTGTTTGTTAGATGAACAAAGCATTATCGGGAGGGCTGTGCGTAACAAACATTATAGGATAAGTGATCATCAATTTTGGATCGTTAGTTATTCATTTTAATTAGTTAAGTTTTCTTATTTTTTGTTACTTGTTGTTAGATGAAGAAAGAATTATTCGGAGGGCTGTGGGTAACAAACATTATAGGATAAGTGACCATCAATTTTGGATCGTTGGTTATTCATTTTAATTAGTTGAGTTTTCTTATTTTTTCATTTAGTTTGTGAACCGATTAGTTATATCTTTTTTTTTCTTTTTCTGGTCAAGTGTTATAGCTTAATAAAAACAAAAAATAGATGAGGGAAGGTGTTTATAGTGCCAACAAAATAGGAAAATGGAGAAAAACAAACTAAGATTATTAAGAAGAAAAGGAAAAAAAACCTAGTAGTTTGTGAACCGATTTGTTATATACTTTTTTCTTTGTCAAGTGTTATAGCTTAATAAAAACAAAAAATAGATGAGGGAAGGTGTGTATAGTCCAACAAAAAAGGAAAATTAGTGGAAAACAAACTAAGATTATTAAGAAAAAAGAAAAAAAATACCTTGCAGTTTATGAACCGATTTGTTTAGCTTTTTTTTTGTTTAAGTGTTATAGCCTTTTTAAGAAGTAAAAAAAAATCAGTTTTAACTTTTAAGAGTCCAATTGTTACAATTTGCAACAAATATTAGAATCTAAACAAATTTTAAGATAAAAAATAAGGACTCTTGCTAGTGGTGTGATTATTCAAACACCTACTTTCTGATGTTAAATTTCAAGGAATACCAAAACAAGAAGAAAAAAACACATAAAATAAAATGGTAACTTCAATTGCCCACAACACCAACATCCAATCGTTAATTGTTATGCACCATTTAGCATAAGAACACTAAACTTTGCAACCTTACAATCAGAAAAGTAAATTTTACAATGTTTAATAGGTGCTGAAAACACTAAACCAAAACAATGAAGTATCAATCCTCAATTGGTGCCAAAAACACTAAATCAAAAAAACTAAATGAAAATGAAAGCAAATAAATGACCACTACATTAAAGAAAACTCCATCATGCTTGAACAACTTGTTTATGCATCAACTGATTCGCAATCACAGTAACGTAAATAGTGTGGTTGCCTCCAGCCATTGAGCCACCAATCATTAATGTTGCGAGCTTGAACAAAACGCTTCCATCCACCACATATTTTGATGTGTTCATAAGGAATAGAGCCATAAGTCATCACACATTCCCAAATGTTCCCACAATCATCAACCATGTTAACTGTTGTGGAAGCTCTGTGAAATATCTGCTCACATTGTCCCTCATACCTCAGCTTCTACACGAGTAAAAAACATTTAATAGAACACTCATTAGAATATGGAAAAAAATTCAGAATTGAATTAAAATTAACAAAAAACATATGTATATTCATACCAAAAACCCCTTGTTCACATCATTTTCTGTCAACTTTTTCACAAAATCAATTTGAAAATCGGTGAAACTGTGGCGATAAGATAGAGCATAGGTAACGGAGGGGAGATCATTGTCAAAAACTGGACTAACATCAGACATATCAATCACAAAACGCATGGGAGGATCAAAATAGGATACCTAATAGCCTTCCCAAACCGGTCTTTTACAACCATTTCAAACCGACCTGAAGCAACAAAAACCAAATTCACCCATGCACCTAATCCTAGCCCATAAAAATCACTTATTGCCTTTCATCCTTTGATGAGAAAAAAGAACCAGCAATCATATCAACCAAAACTTCAAACTTATTTTTCTTTCCGTCGACCAGTTTGACCAAACGATTGATTTTGTCTACGAAATCAGCTGCAAATATGTTTGGTAACTGACAGCACCCTAAAATAAAACAGAAATCAAGTAACAATCAATATATATTTATACATGGAATACGGCTCCAAACAATAGCAATAACAATCCTCAATTTAAAACATGGCAAACAGGCGCAGAACATGAAACTAAATACCTCGTAATAATTCAAACACAGAAGCAATGAAATATAATTGAAATTTGAATGAATAGTAATGTAATAGCAGCAAACCAAAAAAATTAAAAAATTAAAAATAGGGTAACGTAATAGCAGCAAGCAAAAGTAATAAGAATAGTAATGGCTTTAAAACGACAAATATTGTATTTCACACTGCTTTGTATTATGTATTACGTAAACTGCTTAGTGCTGGTGACTGCAATATTGTATTTCACACTGCTTTGTATTATGATGCCAAATAATATATTGCAGAATGATAGTTTTCGTAAAAAACAAAAAAAGAGCAAGAAGTTAGGAAGGAAAACGACAAATTACATCTTCTATGTCGTACTCAATTATGTATGTTTTGTACTTCAATTGAAGTTTGGTGACAATCTTGTCCATCTTAGTAACAGGATGAGTCATTAAAGGACCTACCAAATCAATGGAAAACAACATGTTACAAAAAGTATGACAATTGTATAATTCAAGAAACACTAATAATAACAATCCAAATAATGGAAGGAAACAAATTCAGAATTGAATCAAAGTTACCAGTTAAGCAGTGGTATGAGAGGAAAGTTGTAAGGTCACATCCTTCCATTTGCAAACCTCTAAAATATCAAAATATATTATTCTTGTGTTGTGTGTGAAATTTACCACGGTTTAGGTTTTTTTTTTGTTTGAGGGAAACACGTTTAGGGTTTGGTATATATAACGAAGTTTACATGGAAATTAGGGTAGCCAAGTTTGCACCTCTAAATATAAAAAAAAAAGCATCAAGGAATAATATAAAAGCAAGAGGATAGGAATAAAATTGGTGCCATGCATTTTTTAGATGGAATTTGTTAGGGTAAATAAATGCAAACCTATATATTTCATCATTTTGTTATAATTTTTTTGGATACTAAAATTTTGAAAAAATCTCTAAAAAAAAGCTATTTTAAATAGCTTTTCATAAAAATCATTTTTGAAATATATCATTTTGAAAAAATATGCGATTTTCACTTTGTAAAATCTCGAACAATGAATATTTAGGTTAGTGAATGTCAAAATATCTTTTTTAACTTATAACAAATGAGTTTGAAATAACTTATACTATTTTCGAGTAAATTTCCAAAAAATCTATTTTTAAAAATACAAAGGAAAATCCATTTTTTCAGAATCTATAACAAACGGGCTCTAAATCTAAGGTTAATATAGTAAAATCATGTGATAGAATTATGTTAAATCTAGGGTTAATATTGCGTTCGGGTTAACATTTAGAAATAAGAGATATTGTAATGTAAAGAGTCAAAAATCCACTATAATAATGTCTACTTCTAAAAATCATTTTTTTTAAAGATACACTTCTAAAAATGATTAAAAACCATTAAACAATGTATAACTAAATTAGATATTCGGTGACTTAATTTTTTGATTTTAATTTTTGTTCTATAATTAATTGTTGTTTTGTTTAGGTTATTTAACGTCATCTCCACCGGTCAAATTAGTCTCTTTCCGTTAAGTTTTAACTTTAACGTCAAAGATGTATCTATATTCCTCCAAAAAAAAAAGATGTATCAATATTGAATGTGGTTCACCAAAAACCTATTAATTTATTTAATTTTAATCGTATGATCTTTTTGTCGAAAAGGTAACCCTTAGATCATGCATGTCAATTAGATCTAATAGTGCACCACAAACTCCTAAAAAAAATTATTTACATTTTTTCAACTTCTTTCCTCCTCTTCTTCGTCAACCTTCGTACATTCATAAAAAAAAAAAAAAAAGTATTCCAAAATCATCATCATCATTCTCTTGCAATGTTGGTAAAAAGAATCTTAATCTCCCAAAAGCTTCTATTAATCACAAAACCAGATATAAAGAAGAGGAAAAGGGAAGAATAGGTAAAAAAAAAAAAAAATTAGGTGTTGATGATGCACTATTAGATCTAATAGTTTTTTTTTTTGTTACAAAGGCTAAAAAGCAAAGAAAAGGATAAACAAAAGAAACAGAGAGCTAATGTCTCATATAAAAAGTGCCAGTAGCATCGTTCTAGAGGAGAGGCAAAAGCTCTGATGGTGGAGAGTCGTGACGAATAAGATCAATGTTAGAAGAGGCACCAAGTTTGTCCATAAAATCCGCACAATGATTTGCATTAATCTGCTCCATTAAATCTTTAATGTCTTGAATCAAAACGGCGTAAACATGAAACATCAGGAAGAGGCCGATGATGATATTGATACATAATAAGGAATCTGAATAGCATATAAGGTCTACAAAACCCTTGTCTTTGGCAAGCAAGAGGCCCTGGTAGATGGCATTAAGTTCCGCATAAAGGATGCCAGACGAGTTATGTATATAACCAGAAAACCCAGACAAGTAAAACCCTGCATCATTTCTTAGGACACCACCATAGTCAGCTCTAATGGGGGAACCAAGACAACTCCTATCAGTGTTGAAAATGACTTTAGAGTAGTTGTGGTGATTCCACTTGACAATTCTATCTTCCATGTCACTGTTACGGGAAGAAGGGAAAATATATTTAAAGTATCAAATATACCGTGAATTTAATAAGAAAGATAATTGAGAGTTCAATTTTCATTTCCGAGACACATCATGTTTCTATACCTCCATGCCCACCAAATGGTTGCTGCAAAAGTGAAGGAGAGATGACCCACCGAGTTAATAGATATATATATATATATATATATATATGATTTAATGGTTCTCTCTTCGTCAAAAAGATGAAATGGTTAAAAATATATATAAAAAAAGTATTTAATGGACCACCTATATTGTTGGTCCATCTTAAATATTGAGATTAAAAGTTAACGGAAAGAGATTAATTTAACTATGAGTCTATGACCATTGTATTGTGCACATCGTTATTTTAAGATCATAGGGTTGTCTTACTCTTAATGATTATATAATTTCTCTTAGACTATCTCTGATAGAAGTATCATAAAAGAGTTTATAGTAAGATGGAGTCATATCTCCTTTTAAGAATAAAAAATGGATTATATTAACACAAACTGAGTCGTTCCTTAGCACAAGGCGTGCTAAAGAGACCACTCAAAAGTACAATGAGTCAATCAAATACAACCACAAAAATAAAATGAAAGATTAGCCGATACCCAAACATGTCAACGGGTTCGACCACCATCTCTGACTACCATACACAAAAATGATGTTATTAACCTTCAACCACCAAAAAGAATGATACTTAAACTTTTCCACAAGCTCAGATATGGAAGATTGAGAATTATTAAATAACCTGTTATTTCTATCATTTCATATTAACCAAACGCACAAAAGCCATATCAGTTGTAGGAAAGATCGACAAGCCTTCTTGTTACCTAAGTAATGGGTACACTAAAAAAATCATGAAGCCTTCCTGTTACCTAAGTAATAGGACACAACGAGGCATAAGTGTTGCAATGCAAAAAGAGGTGAGAGGTCGTTTCGGCCTAACCACAAATCGTTGAACAGGTGACTACAACACCCACGGCTGACGAGGACATGGGAGTAGTCACCGGTGCACAAGGAACGACAATGAGCGGCTCCCGTCAGCTTTTAGAAGAACCGAATCACATCGGAATGGGAGGATCCTGAGACCATGTAGGTATGGGACTACATGGTTGAATGAAGGCTTATAAGAATTGTTTGGTACTACCTATATCAACAAGATGCATCTTCTTTTTGGTAGCCCATTCCATAAGAAATCTACAGTTAAGCATGCTTGACTTGGAGTAGTCTTTGGATGGATGACCTACCGAGAAGTTTCTTGATAAGCATGCGAGTGAGGAGAAAATGTAACACCCCGTTTTCCCAAAGTAAAACTTTCATAATTAAATCAGAGTATCACATAAAACGGAATGCTACATTTCTTAAATTCTCAAAAATGGAATAAATAATAATTTATTCTAGTCAAAATTATTCAAACATCGCAGCGGATAAAATTCAATGTTAACAAATAGTTTTGGCACGCAGGCCTCATAAAAACGTCTCAACATAAATCAACTGAAAACTTAAATCATAATCAATACGTAAGGAATAGAAAATAGCTATAAAAGTTCCCATCCCGTTACGTATCAGAGCACCTAAAGACACAGTGAGGGTAGCCACTCACAACAGCAACAGCAGCTAAAGCTTAATCACCTGCAACTTACCCATAGGGAAGGCAACATTTCCAAGTAGAAGGGGTGAGATTCACAAAACAAAAACATTAAACATATAATTCAAAAATTATATTTAACAGCATAACTTCATCATCATACATCATAACAGTAGTCAAGTAACATCCTAGTCAACATCATAATCCAACATCATAGTTCAACTTAATAGTTTGACTCGACAATGCATTTTCGACTCGACTTATGCAACTTAGACATCTTAATCATGCATGTGGTACCATATTGAGTATAAATATACTCCTAGGGCATAAGCCCTCGTCGCTATTGAGCATAAAAATACTCCTAGAGCATAAGCTCTCGTCGCTATTGAGCAAAAGCTCCTAGGGCATGAGCCCTCGTCTCTGGATGAATATGCATCGACTCAACTTCTTAAATCTTAGACATCTCAAAATAAACTCCAATAATTTGGATTACAACATCATAAATCTCATAACGACGCATGCAGCTTTTAATCAATAACAACATGGCAGCACATCAACATCTCAAACATAGTAATATCGTAAATATTCACATACATCATCTCTTATAATTCAAAGAAAACATATACACTTGTATACGTCACTGTTAACAAATCAAGCATTAATTAACGGCTCTACAAGTCATCTTAATATTACAGTAGTTCTTAAATTTAATCCAGGGGTAATCTCATAACTACCCGTGCGACAAGAGTCGCATTGTTCAAAAAGGCAGTCTGATACAGAACTACTCGCTACGACGAGTTGGACTGCTCGCCTTGCGAGCCATCACGGGTAGCTCGCTAGGGCGAGTTGGGTTGCTCGCTTCGCGAGCCTTCTCAAGGGTTGCTCACTATGGCGAGTGGGTTGGCCGCCTCGCGAGCCTTCTAGGGGTTGCTCGCTATGGCGAGTGGGTTGCTCGCCTCGCGAGCTGATGAAGAGCACTCACCGTGGCGAGCTGGTTGCTCGCTGTGGCGAGCGACGACAGAACAGTTACGGGGTTACGAGGATTCTCACCCAAAACCCCAAATTTCATCTTATTCCTCCCCAATTTCGACTATAATGATGTTTAAGGGTTACCCTATGGTCTGTAAACAATTTTCTACATCATTGGTACAGTTTCTCATCATCTAATCATCAATTCATCACTTTTTGACCTAATTCTTAGTTTCTAATTTCTCATGAAATACTCCTAAACATGTTAACTATAATCATGAATCATAAGCTTAATGGAATTGTAATGCTAGGCTCACCCTTACCTTAAGAAAATTGAGCAGCAACCTCTCTGGTTCTTCTCTTCTGTTTTCTCCCTTTTTCTCCCAAAAACTGAATTGTACGTTCTGTACAATTCTAAACCTAATTCTCCCTTTTAAACCTCTTTTTGTTTTATTTTATCTTATTTCCTCACAACTCTATCTAATTCTAAAACAAACCCACAACTTAACATTTATTTTATTTTCAAATCTTATTTTATTAAACAATAAAATAAGTCACAACACCTCATAAAAATCACATAGATCATATACTTCACTTAATTCACACAAACTCATATAAATATTCTCTATACTATATAAAATAATTTAAGTAATTAAAACGGGCGTTACAACTCTCTCCAACTTATAAGATTTTCGTCCTCGAAAATTTACCTTAAGCAAACAACTCTGGATAAGACTCCAGCATCTTACTCTCTAGCTCCCATGTCAAGCTTTCACCAGTCGCTCCGTCCCAAACGACTTTCACAAGAGGTATCTCCTTGCCTCTCAACCTCTTCACTTCACGACCTTCGATCCTCACTGGTAAGGTCTTAACCGTAAGGTTATCTCTAACTTGCACATCATCCCTTTGAATCACGTGTTGGATCCGGAACATACTTCCGAAGTTGCGACACATGAAAGACATCATGCAAATTCGAAAGGTGCGGCGGTAAACCTACTCGATACGCCACCGTCCCAATCCTCTCCGATATTTGATACGGACCAATAAACTTCGGAGTTAACTTCGTCGACTTCAATGCACGACCCACACTAGTCATGGGAGTAACTCTTAGGAATACATGATCTCCCTCTTGAAACTCAAGGTCTTTCCTACGCTTATCATGATAACTCTTCTGTCGACTCTGCGACGCTTTCATCTTTTCTTGAATCATTTTTACCTTCTCTGTAGTCTGTTGAACAATTTCTGGTCCTAAAACCACATTCTCACCTGACAATAAACCAACACAACGGAGTTCTGCATCTCCGACCGTACAAAGCCTCCAAAGGTGCCATTTCGATACTAGAATGATAACTGTTATTGTACGTGAACTCTATCAACGGAAGATGACTATCCCAAGTTCCTCCTTGCTCAAGTACACAAACTCTCAGCAAATCTTCTAATGACTGAATCGTCCTTTCCGACTGACCATCTGTCTGCGGATGATACGCCGAACTCAACTTCAACTTAGAACCTAAAGCTTCTTGCAAACTCTTCCAAAATCTAGAGGTAAACCTCGGGTCTCTATCTGATACGATGCTCGAAGGAACACCATGCAGCTTCACTATTTCTCGAATATAAATCTCCGCCAATTGAGCTATAGGAAAACTGATGTTAATCGGAATAAAATGCGCCGACTTCGTCAATATGTCAACAATCACCCAAATAGCGTCATTCCCTTTAGGCGCATTCGGCAAACTCGTCACAAAATCCATGGATATACTATCCCATTTCCACTCTAGCACATCCAAAGGTGTCATTAATCCAGCAGGTTTCTGATGTTCCACTTTCGACTTCTGACAAATCAAACAAGAGTACACAAACTGTGCCACATCACGTTTCAATCCAGACCACCAAAACAACTTCTTCAAATCATGGTACATTTTCGTAGCTCCCGGGTGAATACTCAAGCTACTTCTATGACTCTCTTCAAGAATAATCTTCTTCATCTCGTCATCATCTAGAATGCAAATTCTACCTCGAAACCTCAACACACCTTGATCATCGACATTAAAGTCACTGTCTTCAGCCTGATAACTAGCAACCAACAAGTCCACAAGCTTAACATCCACTTTCTGCGCTTCTTTAATACCTTTCAAGAAATCACTATCAATCTTCATCATTCCCAGCTTTACACTCTGAGGTGACCATTCACAAACTAAACTCAAATCTCTAAACTGTTCCAGCAACTCAAACTCTTTAGCCATCAAAGCGGACATATGTAAAGTCTTCCTACTTAAGGCATCTACAACAACATTAGCTTTACTCGGATGATAATTCAAACCAAAGTCATAATCCTTCAATAACTCAAGCCACCTTCGCTGTCTCATATTCAAATCCTTCTGATCAAAAAAATACTTCAGACTCTTGTGATCGCTGAACACTTCAAATCTTGAACCATACAAGTAATGTCTCCAAATCTTAAGCACAAATACCACTGCAGTTAATTCAAGATCGTGAGTAGGGTAATTTCGTTCATGGATTCTCAACTGTCTTGATGCATAAGCAACCACTTTACCATCTTGCATAAGCACACCACCTAAACCCAACTTGGACGCATCGCAATACACAACAAAAGGTTCATCGGACTTAGGAAAAATCAAAATTGGAGCCGTCGTTAGACGCTTCTTCAATTCGTTAAAACTGTTCTCACAATGAACATCCCACACGAAAGCTTTACCTTTGCAAGTCAACTGCGTTAACGGAAGTGCCAACTTTGAAAATCCTTCTATAAACCTTCTATAATAACCAGCTAATCCCAAAAAGCTTCTAATTTCTGTAACCGACTTAGGAGTCTCCCATTGTGATACTGCTTCAACTTTAGACGGATCAACTGCAATACCATTATCAGAAATAACATGGCCAAGAAAACTCACCTCATTCAACCAAAATTCACACTTTGACAATTTAGCATAAAGTTTCTTCTCCTTCAGCACTTGCAAGACTATCTTCAAATGTTCAGTATGTTCTTCCTCAGACTCGGAGTAAATTAAAATATCATCAATGAATACTACCACGAAGCAATCCAAAAATGCATGGAAGATGCGATTCATATATTCCATAAACACACCAGGTGCGTTCGTAACACCGAAGGGCATCACTTTATACTCATAATGTCCATAACGTGTCCTAAAAGCCGTCTTCTGCATATCTTCGTCCTTCACTTTAATCTAGTGATAACCCGACCTCAAATCAATCTTGCTAAACACTCGTGCACCCACTAACTGATCCATCAAATCGTCAATTCTCGAAAGCGGATACCTATTCTTTATAGTTACTTTATTCAGCTGTCGGTAATCAATACACAACCTCATACTACCGTCTTTCTTCTTTACTAGTAATATTGGCGCTCCCCAAGGTGATACACTTGGTCTAACAAACTTCTTGTCAAGTAAATCTTCTAATTGTTTCTTCAACTCGGCCAACTCGGAAGCTGACATGCGATAAGGTGTCATAGACACAGGCTTCGTTCCCGGAATAAGATCAATCGAAAATTCAACTTCTCTTTCTGGAGGCACATCAGGAATCTCATCGGGAAAGACTTCTGGAAAATCGCATACCACTTTCTGCTTATCAATCAACGTTTGGTTCTCAATAGATAAAGATGCCATCAAAGAAAACATCAACATTCCTTCACGTTCTAACTGCTTCAGTTGTTTAGTAGATAAAAACTCTGCTCCACTTTCTTCTTCATCAGAAGAGAAATACACCGACTTGCGAAAACAATTAATATGTGCATGATTGTACTTTAACCAATTCATACCCAAAATTACATCCATACCACTCAAAGGTAGACAAACCAAATCAATTTCAAACTCACGATCATACATAGACAAAGGACATCTTAAACACACAAGAGAAGTTGTCACCGAACCCTTAGCTGGAGTTTCGACAACCAATTCCCCATTCATATTAGACATAGAAAGACCCAAATTAGCAGCACAATCAATGGCAATAAAACAATGTGTAGCACCAGTGTCAATAATAGCAATTAAAGGAGTACTATCAAAATAACAAGTACCTCTCATCAAACGATCCTCATTCTCTGTCTGTGTGCCAGTCAAAGCAAAAACTCTCCAGTAGTCTGAGCCTTCTTAGGCTTCTTGCATTACGAACCAATGGGACCTTCTTCATTGCAGTTAAAGCACACAACATCATCATATTTGCATGCCGAAATAGCATGTCCTTTCTTACCACAATGGTAGCACCACTTCACATCTCCAGTACAAGCATTACTCTTGTGGCCTTTTTCACCACAGTTATAGTAGACAATCTCAGCAGGAGCATCTTTCTTCTGAGGTCTCCTCTCATCATTAACTCTTTGCTTGCCCTTATCAACAGAGGCACTATAGGGCTTCGGACGACTCTGCTGACCTCTACTCTTCCTCTCATTCACAACCTTGTAATGAGCCTTAGTATCCTCCTCATAAATCCTGCAGCTGTTCACCAGCTCGGAAAAGTTACGAATCTTCTGGTAACCAATTGCCCTCTTGATATCAGCACGTAAGCCATTCTCGAACTTGATGCACTTGGAGAACTCAGCAGTCTCTGCAGTATAGTGTGGATAGAACTTAGCCAACTCCACAAACTTGGCAGCATACTCAGTCACCGACATGTTCCCTTGTTTCAGCTCAAGGAACTCAATCTCCTTCTTCCCGCGAACATCTTTCGGAAAGTAACGGTTCAGGAACTCCCTCCTAAACACAGCCCAAGTAACAGCAGCACCTTCATTCTCTAAGACGGGTTGGACACTCACCCACCAGTCATCAGCTTCCTCAACCAGCATGTGCGTGCCAAAACGCACCATCTGAATGTTCGTACACTGCATGACCCGGAAAATCCTTTCGACCTCCTTAAGCCATGTCTGAGCTCCGTTAGGGTCATATCTTCCCTTGAAAGTAGGTGGATGATTCCTCAGAAAGGTCTCCAACATCCTCACTCCATCGTTTCCACCAGCATTCTGTTGTTGGCCCACAGCTTGAGCCATCGCTTGTAATGCAGCAGCAAGAGCAACATCATTTCTTCCAGCCATCTTAGTTCACTACGTAACGAGAACATGTTAGGGAAATCTAAACAGAATTACTAACACTAGATATAAAAGACTCGATCTACTTGGGCGGACGGACCGACCTGCTCTGATACCAATTGTAACACCCCGTTTTCCCAAAGTAAAAATTTCATAATTAAATCAGAGTATCACATAAAATGGAATGCTACATTTCTTAAATTCTCAAAAATGGAATAAATAATAATTTATTCTAGTCAAAATTATTCAAACATCGCAGCGGATAAAATTCAATGTTAACAAATAGTTTTGGCACGCAGGCCTCATAAAAACGTCTCAACATAAATCAACTGAAAACTTAAATCATAATCAATACGTAAGGAATAGAAAATAGCTATAAAAGTTCACATCCCGTTACGTATCAGAGCACTTAAGGACACAGTGAGGGTAACCACTCACAACAGCAACATCAGCTAAAGCTTAATCACCTGCAAGTTACCCATAGGGAAGGCAACATTTCCAAGTAGAAGGGGTGAGATTCACAAAACAAAAACATTAAACATATAATTCAACAATTATATTTAACAGCATAACTTCATCATCATACATCATAACAGTAGTCAAATAACATCCTAGTCAACATCATAATCCAACATCATAGTTCAACTTAATAGTTTGACTCAACAATGCAACTTCGACTCGACTTATGCAACTTAGACATCTTAATCATGCATGTGGTACCATATTGAGTATAAATATACTCCTAGGGCATAAGCCCTCGTCGCTATTGAGCATAAAAATACTCCTAGAGCATAAGCTCTCATCGCTATTGAGCAAAAGCTCCTAGGGCATGAGCCCTCGTCTCTGGATGAATATGCATCGACTCAACTTCTTAAATCTTAGACATCTCAAAATAAACTCCAATAATTTGGATTACAACATCATAAATCTCATAACGACACATGCAGCTTTTAATCAATAACAACATGGCAGCATGGCAACACATCAACATCTCAAACATAGTAATATCGTAAATATTCACATACATCATCTCTTATAATTCAAAGAAAGCATATACACTTGTATACGTCACTGTTAACAAATCAAGCATTAATTAACGGCTCTACAGGTCATCTTAATATTACAGTAGTTCTTAATTCTAATCCAGGGGTAATCTCATAACTACCCGTGCGACAAGAGTCGCATTGTTCAAAAAGGCAGTCCGATACAAAACTACTCGCTATGGCGAGTGGGATCTCTCGCCTTGCGAGCCATCAGGGGTTACTCGCTACGGCGAGTTGGACTGCTCGCCTTGCGAGCCATCACGGGTAGCTCGCTATGGCGAGTTGGGTTGCTCGCTTCGCGAGCCTTCTCAAGGGTTGCTCGCTATGGCGAGTGGGTTAGCCGTCTCGCGAGCCTTCTAGGGGTTGCTCGCCTCGCGAGCTGATGAAGAGCACTCGCCGTGGCGAGCGACGACAGAACAGTTACGGGGTTACGAGGATTCTCACCCAAAACCTCAAATTTCATCTTATTCCTCCCCAATTTTGATTATAATGATGTTTAAGGGTTACCCTATGGTTTGTAAACAGTTTTCTACATCATTGGTACAGTTTCTCATCATCAATTCATCACTTTTTGACCTAATTCTTAGTTTCTAATTTCTCATGAAATACTCCTAAACATGTTAACTATAATCTTGAATCATAAGCTTAATGGAATTGTAATGCTAGGCTCACCCTTACCTTAAGAAAATTGAGCAGCAGCCTCTCTGGTTCTTCTCTTCTGTTTTCTCCCTTTTTCTCCCAAAAGCTGAATTGTACGTTCTGTACAATTCTAAACCTAATTCTCCCTTTTAAACCTCTTTTTGTTTTATTTTATCTTATTTCCTCACAACTCTATCTAATTCTAAAACAAACCCACAACTTAACATTTATTTTATTTTCAAATCTTATTTTATTAAACAATAAAATAAGTCACAACACCTCATAAAAATCTCATAAATCATATACTTCACTTAATTCACACAAACTCATATAAATATTCTCTATACTATATAAAATAATTTAAGTAATTAAAACGGGCGTTACAGAAAACACGCTGAAAAGACTCATGTTGGTATATAGGGTCAGTCGACAATGCTTAAAGTCGTCTGGGATGTTACAAATGGTATCAGAGCAGACCTCTCCCAGTACAGTGTGGTTCAGGGACGAATCAAGCGGAAGCTGGTGAACATGTAACACCCACGGATGACGAGGGCAGGGGAGTGGTCGTCGGTGCACAAGGCACGACAATGAGCGGCTCCCGACAGCTTATAGTGGAACCGAATAACATCAGAATAAGAAGGATCCTGAGGGAATGTAGGTATGAGACTACATGGTTGAAGGAAAATTTATAAGTATTGTTTGGTACTACCTATATCAACAAGATGCATCTTCTTTTTGGTAGCCCATTCCATAAGAACTCCGCAGTTAAACGTGCTTGACTTGGAGTAGTCTTTGGATGGGTGACCTACCGAGTAGTTTTCCGGTAAGCGTGCAAGTGAGGACAAAACACGCTGAAAAGACTCTTGTTGGTTGGTAGGGTTAGTCGGCAATGCTTAAAGTCGTCTGGGATGTTACACTGACTGCCTCAGAAGATAAAATGTCGCAATGCAATAAATTAGATTTAGTAGGTAACCCTTCAAAGGCACCTGTGTATGCCAAATAAGGACGTCCGGATTACCCACCGTCACTGAATCCTGAGCAGAAGAAGCTGATAATCTGAACGCACTGTATAACCCCCAACAATATCAGGAAGCCAGTACCCTTGATCTGAAGTATTAGGCTGCAAAACAACATTGTGAAGTAAAGTCCTACACTCTATTAACAAATCCTCCGCACACGCACACAACCTCCTCCTCCACCTCCACGCCTCTCCCTCAGCTTCCCAACCCAAGTGAAACATTGTAGCGACCGAGCACGACTTATTCAAGGATAACTCAAATAAACGGCTAAACCGCACACATAAAATAGTCTCACCAAACCATCGGTCATACGAAAGAAAGTATTAGCTTCATCCCCCACCTTACACGATACACCCTCTGCGAACCATCCTCCCGAACCTCGCCAATAAGATGGAGTCATATCTTATTTTTCTTTTTACCGAAGAAACTTGACTTGACAATATGAACTTCATAAAATTTGGTGAGGACCTTATTATCAAGCTACTGTAGCAATAATATATATAACACTTATTGGGGTAGTTGTCTTGTTATTTCATTTCTCTAGACAAGCACACCTACTTTGATGCGAAAAATGTTTATTTAATTTTAAAGGATTCATGCAGATATGATCTAGATATGTTATTCATGTGAATCATGCATTGATTATTTTTCTATTATCACTTCCCACGTTCATTCCATTTTTATACTTTATCCCATTATTGAATTATCACTTCACACATTCCTTCCATTTTTATACTTTATCCCATTTTTTAACGACTATTTTTCGATGAGGCCGACTTAACCCCCTCATGATTTGAAGGAAATTTATCCTCTCATGATATCAACCAATCAAAATGTAATATGCATAGGCAACATTAAATGTATAATAAATGAGTCAATTTTTTCTTAAAAAAAAGTCAATTTTAATCCTAATGTAATTTTAATACTTTTAATATTTAATTAATTATATTTAAGTTTTTAATCTTGAATACAAATCATACAAGATAGATATTTTTGAAGAATTTTTAAAGGCCACGTTAAAAATTTTATTTTAGGCCTCTTAATCTATTGGACCAGCCCTGCAAAGAAGATTAATATGTTGGCTCTTCAAACAACGAAGTTAGGAAATGAATGCTTTGTATTATTGAGATCAGGACCCGTTCTTGAGAAAGCGCAAAGAGCTCTACATAATCGAGCCTCCAATTTATGAGGGCTCAATTATTTGTACGGGTGGGTATGAGTATAGTTGTACTTGTTGGGATGTATGATAATATTTTCTTTTGTTATGTAGGTCCAAATCAAACACTTATTAATTGACAAAATAAAGAGTAAATAGAAAAGTTAAGCCAAACCCACACATCTATCAACAAAACATATTAAAATCAAAATAATGCTTATTATTAATTTATAATTGTTTAAATTATCATTAATTTTTTTATTAGAAGCCAATTTCAATATTAAAGTCGAGCCTCCAATTTTGTTGGAACGGCCTGATTGAGATGAGTGTGCAGAGTCAATAGGAAAAATCATCTCACAAGGCCATCCATGCCCTTTCCTATTGAGAGTGCCTGAAATCCAACAAATGCCTTTCATGGACCCTTTTCTCACCAATCACTCTTATTTGATTACCAATCTCTATTCCAAGCAACATTTTTTTTTATCTCAATCCGTTTCCATTATTTTTGGACATCATTAGATAAATTGGAGAACTCTTGCTCCAAAAATATAATTAGTCGGTTCTCACAACCTCGTGATAATTAATTAATTGATGCATGATTGCACATGTCCTTTCATTTTTTTAATTGAAAAAGGGACAATGAAATAGGTATATATAGTAGCATCAAAAACAACAATATGCACCACAACATGGCTATCATCTCCCAAGTCACTTCCCCCTCTTGCTCTATGCACCACAACACAATATCACATAATAAATTCCTTTTGCAGAAAACCTTCTCTTTCTCTTCAATTAACAAAAGAATTGTTAGTTTCAATGGCCGTAGGGTAGTGATTGTTGCCTCTAGTCCTCCAACTCAAGATGTTGTTGTTGCTACTCATCCACTTAAAAAACAGGATCTCATCGATTATTTTGCCTCTGGTTGTAAAACCAAGGATAAATGGAGGTAAACCTTTCATCTAAGGCAAAGAAAATTCAAAATAATTTTGGAGACAGTTGCCCCCACAATGTTTTCGAAACTAATCAGCTCAGCAATGCTTTTAAATCATTATTTTTCCCTCTCTACTTTTTTATTTTTTTTATCGTTTTAGTTGAATTTGTCAGTGGTAGTTAACTACCGCTGTATATTAACACAACTTAAAAAAATATATATATATATTATATATTATTTCTACCAACTGAGTTAAGTTAATGAAAACAATTTTCTTATCAAATCCATTAACGTCGTGACTCCTCATAATTTACATCATCATATGCAATGAAGGTCATGTAGAAAATGTAATTTTTATTATTTTTATGGGGATGTCTTGTATGCATCCGGTCCAAATGTGGAATCTATTGTTTCTAGTAAATTTTAATAAAATATTATTTTTCAAAAAATTAATATTATTTTTGTTTTTTTTTATTATTATACATTTTTTACTAAAAAAGGCTAAAGGTACATCTTTGAATATTTTTTAGAGATTTATATTTGACGCATGAATATCGTGACTTCCTTATTAGTTCTATTATCACATGCAATGAAGCTCACGTTGAAAACATGTTTTCCTTTTCGGTTGTTAGAATTTTTACTATTTTTATGGGAGTGTCATTATAAATAAATAGTATAGTTAACCTTGGAACCGAATCCATACGATTGAAAAGAAAAGGGTTATCGTCGGATCAATGTTGATAGAGTGAAAGTTGTCGTGGACGTCAGCTCTTAAAGAGCGTGACAATGTCAGAAGTCCCATATTTAGTAGATAAAAATATATTTAACAATGAGAGTCTCCCAACTAAT
Source organism: Medicago arabica (assembly GCA_946800305.1). NCBI lineage: Eukaryota > Viridiplantae > Streptophyta > Magnoliopsida > Fabales > Fabaceae > Medicago > Medicago arabica. Next base: position 49,614,264 of record OX326966.1, read on the forward strand.
GAACTGGTCTTTCGAGTTAGACTCTCCTCGTAGGCTTAAATCTTAACAAGTAATCAAATTATCATCTTTACATGATGGTCGATATATCTCTATAATTAGACTTTGATTTCTAGATGGTTGTTTTTAAGTTATTATTATTTTTTAAATATGAGACAACTAAATGAAATTCACTCCATCTATTTCATATCTATGGTTGTTTTTAACATTTTATTTTTAATTATATCTGAGTATTTTCAAAATTCATTATACAATTAACATTTGATTGTGATTTTGACTTGTTTCTGTTTTCAATTTTTAATGACGTTTTCTAATTACGTCATTATTGGCTTACAATTTCTTGGATTTCTTTATTTTGCTTCCACATTAAAGTGTGATTGTAGAGCATCATTAGGAGAACATCAATTATATTTAATTTTTTATGGAGTTGAGTACAAAAATAAATGATTTATTGATTTTATATAGCAACAATAAAATGAAGCAAAAATAACATAATCGGTACTCGTTTTATTGTGTTGTGTCAAAACTCATTTGTCTACAAATAAATAAGGTGAAATTCTTCATGTCCTCTTGCAGAATAGGTACTGAACATGAAAAGTTTGGTTTTGAGTTTAAAAGCTTGCAACCTATTAAGTATGAACAAATAGCAGAACTGCTAAATGGCATTGCTGAGAGATTTTTCTGGGATAAATTAATGGAAGGTGATAAAATTATCGGACTCAAACAGGTATGTTAATAATTTTTTATTTTTTTTAATGAAATATGCTTATGGCATTTTTTTTATAATTTTTTTTTAAGGTAAGCTAATAATTTTATTGAACAAGAAAACGTGTCGAATGAAGTGAGAGTTTTTGGGGTTTATTTGCAAAATATTTGCTTCTAAGGTACATATAAAAAAATCTAGATTGTTTTATTTTTGAAGAAAAAAAAATCCAGAGTGGTTAAAATGCATTAGTGCAAATTTTCAAAGCTTAGGGTGTGGGCGTGAACATCCTCACCACACGCTAGATCCACCCCTGACATTTGTATAGAAAAGATATTTTGAAGGACTCAAATGTGCACAATTTTTGGGAGGAAAAAAACAAAATTTGTAGTAAAAAAAAAAAAATTGTGAAAAAAAAAATTTGTAGGACCAAATTGTTTACACCTGATTCAGGATTCAGAATTCGCTTGTTGTTTCAGCAAATGACATGTAATTTGTTGGAGAGTCCCTGAGTTTCTTGGTACACCTTGTACTGAAGAGCTCTTACCGCCGTTGTTAATATATTCCATTTTAATTTATTTTTTTAAAAATTGTTGGAGAGTCCAAGTAGGATTTTTTTTTTTGTGAAGAGTCCATGTGTAATTTTATTTTCACATTGTGTGAATTCTAGGGCAAGCAAATTATATCATTGGAGCCAGGTGGTCAGCTAGAACTTAGTGGAGCCCCTGTTGAAACCCTACATCAGACTTATGAAGAAATTGATTTGCACCTCTATCAAGTTAGTCTTGCATACTTTTTTTAATTATTATATTAAAATAATCAGTTCATTTTCAATTAAGGAAACAACATTTGGATTTTTTTTTCCCTTAAAAAAAAACATTTGGATTTTTTCGTTTGAGTAAATATGCTCCATTGTCACTGCACTGTTATTTTTAACGAAATAAAATATTACAAAGGTATATCTTGAATACATTATCGTGTTAGCCAAAATTAGGAGATTGGTGTTTTAAGGATGGACTAATTTTCCCCAACTAATAGTATGTTAGTGCTAAAACATTAGAATGAGAGTCAGCTGATTCTTTCTCAAGCCTACTGAGAAAATATGAAGGTGCTAGTGACATCACACTTAGTCGAAGCCAAAAGAATTGGAAAATGAGTCATTTAACTCACGTTCCATGTTTGTAGTACCACTAACCGAAATAGTCGATACCTTGGCTAAATTTTTAGTTCAACAACATATATGGATGGTTGGATGAAAAGTAGATAGTATATTATAGTTACAAAAATAGTCGAGATTTTTTATGTTGTAGGTTTGACATAATAGATGGCCAAATTTTGATACTAGCATGTCATGTTTGATTTTTTGTAATGGAAATTGTGACCAAGATATTTCCTCTAGATATTTAAATGTTGATTATTTCCTTACATATTTCTATTTATAGGTTAAAGCTGTTGCCGAGAAAATGGGAATCGGATTTTTGGGGATAGGTTTCCAGCCAAAGTCTGGACTCAAAGACATGCCTATGATACCAAGGGTAGTTTCTATTTCTCCTCATTGTTTCATGTCCTTGAACTGTATTAAGAAACTTGATTGAGAATACTAAACTTACAGTAGAGAGAATTGTGTAACTGAATTCATATTTCTCAATCAATGATTACTATAGCAACTATCATTATTTATAGAGAAACTAGTGACTATTATATCTTACCATGTTCGTCTACACATGATCATAGCCTAGGTTAACTGTTTCCTATCCATCTCTACTGCTGAGTTGTTAAAAGCTATTAATTCATATGTGGCGTGTAAGTAAGCACCAGATGAGTTTACTTGTTCCTCAAGTAATGTCTCTTCTTCCTTTAATTTTAACAAACTGGTTGAGCATTGCAGAATGGTAGCAGTGTATCAGACTATTAGTTACAACGTTTCATTGCGCAATAGATGTATTAATGGTGTAATTTTATCCACTCATACCGGCTATATATTATGTTATTAGTTGAACAAGAAAATAGTTGTAGGAAATGAACAAGACAGAGGAGAAATAACTGCTTTCATTCATATAATTGGTTTTTGCAATTTTATAGCATAGAAGTGGTCTTTGCAATTTTTTTGAATATTTTTTTTAATCTATATATGGAGCAAGTCATGTTAGGTAAGATGATTCTTTTATTAGCTTTAATGGTTCAATTCAAATGGATGATATCTGAATTTGTGTTGTGCTCAGGGAAGATTTGAGATTTTGAACAAATACATGCCCAAAGTTGGTTCTCGTGGGCTTGACGTGATGTCCAGGACATGCACTGTACAGGTGAGTTGCGCGATGATTTATGAGCTGGTTATCAACAGTCTTTCTAATTTAAGATTGTATTTTGGCAGATGCATGTACTCAACTCTCGTTGATATTAACCTCAAATTTTACAGGTCAATCTGGACTATAGTTCCGAAGCTGACATGATCAGGAAGTTTCGTGCTAGCCTTGCTTTGCAGCCTGTAAGAAACAACGATATATATTTTTATTAACGAACTTTTTCAGTTCCGTATGATGTAGTTATTGTTACCTTCACAACAGATAGCAACAGCTCTTTTCGCAAATTCACCCTTCACAAATGGAAAGCCTAATGGGTTTTTCAGTATGAGAAGGTACATGAAAGTTGTCATGCAATTGTTTCCTATCTAACTTTGCTTTATTAAGGTACTTTATCCCATTTTCTTAAATTTGAAACAGTCATATTTGGACCGATGTTGATAAGGACCGCACAGGCATGCTGCCTTTTGTTTTTGATGATTCTTTCGGGTAAGAGATTATATTTGATGATCCTAATTTTAGGCCTCATGGCTTTTCTTAGATCTTTTCATCTTTTTGGAGATTCAGTGATCTTTCATATAGGGGTTGTGTCGTCTACTGCCGTTTAATCAATACTATTTCATGCATTGATTTTGTTAATCTTTATCCACTTATATTTTTTCAAACTCTCTAATTGCAGGTTTGAGAAATATGTTGATTATGCTCTTGATGTTCCAATGTATTTTGTCTATCGGAAAAAGAAACACATCGACTGTACTGGAATGACCTTCAGGGTTTCCATCTATCTTTAATATTCTTGTCATATTAATTAGGCTTTCTTGAGTATAGCGAGCGAATTGACTATTTTTTATTTTGTTTTTGCTGTAGGACTTCTTGGCGGGAAAGCTTCCATGTATTCCCGGTGAATTTCCATCTCTTAATGATTGGGAGAATCATTTGACTACTATATTTCCTGAGGTTTGTTGTTTATTGGTTTCACAAATTTACTGCTATCTGTTACATTTTCACTTGTTTTACAGCATTTTTGCAGTTTAGTTACTATAAACACAAACATTACTCTATCCAGGTCAGGCTAAAGAGATATTTGGAGATGAGAGGTGCGGACGGAGGGCCAATGAGAAGTTTATGTGCTTTACCGGCATTTTGGGTAAGTGGCGGCCTTCTACTACATGCTTTTTCTAGTCACTTTTTTTGTCAAGAAAGTCACATGACCTATTCTTAGACGATTTATCTTTATCTTTATAATAGAACATTATGGTGTAATTTGATGTATGTATTCGATCCTCCATAGTGGGATAAGACTTGTATATTTATTTTTCGTTTTATACATTAAACCTTTCAATTTGGTAACATGAGCTCACTGTAATTTTTCTGATTGTTCCAGGTAGGGTTATTATATGATGAGATTTCCTTACAAAGTGTATTAGATTTGACAGCAGATTGGACTACAGAAGAAAGACAAATGCTGAGGAATAAGGTAGCTAGCATCCTTGCAATATTTTTCATTTGTATTATTCAACTCTTGATGGAAGGTTAAAATCATCTGGTGCTAGAAAACAAAAAGTGTCAAAGATAAATGGTATAAAAGCATGTTGATTGTCAGAGCACGCACGCTTTAAGATGACTTTGTATCCGTCTTAAAAAGATTAAGTTAGTCACAAAGCTGAAAAATATATCATGGGTCAGCATATATGAAGCACGGATACGGACACCGGACACAACACGGATACTGGCACCCCGACACAACTAATAATTTGAAAAAATCACATAATTCAATGTAATTACAAGTGTCATTGTCGTGTCGGTGTCGGACACATGACACGCCTAATTCGAAGAGTGTTGAAGGCCGGCATAAATATCATTTGAAACCTGGCTGGATGAGGAAATGTGTTCCTTATTTGGGTGTCCTCTCTCTTCCTTATTGATCCATAAGTTAGTCATAATTTAATATTTTACTATCAAAACTAAATTTGTAAATTGACAACTGGATTCTCTATGGCAGGCTACAATAACTGGTCTAAAGACACCATTTCGAGATGGTTTGCTTAAGCATGTTGCTGAAGAGGTTCTAAAGTTAGCAAAGGTAAGTTATAATTGTTTTTTGTTATTGACATTTCCATAAGAGCTACATGAATGGGTAACATTATTTTATAAGCAAAATATCGATTTGAAAAATAATCAATTATTTTTACATAATTAAGCATGTCAATTGGTGCATCATTTTAACTAGTTGCGATCTCGGGTTTTTTTTTTTGGGTGCTAAATATTTGTGGTATATATATTAAAGGCTAAAATATGGTTCTGGTCCCTGCAAATATGCCTAGTAAAATATTTTGCAGGGACCTTTTTCAAAATCAAAAGATTTTGCAGGGACTATTTATCTAATAAATGGGTTCAGCCATCATGTGCCACGTGTGCAAATCATTACAAAAGTGGGGTCAGAGACCAAAACCAAAATGAGACATATTTGCAAGGACCAAAAACAATTTTTTTTTTAGAGGGACTAAAACCAAAACTAGGCATATTTGTAGGGAATAAAACCATATTTTAGCCTATATTAAACAATTTCAAAAAATTATAAATATTGTATACTTATGTGGTGGTTCATTTGCTAGATAATGCATGCGCGCCATTTAAATGATTTAGAGACTTTGCCTAACCACTGCAACAACAACATATTAGTTGAAACATCATGTCTAATATGACTTTTTTTTAACTGAACAATCTTTCTTAAGTTGTTTAGTTCAGTAAATAAATCTAATCCATCAATATTTGAGTTTTCGTTATGTTTTATTCAACAATATCTACAGGATGGCTTGGAAAGAAGAGGCTTTAATGAATCAAGATATTTAAATGCAGTAGCTGAGGTGGCCAGAACAGGTAATGGTATTTTAGATTTTATATTCTTTAATATTTTACTCCTCCGTCCAAGTTTAAACTCTCGACTTCCAACTTTTTTTCCTCGCTCAAACAACTTTAGTTTGTAGTTTTATGTCTAGAAGTACTGAGAACGTTGAGATTTTGTGGTTGATCAATTTTTTTTTGGGCTTTTTATCTCTTGTGGAAAAGTATTTTCTTGAGAGTTAGGAAAAAATTTACTAATGTGATTATTGTCCACAAATCATAGTTCAACCGGCAAAAATATATTGAAATTGCTAGGTTGAATGTTATGATTGTGATTGAAATCCTGACTTTTTTACTTGTGTGTGAGTTTTGAATAGTTATGAAGCACGGACACTTCTCGGATTAGACGTGTCCCGATGTCGGACATTTGTCGTGTCTGACACCGACACGACACTGACACATATAATTACATTAAATTATGTGATTTTGATAAATTATTAGCGGTGTCGACGTGTCAGTGTTCGATGTCCGTGTCTGTGTCCGTACTTCATGGTTATTATCATTCCGTCTCTCTATCATTGGTAGTTTTCATCAAATATTTTATCTGTTTTCTTTGGCATGTGTCTAATATTTTCTGTGGTGGCAGGTGTCACTCCAGCTGAGAGGCTTTTGGAATTGTATCATGGAAAGTGGAAGCAATCTATTGATCATGTATATGAGGAATTGCTTTATTAAGGTGTATTCCACTTCTAGCTTTAAAGCATGGAAAAATCAAAAATAAAGAAGAAGGAAAGGAAAGCTCACATTTTTTGCTTCATTGTCTTGCATACAAGGCTCATAGCTTAATTTTTATTCTTTAATGCATGATGAAGCTTTTGGGGTTTTACCCTCCTTTCTTCATTTTTCTATTAGGTATCTTACTTTCATACCACTTCAAAAACTACAAAATAATATCATTAGAATAAAAAGTGTGGATTGCATTCCATAAAGCGTTTGTTTAAAGTCTTGGTTTAATCAATTGGAGATATAATTTCCTCCTTCATAAAATTATGTATTTTCTTTATTTTCTCAACTTTTTTTAAAAATTAAGCATTTAATGTATTGATTACACAACTTTAAATGCAAATATTATCCTTTTTGAGTCATTATTTAAGCATTTAAGCAAATATTACTACATTTTACTTCTTAACCAATGTCCGTGGCAACGGTTAACATGACCCATATAACAATAATAGATATTTTCTTTGTAAGGTCGTGTATTCAAAACTAGGTAATTCTCGCTAACTTTACATAAATGATGTGTACCGTCACGTGCACCGAGAATTCAGGGTTTTTCTAGAGAAAAATATGAAAAATTGAGGGTTTTCACAATATTAATATTGAATTTGGATCTATATCATTTGAAGTAATCTTGTTACATTATTCAATTGAAAATCTATAGGAATAACACTATGGCAATGACTTGAGCACTGCTCCTTGCAACATGTAAAATGAAGAAAGAAACACATACAAAAAATAACACAAACATCTGAGGAAGGAGTAACTCATTCACTTGCCTCACCCTAAAAATATTATGCATCTTGCTCACTTTCTCGATATATTTTTAGCACAAAAGAAAAAGATTAATGTGACTCTGCAAACTGAAGATGAAATAAATATTCGATGACAAGCTTTTTGAACAACGACTTTTCTCTCTTCATCAAGCTCAATGGCTCGTCAAAAACTCCGTCAATTTTCTTAAAACACAGTTAGTCGCTTTATGTTCTTTGAAGAAAAAAAGTAAATGATCAAACATGTGATTCAATGTTCTTTATCTCATTTCTGCTATAGAAAGGTTGAAATCTTAAATAAAAAACCTCATACTCATAGTTTATTACCCTCTAATTAGAATAATTAGAATAATGCAACCATTTCCTCCACTCAACAACGTGTTGTGTAGGAAGTGTGAGTTAGAAGTATCACATCGGTTAGAAAAGTGGAGGTTGAACAATCTATAAGTGCGAGGGTCCATAAACTCATTGCTTTAAGGTTTTAGGTAAATGTGTGGTGTTTCTCTTACTTATGTAATTGTTCTTGCCTAATGTGAATGGTCTCCTGGGCTCGCCTCTTGATCCAACACAACGAACCTACTTTTGGTGTGTATCATAGAAACTCTACTATTTGCAATCTTACCTTGTCTACCACATATTAGCCATGATTATGTATCATTGTGTTTACCGCTGATTTTGGCAAACAAGAAGGGCTGATTTTGATTATTACAAGCAGGATCAAACCAGAAATCCTAGGACATGTTGTGCATATTGTTTTCAAAAAGTAACTGAACGTTCAACAAATTCATAGGTTGCTTTATGAACAAGACGGATCTTTTGCAAGAAAAAGTAATTGTCTCTCGACAGAGCAAGTAAAAGAGACTTAAAAAGTAAAGGAAATGCAAGTAAAAGACTTTAAAAGTTTATAATGCATAAACTTAATGAAAATGTAAATTGAATTAATGTAAAGGTGGTTCGACAAATTAGATTACATACATTATGAATGACTCTTTTCTCAAGATGTCGGTACTTCGAGTGCTAGAATTTCTATAAGTGATTTGCTACCTCTTTTCCATATGAAAAACTACTGTTTATACATAGAAAAATTACTGAAAAAAGGCTAACTCCCATGATCAGCACTTCTTCCATCGGACAACCGCCTGTCTCCCACGTCTTCCACTAAGGAAACTGCTCCTTTTTGGATTCAAATTCTTTCCTCTTCGAAGGTAATTGTTTGGCTTCGAACAATTTGCATCTTGACTCGCGTCTTGTCGAACTTCGAAGCTTTTAGACTCTTCCAAACGCCAAGCCCAGACTCTGTCGAAATCCCCATGCTGAAGAAAGAAGGCTTTGATTCCTGAAAAGTCAAACGTCAACAAATGTTGATTGCATTAATTGAGCCTGTCGAAATTACAGGCTAACAAATTTGCCCCAAAAAAATGTCATTTTCGATTGAAGAACTTTGAAGTAGAAGATTGACATTTTTTGAAAAACTCTAAGTATCCTGTAGAAAATGACGTCACGCTAATCACGTCTTCCAAGAGTGGTCTTTTCGAGTTTCCACTTTACTGCACCATCTGGGACTGAGTGGGCCACCACTTTATAGTTGAAAAGGTAGTGGGACACTTCAAACCCCAAGAGCCCATATGTCAGCTGAAGATCGTGTCAGCGAATAAAGATTTCACCATGTGGCAATATCTTAACGGGTTAAAAGCTCAACAGTTTCTCTTTCCTTCAACTCTATAAAACTTTACCTTCGTCTCTGGACTCTCTTTTCTGAAATTCCCTCTTTCTTCCCCTTACCTTCTGAAAAAGTAACTTATCCAACACCGTTGTTACCCTTTAGAGGTTTCTGAGAAAACTTGAAATGGATTTCTGGTTTGATCCTATGATTTCTGGTTTAATCCTGCTTGTAATAATCAAAACTAGTCTTCTTGTAAAAACACTGGTAAACACCTGGATAAAACCTAAGGGTAGCTTACAAAATTCACCTTTTGAACTATTAGAATTATGGGGAGATTACAAACCCCATACCCTAAAGTCAACTTCTTAATTAGATTAACAACAATTGACTATTAATATTTGTGTTTGTCATCATCAAAAAGGGGAAGAATGTTGGAACAAAATGAGTTTAAACCATGCCTCGTGAGTTTTGATTATAACAAGGCATTAAAAGTTCAATTGGATATGCTAATATTTATTCAAGTGTGTAGGACCATAGAGTAAAATTTATTCTATCTTAATCAAAGTATTGGTTCTGGAAGAACAAATTCAAGAGCAAGAATTGACATGATAAATTATGTTGCATCCAGACTCTTAAGAAAGTCAGACTATGTTGTTAGTCAAACTCTGAAGATTTCCCAGACTCTGATCAAGCTAAAGGACAAAGGAGTTGAAGCATTGAAGATCAATCTAGAATTATTTTGAAGTTCATGCACAATGGTTTTGAAGATATCAGAAGGTCAATGGATGTCACTATCAAGTAATAGTACAAGAAGGACACTTTGTACGACCACTACCTCCAACATTCTTATGTGCAAGTGTACGAAGCTACAGTTGTGTTATTTGGAAAATAACGGTTAATTGCTCTTCAAGGAAAGAATTCAAATTCATTCTTTCATAGGACATTAACCAAATCAAGCAACAAATCAATGTTGTATGATCAAACTTCTCTAGTGACTCTTTTGATGCGGTGGAACTCTCAACGTCTCTTTTCTACCTTTATATAAAGGAATGAATACTTGAAGATAATGTGTGAAGACTCTACAATTCACAAGTGTCAAAACTCTTTCAAATTTACTACGCATTAAACACATATAATTTCTTATAAATTTTCATATCTTAGAAATTCTTATGTCTAGAGTCTGAACTGTTTTGTATTGTGAACACCACTTGAGTCTTAGAAATTCTTTGTAATTCTTGTTTGTTATAAGTCTCTTGCTTGTGTGCTTGAGCATAAGATGTCTCTTGCTTTTGTGCTTGAGCAATTGTAATCTTGTGTGATTATAGTGAAAAATCTCCTGGAAATGACAAGCAGACTAGACTACTTTCGGATTGTGGAAGGAATCAGGATAATTGTCTGCGTCTCTTTCTATCTCTTTAATATCCGCTGCATTTAACTTTGAATATTGCTTTAGACTTTGAACTCTATCAGAGGATGAACTTCGAACTTAGTTAAAAAGAAGGAAAAGCTAACACAATTCAACCCCCTCCCCCTTCTTGTGTTTTTCTCACCTTCATACATCCCCTCACGCCCAACACTCTTAGGCTTGGCGTGTGAATATAAATGGTAGGTGGCATGATCGGTTGACTCTAATACCATGTTAGAATAATAGACATTGCCTTTTCATTCACAATCAGAGTTTAGCGAAATCTTATACATTCATGACTAATCAATTTACAATTAATTTGCAATAATGATATTCTAAATATAGAGATATGCAAATAATAGTCTAATATTAGAATAAAGACAACCAACTCTGTTGCATGCTGATATTAGACTATTATTGGCATATCTCTATATTTAGAATAACATTATTCACGTTTATTAGACTAATATTAGAATAAAAATGGTTCAAATGTTGAATTCTCAATTTACACTTAATGTACAATAATGTTATTCTAAAAAATGGTTTCAAATGTTGAATTAACAAACTCTTTATTTGGTTCTTCAAGATCTAATAGATCAAGTTCTGTGATTACCTTTCGTAATGCTTAAATTGCAATATTATGATGCTTTTCTGATCGTGAACCTCTTCCCAATAGTTCAAGAGACTTAACCATAATACTATTAAATAATGAAGTACTCGAAGCTCTGTTTCTGCCTTCCTCAAGGTCTTCAATTGCAATTCCTTTAATTTTTTCTTAGCATTTATGTGCTTGCAAATCCATTTTGCACGTATGGAGTATATCCTCTTTAGCCATTGGTTATCTTGCAAGTTGTAATTATCTATCATTGCTTTCCAATCTGAATCAAAGTCTTCAAGAGTGGTAGATTGGTGTATGCACTTGTAAAATTGATTTTTAAACTAACTATTCATGATAGATATGATTCAAGTACTCTAGAACTTTCTTCTCAATATACCACATACAATAATAATGATTCACCTTTGCAAGTGCTTTGGAAATAGCAGCGTCTTGATCTGTGATAATAGTTTTAGGACTAACTCCGTCCATTGCTTCTAACCAAGTACGTAGCAACCAAACAAAACTATCTTCAGTTTCATCCCATAATAGAGCATAACCAAAAAGTATAGACTGATGATGATGATTAACTCCAGTGAATGGAACAAAGGGCATTTTGTATTTATTTGTTAAGTATGTTGGATCAAAGGTCACCACATCACCAAAATATTTGTAAGCCATTCTAGACCTTGAATCAACCCAAAAGTATGATAACACTGAAATGCATAGAAAAATCTGGGATTCTTCAATTGACAATTCTTAAAGTATGATAACACTGTCAGCGCACCACAATTAAACTCTTGTGTAAGATAGTCTAGTTGTTGATAGCAGTTACAGATTGTATTACCATTATTTAAATGAAAACATGTTATGTGATTGTTGTAGGTGCTTTTGCAGATATATTTCAATTCTTGGATTGAAAATAAATCATGGAAAGGTATTGAATGATATGATAATGATTTGCCTTAACTCTTAGTTTATACCAGTTGAACTTAAAATTTGTGTAATTTTATTGCAATCACTGTATTGGTGTTACTTATGCAATGACATTGGGAACGACACATGCACCGATAATAATTTAAAAAAAGTGCATAATTCAGTATAATCATATTTGTCGATGTTGGATATAATCCATATCCGACACTAGAAAACATCTAATCCGAAGAGTATATGTGGTTGATAGATTAACACTAACAAGTTGTTGTTTTGAAAATTACGACAGAGCTTTGAAACGATTACTGGGGCGAGTCACGACCAGGTCGCTTTCTTTAAGACGTTTCACGGCACTACCTGAAATGTGCAAGGTAGACTATCAACCGTGCGTCTCCAGGATAAAACAGCCCAGATTCTTTTTCTGTACGATTAAAGGCTGCACTGCCCAGAATCGGTCGAGAGTAACACCTCTGAGAATATGGTTTAGAAAAACCACTCGAGAAAACAAAGGAGGAAAAGAACGATTCGTCAACACAAATCGCGGGAGATGAGAAGGGGAGAAAACCAGAGAAGAGCGTTCGATTCTCGGTTTTGGAGTGAAGAATGAGGATACCGAGCTCTCTATTTATAGAGGGGATTCGACCTCGCCGACCCGGTTCACGACCCGCTCGCGCAAGCCCACGCTCCAGTAACGGTAACCCACGAGGCGGAAACGTGGATGCGCGTGTGGAGAACGTGGAGGCGTGTGCTGGACTCGGTCTTTGCTTGCAGGATTCTCGGAGAAAAAAAAGAAAAATAATATTTATTTTCTGAGCACCAAAAAATATTCTTTTACGGCCCAGGCCCAAGCCCAAGCCCGGTCCGGTCAGTCGGCGGCGTCGTCGCGCGCGCGCGTGTTATTATTTTTTTGGCATTAGCTCACTCCGTTCACAAAAGTATGTACCCCAAGGGCACACCCTTGGAGGTGATATCCCACATATATAAACACTACTAGAGTGTGTGATCTACCCAATGTGGGACATAGAATTTTCAATTCACACTTAACACTAGTTTCTCCACTTGTGTTTACATTTCAAACTTCACAAACTCACTAGTAAACTCACTAGTGTTCCAACAATCCCCCACTTGAATTCAAAATTGGTTTCTCAGATTACGTTTTAAACGTTTCCTAAAGATTGCTAGTAAACAAAGGTGTGTTTAACACTTGAACCTTTGCATAGTGAGTAGTATTCCGATTAACAAGAGTTGCTTACAGCATTGAACTCTATCTCAGACATAGGACTCACACACAACCTTTTCTTAGGTGTTTTCTAAAAGCCCGTGCGTTTAAGGCTTTGCACGTCTATCCCAGTTTTAACGAATGGTCTAGGAATTCTGCCTCGAAATTCCATAAGAACCGGCCTCGGTTCTACATACGTATAGGTGAGTCTATCAGAAGTACTCCTGTAGCTGTGTACTCCACTCCATAAGGAGTATAGATCTCATTAAGAGTTTCTATTATCTCAACCTTCTGTCACTGCAGGATCATGCATTCTCATAGCATGTTCTATCACTTGTGACTTGTTGTTACCCATTGAACCTAGTTCTTGGGATCTCCAGTCATTTAGGTCGGGTTGCCATCACTTATGATCAATAGGCATTAGTTAGTCCCATCCTGATGGATGTATTTGCGACTTTCTCTCTGTTTAGTCCTTTCGTCAAAGGATCAGCTAAGTTTTCATTTGTTCGTACGAAATCTACTCTTACCGTTCCATTCGAAAGATATTCTCTTATCGTGCTGTGTTTTCGTCTTATTTGTCGTCTCTTACCATTGTAGTAACGATTCTCAATCTTTGCGATAGCCGCGGTACTATCACAATGAATCAACACAGCAGGTAACGGTCTTTCCCATAAAGGGATTTCAGATAGCAAGCATCTTAGCCAACTTGCTTCTTCACTAGCAGCAACTAGTGCTATCATCTCAGATTCCATTGTGGATTGAGCCAGAATGGTCTGTTTCTTGGATTTCCAAGAAACAGCTCCTCCAGCAATGGTAAATATATACCCACTGGTCGCTTTGGAATCATCTGATAAGGTGTTCCAATTTGTGTCACTATATCATTCAAGCACTGCAGGATATCTCTGATAATGCAGTCCTAGGGTCATGGTCTTCTTCAAGTATCTCATGACTCTTTCGATAGCTTGCCAATGCTCCATGCTTGGCCTGCTAGTAAACTTGCATAGTAATCCCACGGCGTAGCCGATGTCGGGTCTAGTACAATCAGTGGCATATCTGAGACTGCCAATGATGTTCGCATATTCAGATTGTCTTACACTGTCTCCAGTGTTCTTAAATAGCTTCACACTTGGGTCACAAGGTGTGCTCGCAGGTTTACAATCGAAGTAATTATATTTCCTTAAGATCTTCTCAACGTAGTGAGATTGATTCAAGGAGATTCCATTATCAGTTCTAGTAATCTTGATTCCAAGAATTACATCTGCTTCACCTAGATCTTTCATATCAAAGTGGTTGCACAGCAAAGTTTTCACTTCTTTAATGACGTTGAGGTTCGAACCAAATATGAGTAAGTCGTCTACGTATAGACATATGATCGTGCAAGTGTTATTTCCGTATTTGTAATAAATACATTTGTCGCTTTCATTCACCTTATACTCATTCTCAATCATTAGGTTGTCGAATTTCTCATGCCATTGTTTCGGTGCTTGTTTTAAACCATACAGAGATTTGTCCAACTTACAAACTTTGTTTTCCTGTCCATGGACTACAAAACCTTCTGGTTGATCCATGTAGATTTCTTCTTCTAATTCACCATTTAAAAAAGCAGTTTTTACGTCCATTTGGTGTACTATCAAATTGTGGATGGCCGCCAAAGAGATTAGTACCCTAATGGACGTGATTCTAGTAACAGGTGAATAAGTATCAAATAAATCTACATTTTCTCTTTGTCTAAAACCTTTGGCTACAAGGCGTGCCTTGTATTTGTCGATTGGTTTGTCAGGTTTTAGTTTCTTTTTCAGAATCCACTTACACCCTATTGTCTTGCTTCCAGGAGGCAAGTCAGTTAGGTGCCAGGTTTCGTTGGACATTAGAGAATCCATTTCATCATTTATAGCTTCTTGCCATAAGTCAGCGTCAATTGAAGACAAAGCTTCCTTGATGCTTGATGGATCCTCCTCTATTGTATATGCCACATAGTCGGGGCCATAATCTTTAGCTATTCTTGCTCTCTTACCTCTACGAGGTTTTATAACATCTCTTTCGATGTTTTCATTGCTTGTTCTGATTTCAGAAGGTTGATCAAGAGTTGAGTTAATGGTACCCCCACTATTACCCCCACTGTTTCCTGACTTAAAGGGAAATTTATTTTCAAAGAAGTCAGCATCATTTGATTCTATGATCATTTTAGATTTCAGGTCGTAAAACCTATAGGCTTTACTGTTTAAGGCATACCCAATGAATACACATTCATAGGCTCTACTTGCTAGTTTAACTCTTTTGGGGTCTGGTTTTCTTACATAGGCAAGGCTGCCCCATGTTCTAAAATAAGACAAGTTTGGTTGTCTTTTCTTCAAAATTTCATAAGGAGAAGTTTTGTTCTTAGTTTTGGGTACTATGTTTAGCACATAGCAAACAGTCAATAAAATTTCTCCCCACCAGTGAGGTGCTGCTCCGGAATTAAGCATGGTTGCAACTGCTAATTCGGTAAGCGTTCTATTTTTTCTTTCCGCTTTACCGTTCATTTCTGGAGAATAAGGAGCAGTTGTTTCATGAATAATTCCGAGTTCTTTATAATACTCATTGAATGTATGTGATCCGTATTCAGTACCTCTGTCACTTCTAAAACGCTTGATTCTAATATTGAATTGATTTTCAATTTCTTTTACATATTGTTTAAACATTTCAAGCGCTTCATTTTTATTTCGCATTAAATACACATGTGTGTAATCGGAGCAGTCATCTATAAAAGTGATGAAATATCTTTTTCCATTTCTTGTCAAGTTACCTTCTAATTCGCATAAATCAGAATGAATTAATTCAAAAGGTTCAGTTATTCTGGTTACTGATTTATGAGAACTTTTAGTTATTTTCGCTTGACTGCAATATTGACATTTTCCAAAATCGTTTAAAGATACTTTAGGTATTAAACCTAAACCGCTCATATTTGAAATAATTCTTTTATTAACGTGACAGAGTCTAGAATGCCAAATATTAAAATCACACAACATATAAGCAGAAGAAGAAATTTTATTAATATCAATGTTTAACTTAAACATGCCATCAGTGGCGTACCCTTTCCCAACAAAAATACCATTCTTAGTGATGGTGTACAAATCAGCCCCAATGCTTTGGACAAACCCAGCCTTATTCAAAAGAAAACCTGAAACTAAGTTCTTCCTAATCTTAGGAGTGTGTAACACATCCTTCAGTATCAGAGTCTTTCCAGAGGTGAATTTCAGCTCTATATCTCCGATTCCAGCAACATCAGTGGAGTGAGAGTCTCCCAGCAACACCTTCTGATCATCACAAGCAATATATGTTTTAAACATATCTCTGTCATAGCAGACATGGCGAGAAGCACCAGTGTCCACCCACCAGCCATCAGAACCTGCAATCATGTTAATCTCAGTAATCATAGACACGTAGGGCTCATCAGGTGCAGCAGCAGCAATAGCCAAGTTAGCCTGTGCAGGTCGGTTGTTTCTGTTTCTACACTTGCGTGCCATATGACCTGTCATCCCACAGTTGTAACAATTGAAAGGAGGGGCACCGTCATTCTTAGGTGGCTGATGAATCTGGGGTCTTGGATTGTTCCCAGTCTTATTCCTGTTGGAATTCTTATTCATAGGGCGGTTCTGATTCTTAAATTGTTTGCCAGTAGGTTTCAGAACAGCACCTACAAATTTCTTTTTAGTGTTGTTGTTAGAAACAGCATACACTTCTTCATTCTGGTCCTGCTTTCTCGCTTCTTCTTCAATACGAAGGCGAGTAATCAGACTTTCAAGAGAGAACTCCTTAGTTTTGTGTCTAAGTTGACTCTTGAAGTCCTTCCAAGCAGGAGGCAGCTTATCAATGATCACAGCAATTTGAAATTGTTCGGGGAGTTGCATCCCTTCAGCTATGATCTCGTGAGCAATTTGTTGCAGCTCATGTGATTGTGCCTCGACGGGCTTATCATCACTCATTTTGAAATTCAGATAGCGGCTCACCGCATATTTCTTAACACCAGCCTCTTCGGTGTCATATTTTTTCTGTAGTGCCTCCCATAATTGTTTGGCAGTATCACAGAGTCTATAGTAATCATACAGAGGGTCTGTGAGTCGATTAAGAATGTAATTCTTACAGAGGTAGTCAGTTTCTTTCCACAGAGCAATGTCTATGGACAGCTGTTTATCAGTTACAGCTTTCTCAGCAGAAGAAGCAGGGTCAACTGTTTTATCCTTGTCATTCTCTCCAGCAGGAGTCGAACTCGTAGGTGCCACAGGCAGGGGTTCGTTCAAAACGTAGGCAACCTTTTTAGTGGTTAAGAAAAACAGCATTTTTTGTTGCCAACGTTTGAAGTGGCTGCCTGAGAACAGAAACAGTTTATTAAAATCATCAGCAGTAGTAATTTTTTCAGAACTCATCGTATCGTATTTGAAACGTCTTAAAATTGTTGTTTTGAAAATTACGACAGAGCTTTGAAACGATTACTGGGGCGAGTCACGACCAGGTCGCTTTCTTTAAGACGTTTCACGGCACTACCTGAAATGTGCAAGGTAGACTATCAACCGTGCGTCTCCAGGATAAAACAGTCCAAATTCTTTTTCTGTACGATTAAAGGCTGCACTCCCCAGAATCGGTCGAGAGTAACACCTCTGAGAATATGGTTTAGAAAAACCACTCGAGAAAACAAAGGAGGAAAAGAACGATTCGTCAACACAAATCGCGGGAGATGAGAAGGGGAGAAAACCAGAGAAGAGCGTTCGATTCTCGGTTTTGGAGTGAAGAATGAGGATCCCGAGCTCTCTATTTATAGAGGGGATTCGACCTCGCCGACCCGGTTCACGACCCGCTCGCGCAAGCCCACGCTCCAGTAACGGTAACCCACGAGGCGGAAACGTGCGGAAGCGTGCCGAAACGTGGATGCGCGTGTGGAGAACGTGTGCTGGACTCGGTCTTTGCTTGCAGGATTCTCGGAGCAAAAAAAGAAAAATAATATTTATTTTCTGAGCACCAAAAAATATTCTTTTACGGCCCAAACCCGGTCGGCGGCGTCGTCGCGCGCGTTTTATTATTTTTTTGGCATTAGCTCACTCCGTTCACAAAAGTGTGTACCCCAAAAGCACACCCTTAGAGGTGATATCCCACATATATAAACACTACTAGAGTGTGTGATCTTCCCAATGTGGGACATAGAATTTTCAATTCACACTTAATACTAGTTTCTCCACTTGTGTTTACATTTCAAACTTCACAAACTCACTAGTAAACTCACTAGTGTTCCAACAAGTAACAATTAGCATAAACTCATAACAATAAAACGAAATTAATATTAATATTGATACTGAAATCTGATCTCTATCAGATAAATTGATCTTGTTACAATTCAATTGAAAATGAAGAATCAAACAAATAAAAAGAATAATAGAAACTGCTCAGGAAGGAGTGACTCATTCTTCCGGTCTCACACTCTATTCGACAACTCTAGAATCTTTATTCGCGCCCACTCTTTATCACATGACACTTTTCTGTTATATCTCGTCGTTTCCTTGATTTCATCATGTGTGCCCTCCTCCCAGTACGAGAAAACGATCAATGAGACTATGCAGACTGAAAATGAGACCAGTATTCGTTGACAAGCTTCCTAAACAAAGATTCTTCTCTCTTCATCAAGTTCATTGGCTCGTCATACTCCGCCAGTTTTCCTAAAAACACAGTCAGTGGCTTCATTTTCTTTGAAGAAAAGCAAGTGAATGGTCAAAAATATTCTTCACTTTTTTTTAGAGGGAGTGAGGGATAGTAAAATTCGGAAAGAAACTTACCATCACTTATAGCAAGAACCATATTGCAATCCATCACAGTTGGTATTCTGTGTGCTACTGTGATTACCGTACAATCTGCGAACTCAGCCCTAATGGTTTTTTGCACAATCAGATCAGTAGAATTATCAATTGAGGCAGTTGCTTCGTCCAATACCAATATCCTACTTCTTCTCAAAAGAGCACGTCCCAAACAGAATAACTGACGTTGTCCCATGCTCCAGTTTGATCCATCCTCAACAACTGCGTAACAATCTTCACTAGTTAATACTAACTTGGAAACACAATGAACTTCTTACATAGCTATGACAATGAAACTTGAAAATGTACCTGAGGAATCTAAACCCTCTTCTTTCTCTTGGACAACTTCTCGCAATTGACACTTCCCAAGAACCTTCATATTAATAAGAATTAGTTCGCATTTTTTATGCAAAGCAAAAGGAAACAAAGTTAAATTAAGCTTGTTTTACCTCCCATATCTCTTGATCGGTGTGTTGAGATAAAGGGTCCAAGTTAAATCTTACTGTCCCATTAAAAAGGGTCGGATCTTGAGGTATAATACCAAAACGTGACCTCAAATCATGAAGACCGATAGATGAGATGTCTATGCCATCAACTACAATTTTTCCGCCTGCTGGTTCCACAAGGCGAAATAAAGCACCGATAAGAGTGGACTTCCCGCTTCCTGTTCTGCCAACAATACCAATCTTGTGACCTGCTTTAAATGTGCATGTGATGCCATGAAGTACAAGTGGTCCGCCATGTCTATATCGTATCTGGTATGGTATGAACAAACAAATTGTATAATTCATATCAGGCACATTTTGAGTACCGAACTAACTAACAAAAGATATATTCGAGAATGTTTTTATAATTCACACAGTCAATAATAACCAAAATGACTCTTCACTCCTTTTTTAAAGTAAGTACCAATTACCTTCAGGTTATTTATTTCTACTTTTCCGGCAGCTGGCCAATTCAAAGGAGGACGATTTGCTTCTACAATTTCTTCGGCCTCACTTTGTATATGCATATATTGATTTAACCTCTCTACTGATATTACGTGATTAGCAAGAGTGCATTGATTTTGAATTGCAAATATTAAGGCACTGTTTAGTGATAAGCCATAAGTTAGAGCCATGCCAATAATTCCTGGAATGAAGGATGGTAACATTTAGAAACTTGTATTAAGATATATAAGGTGCTTTCAATGAGAAAATCAAATATGTTAGAGGATAATTACAATATTTTAAAAAATGACATTTTAGAGATGATAAAGACCAAATTCTCACCTGAGGGGAATGTTCCGGGGGGGAGCATAACCATGCTAAGTGTTGCAGCGGCGAGAACAACTGCACTGATTGTTTCTAATCGTTGGATCAACCATTCGTTTGAGGCAAAACTATGAAAAAAAACACTTGCATTATTATCAATTAGATCAAGGTTCTTCTCAAAAGAACGATCTTCCCCCTCAAAAGCCCTTATTGTTACAGCTCCAGCAACAGTTTCGGCTACATGATTCGCTAAAGAGGATTTTGTTGTGCCATTCAACCGCATTAGTTCTTTTGCTGAGGCAAAGTAGTATCTCTGCTTAAAACACAGACAAAAATACCTTACATTACTTTCTTAATTATATTTCACCATTGCAGTATAATTTCAAGATGGATCTGTGTATTACCTGCAAGCGAAATGCAACATAAACCATTGGTATAGCCACAATCAAGACTTTCCATGTGACAACAGCCAAAACTATAAGATTAGAATAAAGAACTATAGTGCCAGCCACGGCAAAACTGAGGATAAATGGAATGTCAATATCCATAATACTAAGATCAGATGAGACCTAAACAAGGAAAAATCAGTTAGAATATTATTATTTCCTCGCTAACGTTTCATAGGAAACAAAATAGGCCAAGTCTATGGTGCACAAGGAAGATAAGTCTTGCGCCATGCACAAAGTCGTTTTCACCATTAAATAAAATGAAATACGGTGTGACTTATTGATCCAGTGATAGAAAAAAGGACTTATGCATGATGCAACAGTAATTTACTTGTGCATGTTAGACGAAGCACGCAAAATAATTGTTTATTAAGCTTACCCGACTAAGGACCCTTCCTAATGGTGTAGAGTCGTAAAATGACATTGGTGCACGGAAGAGGGAGTTCATCAACTGTGAAAATAAATCTTTTGACGATTGAAGACCTAAAGTAACTACAAGTAGACATCTGATGAACAAGAAAATTATTGAAAAAACACCAATAACGAAATAAACTAAAATCAATTGTAATGTGCTGACGAGGGGATCGTCAACTTTAGCAGCCATCCATGAGTTTTGCAATATCTGACAAACCACAAAAATAAGGAAACAAAGGGAAGCCATAGAGAATAATATATAGCCTTTCGTCCGATTCAGATATTGTAAATAAGGCTTCAATCCTGTATCTCCTATTTCTCTTTCTTCTTCCTGAATTAATTGATTTCCACTTGGGGCTATAAACTCTTTCGGCATGCGATCCAGCGTACTATTTCTAGAAGTTGAATCTCTCTCAGAAGAAGTAACACTCACAAGTTGGTTAGAACCAGCAGTCTCCTTGTGAGCATTGACAAGGTTATGGAATTCTTGGCTTGAGCTCAATAGATGTTGATATGAACCAGCTTGTAGTATTACCCCATTAGACATGAACTGTAAAGAAAATAAAATAATTGATCAACCATATGTGATGTTATATGATAAAGTCATTTCAAATTTATTTTAAATTTATAATTAATGGTTACATGTTGGCAACAAAAATAACAAAATGAACAGTGAGATAACCAATGCCTGAAGATGAATGTATTTACCAAAATATAATCAAACTCGGGGAGGAAATCGACTTGATGAGTCACGAGTAAGACAGTTTTCCCTTTCAGTCCTTCCATGATGTATTCCTGTTAAATTTCAAAGCCGTCTTTGGTAAAAAAAAAAAATGACAATAGACATGTACAAGTAGCATGTGAAGAAAAGATATCATTACATTAAGCAATTTTTTTGCAGTATGTGCATCAACGGCACTAAATGGATCATCCAAAAGATATATATCAGCATTCTTATAAAGTGCACGAGCAAGTTGAATTCGTTGCTTTTGACCTCCGCTTAAATTAACTCCTCTCTCGCCTATTTCAGTGAGGTCTCCATAGGGAAACAACTCAAGATCCTTTGCAAGTGAAGACCTCTGAAGTGTTTCTTGATATCTTTGATTATCCAACTCCGATCCAAACAAAATATTTTCACGTATCGTGCCTGTTTGTATCCATGCTGTTTGAGAAACATATCCAAACTTCCCTTGAACATCAATCTATAATTCAAAATAGGTAAAAAGAAACTGATTTATAATAATTTTAATATTAAAAAAGGAAAAATTCATTACACTAAGAAACTTACAGTTCCCTTTGTTTTAGAAACTTCTCCAAGAATTGTTGCTAAGAGGGTTGATTTTCCTGAGCCAACTTCTCCACAAATGGCCAGCTTTTGCCCATGTCTAACATCTAAATTTATGTTCCTTAGTGTTGGATTTGATGCGTTACCTTCCCATGAAAAGTCGGCACATTTTATTGAAATCGAGTCTTTGAGGTCATCTTTAGAGCACCTTTTCCTAAAATTTTCACTCTGCAGTTCTGGTGCCTCAAGGAAATTAACAATTCGAGCAAATGCAACTTTTGCCTGAATGATCGCTGCAATAACTTCTGGGAGGTTTGCGATTGGATCTTGAACAAGGCGCAAAGTTGCCACCAATGTGAAAACATTGCTTGCATTCAGAGCAATATTTGATAAGTAACATGCTAAAAAAGATGCCGCTGACGCCAACATCAGTGAGGTTGAAAAGAAAAATATATGGTATGTTCTTCTTAGTTGCACCGGAGATAACAATTTGAGTTCGACATTTCTTAAGTTATCTACAACTTTTTTAAAATGTGTTTCCCATGCATATAGCTTCAACACTTTCATATTCACAAGAGCCTCAGAACTCGCCTTTAGTCTCTTATCTTGCGCCACCATAAGTTGGGTTTGAAACTTGTGTTGTAAGTTTGCTAGTGGAGCATTGCAAAGCACAGTGAGAACTATCACCGCCAATGATGCGAGTGTTGCTAATCCAATTGTGCGGAAAAGAATTATCAATGCAATACACAATTGGAGGCTTGTTGTCCAAGTCTGGTGAAACCAAAATGGAAATTCTCCAATTCTATAAGCATCCACGATAACATAATTCATTATCTCACCACCTGAGTGATTCAATCTA
Source organism: Medicago arabica (assembly GCA_946800305.1). Lineage (NCBI taxonomy): Eukaryota > Viridiplantae > Streptophyta > Magnoliopsida > Fabales > Fabaceae > Medicago > Medicago arabica. The sequence goes on from OX326966.1 coordinate 49,637,555, forward strand.
GCCGAATTTGATAGACTTAACATTTTTTTATAAGTGGCTGCAGTAAGTAAAGATCTAATTTTCACTCCGACAAGTCTACTGCGGAAATACCATTGTCTTTGAGATATAGATTCTATGATCTTTACAAGGAAGATTGATATGGCTGATAAATAACCTTCATATTTGAAACTTTCATTACCTTCAGCAACCAATATAAACTCATTCAGAATCAGAGGACCAGAAGATAGTGTGAGTACTTTGAGAAAAGCGAAGAATCCTGTTATCAAAATCTCTCTCTTGTGGCACAAAATTATTGTCCGTAAAACCGACGAATGTGATGATGGTTCATGTTGTTTTTGTTTGTTTAACTTTTCTACAAATGACGAATAACAACTTTCTGCTCGGTCAAACACTCTTAACTTTGGGATATCGTCATCTAGAAGTGTTTTCTCTTGACCCGTTTTCATCAATGTATTCAACCACCAAAACGAGATCTTACTAAAGAATCCAGCTTTTGAAAAAGGGGTTACATTGCTAGCAGGATCAACTTCATTGAACTGACCATTTAAAGGAGCATAAAGGCTTTCACCATGTACAGGATCGACTTCACATGTACATGCTTTGTATGTGCATAACATTAGTAAAGTTGCTCCTAGAAAAGATAGAACATCTAAAGCTTCCTCGAGGGACAGTTCGCTGCTCCCGATCATACACGACATGGATAAAACACATAATATACCAGAAACAAAGAGCATGAGAGCAGAAAACATCCACAACCATGCTCTTGTAAGTTGTTTTATCTGAAGGCTGACAGATAAACTTACCGACAACCACGTTAATCCATGAAAGAGTTCTAGCAACCATCCGCTTAGAGGAAAAATTTCATGGTTTTTCCTTAACTTCTCCTCTAAAATCCAAATTCCTAAGGATAAATGCAACAACCCTAGAAAGCCATTGGTTATGGCAGAAACTAACTGCAAGTTAGAAAATCGTACTAGGCTTCGAAAAGGTCTCGAGGAAGACTTCATGATCACGATGAATGACAGCATGATCAGCAGAAACACATCAAATAAAATTACCAACAAATGGTTAATACATGAGGAAGGATCTTTCAGAAGTTTTAAATCATAACATACCGGCTTTCCTCCGGTCTGAGAAAAATCACAGTCCCCACATATCATGCTCCAAATATCATCCATCTTTTTTTTCTTTTTTTTTTGCTTCTCTTTGTTGTTCAAATTCTGTAACAAGTAGGGAAACAAAACAGTGAGAAAACTTTTTCCACAAGCAACAAAGGTTCATTGGCCTCTAACAACCAACTATTGTTAATCAATTATCATATAGTATCTGGTGCTTGTTTCGAACAGCATATTTGAGCTTACCTACTGAGATATGTTTTGTAAGACTGTTTGAAAGAACTCGTGAAAACAGCTTATGACATGATCATAAGATGTTTTCAGCCAATGAAATACAACTTATACGAGAATAATTTAACTTTATTTTATCTTTTGAAGCGCTTATCATGATAACCGTTTGTATTAAAAGCTGCAAATAAGTTGTTTATCCAATCAGGGCTCTAACAGTATAGCGAACACCGGTAAAGAAAAAGGAATAAGACTTGTACCTTATTGAAATGTGATCAGTTTACTCTATGTATCACTACAAGAAGTGGATTACTTCTGCAAACACCAAATGGAAACAACTAACAAGTGTTTCAAAAACAATGTACTTCTAACTCATATAGGTTGGTCTAATGGTATTGACTTGAAATTTTAGGGTGTGCTCCTCTCAAAGTCTCAGACTCTAATATCTCTGGTGTCAATTTAAGTGGCCTAGTTTAATTTCTTAAAAAAAAAACAATGTACTTCTCTAAAGTAACTATTGAAATATCTTACAGTGCATGCAACAATGTCTGTTCAGATACTAAAATTTAGAAAGAAATAATTAGAAGAAAGAGATGAAAAATGAGAGTTGGAATATGAAACAGAAGGAAACAAGAGGGCCCTTAATATAATTGAATTCTCAAATGAAACAAAGTAGAAAATTAATCAAAGCTAGTTTCACGTGAAAGCTTAAAGTCAATGTGAATGGTATTGATTGGTTGACAAAGATGCAATGTGAACAAAATTTTTTTTACAATGTTATGACTTATAAGTACAAAGTTTTTGCAACCATTTAGCGGTGTTTAATTTTCGTCGAGTAATTTGTTGAACACTCAAAAATTCTTTCATCTCAACCGAATTTTCTACATACATAAGAATTAGGGGTCCAAATTTCTTACCAATTAAACCAATTTATTGCACACAATGCAACTACGTCCTTTTTCAGCTTTTGGTTAATTAGCATATGGATTGTGAAAATAGAACGTGTCATGAAAATAAAGAGAAGAAGAATATTCATTTAAGAATGAGATAAAGTATAAAAATGGAATGAACGTGGGAAGTGATAATAGAAAAATAATCAATGCATGTTTCACATGAATAAACATATCTAATCATATCTGCATGAATCCTTTAAAATTAAATAGTTTAACATTTTTCAATCAAGTTAGGTGTAGTTGTCTAGAGAAATAAAATAACAAGACAACTGCCCCAATAAATGTTAGTAGCTTAATACAGTCCCTCACAAAATTATACGAAACTCAGCAGGGTTCGTTCCTATGAAATTGGAGACTCGGCTCTTATAGTAAAAATAGGTCCTTAATAAAAAAAGTGCATAAATTTTTTAAAAGATCAATCTTCTATTTAAATTGAAATTAACACTTGTATAATGATTATTAGCCACCGAAATCAAAATTAGAAATTATTTTTACTAAGGACGTGTTTTTTTACTTAGAAATAGAAACATGGAACATGATTTTTTACTTAAAAATTGAAATATGAAACATGTTTATTTTTCTTTCTTTGAGTGGGGGAGGGGATATTGAGCAATAATTTTTTCTTGAGGCCTATTTTTACTAATAATTTAGGAGGTCCAGCTCGATTGAGTTTTTTGCACTCCTTAAAGAACGACCCTGAAACTCACATTGTTATGTATGTCAAGTTTCTCTAATAAAATAAAAAATAAGATATGACTTCATCTTAGTATAAAATCTTTTATGATACTTCTATTAGAGATACTCTAAAAGAAGTGAAATAATCACGAAGAATAAGACAACCCTAGGGTGTTAAAATAACGATGTACACAATACAATGATTGTAGGCTCCTGTTTTTTGAAGAAACTAAGCGACATGTATTGAAGAAGCAGGAAGTCCCTCAAGCACAAGGCGTGCCTAAGAGAACTGAAAAATGTTAGATACAATACAGTAAGGCTGAATACAGCCAAAAAATTAACTAGACATTACAAAACAGTCTGTAAACAAACTAAAGGATTGTTCCTCCAATAGAAATATTCAAAATTGAATATGATGTAATTCGCTTTCAACCACTAATATGTTTGGAGTTTAACTCTTTCAAGGAGAGCTTCTAGATGATCAAAGTGGTTTTGAAAAATTCTCCTATTTTGATCTTTCCAAATGACAAATAATACCGAGATCCAAATAACAGTAAAGTCTGTCCTAGAGTTCTTTGAAAAACCTCCAAGAGCACAAAATTGTGAAGCATGTGAGTGTAAATTACCATGTAAAATTGTAACAATACCAAACCAATGTGAAATCAAGAGCCAAAGACGACCATAGTGATCACAATGAAAAAACATATGGTCTCTTTCCTCTTCCTTACCACACAAGGTCGCGCATGCCACAAGGGTAGGATCAAGGACATTTCTTTTGCGCAAATTATCCTTTGTAGCAAGTCTATTCAGAAAGAGACGCCAAACAAATATGTTAACCTATAAAGGAACCGCTTTTAACCATAAAAATTGATTAAAATCTTCAGAAATATTAGTGTCCACCGTCGTTAAATAAGAATAAACCGATTGCACCAAATAGATGTGAGTCGAATGGAGTTTCCACACCCACCTATCAGAGACATCTACCTGCAAAACAGAGTTAGTCAAGCTTTCCACACACTCCCCCACCAATCCTTCCTCCCACGCGAATAATCTTCGCCGCCACCGCCACGCATCCCCATCACCCCCCCCCCCCCAACCTAACATAAACATCTCCCTCACTGTGGTCATTTTGTAATCTGACGACTCAGAAAGCCTAGAAAAAGACACAGCTAACGGAACGTCATCAAACCACGGATCCTCCTAAACACAAAGTGGTGCGCCCATCTCCTACCTTCCGAACAATTTTGTCCAACAACCACCTAGCATCCGCCATACCCACACCAAATTGAATTTGGTTTATGTGACGCCACCAAATCGATCCCACCCCCTCACTAAACCGCACCCTCCCTCCAACCTTTCTATACTTCGCTCGAAGCACCACATCCCACCACCTCACTAATGGTTGTAGGCTCCTTAATGTCTTTTTTTTAATTATTTTATTTAAATTAATCTTTTTTTTTGTTAACTTTTAAACTCATTCGTAAGTGGACCAACAATATAGGTAGTTCATCAATGACCTTGTTAATTAATTCATTTATTATATTTTTAACCGTTTTATCTTTTTGTCGTAAAAAGAACCTTAAACCATATCTATTAGATTTAATAGTGCACAACCTGAAGGTGAGGAAAACACAAGAAGGGGGGTTGAATTGCGTTAACTTTTTCCCGTCTCTTTAAAAGATTGATTCTGTTTTCCAGATCAGAGTCTGAACAAGTTCAGGTTCTGATAGGAGTTAAGAGTCTGTGCAGCGGAATAAAGTAAAGAGATAAGGGAAAGAAAGAACACAAGCAATTTATACAGGTTCCTTCCACAAATCGGAAGTCAGTCCTATCCCCCTTGCACTTCCAAGGAGAGTTCACTAAAATGTAATTTCGGATTACAAGTTGCTCAAGCACACAGCAAGAGACTTCCAATGCTCAAGCACACAAGCAAGAGACTTCTATTGCTCAAGCACACAAGCAAGAGACTTCTAACACAATTTACAGAAAATTGAATAAGAGTTTGAACACTTGATATACAATCAGTGGTGTTCCAAATACAAACAAATAAGACTCTATTTTCTGTTACACTTAGAAATTATAGGATATGAAGTTTGTAATAATTTCCTAAGTTGTTGATATGTTTGGCTTGATTCAGGGAGTATAAAAAATAGCGTAATAGCTCCGTAAGTCAGTGGTAGAGTCTGTCCAATTCTTCAAGTCTTCTTTCCTTTATATAGAGGTTGTTGAAGAGAGACGTTGAGAGATGTCAGCACATCACAGAGTCATCTAGAAGCTATCAAAAATTCTTGATCTGTTGCTTGATATGGTAATCGTCCTTCAAAACAATTTTGAATTCCATTCCTCTTGGAGCGAAAATACCAGTAGACACAGCTGTCAATAGTAAAAGTAGTGGAGTAGTCGAGAAGGTGGTCGTACATGTACTCTGTCCTTTTCCTGCGCTCTTTTATCACAAAGCATCCCATGCTTAAGTTGACTTCAAGATAGCCGTTACTCCATATGAATGTTCCTTCTGCAGCGAAATGCCATCAGGGATTCATAAGATTAAATACTTGAGTTTGCAGTCTTCAGACTCTCTGTAGAACTTAAGACTTTGTTGAGTTTCAGACTCTCTTCAGCTCCTTCAAACTCTCTTCGTTCTTCAGATACTGTAGACTTGCGCTTCTCGAGACAGCTTCTTTAGACTCTCTAAGTCTTCAGGATCTTTTGACTTGTACTTCTTCGAAATAGCTTCTTCAGACTCTCTAAGTCTTCAGAACCTCTCGAAATAGCTTCAGATGATTCTTCAGGCTCTCTAAATATTCAGAATCACTTGCAACAAACTTCTTAAGGATTTTGCTCTTCATTTGTTCTTACAGAATACTTTCTAAAATTAAAATCTTTGACTAAGATCCTGCACACTTAAACAAATATTTGCATATCCAATTGACAATTTTTAATACCTTGTTTTCATCAAAACTAAAAGTGGTATTGTTAAACACCCTTTGTTCCAACACCACCAACGCCTATCATTTTTTTTACCTTTGTTGATCTTCTTCCTATTCCTCTTCTTCATATATGGTTTTGTGATAATAGAAGCTTTTGGAATACTTTTTTCCTCTTTGAGTCTTTTTTCTAGATTTTTATGAATGATCTATTTGACATGGATGATTTAAGGGTTATCTTTTCGACAAAAAGATCATACGATTAAAAAGAAATAAATTAATTTACTCAAAAAAAAAAAACAAATGAAATTAATTAATTAATTTTTTAATGAATCACCTATAATATGATCCATCTTTGAGATTGAGGTTAAAACTCAACAGAAAGAGACTATTTGACTAATGAAGATGACATTAAAGAACTTGAACATAACAACAATTAATTATAAAAGAAAAATCAAAATCAAAAAAATTAAGAGACCAAATATCTAATTTAGCCTAATATTTAACACCGAGAAACATTGTACATGGGTCAAACGAGCAAAATACATTGTTTAATGGTTTTTAATCAATTTTAGAACTTTATCTTTAAAAAAAAACATTTTTAGAAGTGTAGACATTATAAAAGTGGACTTTGACTCTTTGCATTTTGAACGATATATTTCTTACATCCTACGCCTCATTTGTATCGAGCTTTTGGCTCACTTCACACTTATTAAGAAAAAAATGTATAAGTAGAATATATTGAATTGAGAGTTGTGAAAGTAGTATTAATTAGAGTTATAATTGAAAAAAAATAATTAATATTGTATTAAAAAGTGAAATGGGTTAATTTTTTTTGGGACAATAATCTTTTATAAATGACTCAGTTATTATGGGACGGATGAAATATTATTTATAACTAAAACAAGAAGAGCCTCGGAGTTTTTTTTATTTGTCAAAAGATTTTATTTGACAGGATTGTCAGAAGATCAAACTTAATTTATTTAAAGCCTAGAAAACTTAAATATATATTGGATACATCGTGCTGGGATATTAAATATTTTATTTAGAATTTACCTTTTTTAAGGTGAATGAATAAGGTGTCTGAGATTCGAACTCTGACCTCTGCATATAAAAATGCACGTTTTTGTCAACTGAGTTATGCTTACGAGGACTAGAATATTAAATATTAAATGCATAATCTAATGTCTTTCATTCTTTTTGTCAACATTATCCTCCGATTAATGTAATTGGTGATTTAATTTCTACTTAGTAATTCCGACAATGTAGTGTTGTTTGTTAGGAGGTAAGCTAATAAAGTAGTTCATAACGTTGCTAGAGCTACTTTTCGTGATGTACCTACTACTTTATATTCATTGATTTTGAATGAAATACAGTAAATTTGTCTTTACTAAAAAAAAATATAAAATATATCTACATGCCAAAAATGAAAAGCTAATTTGACTATCTTTTGAAAAGAAAAAAAAAATACACCATTTCCGGTCACCAAACTGAAATGAATTATATTACTACATAAAAAGGTCATTCCTAGCATAAAACATTACTACATAAAAAGGTCATTCCTAGCATAAAACATGCCAGGAAAATAGAGTTTACACAATAATTACAACGGTCATCAAACTGAAAACAGCGACCTAAAACAAATCTGACAAGAAACCATTATCCAATGCCTAAAATAGTAAAAGGTGAGACCCACCATCCATGATAGTTTAGGTGAAGAGAAGGAAACTTCGCCTTTAACCACAAAAAGGACAGCGATTTAACTTTATCCACCACCTGTAAAATTGAGCATTGTTTTTATTGTCAAATCTATTGTAAAAATATTTTTGTTAATTCTTGTATTTTTTTTAACAAGACAAAATGAAACTTATTATTAACTCAAAAGTGTTTCACTGCGCATAAGGTGTGCAACGAAGAAACATCTAAAAACAGTTACAATGTCACCTATGCCCAACACGCAAGCACTCCCAACAAAAAAAAAATGATGAAATGGCCAAATAACAACACCCGTGCAAAGCAAAGAGTATCACCACCAATCATAATAAGCAAAAGTAAAAGATAGCAAATGTGCCTTTAGTTTAGACACAAAAATGAATGAATCAAATGTCTTAGATTCGGTTGTTCGATCTTGAAGAAAGAATGAGATGATTATTGTATTTTGATTTTTTTATTTTTTTTGGTGTAATTGTATTTGAATCATACATTAAAGGATGTGGTAGTAACTTTTAGTAAAAAAAAAAAATTGAGTTATAATAAATTAATTTTGGCAATAAATATATAAAAAAACGTATATCTTATTACCAAAATTCTTGAATATGACAAAACTGCCCTCCAAACACTTTTTGCAGGATAACATTCAAACACTACAATCCACCTCTATTCAAATTCATCACTCAAAAACCAAAACCAAAACCTTAACCCAAACAAAAAAAAAAACATCATCAAACCAACAAAAAAACATGTCCGCCATAACAACCTTAACATTCACAAACACCACCAACATCACATTCCCAACCTCAATCTCCACAAAAAATCCAATCTTTCACACAACCCAATTCACAAAATCCATTTCTCTTCAAAACCCACTTTCAATTTCCTTCAGAAAACCCATTTCCAGTGTTGTTTTATGCAAAGGTTCAGCGGAATCAGAATCTGAAGAGTCGTTAGTTCCTGAAGATGAGTGGCTTCAGAAACTACCTGAGAAGACTAAGCCTTTGTATACACATAGCTTGCCCTGTATCGAAGCTTGGTTGAAGAGTTTGGGGTTTAATCAGAGTAGGGATGATAGGGCTTTGTGGGTTGTGAATAAGAGTGATTGGTGTGCTCAGCTTTCTCTTGATGTTACTGACCTCTATGTTAGGTGAGTGTTTTTCTTTTTCCTTTTCATTCTTTTAAGGTTTTTGTTTTGTTTGCTTGCTTTTGTTTTGTGGGTTTTGAGGTTTTTGTGGGGTGTATGTATGGAAGTAAGGTATTATCTATGAAGCGAAGCGTTGACACAACATGAACACCCGGCATTGACACGTCAATACCGATAATAATTTTAGAAAATGAATTATTTGAATGTAATCACATGTGTGAGTGTCGTGCCGGTATCCGACAACGGCAAGTGTCGGACAACGAACACACCTTTGATCAGAAGTGTTGGTGCCACAGTACTATGCTGATGCTGTTCACCTATGTGTGGTTCAAAATTGATCAATTGATTTATGAGGTTTGGATGTTTGAATTGAAATTTAGTAATGAGTTTAACTTCTATTGGATTTTGTTAGTAGGAAAGGTTTTGAATTGCGGCTGCGTTTCAATTCTTGATATCGATCAATGTGGCTTTAACCAGTGTTGTCAAATAGTGCTATAGCGTAGTGTAATGAAATTTGAACAAATCGCTATTGTTTTGTGATAAACAATTTAGTATGAAGTGTTGTCAAATAGAAGCTTTAGCTGCGCTATAGCATTTTAGCGTGGCAGAATCTGAACAAAACCCTATTTTTGCGAGACTAATTTATTTCTTACTTTTAATTAGTTTTTTTTTCTCTTTTGTTTGCTTGCTTCTGTGTTGTGAGTTTGAGGATTCGATGTTGATGTGAATGTATGTATGAAAGTGTACACAAGGTACAATGCTATCTATCCACCATTGTGTGGTTCAAAATTGCTCAATTGGTTTGCGAAGTTTCGATATTTGAGTTTGAATTTAGGTGAAGAGTTTAACTTTTATTGAGTTTTGTAAGTTGAGAAAAGGTCTTAAATTGCGTCCGCATTGCAATTCTTCATATTGTTGAGAATTACGATTAATGTGGCTTTAACTGGCGTTGTCAAATAGTGCTATAACGAAGTGGAATTTGAACAAATCGTAATTGTTATGCAATACACAATGTATTATAAAGTGTCATCAAATAGCGGCTTTAGCTGCGTTAAATCACTGTAGTGTAGCAGAATTTGGACAAATCGCTACTTTTTACGGTCCACAATTGATAACACTGGCTTCAACCACGGTCGCAGACATCAAAAACCTTAATGTGATGGCCCAAAATGTTATTGCAGACGGGTTTTTTAAACCCTGGGCAACAAAAAGAATTTGAGTTTTCCATTAAATAATTGACCCAGTAGCTAGAAGATAAGTATGCTAATACCTTTTCCCAAGCACATTCAAAACTACAAAAGATCTATAAATGCAATAAGGCATTTCAATGTTCCTTCACTCCTATGCTAATCGCATTGTGGTTTGAATTTTCCCCTCCTCTTCTCATGAGATTGTGGTGTTTCCAGTTGGAAGCCCCCACGTTCCTGAAAATAGGGCTCTTAATCCAAGTCCCCCACCCCTAGTAGTGGGGCGTCTCGTTACGGGAATGTAGGGTATGACTTATAACTGACCGGTACATTCTCCATTCTATGCTGAGTAAACAAGAAGGTTTGTTCCCGCGTAAGGATCTTGAGTAGTGCCGAAGTACTAGAACTAGAGTCTGTCTTAGTTACTTTTTGACTTTGATTGGGCTCCCGAGGTTGCGCACTAAACTACAACTTCAAGGTTGGGCCCGAACAGGGCTATACCGAACATTCGCATTGTTGTTGTTCCCTTGCACTGGTATTTGCTTGGTCAAATATAGTATCGGTAATTATGGTTCACTGTTTGGTATAAAAGCTGTCATATTCTTAATCTCCTCAAGTCTTGCTTTTCTAAAACAAACAAATTATTTTAGGCAATCACCGTCATTTGTTTCACTTCGGTGATTATGCTCCATTGTATTAGATTTTAGGAAAACTAGTGATTCAATTCTTCCTGAAAGACTCCTGATTTTAAAGAAGCCTTTGATTACGATGTTTTGAAAGTCATAGATAATAATACAAGCGTAGACTTTGTCTTGCATTTCTTTATTAACTTGTTTACATTAACTGACATGTCAAAATCAGAATTTGTGTTGTGTCTGGCGTCTGTGTCGGTGTTTCATAGGATAGAACTAAATTTTGTACAGATTGAAGAGGTTTGTACTGATACAATGGCATTGTATTAGTTGTTTATCTCTATTATAATAACAGAAACAAAACAACATTTAACTGAATGTGTAGATAATAGAAGCTATTGTGATTAATAACCGTGCTATGTGATATAAAACCAGTAGCTGCATTGATACTCAAATGATGCTTAAACATCCTTTAGTAAGAGCTAGTTCGGATAAAACTTTCTTCTAACACTTGTAAAAAAGAAAATTTGAAATGATCTTACATTTACAAAGTCTTCTATATAATTTCTTCCTTACATAAGTTGAGATGAGCTTACACACCTCACCTTTTTTGTTTCACATTTTCCTTTATCTAACTTCTCCTTCAGCATTTATAATCTCAAGACATTCTCATAGTTAGAAACCAAATGTTTATTTCATTTAAGAAGTTCCATTGTATTTTGTTTTTTAGTATACAAATTCTTGGTCTTATAGCTTCTTGGATGTGAAGCATGTGGTAACATTTTATAGAGTAATCCCATTGTATACTGTCCTGATTGGATAAACCGCTTAATATAGTTTGTATAGTATAAGTTCTTATGAATAAGCTATTTTTATAATAAAAAAAAAGTTGAAATGTTTTCATGTAAGGTTTAAGTTATTTTCATAAGCTGTTCTGAAGAGCTTATGAAAATAAGCTGAAAACAGTTCATGGACATGTCATAAGTTGTTTTCAAAAACTCTACAAAACAGCCTCACAAATGTTTATGTCAGTAGAAATGCTCAAATAAACCAAAGTCCAAACAGGCTTTTAACTATCTCGATGTTGACATTGAAACGTTTTGATTTGGTGCAGGTATTTGAAGAGTGGACCTGGGAATCTTGAAAAAGATGTAGAGAGGAGATTCAGCTATGCTTTGAGCAGAGAAGACATTGAGAATGCTGTGCTTGGAGGACCATAGATAGCCATTTTGCTTTCTACTTTCGAAATATACAATGGTTTAATTCCTTAGTTGGAAGTTATTTCATATGTGAAATCATTGATTTTCATGTCAAATTTCATTCTATTGAAAGGATTAGAGAGAAGGTTTTATGATGAGATAATTTCCATGGTTTTGTAGATAGTTGAAACTTAATAATAAGTTTCATGGTGTCCCCTTTGTTTTCCCTTAGCAGAAGTTATACTTTGTTTGGGGCTGAATCTATCATTTTGAAGTTATTATGTTAGTTTCACTACCTTTCATATCAGAATGTTTGATTGTGCAAATATTTCTCTTGTTTGAATAACAAAAAATACAAGTAACTTCCAAAATGTTGAAAGATAAGATGCTTTTAGCAACAATTGATTTCAGAAATCTTGGATTGACCGCAGCCATTGCTTCTTGCTGTCAATTGGACCTTACAAATTTGATTTTGCAAATTCTAGCATTATTGTTGGTTGGTTCTGTGGCCTTTCATTTTGCATAACCAATGCTCCGGCATCAGTCCAAGCTCTCAGGAATCATGGCTTTTGCTGATTCTTCCGATGATTTGTGGTCGTCTTTTTCGATGATATTCTCATATATAGCCCTGCATTGGAAGACCATGTCAACCTTCTCCAACTTGTGATTCAAGTGGTGATGGAACAAAAGATGAAGGAAGAGGGTAAATTTGATATTTCAAAAGTTTCTACTGATGCCTAAGGTCTCTAAGGTTCAGGAAGTTGCTACACCAATATCAAGCAACTTTGTTCTTTTCTAAAGTAGTTTTATTCGAATTCAAATTGATCTCTAAAATTAGTCTCGACAGTTATTTTTGAGATATGTCAAGGATTCAAAAAAAAAAAAATCCCTAACGTCTTACTGAAATGCTCAAGAACAATGATATCAAACGTAGTAAAACTGAAGCTTTCTTGAACGTGGCTCTCTGTCTCACATTTGCTCGAGTTCTAACTCTTAAATATTTTTGTAAACCTTTTATGGTTGAAAGTGATGCATCTGGTTCTAATGTAGTTGAAACCATATTTTTAGACAAACTAGACCACTCTTTAGGTTATGCTATAATGGTTCTAATGTTATAAAACTTTCCCAATTCTATATAGTTTTCTTTTCATTATCTTGGCTCAAACTTAAACTCAGTATTGAACCCATGAATCAGTTCAAGAGACTTAATTTTAATTGTATGTAAACTTAAGAGTTGAGACATTTTGCTTATTTTTAGTTTTACATTGTGCTGATTTTTAGTTTCTCAAAGATTCTCTCCATAGAAGATATGCATATTCGAGCTACTGTCGGACACTGAATGTAGACACCTTTTCCATCCAAGATTCAAACATTGGATCGCCATGTTATGGAAGTCAAGCCCCTTCTGCTAGACCCAAACCATCGGTAGTTTATTTCATTTGTTGATGGAGTTAATTTGAACTTCCTCTGTGTAGATCATGACAACTTGATTGCAATTTAGTTGACATTTTAGTCAAGGAGAGACTTGCTCAATTTGACAACTCAATTATCAATTCTAAAACATGTTATGTTCTTTGTCCTTTGACGCAAAGTTTAATATAGTGAAGAAAAGTCAAAAAAAAAAAAAGTTGAAATATAACAATACAAAAAAATCTCCAAGACATGACAATGTGGAAAACATGCTAAGTTGATTGTTAAATGTCAGTCCTTGGTAGCTGAATGCACTCCTCATTTCAATTTCTCACCAAAATTTCACCAACATGCATTACAGTTTGTAAAAGCATAACAAAACAACAAATAGAAAATAGAAACACTAATACCAATGGAAGAGAACAAGAAACCTATGAAGGAAACAACCCAAAAGAGGCAATAATAAAGTTAATAACATGATTTTTTTCGTTTTAAATAATCTAAATTAGTCCACCCAAATTGACACCGGGGAGAATCGAACCTGAGACCTGGGAATGACACACTCCCATATCACAAGTCAATACTACCAGGTCAACCCAAGTTAATAACATGATATTATTCTAAAATAAAATAAAAGTAACATGAAACAACTATTAGTGGCTTTTCTTTTCTCCAGCCATTATTTCTTTCTTTTGTTTATTGAACACTCCTGACTTGGATATTGTGAGTGGATTGGAACCTCCATATGGGTTGCCTACCACTTTGTACAAGTGCTACTTCTTCTCCTATCTTCACCATTCCTTGCTTCTGCATATTCAAATCATACAAATATGATCATCAAGAAACCAAAAGAATTAGGGCAATCTTAGTTTAAGCAGTTCAAAGTCTGTTCCGAGAAGTTTATGAATTTCGTCTTTTGCAACAAATTTAAATAATCAAACTATAAATAGAGTTTACATTGAATACAAATTTGGATTCCCTACATTTACGAAACCATGCAGTTACACACATTAATTGATCTAAGTCATTGGTTTGAAATCAGTCGGTTCACGTTACACCTTCACCAAATTATTTTTAAATAATCTTCACTGTTGATTTGAGATTGGATGACTAAGGTCAAAAAATGCATCGCACGTTTACCATGTGGAATTCAAATCTGTTTAGCTAGTCCATTGTCCATACTTACCAGTTGCATTGTAAAGGTTAGACAATAGAATTGGAGGACACATCTTGAATGTAAAAGCATCCATTATATGAGGTTTTAAATTAAGTTCAAACTACCATTTATCGTGTTACTTGTCAGATGCATGGTTTTAAAAAAAAAGGCTTTGCGGCCACAATCTAAATTGCGACATCAAATCAATTGTTGTATGTACAACCGTAGCGTGTCTACAATTGAGGCCGCATTAATTGCATTTGACTATGATTCTCCGCAAATATAAAGGATTGCAACCGAGATTGAGGTTTAAAACTTTGGTTAAAAGTACAATGAAGCCGCAATAATTCAATATCTTAATACGTCATCTAAAGTTACCTGTAGAAAATCCAAGGCTCTTCTAAAAGTTTCTTCGGAATCATCGCTGAATTCCATGTATACAGGAGTAACTCCTTGATACAAAGCCAGTCTTTGTTGTACTCTCTTCCTGCATGTCCAGCAAAAGTAGGTGATTAATAATTATGTTATAATATATAAAAGAAGATAGATGCAAACAAATTCTGATTTTACAGGTTCGTCATACACAGGTTAACAAAACGACAGAAATCAACTCAGATAAACTGCTACAAAAAAGCACAATGCTGGTGAATCATTTAAAAAAGCTGATTCGTTATTTCAGTTTTATGAAAAACCAATTGATAATGCTGGATAAGGTTTATAATCATACAGTTTTGAACGTAGTATGCACATACATTCAACCAGGAACCTCAAAACTTCAAGTTAATATTTGAACTAATTAATGTTGTCAATTGCAGATAGCAAAAAATAACGGTTTGTTTAAACTCTGATGCACTATAGTGATAAGGCGCCAGTATAGCTGGCTAATTGACAAGACTAGAACGAATAAGGGGAAATATCCATACCCGTAAAAGTGCTTACATCAATAAGAGAAAGAGGGAGAAAATAACTCACTCATCTGTGAAAGCAAATATTGTGCCAGAAGGACGATAGTGGCTCAATAAGACAGCCATGAAACCGGTTCGAGTGAAGACAACAGTAGAGGTTCCAAGAGTGTTAGACATCATGGTTGCATGGTATGCAAACATCTCACTCATGTGATTCTGCATAGAACAAAATAAAATAAATATCAAACTTCTTGTTCCGATATTCAAATGATGATTACCATGGATTAAAAAACAAAGAATGTGGTACACAATAGATTGAATTTAGACCTTGAACACTTGACCAATATTAGGTGGCATTTTACCACCTGGTATAGTAGCTTCTGTCCGTAACGCTACTGTGTGCATCACTTTCACAGCTTTTAGTGGAAACCTACATTATAATAAATTGAATATTTATTTTGGCTTGACAATAATCAACCAATTTAATTATTTTCACAGCATCAGTCCATGCCCTGCTTCTGTATAATCTTAGAAACAAACATTATTACCACATGTTTGTCAACAAGGTCACATGATTCTCCTCTATTAAGAGGCAATGACTAATAGTACACAAGTATAAAAATTCATAATCAATAATACTAAATTGTATGAAAAGTTCAGGCACAAAACATTTGGCTTCCTAATAGCAGTCTATTTTTCTGAACAAAAACCACTTTTTTAGCTTTTGTGGTGTCCAATTCCTTTCTGTTTGTAAAGCAGAGAATAAAACACATGGTATGTCATGTTCTAACCGTCGCAATGCTATCTTAAGGTAGTACTAAAGTTTTTACGATGATAATTTCGCTTTTCGCTAAATATATTTGGTGGTTAAAAATCTGAAGGATTAGCTTATAAGAACACAAAATGTATAAAAAAAAAAAGCTATTTAACACTTGTGTTGTATTGCTTTTTCTGGGATTCGATGACGGAGATGGATGAAAAAACAAGAGTTTGAACTGAAGCCGAAAATGATCCACAAAGTTTGAACAGTGAAAGTAATTACGCGCATAAGGATAGGGAAACCTATTTTACTTACTTTCCATGAGCAGTTTCTCCGGACAGCATTATTCCATCAGAACCTTCTCGAACAGCAATAGCTATATCTGATACCTCTGCTCTAGTTGGAGTTGGGTGAACAATCATGCTTTCCAGCATATTTGTTGCAACAATCACAGCCTTTCCCATGCTACGACACAAATTGATTATCTCTTCCTACATTTACAGGCAATGATGTAAAAACTTAAGACGAGCTTAACTTGATGTAAAGCTACATAAATAGTACTTATGCAACACCAACACTTGAGATTGAAGAAGTATCTTGTGTTCGACAGACATAACACCGACACATGTGATAACATTCAAATGCTTCCATTTTTTTCAAATTATTACCAGTGTCAACGTGTCTGTGCTTGTGTCTGTGTAAGAGTCGTGTCCAGTGTATGTGCCGGTGCTTCATAGAATGACACCAATTGATAACCATCTTTACCTGTAAAAGAGGAACCTCTTCAATAGGGAGCTCAGCACCAAGATCTCCTCTGGCAACCATAGCCTAAACAAGATGGCAAATGTACAAGGTCAACATCAACAACCACGCCTTGTATAATAAGCGCATAGGGTATAAGTGCTTAGTGAAGCTGTTTAACCAAACAAAGCCTTAAGTTAAAGAAGATTTCTGTATTTACAACATATTCCAATGAATCCACAAGATCAAGCATCACGTATAAAGAAATAATGCAAGGATTAGGCTAGCACCCCATCAGATGCAGTGATGATTGAATGCAAATTTGGTATAGAATCCGCACTTTCAATTTTCACGATGACATGTATATCAGCATTACAGCCTGCAGTATTCAATGGGAAATTCATCATAATCATGATATAAACAGGCAACAAACTAATCAATCAAATTTTAAAATCTATATCTTTTTTTTGTTAGATATTTACTCTTCAAGTAATTCTTCAGCTCATGAACAACTTCGGCATCCTTAACAAAGGAAACAGCATAGAAATCAACTTTGTTATCCACTCCAAATTTGATATCATCCCAGTCCTTCTCTGCAACAAATCAATGTGATGATTATATCCACCGGAAACCACTGTAATCAACAAGAGTGAATTAACATCATATGAATTCTGACCAGTTATTGAAGGCAATGTTGCACTTTTTCCTCTAACGTTCAAATGTCTCCTTGACTTGAGCTCTCCTCCATCAACAACTTCACATTTCACTGAATTCTCCGTCTTAGACTTAACCAACATAGACATCATACCGCCTATATCATACATAAAAGTGTCATAAGACAAACTATCATTTCTGTAAAGTGTGCAACAAGCAATTAGCAAAATTTCCTTTTCACCGAAAATTCCAATGTTTTTAGAATAAAATGACAAATGAAGATACCATACAATTATGACTGTTGAATAAGTAAGTTGTTGACAATGTTGAACATTTTATATCTAGCTTATCGTATCATTCTTTTGAAAATATCAACATTGCATTTTTCAACAGTTTGGTTTATTTCAGATGTTAATTAAAATATATGTGACTTAAAGCTAGATAACTGGTCCAATTATGTTTGCTTGGAAACATAATAATGATAGTATACAATATACTGCAATACTCATATATACATACAAATGCATTCATCCTTAAAACTGAACATATTTGGGAGACTTGTCTCTAAGAATACATTATTTTTGTAATGATTGCAAATTTCCCCCCATTACACGACACACAGAGTTTAAAGTTTAAATACAGACAAATAAAAGTAAACTATAATGTTTGAGTGCTAACTAACCAACTAAATAGCATAGCACAACGTTGCATGCACTCTGGTCTAGAATATAAGCAAATTGAACTACTTTCACTCTATTTATTGGTGTCATTCTTATTCATAAAATTGAACTACTTTCACTCTATTTATTGGTGTCATTCTTATTCATAAAATTTCCCTCATTTAATATATGCTTTAATTTTAAATGACTTTTTTATTCTAATGGAACAAGTTCCCATGAAGGGCAGTTAGGGAATTACAATTACTTTTTGATTTAATTCAGAAAATTAATTGTTATCAATATCAACTAAAATTCTTAATCTGCGTGAAGTTATGTACTTTTGCTTGTAATCAAGAATAGAGGGAGTATGCAATTTGAGTAGTTTGATTTATATACCATCAACAAGAATCATATCCCCTACTGCTACATCATTGACAAAATCATCATAGTTTACACTGACACAGTCTGCAGTTCCAACACCTCTCTGAATAGTAAAAGTGAATTCTTGCCCAGCTGCCAAATTGATTGGTTGTGGCAAATCCCCACTTCTAACCTCAGGACCCTAAAATTAAAGGAAAAATCAGATAACACGAATATACTCTTGATTTGATAAAAAGAATTTTTTAGAGAAATTGCATGTATAAGCAGCATATTTGATCTCATGTATATATGATTACTTTATTTTGTACTTGAATCGGTTTATAATCAAAAGTTTAGAGAGGCCATTTGGAAAAAAGAAGAGCAATTATTCTCTCAAATTTAGACAAAACCACACATGCTAGTCTTATTTATAAATTGATTACGATCAATCAACAAAGTAGATAAAGTGCTCCATGTGGTGCTTAAGACATGAGGCTCTCCCGCTCTCATCATGGGCTTAAATCCTTGAGTTGGGTCACAGAAAGAGCTACCTTTAGGTTGGATTAAGGTGCTCCACCGAATACTGATAGGTGACCGAAGCCACCACAAAAGAAAGGGCTACCATCAGGTCAGTGCCGAAGAGTGAAAGCCGACGTGGACGTCGGCTCTTAGAGGACATGGCAACAGGAGTACCGCATTGAGCACTTTTATCTACTCAAAGTGGGATTCCTAACAATGGTTTACAATTTAGTGGCTTACTGGATAACTATGAACAAAGTAGTTAATGAAGCAAAGCAACACATTGGATGAAGTTGGATTTTTGTTGGTTTGAAACATGGTTTCCATGTCAATGGCAATTGCTTGCTACTGCATCTGGTGGCACTGCCACAAGCGCTTCTGTAACAGATATTCATGCATATGATACGGGATGTATCTCCAGTGAAAGAAGAACAGCTTGAATTTTGAATTACATATTAGGATTATTTAATTTCTTAAATTACTGTTATAGAAACAGAATCCTTATCATTAGTACAAAGAAAGATTCTACTGCACCAAGACCTGTGACTGGAATACATGCTATGGTTTATAACAGCATACTGTCACGTTCAAATGAATTTGGTCAAGATCTGATTCTATAAATAAAATCCTGAAAAAGGATTTGATCATGAAAATTAATGTCTCAAACATCAATATTAAATTGTGGTTTGATGTTCCATCATCAGAAATAAAAGGAACATAAATAACATGTCCGCTGCTGAACCACTAAGTATAGAACTGATTTTGCACTTTAACCGGTTGTCCAGTTCACCGGTTGGTTTGATCACTTATATCTCAGCAACTGAACGTGAATTATGGCCAGTTAACCGGTTGTTCCTGGTTGTATTGTAGTCTGATTGAACAGGTTGAATTGCAGTTGATTCGGCCTTTTTTTTTTTTACATTTTTCGAAACTTCTTATTTTATTTATTTATTCATCATCCAGTTAAACAGTGTTTGAACCAATTAAACTATGACCCGGAGGTCTTACCGGTCCAGTTTTTAGAACATTGACATCAAACTATTGTTCAACTATAAAACATAGTCAACCCAACACACCAGCTGTATCAATCTTCGTGGAAGGTGCTTCAATAAAATGCCAAAAGAAATACAAAAACAAAAAACCAAATCAAAATATAAAAGCCTAAAATTTCAATTAAGCCAGTATAACTTTTGCAGGCTACTTTTATAGAAAAGTTTAAACACTATAAAACAGAAAATTGACAAATGCAATCAATTACTAGGATTCCATTAAATCATTATTCAGAAAAGAATGCAATTAAATCCCCTAAAAAAAGAAAGAGAATGTTAAGGTAAGAACAAACCTTAGTGTCAAGCATAATTGCAATAACATTGTCCTTAGATTGTGCATTATATTCTTTAACCAAGTCAATAACTTTCTGATGAGAAGCATGATCACCATGAGACATATTAAGGCGAGCAACATTCATACCGGCCTCAGCCAACTTCCAAATCATTTCCTTAGTATCGGTAGATGGTCCAATAGTACATACAATCTTTGTCTTACGCTTAAACGTCGGCTTCGACCACATTCCATTTCCATTTGAAGCATCACCAAATGTCTGCAACCCAGGTAAACGTTGCAACTGCTCCTCAATCTAATCACCATAATACAAGGGTCAACAAAACAGTTTTCCCGAAAATAAAAAACTCAAATGAGTAACCCTCCAATATAGTTCATGAAGCATCATTGTCTCCTATTTAATCCTAAAGTATGTCAAATTAATAACTAATCCCTAAAATTTTATTAAGTACTCAAAAATTATAAAAAAATAGTCCTGTTCTATGTAGCACAAACTATTCATACAAAAGGCTTGTCTGGTGTCAAACACCAACACAATCCAGACATGTGTTACATTCAATTGTTTTTGCTTTCTCAAATTATTATCAGTGTCAGTATCATGTCTAGTGGCGGTGTCGGTGCTCCATAGGTCTTTTAAGTCCATATCATCTTATTCGTATATAACCAGCATTACCAGAACAAATTTTCATATATTTTAAAGATAACACTTTTTTTTTTTTTTGGAAACTTGGTATCCGGCCTAATGACAGACTAATCCGATGACCAGTTCAACCGTGCACTAGCAGGGGCCCAGTTGAAGCCAGAGCAAATCCTTGTATGGACATTGTTGGAACCTAGAAGATTCGATCATGAGACCTAGAGAGGAGAACACACCTAAAGAAGATAACAAACCAAGTTCATAAGCCTAAATCACCACACCAACCCCTTTAAAGATTATACTACTTATTATTTGCATATACTTTACATATTTTCTAAAGTTAAATCTAAAATGAGGGATTACTCAAACTCTATGAAGCACATACAGACACATACACGACACAGACATACAATTTGAGAAAATCACATAATTCAGCGTAATTATATATGTCGATAAATCCGAGAAATGTTCGTGCTTCATAGCTCAAACTCAAAACCCATTTTTATACACTTTCAAGATTATACTACATATAAATTTTATACATTTCAGGAACTTCTTAAACTATAATCAAAACCCAAAACCCATTTCCATTTTCCATCTTTTCAACCATCTAGGCCATCACAAAAACCTCAAAGTTTCACTCTTTCACAACAAAAAACACCAAAACAACAAACCTTTGAATCGTCTTCAGGTGACACAGGAACAACTTCAACAGAAGCTGATTTCCTTGCACTGATACAAGACCTTCTGAACACCAATCTAGAACACTTGTTCCCTTTTTGTTGGAACACTTTGGAAGCAAAAGTTGGTGGTTTCAACAGCTTCTGAACTCTTTCATGTGTAGATCTTGAAGTGGGGAGTGTGGTTTGGATGGATCGTGTGGCTACAACTTGTGACATTGTTGAAGAGAGAGAGAAGAGAGAGAGAGAGAGAGAGAGAGAGAGAGAGAGAGAGAGAGAGGGCGGAGGTACTAAGAAGAGAAGGGAGACCTCGGTTGCATCGAATGCGTTGATGATATGTTTGTTTTTAAACTTGCACTGTTTGTGTTTGCGACATGACCAACAAAAATTTAAAATTATTTTAGATTTGAAATAATCCTCGATGCCGTCCTTAAATGTGTAACGAGTACTCGTAATACTCTCTCAAGATATCGAAAGTTGTTTTTGTTAGATCTGACTTTATAAGTATTTAATTAATGTCATATTAGTTATAATATAAAAAGATTTTATGTTAGTATTGAAGAACTATTTTAATGTTAAAGACTATTTTAACTAACTAAATGCATAATCAGGACTACTTTAAAATTTCGATACATCAAGAGACTATTCTAACTACTTGTTATACATTTAGGGATTTAAATGAATATTATCCTTTTAGATTTTGATTTATTTTTTCTAAGTTATCTTTCTTCTTTGCTCAACAAAAATATTTTGCGTATATATTCGTATTGAATCATTCATCCGTGTCTTTGTTTGATCTTAATGAATGGTTTTAACATAGATTAAAAAAGGTTCTTGTGTTTGATTGTGATTTTGTTTTATGAGTGTGGTGTTATGTTGTAAGTTGTCTTGTGAGATGTTTGGTTTCTTTTGAAAAATCAATTTCAATAATTGATTTGAGTGTCATCGTTGAAGATCTCAATGCAAAGTATTCCGGCCACCTTGATTATATCTTATTATTTATAGGTATTTTGTCGTTGTATGTTACTAACTTAAATGTTTTTCTCTAAAAAAAAATTGCATGTTGTGGGTTTTTTCACAAATATATTTTTTATTTTTTCTTAGCGATGTTGAATATATGATTGTATTTGACCTACTTTATCAATTTGAATGAACGGATTTCACTTTGTTTTTGTTAAAAAATTGATGTAGTATACATGTAGAAGATAAAAAGTACGAGAATTATATATATAATAGACACACACATGAAATCACTCTCTAAATTGTTTTTGTCTTTCGTTTAATTTAATCAAGTAATTTTCACGTATATTTAGTGTTTTTTTCTTCGTGATTTCGGCGCGTTAGTATGAATTGTTTTATTTGTCGTCTTGGTGCTTTTTTTTTATTTTTTTGCTTTTTTTGTCTCCCTACAACGATTCAGATTATCAAATAAGGTTCGATTCAATTAAATATAGGTTCGATTAATGATTTTGATGTCGTCAACTTAACAAATATACGAGCATTAGTATTTGAGACACTTTAATTTGTAATCATTGGTGGCATTATCCAATAAACTAAAGGATGATTGTATGATGTGTTACATGTGGGTGCTTTGGAAGAGAGCACTTTTCTACTTCATGAAGAGATTTTTTTTGTTAGTTCTTCTACCTTTTTTTTTATACATTTAGTCCATTTCATCCGTTTGTTAGATTGGTGGTAGTGATTGCCCTCCCTTTATATATGAGTAACATTGAAAGTAAACCTAGATAAAAGAAACAAACAATTATCCCATTTGTTTCTTAGAGACGAATGAACTATCTTTTGAGACTTAACAGTTAAGAGAACAAGCATAGAATCTGTCTCTAACCATAAATTGTGACAATTTTTGTAATGAACTATCTCAAATGCCACCACAGCTGCAATAAGTTTTGAGTTTAATGCAGTTGTAACTCCAAGATTTATTGAAAAAGCACCTAGAAAATAAGTTTTTGCATTTCTGAAAATCATCCAAAGTTGCCTTCCTCTTGAACTACCACAGTTCTAAACAAGAAATTCTAAATGAGGAAGGCTGGTATTAATAGTGAGTGTTTCTACCTGGGTTTGGGTTAAAAGTGTGGGCTTTACCCAAAATAAAAGCAAGAAAAGACACTTGCACCCTGCATTTTTCGATGCACGGGGTGCATGAGAAATGCCTAATGCGCATGTGAGTGCCTCACAAATAATGCTCTAGGCGCATGGAAAATTCCATAGGCGCATGGCTTGTGAAATCCATGCCCTAGGAATTTTTTTATGTTCTAAGCGCATGACATCAGTTCCTGGGCCCAAATTCTCCAATTTTCTTTCGTTTTAGGTCTTGGTCTTCAAATAACTTGTCTCGGAACTTAGGAACAAAATTTCCCCCTCTTATAAGTCTCCTGAGGCCTCTTGAATCTTCATTCTTGGTCTTCCTAAGTCTTCATAGTTCTTCAGACGTTCTTGATTTGCCAATTTGCATGATTTCTTCGTGAATTACTTTGAAACCCCCTAAAATTGCTATGTTTCGGGGAAATTGGAATTACAGACTCAAATATAGAAAACATTACAAAAATCCCAAAATCATATGCAATTGTTCTAATACTCCTCGTTTTTGCTGCTAAAATCTACTGAAAATAACTGAAAAACGTGCTAAGAATAACATAATATGACTTGTAATCACAACATAAAAACATATTGTGGGACAAGTAGGCTATATTTTGGGAGTTATAACTTGGCTTAGGTTAAGAGTGGATATATTTTGGAAAAGTAGGCTAACAAAAGAACTTGGAGTTAGTTCACTAACCTAGGGATTCCTTCTAAACATTAATGCAATGTCATCATTCCTTCCTTGATTCAAATAAGTTGAGTAAAACAGTAGAACTATTTGTCTTTTTATTTTTGACAGAAAGATCAACTTTGTTTTTTGGAGATACCATTTTTTGGCTCTTGATTTTTTTTCTTTTTTCTTTTTTCTATTTTTTTTTGTAGATCCATAGTCATCTACATTTTTTTATTTTTCAGATAAATATGTTTTGTTGTTACCACATCCCAAACTTAAAATATTGTTAATTCCAAACAGCAACTCCAAACTTAGTTTAAAAGCATGTGCAGTCATAATATTACTTATTTAACTCCAAGTGAAATCAAACAGGGTGCATTTAAAGTGTGGGACTGTGACATGATTCGTCACTAATAAAGAAAGAAACTTTCGTCTGGAGGCTCAAAGTGGTTTCACAAATGATAATAAGAATAAAAAAAATGGTGGTTTGAAAGACTCAAGGTACCAAAGAAAATTGTCTCGTGTGTAATATAACCTAACTGATCGCCCGTAAAGAACGACCGCAAATTTAAGCAAAAATAACATTCATATGGAACACTCACATATATATTGGAAGTATTTAAGTATCTAACAACCTAGAATGGATATGGAAATATTTGGCTCTGAATCTCACAGGTTATGTTATTCGAAAAAGAGATGATGGTCCTATAAATATCTTTCACTAGCAAGCCCCATAAAGTATCATGCTCTTGAATGTAAGAGTAAACTAGCCGCCACCTTAAATGATTTGGAATGAATACCTAAGACTAAAACAAATTTATGCATAAAAGAAAAGATATTGATTAGTCAGATCATCTCAGCTTAGCAAAAAGAAAAATGCAAAAAATAAAAAATAATGGGTTGCCTCCCATTTAGTGTTTGTTTAACGTCTGAGTCCCGACGGTCAATAGGTTGCCTCCTATTCAGCGCTTCTTTTAAGTCATTAGCTTGACGAAATAGGTTGCATCCTATTCAACGTGTGTTTCTAGACCTTTGAGCAGTCGGTTCTTCCCTTCTACTACTTGGGTCTTGCATATAGTCTCGCAGGTGCATGACTTCCTCAATTGGGACCTTGGCCAACCACCTAGTGTGATCCTTGATCTCAACACGATTGTTCTTGCAGATGCGGGTTATTTCAAAAGGCTCGTACCAAGCCTTATGCATGAGAGTAGGTGGATAGAAAAGTTCATGGGAATTGATCATAACTCTATCCCTTCTTCTGAAAGCATTTCTGTCTTTGATTTTAATTGGAACCTCATCCATGAAGCTGACTTGTCGGATTATGTCTTGTTGAACTTTCTTCACTCTTCCCATTGGTCTCCCCCCTGTTGTTTTCCTTGTTGGTCGTTTAGTTCTCACCATGTTGATTTTCCTCTTTAGTTTGGATACCTTCAAGAAGTTAATACAATACTACTTTACGACAACTAGTTTAAAATTAAAGAGGTTGATTATGATCTATTTTTTACGATATAAAGTTTATTCCTAATTATAAATGATCTTAGTTTTTTAATGTTTGTTCACTTAGACTTAACAGACTCTATGTAATACAAACTCGATCTAAATTAGCTACTATAGTTAATAGCTAAAATTATTACCAATAAAACCTAGGACTCTATGACTATTACTAAATGCTAATCCTAATCCTAACAACAAAATTAAATTGACTGACTCTTAAAATTAATTAATCTAATTAAAACTAGACTTTATCTAATGTAGATATTATAACAACTGTTATTTTTACTATGACTCCCTAAAATGCAATGGGAAATAATAATCTAAACTAAGACTCTAAAAATAATAAAAATAAACGAATGGGGTAAGTTCCTAAATTGGAAAAACAAAAAGAAAAGAAAAATGGTTAGTACTAAATGGAAACAATAAACTAAATGCAAAACAGAAAAATAAACTAGGTTAGTGACAACTAAAATAAATAAACTATATGATAAACTAGACTCTAAAAAAATAAAAATGACTCAACTAGGACTCTAAATATTTTTGGTATTTTTAATTTTTTTTTTAATTTTTTTGGGTATTTTTGAAAACATAAAAAATAAAATGCGGAAAAATAAATGATTGAAAAACAAAGATAGAAAATAAGTAATTTGAATCGCTTAGTCGAAAATATCAACAATCTCCGGCAACATCGCCAAAAATTTGATGTGCAGATTAGGCATGTGTACCAAATCATTTACCAAGTAATAAAGTGATAAGTAGAGTATCATATCCACAGAAATTATCGTTTCATCCAAGCAATTCGCGTTACTTATTTTTTAAGTTGACGATATAATAAAAGATAAGGGTTAGATAGTTGCAATTTTTATTTATTTGCAACAGAGCAATTTTACATGTTTTTTTGTTGCAGAAAAGTAAGTAGCGGTTAGGATTATTCGAATCCCCTCTAGTTATATTGTTGGATATTAAATAACAGTCATGATGCGTTTATTTATCTTAGGTAGACTATACATGTGATGAGGTCGTTGGGACGTAACTAACCTATAAGGTTGAAAGTTGCACCTGCTGATCACACGGTGATCCTTACGTGTAGGGTCTTTAAATCTCAGTTAACTAGGTCTATCCCTCCTAAATTTGGTTGCACCTGTTGATCAAACGATGATCCTTATGTGTGGGGTATTACCGTCTCTAAGGTAATTGACAGCATAAACTTAAACTAGTTTTCCAATATTTCCCAAGGCAATGAAGGTCAAGGTTCCTGTAAGTCTGCCCATCTATGAATCTTAGGACACTCATAACAGACTCTCTCTCTCTCTCTCTCTCTCAGTAGTTCTACAAATGGGAAACCCTATCTCGTCTACCTTACCAAGGGTTTAAAAGAATGGTTCTATTAGGCTACAACTTATTTCCTTCAAGTAGGTACTTGTTTTCTTAATTATTAACTAGTTACCTCCTAGGTTCGGCAGAGTAACTACTCAGTCTTAGTAATGTCACCTCCTAAGTACTTACTACTAGGGTCAACTTGCTTTCGGTATCTTTCGCTAGTTACTAACTAATTACTTCATAAACATATATATATATTAGTAGCAAGATATAAGTATCAAGATATAAGCATCAGGATAGTAATATCAATATTAGGCCCTGTCACAACATAAGTATCTAATCTAAGGTTGCACCTACTATAGAAATAAACTAAATAAATTCCTAATAAAACTTAATAACGAACAAAAGATAAATAAAATAAAAACGACATTATATTAAATAAATATCCAACAAAAAAATAGAGGTTCATCTTAGAACTCTAACCTAAAAAGAATTCGTTACACATGGTAGCTAATAACAAATTACTAAAGATAAAAACATACCCTAGAAAATCAAGTAGAAGATAGAAACTCTTCTGAAGCTCGAAAGTTGCCTTCCTCTTGAACTGCCACAGTTCTGAACGAGAAATTTTGAATGAGGAAGGTTAGCATTTATATTGAGAGTTTCTACCTGGGTTTGAGCTATAAGTTTTGGCTTTACCCAAAATTAAAGTAGGAAAAGACGCTTGCGCCACATTTTTTTTGGATGCACGATTCACATGAGAAACGCCCTAGGCGCATGTGAGTGCCTCATAAATCATGCCCTAGGCGCATGGATTGTGAAATCCACGCCCTAGGCATTTTTTCATGTGCTAGGCGCATAGCATCAGTTTCTTGGCCCATATTCTCTGATTTTCCGTCGTTTTAGGTCTTCGTTTTCAAATAACTTGTCTCGGAACTTGGGAACATAATTCCTCCCTCTTGTAAATCACCTGAGGCCTCTTGAATCTTCATTTTTGGTCTTCCTAAGTCATCAAATTTCTCCAGATGTTATTGATTTGCCGATTTTCATGATTTCTTCGTGAATTACTTCAAAAACCCCATAAATTTGCTATGTTTCGGGAAAACTAGAATTACAGACTCAAATATAGGAAACATTACAAAAGTCTCGAAATCATATGCAATTGTTCTAATACTCTTCCTTTTTCCTGCTAAAACCTACTGAAAATAACTTAAAAATATGCTAAGAATAACATAAGATGACCTGTCATCAGATTACTTGTGTGAATAAAATATTAAACTAGTTAGTTACTTGTTGTATAAGTAACTAGTTTGCTAGGGTAGTTAGTTATATTTCTCAATGTATTTAAACTCCCCATGCCTTGTAAATATTATTTAGATTCATCATTCAATAAAAGTCAGTTTTTCACATTAAGCTTCTCTCTCTCTCAAAATCTCATAAACCCTAGAAACCTTAAGCTTGCACAATTTTCGGTATTAACTATTTTTGCACTAGTTTCTTCATAGCAATCCACCTTGTACTATTGGTATCTCCACCTTGTTCTATCAATAAAAAATTCATTAGAAAATCACAAGATACAAATGGTGGATTCATTATTCAAACCTCAATAATAATGTCAGATTTACCAATTTTAGCACTTTTTATCAGTTAAGCTATTACTTCTGGACTCAAACACATTATCAACCAGATAAATACATTAATTCAAACAAAAATCACCAAAAATTTACAAACCCATCATCATCATCATCATTTAAACACATAAATAAATTCATTAATTCAAAAAAAAAAACTTGTTTAATCAATTTCATACGAATTAAATTTTCTAATCAATAAACAAAGTAAAAACTAATAATAATATTAAATTGTTCTTATTGTTGAATCAATTAAGTTAAAGAGAGAAAGAGAAGAGGAGGAGGGAAGAAGATTTTGGATTTCCTTTTTTAAAAACCAATCAAAGAAGCTTATGATGAATTTGAATTATTCTCGACATATAAATTTTTTTCAACAACCAAACAAAACCCACCAATTGCAATTAACGAAAGTTCAGAATATTTTGGAATTTTATGCTCCATTTTATTTGAGTTTTTGATTAGGTGTTGGTGATGCACTATTAGATATAGTAGACATGTATGATTTAATGGTTCTCTTTTCCACAAATTGATGGAACAGTTAAACTTAAAAAAATTAACGAGAACTTTGGTCCACCTTAGACATTAGGATTTAGGAATTAAAGTTAATGGCAGGGCCGTTCCTATAGTTGTACAGGCATTAGGCATAATATGAGAAAATGACCCCTTACATAATACATCATAATTTTTTAACTCATTGTTATGATTTTAGTAGGTCTTCAATTCATTTTTTTTCCGCTTTACACTATCAAATAAATGTTTTTTAGCCAACACCTGAAGATAAATCAAATACTTCATAGACACCAAAATATAATTTGTTATGTTACAAAACTATCTCAATTTCTTGATAATAAATATCACCAATGTTTTTAATATTAGTGAGACATATTATTAGGAAGAAATGACCCAAAAAAATATCATCAATTTCTTAAATATTAAATTTGGTTGCACATTATTAAGAATAACCAATTATTTTACAAGTTTGATGTATATAGAAATCTTTGTGATATATGGGGTATATATAGCAAATAGCGGCAAAAGGGCCAAAAAGATTAACAAGCTTCAGCCCAACCTTTCATCATGCCAATGTTTGGGACTTTCTACAAACTTTGCTATATACAACCCCATAAAACTAAACATAGGGCTGTCGCACCCCCGGTCTCTGCCTAGGGCCGACTCTAATTAATGGAAAATGACTAATTTAACTGACGGAAGTGACGTTAACGGATTTAAACATAACAACTAGTTAAAGGACTGTAATAAAAATCTTAAACAAGTTAAGATACCGAATATATAATTCCTCTTAGACACCAAATAATAATAATAATAATAATAATAATAATATTGATGAAATTTACCATGGGCTAGAATACAAGATGTGGTTTTTACGTATTGATGATTGATATATTATTTTTGTAATTTGTCAAATGACAGATGCAACTAGTATAACTTTTGACTAAGAGTTAAACAAAATTTACCTCCTTATTCCCTTCGTTTCATATAATTTATTGCAAAGTCCGGAAAGAAAAAAGAAAAAAATGCGAGCTATGGAGGAAGAAGCATATTCGATCAGTAATCTTCCTGATGTACTTCTATTTTTTATAATTTCTTTTCTATCAGTCGAGGAAGCTGTGAGAACTAGTGTGCTTTCCAATCGTTGGAAAACATTGTGGAAGTACTCTTTTCACCTTAGTTTTGACCAAAGACAAATATTGAAGCATTTGATCAAGATTGACAATCAAAATTCCGAACCAATAACTCGCCGTGCAAGGGATGTTCGTCATAAGGTACAATGTTAGATGTAAAACTATCTACGAATTTTATCTTATAGGTTTTAGGATCTATGATTTTTGGTTCATGACATTTCATTTAACTCATTATATTAAATTGATGATTTATGATTTGATTTTTTTGGGATCTGGTCCTTTTTGGTCCCTCCATCCCCTCCGTACAAGCCATTAAATTTATCTGAATCGAGAGTATTGACATCTCAATAATTAGATTAATTAAATGGTTTACACATTTTTTTTAGATTCATTTGGAGAGGACCATAGAGAATCGAATTTCCAGATTTTGTTTCAATTTTTCATATTAAATATTTGCGATTCAACTCTAAAGCCTTTTTAATGTGATATAGATTCGTGCAATTTATCCTGAAGATAATGCAAAGTTGGATACAGTTGCTGAAGCGTCCATGTTAATTATGTCAATCATAGATAAACACATTGGTCCTTTGAAAAGCTGCAATATTCGACATTTGGGTATAAGTTGTGTCAATGGAGATGTTGTGCGGTGGATGAAGAAATTAATTGAGAAAGGGGTGGTAAAGGTTTCAATTGGACTTGAGTCCCATGATTATTTTAAAAAACTAGTTTATATTGTTTTCGGGCAAGCTAGACGAACTTTGGATTTACCTTTTGAGATTTTCACTAGTTTTGAGGTTCTTGAGTTGAATCATTATTGTTTTATTACTACACCTTCCCTTGATCTCAACCAGGTTTTGAAAACTCTTACCCTCAATAAAGTGCGTGTTGAATCAAACAATTTTCAAGAGATTATTTCTCATTGTACATCTCTTGAAAACCTCACGCTTAAAAATTGTGATTTCTTTGGAGATGAAGTTAACATTGATAGTTCAAGTCTCAAATATTTTAAAATTTTGAATATGAATGTGCAAAAGATGTTGGTTTCGGCAGCTAACATGGAAGTCATAGAGATTGAATCTATCATTTCTATTCATGAAGATCTAGCTTTTGATACCCCAAAACTTCATATTCTCCGTGTTTATAATGATGTTAAAAAGCTTGGGCAATATTTGAAAACAAGGGACATTATTGAAATTTGTGGTGGCATTGTGGTGAGTCTTTCTTCTCATATCACCTATATTTAATTTGGCCAATGGATCATTATCATGAATTATTTTTGACGCAAGTGTACATTCCATTTTTTGAATTGTGGTTTCACCACTTTTTGTCTAGGATAAATACCAATAATTATATTGTTGGTATTAGATTGACGAGTAACGCCAATTAGAGCAAACAATTATTTAAATACCTTATGTTGTGGTTGTAATTCTTAGAAATTTAACAATGTTGTGTTTTTTTTTTATATATATGTTTTAACAATATTTCTTTATTTTTTTAGGGACGCCGAAGTTCAAACATGGGAAATATATTTAACAATTTGGTTACCCTTTGCCTCGACTTAGACTTCACAAATATTAGAAATTCAATAGCTCTTTCTTTCGCCATTAAGTCTTGCCATCAACTAAAGAATCTACAAATCAATAATCAGGTGTGCTTGAGATTACTTGTGTTTGTAAATATCTTTATTTTATATTATATGTGTTCAATTGAATGAGCTTTAAAAACAATGTGCAATGGCTATTATAGTCATGATATCAATATTTTTTGTCAGTAGGATCAAGAATATTGTAGCCAAAATACTCATATTTTATTGTGAGGTGACCACAATTTAAAGTATACTTAAATACATTCCATGACATGTTTTATCATATATGTTCTAGGTCAATATGGATTGCAATGGTGGGACGAGTGATCAGAATGACAATGATTGTTTACCTTACCCTGCAGTCTTGTTTTGGCAATTGAGGGAGCCATGTTGGTGCATCACTTATCAACTAAAGTCCCTTTGTATAAGGGGATACACAGGTGGTGAGTTTGAAGTTGAATTTATTAAGTACTTAATATTAAATGGCGGAGTTTTGGAGAAGATTTCTATCTTGTTTTTGGATGATTGTTCGTGGGTTAATGTTATAGCAACAAATTGCTTGCTTTCCTATCCAAAGCTCTCACCTGGATTGTCATTTGATCTCAAACCCGGGGTAGAGTATATGATAAAATATGATGGTAACTTTGAAAAGTGGGTCACAACCCTAAGATAAAGTACTTGTTGGGTAAAAAGTGATTTTGTCGTTATAAATCTTGGGGTTAAAACCACCAAAATTTATCTTAGACTTTTGTTTATTACACTACAAACTGACAGTGGTGTTTTTTATTTTCTGGTTTTTTATCTAAGATTTTGATACATTGTCCTGTTTTCCAATTGCATACTTTATTATAAGCTTTTATTTATTGCAGACAATAAATTCATGTGCCTTTTGCCCTTTGTTATTTTAAATTCCCTTTTATTTATGTAAAATAAAATGGCAGTGTAAATTATTTACTTTTATGCAACTAATCTTATTGTTAAGAGTCCTACATCAGATAAGTGATGGCCTGACAATGTGTTTAAGTAATCCTCACCTCACAAGTCGGTTTTGTGGGGTTGTGTTAAGCTCAACCACGATTTTTAAGATGGTATCAGAGCCTCTTTAAGATCCATTGGACCATTTGCTTTCAGGTTTTCGCTATCCGGCTACCCACCATTTATGTCCACGAACCAAGCCCAATAGTGTTGGTCGTAAGGGAGATTTTCTATTCACCTACGCTTGAGTGATCACATGGAGGTTCATCGAGGTGTCAACCTAGTTGAGATGTTGATGCTACCATCGGTAAAAACAAGACAAAGAAAAAGATAAAGTTAGATAGAGGAAGAGAAGACAAGGAGGGAATAAGATTTTGGATTTTTTTTTCTAAATTCCAATCAAAGAAGCTTGTTATGATTTTGGATTTTTCTTAACACATAGATTTTTTCTCAACAACCAAACAAAACCCCCAATTCCAATTAATGAAACTTCAGAAGATTTTGGAATTTTTTATCTCCCTTATTTAGGGTTTATGATGGAAGTATGATGAAGCATAAGATGAGGAGGAAAAACGATGAAAAATGGTAAATAAAAATAGATATTGGTGGTGCACTATTAGATATAGTAGACATGCATAATCTATATAGTTGTCTTTTTGACAAAAAGATCAAACGGGTAAAATTAAAAAAAAAAATATATTGAGGTCTTTGGTCCACCTTAGACATTGGGGTTGAAAATTAGCGGAAAAGGGCTAATTTAACGGAAATGAGGGTAACAAATCTAAACATAGCAACTAATTATGGGACCATAATGAAAATTATAAACAAGTTAAAGGACGAAATAATAATAATAAATGGTGAAATTTACCATGGGCTAGAATATAAGTTGTGGTTTTTGCATATAGAAGATTAAGGTGTTATTATTGTAATTTGTCAAATGATAT